>OZ012735.1:917861427-920261427 GCA_963859935.3 Lathyrus sativus
GAATAATTGGGGGGAGGATGATGAAGTAAAACGCAGGATCTCCCGTTGTATGCTCTTGGATAAAAAAACCTACTAATGATGTAAGGCATTCCTGTTTCAGACATCCTAATAACACCAGAAATAGTCAACCTTTCTTTTAAGCCTTGAGGAAAGATCTTTTTTTTTCTCTCCCAATCAAAACCTCGCTTTTAACCTGCGGCAGGGCATCAAAAAATGAACATCTCAAAATCTGGGTGGGCACAAATATAATTTGACCTTTATTCTTCTGTTGTACAAATCATAAACTAAACCCATATACATGACCCACAAAGTCCTAATTGAAGTAAGGTTAGTTCAAAAGCATACTCGACGAAATATCATTTCCTGACTCCTATGAGCTATGCCCAATTTGACGTTGGCATTATAAATTTAAATCTAGTGATTCTGTCACAAGTTATCGCAATATCTATTTTCAAAACTTCAAGACAAACATATGTGTTGCATTAATAGTTTCGGAAGTGACAATTCTGACTTGCTAGATTTGCCTGATGTCTTAGAAAGATTACGTGAAGAAATCACGGGTTTAAATTTGAAGACTTTGCTGACCTGGGGCAAATTATTTCGTCCGAGAGTTTTGATCCATACAAGTTTGGATTCACCTAGAACGCTAGTTTGAAGACTCGGTTATACCGTCAATCAGGTGCAGTTACGTCGAGATTCGGCAAATCTCTCCAAGAGTTGGAAAACATTGGGGCATCTGGACGCCATGTTTTCTGTAAAATCCTCTCAGGACAACATTTTATCGTGAACCATGTGACTTGGGGCATCCGACAGTCGAGGGGGGTTTCTGATTTAGCTTCACTCATCCAACGTATTCAACAACTTTGTTAACCCAGTTTCCCCATTGGACGGATATTCATTTTATCCATGAAGCTTCTCCAATTAAGAGAGGGATCCACTTCCCATAGGAAGTTTTGAAGCCTCGAAGCAAGACGGAGATCCCATATATGGTTCTCCACCTGTCTACGAGCGACGTTCTATCTCCAAGGAATGAGGGAATTGCAAAAGCGAGTGTGCACCCTCCGAGCAATGTTTGATCTGTGAAGATTTGGTTTGAGTGCCCTCCGCCGAGATGTTTATTCCATCTCTATTTGTTTTGTCAGCATCAGCATACGCATAACATATAGATAGATAACATAGCATATGCATTTTGTTGCATCCTTTTGTTGTTTGTTCTGTCGTTTTGGTCGTGTTTATCCCCGAGTGGTTGGGCGTGTCTTTTCCTTCAAAGTAGAATTGTCAACCCTAGGCAGAAAGAGCACAATATTTCTACTCTCCCCATGAAATTCAATCCTCATGGAAGACGGTTGTTTTAGTACGTTCCCATTTGAGTTCATACCTCAATGGTCGGGTCTTGTTTGACAGTTTCTCTTTAGTTATTCCCTGAATTGAACTTCAGTCCTTGGCAATCACATTGTGGACGTCTCCAACTTTTGAACATGGATTAAGTGTGCATTCATTTTGCACTTGGCTCCCCAGGAAGAGTTTTTATGAAGACAACTATTGAAGACAAATATTTCTCCACCAAATATTATCAGAATTCCTCAACAGTTTGCATCCCGATTGCAAGCAATCTCTTATTGAGCAACTCGTTTTGACCAAGATTCCCTTCAAAACGGCAGATGACAGTGGATTTATCAAGATTATCAATTCGTCAAATGGCATCCCTTCGAGAAGCTTGCCAAAGACATTACAAGACACCTCTCTTTATTTGAGAATTCACAGAACATTTTACAACTACAACAAGAAATACTCTCTAGGAATGATTTCCCCAAAGAGTTCATCACAAGAATAATTCTACCAAACAACATATATTCTTAAGATCCCCGTTGGAGCTTTACAAACCTCCAGTACATCCTTTTGGGTCAGGCACCCTTTCTTAGGCTGTCATACGTTTGGTAGTAAGTGATCTTTCCTGCTTTGGGTTATTACTTTTGCTTAGGTTATCATACGTTTGATAATAAGTAATATACCGTCCGTTTTGGTCAGATACCTTTGCTTAGGCTGCCAAAATTGGTAGTAGGTCATCTTTCCTTTGTGTTTACTATCATATGTTTGAGAGTAGGTATAACACAATCTTCCTTTTGATCAGATACCTCTGCTTAGGCTGCCAAAATTGGTAGTAGGTCATCTTTCCTTTGTGTTTACTATCATATGTTTGATAGTAGGTATAACACAATCTTTCTTTTGGTCAGACACCTTCTATTAGGCTTCCATATGGTGGTAGGTGATCTTTCATTCTTTCGGTTATTATCTTCACTTTCATACATTTGATAGTAGGTAATATACCTTTCTTTTGGTCAGACACCTTCTATTAGGCTGCCATATGGTGGTAGGTGATCTTTCCTTCTTTCGGTTATTATCTTCACTTTCATACATTTGATAGTAGGTAATATACCTTTCTTTTGGCCAGACACCTTCTATTAGGCTGCCATATGGTGGTAGGTGATCTTTCCTTCTTTCGGTTATTATCTTCACTTTCATACATTTGGTAGTAGGTAATATACCTTTCTTTTGGTCAGATACCTCTGCTTAGGCTGCCAAAATTGGTAGTAGGTCATCTTTCCTTTGTGTTTACTATCATATGTTTGGTAGTAGGTATAACACAATCTTTCTTTTGGTCAGATACCTCTGCTTAGGCTGCCAAAATTGGTAGTAGGTCATCTTTCCTTTGTGTTTACTATCATATGTTTGATAGTAGGTATAACACAATCTTTCTTTTGGTCAGACACCTCCTATTAGGCTGCCATATGGTGGTAGGTGATCTTTCCTTCTTTCGGTTATTATCTTCACTTTCATACATTTGATAGTAGGTAATATACTTTTCTTTTGGTCAGACACCTTTTATTAGACTGCCACATGGTGGTAGGTGATCTTTCCTTATTTCGGTATTTATCTTTACTTTCATACATTTGATAGTAAGTAATATACCTTTCTTTTGGTCAGATACCTTTTTAGGCTATCATATGTTTGATAGCAGTTTTTTTTTCCTGTTATCTTGCCTTTGCTTAAACTATCATATGTTTGATAGTAGTTAACATGTGTTTTTTGCTTCAACCGGACATCTTTGCTTAGGCTACCCCGCGTTGGTAGTGGGCCACCCTTCAAGATCTCGTTTCACTATTCAAGCTACTGAACTCCTGGTGGTATTATTATATCTCATCTTCATTTTTGAGAATCCCCAATGCTGATTGTTGTATCTTCTCGTGGCGCCTCGCGTCGTTGAGTCTGTTCTTTGGGTGTCGTGTCCAGTTTTTTCCCCTGTGCCATCATGTCCCTCACATGAGCTCGGCCTTGCATCTTCATATCATTGCATATCATTTGAACTCGGTGGCATCTTAGGGCCAAATATTCGTGCAATGTTTATATTTAAGTCCCTCTTATCTCGTCGAGACGGAGATTTTGATCTCCGTATCTCTCGATAGGAGTAACTTAAATAGGGGCATCTGTTGCACCCTAATTTTTGACCATAAGATCCCGCGTCTTTTACATGATGTCTTTGTTACTATTATGTGTGCATGTTTGTTACTAACAAGTCTATGCCAGTGCGTTAATTTCAAGTAAAGATAGCTTTCGAATAGTTATGTCAAAGGCGTGGGAAATTTTCGATTGCATCCCTTCAGGATGAGGGTCACGTTTTAAAAGAGTTTGAATTCAAGGCTTCATTGCATACAAAAAACAAATTGAAGTATCAAAAGCAGGACTTCGCTATGTAAAGTTGGATTATGAAAAGCTCAGGGGCTCACGGTCTTTGAAGCTAAGTTGTAGACCTTGGGGATTACGCATCAGTTAACAAGAGTGAGAGGGATATTTAAATAAGCAATGTGCTATTCAAAAGACAATTCTTATTATTGAAGCCATCCAAGAATGTTTGTCACAGGAAATATTGTTACAATCACCGTGTTATAGCCCAGAAGTTAAACGAATGAGCGGGTGTTAATTATTAAAAAAAAAACTCATTAAACATTTCCTGGAATGAAACGTGATTATGGTCATAAACAAGGCTGTAGCTCCGCTCAGCGAGAACTCCTTGAAAACCTTCCAAACCGCTTTGAAGAAGCCTCCCACGATAGGAAATACACCAGTGTTCTTCCTTCCGTCCATATGTAGTTCGGTGCAGCTCAGCTCTTAATGGTAGGATTCATCTACATGAGCTTATATCCGCGCCGACTCCAGCTTCTGCATTTCATCTTGCCACTTGAAAACTGTTCCTGATGAGGACTTAACTCATAATGCCACCACATCAACAAAATCAACAAAACCAGGAGTCACTTCAAACATCCTACAAACCAAACCAGCATACACAATTAAGTAACCTGCAAAATAGAAGAAGAAAACTAATCCACAACCTGTCAAAATATCAACAATGATACAACAAGAGTTAATTCAAGAGGAGATTCATTAGGAAAGTGATAGAGTTCTCAATGATCTTACTGCATTGCGTGGTAAAAGTCGCTGCCAGTAGTAGATTCCAAGCTACGGGAATCTCTCGGTTATACCAGAAGACACCTGCAGCAGAGCAACTGAAGCAAACATCTCAAGACGATGACCAACAGATTACTGTTACGATGCGTAAGTATCTACATGTCACCACCTGCATCAAGTGCATACAAGATAAGGACGCGAACAACGGTGACATAAATAAAAGGAGAAGCAATGGAGAATGAGATAATCCGAACCCTCGTGCGGAATAACATATGCGAAACCCTGGGAGAGTATAAGAACTTGGGCTTGTTTTGTTCATTTGTTTACAACACAAGATTTCGAAACAACATCACACAGATTGAAACTCAATTAGCATACATCATAGACATAAATAAGAATAACACAGAGAAACAGCCAACGGAACTTCAATAGAACTACCTCCATCACAGACGGAAGGAACTGCAAGGAGAAACCAGTGGCACGTTAAAAACCCTCAACGAATTAATTAAAAGCAACAACAGCAGCGACATGATTTTGTAAGTATGCAAGATTTTCAATTACCACTGATGATTTCATCAAAGCTCGAACTCGCGCGGAGGGATTCGTTTGCAAACAAGTCATTGAATTCTATGAAACATCTCGAGGGGGAATCTAATGAGCATTTGTTGCTGAAGAAAGTTGGCTTGCTTGGAGGGAGATACAGACCATTACAACGCATTGGATTACAGAACAAAAGCAGAAACTACAAAGAGCTTAGCCACGAATGCATATAACTACCGAATCCATCCTGCGAAGCATCAGCAGCAGAGCTTTCTCATATTAGTCGCAAGCATCAACAGCATCGCAACTACATAATAGCCAAAACAGAAGTTGTCAACAGGAGTAGTTAGCAGAGGTTACTTCCATTATTTGAGTACCAGTTAAACAAGGCTTACAACATGGAAGCAAGGCCAACGACATCAAGTGTTTGTCTCCAAGTTGTCACCAACATCACCAACACATAACAAAAGGGAATGGTTAGTATACTTCGCTTTTGTGACATCAATGCTGATCAGAAGAAGAACATAGGTGCATAAAAAAGGGGAAATCAAAACGTGGAATCCAACATACAACTGTGCCTAGAGGAAAAGGTAACACCCACCAAAGAAAACCATGAACAAGAAGAAGAGTGTTCAAGATTCACTTTTCTCTGTCTTTATTGGTCATGTAAAGCCAGTTTCGATAGAAGAAATCGCCTCTAACACTGAAGTTAGAAGTACCCCGTTGAAACCTCGCTCTTTTGTCCCGGTTAAAGCCAATGTCAGCTGCTACCAAAGCATGTTCCTAAAGCTTTTACCTTCGGATAAAACAGTCCAAGCCACATCCAGCACCTTTGGATAAAGCTAGCATATTTGAGGCTGCAAATTAACGAAAGCAGTTAGCAGGCCTTTGGTTCGACACTGATAGAGAATCTCGGGAAGGTTTTAAAGTCAAATCTCACCATCATGGTCCATGCAGAAGACTTCACTTCATGGTTGCCCCATCTTGATTTCACCTTTACACCATTTCTCGCTCCATATTGCCGCCTCAACGATCTGCAAACCATTAGTTTCCAACAACCTGCAAATCAAAAGAATGGTACCTGAGTTCATTATATATCTTCAGTCATCTGTGCCAATCAACTAGCCAGGTTATAAAGTTAAAGTATCGACTACTATTAGAATATCATGTGAAAGCAAATAAACACAAGTTTGAATTTTGACTGAAGCCTAAACCATAAATAATTGGAATCAATATTTATGAATAATTTTATTCAAGAAGCTCTAGTAACCAGATGGACCATAAAGAGTACGGCCAGAATACTTACATAATCAGCAAACTTTTGAATGGGAGCTTTGGACATCTGGGTTGTCTCCACCAAATTAATCATCTGACTCAAAACTGTATCAGATCCTACTTTGGTAGCATGAGTGTGAAGGACACCGTGAAAATTTATTGTACCTCCAATAACAGATGCATTGATTTCCTTCAAAACAGGTAGAGAATCACCGGTCACCATACTCTCATTCACACAACTTGAGCAGGAATTCATACCAAAGTAACCATACGTCAACCTGCAATTTGAGAAGGTCGCCAAAGTTGAGTAATTTGGGATACCACATAACTTATAAGTCCAAAACGGGCCCAAAACACAATCAGACAAATTAATCCCAAATAGGCAAGGTTTTGAATTGTTTCCAAGATATTACCGACATGTCTCGGACACTTTCAAACAGAAAAGGAAAGAAGTAATCAGCAATCAGTATTGTGTCTCATCTCAATCAACTATAAAAGCAGGGTAGAAATCATACAAGTTTCAGCGGTCAAAAATCCACACAACGGACACGAAAAATCCACACAAACAGTCCAAACAAAAAACCCTAGAAAGCATAAGATTAGTAAAAGAGAAAAACTTATCTCCTCAAGCTCCGCCGTGAATTTTCAACAAAAGCACCTTCGCCGGAATTGCAAATCGCTCCTCCGGGAATCCCCATCGCAAGTCCATCACCGTCAACCGCGAAGCCAACATCTCCGTCACGACCTCGTTTCGCCACCTTGAGATTCCCCGTCTTCCATTCGAACGCCTCCTCGATTTGGTAAATTCGTTCTCTATATAACTCACTTTCGATGTTGATTTGGTTTAATTTTGATTGTTGTTTCTTGTTTTGATTTGAATTTCATGCAACCATTGCGGATCAGAGATGATGGAGGGAAGCGGAAGGAGACGGAGGCGATTCCGTTCGGGAACTAGGGTTCCCCTATTGTTTTCTCATTTTCTTTTGCTTTTATTATTACTGTAACTCTGTAATCACTATCACCACACACACATCACCACTCACCTCCCCCTTAATCATCCGTTTAAACTTTCTAATTAACCTAATTAACCCCTAAAATCAGGAATAATTTGTTATTAAAATAATTAACGTTTTTGGATAAAAAAAAACTAAGAGCCCATTATGTTTTTCCTCAAATTTATTAATTAAATCATATTTTAATCAGCCAATTTTTTGTTAACTATTATTTAACTAGTCTTTTTTGATAATAAGTTTTATTTGATTAATTGAGCGTCATCCATATTTATTTACTTAAAAAAAACTATTTCATATAATATAATATAAATCTTATTTATTTAATAAAATCTATTTAATAATAACTAAAACTTTTTATTAGAAAACCTTTTCTTAAGTGAATTAAGCTATATCTAATGAATTTACTATAACAACCCTTATAAAAAAATACTAATATAAAAATAATGAACCATCTTCTTTTTTAAGATAAAATAAAACATTTTAGTCATTTTAAGAAATCCTTTAGAATTAATTTATCTCCTCACCAAAATTGATAAAAGATAATTCACTCTTTAGAATAATTTCATTTAAAATCAACCTAGCTAAAATCAACTTCGACTTAAAATCAAACAACATCGTAAAAAAATACAAATTAATCGTACACATTCACATTCACGACACTTGCACCTACACCTCAGCGCTTTCATGCGTACTTGTATGGTTTACATTTCCGCAATTTATTTACCGCAATTTACATTATCACATTTACTCTTATCGCATCGCATTTCGTCCAAAGGAAAAACCTACACATAATTCAACGTTGTGTGTAGTTGCACCTCATTTGCATCATATTCCCTTCAATCCTTGATTCCATTCAAGTTGATCATTTAAAGTTTAGGACCTACCCCATAGGAAGGACTTTGTCTTTTATCTCTACAAATTAGACAAACACAAAACAATCAACAATACAAACTTTTCAAACACAAATAGAGAATAGATGTTAATCATCTTAAGTGAGATATAATCTCCACCTCCACAACAATACAATCAAACATGTAGGAACTTTGCCTTAAGAGCGATAAAGGCATACTTGGCGACCATCCGAGTACTTAAGCCCTTTTCTTAAGACGATGCAAAGACCATTTCCTACGACCCCCTTTACACTTGTGGTGGTTATCTCTCCCTTAACATGAAGACTCGTCTCTTCTCCTAAACTCAATCAAAACAACTACCCTAAACCCGTAGGAACTTTGACCACAGTCAAAGAACTCCTCTAACCCTTTAGGGGAACTACAAATACTCTGATTCCACTCCCGTAAGGATATGTAGGCATAAGATGCGACATCTTATCGAGTATACTTAGAAATAAACCCCTAGGTCTCTAATCCTATAAGCAGATAAACACTTAGCAATAAACAAATATAAAACAAGAGGTTCCTGTAGAGTACTACAGAAACTTAGGATGCTAGTACCTTCCCTAAGTTTAACTAACCCCCGAACCTAAAACTCTCTAGCTTGCATTTGCATTGCATTGTGGGAATTTCGATCTTTATCCCTTCCTTTGGACAAATCAAAGTTCAGTTGCAAATTGAATTAAAGATTCAAACTAATCAATAGTTTGGTATCCAAATTTCACCGCGACACCTTCCTTACACAATCACAAGTTCTTGCAAAATCTCATTAAGTTTCTAAAATCCCTCAAAATTTGCTTTTGAAAAACACCTTTCGAAACCATTTCCAAACTTCTTCCAACTCAAGAAACACTTCAAACACATAAAGTATGATGTATTGAAGCTATCCAAGTCACTTCCACACTTATGTAACAAAATCTTGGAAGAGCTCTCAAGATCTCTAGTTTTCTTATTGCTTAAGCTTGCTTCAAGAGGTAAACCTAAAACTCATAAATGTGAACTTTCCACTTATATTCCACATGCTACCATGGCTATTTTTAGGTTTTTTTCTACCATGATGTTCTTGAACTTTTCCAACTTGTAACTTGATTTTTTTCTTGTGATATTGATCTTGTATTATTCATAAATTTTTGTTAACATGTTTAAATAATCAAATTTGTTTGATTCATTGTCTTACCATGTGCATTTTATTTCTTTTATCATTTAGATTTTCATGTTTTATTTACAAACTTAAAAACCACATAAATTCTCCATTTTAAATCATTTTTAAGTGGTTCTTTTTGCTAAATTCTTGTGTTAATGAGTATTTTCACATGACATATGATTCATATTTTTATCCCTTTATCCTAGCCTTAGGATCGGAGTCGCCGTACTCTAAGTAGTTGTCCCGCCGTGGACATCCTCTATCATAATAATCTCAACTTAGGCTTGGAGTCGCCGTGCTCTATTTAGTCGTCCCGCCGTGGACATTTCCCGTGTTTACATTTATAACTTTAGCCTTAGAGTCGCCGTGCTCTATTTAATCGTTCCGCCGTGGACATTCCCTTCCATTTAACATAAGAGTTCTTCACCCCTTAATTAGGGGAACTACGATTGCTCTGATTCCATTCCCGTAAGGATACGTAGGCACGAGATGCGATATCTTTGCGAGCAAACTTTACATTCTTTGTATGCTTTATCTTTACCCTTAGCACATTTCCTTTAGCAAGCAAACTTTATCAAACACAAATATTAACAAGAGGTTCCTGTAGAGTACTACAAATGTTTAGGATGTGAAATACCTACCCTAGGCATAACCAACCCCCGAACCTTTAGATCTCTCTTTGCTTAGCTTTAGGCCTTGCTTTTTGCTTTGCATTTTTATAGGTTTTTCTTTCTTTAAACCTTTCCTTTTTGGATAAATTAAAGTTCGGTTGTGAATTTGTAAGAATTAAAGGTTCAAGTTAATCAATAGCTTGATATCCGATTCTCACCGCAACACTTATTGAGCACTGTAAGGATTTTCTTTTAATCAAAATAGCCTCTAGGTGGCTTGCCCCTAGTCGGTAGAGTCTTGAGATGACTTGCTCTGATCAACCGATACTTGAACGATTTTCCCCTTAATCAACTGATGCTTGAGGACTTACTATTTATTGACTGATTTCATAGTCACTAGATGCCAATGCCTCTGATCCATAGGGTAAAGATGTGATATTGATTCTAGTCAACTTTGCTGGATGACCAAGCCATCTTAGATTTGATAGAATTTCCCTGATGTCAAGTACTGACTTGCAGTCAAAATTATTCATTCCCAAATGGTAATTTCAATGCGATGCTCATGCAAGTTTTGAAAAAAATCAATTCTTATTGGAATGATGTGATAGTGTGTGACGAATGGACCATTAGTCTAAACGCATTGCTGATTTAGCTGGTGTAAAAGATACAACAAGAAAAAAGATTAGCAAATCTTGTAGGAGTTAGTTTATGCAACCTTGCTGTAGTATGCTTTTAGAATTAACCCTGCCTCAATTAGGTCTTTTGAGGGTTATAACATGGGCTGGTTCACAGTTATAGAAACAAATGATGTAAGGCTCAAAATTTGTTTTAACCCACCCCTTCTTCGTGTTGATCTCCAGCCTTATGTTTAGTTAAATTTGACACACATTTGTCTTCTAAGAAATTTTGACAGTGTGAAAGTGGAGATGAGAACCCAAGATTCACTTGAAGTGGCAGTCATCTTGTTTTGCTCTTGTGATGGATGTCAACGACCCTTTGATTTTTGACATGGTGGTTACTGAATCCTATTTTTTGCTAAGAATTTGAGGACCCTTTTTTTGTATTTGATCCCTAAATTTTGCATGAATTGATTTTTCTTTTCAAGTCCATCGGGATAGCCTTGATTTTTGCCTAAGTCTCCTCTTGAGATGTTTGACTTAGCAAGCTTTTTACTTTTTTGCTTTTTGATGAAAAGTCATGACTGCCAAGTCATTGGTTATCGAGGAACAACCAACATGACCCTCAAATTTTGCATGATTCTTTCGACACGTCAGGATGTGTGTGGAGAATATCATGTGGTTGATCCCTAGACGGAAAATTTCATCTTGATAAGTTTTATTAACTAAACACTATCCATGCCCCAGGTTAAGCATAAGGGTTTAGAAATCCGAAGGAAACTCCTAATTCTAGGCTCGAAGTGGTTAACTAGGGACTAACTCCTTATCTCTCTAGTGTTTGGGGATTTGAAATAATGCTTGTACATCATCAGCAGGATTTTATCCGAAAGCATACCGGTAGCAATTATGGGTATTCAGTTTTCATCATCCTCCTTCCAAGTCTTTTCTAAAACAACAGTTTGATAAAGAAAGTGGACGAGAGGTATATGAACTATTTTTTTTGCTTCTTTGACATAAGAGAAGAAAAATTGAGCGAATGCGACATGGTTAGTTCATAAAATGCAGGACCACATCATTAATATTACCATTCAAAACAAAAATGTTTAAAACAAGTAGCATTTAATAGGAAATAAATTACAAATGCAAAGATAAAATATGATCCAATGATCGCCGAAGTTTAAGGATGTCTTCCTTTCTGGCTTGAGGAGATGCCTCTTAAAGTCTTCAAACTCATTTGGGCGAGAAGTTGACATGCACAACCAAGCCTCCTTCTAGGAAGGATATGTACTTTTTGTCAATCAATTGTTGTACTTTGGCTTGGAAAGTTTTGCAATCTTCAGTTGAATACCCCATTGATCCGGCATGATATCCACATTGCGCATAGGGATCTTACCTAGTTGGGTATGGCTTTGGAGCAGACTTTAGATATTTGGGGACCACCAACGTGCTTGAATCAGAGGCTGCAGAAGTTAATTGTATGACATGAGAATTGGATCAAGAGGAGCATTCCTTCTTTCCAAATTATTACAAGGCCTATGCTAGCTCTGTTGCTGATGTTGATATCCTCAGCCATGGGCTTGTTGATTTGCATGAGGAGCCATCCAGGGTTTCTGGTATGGTGCTTTAGGCATTATTGGTTGCCTGTAAGAATAGTGTGGCACTAAAAATGGTGACTGCTGAAGAGATGAAAGGTCAAAAGGTCTTGTTGGTGCCTCATGAGAATACTTAACACCTGTCATGACTGCATTAGTTTCATCTTCTTCTTCTTTGATTGTACTTGCATTGACCGTAGTATCAAAACTTTGTGGCGCTATTTCAGTGCTCTTGCATGGAAATCGTGATATTTCACTAGCCACATCTTCAGTCTATTCCTTGTGATACAAGATCTTCAGGGGTCTCAGGGGTATCTGGCCTTTCTCACCACATGGTTTAGGAATCAGGACATTTGTATCTGGGCCTTATTCCTTGAGGGTAGGTGATCTTCCATGGATTAACTTTTGCACCTTGAGCCTAAAAGTATTGTATTCTTCAACATTGTGTCATACTGGTCCAATATAGTATTCACACTTCATCTCTGGATGGTCTTCTTCGAAGATTAATTTTTTGTTGTTGACCAACCGCCTGACTCTAGACTACAACGCATGACAAGTATCCAACTCATGTCCTATAGCCCCTTCATGATATTCACATGTTAGATTTGGATCGTACTCTAGAGGATAAGGGGTTGGCACAGGCTCAATGGGCCGAGGAGTTACCAAAAAATTTTGAACCAACTGCGGGTAGATTTTACTCTATGATACAGGAATCGAGTTGAAGTGATTTTTGTTCCTTCTATTTTGTTCCTGATCCTGCCATTGATCTTGACTCTGATGCTCTTGGGGAAAGACAACCACTAGAGATTGATCTAATGATCTGGAAGTTAAAGGCTGGAGATAACATCTTGAAGGAAGGCCATGTGTTGGCAAGTGAGGAGATTCTCGATGGAATGACTCTTGACTTGGAGTAACATCAGATGAACATAGAGAATTATCTTATTTTACTACAGCAATGGGCATGAAGTGACCCTCTTTTCTCAATAAATCCTGCAAATTTTCTAGGACCCAATTCATTTGGCTCTTCAAAAGATTGATCTCCCTCTATAAAGCTTCTTGTTCTCTCACTAGCTCATCCATCATTTCTTGAGAAATGGTTCTTCATTCTAAATGAGCGTCAGGAATCACCTTGCTGGTCATGGACAAAGGACGAAATGAGTTTCTGTTTGGGAGAATGATATGCAATGCGGATGCAATGATACCCAAATGTAAACAAAGTAAAGATCAGGATCACAGGTATTGTGTTCTCAGGTCAAGCATGACAGTGGGTAAGTAACTGATATCTCTGATCTAAAGAATCCCACGGGTAGGCTCTAAATGGGTAGGTGTTTAGAGTCATGGATCTTCTCAAAGATATCATTGCCACGACAAAGGCTTTTATGACATTAACATCGTCAAAATCATCTCCTCTAGGTGAGATTTTTGTGTCGTCCCACGAGAAAGGCTTCTCGTGAGTCTCTACTACATAACCGTCGAGTCCAAGGTTTCTAAAAGGTACCTCAGAGTCATAGGTCGAGGTTGAAAATATCATTGTCAAAATAACCATACGTTCAAGGGATCTCATCTGATTGGGGCGTTCATATCAGCCTAAGAATGAATGAACTTCATGAGTTAACACTACCAACCACCATGGAAAATGGTTAAAAGGTCCTTAGAGTTATCGATTCAGGACTTAAAACATTATTGTCATGGCAAAGGTTCACCATGACAATAACATTCCCAAGAGAATCAACTCTAAGCGGGGTTTTTGTATCCTCCTAGTGAGAAAGGCTCCTCATGGGCCTCCACTACACAACCACCATCCTAATCCTATATTTTTCTCAGACTCAGGTATAGAGTCATCTCACGAAGTGCCCATAATCAGAGAAACCCAATAGTGTCATAACAGATAATAATAGGATATACAAAAAAGATAAATAAGCATGTATATAAAGATCAAACAAGAAAGAAAATAATAAGATGACAAACAAGCGAACCTAACACTCACGAATCAAGTCAAGTTAGGCTTGACTCTCTCTTGCATTGGGAAATGCAAATTTCTCAGCAGAGTCGTCAGCTTTCGTACCTCGAAAAAAGCACGATCCTACGTGAACGGTCGTGGAAAACAGAGTTGCCACCGAACTTTATTTATCCCAAAGAGGGAAAGGAAAATATCGATAAAATCTTTAGGTAAATAACATGGTCATCGCAACCACATTTTGGATTCGAGAGTCGGTTATGTGAGGGGAAGGTGTTAGCACCCCTCATATCTGTTGTACTCAACGAGAACCTCTTAATTCGATTTATGAGAAGTGTTAGCTAAGATTGTTTTTTTCTAAGAATAATAAGTGAAAAGGTAAATGAAAAGGAGTTTTAAATTGCTAAAGGAAAATGGGTGGGTTTTTTATTAGGGTGCTCGCTAAGGATTAGGGCCCTTGTGCCTATGCATCTTTCACTCGAATGAATGAATAATCAAAATGTCTGTAGTTCGTGAGACTACGGTAGAAAGAAGAGAAGGTTTCTCGCTAGGATATCGCGATTCTATGCATACGTATTCTCATTGAGAAATGAGAAATCAAAGCATCCGTAGTTCGGACTACAGGTGTTGGTTTGTTTACTTAGTCACATTCGACATAAAATATTACTTTACCCAAATGGGTAAGAAGGTGAAGCTTGCATCACTTTGAATGGATTTCCATATATCAACATTCATGGGAAACACGCCACTTATCTCGACTCAAATAGGTTACGGACGAAGCAATATTTTGTGTCCTCTCAAGAAACCATATCTCACATTTATGAAAAGGTTTGACGGTTCGCACGGTGGCGAGAAATTGAATTAATGTTGATGTATTTTAATTGGATGGCGATTACTTGAAGCTTAAGAAAGGCTCATCGGGCTCAAGTAATCGGGAAAATGAATAGAAGATCCGATTCTCTCTCTTTTTCACCCTTAATTATGAAAGAGTTTTGATATAGCTAGAGTAAGTTACAAATGACGATTACTCGAAGCTTAAGAAAGGCTCCTCGGGCCCAAGTAATCGGGAAAATGAGTCAAAGGCTTGAATCTCTCTCTTTTTCTTTTAAGTGTTGAAGAAAATATATTTGATTTAGTTTATTGTGAAATAGTTTGATGTAGAATCGGGTTATAAATATTTTAGATAAGACAGTTGTTCAAGCGCAAGAAAGGCTCCTCGAACCCAAACAATTGAGGAGAGAAATCGAAGACTCCATTACAAATCCCTCTTCATCTTTTATTGAATATGGTCCAAGTATGATTAAGTTAATTATTTTGACTTTGAGAAAACACTTGATGCTAATCGGGGTTTAAATTTGCGTACTAAGCGGTTAAGGATTGAGCTAAATGGTAAGGAATTCCTAATATATTGGGTAAGGTCGATGGCGAGGCAAAAGCGCTCGACTTGAAAGTTGGATATGGTTTGTACCTTAGGGTTTCAATTCGAATCATCATACAAGACAACATATAAATAAACAAGTAAAGGAAAACAATTTAATTGAATTTTAATTGTGTGCACTAGCAAAGTGGGCTAGTTTTCTAAACGACCAACTAGAAGTAATTGATCGAATATGTCTCATTGTAAGAAAGCCCAGGAGTAAGCTATGAATGTTGTGTATAGTGATCATGAGGTTGATGGCGACGCACGAGGTAATCGACTTGCTAGGATGAAAATGACTCGACGTTGAATCGAGAATTATTTTTGAAAATGGTTTAGTCTATTCTAGTTCCTAAGGGTGCTCCTAGTAAGAAAAACCACAATCAAAGAAAAACAAGTAAAGAACATACATCGAAAAGAGGGCGGGGTATATATAAAGTACATGGGATTGCGAGAAATAAAAGGTTTCATTATCAGGTAGCCCAAGAGGAAGCTATACAAGTGCAAATTTCCTAAGCTAAAGAGATAGAGAAAAGAGATACCCAATATCCACAACTCTCTTACTAAGGTTTTTGTACAATGTCTCAACTCCATGATGCCCAAAGATAGCAACCACAGTCCATCAATTGAAATCATTTAGGGTTTTGATAATTTTATCATGTTTTTGTGTTTTATTGAATGAGATATGGACAAGATGTGAACAAGTATGACAAGATATGAACAATATAATGAGCAAGATAATGTCAATAATATGAACAAGGTATATTGACAGAAAAAATAAAAGCAAGAGTATATTGAGCAAAAATTAAAGTTAGTGGTTAGATATTGGATGAATTGGGTCCACTTTAGTGCTAAAAAATGATAAAGAAATGATATATGAATCATTCTCAAAGAATCGTGCCACACGAAAAGAAAAAGAGAACGGTCTCGTCTTAATCATAAACTTTTATTGATTAATTGAAGGTAATCTATCACGATCCCAAAGTATAGAAAATGATCTCGATGATCATTCACTATAGGTTTGAAATAATGAAGGTTAAACAATCTCAATAATCAATATTCATGATGTTAAAGACTTCATCGACCAAAATTGAAAATAAAATCAGAACGAGAAAAAGAAATATTAATAAAAGGAAATTTGATCAATCATGATTAAACAAACAAAACCAAATTATTAACAAACAAAATCTCTTAGAAAGAGATAAAACTAGAAAATAAAATAAAAACATAAAAAGAGAAGGAATGGGTGTGTAGGAAACATGAAGGGTGTGTTAGAATATATGGAATCATATGTGCTTTAACAAAGCCCATCATCCATGGTTCCAAGAAGACAAATCAACAAAAAAGATCACCAAGGAATTGAAGGGTACGCAAGTCTCATGTGTGGGTGGTGAAATAAAAACGGGCTTAAGAGCCCAAATAACTACTCCAACAAATTACAAAACACAAGGACTTATGTTTTTTTAATGGCACAAAAAATGGAGAAACAAAACTGGTGTGGTGTGAATTAAAACAAAAGCACGGTTCGAGTGGAAATAAGGGCAAAAGGCTTATCACATTTTTCTTTTTTTGAACTAAATAATGGCAACGCATCAAGTCCACGCACCAAATTCATATAAGAACCAAGTTCTCTTTCTTTTTTAAAAAATGGAAAAAAGAAAAACAGGTTAAAAAAAAGAGAAAATGTGGAATCCTCAAATAAAAATCCAGAAAACGTGTCTCCATCTCCAACCTTCCTCTCGGTGAATCTCGATCGCTTCTTTGTTAGAACACAAATTGGTTCTTAGTTATATCTCTATGTTTTGATGATAACACTAATGAAATTTTGTATTAAGAAATTATATACTCTAAATTTGTTCAAGTATTTTTGCTGCAGATATTAAATTTAATATTCTTCTGAAAGCAAAAATGGATCTGAACGTTGAACTACGCAAGGCTCTGAGCGTCAGAAGCATCTCGTTAGAAGACTCTGAGCGCTGCCTACAGAAGACTCTGAAGCAGAAGCTACAGAAGCATCTGAAGCGTAGACTGAAGACTTTGTATGAAGAGTTTCAAGCACTGTTTTTCAGAAGACTCTGATAGTACTGTTTGCTGCAAGTACTGAGGATCTGATCTCCAAACTCTGCTCTGTTTAATTTCACGCTGAAGCACACTTGCTGCAACACTCTGATACAACAAACTCTGATGACATCAAGATTCTGATCACTCAAGGTTCTGATGTTGATTGCTGTGAAATAGAAACTTGTTGAAGAATATTATTCAAATTTATATCCGTTGGTTATGCCAAACGACTCTTTCCTCTTTCATGCTAGACACAAGAACTCAGGCAAAAAGGATTTCTATGAACGTTATACTTCTAGGAAAGGTCAAGTGATGTGAAGACAAAAGGCTACAGCTACTTTGCAGTACACGGTCTTCAAGCTTGCAACGTCTTGGACTTCCTTGTCTATTTAAGCAAGCCTTCAACAACTTTCTTCAGTTGACGTATTTTGACAAATTCATTGAAAACTCTCTCAAAGCTCTCATACAAATTATTTATTCTTTGTTGAATTGTTTCATACGTTCTTAAACTTAAGTGTAAATCACAGTCGTGATATAGCTTTCTTAGAAGCATTTCAAACACTTGTTTAGTTTACATTTGATTGTAAAAGTTCCTTAAGAAGACCAAGTTGTGGTCAGTAGTTCTTGAGAAGACTAAGACAGTTGTTCTTAGTGGTTGATATTATAATCAATTTGATTATAGTGGATTAAGTCCTTGTGGAGAAAGGCAAATCACTCTTGATAGGGTGGACTGGATTAGTTGAGTTCAACGAACCAGGATAAAAATCATTGTGTTTTTATTGCCATAATATATTCTAAATCCTTATTCAACACCCCCTCTAAGTATTTTCTCACCTTCATTCTTAACCTCTCTCACTCACTCTTTGCTTATGCCTCCATTCTGCTCGTGTTTCAGGTTTGATCTCGGTCTCATGTTTGATCTCGGTCTCATGTTTGTGGTTTATGAATCATTTGCTTTTTCTCACTCTCTCTTCTTCTCATATTTCTTCTGATTCGGAATGGGTTTGGTTTTGTAAAAATTGGGTTGTGAGTTTTGGTTGAAGAAGGATGTTAGGTGGAAGAGGATGGTCGAGTATGATTGAAGAAGGGAGAGAAAATGGGTGGCTGTAAGAGAGAAATCGTCGGTGTGAGGAGATGTTGGGGTCTGGTACAGTGGTTATTGTATGGGTAAAAGAAAGAAAACGAGAAAATCTCAAAGTTTTGTTTAAGGTTTTTTTTTGCAGATAAATTTTTCTCTCTTTACTATGTATGTTTTTTCACCTCCTTTAAAACAACCAAATTTTTTTCAATTTATGAATTTCCGTCTGTTATTGTGTAGTGGTTGTTGTATGTTGCTTGTATGATTTGGTAGCAGCGGTTTTTTTTGTCTGGCGTGTTTTGGTACAGGTACAGTTATGGAGGCAAGGTGTTTTGGTTCGTGTTGCTGAAAGTTGTTGTTGGTACACTACTACAGGATATGGTTTTTAGTGTAGTGGAATTGATGTGTGTTGTAGCTGTATTGTTTGGGGTGTGGGTTCGTTGCAAGTCGTACGATTTTTGTTTCGTCTTCGCGTGCCTTTGAGTATTGTGAAGGTTTTGTGTATTGTTTCGGCTGGTTGTACATTTCGTGGCTACTGATTGTGTTTGTGCAGCAGAGGTGAATGGGTAGCAGGATGGAGTGTTTTGTGGTTGTACATTATGGGGCCGTATGAGTTTATGGCTGGAAAGAATAGTTTCTTGGACGACTTGTGGTAATCATTTGGGTATGTATCAAATGGTCTTTACTCCACTTTGTCTTTTTCCTTTGTTGTAAGTCCCGCGTTTGGAAAGTTATGGTGATTTTGCAACTGCAGCTTGTGGGGTTTCATTTTAGTAGCATGCTAGTCATGTGTTGCAAATTGCTGAAGGCCTGACACACGTAACTATAACCTTTGGATAGGTGGGGCCGGTGTAGCTGAAATTTGGAATAGAGAGCTATGAAAATGATACTCTCAATTTCTAATTAAGTTGTACTTTTTGTTTCTCTTTTGTGGCCTTTTGATAACTTTCTTAGTAGCAATAATGTCTAGCCCACTGCAAATTATTATTCAATCAGTATCACTATAGATCACTTCTAAATTCAAGTTATTTTAAACAAAACTAGTAGTAGACCCGTGCTTCCGCACGGGTAAATTCATTTTTAAATTTCATAATAATTTTATAATAGTGGATATATTCAATGTCATAAAAATACAATAATTTTTAATATTTGAAATATAGTATGTCCAACAAAAGAAATTTAGTAACAAAGTGCAAATAATATTGTAGATTGAAATGATGTAGTGAGACTTGTATGAAGCGATAGTGGAGATTACAAAACCTACAAATATAAAATAAAATCAATAAATAATGAAATATTAGAACTATCAAAAAAAATATGAGATGTTGAAAGAATGAATTATATATGCATGAAGTGAAATATAAATTTGAGTATCAAATTATTTTACTTGAACCTAAATATAGAGATGAAGATTTTAGTATTGATAGTAAGAAAAAATAATCTTATTAAAAAACTAAATATGTACCTATATGACATTGTGGAAAACTTCTTTGAAGACCACATTTGTTGTTTGAGTTAAGTAGTTGTTGTCTTTGTCGTGTATTAAAACTTTCAATCCAGCTTTGCTCTTAACCCTTGAAATGGCAACATAAAGTTGTCCATGACTGAAAACATTCTTTGGCAAATATAATCCAACATAGTCCAACGATTGTCCTTGAGATTTGTTGATTGTCATAGCAAATGACACTATAATTGGGAATTGTCTTCTAATAAGTTTAAATGGCCATGGAGATTGGGAAGGAGACAAAGACATTCTGGGGATATAAATAATATTTCCAATATTTGTACCTGAAATGATCTTTGCTTCAATGACATGATTGCCTAACTTTGTAACGGTTAACCTTGTACCATTACAAAGGCCTTCAGATTGATCCAAATTTCTTATCAACATGATGATTGTACCAGCCTTCAATTTCAATGAGTGGTTAGGCAAACCGGACGTTTTTAGACAACTCAAAAATTCCAGTGTCAAATGCTCGAAAGCATAATTGTCATTAGCTTCTGTTCTATCAATGGAATCACAACTCAAATATTCTTTAGATGCACCTACATGAAATCAAAATTAAGTATTAATATATATATAACAGAATAACATGTATGTATACAAAATAGTAATAAAAAATAATATAGTAGTATGTACATATCAAAATAATATATACATATGTACATCGAAAGACACATTGTATGAAATAATAAGAAAATATAGTTATAATAGAAAATGAAGTATACCTGGAAGAAGATTAGTTATGAAGTCATTTATGTCATCAACTATTTCAATAGTTGATGCTAGAATAGCTCTACACCGAAGAAAATTTGGATCCGTGTAATTCTGAAGCAGATTTGGATAGGTACTTGAAACAATTGCTTCAATTGGGTCCACAAAATCTCTTATAAGTAACTCTTCAGGAATATCAATTTCAGCATATCCATCATTGGGTTCTGAGACCTTTCCATTACCAACTTGTAAAATCCAATCTGAGAAGAGTCTAATTTCTTCTGAATTTCCTAAATTAGAACCACTTTTCAAACGCATATTTTTGGTTAGATTCATTATTTTGCAATGATTCCAAATGTAAGAGGCATTTATTGTTGCATGTACTATATCTGATCTAGTACCTCTTGGAACAACCGGTAGAATTTGTCTGAAATCTCCACCAAAAATTACAACTTTTCCCCCAAAAATCTGTTGACACTCAACATCGTCATCACTCATAATATCCTTCAATGACTTATCAAGAGCTTCAAAACAATATTTATTTGCCATTGGTGCCTCATCCCATATTATTAGTTTTGTTACCTTTAAGAGATTGGCAAGATCAGAATTTTTCTCTATGTTACATATAGAAGATTCCAAACATGGAACTGGAATCTTGAATTTGGAATGTGCAGTTCTTCCTCCTGGTAACAACAAACTTGCTATTCCGCTAGATGCTACATTCAACACAATATCTCCTTTACAACGCAGAGCAGCAGACAATGTGTTCCACATGAAAGTCTTTCCTGTACCACCATAACCATATAGGAAAAAAACACCACCATTTTGATTTGTGAGAACATCCATAACTTCTTTAAAGATTTTAAGCTGCTCATCTACAATAAAAAAAAAACACCACTAACGTTGTATGATGAAAACAATTTAAATAACCAAATCTGTGAAATTTTCAAATCTTGAGAACATAATGTCAACAATGACCATATCAATGTGAATAGCATTTATACTTATGTAGTTTTGTGCTAATAATTATAGACTTCCTTATAAGGCTCATTCGAGGAGATAAAATAAAAACATAAATTTCGGATATTGTTTCAATAAATAATTAGAATGTCAAATTATAAAAACAATACCTGTTAATGATTGAAACATAGTATGAAAAATTTCTTCTTGAACTGAGGGATCATATTGTCTTTCATCATATATCAATCTATTTCCAAGGAAGTCAAGGATGTAATCATTTGGATATGGCATAGGCTTAAATTCTTTCAAACTCCTTCTATTTTTCTGTAGTTGCTTCTCAATTTCCATCAAAGTGAGTTGTTGCACCTCTTCATCAGAAAAACTCAATTCTACAAATAAAGGTAGAAGTTAAGTAAGTATTGATACTTTGTTAAAAGGACCATGTATAGAATCCATAGTGTTGTGAGTAACATAGTTCTAAACAATAAGATGAAGAAGATAACAAAAAATATGTTGTTACAAAGAAGCAGCAAATATATAATAATCAAACCTGGATTTTGTGACAATATTCTTTGTTCATAAAGAATACCATCTGATAGGTACATCCAAGTATTTAACCAAACATGTTCTGGTCGATTCATTGAAGATGATAATAACATTGTAACAAACAGTTTGCGCAAAAATACTCCAGAACCCCAGTTATAAGCCTCTATAATTGCGTCAATGAACTCTTTGTCATCTTGTAGGAAGCCCAATGCAAAACATGCCTCTCTAAAAGTGTTGTGTTTGAACCCATCAATTGTCTTTAAATCATCATAACTTGTTGGACCTTTCTTCACAGTCAACAACATCCTCATATAATACAATTCTCCAGTTGTTGGTGGGACCCAAATTAGTCGACCAATTGTGTAACCTCTTTTACGCGGTTTCCAACACCTTTTCTTCTTTTCATAAACAAACTTAGACACAAATTGACCATATGTTAATAACTTTGCTTCTTCATACTGAGTATTTGCCACAAACCAAGAAGTAAACATTGATTCTGTGACACTTGGTTTAAGAAGGAGTGTTCCAATTTGTTCAAAATCTTTGTAGTATACAGAATTCTCTCCTTCCATGTGAAAAAATAACCTTTCAACAGCTGGTTTCCTGCCATGAATTGAATAAGAGAAGATTCTCCAGCATGCTTCGCTTGGTGAGACATATCGACAATCAAGGTATTGTTTGATTTCATCAATATTTCCATCGGTTCCAGTGTTGTTTGGAACAATAACAGCCGAGATCCTATCAGAACCCTTGTTGATGTACTTGAAGAGATATTTAATTGAAGTACTTTGATTGCACCACTCCATATTAATGTGTGCCTCATATTTCATCAGCAAACTTGGATTGTGGGGTACAACGTGACCACTATGTAGGGTGACTCCATTCTTTTCAATTGTATTACCCAGATCTCTCCTTCTATAAATAGGATATCCATCTTGATCAACAATTGTGACATCTTGGAACTTTTTAGGATAATACTTGGAACACTTACCATCTTTCATACAAGGACATCTAGGATTTGCTAACCCACAGGGACCATGCACCATGTGAGTTTTGACCAGATTATACAGTCTTGGTTGACTCAAAGGATCAGGAACTTCAGCAGAAATGATTTTGTCTATATCTTCAGAAGTAGGATATTTATTTGATGGATGCAAGAAGATAAGAATGTGCGCATGCGGAAGACCTCTCTTTTGGAACTCAATTGTGTACATATCTGAAAATAAGAACAATTGTAAGATAAAATGTTGTAACATGTCATGTCTAGCTTGAAATGCCTAGATAATTTTAAAGGATAGTAAGTTAAAGCAATTGATATGACATAATAAACTTACATGCAAGAACTTTGCCTAAGACTCCTTTTTTGGTCACATCTGCTAGAAGGTTATCAAACTTCATCTTAAAAACTCTTGCAATAACATCAGGTCTATCTTGTGGCTTCAAATTTAGAGGACCAAGCAATCTTTGAATTTCCGGCCAATTTGGGTTGCATGTGAAAGTAATGAAAAGATCCGGAAATCCCACCTTACTACAAATAGCCATGCCATCATAATACAATTGATCCATAAATCTCCTACTTCCAACATAAGATGATGGTAAAACGACTCTTTTCCCTATGCTTGAGCCTTGTGTTTGATCTTTCTCTGAATGTAGACTTGTATACTTTGACACTCTTAGCTTGGATTGATTTTTTCTGATCCAATTCAATCTCTCTCCTTCAAGCATTGTGTAACCATCCACCAAAAACTGTTGGAACAATCTCCTAGATGATAACAAAGTTTTTGCCTCATTACACCTACTTTGTATTCTAAATGCTAGCCATTCTCGAATAGTAAGTCGGTTCCTTTGAGAGTCATCAAAAATATCAAGATCTCTATGTGCAATGTTATCTCTATAACCATCCTCTCCATAAGGAAAAATCAAAGGATACTGGAATGCCAAATAACTTGGATGAAACTCATCAATACGTTGCAGTTGTCCACCTTTGGCCTGCACTATAATGTCTCTTTCCTCAGCAGTGTCTATGTCACCAACGATTAAAGCAGCCACTTCTGAAACAGTTGGTTGATTATACAATCTTCCATCAGTAGATCTTGTGGATATTAATTTGAGTTTCAAGTTATGAACATTGCTTTGATTAAGCCATTGTCTAGCCATTAAGAAACTTTTTGCATGTGTATTATGTCGGTACAACATATCTGACAAGTTTTGTATTATATCGGGATGAATGTTGTTTTTGTCTCTACAAAAATATAATATATAAGTTAGTAATGTGTATGACAAAAAAAATAGTTAAATTAAAGAGAAAATATGATTGAATACCTGAGAGTGTCCATTCTATTTGTAACTTCATTCTCTGTATCATATATGTAAAGCTGTGCAAATTTGGGTGGTTGGCCTTCAGGTGGCAGTAAACTTCCAATGCGGTGGCAAGCTTGGCCTTGGATTCTTATTGTTGGTGGACCACGACCATTATTAAATCTGTTGTCTAACTTAGCTCCCGGTGAAGTGAAAGCAAACATCATATTGTATGTCCTTATGTGTGATTGATAATTCTTGCTATCCCTTGCATTGGCATCAAACAAGAGATGTGCTAAAGGTTGTGGAGGATGCTTTAAGAGAGGAAGTTCAACTTTACCATTTCCACAACATAAAAAAAACTTGGGATTCGCAGAATGTTTAGGTTTGTGCATCCTTTCTTGATACCACATCATGGCCTTACAATACCTACACTCAATCAAAGGGTCTCCCAAATCGCTATATGCTGTACATATTGCAAAACTTAGGATTAAAAGTCGTTATTTTTTCAAAAGATGGTATTTCCTATGATTATATTTCACCAAATAAAGACATAATTTCTTTGGTTACCTTGGTTATGTAGGTTTGGTTGGTTGGCGGTAGAAAACGGTGGCAAACTTTGTTCATCATCAAGGTTTGAGTCATTATCAGATTGATATGCTGTAAAAAAAAATCAATAACAAACTCATGAAATCTGATTTAGATATCAAAACATTAAAATGAACATCATGGAAATGGAGATCCAAGTCTGAAAATATAGATTAATGAATGAAAACCAACAGCTGTAGCAGACATATTCAAGAAACAATCTAAACATAATCAAAATCAGAAACCTTAAAAGTTAAGGCATAGACCTGGGATCTCTTCATTGTCGGAGTCGTCTTCAGTATCATCACTATCTAAATCAGCATTAGTTGTAGGTGCAAAGATAATATCTTCAATGTTGCTTCTCTCATCAATTGTATTTGATTCGCCATTAGATTCTTGAAACCGTAAAGGTTGTGTTCCTCTCATTTTATTTCTGTTGCGCTCATTGATAAACATATATAAGTGTATAGAATAGTAATATACCACATCATCAAACAACTTCATTCTTAATTTAAAATTAATACACTTACAATTGACTACATGATGGACTGGTGTAGCTATAATGATATGGTTTAGAAATAACACAACTTGTTTGTGAACTTGCAGTGGCTATTATTGGATCATTGCACAGGTTATGGGGAGTTATGGATGGTGATGCAATTCTTTGAGTACTGTTGGCAAATAATTCAAAGTTAGAAACAATGTAATACACCCGAAAAAGGATAACAGAGTAATACACATGGGGACAAACTTACACAGAAATATTTGTTGCTTCATTGGTAAATTGAAGTTGTGGCGATACAGGGTTGGCAATATCATTCCGTATAAGATTGAACGTCAGATCCGGTACCCCAAGAGCTTTTTTTGGACGACCACGACCACGTTTGACAGGTTGATGAGTGCATCTTGCATCAATCCTATAAAGTGTACTTCATTAAAAATATGATGCTTTTGCTTGAATATAATACATAATAATACGTACCGGAAAATATTTGAAGATTTTTGGAATGCCGCATTGGTGTCGACAAATACATTCTCCTTTTGTGACATTCCCCCTCCATTAGAAAACCTTGACATAAGGTTTGTACCCATGTTTTGAGTATTAAATACTGCGTGCGGTGTACGACATATATGTGTTGGAGGTGATGGCATAATACCATGTAATATAGCATCCATTTTCTTACCATCACTTACAATCTTATCAATTAATTGACTGTTGGAAACAGGTGGAGTAATATTGCAAAGTGGAATTCTATAATTAGGAATGCAGCCACTTGCCAAATAAGTCTGCTTGTTAGTATGTGGGTGATCTGTAGTATTAGCTCTTTTCTTTGCCCTTTTAGCTTTTAGCAAAGTAAATCTTCGCATTCTAGCTCGTTTGGTGCCACTCTTTCGCTGGGAATAATCATGTTCCTTAGACAACTGGTGCATAATTGGCCTATAACAGACAAGAAAAAGTTAATGTAAAGCTACAACTATTGTAAATGCGATATTAGTCATTGGAGTATTCGATAGTAATCGACGAATCTAACAATTTCTCTTCTGTCATGCATAGAGTTATATAAACACAAATCAATCTTATATAAACATTGCACCAGTCATGGTTTCTGCTAAACATTAATAATCTTTGTGTTAAACCTTTCACCTCATGATATATAAAAAGCAGTACTAATTAAAACCTTGCTCAAAAATCAATTAACTATTGATAGTAGACAATACTAAAGTTGGAATCAACGGGTGCTTTTTATCAAAAATCAAAGAAAGGTGTATCAGAAACTTGATGATTTTGAAAAATAACCTAAACTTACTTGCATAAGCATTCAAGCCGAGAAGAAGCATGAGAGAAAATTGGGGCAATTTCTTCTATTAAGCGGATCCCTTATGTTTCAAAGTGATTTTATCCCCAAGATGAAGAGCAATTCCCTGAGTTTTACTTCTTATTCTGATGTATCCACTCAATTTACCATCTCCTTGCTTTTCAATGCTCACATTCACCAATGCATCTTTACCAAAAACACTCTTAGCATAAAGGTTTGCAGCTAGGAAACTATACTCTCCTTCCAATGCAGATCTGAAATAGAGACATCAAAAACCAAATTAATCAAATTGTAAGTGAGTTCAAGATTAAACAAAAGTCTGCTCATGTTTGAAATGTACTACTCATGAATCAGAAGGTGATTGTCAAATTATAAGTTAGTGAAATGTAGTAATTTCAAATTCAAGAATTTAATTAAACATTCTATATACAAGGTTAACCAAACTAATCAGAAGGTGATTGTAAACTAAATATCCAATAAAAGCCGAACTACTCATTTGTTGTTTAATTCATGAAACATTCTATATACTATACTAATGAGAAGCTAATTCATGAAACATCTCATATACTAATGAGAAGCTAATTTCTACATGTCCATATTTTAGTGCATTGATCTTATCTTAATCTCCATTACATTATTATATTTTAAAGGATAATAATGTTATTAAATTTTGACATTATGAACAAACTTAACAATCAAATGCATAAATACAAAAACCTTAAAATAGTTTAAGAGTATACAGCCTAAAATTTGCTAGTAATTATTAGCTCTAAGTAAAAATGAAAACTTTAAAGCAATCAAAACATTTATAAGTAACAGGAACTGGGAGTCAATGTAATCCTTAACTGGCTGTCCAGAAGAAATGAAGTTATTCCTAAGTCACTGCTAATTCATGAAACATCTCATATACTAATGAGAAGCTAATTTCTACATGTCTATATTTTAGTGCATTGATCTTATCTTAATCTCCATTACACTATTATATTTTAAAGGATAATAATGTGATTAAATTTTGACATTATGAACAAACTTAACAATCAAAAGCATAAATACAAAAACCTTAAAATAGTTTAAGAGTATACAGCCTAAAATTTCCTAAAAATATAGAAAACATATATTTACTGCTATGAATATATGAGCTATGAATACAACCTAAAATAGTTTAAGTGTATATATGAGCTATGAATATATATGATATTTATGATATCAGAACTGTTACCATCAAAAAAATGTGAAGGCTGCTTGTGGCCCTCTTTGTACTCATCTGACAGATTTTTACTGCATTCAACATATATCAAATGTGAAAATCGAAAACAAAAAATCGAAAACAGCTCATACTATAATCATTATTATTCATAGCTCATATTGGACAAAAGTTTTAAATTGTAGTTGTAATGCAGTTGCAAAGACATATAGAATACGGCATTGTGACCTTAATTGCAATTGCAGACCGATTTATAGTACGTAATCGCAGACAAGACATATTGTTGAGAGTCCAAGAGTTTGGTGTTCTTCTCGAACAGAGGAGTTTTTTGAAAGACCTGATGCAGCAGATGAAAAAATATTAATAACTTCACAAACAACAGATTCAGATCACCCAAAACCATTTTATCTTGTTTGCTCCTATAATTGATTATAACTAATAATGTTGATGCTTTTAACAGGTTTGCCATGATAAATCAACACACTTGTACAAATGAGAGGTTGCAACCTGAAAACAGTTTAAGACAGCATAGATACAACCATAACTATATTGATCATCAGCAGCTCATGATAGGTAACAAATTCACAAACTCATGACAGGAAACTGATTGGAGTGAGGAATGAGTAACTCTATACTTGTGCAGCACACAAACTCACTTGGAATTTGTTAAAATTAAGATTGTCATAGGTAACAAATGGAAGCAAAACTTTGCTCTAAATGTTGGAAATTATGGTACAGCAAACCACATTCTAGCCAATATTCAAGCACACAATATTTTTTTTACTACACCATATAACTAATTTTCCAATTAAATCAAAATGATAGTAATTATTAGCTCTAAGAAAAAATGAAAACTTTAAAGCAATCAAAACATTTATAAGTAACAGGAACTGGGAGTCAATGTAATCCTTAATTGGCTGTCCAGAAGAAATGGAGTTATGTAACCATCCTTGAACTTCACTTTATGTCACTGCCTAGTCATTTAATACCATTGAAATGGAGTTATTTCTAAGTATCTTCCATTATAATGCCTAAGAAGCTAATACAAAGAGTCAACTAATCTAAGTATCTTAGTATGAGTTGATACATCCATTCCTACATAAGTTCTGCCAGCAGCTCTCAAGAAGCAAATGCCTAGCGAAATTGGATATTTATGCTTAATTATTTTGTCATTGATTTTGAACAAATCTTCATTACATAGATACTGTATAGCAGATGGAAGGTTAGATAATGCCATCGAATTCCTGGATCTTGGCAATGGTGCTGGTTGGGAGCTGCTTCAGGTATATAAAACATGTTTGCTAGAATGGGAAACTATCAGTTTATGCCTTTGAGTGAGTGTGTGTTAAACAAAGTGTCTAACAAATAGCTTATTTTCACAAAAGATCTAAAATACCAGTAGTTTATAAAAATAACTTATACAGAGTTTGCCATTGTTCTGTCTTCCATTGTAGAAGTGACTTATGTGTGAACATTTGTATGTGATGCATTTTCTACTTGCATGTCTTGGTTCATCGAAAATATGTTTTATTGCTACATCAAATTCAAGTGTGAATTTCCAATTCAGTACCTATATCAAATGTTTATGGGGCTGTTCTCATGATTTCCAGGCAATGCTTAATGCTAACTTCCGAAAGAGACCAACTGCGGAGGCTGTTCTCGATTATAGGTTTATGACTGGGGAAATCCTTTGAGTTTCAAGATCAAAAGAATATGGTTATCATTATGAAATATATCTACCACATGGCTCACCAATCCCGTTTTCATCTCATGATAGTAACATCTTTTGTTATCATAATGTCACACTCACACACTTAATTCAAAGGTTGTTTTAGATGAAAGCTACCAGTTTGTCCATCTAAAAGAAAATGCTCCAAATGAGATGCCATCATAACCCTTAGCATAACAATGCCCCAATATCCAAACAGTAGCAAAAATCCACATTTGGAACCTAAACCCCGGTGACAGCTCTCACTCCAATGACAGTTCTATGCACCTCTCAAGTCTATTTGGACCAGTTGCTACTCAGTTCTAGTTCAAGCCAAACACTAAGATCATCATAAATGATAGTCACAAATGCAAAACTGGTATTAGTCACAAAATCCATGACAGACTCCTATTCAATTTGCACCAATGTAAGTTAGCCAAGTTATTTTTATTACTCACATCATATGACCAATGACCCTTGTTTAACAATGAAAATTCTACAAATACTAAAATCCATATGTAAGAATCTATTGCATCATGAAATAGAAAGTGCAAACAGAATGGTGGAGATTAGATTATGATCCTTGTTCAATAAATTAATTTACCTTAATGTGGGAATAGTTGTTGTTCTATGCTGCAATCATAGGATGAAGAATAACAATGGCAGGAAAAGTTGACTTTCATGCAGAAAAAAAAGTCAATACCAAACAGACTCTAATATTTTTTTGAATTTCTTCCAAAAAGTAGAAACTGTTGTGTTAACCAATCTAGTTGAGAATGAATTGGTAGTTAGTTTAATATAATTCAGATGCAACAATTTGTAAAGTTCTGCTTCAAAACTACATTGCTCAAAAATATTCAGCAAAAACACCCATAAGATTACTTTACAGGCATGTGTTATGCATAATATTAGTAAAAATTAGTACAGCAGACCATTGGCTTTATTGTCTTGCATATTGATGTAGCTGAATAAGGTAAGAAGTCAACTCATAGCAGCCTGTCACTGGTTTATTGGGCAGTGAATTGGAGCAGTTCCCAGTGCATAATAGTCTTAAAACCAATGGTCCATGTGCAGGTTGCTATGACATACTATGTTTCATACTATGTTTCAAACATATAATCCTATTTTCCATACTATGTTTATGTCATAAAGCAAAAGCAGAAGTTGTGTAGTTTTCGTGTAAAGCTATGATGGAATGATGTTTTCAAAAATAACAGCTATGATGCCTAATAAAACAAAATACAATCACAGTTTCTGAAAAAAAATAAATGGAACATGAAAAATAAATGAAAAAAAAATAAGCATTCAAAACCAAGTTAATGTAAGCATGCTCCTTCCAACACATAATCATAGCATTGCTGCATCCATCGACAAGTTCTCCGAACAGGTATAACATATTCATAATCTACCATCCACATGTGTAATGCTACTGCAATTATCACTGTAATTAAATAGTTTTTGATTTGATTTGTTTAGAAATAAAATAGAAGAGCATATCACAATAATTAAATAGTTTGCAATGTGTGTTTATCTATTGCTGTAAGGAGCTCATATCTCCCAAACTGCATTACTAACAGTTAATGTAAGCATGCTCCTTCCAACACATAATCATAGCATTGCTGCATCCATCGGCAAGTTCTCCGCAAAGAAGTTGGTATATTCGTAATATACCATCCACATGTGTAATGCTACTGCAATTATCACTGTAATTAAATAGTTTTTGACTTGATTTGTTTAAAAATAAAACAAAAGAGAAAATCACAATAATTAAATGGTAACAAATCTGTATGAAGTGTTATACTGGTGAAATCACAAGATGTTTCAAAACCAAGTTGATATTAAAGGCAAACATTCATTAAAAAAGATCATAACAAATTGTCTTATCATAAATAATAGAGTCATACATATCACATGAAGAGCCCAATTAGTCTTGAAGTATAAGCTCAACATTATCAAAATAAAAGGAATAATACATATTGACATTGTTTGTTGTCAATAATAGTAGGTTACAAAAAGTAGCAACATAATATCAAGTTGTTGTACCAAAATAAGTTCAGATAGAGCCAAGGGCTCATTCAATCTTTGCATGCTTCCCACTCTTAGTTGCAGATTGCTTAGGTGACAAGAAAGCCGTAGTTCCAAGGTCTTCAATAGAATGTTCTTGTGACAACCTCTTGGATGGGGTATTGCTTGAATAGGCTTCATCGCTCCAGTTTTGTGAAGCAGACATGGTTGGCTGCAAGTTGGAAGTCAAATGTATGAGTTATTTGTGCAACATGTCAGGAAGTTGCAACATATGTTCATTCATATATGACTTATAAATAAACTTACAGTATGAAGGGAAGTAGGAGACAATACTTCATTGTCTGGTATGTGCTCGTTAAGAACAACTTCCTTTGCTTTTGCGATGGGGGCTTTCATGGCAGCTGTAGAAGTTTCCTACAAAAGAGCATGTTGTAGGATCAGTATACTCATAAACACTTGTCTTGTGCTATTAAATTTTGACTAATGATATCATATCATACCTCAATTGGATGAATGGCCTCTTTGATCATCTTGATGACCTCTTTGTCCTCAGTAATCTTCACAACAGATGCCTGCTTATAGTTTGGTTGAAACTTCACACGGAATGCAAATTCCTTGCCTATTAGTTTGTCCAAGTGTTCAGGGTATATTTGGGGATGATCTTCGTTAGACTACGGATATATACAAGGTAAATGTTACATAGTAATATAAATGAAAAACAGAATATGGGCTGCACTTTGTTGGCATCACAAATATAAAAGACAGCAGCACATTCAGCAGCATTGTAGCATCACAAATGTAAAAGACAGCAACATTTCAGCAGGTACAGAGTTTATGAGAGACAACAACATATCAGCAGCATTGTAGCATTTCAGCATTTCAGCAGCATTTCATGTGAATATATTCAAAGCAAATATATTTGAAGTATAAATAAGTAGTCAATATATCAAACATATGTTAAACTACAAAACATGTACATACCTTTTTCATGATTTCTCTTAAATCATGTGCCGACATTCCAACGTATTTGATACAATCATTGTCCCAAAACACAAAATAACCGCAATTTCCGTCATACTCGACCTCAATTTCAATCTTATACCTAATGAATCGGTTGCAATCCCATAAAATTAACAAACAGATGCATATAAGGTGCTAAGTTTATATATGTTACAAATAAGAATGTACATCTTACTTGGTGATAGGTGTTGGTGCGTTTTCACAGCAAGTGCATATGAATGGCTCCCCAGGTGACTTGTTGGTCCTGTTACATGCTGGACATTGTTCATAGTACCAACCAAACTTACTTGACTTAAACCCCTTAGTTGTACCAATAGTGTTGCAAAAAGTTTGCTGTAAAGATGCACATGGAATGTATCACAACATTTGTAAAGAAGCAAACAAAATCGATATGGGATTTACAATTGAAAACAACTTAAGATTGAGACTAAGAATTTTACATTTTGCAGACTAATGATTTCCCCGATTGCTTTAACGTAATTGGTGTAGGAAAAAGACCTGTCAACAAAAGACCCTTGAGATGCACAGGGCTGAGATAATGGTTGTGACATCACCTGGGAAGTTACATTGCCACCCAACCTAAAAACAAGTGAAGCATTATATAAAGTGCAGTACATTAAAGGGACTGCATCATGACATGATCTAAAGGTTATGGCTTACTTAGACTTGAATGAGGTGACTTGAGGATGATCATAATCGAGAAGCAATTTTGTTCCATGCCACGCATTGGAGATGTACAATTTTCCGGTTGCTGCGAAAAGTGAATTTTCATATCAGTTACTATAACATAGACAAATTAGAGTGGCATATCAATAGAAAGCATTACCAGAACTTTGTTGGCACATGGCATGAGTGATGACGATAATAGTCGGGCCATGTGTGGTTTTCTCATTTGTGTAGGCCATAAACTGAGTGGCATATGCTTCCCACAGAGTCATATCAATTTCAGAACCACTAATAACAAACAAAGACAAGTAATCAATAGACATCAATCAAATAACAAATAATGAGATAAATAAGGCATTATATGATATATATATATATATATATATATATATATATATATATATATATATATATATATATATATATATATATATATATATATATATATATATATATATATATATATATATATATATATATATATATATATATATACATTCCATCGGATACGACAAGGTTGACGCAAGCCTTCTTTCCGTCACCCGCAACTTGAGTCTTCACAACTTCGTGGAGCACACTTATCACATCTGATTGAAAGAAAAGAGAAATAGTCAGAATAATGATTTTCAATAACATGTCATCAAGCTGGTAATGTGAGGAAAAAACATTGCGAATACCATATAAGCGATTTACTCGAAAATCTCCGCGCGAGAAATCAACAATGGGTTTGAAACAAAACTGGTAAGCAGGCATTTCTGGCATGTCAACCACTGTTACAGTGGTACCACCATTGAAGACAAGCTTCAACGGGTTGTCACATACTTTCAAGGCAAGATCGTTGTTTAACGGGTCACCATTATAAACCATGACAGTTTGATGTTCTCGAAGCCTCTGCTTCCATAAATCGAAATCCCTATTGCGAGTCACGACGTGTATTTTGTCACACTATGAATGAAACCAACTGTTAGGACACCTTGTAAGTTTAATAACCGTAACATGACATATTAACATTCTATAACAATAAATGTATACCTTGCTATCTTGGAGAACACATTCAAAATGTTGTTGTCCGGTACGGTCCTTCACGATCCACAAATCAACAACACGAGCTGCGAGCTTCCATACCTTGTTACCTATCTTCAAATCAGCAATCATAATGGGTGCCCTAGACATATTGTTCTGAAAAGTACAAACAACACAAAAAAAAGAGTAACAACACCATTAGCAAAAATGTTGAACATAAAAAAGCTGATAAATGAAAAAAGAAAAACCTGTATTGAAACATGAAACATGAAACATGAAAAATGCTAACATGAAAAATATATAACCAACTGTTACATTGGCGAAAAACCATGAATGAAAAATGGAAATACCGTGCGTGAAATATCAGAGTTGCCGAAATACCGTGTCGAAGGATGAACGTCTTTGATTTTATGCTTGTCTTGCGTGAAATACCAGATCCGCGGGGAGAAAAACGTGAGAAAGCAGGAATCTTGGTTGTGTATGAGAGCTGCAGGAGCAAGACGAGAGTAAGTCTGGGAAAAAATTTCTGAGTTTGTGAAAGAGTGACAAAGAGTGGGAAAGAGTGGGAAAGAGTGAGTTGGTAAAGAGAAAGAATAGACCAATTGGTGAGGGACATGTGGATGAATTTGAGCTCTAGAGCATTTGAAAGAGCTGAATTTGTTATTTACTTATTTGGCCTTATGTTGGTCATATGCATTTTTGTGTGTGAAGGGTATAATAGGTATATTGCTGGACATCTCTTGCAATGGGTAGGTAGTTGATCAACAATGTTTTGAACATGTGGCTTAAGAATTATGCAAAATGGTGGCTGAAATTTGTATTTGCTGAATAAAGATTATGTGACTTATTGTGTATAACTCATGGTTTGAATTCGGATTTAAAATTGAGATTTGAAACTTGAAATTTGAACATGAATTGAAATTTGAAAATGGAAGTGAACTTAATTATAATTGATCCTTGAAGAAATGAATATGATGCTTGAATAACTTGGAGAGAAATGAAAATTGCTTTGAATTAAACATAACTTAAAGTTTGATTTGAATTGAATAGGACTCAAAATTTGATTTGAGTTAGAAAAATGAACTTAAATGAGCTTAAATGAAAAATGTGATTTGAATTATGAATTGAAATTGGAAATAAACTTGAAGATGAATCTTGAATGGAATTTGTGAATTGATATGGAATTTGAATTTTGGACATGGACTTGAACTTGAAATTTGGCAACTTGAATTTTGAAACTATGAATGGAATTGGAATGAAATTGAAGTGAAAATAATCTTGAATATGAAACTTGAATTGAACAAAATTGGAATTGAAACTTGAATTGGATTGGATTGGAATTGAAACTTAACATATAACTCGAATTGAATTGAAATGGAATAGAAACTTGAATGGTTTTGAAATTGAAACTTGAACATGAAACTTGAATTTGAATTCTTGAAATTGATGCAAAATGATTGAGATTGGAGAGAAACTTGTAACTATCTTTTGAATGGGAATTGAACTTGGTTATAAACTTGGAAATTTAAATAAAGTTGTAACTTGAAATTTTGGTATAGGACTCGAATTTTGAATGGAATAGAACTTGGAGATTGGTTTTGAATCGATGTAAATTGAATTGAAATTGAATCTTGGAGAGAAATGTAACTTGAACTTTGGAATTTTGAATCTTTGAATAAAGTTTGCAATTTAAACCAAACCAAGAAGCAATTCTAAAAGTGAGACACCAGAACTACATTGAAACCTTGAACTATATCCTGATTCTATCTTGAAATAGTCTTGACTTTTGAAAGTTTGAATCCTGCTATGCAAAGAGCATGAACCACATAATCAGGGCTCGTGAATGACTTGATATACTAACCAAATGTCTTGACTTTTGATGATTATGCAACTTGACTTCACCAAATAACTGGAATTGGCACAAAACCCTAATCTTGATCGTTTGATGATTTTCAGACATAAATCACTTGAATCTGACACTTCCTTGCCCTCGCAATGATCCCTAACAAAAGTTACTTGAGAAATGAATTGTGCTGCCACTGCACCAAACTCTAATCTAAAGTGACCTGGTCCTGATGATTATCCACCTTGAAACAACTGTCTTTGCCACATTAATAACTTGATACTAAAACAAAGTACTTCTTTGATCAAGATTAGGTCAAATTTTCACTGAATTTCAACCTAGACTGCATACGTACTTGATTTGATAACTTTGTCTGATCCTTGATTCAATCTTATAAGACTTGAGGTTAGGTGACAAGAAAATAAAAGCAAAAAAGACACGTATTTCAAATGCATAATGATTAGATGATCTGAATGATAGATATGACGTACAAATGATAAAAGTGCAATGAGGAAAAGCTTCGTACCTATAAGTCTCATGGTTATACCACTTATCTATGTTAGTTGAATCCCTTCTAAAATGATTATTTTCTCTTAGTTCATAGAACGGTGTATGTGTATTCTTGTTGTCTGCTTGAAAGATTCTGTTTCTATTGATGATGGTAATTGGTGATGAAATCTAACATTTTTTACCTTAATTGAGCAGTAGTTGTTGTTAATGTGGTATTGTCTTCTGGTGGTTGTTTAGATGGTGGCCCTTTTTCATACTGGTGCGGCTCTTTGTTTTGTACGTGATTTTTCTTTTCATGTTCTTATTGATTTTTCTTTTCATGCATAGACAATACTTGTTTATACTTTCATGACATTTTTTTTTCTTTCAAATTTATTATATAGTTGTCTGTAAAAATATCATTACTATGACACATCTAATTACGTACACAAATGTGGTTAACTCAATTATGCGAGTGACAATTTAATTCATAGTCCAATTTGTTATTTTCTATAAAGGTCTTTAGAAGTCAAGTTGTTTCTTTTTGTCCAATTATTTTCCCTTTTTTCCAATTCACTTTTCTTTGTGAGTTGCTAGTCAACATGCAATTGCTACACATTTTCCTATTAGATTAGCTGTCAACAATTAGTCTAAAGCACAGACTAGCAAGAAAAAAAGGGGAGACCGACCCGATTAAAATTAATCTCCTTTTCCATATCATGGATTATGATTCGCTTATACTCTCAAGTTTTGTCTATGCATTTTTGGTAATCTTCATTCTAAAAGTTGGCCAAGTCCATTTTAAGCATCCTGGACCAAATAATCTATTGGTAGGCATTTCTAAAGTGACTGCATAGAGGAAGTTGATACAGCTGTAAGAAGCGCTATTGATAATTGACAAGTCCATACACATGCAATTGTACTCATCTTTTAGGATTGATCATTTCATCGATGTATGTTAACGTTAATTAATTTTACAAAAAAAAATGCATTATGATCTAGCTATAAGTTCATTTGTGTTTAGGGGTAAAAATATGTTGGACCAAATTAGATTTTATCAAGTTTAAATTAGATATGTAAAAAAAATTGAAATATAAATCTGATATGTAGCTTATCATTATTTTTAAGAGTAAGATTGAACTTTTTGAATATCAGATTAGTTTCTGTCCCAACCCTAAAGATAGGTCACAAAAGCTACCGCCTAAAACCTCACTTTTCTATTTTATATTATATATGATTTTACTTAATAAATTTTATTTATAAAAAAAACTTTTTAATTAGGTTGTATATTAGTTAAATAATAACACCTATTTAAAATATATAATAATATGTGTTGTTTGATTTGTTATCTAAAAAATGCAAGTATAGATAATAAAATTTTGAATTTTGTAACATAGTAAGAGATTTGATATCTATTTTTTATATATTATTTTTTAATTATAATTTTTTAAATAATGAGAAGAGTGTTTAAATGAGTTAATTTTATTATTAATTAAAAAAATATTAAATGAAATGGATTATAATAATTTAATAATTTTACGGCCTAGAGCATCTAAAATATATCAATTTAAAAAAATATATTTTTATTAAATTAAAAATATTTAAATTTAAATTTCATCTTGAGCTTTGCGATGTGTTGGGTCGGTCCTAGCGCTGACAATGAACCGAACCCACTTGAAAATAGTTCGGAACTCGATTCGTCAATTAAATCGTTGAACCAGATTCATGAACCAAATGAGTTGAATATGAGCAAAAAACTAAGTTCGTTAACTAAATGAGCTGAACTTGAACTATACATAGTTCGACTCGTTAGGTTCATGAGTCAACTCGATTACATATAAGAAGGATCGTATTGTCTTTAAAATTATGTTTAAAGATTTACTTCAAATCTTAATCCTAAATATGTACCTTATGTACTAGTTATGGCAGTAAAACTGACAATTGCATTTAGGATCATCCTTGTTGGAGGCATAATGACATTTGCTAAATAACATGTGTAATGAAGGTTGCAAGTGGTGTAGTGTAATCATTCTATGATGGAAATGTATCAATTTCTAGTAATTTTTTGTGTACTATTTCATTAAAATTGTATGTTTCATAAATATTTAGACGAAGTTGTGGATTTTTGAGACAAATTTAAACTTCAATTGAGTAGTTTTTGAATTAGACTTTCAATTGTATCTCTTGAAAATTTTGTAATTTTTGAATTAGACTTTCAATTGTATCTCTTGAAAATTTTGTAATTTTTGAATTAGTAGATTTTTAAGATAAAGTTAAATTTCAATTAGATAACTTTTATTTTATTTTAACATTTTCTTTTTTAAAAAATATTAATTTAAAATGTCAAATATATATAAAAAAACAACCGACTTACAAAAATGGCTTTTAAGTCCGTGAACCAAGTGAGTTGAACTTAATGAGATGAACCTAACGAGTTGAACCAAACTATTCGTGAACTTAAAACGAGTCGAGTTTGAGCTTAAAAAAAAGTTCGTGTCGAACTCGAACCGAGATTTGAGCTGAACCAATTCTTAACGAGTCGAGCTGAGCTGAGGCGAGTTCGACTCGACTCGACTCATTTCCAGCCCTAGTTGGCCCTGTTTAGTTTGTTAGCCTATGTAAAAGCCTATTTATTTTAAACATATGTAAATAAGTCATTCATATAATATTTAAATAAACTAATAAATTAAAAAATCAATGAAAGTAAAATAGTATTTGCATTGACTTATTTTAACTTATTTATTATCATAAGTTTTATGAGATTATTTGTTTACGAGAACTTATAAAAACAACTTATAATATTATTCATAAGGTGTTTTTATCTTATGAACAATCAAGTTTTATTTATATATTTTAATTCAAATTACAAAATATAAAATAATAATAATAATAAAAAAATTTCATTTTTATTTAAATAGACCAGTCTAATAGATTTAAAAGCGTTTTTGTATAGTTTGGAGTCTATTTTTTATAACTAAATTAATTTATAAAAAAGCATAAAGTTTTTTTATTTTAAAAAAAAACTGACCTAATCTGGATCTATGTAAGTTAGATCGTAGACTTCTATTTGTTAGTCGTCTTGATCTATTTCTATCTCTCTATATATATTTTTAATTGTATTAAGTTAGCTTGAAATTATATATATATATATATATATATATATATATATATATATATATATATATATATATATATATATATATATATATATATATATATATATATATATATTAAAATAATGTTGCAATGTTTGTTAGATTTTAAATGAAATAATTACTTCTCATACTAACATTATAAGATGAATTTTATATAGACAAATGATAAACTTCTCCTTCACATTTAATATATATATATATATATATATATATATATATATATATATATATATATATATATATATATATATATATATATATATATATATATATATATATATATATATATATATATATATATATATATATATATATATATATATATATATATATATATATATATATATATATATATATATATATATATATATATATATATATATATATATATATATATATATATATATATATATATATATATATATATATATATATATATATATATATATATATATATATATATATATATATATATATATATATATATATATATATATATATATATATATATATATATATATATATATATATATATATATATATATATATATATATATATATATATATATATATATATATATATATATATATATATATATATATATATATATATATATATATATATATATATATATATATATATATATATATATATATATATATATATATATATATATATATATATATATATATATATATATATATATATATATATATATATATATATATATATAACTAAAATAGAAAGGGCAAAAACTCGAAAACACGAGACAAACTAATTACGTTCTCTTATAAAAGAAACAATAACCTCTCTTTAAATCATAGATGCCTAGAACTCTTCTCATAAATCCTATTATATCATTCTATATATTAAACATCTATATTAAAATTAATGGTTTTGATCGAATTTTATTTTTTTAAATAATTAAAAACTAGTTATTAATTGATTATATTTATAATAAATTTTATAAGTAATTTTAATGTAACTTTTTTCAATAATTTCACTTCAAATTTTTTCAAAAAAATATTATTTCAAAAATAAAAAACAAATCATATTTTTTTTATATTTGAAAAAAAATTATTATTAGTTTTTGTTTTCTGAATTTTTTTTTGCATAGAATTTCATTTCAAAAATATAAAAAAAATTGTACTTTTTGTTTTTTGAAAAATCATATATTTTTTTAAATTTATTTTTATAAAAATATAACTTAAGATATATATTATTTTATGTTAAAAAAAATACTAATTTGGTTTTTAATTTAAATATGGATATTCAAAATATAGATTGAGTTAAAACATATTAATAACATGGTCAAAAATATGAATTTGATTATAATCTTACAAATAATTAATCGATATTTAATAACCTGATTTAGATATGGATATGTGTATTCCAAATAACCGATTAATTTGGACACCCCTCAATGATGTTAGTAAGAAATGTTGTTGAACTCAACTCAATCCTAGCAAATTTGTTTGTATAGTGAGGATTGCACATACTTCTAAACACATGTTCAAGTCATATATTGTTTGATGTGAGACTTTTAACACACACACTCACGTCTAAGACTGGACATCTAGAGCACAAAAATAAATAGTTGGTGACCCATCACCTATGTTAAAAAGTGACTAGAAGCTAAAACAAATGATTTCTCGAGGGTGTAACCGGTTACACATTCGCAATAACCGGTTACCATTGTGTTGTATTTGTTTTGTAGAATTAATTGTAATCAATTATACGTTTTGTGTAATCGATTACATGCAGTTAATTTTTATTTTTAGCTTTTGTCACTTGTATCCTAATCAATTGTATTTTGTATAAATACCCAAGGGGTATCTCAATCAATGTTAATGCCAACTCTCATCCTCAATTATACTTTCTCTAATTCTATCTCTCTCACACTCTCCCTCTCCATATTCAATCGCTCAATTTTCATCAACCAGAGGATTCTAAGTTCTAACATCTAACATCAAGAGCCTGATTAGATCCACCAAACACCTAGTGTGCAAAATAAATTTGTTAGAACAAAATTTGTTCATGACATATATCCTTAATGTTTTGATGATAACAAAGTATCAAAAGAATAATGGTGTTACCTAATGTGTGTTCTAAGTATGCATGTTTCAAAGCTTAAAGAGAATATATTTAGAATATGTAAGAAAACACATTTAAGAGAAGTTGAGTTCTTGGCTTCTGATGGTTCTGAACTGAAGGACGTTCTTTAGTGAAGTCTGATGATATATGATTGCGTAGACTCTAAAACTGAATGCATCAGCATCAGAAGATATGCTTAAGGTAGTTATGTTATGGAGTATGAGAGAAAAATGTTGTGATTTTGATTATAGTTTTCAAAAATGTAGCATGGTGATTATTAGTAGGAAAAGGAGAGTCGTTGATGTTATGCAGTAGATGGGAGTTTGTGGTTTGTTAGGTTACTTCTTTCATGCACAACGGAGAGAGTAAAAACTGAGGTGTGTACAAAAAAGAAAGGTTATCTCATGGTTTTATGGGTGTAATGTTTTTTTTAAAGATGATGGTGAATAGTGAGCTGGGATCTTGGAGAATATTGTTGCCTTCGTTTTTTTCTTTCTCATACCATCATGAAGAGACCTTTTTTAGCTATGTGTGTATGCTGGAAGTGAATAGATATGTTAAGTAGGGTTCTTGCGGAAGTAGGAATTTTTCAATCTCTTTTGCTTTTACTTCTTTCAAACTAGCAGAGGTCGTGCAGTATCATCAAGAAAATAGATGTGATATGTGGTCTTTTAGGCAAAATGCCAAAATTCCTTTTTATTGTAATTTTCAAATTTAAAAATCAATGTGAGAGAGAGAGAGAGAGAGAGAGTGAGAGGCATGCTGTGTAGATCAGAATGTGCATGCATCAGAGAGTCAATTTTCACCAATAAGACTAACAAATAAAAAGGCTTTAAGAAACTTAGTTTCTAAGTTTACTAAAAATGAATAAAAACAAAATTTTAAAATATTAAAGTAAGAAGAAAAATAAAAAATGAAATAAATAAAAAAAAATTAATAATAAAAACCTAGATTAAAAAAATTTATTAGTAAAATAAATTATTAATTGAAAATAAAAATAAAATCGAATAAAAGCGAAAATTTGAACTGGTATCGAAATGCTCAAAAAAATAAAATGAATACACAAAAATAATCAGCACAAAGTAAACGACTCAGAAAAATACAAAGTTTGGTCAAATTTCGAAATAAATTTTACCTAGTTAAAAGACTCAAACTGATCAAAATGTGAACGTAAAGCAGTCGAAAAATTAAAAACGAGCACGTCAGGTTAAACTACATGAAATGTATATTAATATGACTGACGTCTGCAAGCTCGATTTTAAAACTTTTCGTCCACTAATTTCACGTACAGATGATGCAAAGTGAAACTATAATCACATGAATGAAAATATTAAAAGTATTCAATCAAAATTTGGGGTATGACTATAACTATGAGGGAGCTGCGCTTATTTTCTAATTTCCTTATGAATCACTTGCGTCATATCATCCCTCACAACATGTTCTTAATTGTATTAAGCTTCTTCGATGATATTGTTACAATCTAACCAACTTTACAAAACAAATTCATTCTTGTTTTCCCTTCCACATGTTATTTTCTTCAAGGCCATCATGTACCTTATATTATATTTTATTAATCTAGGCTAACCATCTCATTAAATTTATAAATAGCTTACTCATCCCAAGCTATCAAAGGCTACTACTGTAAAGACAAGTTTTGAGTGTTGTCACCAAACTTACATCAATGTCTACACAGAAAGCAATCGTGTCAACATCACCTATTGTTGCGTCTGGGTTTATACTTCCTAATCCTTACTATAATATTATTATTTTCCTTCTTTTCTCATTGGTTTCACTTTTCATTATATCATCTTGGCTTCCTAAATAAACAATAAATTTTATATTTTATAGTAACATGTTTGACTTTTTTTCACCTGCTAATATTAAATGTTGTGTCTTCTTCTGAGTATTTTCCATACATATCCTTACCATATATGTTTGATTGTAACTTTGTCATATCTCTTATTGTATCTTTTTATTTGGGATCAATCCCCTCAAGTTTGGAATATCGATACATTATTTTAGTTGTCAATAGTTGTCAATTCAAAACAGTTGTTAATAAAAAATAGTTGTTAATAAAAAATAGTTTAACCTGCATATTCATCACCTGGTGTTCATATTACATCACATTCAAATTACATGCGATTAATTTACATGTATGCTATATAACATTTTGTAACTCCATTTTACTTTTCCTTGATCCAACTTACTAATAAGTAATTCAGAACAACCAACCAAATCTTCACTCCAACATTAACCAATCTAAATTTATACTTACTACACAAATTTAGAATACAAAACTAGTAACTATATCAGGACCAACTTACCAAATTGCACGCAAACTTATCAAAACATACATTTACTAACCATGCAATCATTTAATTTACCACAACATTCTTTAGTACCAAAATGGGTTCATTATACATATAGTTTGAGCTTAACCTACCTTACATGATTATTCACATCAGCATTACTGCAAAATAGCTTTAAATTATTTCAACTTGATTACATAAATATCATTATAACATAATTATACTACCATAACATTACTACATCTTCCACTTAGCTTACAACAGACAAACCATCAAAATATTTAATAGCAACCAACGTCAAAACCTCATACCCATTGTTCTGAATATTTTCATGCATACTTTCAAAACTTACAACCACTGATATTGTATTTAATTTTATTCACATCAAACACAAGCACCATATCTTCCAAGCTTTTTGATATACACCTAAAGACGGTTTAGAGGACTAAGAATTGTAAAATCCACCTTGTCTCCTCTTCGGAGCTTCTTCTTTGCCTATTTGTACCACCCCTTGCGAATATATTTCTACAGCTTGACCACCTTATCCTTTCTCTTTGCACAGTGAACTTCCCTGTAATATACCTGTCCCATTTTTTTATAGTCAATCATCACGATCGCCTTCTAGTTCCACTACAAGTAGTTCTTTGTCACATACCTATAAAAATGTTGCATCAAACATATTTTAGATTATGATAAAAGTAGTTCCAAATAAAATGCACATTAAAACACCAGACAACTTAAATAAAAACACCAACTTAACATAACATTCTTTTTCGTTTTGTGTCCAACACTAACAACCTTTTGCCAAGAATATTCCTCCTCCTTTTTCGGGTCTTCATCATTGTCTGAAGGATTCGTATGACTATCCAAGTCTGACAGTTCTAATTTATCTATGACCCTTTCACGGATCCTGGTCATTTCATGAATCTCACCTAAGGTTAAGTTAGTTCCAGAGCTTTCATCCTAACTTCAAATTAACGACCAATATTACGTTGGTTTACTTCTGTTACTACATCTTTATAAACCAAAATCAAGTATATGTTGGACAATAATTTCTTACCTACTACTTTCTGTTGAGTCTGAGTTTTTGACTTCAGTGGCAACCTTAGTTGTGTCTTTCTTTCGAGAAATCTGCAAAACCTTCTTTGACGAACCCATAACGACTTTTCCTTTGGCCTCATCATGCATTTCATCGAGGGTTTTCCGAATCCACTATGGCTCACCAGATTTGTCTCTTGAAGTCTAGGAACAAATCAAACATACCATACAAATGTATCACAACCACACAACATGTTTCTAACTCTACATGCAACACATTTAACAAAAACATATTCAACCGCAAAATAACGTTAACTATTCATGTTACAATGTGATTATCAAAGTTTTTTTTACCGACATTGTTTCCACCTTTCTTCGATGAGGCCATTTGCAGCCTTCAAAAGCAATTAACAATTTCGTAACAAGGAGATGGAAGAGTGAAAGTTTTTGAAATGGTTTGTTATGTTACACAAATCACTTTATACAAAAACTCATATGTTTTGTATACTTGCTTCTGCACTTCTTTCTTAAACAGTTACATAGGCTAAATATACTACCAAACCCATTTTAAAAACAATGGTCCAATTTTTAAGTCTTTCTAACCCAACATTACTTTCTTATACAACTCTTATCATTCTTTTTCTATTTCCTTCCTATATTTTTCTTTTAAATTTTACTACTTTTTTTTTCTATTTTCTATTTTTTCCTACTATTATAACCATTTTATTTATATTTTTTATAACCTTTTTTATTTCACTATCAACTTTTTCTATACTACACTTTTTCAATTAATTTTTTTCAATCATTTATTTCATTTTTTTTTCATTTCAACCTTTTCCCTTCGTTTTTATCTTTTTGTTTTACTTTCTTGGATCATATTGAAACATCTCTTACTATACCATTTTGTAAGTCTGAGTAGCCTAACAATCCTTCTTCTATAAATCTTATAATTTCTTTTTCTAATACCTATTTTTCATTCTACTTTATTTATTATACTACTATTTTTAAAAGGTCAATTTTACTACCTACTATTATAATAAGGGTTGCATCTATACCTCATTTTGTATGTGTGTATACAATAAAATACTAATGTTTATCATCTAAACACTGCTCCTAAGATTATGCACTGCTATATCATCATCCAACTTTTACATTTTCCACACGTGACCCATCAGACTGCAAATTTTGTACCTATAAGGAAACGACCCATGTGTCCAAACATACTGCTTCTAAGAGTACCTCCAACGGGAGGATTTTTCAATGTTTTTACATGTGGCCTAAGTTTCTTATCATTATGTAGCCGTTGGAGTTGGCCAGGCTGGCGTACCGTGAGAATGCAGTGCAACGACGCTTTCTCATAAAATATTAATATAATTTAATGTTGCAACAATTTTTTTCTTTTCTTTTAACACTTTTAGTTTATTATAAATACACCCAATTTGAAAAAATTTACACACAAACTTTCTATCTTACTTTTATTTTCTCTTAAGATTTTAATTTCTCTCACAAAATTTCATCACTTTACTTTAAAAAATTTTAAAATTTTCTCTTAAAATTTATTCACATTATCATTCATTTTACCCAAATTTTCATCTTTTTTACTTCAAAATTAATATTGTTTAGGTCAAATGGATCCTAATCAATTTAATTATCAACAATCTATGTTTAATTTCATGCAAAATTATCAAAATCTTAATCCTCAAAATCCTCAATTCTCATCGACGCCAACAAACTCCGCCACATTTTTTCCGTCACCAAACTCCCCCCTATGTTCAACAGTCTATGTAATTTTTTCGTCATGAACCAGAAACACAACCACCGATTGTGTTTATGTCCGAAAGTCAAGTTCCACCATTTTCAGCTCAAGTCGGTATTGAAAAAGAAGAAAGTCGTCCCGTTAAAAAAAATTGAGACGTATTTTCAAGGGATGAAGATATACTTCTTATCCAATCATGACTCAATGTTTCAAAAGATCCAATTGTGGGTGTTGATCAAAAACATGAGAGTTTTTGGTTAAGAATCGCTAACAATTATAATGAGTATCGTGGGAAGTCGCGGGAAAAGCTACGTGGGCAATTAAAATCTCGATGGCATCGAATAAATGGCTTGGTTCAAAAATTTGTTGGGTGTTAAACAAGCTGTTAATGGAAAGAAAAGTGGGACATCAGAGAAAGATATCTTGGCCGCTGCATATGCTTTTTTTGCTCAGGATGAAGGTACACCATTCAATCTTGAGTATGCATGGCGATTGTTAAAGGATGAACCTAAATGGATGGGAGCATCAATAGAAAATTCTTCAAAAAGAACAAAGAATTCTGCTAGTGGGGCACACTCAAAGAACTTTGTTGCATGGAAAGGACAATTTTGTCGAGGTGATCATGGTAAGCCCACAATCATGCTTGAAGCAGTGGCATCACAAGACCTATGGATTTGGCATGCATTTTTTGGTATTGCAGGTTCAAACAATGACATTAATGTGCTAAACCAATCCAATGTGTTTAACGATATTTTGGAAGGACATGCTCCCACTATGAACTACACAATCAATGGAACATCATATAATATGGGGTATTATTTAGCGGATGGTATATATCCTGAGTGGGCTACATTTGTCAAGACCATTTCAATGTCGCAGGGAGAAAAGAGAAAACTATTTGTTCAAAATCAAGAATCAACTAGAAAGGATGTAGAGCGGGCATTTGGAGTGCTCCAATCTCGATTTGCAATTATACGTGGCTCGGCGCGTGGCTGGCATATGGAAACCCTCAAGCATACCATATATGCTTGCATCATTTTGCACAATATGATTGTTGAAGACAAACGACACACATATGGAGGTGATTTTGATTACTCTTATGATAATGTAGATGACATGTACTCAACAACTGAAATATTTAACGGTCCCCATCTGAATCTTGCAACAAGACTACAAAGAAAAGCAAGTCTTCGTAAAAAAACAAGTTCATCGCCAACTTCAAGGAGATCTAGTCGAACATATTTGAGAACGTTTTGGACATGAGGATGATGAAAATTAAATTTGAGTAATTTTGTTATGTTATTTTTTTTATTGTTTTTAATTATGTCATGCATTTGAGATTAATTTTAATTTTAATTTTAAATTTTATGTTTAGTTTTAATTTTATTTATTTTATTAATTTAAATTTAAATAATTTAAATAATTATTTAAAATCAAATAAACTTTAATAGAAATAAAATATTAATATATAAAGTAAAGATGTGGGATCTAATATGGATTCTTTAGAGTTGCACCATTGGAGTGAAAATTGAGCGAGTTGTTTCAAGATGATGTGACTTAATGGGTCCCACAAAAAACTCAAAAGTGGGTTGCACCATTGGAGATGCTCTAAGGATTAGCACAAATGTATAGAATAGTATGGTACTATCTTTTTGTTTTACTTTCCTGGATCATATTGTAACATCTCTTACTATACCATTTTTTGGTATTACGTACCAAAATATTATTGCAACATCTCATTGTAACTTATTTAAAAAGTACTACTAAGTGCACATTATGAAAATATCAACATCATTCATGAACGAAAAGTACTCATGATCAAATAACATCACCCTAAGAATACATAACCAACTTTTGAGGAAGATTTTATATATATTCAAATAAATCATCATCATACTAAACTTAGATTAATTAATATACAAAAAAACCAGCAATTTAAACCAAACTGTTATACATGACCTGTTGTTCATAGTACTAGTACATTACTTTTAAAATGACATATGCTGGATAAATACTACACGGTGATCCAAAATAAACATCCACATCATTGCCATCATTCATATTACATTAATCAAAACACTTACTAAAAAAGGGTTCATATGACATATTCCATTGATAAATTAATACACAATTCTTTCACATACCATACATTATCTACTTAACAAAATACCAGAAACACTCAACAACCTTCTTTGAATTATCTGCATCCACTTCATACCATCGACTTTGAAAACTACTTTCAATGGTTCAAGATGGTCACAACTAATTGTCTCGCTAAAGGATGGAAAATGTAGAACCCCATAATATCTTCTTTTCTGAGTCCTCTTTTCTTAACGAACTCATACCAACCATGCTCGATAAACTTCTCAACAAAATATTTCCTTTCAACCGTGTGAGCTTCACATTCATACCACTCCATAGTATCTGAGTTCACCAACTCTATTGTCCTTAGTCTCATTAACAAACAACTATTAATCACATATTAGGGGATTTGCTGCACATTTATATAACTTCTTATAAACACACTCGCGTGCGCACACACACATTCTAGATTACTAACGAAATAAGATATCAATGTAAATGGATACCACAATCTAACTTACAAAAACGTTTGTTTGAACGATCTTCTGATCTTTGATTTCCTTCTTCCAAACATAGTACCTTTGCCGGATTGAAAGGTCTTTGTCACTGGAATCATCACCAGAACTGCAATAAAAAATCACCCATAAATTGTCATATCTAACATCCATTTAGACCCAATCTACATTTGTTTAACTAAACTTCATAACCCTTTACATACTAATTACCTTTTTCCCATCTAAACTTATACTACCTTACTGGATAATGAGATTGTTGAAAGATTAAGCTTGATTTGGGCCTAAAATATTATTTGGATTTTTGGGCTTAGTTGTTTTGGACTTAGGTAATTTTAATTAATGTTTCTAGAAAACTCTTGTAATGTTTGGAGTGTCTAGATATTTCTTAAGGTTGTAGTATTCTCTAGAATGCTCTTGGAATTCCTAGAGTTGAGAACTCTCTAGAATTAGTGTGTCTAGAGTTCTCCTTAGAGTACTATAAATAGAGATGTAATTCTACACTTTTGCATCAAGTAAAATACAAAGTTCTCTCTTCCATAAATAATTATTCCACCTATCAAGTTTTTCTTTAAGCCTCTAATATTCCCACACATTTTTCTTAAACACAAAAGGTCTTATTTCCAACAAAGTGGCATCAGAGCTTGAAGGTCCTCAAAAGATGGCGAATGGAGGTTTTCCTTTTCAAATGTCGATACTCAGAAAGAACAACTATGACAATTGGAGTATCAAGATGAAGGCGCTACTAGGAGCTCAAGATGTGTGGGATATTATTGAGAAAAGCTTCAAGGAGCAAGATGAAGCCTCCTTAAGCCAAGGTGTAAAGGAGACATTAAAGGAGTCAAGAAAGAGAGACAAGAAAGCTCTCTTTCTCATTTATCAATCGGTGGATGAAGATACATTTGAGAAGATCTCTAATGCAACGACGGCCAAAGAAGCATGGGATAAGCTTCAAACTTGCAACAAAGGAGTGGAGCAGGTGAAAAAGATTCGTCTTCAAACTCTTAGAGGTGAGTTTGAACGTTTATTTATGGAAGAGTCTGAGTCAATTTCTGACTATTTTTCTCGAGTATTGTCCGTAGTCAATCAACTTAAAAGAAATGGCGAAGATGTTGATGATGTGAAAGTCATGGAGAAAATACTTCGCACTTTAAATCCAAGTTTTGACTTTATTGTTACCAACATTGAAGAAAACAAGGATTTAAACACCATGACTATTGAGCAACTTATGGGTTCCTTACAAGCATACGAAGAAAAACAAAAGAGAAAAGCTAGACAAAAGGAGACTATAGAGCAACTACTACAACTCAATGCAAAGGAAGAAAATTATGCGAATTACAAGAGTCAAAGAGGACGAGGTCGTGGCCAAGACCGTGGACGTGGACGAGGACATGAAGGAGAAAGAAAAGGCAATTACAACAACTACTCCAACAACTTCAACAATGGAGAAATAAGGTGGAATCCACAAGCAACAAGAGGTCGTGGAAATGGAAATTCATGGTCAAGGTGCAACAAGTTACAAATCAAGTGCTTCAATTGCAACAAAATTGGTCACTATGCATCTGAGTGTAGATTCTCAAAGAAAGTTGTGGAGAAAGCTAACTTTGTAGAAGAAAAAGGTGGAGAAGAAGAAACTTTGCTGCTCACGTGCCAAAACCAATTTGAAGAGAAAAGAAACAGGTGGTACCTCGACACCGGTGCAAGCAACCACATGTGCGGCGATCGAAGCATGTTCATAGAGATCAATGAAGCGACAACTGGAAATGTCTCATTTGGAGATGACTCAAAGATACCGGTCAAAGGCAAAGGTAAAATTCTCATACGCTTAAAGAATGAGAGTCATCAATTCATATCGAACGTCTACTATGTTCCTAACATGAAAAATAATATTTTGAGCTTGGGACAATTATTGGAGAAAGGATATGACATCCACTTGAAAGAACATAGTCTTTTCTTAAGAGATTGTGAGCATAAATTGATCGCTAAGGTGCCTATGTCAAAGAATAGAATGTTCCTCTTGAACATTCAAAATGATGTGGCAAAGTGTCTCAAGGCCTGCTATACCGACTCTTCGTGGCTATGGCATCTACGATTTGGACACCTCAACTTCGGTAGTCTAGAATGTTTGTCAAAGAAGGAGATGGTGAGAGGCTTGCCTAGTATAAACCACCCAGACCAACTATGTGAAGGATGTCTAATTGGGAAGCAATTCCGAAAAAGCTTTCCAAAGGAATCAACATCAAGAGCGACAAAACCACTAGAGCTCATACACACTGATGTCTGTGGACCAATCAATCCAAACTCTTTTGGTAAGAATAAATAATTTCTCCTATTTATTGATGATTATTCTAGAAAAACATGGGTTTATTTCTTGAAGGAGAAGTCAGAAGTGTTTGAAAACTTTAAGAAGTTCAAAGCCCTTATAGAGAAAGAAAGTGGTCTTTCTATTAAGGCTATGAGATCTGACCGAGGAGGAGAGTTTACTTCAAATGAGTTCAACAAATATTGTGAAGAGCATGGAATCCGCCGCTTACTAACAGTGCCAAGATCGCCACAACAAAATGGAGTAGTGGAGAGAAAGAACCGGACCATACTTAATATGGTGCGAAGCATGCTTAAGAGTAAGAAGATGCCGAAAGAGTTTTGGGCCGAAGCAGTGGCATGCGCGGTTTACCTGACAAACCGTTCCCCAACAAGAAGTGTGCATGAGAAGACACCACAAGAAGCATGGAGTGGAAGGAAGCCAGGTATCTCTCACCTCAAAGTGTTTGGAAGCATTGCATATACCCACGTTCCAGATGAAAGGAGAACAAAGCTCGATGATAAAAGTGAGAAGTATGTATTCGTGGGTTACGACTCAAGCTCCAAAGGGTACAAGCTCTATAATCCAAATAGCGGAAAGATTGTCATACGTCGTGACGTGGAGTTCGAAGAAGAAGATTGTTGGGGTTGGAGTGTTCAAGAAGACATGTATGATTTTCTTCCTTATTTTGAAGAAGAAGAAGATGAAATGGAACAACCAATGATAGATGAACATATTACACCACCCGCCTCACCGACACCAAGGTTGGATGAAACAAGCTCAAGTGAGAGGACACCACGATTAAGGAGCATTGAAGAGCTTTATGAGGTAACCGAAAACCAAAATGACATTAACCTCTTTTGTCTTTTTGGTGATTGCGAGCCTCTAAGCTATCAAGAAGTTGTTGAAAACGTAAAGTGGAGAGACGCCATGGATGAAGAAATAAAGTCAATCACGAAGAATGACACGTGAGAACTTACTACACTTCCACGAGGACACAAAGCAATCAGAGTAAGATGGGTGTACAAGGCGAAGAAGAATGCAAAAGAAGACGTGGAGAGATACAAAGCAAGACTGGTAGCAAAAGGCTATAGTCAAAGACAAGGAATTGACTATGATGAGGTATTTGCCCCTGTTGCTCGTCTTGAAACTATTAGACTGATCATTTCTTTGGCAACCCAGAATGAATGAAAGATCTATCAAATGGATGTGAAGTCGGCCTTCTTGAATGGTTTTCTCAAAGAAGAAGTTTATATCGAGCAACCACAGGGATATGAAGTAAAAGGGCCAGAAGAAAAAGTCCTAAAGTTGAAAAAGGCGTTGTACGGACTCAAGCAAGCTCCGAGAGCTTGGAATGTTCGAATCGACAAGTACTTTCGAGACAAGAATTTCATCAAGTGTCCATATCAGCATGCACTCTATATTAAAGCGCAAAGTGGAAATATTTTGATTGTGTGCTTGTATGTTGATGACTTGATCTTTACTGGGAACAATCTAAGCATGTTCGAAGAGTTCAAGAAAGACATGTCAAATGAATTTGAGATGACAGATATGGGGCTCATGGCATACTATCTTGGCATTAAAGTAAAGCAAGAAGACAAAGGAATTTTTATCACCCAAGAAGGCTATGCAAAAGAAGTCCTTAAGAAGTTCAAGATGGATGATGCCAATCCGGTTGGCACCCCGATGGAATGTGGCAGCAAGTTGAGTAAGCATGAAAATGGAGAGATTGTGGATCCAACTCTTTACAAAAGTTTGGTTGGAAGTCTACGTTACTTGACAAGTACAAGGCCAGATATTATCTATGCTGTAGGAGTCGTAAGTCGTTACATGGAAGCTCCAACAACAACTCACTTCAAGGCGGCAAAGAGAATCCTTCGATATATCAAAGGTACAACAAACTTTGGCTTACACTATTACTCTTCTAACAATCATGAAATTGTTGGCTATAGTGATAGCAATTGGAGTGGAGACGTGGACGATAGAAAGAGCACTACTGGTTTTGTATTCTTTATGGGAGATACTGCTTTCACTTGGATGTCAAAGAAACAACCTATCGTCACACTGTCAACTTGTGAAGCTGAATATGTTGCCGCTACATCATGTGTTTGTCATGCAGTTTGGCTAAGGAACTTGTTGAAAGAGTTAAAAATGCCACAAGAAGATCCTATGGAAATATGTGTTGACAATAAATCAACACTTGCTTTGGCAAAGAATCCTGTATTTCATGAAAGAAGTAAACACATCGACACCTGTTACCACTTTATAAGAGAATGCATCGAGAAGAAGGATGTGAGGTTGAAGTATGTGATGCCTCGAGATCAAGCTGTCGACATTTTCACCAAGCCACTCAAGTTGGAAACGTTCATAAAGCTAAGGAGTATGCTTGGAGTCACAAATCAAGTTTAAGGGGGGATGTTGAAAGATTAAACTTGATTTGGGCCTAAAATATTATTTGGATTTTTGGGCTTAGTTGTTTTGGACTTAGGTAGTTTTAATTAATGTTTCTAGAAAACTCTTGTAATGTTTGGAGTGTCTAGATATTTCTTAAGGTTGTAGTATTCTCTAGAATGCTCTTGGAATTCCTAGAGTTGAGAACTCTCTAGAATTAGTGTGTCTAGAGTTCTCCTTAGAGTACTATAAATAGAGATGTAATTCTACATTTTTGCATCAAGTAAAATACAAAGTTCTCTCTTCCATAAATAATTCTTCCACCTATCAAGTTTTTCTTTAAGCCTCTAATATTCCCACACATTTTTCTTAAACACAAAAGGTCTTATTTCCAACAGAGATGTCAACAATTATCTGTAACTGTCAAATAAAATGGATATGTGACATGGTAAGGCAACAGAATTGCTAAAGCGTTTTTTGCCATCAACCTCAGTCTTCTGTCCTTCAGGTTCTTGAACTACATGCATGTTAACCTTCGGAGTAAAGGTCCACCATCTCGTACTTCTTCAGCTTTAGCAACTCCTTTTTCCTTTCGATCTTTAACTTTTTTCCCATGTACCTGCATATACCAGAGTTGATGAAGATCCCCCGATACGTATTACCGATTTCCTCTCCTTGTCGCTACCACTCTTATGAATCTCCTCATACTCAAAATATGCCTGATGGAACCTCCTTCTTCTCTAAGTCGTTTCATTTTCCAGATCAGAGATAGATATGCAAAAACAAAATAATACCCAGAGACTATAAGAAAAAAGAATTCATCAATTGATGATGAACATGCAAAATACGAGTCACAAACCTCTCCCTAAACATCCTAATTGAAGAAAGCCTCTTATTGATTGAGATTCTTACGAACCAGATGGACCCTAGAAACAATGCACATCGTTTTAGAGATATCTGAGACACACAAGAGAAGACTTATTTTTACACCTTTTGTTCTCATTCTTAAAATCTATTTAACCCAAATTCTTAAAATCCATTAAAACAATTAATTCTTACCTTATCTAACTTAACCAACTACAGTATTCATCATTTTTTTATTTTGTGTTTTCCTTTTTTTTTACTTTCATTCTTTTTAATTAATCTTTGCAATTCCATTACTTTTATTTTGTGGTTTTTAATACATTTTTTACTGTTTTGCACTTCCCAATTTTTTATTAATTGCTTTTGTATCTATGTTGTTAATTACTTATAACATTTTTTCTTTGACTTTTTTAAAATTTTTTTATAACAATTATATATATATATATATATATATATATATATATATATATATATATATATATATATATATATATATATATATATATATATATATATATATATATATATATATATATATATATATATATATATATATATATATATATATATATATATATATATATATATATATATATATATATATATATATATATATATATATATAATATGTCAAAATAAATCATTCAATCAACCTATCATTTTCTTTTTTTATTTTTAAGAGAATTTTTATTTTCTACTCATTTAACTTTCTATAAATATAATGGTCTTTATTTTTATTAACAACTTCAAAAGTTAATATTGAAGGTTACTTTTTATATATCATTAAGCATTTTTAACTGGAACAATCACTTTCTTCACAATTTATTCATATTTTTTTTTCATATAACATAACAATTTCATTATTTCAAAAAATATATAATTTTCATCTATTTCTTTTACTGTATCTATATATTTTATTAATGAATATTATATGACTATAAATCATTATATTTATGGTAACTAATATTTATTTTTTTCTGTAATTTTTGAAAACAAATATGTGTAACACATTGGTATTCATGTGTACACACGGATATTTCATTAATTTATTATAAAATATTAATATATATTATTTATTTTTATATATCTCACTAGATTCATTCATATCTATTTATTATAAAACATTAATATATATTATTTATTTTTATATTCACTATAAGATTCATATATATATATATATATATATATATATATATATATATATATATATATATATATATATATATATATATATATATATATATATATATATATATATATATATATATATATATATATATATATATATATGATTTAGTCTATTCTGCGTCGTCTTAATTGGGTTATGCCATGTTTTTATATATGATTTAGTCTATTCTATGTCGTCTCAATTGGGTTATGCAATGTTTTTAGGATTTGGATCCATTGTTAATTGCAATAGAAAAAACAAAGGAGGATATGAAATAAAATAAACAAACAGAAGCCAGATTCAATTTACCTCATGCAAATTAAGCTTATTCTTGTTTATTTATTTTTTCAACAGCAAAATGAGTTTATTAAAAACCACAGAAGCACAAGGTGTGTAAATTAAGCTTATTCTTAAGGGTTCATTCATTCATTGATTCAAGTCATTGACCATGTAACTTGCTCAACACCCACATCTGTATTCAATCCCAACGCCTTCCACAGTGCCACTGATCCATCCACAATATTGTTATGACATGGCGGCTGACCTGCGTGCTCTGCATCACACCCATTCACCGAATCACATTCGTCCACCACTTTTGCCGTCGTACTCCTCCCATTCCTCGCCCTGATTCTAATCATTTTTCCACATCTCGAACCTCCGTTATACCAACCAGTTGAAAGTGCTACCACTCTTTCTGAGTTGTCATGGAATCGATTATCACACTCAGACGGGCTTCCTCCGTCTCCACCTGTTACAAATGGTTTCAGAATTGTTAGCATTAGATGGATATTGTTTAAAGAATTAAAAGTTGATTATGATAAATTCTTATAGTTTATTTACCTTCACTGAAATCATTAAACGTGAGTGATGCATGTGTGGAACTCGTAACCGGCGGAGAGCATCTAAATTGAGGGTGTGATTTTGTTTTGCATCGTAGGGTTCCGGAGGGCTGGCAGTTGCCGCCACCACCACCACCACCACGGCTTGGTGATGGTGACGGTTTGGTGCATATGTGTGTCCCAACGTCGGGGTCATTGTTGCATTTGCCGTTGATGCAAATGAGTTGACCAGAACAATCGTTGAGAGTTTTGCATGGTCTGTTGCACGAGGATTGAGCGTTTGTGATCAAGAATGGAATGTTATTAAGGTTGAAAAGGAAAATGGAAGATAGAAAAACAAGATTTGATATGAGAGCCATTGAGATTAGAGAAGAAAGAGTATATTTTTTGTGTGGTTGAAGTGTTAATTTGGTATGTATAGAGTAATTGCATATCCTTTATATAGAGTTGGGAAAGCGATCTTGTACTCATCATGAAGTTATTGCACCTAGCAAGATTACAAATTGAGCATCCTATTTCGAAAATTGGGACAAACTGAGCATCTTTTGAAAATTAGGACAAATTGCAACTTTGACTATGATACCCTAAGTTAGAGGGTGAAATTCTGAGGAAAATAATTAGGGTTCTATTGACAAATGTTAAAATGCATTTATAATTAGAATCAGCTCCGATGGTCTCGGATTTTATAGGTCAAAGAAAAAAAAGTTATAATATAAATTTAAAAATAGTTATTTGATCTCCTACATGAGTTTTGAGTTATTCCATCTTAAACGAGTTATTTGTGTTATTATTATTTATAAAAAAATAATGATAAAAACTATATACTATTTATCACAAATACAATATAAAAAATATATTATTTTAAATGTAATATATTTTTTTTTAAAAGTATTTTTTTATGAATAATATAATATGCTTATAAATAAAGTATTTTTTAAAATTATATAAAATAATATTCAAATATTTAACATAAGAGAAATTAATATATAATATAAGAAAATTATGAAAGAAAATATAAAATAATTAAATATTAATTTTATTATATTATTGTAATAATTAAAATAGAAAGATTAAATAACATAGAGAAATATCAATGTATTATTGTTGAACGAGACGATGACCACAACAATAACAACAAAGTTTTGTTCCACTAAGTGAAATCGATTATATGGATCAACTCCAGTCATAATGTTCTATTTAAGGACATATTTTTATCCAAATTTTTAATCTCAAAATCTTTTTTAATAACTTCTTTTAAAATTTCCTAGGTCTTCTTCTACCTCTGTCTATTTGACTCATATTCATCTGATTTACTCTTTTTACCACAGAATCTTCAAGTCTTCTCTCAACATGCCTAAACCAACAAAGTCTATTTTCTACCATCTTTTTTATTATAGGTGCTACTCCAATACTCTCTATATTATTGTCATTTCTAATTTTATCATGTCTAGTCTGACAACAAATTCACCTTAACATTTTCATCTCTGCTACACATAATTTTATTACCATGTTGATTCTCAAGCGACTAACATTTTGTCAATACAACATTGCAGTTTTACCGCAGTCCGATAAAAATTTCTCTTCAACTTCAGTGATACCTTTTTGTCACATAAAATTCCTGAAACCCTTGTCCATTCCAACCACCCAATTTGAATTTGATGGTTTACATTCCATTCTATTTCTATATCATTTTGTATTACGGACCCAAGATGTTTAAATTGTTTGACTTGTTTAATGATATGGTTTCCAAATTTCACCTCTATCACTTGAAAGGTTGATTTAATTATCAATACACTACTGAAAAGCATTCAAGAAGACACCATAAATATTAATATAAGTTTTTGAATTTATAGCTATGCAAGCCTAATGGATTCCGGACGTGAAATGCATAATGCCTAGGCTAAAGAAGCGAAGTAACGAAGGGTGACATGAAAATCGCCACTTATTACCTCAGTGGAATTAAAACCGAGACGTAAAGTTATATGCACATGGATTCAAACCCCAACAACAACACTTTTATTATTTTCAAAACTAGTGTATCTTATATCTCGGTTTATCTTGAAAACCGAGGGGTAAGTTTATTTTTTTATAATTATTACATTGTTTACCCAGAATATTACATTGTTTATACAGAACATTAAAATAAAAATCAAATTCTCTAGAGATCTAAATAAAATTCAAATTCCCTAAAGATCTAGATTTTAGATCTTTGAATTATTGGATTTTAGGGAAGATCAAATGTTGGGTGCAAGATTATTCTCTACGGATCTTTCATGCATTTAATTGTGAAGCAAAACAAAATAAGGGTTAGATAAATAAAATCAATATTCAAGTATATAATTTTGTGCTCAAATAAATATTTAAGAAAACAAACCTTAACCCCGAGTAATTTTGTACTCTTGCAATTCATCTTAGAGAACTTTTCCAAACGTCTTTATGTTTCAAACGCTTCGTGTACCATATAGGTCAGATTTTCAATATTCAACATTCTTTTATAATGGATGTCCCTTAGGTTTCACGCAGATCACTAATGACAGATTCTTGAGCGTTGATAAACATTAATTGGACAACAAAGATTTGTTTAAGGGCGTTGAATATAGTAAAAAAAATGTTTAACTATCCTCTTGGTCATGAAGAAAACCGAGGTGAATAAGTTATTTTTTTTAAAATTATTTTGTTTACACAGAATATTAAAAAAATATTGTAAAATCTGTCTTCAAATGAGAATTTTTATTTTCCATGTCCAAGTTTCTTGCAAGATGTTAGAGATCTGTTTCTCAATGATAATTTTTATTTTCTAAACTTGGAATCTATCCCAGAGATCTGTAGTAGAAACTCATGATGAAATGGATGATGGTGAATATTTTCTCTCTTTGGGAGGCTATATATAAGTTAGTCTTAGGGTAAATCTGTTTAACGAGTATTTATATAGTACACTATGATTATTAAACACCTAGGTTTTATAATAAAATCGAGGTTTTTAATCTTCTCCTTTTAACTATCATATCGGTGATGACGAAAACCGAGGTGAATAATTCTTTTTTTTTTTAAATTACATTGTTTACACATAATATTAAAATAAATTGTTTACAACAAGTCTTTGCTCTTATTACTGTATATCTTCGCTGATGTTTGAATTTAGTTGCATTCATTTCTTTGTTCAAAGGTTAAGCTTTCTTTCTTGTTGGTTATGCTTCATTCTTTGTGTAACTTGAAGCAATAATGATTTTCGACACTTGCAATCTATAAAATGAGTACTCTTCAAAGGTTGAGCTCCCTTCTTTAACTGCGAGTTATTCCAAAAATACAACAACGACATCATCGACACCATTATGTTGGGATGAATAGCAAGGGCGAAAAAAATGTTTTGTTCAAGATAGAAGAACATTGAAGATTTTTTCTGTCTTGCAATCCATATTAGTAATGATTAGGGTAAAATCTATTTAACGATTTATTTTATAGTAAAACGTTATTATTTTATGCCTCGACTAAATAGAAAAGTGAAGGGTTAGAATATTTTGTTTACATTTATAAACAAATAAAATCATAAACTGCGATAGCTGGGAATCGAAGTTTGTACTAAGTTTTTTTTCACCTCGGTGTTATGAAAAACCGATGGAATTTATGGTCTTTTTTTAAATAATAAAAAATAGCGCGCCTTGGTTTTCTATTATTGGAGGTGAAAGCTTCGTCATGAAAAACGTTATTTTTTGTAGTGTGAATACCGAGTTCTTTAAGGAATGAGATAAAAAGAACTTTGAAAATATGAACTCTAATTTTTAAAATCAAATCATATGATTTATCGGGTTTGGCGGACTGACCCTTTTATACTAGCACATTTTGACTGTTCTTTTTATAATGAATGACATCACTACCGTTGAAAATTACTATGAGCCATATGTTACTTGAATTCTTCTTTGTTTGATCTATGGTAAAATTTATTGCCTTCAAAAGACCCGAAATAAAAATTGATATTAAGTAAACCAAACTTAGAATCAAGCATAAGTTATACTAGGGGTAGAAAACGGGCATGCCCGTCTCGTTTAAACCTGTTCTGTAAAAGCCCGTAAAAATAGGCAAGGCAGGGCGAGCATAGTTAAGGGTGCGGGCTTTGACCCGCCCCGTAAAAAAGGTGAAGGAAGGGCAAGGCATGTCAGAACAAGATTTGTCCATGATATATATCATTTATTTTGATGATAACAAAAGTATTAAAAGAACAATGGTGTTATCCAATGTGTGTTCAAGTATGCAGGTTCTTATGCTTAATGATATATATTCAAAATCTGATATGAAAGCGCACTTTAGAGAAGCTAAGTTACTTGCTCCTGATGGTACAAAATCTGAAAAACACTCTCTAAGTGATGTCTGACGTAGACTTTGAAGTTGAAGGCCTCAGCATTAAAAGAAACAACACATTGTCTCTACACTTGGTGAGGTGTATTAGTTTATGATGATTGTTCAGAAGTAGTAGCAAAGCTAAAGCTATATGTACTGTAGAAAGCAAGTTGTATTGCCAAATCAGTTTGTCAGATAGAGTCTAAGTTCACAAGGCTCAAGACAAGTTGACATGCTTTACGAGTAACAACTCTCAACGACTCTATAGTACAAGATCCCGTTGAAGATATAACGGTTAAACATGTTACATAATGTATCAAGATCCTTGAGTGTATCTATCTTCAATGTCTCTTGTACTAATGAGAAAACAAAGACACTTGATCAAATTATCTCTTTCAACGACTAGTCTTCTGCAACTGTGATCCGCTGTCGCGCACAGATCAAAAACGAGTATTTTTGAAAATATAGTAACAGTAACGACAACTCGAGTATCGTTCTCACAAGGATTCTTATACTGTTTCAACCAACTAAAGAAAAGGTTTATGGGATTTTTAAGGTTCGATTTATAAAATAGTGCAAATAAGTGATTTTAAAAATAAGTCAATCTACTGTTTCGGTTTCCGACTAATCACGGGTTTTTTTTCCTTACCAATTCCTTAAGAGGCTTCGATCTCTATTCGATTTCAATATCAAATGACAAGCACACTAAGATATTGAACAGATTGACATTCCTATATTCTGAATTAAGCAAAGATAAACACAATCGCGAATTAAGCAAACACGATATAAAAACGCGATTTAACGACTAAACGACGTAAAAAGCGATCAAAAGTTAGGAATACAATCATACGAATTAAATAAAAAAATTCCATAAAATAACAGATTAAGAAAATGCAATTTCATAGAATAGAATTGAAAGAGAAACAAAATTGAATTGATAGAATAAAAACCTCAAAGCGTTGGAAACGCGATTACAGTAGATCGACTCTGGATGATTAGTTCTTCATCGTAATCGTACAAAAGCAAAAATTAAAATTTGTGAAAAGAAGGTTCAGTGGCAGTAGTATGGTTGTTAGGTATAAGAAAGCATCAACACTTCTGGTTTTAACCCTACTGGATCAAAAAACATAAAAAACCTGGCCCAAAACTAAATATTTCAAACGACAGATTTCGGTTCCTGCTTCAACAAATTATTTGGACCTACTACACTCTGAATCATCCTCTGCCTCAAACATAAAAGTTGTAGATCTCTGTCTTACCTTTCCAACGCCTATTAGAACGTGCAAATCCGATTCTCGTAACTCCAGTTATGATTCAAACAGTGGACAGATATCAAATAACCGCTAAAGCTGAAAATAAGCTGCGAAAATAAAATAAAGGTAAAAACAAACTTAAATATGAAAACACATTAAAATAGTAAAAATACTCAAATAAACTGTAGGAATGCCTAAGTATAACAATGGAAGAATGTGTATGAAGATGTACTGATCAAACTGCTATATAAGTAGTTGAAGGTTCAATCTAAATTTTTAACAAGGAACAAGAAGAAGAAGGAATGCCAAGAAGATTAGAAGTGTCCAGAATTTCTATCTGATTAAAGATATAACAAGATCAACAATAAGCAACACTATTGAATATGCAGAAACTTATGTTACTTGTTATAAATTGTAACAAGCCTTAAGATTTCCTAAACATTGAATATCTTGGAAATCTTAAGTGCTTAAGGTCTTTGTTAAGGTGATTACCTTGTACCTCTGATCTTAGTATCAAGTACATCTTGCTCTCTATTCTTTTGAATATGTTATTTAGCAGTTTAGATCAAAGTATATTGCTACGTGCTTGAGCATTAAAAGTCTTGATTTGTTTTGATTAAGCAAGTGAAGTCTTGGATTCAGAATCTGAGCAAAGAAGACTTAAAAAGTGCGTCTGAACAGTGAAGTCTTGGATCAAGGATATGAGCAAAGAAGAATTAGATGTTGTGTTTGAGCAGTAAAGTCTTGGATAGAGGATCTGAGCAAGGAAGTCTTAGACAATGGGTATGAGCAAGGAAGTCTTGAACAAGGAGGATTTAAGTAAGGGAAGTCTTAGGATCTAAGGATCTAACACTACTACAAAATACGCCTTCGGTAACAATAATTCTCCTACGGTTATGCATTCCACCACTGTAATATCGCAAACTGGATGCGTCTGATATATTTTTTTATTTTTTGAAAGTGATTTAATCATGGTTGATATAAACAACGGTGGTGGTAAAGTAATAGTTAAGGGCTCTGAATCCTAACAACTACATTTTTTCCATTTTTCCTATTACAAAAAGTGCGTGTCACTTAAGTTTAAAAAAAAAAAAATTAAACACTATTTAACCACAATTTTAGTCTACAACCATTGTAATAATATCTAAATTTCGTTGTGGTTGTAAATATCAATCGTGATTAAATTTTTTTCTGATAAATTTAAAACAAAACAGATTCATTATTTCCTTCATAATATGCCCTAAGCGAACCAGCGAATCAGAGAAGACAGCGATAACAATAGCGAAATCTTCATCTTCACAATCTTCATTCATTTGAATCTTAATTCTTGATTATCTTCACTATCTTCATTCTTTGTCTCCTCGAAGTACGTTATGTTTCATGCAAACTTCACTCTCTTCCTCATCTTCCTAATTCTTGATAATCTTCACCATTTTCATTCTTGTTTGATTTTGTGATATGTTTCTTGCAAAGCTCATATGCTTTATCCATATGCTTAATATTTTGAGTTGTATTATTGTACTGAATATGCTTTATGTTTCTTTGTCGGATTTTGTGGTTTGTTTCTTGAAAAGTTCATATGCTTTATCCATATGCTTAAGATTTAGAGTTGTATTATTGTATTGAATATGATTTAGTTTTTCGACATGCTTTAGGTTTAGATTTTGTTGTGTTGTTCACAATATTATTTTGATGTAAATTTCATAATTTATTATAGATCTTAGTTGGATGAAAGTTGATATATTAGGTCCGGTATATGAGAAAGGAGTTCTTGAATTCCTTGAATATGCTAATTAAAATATTCTTGACGATAATGGTATCTTTTATTGTTCTTGTGTTAATTGCAGGAATATAAAGAAAGGTACAAAGGATGAGATATTCCATCACCTATGTTGTGATGGCATATGTCAAAATTATACAATATGGACGTGGCATGGTGAGATGAAAAAAAATCAAAACCCCGCGTCACAAAGTCACGAAGTTGATGAAGATGAATATATGAATGACCGTCTAGAAGATATGTTCAGTGATATTAGAGAATCTTCTTTTAAGAAATCTCATATTTATGATACTTTATGTAATTATAAGGACACCCCTTTATATAAGGGGTGCATAAAAGTTTCATGAAATTGCTTCATTTGCTAAAACATATGCTACCAGAAGATAACAATTTGCCTGATCATTGTTATGATGCCAAGAAGATATTGTGTTCAATGCATTTGGAGTATATCAAAATACATGCATGCCTTAATGACTGCATATTATACACAAAATATTATGAAAATTTTGATCAATTTCTAGAATGTGGGGTCGTTACAAGCTGAATGACAACAATGGTGATGACAATGACAATGACAATGTTAGTAGGAAGAGGCCTCCTGCTAAAGCGTTATGGTACTTACCAATAATTTCAAGATTCAAGAGACTTTTTGCTAATGCGGATGATAGAAAGAATATTATATGGCATGCAGATGAAAGAAAATGTGATGGAAATATACGCCATGCAGTTGATTCTTTGCAACGGAAGAAAATTGATTCATTGTTTCTGGATTTTTGCACTGAGCCAAGAAACCTTAGGTTTGGGCTTTCCACTTATGGAATGAACCTCTTTGGTTATATGAGTACTAACCATTCTTCGTGTCATGTTCTTCTCACAATTTACAACCTATCTTCTTGGTTGTACATGAAGTGTAAGTATATATTATTAAGTATGATGATTTCCGGACCACGACAACCTGGAAACGACATAAATATTGAAGTTAATGATGTATATTCTAGTGAAAAGTTTAAGATGCGTGCAATGTTATTTTTCACAATCAACGACTTTCCTGCATATTGTAATTTGGATGGATACAGTATCAAAGGATATAAAGTGTGTCTTATTTGTGAATTTAATACATGTTATCACTAATTGAGTTTAGAAAAAAGACGGTTTACCTTGGGCATCAGAAATTTCTAAAACCTGATCATTCTTATCGTAGATCGCGGAAGGCTTTTAATGGAGAGCAAGAGTTTGATATCGCTCCTAAACCTTTAATCGAGGATGAAGTTTATCAACGACAAAAACACATTAATGTTGTCCTTGGAAAGAGATAAAAAAGAAAAAGGGCAAGTTGTTGAGAAAAATATATGGAAAAGAGGTATGTGTTCTTTGATCTTCCATATTGGTCAAGTCCCGATGTAAGACATTGTTGATGTGATGCATGTGGAGAAAAACGTGTGTGATAGTTTGATTGAAACACTTTTAAACATTCCAGGCAAGACTAAAGATAGTAAGCAATCTTGTCTCGATATGGAGGCGATGGGTATACGAAAACACTTGGCTCCAATAGAAAAAGGGAAAATAACTTATCTACCTCCGGCTTGTTACACTCTATGTAAAAAGGAAAAGAAAAGTTTTTACGAGTGTATGCATGGTATCAAAGTCCCTCAAGGTTACTCATCAAACATCAAGAAACTTGTATCAATGAAAGATCTCAAGTTAATTGTTTTGAAATCTCATGATTGTCATGTCTTGATGCAACAACTTATACCAGTGGCTATCTGTGGCATCCAACTCAAAAATGTGAGAGTAATTATCACCAAATTCTATTTGTTCTTCAATGCCATATGTAATAAAGTTCTTGAATTCAAAAAATTAGATGAATTAGAAGATGAAGCTTCCATAATCTTGTGTCAATTGGAGATGTATTTTCCTTCATCATTTTTTGACATTATGGCTCACTTACTTGTTCATCTAGTTAGAGAAATCATAATTTGTGGTCTTTTTTATTTAAGGTGGATGTATCTAATAGAGCGATACATGAAGATCTTTGAAGGATATACGAAGAATCATCACCGACCAGAAGCTTCGATTATTGAAAGGTACATCACATAAGAAGCTATTGAGTTTTGTACAAACTATTTGTCAGAAATAGAGTCTATAGGAATTCCAAACTCTTGTCATGCTGACACTGAACGTAGAGAGTATTCAATGTTTAAATGTTAATTCAATGGCTCGAGATGTAGTTATTCAGGAACATTTCTATATATAGAATAATCTTGAAGAAGTCCAACCTTACTTGGCTACTCACAAAAGACTTTTGAAGAAAAAATATCCACGAATGAGTGGCAAGTTGTTGTTGATCAAACATAACAATAAATTCCTAGACTGGTTTAATAAAAGGATACCAAAAGATCATAGCGCATCCGAGACAATTAAATGGTTTTCGTTCATGCCAAAATTTAATGTGATAACTTGGACTACATATGACATTGCTCATTATACCTTTTATACAAAATCAAAAGATGATCATAGTACAATGCAAAATAGTGGGGTTATGGTTGAGGTCAAATCTATGTATTTCTCTAGTTCAAAAGATAAGAATCCAATATTGGAATCTAGTGCATTCTATCGTGTCATTGAGGAGATTTGGGAGATTGATTATGTTATCTTCAGAGTGCCTTTATTAAATGCAAATGGCTTTTCAATAATATTAATGGTGTACAAACTGATGACTTAGGATTTACCTGGGTTTACCTTGGCAAGGTAAATTATATGACCAAACCATTCAGCATGGCTTCACAAGCAAAACAAGTTTTCTATGTAGCCGACCCTTCAAACACATCGGGGAAATGGTCAATCGTTCATCGAGAAAAAGAAATTCCTAGTAGTGATGAAAGTTTTAATATTCCTTCTACTCCTTCTTACACAAAAAAGGGCATATCACTTATGATGAAGTTGATGGAGATGGTGTGCATGCTATTTGTATCGATCATAAGGAAGACATATAAAAAAGTTAACAAGTAATTAGTATTTTATTCTTTATTCATAATTTAACTTATGTAAGTCATTATTGAAGGTTTGAGAAACACAAGAAAGGGGGGTTGGAATTGGGTTTCACCAAAAATAATCTTTTCAAACTTTTTATATCGAAGTTAACAAGTGAATGAAAATAATGAACATAATTATTTTTATCTTTTTTCACTGTTAACGAAGTTACTCCAGTCCACCCGCCAAGTTGGTTTCGCCTTTAAAAAGGATTTAATTCACTAATCTTGAAAGATTACAACAAGTTCGTCTAAGTGGTTAGAAAAACACCTTAGCCCTCTCAAGTATACAGACTAACACTTAGTCACTTGAGGAAACATAAATCCAAAGTGATTACAAATGTGTATACAATAATGCTTCTACATAAGCAAATTACACAAAATTTAAGCACAATAACACAACAATGTTAATAGCAAGATATGAACAAAAATTCCTTGCTAATTTACAAAACTATATTGAGTATATCTCACACGAGATTTGTTCAGCGTTTTAGCATGAGTTTTATAGAGAAAATTTCTAGCTTTCCAATTCTTCTAAGTCTTCCTTTTATAGTTGAAAATAGATTCGTTGAAGGGTAGAATAGGAAATAGAAATCTAGTTGTTTTGTCCCCTACGGTCATTGTAGAAGTGCCAGACAACATCATATCAAAAGATTGTCCTTGCGTCACTTTAGCAGGATGGTCAGTGTACTTTGTACTTTTATGCTTATCCTCTAATACAAACTATTTTTGATCTTTATCTTCTATTCTTCAGAGGCTTCTGATATATGTTGATGAAGCGTGTTATAGAAGGATCAAAACTTAAGTCTTTAGAACCTAAGTCTTCAGAGTCTTTAGAACTTGATTATCATAACTTCAGAACTTAAGTCTTCATAGTCTTCAGAACTTGATTATCAAAACTTCAGAACTTAGGTCTTCAGAGTCTTCAAAGTCTTCAGAGTCTTCAAAACTTGATTATCTGAACTTCAAAACTTAAGTCTTCAGAGTCAAAGTTATAGAAGATCTCTAAAACTATGATCATAAGTTCTAGTACTAACGTTCTTTAGAACCATTGTATTAGAAGCATTCCATAATCCTGACTTGAATTTGTAAACACCATATCTTCTCTTCTAGAGTGTTGAGTACAGAGCCCGATGACATCACACGTCTTTCCTTCAGAGTCAGAACATGTTTCGCAAAAGATACACACTAGATAGAAACAATTAGAGTACGAAATTATTCTCTAAGATAACAGGTGACGTTCTCATCAAAACTTAAGGTCAGATGCAGAACTAGATCTTATTCTTACAATCTCCCCCTTTTTGATGGTGACATACTCATGTATTTTGATAGAACAATTTATACGGGGTAATAAAAAAATCACAAGTTCAATAGTTAAGCTAACTAGTTCCTCTTGAATTTGTAAGCCCAAAAATTATTTATGCTTGTTCAGAGTCTCCCCCTGAGTTCAAGACTCACAAAATAAATTTTGACGTATAGAAGGTGAATTAGAGAGGGAATACTTCATTGTTGACGTCTTTATTAGAGTTTTACTAGAACTTCTTGGTCTACATCTTAAAACCCAACTGACTATCAGAATGCTATGACATAACATAATCTGATTAGTAACAGACTAAATGCCTCACATCATGTATCAGAACATGATTTTTCAGAATCTTGATCATGCCACTAGAACATCAAAAACATCATGCCATCAGAAGATTCAGAGACTTAATTGTTTCTTGAATAACCATGTCTTTAACTGAATTTTGAAAGGGTTATCAATTTCTAAATGTCTTGACGTACTTCCAGAAGGTTCACAACTTCTTAAGTATCAAAGTCTGGTTGTCGTACTTCCTGAGAAACTCGAGGTATCATAACAGGATTCACAACTTATGAAGAATGTGTTATATTCAGAGTTTAGCTTATCATAATAACCAACATGCATTTTTATCATGCTTTCTAATTTTTAAATAACTTGTCCAAGAAAAATTAGTGAACTTTTACAAACATCCTAAGTCAAACATCAACCAAGTTTAGAAGCAAAAGTGTTTTATCATTTTTGGGTTCAAGATTCTGAGAATAGATACAATCAAAATCATATAACTTCTCCCTCTTTGTCGAAAATCAAAAAGAATTCTAGCACGTTTTTCTATAGTAACTCGAATAATAAAGAACAGAAGAATAACAAAACGAGGAATAAGAAATAAAAAATAAAATGCAAGAATAAAGAAATTTTTTCATCATAATGATTGAAGAAGTACAAATTAAAGGAGTATAAACGAGACACAAAGGAATACATAGGCAAAACCAAACACAAGGAAAAACAACAACATTAACCATGCCCACCCATCAAAACTAGCCACCAATAGCACACAACTAAACTTCAAAGCATTCACACCTCTCTTCCACAAGAGCATTATTTGGTCCAGTCCTGTGAACCAACCCAACGATCTCAACCTTATAGAAAAGTTCAGAAAAAACTCTTCCAAAAGGTATGAAGGACTTGTGTTGACTTTTGGAGAGAGCAGCTGAGTCCTTCAAATAGTTGAACATAGTTTGAGGCAAGTTGACCCTGACTTGATTCACCATAAAGTAAATGAAAAGTCTGTCATCATAGGACAAAATATCCTTATCTACTTCTCATGGTCGGAAGTTTGTGAGAAGAACCAGACTTTGGCAATGGGAAGGAGCTTTTCTGGATTAGTGTATTCATAACAAGACAAAGAGATATCATGGATGGAGATGAGCATTTCAAAAAAAATTGTACGTGAAGTGAAATTGGTCTACAGTGACACCGGTTTCAACACAACCAATAGCCTTAACAATAGAAGAAGGAGTGATGATAACAGGAATACCAAAAACACTAAAGTAGATGGAGCTACCATCACCACACACAGAAGCATACTTCTAAAACTCTTTTACAAGGTTTGAATATATAGGTCCGTGCAACTTTGCATAGTAATCAGACCACCCTTGAATATGCATGCTCAAGGTGATATTACGATCGACAACCCTTAGGCGAGGAAGATTTAGACATTTTTCATTAATGACCTCAACGATCTCTTTATTACCACAAAACGTTTTAGTAAACATGGTGAATGTGAGTGAAAAAAGACGGAGAGGAAAATATGAAAGATGAAATTTTAAGGGATGAGGAATGAGAATGAACTGACTAGATATAAATATGAGGAAGGAACATTATCGAGAGAGGAGGAATTACACTCGAGACATGCAAAGCATTTAATGACAAATAGACAAGCAATAAAGACTATCATCATTTCCAAAACGAGTGACAAAGGAAAACCAAAAGACAAAAGAGGCAAGAATAGATAGGTCGTGCTAAAAATTCAGATTTTTCAATAAAATTATCCAAAAGGACCATTAATTAGTATACGATATTCAATAACTGACAACAGTCAATTAAATGAATAAAGGTATACTTGTAAACGAAAAGAAATTATGCCAAGGGATAAAGTGAGAAGATTTCTTATCTAATCCAAAGAATCTCTTATCTCCCAAAGTGTCACATCAGGTACTAGGCATAGCTCAAAACAGACAACTGTCTTATTTTGAGTTACACACTCTATACTACCCTGACAACTCATTTATGAGGTAAACTCCTCAGTTTCCAACTTACAGAAGCATTCTCAAAAGAATACTTTAACTATGGATACTTTTGATGTATGAGAACTTCACTAATCAGAAGCCTCACAACTCAGAAGCCAACAAAACATGTCAAAGCCTTAGAAAATAAAATAGAATTCTTGGACAGTCAAATTATATAAGTATTGTTATACAAAATAGAAACGTTACTCTCAATTATTTGAAGTCTTTTAGCTGATTCTTCATCCAAAGTGTCTTAAGCCATGAGACGAGGTTGTCACCCAGAAGCTTGGCAGTTTCCAGAAGTGCTTTTTCGTTCTAATTTGTCTCCAGCGTAACATGCATCACAGAAACCTGATAGCTTGTATTCTGATGTTTTCTTATACATCAAGACAAGGTTAGATGTTCCCTTCAGATACCGTAGTATTCTCTTAACAGTTGTTAAATGAGTTTCTCTTGAATCTGATTAAAATCGAGCACAAAGACATACACTGAATAAAATATCTGGATGAGAAATAATCAGATAGAGAAGAGAGCCTATCATACCATGATAGAGCTTCTGACAAACCTTTTTACTTACCTCTTCTTTCTCTAGAACGCATGTAGGATGCATGTGAGTCTTTGTTGATTTTCTATCTAACATGTCAAATTTCTTCAGGAGCTCTTTTGTATACTTACTTTGATGAATGTATGTGACTTTTGGAGTTTGATTTATTTGTATTCCTAGAAAGTACTTTAGCTCCTGCATCAGACTCATTTAAAACTCTTCCTGAATTATCTTAGAAAACTCTTGACACACATATGGATCAGCATAACCAAAAATTATATCATTTACATAAATTTGGCATATTATCATATCGTTTCCAAAGTTCTAACAGAAAAGAGTAGTGTCCGCCTGACCTCTGGTAAAGTCATTTTCTAAAAGAAAAGAACTTAGTCTTTCATACCAAGCTCTGAGAACTTGTTTCAGACCATACAATGACTTTTTAAGTTTAAAAACATGTTCTGGAAACTTGACGTTTTCAAAACATGGAGGTTGGTGAACATATACTTCTTCAGAAATGTATATGTTTAGAAATTCACTTTTGACATCCGTTTGATATAATATAATACCATGATTAACAGCAAAATAAATTAAAATATGGATAGATTCTAACCTGGTGACTGGAGCAAAGTTTTGATTATAGTCAATACCTTCTTGTTGACTGTAACCTTGTGCAACCAGTCGTGTTTTGTTTTTGACGACTTCTCCTTTCTCGTTTAATTTCTTTCTGAATACTCACTTGGTTCCAATAACATGTGTGAAGACAAATCTTCTCAAGCGATTTTGATGACGACACACTCCACAACATGCAAGGATGGTTTAAAGGCTATCGAGTAAATCAAGTTTAAAGCAACTCAATTTCATATCATTATGTAAAATCTTGATCAAGAATGGATACAAGTTCTACACAAAGGGATGTACAACTTTTAAGCTACTATATACCTTAACCAAGTGTTGAACTTCATCTCTCTTTCTTGAATTTCATCTTAAAACCTTTTAAAAACATTTCTTTGCACTTCTACCTCTTTTTTAAAACTGTTTTTCTGAAAAATTGAACAGAGTAACCAGTTGCTCAAACCTGGTAACTGATTACCCTTTGTAATCTTTCAAATTTTTTAGTTCGTTGAGGCTAGTAACCGGTTACCCACTTATGGTAACCGATTACCACTGGCGCTGCAGGCCAGAAAGTTGCATCTTTTGGCATAAAATTGTTCTTATTCTTCTTCTTGAATCATGGCATCTCTTGGACATTATGTATCTTCTGAAAAGGTGTTTAGAGGCATATATATAACTCTAAACTCAGATTTTAAATCCAACCTTCTTGCAAAAATTTCAAATATGTTTTTCATCTCTCATTCTCAAATTTTCACAAGTGTTAAAATTCTGATTTTTCAAGAGTGAAACCTTCATACTTAAACTTTCATAAAATCATCATAGTTTCACTCATTTACCTCTTGAACATTTGTTAAGATATATAAAAGTTGGAATATCAAGAAGAAGATCAATCAGAAGATTGATATTTTGAAGACAATTGCAAAACTACTCAAAATAGATTTTATTCATTTACTCTTTGATTAAATACTTAGTATTCCAGGATTGTTGGATTAAGATTGTAAGGTTGTTGCCTTGCTGTCCAGGATTGTTGGAAGCAAGAGGTTCATATTGAGAGGATTTTTCTCATGGACTTAGTTGAAAAATCCAAGAGTTTGTTCTTGGTGGTTTGATTGTTTAGAATCTGTATAGAAAGACTAGGTAGAAGTCTTGCCTTAGGATCTAACAAGTATTGAAAAATCTCTTTCGTGTTGAAAGGGGAATGGAGTACTCTCAGACCGTGAGGGGAACCAGGATATATCGACGTGTCTCTTTACTTTCCGCATTTACCACATTTTTCACTTAGTAAATTTTAGGAAAGCAAAACAAGGATCCTACATCAAATACCGGAAAAATTTTAGTACCTAATTCAACCCCCCCCCCCCCCTCTTAGGTGCATTTCACACTTACAATTGGCATCAGAGCAGGTTATAGGTAACCTGTTCCGAAAAGATCCAGATGGCTTCCACTAGCACAAATTCGGTGTTCAAAGATGACGATAGCAGTAATAAACCTCCTCTGTTCTCTGGAGAATATTTTGACTTCTGGAAAATTCGCATGAAAGCACATCTAGAGGTACAAGGAGAAGGCATATGGGAAACTATTGAAACTGGCCCTCATATACCAATCAATGTTGTAAACGGTGTCAGTACCCCAACAATTCAAAGTGCATGGGACGATGATGATAAGAAGAGAGTTTTAAATGAAAAGAAAGTTATAAATGTTTTACAAAGTGCTTTAAGCATGGATGAATTCTACTGAATTTCACAATGCAAATCTGCTCAGGAAATTTGGGATAGTTTGCTAGAGACTCACGAAGGAACTGCCGAGGTTAAAAGATCAAGGATGAACACACTAAGTCAAGAATACAAGATGTTTCGTATGCTGCCCGGAGAATCCATTGTTGCTATCCAGAAAATATTTTTTCACCTGACCAATCATTTGTGGATTAGGTAAAACATTATCCAATAATGAATTAAAACTAAAAGTGTTAAGATCTTTAACAAGAGAATGGCAACCCAAAGCTATGACAATTTCGGAGAAGAAGAGTCTCCCAACAATGACTTCTGCATCGCTTCTTGGAAAACTTCAAGAGCACGAGTTAGAACTTGGACGTCTTGAGAAACATGAACATCAAGAGAAAAAGTCTAAAGGAATTGCTCTAAAAGTAGACTCAAAAGAAGGACAAGACGATGATGCATCAGAGGAAGATGAAAATTTTATGCTACTAGTTAAGAGACTTGGAAATTTCTTCAACAAAAGTGACAAATCCGTCAATTATGCAAAGAGGAAACACTTCAAGAAAAGGGAGACTTCCACACCAAATCAAGATGTTACATGTTATGAATGTGGGAAGGAAGGTCACATTAAATCGGATTGTCCAAGACTTTTGAAGAAGAATGGATTCAAAGGCAAAAAGGAGACAAAGAACAAGAAGGCTTATGTTGCATGGGAGGATAATGACATTAGTTCATCATTCGAATCGGAAAGCGAGGAAAGTGAAAATTTGGCATTAATGGCTTCTCATCACTCCGATGACGAAAATGCTGAGGTTAGTACTTCTTTTTCACTTTATGATAACGATGCTCAAGAGGCTATAAACGAACTATTAAATGAATGCAAAGTTTTGTGTAAAACCGTATCTTCACAAAAGAAACAAATATCATCTTTAGAAGAAAAAGTGAATACTATAGAAAAAGATGAAAAGAATGAAAAACAAAAGGTTGATAATGGAGAAAAACAAAACTTTGTATGCACAAATTGTGAGTCACTTTCATTCCAAACTGTTCAACTTAAAAGAGTTCTTGAAAGATACGAAAAAGGATAAATTGGTTTAGAAGGGGTCCATAGCCAACAATGATACTCAAATGATAAAAGCGGACTTGGGTATTCAAAATTTTCTAAACCAAGTTATAACAAAACAATCTTTGTTAAGGCTGGTGATCAAACTTTTAAAGAGAAAGTGAGCAAGCCTAAAGTTGTGCATCGTCATCATAAAAAGAAAAAGGTTTTGAAAAAGAAATATTTTGTTCCTAGATATAAAAGTAATTTTGTACCTACTTGTTTCTATTGTGGTATCATTGGCCATACACCTAATGCATGCTATGTTAGAAACTTCAGTATAGCAAGAGAGAATTATGTGTAGATTAAGAAGGGCACTAATTATGAAGGACCCAAAGTAACTTGGGTACCTAACAAGAAATAACTTGTTTTGTAGGTTTGCTTGAAAATCACTTCAAATATTTGGTATCTTGATAGTGGTTGTTCGAAGCATATGACCGGTGACCTCAACAAATTTTCAAATCTAAAGCTTAAGGCCAAGGGTTATGTTACCTATGGTGACAATAACAAAGGAAGGATTCTTGGCGTGGGCAAATTTGGAGTACCACCTTTCACATCTATTGAATATGTTCTTTATGTCGAAGGACTAATGCACAACTTACTTAGCATAAGCCAGTTATGTGACAAAGGATTCAAAATCAAGTTCACAAAAGATGAATGCTTGATAGAAGACAAAGTCATTAAAGAGGTAAAGCTAAAAGGTAAAAGGATCAATAATATATTTATGATTTCTCTTGACAATTTATCTTTGAAGATTAAATGTCTCATGGCAACAATAATGATTAATGGTTATGGCATAAGAGATTTGCCCATATACACATGGAACATTTGAACAAGTTGGTTAAACATGATCTAGTTGTTGGTTTGCCTAAGATAAAATTCATCAAAGATAAGTTGTGCGACGCATGTCAAAAAGGGAAATAAACCAAATTAACTTTCAAGTCAAAGAATGTGGTGTCCAATACAAGGCCACTACAATTGTTACACATGGACTTCTTTGGTCCATCGAGAACAAAGAGCTTCAGAGGTAATGTTTATGCTTTGGTTATTATTGATGATTTTTTTAGATTTTTTTGGACTTACTTTTTAGTGTAGAAAAGTGATGCTTTCAAAGCATTCAAGAAGTTTGCAAAACAAATACAAAATGAGAAGTCATTAACAATTGCCTCCATAAGAAGCGACCATGGTGGAGAATTCCAAAATGCTTTTTTTTGAAGAATTTTGCGAAGAATATGGAACCTCTCACAACTTCTCGGCACCAAGAACTCTCCAACAAAATGGTGTTATAGAAAGGAAGAATAGATCATTGGTGGAACTTGCAAGGACAATGCTTAGAGACTCGAATCTTCCAAAATACTTTTGGGCGGATGCGGTTAGTACGACATGCTTTGTAAGTAATCGTGTTAATATTAGACCTATTCTTAAAAAGACTCCTTATGAACTTTTCAACGGGAGAAAACCGAACATTTCTTACCTTCATATCTTTAGAAACAAGTGTTTTGTCTTGAACGATGACAGAGACAATCTCGGTAAGTTTGACGAGAAATCTGACGAAGGCATATTTCTCGGCTACTCTCTCTCTAGTAAGGCTTTTAGAATTTATAATAAAAAAAATTTAACTATTGAAGAATCTATGCATGTTAAATTTGATGAATCTAACCCCTCCAATGAGGAAGTTATTTTGTGTGATGATGATGATAATATTGTAGATATTCCTAAAGAAGATGCTTCTCAATCAAATGGTCAACCTAATAATCAAGAAGAACCGGTTCAACAAAAGTCAAAAGACGATAATCTACCTAAGGAATAGAGAACATATAGAGATCACCCGATTGATAAAGTTATTGATGATATTAGTCAAGGAGTTAAAACTAGACTCAACCTCAAGGATGCATGCTTGCATATGGCGTTCGTATCTCAAATTAACCTTCCAAAGTTGATGAAGCCTTAGGAGACGACCAATGGATCATTGGTATGCAAGACGAGTTAAATCAATTCGAAAGGAATCAAGTTTGGGAACTTGTTTCTAGGCCAAGTGATAAACACATCATATGTACCAGATGGGTGTTTAAAAATAAACTTGATGAGAATGGGATAATTGTTTGAAACAAGGCAAGATTTGTGGCCCTAGGGTATAATCAAGAAGAAGGAATTGATTTTGAAGAAAATTTCGCTCAGGTTGCAAGGTTAGAAGCTATTCATTTATTACTTGCTTATGCGTGTTCATTGAATTTTCAGTTGTACCAGATGGATGTTAAGAGTGCATTCCTAAATGGCTACATCAATGAAGAAGTCTATGTTAAGAAACACGCTAGCTTCGAGGACTTCAAGAATCCATCACATGTCTTTAAGTTGAGCAAATCTCTTTATGGCTTAAAGCAGACGCCAAGGGCGTGGTATGATCAACTCATCAACTTTTTATGCGAAAGGGGTTTGAAAAGGGTAAAGGTGACAAGACCTTGTTCATCAAGCGAATTAAGGACAAGATTTTCTTACTTCAAGTCTACATTGAAGACATTATATTTGGATCAACTAACAAAGATCTGTGTGAGGAATTGTCGTTGATGATGTAAGGAGAGTTCGAGATGTCTATGATGGGAAAAATGAATTATTTCCTTGGATTACAAATAAAGAAAATGAAGGATGGCATCTTCATCAACCAAGCCAAGTATTGTAAAGTGTTGTTGAAGAGATTCGACATGGATAGTTGTAAAGCGATGTCTACTCCAATGGGATCCGAAACTTATGTTGATCAAGACGAATAGGGAATTTCAGTTGATATCACAAAGTATCAAGGTATGATTGGTTCTCTATTATATTTGACAGCAAGTCGTCCTGACATTATGTTTAGTGTGTGTTTATGTGCGCGATTTCAAGTAAATCCAAAGGAATCACATCTCACTGCTGTAAAGAGGATCATGAAGTATCTCAAAGGAACAACCAATGTTGGATTATGGTATCCAAAAGGTATTATCTATAACTTAGTAGGTTATTTTGATTCGGATTATGCAGGTTGTAATACAAATCGCAAGAGCACGAGTGGAACATGTCATATTCTTGGAAATGCATTAGTTTTTTAGTCCAGTAAGAAGCAAGTGTGTGTTGCCCTTAGTACGGCTGAAGCCGAGTACATTACGGCAGGAAGTTTTTGTGCTCAGATTCTATGGCTCAAGCAACAATTACATGATTATGGATTAAATCTGGGGTGTGTTCCTCTAAGGTGTGACAATACAAGTGCGATCAATATTACGGAAAATCCTGTTATGCATTCAAGGACAAAACATATTGATATCCGATATCACTTCTTACGAGATCATGTTTTACAAAAGGACGTTGAAGTTACCTTTGTAGATACTCATAATCAACTGGCAGACATATTCACAAAACCTCTTCCAAGAGAAGCGTTTTACAAGATCCGAAGGCAGCTTGGAATCCTAGACGAAGGTGATGTGTAAATCTTCAATATTAATTCATTATTTTTCCTAAAATAATGCTAAGGTACTCTTTACTATATGCTTTATATTCAAAATTGACAATTTTCACTTTTTACACGAGGTAATTCCATTTATTTTAACTTGCTTGACTTTTCAATATGTGCATTATACTTTATAATAACTTGTTAAAATAAAACTTTTTGGAAATCTCATGGTGGTTAAGAGAAAATGAGTTGCTGTTTTTTTGCATATGGTAACTGGTTACCTAAAGTGAGTAACCGATTACCACTATTTCGTTTTCAATTCTGTAGGATTTTTGTGATAGGGTAACCGATTACCCATTCTTGGTAACCGGTTACTACTGAACGTTTTCCAATTTTTTTTTAGAAAAACCAGAATTATAAAAGTCACTTAAATAGCTTATTTTCTTTCTTTCCCACTTCCATAAGCACTTATTCAGTCACTTAAAGGAATTCTTACCTATTCTACTCATTCACTTCACTCTTTAGTATTCAATCTTCTCCCTTTCTCATTCAAGATTGAGTCAAAGCTCTTAAAAATCCATTAACTCACTCTACTCCTTAAATACCTCACCAACATTCTTCTCTACTCACCCAAATCCGAATTCCACTCTTCTCTATCATAAACCCTAGAAAGCTTCAGAAATCATCAATGGCTCCAAAATTGAAAGATAAAGGGGAAAATTGGGAGAAAGCTCAGAACCCACAGAAGTAGAACAACAACAAACTGTCAAGGCGAGGCGACTTAACTTCAACATTCAGAACCGACCTCTTATGCCGGTAAAATATGTGAGTTTTATTTCCTTCCCTACTCATAGTTTTAACTTTCTGAAACTGCTGAAAACTTAAGCTGTAGATAAACTTGTTAGCAACATTGGACCGGTCTATCCGGATTTAGTGAAGAAATTTTACTCTACTCTTGTGGTTGGATACGATAATTTTGGAGATGTTGCCCTACAATCCACTATTAAGGGTGAATCATTTACCATGACTATAGAAGAATTGGGAAAATGTTTAGGGACTCCTTATGAAGGGGCTAATATCAAACTGGTTTTTAATTAGAAGAGGAACCTTGGAACAATTTTTCAAGCATGAACTATTATATCGATCTTTCCCGGATTACACAGGAAGAGCTAATGAGTAGGCAGAACCTTGAATCTTCTCGTGTGATTAAGCTGGCCAAGAATCTCATTGTTAGTGACCGGATGCTTCACTATATTCTTGCATATATATACTGGTTCCAAAGCACTCTAGCCACTCTCAGGTGAGTGATATGGAGATGCAACTATTGTTTTCCATAAAAACAAACTTGAAGGTGAATTGGATGTGTGTTATCATGCAACATATGGGACACCTCAGAACTTTAACTAGAGGACTTTCTTACAGACAAATTATTTCTATCATTTTGGAGGAAAGTTCTATTCGGCTTCAACTGGAACCACAGACAATGATGACTTCAAATGTCAGTGAAATTAACGTCTCAACAGCTACCAAGAACACGAGAATTATTCAAAATGGCGAAAAATGGTACGTGTACAAGGATGATACTTCTTCTGCTGCTTCTGTTCCGACTCCTGAAGAGGGTTACTCGAATGAACTCATCTATAAAAGGATTGTAGCCCTTGACAACAAGGTGGATCTTCACATTAGGGAACATCAGAAATGTATGGTTTTAATGAGAAAAATGTTTAAATCCATAGCTTTGCAGCAACTTGCAGCTATCTAGAAAGAAGAAGAAGAAAAGGGAGATGGAGATGGAAATGAAGATGAAGATGAAGAAGAAGATGATGAAGAGGACGCTATGTCTGAAAGTGAATGATTATTTTTTTGTTTATGTTCTATGTTCTGAAACTTTATGTTTTATGATTATGTCTTTATGTTTGTGTGTTGTAAACAAGTACAATGTTTCGTTCCGTTTAAATTATGTGTGTTTCGTAGCAAAGTGTTATTTAATGTTTGTGATGTATTTTTGTTTCGTATTGTGTTGTTTTACATGTTTATGTTTAGTCTGTCCATTTTTGTGTGTTTCTTTTCCCATCCTTTTTGTTGTTGACAAAGGTGGAGAAGAAATACATATGTGTGTTGCACCCTAAAATTTGCTCAACCTATTTCACTTGGTTTATGTTTCAATTGCATTGTCATTTGCATACTAAGTCATGTACATAGTCTAATAATTTGCATAACATAGCATAACAAGGAATCTAACAAGGGATCAAGTGCCATTTTCATCAGAAAGAGGCCCATCAAGGGGTTTTATTCAAGATCAAGACCATCCAAGTAATCAAGAAATGAGTTGAAGCTTTGAAAGGTTTGAGGGTCAACCAGTGAATTTCCCTCCTAATCTTGAGGGGTTGAATATCATCAATGAGTGTGTGAGCCATGACTGAGGATAAAAAGATCATGGAATACATAGAGGGTCATTTTGAAGATGAGACAAGTCATTGATACAAGTACCAGAGCCAGAGTTGAAGTACAGTCAACTAGGGTTTCACCTAGGTCAACCCTTGGTCAAATGGTTGATTGGAGGGCATCAAGGCCTACTTGGAGTATGTGGAATTCATGAATTGGTATGTGGATGCATGTGTGGTGTTGTGCCAAGGATAAATCAAGAGAAATCAAGAAGAAGGGGAGTTGCTAAATTAGGGTTTCAGTGTAAAAACCCTAATTTAGGCCTAACTTCCAAGCCAGATAAGTCAAAATGCAAGTTTCAAATAAAGTCTTGGTCAACATGAAACTTGTATAACATCTCAATAGATTTAATTTGAATACTAGAAGTCTTCAAGGAGATTTATAGAACTCAAGTTATGGTTCTTGCAAGTTATGGGTCCCCAGAGGATACTGAAACTTATCTGTGAAAGTCACTTGACTTCCAAGCAACTTTTTCCCATCAAGGAGTTTTCAAATGGATTCTTGGCCAACATAAGAGTTGTAGATCTTGATCTTAGCTTTAATTTGTAAAACTCAAGTTATGGTTTTGGCAATCCAGGGGTATTTTGGGAAAGTTGAATTACAGGTCATTTTTTAGCATAGGTCAAAATCTCCATGTTCCACTTCTCAAATGAAAAATTGTTCAACATGGAATGTGCTTAAAATGATGTTTTTAGGTTAAATAAGTCATCATGGTGGATTGATCGGCTTATTTCAAAAAAGTCACTTAAAATGGCCTAAAAAAAGGGAATAAGTCAAATAAAGTTTGGTGGAAAAAATCAAATTTTGGGTTAGAGGTCACAAACAAGCCATATGACATACCAATTTGATTGTAAAATGCATTTTAAAGACAATGGCATTGCCACAATTTTGAATTGAGGGTTATTTCAAGGACTTGCTTTGTAAATTGGTTACTTGAACCATAAGGCACAATTGCAAAACCACACTTCCAAGCAAATGCAAGGCTCATTTCCATCCATACACCTCCAATATCTCATTTGGAGAGAATTTAAACTCATAACCAAGTGAATTGCAAGCCAAAAACATGAGATGGTATGTGCATAGCATAAGAAGAGATTTTCATGACATGAGAAGTTGATTTTCTCCTTGGATCAATCTAGAACTTTTTAGGGTTTTCAAATACATTCTCCTTGGATCAATCTAGAACTTTCTAGGGTCTTCAAATACATTCTCCTTGGATCAATCTAGAACTTTCTAGGGTCTTCAAATACATTCTATATATACTTGTGAAGAGGTTCAAAGCAAGAGTTGGTGATTCATTTGTGCAAAAACTATAGATTGACATTGGAGTTTGGAAGAGAAAAAGTGAGAGATCAAAGCATTTTCAAGAGTTATCAAGAATTTAATCTTCTCCAACAAACTTCAAAGGTTTTACGCACTTTTCGGCAAGAAAAAACGAGCTCCAACTACTCCGCTTCGATGCTCCGAAGCCGGTATGTGAAATTTAATTTAATTCATTTTCATTCTTTTTTTTTCTGTTTTAATAGCTGTTTGGATTAATTGCGTTAAAAATAGTAAAAATGATCGAAAAATTATGAAACTTTTTTTTGTCTTAAGAAACTGTAGGAGTTGAGTTTGCATTTTTAGGATTTTATTTGAATTAGTTACGAATTTCCATCTCTCCTTAGGAGGGAAGTGGGGCATACCCTATAGAGTAGAACTTTTGAGGATACACTTCCACTTCAATGTTGGTTCTTGTTGAATTCCTTTGGTTTTAAGCAAGTATGCCAACATTGCAACTTGATCTTGATGACAAATCTCTTCTTGGAGTGTGCTTGCTAAAGCTTGGAGATGAAGATTGAAGAAGCTTAAAGATGGAATCTAGCTCAAAGATAAGACCTTTGTTGTCATTTCAACTTTGTTGTTCAGAGCGTGTTGTTGCTGTTTGTTGTAGGAGTTTGTTGCTGCTGCTTGGGCTGCCTCCTCTGTATCTTTTGTTTTTCTCTGTATTGTCTGTTGGCTTGTGCTGCTTGCCCTTTAGGCTTGAAGTGAAGTTGATTCACTTTGCCTGTTGCTTTCTTAGGTTCGAGGTTGAGTGGGACTCCCTTGCCTCGCTTGTTTTGCTGCATCTCATGCATTTTACTGTTTACTGTATTTTTGTTGTTTCTTTTCCGTTTATCCCCTAGGATCTCTAATTTCCTCTGTGCAGGAGGGAATTATGACAGACATTAGGTGTTAATCCATGCATGACAACATTAGTGTAGTTTTGATTCCCTTTCAAACCCTAGGTTTTTAGAGTTTCTTTCTCTTCTATCTCAGAACAATTCAAAACACAGTAATAAGGATAATCGATATCGTACGCTACGAGCCTTAAGCTATTTGAGAAAGGTTGTTGAGGGGTCACTCTTCAGTAATTTGATTACTTAGTATGTTACCCTTAGGGTGACATACGACGTAGTCACCCTCAAATCATAGTCTCTAGTGCGTCAGAGATTGCAAACATCATAAAAGACAGTTCTTGCGTAATAGACTAATAACAAACATCAAAGTGTCATTTTTGTCCGCTTGGACTCTTAATCAGGAAAAACCCTTTCATAAGGAGATAAAAACAGTCAGACAAGCTCGTGTCTTCTGTAGCCCGAACTACGTTTGCTCTGATCTTTCATGCTGTATGAAAGTACGTAGGCATAAGATGTGATATCCTAGCGAGCAACCTTCCCCTCCTTTCCAGTAGGTAGGCGAACTACGCTGACTCTGATTTCTCATTTCAAACGGAAATACGTAGGCATAAAGTGCGATACTTTGCCGAGTCATTTTATTTTCTTTTTCACCCAGACCTGTAGAGTAGATAGAATAGCAATCCGTACCAGAAAACAAACGTGGATCCCGTCGAGTACGACGGACGTGAGGGGTGCTAATACCTTCCCCTTGCGTAACCGACTCCCGAATTCAGGATTTTGTTGCGATGACCATTCCCTTTCTCGTCTTTGTGTGAGGTTTACTTCGAGCGTTTCCTTTCCCTCCTTTGGGATAAATAACGCACGGTGGCGACTCTTCTGTTCAGCCGGCGCCGATTTTCGCAGTAGCGACAATGTGTATTGTTGTTCTTGCTTTCTAACAAATTTTGCAGAAAAATTTCAAAGACTCTCTTAAATCAATGATTAAGGAGGAGCATTATCTGAGGGGGAGCAATAGCGCATTTTTTAGAAAAGCTGGTGGAAAATGAACTTTCAAGCAAAGGTTGTCATCATCAAAAAGGAGGAGACTGTGAAGACAAAGCTTCTCAAGCGATTTTGATGGCAACACACTCCACAACATGCAAGGATGGTTTAAAGGCTATCGAGTAAGTCAAGTTTGAAGCAACTCAATTTCATATCATGATGTCAAAGCTTGATCAAGAATGGTGACAAGTTCTACACAAAGGGAGGTACAACTTTTAAGCTACTATATACCTTAAACAAGTGTTCAACTTCATCTCTCTTTCTTGCATTTCATGTTTAAACCTTTTAAAAACATTTCTATGCACTTCTGCCTCTTTTCCAAAACTGTTTTTCTGAAAAATTGAACAGAGTAACCGGTTACTCAAACCTGGTAACCGATTACCCTTTGTAATCTTTCAAATTTTTTTGTTCGTTGAGGCTGGTAACCGATTACCCACTTATGGTAACCGATTACCACTGGCGCTGCAGACTAGAAAGTTGCATCTTTTGGCATAAAATTATTTTCATTCTTCTTCTTGAATCATGGCATCTCTTGGCCATTATGTATCTTCTAAAAAGGTGTTTAGAGGCATATATATAACTCTAAACTCAGATTTTAAATCCAACCTTCTTGCAAAAATTTCAAATATGTTTTTCATCTCTCATTCTCAAATTTTCACAAGTGTTAAAATTCTGATTTTTCAAGAGTGAAACCTTCATACTTCAACTTTCATAAATTCATCATAGTTTCACTCATTTACCTCTTGAACACTTGTTAAGATATATAAGAGTTATAATATCAAGAAGATCAATCGTAAGAGACATACTTAGTGTTCTCGGATTGTCGGAATTAAGTTTGTAAGGTTGTTACCCTACTGTCCAAGATTGTTGAAAGCAAGAGGTCCATATTGAGAGGATTGTTCTCATTGGACTTAGTTGAAAAATCCAAGAGTTTATTCTTGATGGTTTGATTGTTTAGAATCTGTATAGAAAGATTAGGTAGAAGTGTTGTCTTAGGATCTAACAATTATTTAAAAATCTCTTTCATGTTGAAAGGGGTCTGGAGTACTCTCGGAGTGTGAGGAAAACCAGAATATATCGACGGTGTCTCTTTACTTTATTTATTTACCGCATTCTTCATTTAGTAAATTTTAGGAAAGTAAAACAAGGATCCTACATTAAAGACCAGAATATTTTAAGTACCTAATTCACCCTCCCCCCTCCTCTTAGGTGCATTTCACACTTACAACATGAGTTTCCTTTGGCTTGGGTACCAGATCACAGACATTATTTTTGGAGAAATGATTTAGTTCTTCTTGCATTGCCAAATTCTATTCATTTTCCTGAAGTGCTTCATCTCATGAGGTTGGTTCTATCAGACACACCAATCCCAGAAGCATTTCCTCAGTTTGTTTGAAGGAGGATCTTATTTTGAGAGGTTCAACTTTGTCTCCTAGAACCAATCCTTCAGAAATAGTTTGTCTATTTCTTTACCTTGTTTGAGTTGGAGGACACTCAGTTGCTTCTGATGTATTTTTATCAGTGTTCTTTAAATATTTATCCTTAGATTCTTTTGTCTTTTCTCTAGAGCCTGCAAGTGTTATTTCAGATTTGCAAAATTCTCAACTAGCTTTGACTTTTCTGAGTCAAGCTTATCGTCAAATCTAACATGGATTGACTCTTCTACAATATGTGTTTCTGTATTGTATACTCTATAGCCCTTAGAGCGTTTTGAGTATCCCAACATAATATATTTATGTGCTTTTATAGTCAAACTTGTTTAGATTCTCTTTAGTGTTCAGAATAAAATAAGAGCATCCAAAATGATGGAAATAAGAAATGTTGGTTTTTCTTCCCTTACACAATTCATAAGGAGTCTTTTCCAAAATAGGTCTGATAGAGATCCTATTTTGAATGTAACACGATGTATTCACAGCTTCTGCCCAAAAGTGCTTAGCCACATTAGTTTCGTTGATCATGGTTTTGGCTATCTTTTGCAACGTCATATTCTTCCTTTTTACAACTCCATTCTGCCGTGGAGTTCTAGGACAGGAGAAATCATGAGATATGTCATTAGAGTCAAATAACTCTTCAAACTATTAATTCTCAAACTTGCCACCATGACCACTTCTGACTCTAACGATCTTAGAATCCAACTCTTTTTTGCATTTTAGAACAGAAACTGGTAAACACAAAATGCGACTCATTCTTGTGCCTTAGGAATTTTACCCATGTCCAGTGATTGTAATCATCCATAATGACAAGTCCATACTTCTTACCATTAACTAACGCTGTTTTCACAGGACCAAACAAGTCAATTTGTAGAAGCTTCAATGGTTTAGAGGTGGAAACAACATTTTTAGATTTGAAGGATGTTTTGGAAAACTTGCCTTTCTGACATGCTTCACAGAGAGCATATGAAGTAAACTCGAGTTTATTTAGCTGAAAAATCCTCCTCATACTAATATGACCCAAGCGTCTATGTCACACCCACTACTCTTCGTTAACAGACATTAAGCATTTAACATCTTAGTTTTTAAGATTAGAAAGCTTTTTCTTGTAAATGTTGTTTTTCCTCTTTCTAGTGAAGAGAACTGTGCCATCTTTTCTGACAACTTTGCACGTTTGTTGATTAAAGATAATGTCATAATCGTTATCACTTAATTTACTTATGGATAACAAGTTATATATATTTAACCCTCAACATAAAGTGCATTAGATATAAAATTACTTTTTTCAACCAAATTGGGTGCTTGGTTCAAAGCTCACCCAACTCTTTTTAAAAGTACCTATATTATTTCAATAGATGCATCAATTCTAATGGATCAATCCAATCTGTAGCCTATTTGTCAGCTACTATAAATCACCAAGAATTTCGTATTAAAATAAAATAAATTATATCTACTTTATCAAAAAGTTAAACTGTTTCTTGTTGTGAGCTGTTTTGAAAAGCTGTTAGTTTTCCAAAATAACAGAATTTAACAACATGACACTTTAGTTGTATTTTGTATTAGTTGTGCTATTCTCTCATGTAGATATATACATTTTTGTAATCCCAATTCATGGTTAATGCCAATTTAGTGATTCATCCAATATTACTCTCTTCCCTATTCTCTCTTTCTCTCAATTCATCTTCTTTCTAAGTTTCTTTTCACCATTGTTACTACCTTCAAAATTCTGGTTTTATGTTTTATGTTGTTCTAACATATGGCATCAAGAGCTCCGGTTATTGATCTTAATCCGCTGCAACAATGGATACCGTTTCTAATGATCGAATTCCCACCAATCTCCCAATTCTTGATTCGAAGAACTACGACAAATGGGCGAAATAAATGAAGGTTCTATTTAGTTATCAAGAGGTTCTTGAGATCGTCATCAATGGAGTTACACCGTTAGGGGTAGATGCTACCGAAGCTATTAGGGCTACACACAAGGAAGAAAAGAAGGAGAATTACAAAGCCCTATTCTTGATTCACTCTTGTGTTGATAACGACAATTTCGAGAAGGTTGGCGATTGTGAATCCGCGAAGCAAGCAAGGGAAATCTTGGAGAAAGCATATGTTGGTTCCGTCAAAGCGAAGGTGGTAAGGTTATAAACTCACAAATGTCAATTAGAGCTAACGCAAATGGAGGACAAAGAAACGATCAATGATTACATTACGCGCATTACCCGGTTAGTCAACCAAATCAAGTCATGTGGCGAAACTATTCTTGAGAAGAATGTTGTATCAAAAGTGTTGCGTTTGTTAACATCACGGTTCGATAACATTGTTGTGGCTATTAAAGAGTCAAAGGATCTAACAACTTTGAGCAAAGATGAGTTGCAAAGTGTTGCACCCTAAAATTTGACCAACCGGGTCTCGTATCTGGCTCGATGTTTCGACGCATTACTGCATTCGCATCTGCATATCGCATACAGTGCATTTTTCATTTGTTTTGATTTTATCGGGATCACAGCTCTCGTCTCGCATCTCAGGTGTTTTTGATCAGTTTAGATAGATAGAATCGTATTTTTGGGATATTTCGGTGCCCGTTTATTTTTACCGGCTATTTTGGCGCGCTCTCGCGGTGTTATGTGTCGTTCGGTGCTTATTTTGTTCCTCTGGGAATTATTGTGATTTTGCTGGATTTTATTGGCTATTTTTAGGGTTTAAATAGATTTTTAATCATTTTAGGGTAATATAGATATTTTTAGAATATAATAAATAGCTTTTAAATCATTTTTAGGATTTAATAGAATTTTTAATAGTCTTAATTCTTTTTAAATAGATTTAAATCATTTTTAGCATTTTATAGAATATTAATAGGTTTTAATATTTTTAATAGTCTTTAGAATTTTAAATGGAATAGTATTTTCATTTTAGAATATAATAGGGTTTAATAGAAATTAAATGTTTTTTTATATATAAATAATATAGTTTTTTTCCATAGAATTTAATATAGTTTTATTAGAAATTTAATAGAGTTTGATTAGTGGAATTCTTAGAGTATTATTAGTTTAGGAGTTAATTAGATTTAATAGAATAATTCTCCTTGTTAGGTTTAATTGAGTTTTAGAATTAATTAGAATAATAATCAGATTAGTTAATTCAGTTAGTTAATTAGGATTAGATTTAATTCATTTTTCATTAATCAGTATTATGCAATTTTTTTGAAGTTTTTGTGATCATTTTCGGTGGGCCTTATCATCAAATTCGCAGGCCCAATGCATTTTTTGTCCAGAATTTTTAGTCCAAGTCTAGTTAATGCCAGAAAGGTCCAGAATATTCCAGATTTTCTCAGTCCTATAAATATCCAGCAGCCACGTGTAAGACGAAGGAGGACCCCACATTTCAGCACGATTACACGACACCTCATCCATCCACCTTCTCTTCTCTCTGCCATGCTACGCCACGTGGCGTGCATGCACAGTCTCCACCCACTAACGCGGCCACGTGCCTCCACCACACCACTCCGCTGGTCCTCGCCTGAAACTCTCCCCGGTCGGCATGCATGGCCGGCGGCCACCGTAACGGCAACCCTAAACCACTTCCGGCCGCCGTACCGGTCACCGGAAAACCTCAAACCTTCATCTTCTCCTCACTCCTTCCTTTCTCCCGATCAAACCTTCATCTTCCTCCTCTAATCTTCATCATCTGAAGCCTCAATTTCCAGAAACCACCGTTTATCACCAGTCAACCACAATCATCCTCCACCAACAAGAAGCGATTATCAACTGCAATCACCATTGTATTCACCTTCTTTCCAGGACGACCACCAGAAATTCATCAGGAGTGATGAATATTCATCGTTTTCCAGAACTTCATCTAGTTCTTCTGGTGTTCTTTGGAAATCGCCAGAAATGTCGTCGGATCTTCGAAGCTTCGCAAGATCGTTGATGATCTTAATCCAGTTTTACAGCTAACCTCCAGAAACAAGTTGCAACAAGATCTTTATCATCATCGTGTGTTCATCCAAGTTTCCCAGAGTTCATCAGTGTCCTCCAGAAAACGTCCAACTGCGTTCATATAACAACAAGAACATGCAAGAGCCTCATCGTTCAACACTTCACGAACAAACTTCAGCGGACAATCTCCAAGATCCAGGAACTTCAACAAACCTCCGATCTTCATCTCCAGAAGAACTTCATCAAGCAAACATCATCAGATTCCCAGCAAAGAACTTCAAGAGCAAATTCTACCCAAGATCGTCAACTTCAAACGAGCGACAAATCTGTTAGCACTCCACGTAGCTTCTCATCGTTTCGTCAAGAAGTACTCTAAGCATCATCAGTATTTGGGAGACTGTGTTTGTGTGTTCGTCGGAGAAGGAAGGTGTTTGTGAGTTTCGAACAAAGTTTCAGGGAGGACGAAGGAGGTTGACGGTGGCGCCGTGAGGTAGGAGGAAAGGAATTAGGTTTTTTCTCAGAGAAAGGAGAAGGAGGTTGGTGTTTGGGATTGGGCTTCTTGGGCCCAAAGTCTGGTGGTTTTTTTTGGTCCCTACACCTCTCCCCGTTTTTTTTTTGGGTGATGGATTCTGGGCCTAAGCCCAGCGTTTTACTAGCCACACTCCCATTTCACCACATACACCCCCCCTCCGTTTCCTGTGTTACTGATTGGGCTGGGCCCAATTTCATTTGCTGTTTTTTGTTACTGTACCCCCCATAACTGTAACTAACCCCCTCCCCTTGTATTTTTTTTCTCATTTTCATTTTATTGGTTCTTCATGAAAAAATAATAATAAGAAATAATGAAAATGTATAGGAAAAGGAGAAAAAATATGAGAAAAAAAAAGAATAATGAGAAAAGAAAAGAAATAATATTTGAAAAAGGGAAAAATACATGGAAAAATAGTGAGAAAAATAAGAAAAAAGAAAGTGTAGAAAAAACATATAAAAAGAAAAAGGAGAGAAAATATTGTGAAAAAATACATAGAGAAAAATGAAAAATATATGAGAATATTTTGAAAGAAAGGAGAAAATAGTTGAAAAGAAGAGAAGGAAAAAGGAAAAAAATATTAAAGTAGACTTAATATTTTTTAAAGTACATTTTCTTTTAGGATATATTTTCATAGAGATTATTTTACGATTTTAGGGATAGTTTAGAATGTCCACTTGTTAGGGGGCTATTTTCCATTCGATTTTTCAGGATAGGATAAGATAGTATTTCCTAGGAGATTATTTTTCAGTATTCACTCATTGTAATCATTTTTCAGAATGTTAATAAAACGAGATTTGAGCTGTGGTCCCGAAGTAGCCGAACTACAGCTGCTCTGATTTCTCGTACCAGACGAGAATATGTAGGCATAGGATGCGATATCCTAGCGAGCACACTAACGACTAACTTTTGCTCTCTCGCTGCTGTGCGATCGAGACTTTCCCGCTGACGACTGATATTACCCTTTTTCTCTCTTGCCCGAGTGCATTTGAGACCAAGCCATAGTTTTGCCCATAGGTCCCCGAACCTTTGAAACCAGTTGTTTTTCTCACTGCTGTGTGAGAATGTTTTGTTTAGCCGTAGTTAGTCTGAACTACGTAAAGCTCTGATCTTCCATGCAGTGGAAGTACGTAGGCACAAGACGCGAGGTCTTGGCGAGCCAATTTTCCCTGTAGTTTCCCGAACTACGTTGACTCTGACTTTCTCTCTTGAGAATACGTAGGCGTAGAGTGCGACGCTCTATCGAGTCAATTCCCTTCTGTTTAGATTTAGCAGCCGTAGATAGATTGTTTTGCATCCAGTAGACAACCCAAGCAAGCGTGGATCCCGTCGAGTACGACAGACGTGAGGGGTGCTAATACCTTCCCCTTGCGTAACCGACTCCCGAACCCAGGTTTTGGTTGTGATGACCATACCTTTCCCCGTTTTTTGCGAGGTTTACTTCGAGCGTTTCCTTTCCCTCCTGTGGGATAAATAACGCACGGTGGCGACTCTTCTGTTCAGCCGGCGCCGATTTTCGCAGTAGCGACAACTGGCGACTCTGCTGGGGACTGCGATAGTTCCCTATACGGGTCTGCTGGGGATCCAACGTCCCCTGGCTGCTAAGGACTGCGATAGTCCTTATGCATGTGGGATCCAACGTCCCCTAAGAGAGAGTCAATCCTAGCGCTTGTTTGCTTATCTATTGGGGCTTATTTATTGATATTATCTGTTGCTGTTGGGGTGTTACGGGTGTTCTATGATTGAGAGAAGCCGGACCTGGGCTTGAGTGCACCTTAGACTTAGAGTAGAGATTAGTGGGTGCGTACCGGCTTTGCTTGTACTAGTGTCCCGCGAAATCTACACTCGGACGAGGTTCTTCTGGTTGACTTCTTTTTCTACCCTTTGGGTCGAGGGGATTGTTTGGTCAGTTGGATTGTCGACTCCGGGAACCGATCATTTGGAAGTTAGCTAAGTGAGGCCTCTTCAGGACTCGATGATGCCACTCCTTCTGGGAATCGTATCGTCAGTCTTGAAAGTCTGTGACGCTGACAACCGCATAGGATGCCGTACCTTGTCAGAGATAGGTCCATACCTGTGAGTGGGGGGGTTTTTTTTGCAGGAAACTTGACTTCCAACCTACCCGTTATTTTGGTCTTCTCTTTAGAGCAACCGTCTCCGCCAGCGCAGCAGCATTCAGATGTTGTGTGGGGGCTGTGGTCCCGTTGTTTGCTGCATCTTGCATATCATGTGCATAGTGTTGCATCATATTGCATATCATCCTCCAGTTAGCCAGAGTTCTGATCCAGCCTTTGTTTCCTGAAGGTGATTACCCGGAGAGTGGATTGAGCAACTGTTGATTGTCAGAGACCGACCTAGGGGTTGAGTAGATTTGAGCAGAATCAAGCATTGAAGTCAGCTGAAGACTATTGGTAGCTATGTCTGAAGGCAATTTCCAGTCTCCTAACACCTTGACAGGGTTCACTATGGCGTCCAACCCTCTGTATGATTCTATGGAAGACTTCCCGCAAGTGAACAACGTTGCTGCAGACCAAGTTGTACAGCCTTCTGTTGAGAACCGAGATCGACATGAACAGTTTGTTGCCCAGAATGAGCGTCTTCCTCCTGTTACCAATCAAGGTGTTGCTTTCCCTGTGATGAACTACCGTAGAGATATTCCAATGGCCGGGATGGTAGATCCAAGAGCTCTTGAAAAGGATAGAAGACTCCAAGTGTTGGAAGAGCAAATGAAAGCTTTGAAAGCCAAAGGTGCTGTTAACCTGGATGCTGTAGGCATGTGTTTGGTTCCTGACCTGGTGTTGCCTTAAAAGTTCAAAGTGCCGAAATTTGAGAAGTACACGGGAGATAGCTGTCCGAAGCTGCATTTGATGATGTTCTGTCGAAGAATGACTGCGTTTGCGCGAGATGACAAGTTGATGATTCATTGCTTTCAAGATAGTCTGACTGGGGCATCTTTGAGGTGGTATATGCAGTTAGAGAGAAATCAGATTCAGTCATGGATGGATTTAGCCAGAGCTTTTCTGAAGCAGTACGATTATAACCTAGACGTAGCTCCCTATCGCATGCATTTGCAAGAATTGTTTCAAGAGAGCAATGAACCTATCAGGAAATATGCTCAGAGATGGAGAGAATTTGCTGCTAGAGTGCGTCCACCGATGTTAGACCAAGAGCTGGCAAGCATGTTTGTAGATTCCCTACAAGATCCGTACTTCAAAAGATTGCTCGGACTTCCCATAAGTTTCTCTGACGTGGTAGCATTAGGAGAACGCCTTGAGTATGCCATAAGAATTGGGAAAATTCAGATTACTTCAAATGATCAAGCTGGTGAAATTGAATATCCTTGTGACTATCAGAGTGAAGAAGAAGTTGTGATCAACTCAGTCATGCCAAAGGTTGAATATCCTCGAAGCGAATCAGTGAATTTTGTCGGCGCTTCATCTTATCAGAGATCAGTACCTCCCGTGGCTTGTTATACTGAACAGACAGCCGTGCCTGGGGCACCCTATCAGGAACCTTATGTCGCTTCTATTGCAAAGCAGCAAACCCATGGCCGAGGTTATCAGAACCAGCGTCAGAATCAGAGCAGACCTCGCAACAACTTGGAACGAAGGAAAGCTCCTTCTCACCCAGTGCCTATGCCGTACAGCCAGTTGCTACCATCTTTGATCCAGAAGTCTTTGGTGGAACCTAAAGCTCTTAAGCCGGTTCCAGAACCTTACCCTCCTGGGTACAATCCCCACGTTCAGTGCGGTTATCATGGTGGCTCTCCAGGGCATTCGACGGAAGATTGTAAAGCATTTCAGGCAAAAGTACAGCAGTTGATTGACCAGGATCGCATTTCCTTTCGAGAAGGATTTCTGTTTGTTCATCCCAACCGCTCAGCTGTCTAAGCTCGTAGACTCGGAAAGTATTCCCCAAAGAAGCCAGTGATCCAGACAGGCAGGCGCCTCAGCATTGGCAGTCCTCAGGCTTTTATATCATTTGCGTTTGTAGTTTCTTTTCTGTTAGTTACTACCTGCTTTTAAACATTGTATGTTTCGAATGGTGATAATAATAAAGTGACTATGCATTTTCTGAATTAATCATGTCGTTGTCGCTCATTTACTGCATTGCATTGACACTTGCATTTTATTCACTCCACTTTATCATTGTGACTAGCAAAGATTGGAGGGAGGATGACGAAACTAAACTCATAACCAATGATCGTATGCTTTCAGATAAGACCTTACCGATGACGTACAAGGCATTGTTTCAAATCCCCCAAACACTGGAGATATAAGGAGTTAGTCCCTTGTTAACCACTTCGAGCCAGGAAGTAGAAGTTTTTTCGGACTTTTAAACCCTCACATCTTAACCCGGGGCAGGGTAGTTGTCAGTTAGCTTGACCGAGCATTCAAGTCTTGCAGAGGAGGGTTGTCTGTCAAGGACCAATCAGTTTATACCTTTCAAGAGGTGAAATCTCACCAATCAGGAGTGAGACAGTTACAATCCTTTCGGAGCAATCAAGACAACCAGTGTCACACGACTTTGTTCCAAAAGAAAGAAAGAAAGCCCGCTAAGTAAAAAAAGAAAGAAAAAGCTAGAAAGCTAATACTTAGGCAAAAATCAGGGCATCCTGCTGGACTTCAAAAAGAAAAAAATCGAAAAGAACTCAAAATGAGTCAGTTCAGGCAAAAAAAATTAGGGAATCAAAAGAATGAAAAAGAGGGATAAAAATTTTTCCCCAGCAAGTCACAAAGTCGTGTACACAGACACTGAAAGCGAAGAAGGAGTAACTGTCACTCCAGAAAAGCATTGTGAATTCCTTAGCTATGGTCCTTACCATTCAGCATACCTCTCGAAGAGGCGAGCGCTTGTGCCAGGTTAACTGAACCTTAGGATCGGAGATCATCATGTAGAAGGGGTGGGTACAAATCAAAACTTGAGCCAAAAATTCTTTGTTTCACGAACCGTGAACCCGACCACGATACAACCCTTAAAAGACCTAATTGAGGTAGGGTTATTCTGAAGCGCATTACGATAAGGTTGAGTAACCTGACTCCTTCTTGACTTGCTAGTCATATCCTTGTTGTATTTTTCACTGACCACGTAAGCACTACGGTTGAACTTTGGTTCATTCGTCACTCACAATCATAGCATGTAAATGGGTGACAACTCAAAATTTTTTCAAAATCTGCATAACCACTGCATTAGGATTACCATTCGTAAACAGACGATTTTTAATTGCAGGTTAGTAGTTGGCATGAAAGAAATTCCAGAAGGGAATAATCGAGCAGGACTGAGTAATTCAGCAGTCTGAACCAGAAGGGTGTATGTTGTGAAGACCTGTGAATCAGGGGCATTGACTTCCAGTAAGTTCAAAATCAGCTAGTCTGAGGACCGGTCCCGAAGTTTCAGTTGAGCAGGGGCAGTTTATTTGAGAAGCAGTTGATCAAAGGTGAGTCTTCTCGAAAAGCCAATCAGGGGCAGTTATGCAGAACGTTGAGAATGTGGAAGCAGAACCTTTCGATGGATAATCAGATCGGGTTAAGTCGCTAGAACGCTCATTCATGGGCAAGTCAATGCAAAGAATGTTGAAATCAGCTGGGTTGATAGGAGTTTAATGGAGATTGAATTCTGTCGTCATACAGATACCGGGGCAAGTAATGTCGAAGTCGTCTCGTAGCAAGCTGTTCAGAGCAATTATTCCCAGGAGTTAGACTGGGGCAAGTTGTTTAAGCCAGTCTTTTCATCCCCAGCTGAGTGTACTGGGGCAAGTTGTGCAAGTCAGGCTGTTTATTCCCAGCCGGAGTTGAGTATCGGGGAATCATGGCATTACCCTCATCAAAACCTGAACCTTCCAAATAAGAAGAGATCTTGTTGTCGTTGGATCATTATCCTGCAGTTAAACCTGTTGCGTGTCAGTAACCAGTCGTTTCCAAAGTCCAGTTCTCACCTGGCAAACCGGTAACCAGTTCTCGTCTGGCCTACCCTATCGTAAGCATCAGTTCCCGTCTGGTGCAGTTTATTATAAGCATCAGTTCCCGTCTGGTGCAGTTTATTGCAACCAGTTCTCGTCTGGTCGCCGTTTCTTCAAATGTTGTATCAGTTCTCGTCTGGTACATATCGTCGCGTAATCAGTTCTCGTCTGATCGTCGTGTGTTTTAACCTGTGTGTTATACCAGTTCGCGTCTGGTGTACATCAGCTTTCAATCAGTTATTGTCTGGTTGTCCATACCTCAGTCTGTTATTCCAGTCAGCCCCGTCTGATGTTCAAAACACAAAATCAATTTTCGTTCAATTTTCCTAATCGATTTTTCTATTAGTTCTCGCCTGGTAGTCTACCTTTGAATGCTAGTTCTCGTCTAGTATTTTTCTATATCTTCCACTGTGTACATAGTCCATGTTTATTCTAAACTAGAAAAAACAAACAACAAAAAACCTACAGGTATCTGACACAGTAGTTCCCAATGACTCGCAAGTTGTCATGGCTCCGAGTAATGTTTGAATTCCTTGTGGATGTTGTTAAATCAGAATTGCTACTCTTCAGCAGATGAAAGTTGCTTATTATCCCCGGAAGAGTCGAGATTATATTTTACCCCGCATCAGAGTAGGATCAGGAGTATTCTCAGCAGATTAAGATTGATATCCTTGATAGTAGGGGCATTTCCAGCAGTGTGCCGCGCGCAATCAATCCCCAATTTGGGTCATTCCCCGCAGAGCACAATCAGTTGCCAATGGTTTGAAGGGAGCATCCTCAAGTTGAGTTGTTTCTTTCCCCAGTGAAGGCGCCAAGCAGGGTTGCCTTTTCCATTTCTCCAGCAGAACAATTATCCCCAGCGGATTTGATTTCCCGTTTCCAGCATTTATTTTGCTGAGGTAATTCTGTGGCTTCAGTTCATCCCCAGTAGAGTTGACGTTATCTTCGGCATTTATTTTGCCAAGTGGTTTTCAGACCTGGTGTTCTCTGGCAGCTCGAGCTTACTTTAGCATTTGCATATATCGTTAGATTTGCATCTATCAAGCATATAGCATCTTCATGCCGTCTGGGCATCTCATTTTCAAACAGAACGCATAGCATTCCATGTCATGTAGGGCATTGCATCATTCTCAAGCATACGCATGTTGAAACATAGACCAGAATGGTTGCCTATTGGATTTCAAGTATGTTCCCCTGCAGAGTTGTGTGGTTAAGCTTCTCGTCTCCCCCAGCGGAGTGATTCTTCACATTTGGTTGTTACGTCAGCATCGAAAGAAAAAAAACAACAATAGAGATTGACATATATCAGACTTCTGAAGCTGCCGTCTTCGTCAGAATAGGTGCCAGGCAGTTCAATTCAGAATTCCCCCAGGAGAGTTTCCTCATGTTCGCCGTGAACCATGAGTCGACAGAAAAGATCCCATAACAGATGGGAAGGTGTTTGCTTTTTGAAGCATTATTCCGAAGAATCAGTATCTGTGGCGTCACACAGGTGATTGATGGTGACCAGGAGAAGAAAATTTATCCGATAATTGACCAGTTGTTGCTGTGACAACCAAACTTCAGTTCATTGGAAGCTATTTCTCAAGCAGCTTTGCAGTACATTCCCGAGGTTGGCAAATTTCAGGGTTCCATTTGTATTCAACCGTCATCTACCTTGAATGTTTGAAGGCTGAGCGTTCTTCACCCATTCAGGTCCAAGCCGCTTGAATAGGGGCAGCCGTTGCACCCTAAAATTTGATCAACCGGGTCTCGTATCTGGCTCGATGTTTCGACGCATTACCGCATTCGCATCTGCATATCGCATACAGTGCATTTTTCATTTGTTTTGATTTTATCGGGATCACAACTCTCGTCTCGCGTCTCAGGTGTTTTTGATCAGTTTAGATAGATAGAATCGTATTTTTGGGATATTTCGGTGCCCGTTTATTTTTACCGGCTATTTTGGCGCGCTCTCGCGGTGTTATGTGTCGTTCGGTGCTTATTTTGTTCCTCTGGGAATTATTGTGATTTTGCTGGATTTTATTGGCTATTTTTAGGGTTTAAATAGATTTTTAATCATTTTAGGGTAATATAGATATTTTTAGAATATAATAAATAGCTTTTAAATCATTTTTAGGATTTAATAGAATTTTTAATAGTCTTAATTCTTTTTAAATAGATTTAAATCATTTTTAGCATTTTATAGAATATTAATAGGTTTTAATATTTTTAATAGTCTTTAGAATTTTAAATGGAATAGTATTTTCTTTTTAGAATATAATAGGGTTTAATAGAAATTAAATGTTTTTTTTATATATAAATAATATAGTTTTTTTTCATAGAATTTAATATAGTTTTATTAGAAATTTAATAGAGTTTGATTAGTGGAATTCTTAGAGTATTATTAGTTTAGGAGTTAATTAGATTTAATAGAATAATTCTCCTTGTTAGGTTTAATTGAGTTTTAGAATTAATTAGAATAATAATCAGATTAGTTAATTCAGTTAGTTAATTAGGATTAGATTTAATTCATTTTTCATTAATCAGTATTATGCAATTTTTTTGAAGTTTTTGTGATCATTTTCGGTGGGCCTTATCATCAAATTCGCAGGCCCAATGCATTTTTTGTCCAGAATTTTTAGTCCAAGTCTAGTTAATGCCAGAAAGGTCCAGAATATTCCAGATTTTCTCAGTCCTATAAATATCCAGCAGCCACGTGTAAGACGAAGGAGGACCCCACATTTCAGCACGATTACACGACACCTCATCCATCCACCTTCTCTTCTCTCTGCCATGCTACGCCACGTGGCGTGCATGCACAGTCTCCACCCACTAACGCGGCCACGTGCCTCCACCACACCACTCCGCTGGTCCTCGCCTGAAACTCTCCCCGGCCGGCATGCATGGCCGGCGGCCACCGTAACGGCAACCCTAAACCACTTCCGGCCGCCGTACCGGTCACCGGAAAACCTCAAACCTTCATCTTCTCCTCACTCCTTCCTCTCTCCCGATCAAACCTTCATCTTCCTCCTCTAATCTTCATCATCTGAAGCCTCAATTTCCAGAAACCACCGTTTATCACCAGTCAACCACAATCATCCTCCACCAACAAGAAGCGATTATCAACTGCAATCACCATTGTATTCACCTTCTTTCCAGGACGACCACCAGAAATTCATCAGGAGTGATGAATATTCATCGTTTTCCAGAACTTCATCTAGTTCTTCTGGTGTTCTTTGGAAATCGCCAGAAATGTCGTCGGATCTTCGAAGCTTCGCAAGATCGTTGATGATCTTAATCCAGTTTTACAGCTAACCTCCAGAAATAAGTTGCAACAAGATCTTTATCATCATCGTGTGTTCATCCAAGTTTCCCAGAGTTCATCAGTGTCCTCCAGAAAACGTCCAACTGCGTTCATATAACAACAAGAACATGCAAGAGCCTCATCGTTCAACACTTCACGAACAAACTTCAGCGGACAATCTCCAAGATCCAGGAACTTCAACAAACCTCCGATCTTCATCTCCAGAAGAACTTCATCAAGCAAACATCATCAGATTCCCAGCAAAGAACTTCAAGAGCAAATTCTACCCAAGATCGTCAACTTCAAACGAGCGACAAATCTGTTAGCACTCCACGTAGCTTCTCATCGTTTCGTCAAGAAGTACTCTAAGCATCATCAGTATTTGGGAGACTGTGTTTGTGTGTTCGTCGGAGAAGGAAGGTGTTTGTGAGTTTCGAACAAAGTTTCAGGGAGGACGAAGGAGGTTGACGGTGGCGCCGTGAGGTAGGAGGAAAGGAATTAGGTTTTTTCTCAGAGAAAGGAGAAGGAGGTTGGTGTTTGGGATTGGGCTTCTTGGGCCCAAAGTCTGGTGGTTTTTTTTGGTCCCTACACCTCTCCCCGTTTTTTTTTTGGGTGATGGATTCTGGGCCTAAGCCCAGCGTTTTACTAGCCACACTCCCATTTCACCACATACACCCCCCCTCCGTTTCCTGTGTTACTGATTGGGCTGGGCCCAATTTCATTTGCTGTTTTTTGTTACTGTACCCCCCATAACTGTAACTAACCCCCTCCCCTTGTATTTTTTTTCTCATTTTCATTTTATTGGTTCTTCATGAAAAAATAATAATAAGAAATAATGAAAATGTATAGGAAAAGGAGAAAAAATATGAGAAAAAAAAAGAATAATGAGAAAAGAAAAGAAATAATATTTGAAAAAGAGAAAAATACATGGAAAAATAGTGAGAAAAATAAGAAAAAAGAAAGTGTAGAAAAAACATATAAAAAGAAAAAGGAGAGAAAATATTGTGAAAAAATACATAGAGAAAAATGAAAAATATATGAGAATATTTTGAAAGAAAGGAGAAAATAGTTGAAAAGAAGAGAAGGAAAAAGGAAAAAAATATTAAAGTAGACTTAATATTTTTTAAAGTACATTTTCTTTTAGGATATATTTTCATAGAGATTATTTTACGATTTTAGGGATAGTTTAGAATGTCCACTTGTTAGGGGGCTATTTTCCATTCGATTTTTCAGGATAGGATAAGATAGTATTTCCTAGGAGATTATTTTTCAGTATTCACTCATTGTAATCATTTTTCAGAATGTTAATAAAACGAGATTTGAGCTGTGGTCCCGAAGTAGCCGAACTACAGCTGCTCTGATTTCTCGTACCAGACGAGAATATGTAGGCATAGGATGCGATATCCTAGCGAGCACACTAACGACTAACTTTTGCTCTCTCGCTGCTGTGCGATCGAGACTTTCCCGCTGACGACTGATATTACCCTTTTTCTCTCTTGCCCGAGTGCATTTGAGACCAAGCCATAGTTTTGCCCATAGGTCCCCGAACCTTTGAAACCAGTTGTTTTTCTCACTGCTGTGTGAGAATGTTTTGTTTAGCCGTAGTTAGTCTGAACTACGTAAAGCTCTGATCTTCCATGCAGTGGAAGTACGTAGGCACAAGACGCGAGGTCTTGGCGAGCCAATTTTCCCTGTAGTTTCCCGAACTACGTTGACTCTGACTTTCTCTCTTGAGAATACGTAGGCGTAGAGTGCGACGCTCTATCGAGTCAATTCCCTTCTGTTTAGATTTAGCAGCCGTAGATAGATTGTTTTGCATCCAGTAGACAACCCAAGCAAGCGTGGATCCCGTCGAGTACGACGGACGTGAGGGGTGCTAATACCTTCCCCTTGCGTAACCGACTCCCGAACCCAGGTTTTGGTTGCGATGACCATACCTTTCCCCGTTTTTTGCGAGGTTTACTTCGAGCGTTTCCTTTCCCTCCTGTGGGATAAATAACGCACGGTGGCGACTCTTCTGTTCAGCCGGCGCCGATTTTCGCAGTAGCGACACAAAGTTCGTTAGAAGCGCATGAACAAAGGATGGATGAGAGAAGTGATGACAAAGCCAAAGTGGAGATCGCTTTGCAAGCGCGTTTACATGAGAAGAACAAGAGAACAAAATGAAAGTGGTCTTCAAAGAGTAAGAAGAATTTTGGTGGAAAAGATCCACAAAATTCGAAGGGTGAAGGAAGCTCCAAAGAGGGTAATCAAAGCGCCTACAAACCGTTTGACAAAAGTTTTGTGAAGTGTTATAATTGTCAAAAGCTTGGGCATTTTGCGAAAGAATGTTGCTCAAAATGAAAAGAAAAAGATGCGGATGAGACTAAGGTTGCTAGGGAAGAGGTAGATGATGAAGATATCCTTCTTGTGATGATTACGGAGGAGAATGATGGCATTGTTGATGCTCCGGGCATCAGCTACTGTGGGGATAGTTTGCAGGACAGCAGCTATACTATTTTGGAAAGTGATGGAAAAATGCGCTCGGATCGAAATGCATTACTTACCATGCGGTTCAAAGTAAAGATGAGTGGTACTTGGATTCCGGTTGTTCAACACATATGACGGGTCGAAAGGATTGGCTTGTGCAAATTAATCAAGCGGCAAAGAGCAAAGTCAAGTTTGTCGACGACACCACTTTAAGCACCGAAGGGGTAGGAGATGTTTTGATCGGAAGGAAGAATGGTGGACATTCTAGGATCAAAGATGTCTTGTACATATCGGGAATTAAGTGTAATCTTTTAAGTATTGGCCAATTACTTGAAAGAGGTTACTTAATTAGGTTGGAGAACAAGATGTTACGCGTTTTAGATTCAAATGGTGTGTTGATTCTAAAAGCGCCGATGGCTACCAATAGAACTTTTAAGGTTGAGTTAAAGGTTATGGAGCATCGTTGTTTAGCTACCGCAGCAAGTAGAGAAGAGTGGTTATGGCATTACCGTCTTGGTCACCTTAATTTTAGGGATCTCAAAATGTTGCAACAAAGTGAAATGGTAACGGGGATGCCACATATTAGTGTTTCGATAGAGTTATGTGAGGAATGTGTGACATGTAAGCAACACAAGAATGTATTTAGCAAGGATGCGGGTCGAAGAACCAAAGGCTTACTTGAGGTGGTGTATTCGGATGTTTGTGGACCGATGCAAATAGAGACTTATGGCGGCAATCGATATTTTGTTACGTTCATTGACGATTTTAGTAGGAAGCTTTGGACATATCTTATCAAGAGAAAGGATGAGGTATTCAGAGTGTTGAAGAGTTTCAAATCCACGGTGGAGCGTCAAAGCGGTCGGAAGCTCAAAATTCTCAAAATGGATGGTAGAGGTGAATATACTTCTAGTGAGTTTGGGAAGTTTTGTGATCTTGTGGGTATTGTGCGTGAGGTGGTGCCTCCATATACGCCTCAACAAAACGGGGCTGCCGAGAGGAAAAATCGTACAATAATGAACATGGTGTGTCTTTGTGGGAAGAAGTTACCTAAAGAGTTGTGGGGTGAGGCCGTGTCTACAGCCACCTACTTGTTGAATAGGTGTCCTACTAAGAATCTGAAGAAGATTACACCAGAAGAGGTTTGGAGTGGTTTCAACCCAAGTGTGAATCACTTGCGCGTTTTTGGATCGATTGCATATCGTCATGTGCCGAATCAACTTAGAAAAAAGTTGGACGATAAAGGTGAAAAGTTGATATTTGTTGGATATCACTCTACTGGAGGTTACAAGCTATTTGATGAGAGGAATCGGAAAATTGTGATAACCCGGAATATGCAGTTTGATGAAATAAAAACTGCTGAAACAACAGGTGTAATCGATTACGCCAATGCTGCTAACCGATTACAACCTGCTGAACAGCAGCAGTTTGTTGATTTGTTTGATCCGGAGAGTTCTGACGCCGTTGTTCCTGTACCTACAGTAGTTGACAATGATGTTGTGAATAATGGTAGACTAGTGAGGCAAAGAGCCTTGCTTCATAGGCTCAGAGATTGTGAGAGGTTCCAAGATAACGAAGTGATTAGTGATGGTGATCTTATTCATTTTGCACTTATGGCCGAATCTGAACCGGTAAATGAGGAGGAAGTCTTAAGTGATCCTAAATGGATATGTGCAATGAAAGAGGAGCTGTAATCTATTGAGAAAAATGGTACTTGGGAGTTGGTCAATTTACCACATGGAAAGAAATCGATTGGTGTGTGATGGGTCTATAATGTCAAAGTAAATCCTAAAGGTGAAATAATCAAGCACAAAGCTAGATTAGTGCGAAAGGATTCTTGCAACGTGAAGGTATAGACTATGAGGAGGTATTTGCACCGGTGGCTAGATTGGAGACTATTCGTTTGGTTGTTGGGATTGCGCATAGCAACAATTGGGTGATTTATCAAATTGGATGTGAAATCTGCGTTTTTGAATGGTCCTCTTGATGAGGAGGTTTATGTGGGGCAGCCACCCGGTTTCGTGATAAAAAACAAAGAGAGGAAGTACTACAAGTTACACAAAGCATTGTACGGTTTGAAACAAGCTCCAAGAGCTTGGAACAAACGTATAGACGGCTTTTTTATTGACATCAGTTTCAAACAGTGTGTATTCGAACATGGTGTTTATGTCAGATCGGATACTATTGATGGTATTATCATACTATGCTTGTATGTTGATGATCTCTTGATTACGGGCAGCAATGACAAGAGTATTTCAAAGTTCAAAGTGGAGTACGGACCTTGGTGTCATGAGATACTTTCTTGGCATAGAGTTCCACAAGTCAAAAGTGGGGTTGCTTATGCATTAAAGAAGGTATGCTCTAGATATCTTGAAAAAGTGTAAAATGGAACATTGTAATGCTTCTAATACACCTTGTGAGGCTAGAGTTCAGCTGTCCAAAAGTGATGATGAAGATGATGTGGATCCAACACTTTACCGGAGTTTGATTGGATCGTTACGGTATTTGTGCAATACTCTACCAGACTTGGTTTTTAGTGTCGGTATTGCGAGTAGATTCATGGAGAGACCTAAGGTGTCTCATTTGGCGGCGGTCAAGAGAATCCTTAGATATGTGAAAGGTACTTTTGGTTGTGGTATTTTGTTTCCCACATCGGATATAGGTCGCAAATGTACTTTACTTGGCTACACCGATTCTAATTGGTGCGGAGATAAAGATGATCGAAAATCTACGGCGGGTTACATCTTTATGTTCGGTAGTACACCAATCTCATGGTGTTCGAAGAAGGAACCGGTTGTAGCACTCTTTTCTTGTGAGGCCGAGTACATTGCGGCATCATTGAGTGCTTGCCAAGCTATGTGGTTAGTGAATCTCATGAAGGAATTGGGATGTGGTGATGATGATGCCACCACACTGTTGGTGGATAATGTTTCCGCGATAAATCTTACGAAGAATCCGAGTGCACACGGAAGGAGCAAGCATATTGAGATGCGGTTTCATTACTTGAGAGAATTGGTCGGTGATGGAAAACTTAGATTGAGCTATTGCCGAAGCGAGGACCAAGTTGCAGATTTGTTGACCAAGGGTGTGACAAATGAGGTGTTCAAGAGACTGTTGAAGAGCTTGAGCATGATGAACTTGGAGCAACTAAAGTGAGGTGGTGTGTTGTGAGCTGTTTTGAAAAGCTGTTAGTTTTCCAAAATAACAGAATTTAACAGCATGGCACTTTAGTTGTATTTTGTATTAGTCGTGCTATTCTCTCATGTATATATATACATTGTTGTAATCTCAATTCATGGTTAATGCCAATTTAGTGATTCATCTAATATTACTCTCTTCCCTATTCTCTCTTTCTCTCAATTCATCTTTTTTCTAAGTTTCTTTTCACCATTGTTACTACCTTCAAAATTCTGATTTTATGTTTTATGTTGTTCTAACATTTCTAGCACCTATAACAACGCCAACGATAACGAAGACGGTTGCTTCTCTTAATATCTATCTTATATGTAAATAAAAAGAATAATTATTCACTTTTAAATTATAATAGATGATTGAGATTAAATAATTATTTTCATGTAAAATAGACATTCTTTATATATATATATATATATATATATATATATATATATATATATATATATATATATATATATATATATATATATATATATATATATATATATATATATATATATATATATACATATATATATATATATACATATACACACACATATATATATATATATATATATATATATATATATATATATATATATATATATATATATATATATATATATATATATATATATATATATATATATATATATATATATATATATATATATATATATATATATATATATATATATATATTTTAGTTTATTCCGCAACGTCTCAATTGAGTTATATGGTGTTTTTGGAATTTGGATCCATTATTAATTGCAATTGAAGAAAACAAAGGATGACGGAATAAGATAAACAAACAGACGTCAGGTTCAATTTATCTTATGCAAACTTAGTGTTGTAAATATTAGACTGTAAATAGTAATTAGTAGTATTAGTAATGAGGCCCATTAGTCAAAACCCATTAGGTTTTCTATTCTCTCTTATTTAAAGCATGTAGTTGCAACATTGTAAATAGAACTTTTAATTCTATCAGTGAAATATTTTACAATATGGTATCAGAGCCTCGTTTAAGATCCGGTGGGCCACCTTCTATGGTTTCCGCTATCGGGCCACCCACCATTTATTTCCACGCTTCAGTTGTCCAGTCCTGAGCGTGAGGGGGTGTGTTAAGAGTCCCACATCGGACAATATATGGTATGAACATGTGTTTATAAGTGGGGGCAATCCTCACTCTACCAACCGGTTTTGTAGGGTTGAGTTAGGCCCAACCACATTTCTTAACATGGTTTCTTTGTGATTCAATATATATCTGCTGTTTGTTCCTCTCGATTGTCCCTTCAATGGCCGAGATTATTAACCAACAACCACCTCCGCCTCCACCTCCCATAAATCCACCAGTCCCATTTAATGTTAAGGATTTTGTCGTTCAAAAAGGTTACTGGCTTACCGGAAAAAATTATTTTCAATGGTCTCAGTTCATCAGACACACTCTAAAATGTTGTGACATGCTAGATCATATTGAAGGCAATCCTCCTCTGGTTACTGCTCCTAATTTCTCTTCCTGGGATAAAGATGATTCTGCTATTATTACTTGGCTTTGGAACTCCATATCTCCAGAAATTAGTAGAAATTGCATGTATCTCTCAAGTGCAAAGGCAGTTTGGGATTATCTTCGTCGAAGTTATTCCATGAAACAAGATATGTCTGCTTGTTATGATTTAAAGAGGAAAATATTCAACACTAAGCAGGGAAGTCTTTCGGTCAACGATTACTTTGGAGTTCTCAATGGTTTTTGGATTGAGTTGGATCAATATCAGAATTTGAAGATGGAGTGCAGCAAGGATACTGCCACCTTGAATACTGTTGTTGAGCGGGATAGGATCTTTGATTTCTTAGCCGGCCTTAATGCTGAATTTGACCCCATTCGGGTGCAGATTTTGGGTAAGGAAAAATTTCCTGATCTTAATGAAGTTTTTTACACTGTTCGTAGTGAGGAGACCCGTCGTCAAACTATGCTTCATGAACAGCCCCCGGATGTGTCAGCACTAGTAGCTAGAAAAACAACAAGACAAGGACCACCATCGTCATCATCTAAGAATGGTCGTGACAAATTCTATTGTGAGCATTGCAACCGATCAGGGCATACAAAGGATAGGTGTTTCAAACTACATGGAAGGGAACAGGTTCTTAGCCGAGGAGGTAGTTCTCGCAACATGCACCAGCATCAGGCACATGTTGTCACACATGCCCATGATACTGACAGATTTGAAAAAGAGGGAACTAATCTTTCCTCCTTCAGCCAGAATGACGTGGAACGGTTGAAGTCTATGCTTGACTCCATGAGTAAGCCTTCTGGTTCTGGGTCTCTAGCAGTTACCGGTAAGAGTTTGTGTTCCCGATCTTTTACTGTTTGTGGTAATATCCCTAAGAATGCGTGGATTCTTGACTCTGGTGCTACTAATCATATGACATTTGATTCCACATTATTATGCTCTTATACCACACCTTCGAGTATTCCTTATATCACTGTTGCTGATGGCTCTCAGGCTTGTGTTGTTGGCACTGGAAATATTAACTTGCAACCTCCATTTCAATTGCAATCCGTGCTTCATATTCCCACACTTTCCCACAATTTGATTTCCATCCATAAGCTTACCCGTGATCTAAATTGTAAAGTAACGTTTTTTATGTCCCATTGTATTTTTCAGGACCTTACCACGGGGAAGACGATTGGAATTGCTAAGGAAAAGGAAGGGTTATACTACTTCTCTGATGACCATCCAAAGGTGTTGTCCTCCTGTCTCCAGTCTCAGTCTTCCTCTTCAGCCTCACACATTTGGCTTCAGCACAAACGTCTCGGTCACCCTCCATTTTATATCATTAAGTCTATGTTTCCGTCATTGTTTTTAAACCATTCTGTTGAGTCTTTTAAGTGTGATGTTTGTCAGTTGGCAAAACACAATCGTGTAACTTTTCCTTCCAGTTTTAATAAAAGTGCTGAACCTTTTGATGTGATTCATTCTGATGTTTGGGGACCTGCCCCTACCTCTAATATTTTTGGTGCAAAATGGTTTGTTTCATTTATTGATGATTGTTGCGGTGGAAATAGGATCACAAACTATTAATGAGTTTGAATCGCAATTCAATTCACAACCGCTCTTTGATTTATCCAAAGGAAAAGGTCAAAAGAGGGAAAACCTATTTTGCATCGTAAACACAATGCGGGGAAAGATCTAGGGTTCGGGGGTTGGTTAAGCTTAGGGAAGGTATTAGCATCCTAAACTTCTGTAGTACTCTACAGGAACCTTTTGTTCAGATGTTTACTATTTGCTTTATTTATTTGCTTAAGGTATACGTACAAGGGATTAAAAGTGAGAAAAGAGACCTAAGGGGTTAATTCTAAGTTTACTCGGCAAGACATCGCATCTTGTGCCTACGTATCCTTACGGGAGTGGAATCAGAGTAATCGTAGTTCCCCTCAAAAGGGAGGTTAGAGACTTCTTGACTGTGGTCAAGGTCTCAATGGGGAATAAACATGTCTTAAGGACACGCTTACGCGGAGTGTAGAAACTCCAAATCTCTACATTGAAATGTTAAGTTGTAATTAGGGTTAAATTAGGTTAGGGATTCCGCGGCGGGAAACCCTAAAATGAGCGCGGCGGCTCTTTGACCTAATGCTAGGGGTAAAATTGTAATTTAGCCTGCGGCGAGGCATTTGTGAAAATTAGGGTTTGTAGTTTGTAGTTTTGAGGATTTGAAATTGAATGTGTGAAATTTGAGGGTTTGAGGACTATTGGCATGGCGGCCAAACGGCTAGACCTAATCCTTCGGAGGTGTGATGTGACAGAAGTAATAGTGATGAAAGTGTGAGAAATTTAAATCATACAAACGGAAATAAAATGCAGAAAGTAAACGCGATTGTTATGTTCGCGAGGTTACAAACGAGGAGCAGTTACAATTATAATAGCTAAATATAAAACCGAAAATAAGTTTCAAATTGAACATAATAGCTGCAAGAAACAAAACAAACAAAAATGTCAGTATATGGGGTTAGACGAAAACGAAATCAAAATTGGACGAGAAACAAGCCGTATGAATTTTGGAGGACTTTTACGGTCTTTTTAACCAAGGATTTAAATTTGTGAAAAGAGAGATTAATTTTAATTAAAAGAGTTTTGAGTTTTAAAAAAAAATTTATTAATAAAAAAGTGAAAGTTTGGTTAATTATTCTAAAAAAGGAGTTTTAGTGATAATATTTTGAAAAAAAGATTTAATCATTAAAAAAAACAATTGGTTTAATTTAAAAAATCTTAATGTTAGATAAAAACACGTTTTACTTTAAAGTTATAAAAAAGTTTTATTATTTGAAAAAAGCATTTGATTATTTTATTTAAAAAGAGTTTTAATTAATTTGAAAAAAGGTTTTTGGTTATAAAAAAGAAAGGGCCTTCTTGATTTTTTTTAAAAAGATAAACAAAATAAAATAACAAATGGAAAAACAATAATAAAAAAAAAAGAGGGTTGGGCCGGTCATCACTCTTCTCTCTGCTCTCTGAGTTTGCGTGTGTTCCTCTCCTTCTTGTTTGCCTCTCACGGATGTTATCTTCTTCTTCTTTTGCATGGCCGCCGATTTGTCTTCTTCATCTCTTTTTCCTGAAAAACATGAAAAGCAACACAAAAATTGTAATTATATTTTTTGATCCTTACGGAATGATGATGGCCGATGATGCTTTGTCCTGAGGCTAGAGGATTTTTGACGGAGTTTGCTTGGATTTTACGAAAAAAGTTCTCTTTTCTTGTTATGATTTTCGTCCCCTTTATACTTGATTTTTAAATCTTTTTTAATCTCAGATTTAATTTGAATATCTCAATCTTTTTCAATCTCGGATTTGATTTGAGTAGATTTTTATGATGATTTCAGATTTGATTCAATGATGGTGATGCTGATTTTCTTATGATGATGATATGATCTGATTGATTTGATCTGGAATTCATTGGGATTGGATTTGATTAAAAAAATGTTGGGATTTAAATTTAAAAAGTTAGCAAAGAAAATAAGAGTTTCAAGTTAAATAAAAATTAGAGTTTTAAGTTTAAAAAAAAATGAGTTAGAATTTTAAAATAAAAAAAATATATTTGAATGTTGATTTTAAAAAATGTTAGAATTATTTTAAAAACTGTTAGAATTTAATTTTAAAAGGAATTTAGAATTTCAATTTGAAAAAGGATGGTGTCAAAAAAGATTTAGATTTAATTTTTAAAAAAAGGTTAGATTTAATTTTTAAAATAGTTAGAAAAAAAAGATTTAATTTTAAAAAGAAGTTAGAGAAAAAAAAGATTTAATTTTAAAGAGAAGTTAGAGAAAAAAAGATTTAATTTTTAAAAAGAGTTAGACAAAAAGATTTAACTTTAGACAAAAAGATTTAACTTTAAAAAAGTAGTTAGAAAAAAGATTTAACTTTTAAAAAAAGTAGTTAGAAAAAGGATTTAACTTCTAAAAAAGTTAGAAAAAAGATTTGATTTTTTTAAAAAAAATTTAGAAAAAAAGATTTAATTTAAAAAAAGTTAGAAAAAGATTTAACTTTAAAAAAGAGTTAGAAAAAGGATTTATCTTTTAAAAAAGTTAGAAAAAAGATTTAATTTTAAAAAGGAGTTAGATTTTTATTTTAAAAAAAGTATTAGAATTTAATTAAAAAATGTGTTAGAAATTAATTTAAAAAAGGTTATAAAAAAAAATTTACTCTTAAAGAAAAGAAAAAAAAAGTTAAATTTTAATCTAAATCCTAAAAGTTAGTAAGAAGAGCTTAAAATGATTTAAATAAATAAACTAAATAAAAAAAAGTTAATAAAAAACATTAGTAAAGTTATAAAAAAAATTTAATTAAATTATTATTAGTTAAAAAAACAAGATTTAAAAAAAAAGGTTAATTTATTAAGTTAATCAGAATTTAAAATAAAAATAAAAAAGAAAGGGTAAAATTTGGGGTATCACAGTTGCCCCTATTTAAATAACTACACCGGATGATTTGAGTGGCGGAGACTCGAGGAATCATGGTGGAGGGATTTAAATATAGATAACCGAAAATTTTGCCCTTATATGTGGCGATATGCAATGTTATAGACAAAACAAGAACAGACTAATGCAGACAATGTCATGAATATGATATGATGCGCATGTTGAAATGATGAATGCGAAAATGCTGACGAATACGACGACACAAGGACAGACGCTACGAGAAGAACACACTGGGGAAAACGACGCGCTGGGACACAGTACAACACTGGGGAATTCTAAAATGATGGTCAACTGGTGCGAACACGACCAATTGTCATTTTTAGAACTGGAACGAGATTCTCAAATGGAGATGGCACCTATGAGACGACCTCCACTGGGGAATCTAAAAGTAAAACTGGATCATGTACGATTGCAAGATCGATCACAGAATGCTGGAGCATTGAGCAAAGAATAACATCCAAGCTTCTGTAACCTATCCCTCGTGACAGGATCAAACGGGCCTTTCGGAACTCCGTAGCAAATATACAGGGTGAAAAGAAACCGGCTGTATGCCAAAATAAATGGACTTAAAGTGGTTAGAACATGATTCTAAATGGAGATGGCGCCTATGAGATGGCCTCCACTTGGGAATATCTAACGATAAAACTGGATCTACACGATTGCCAGATCGATTACAGAATGCTGGAGCATTGAGCAAAGAATAACATCCAAGCTTCTATAAACTATCCTTCGTGATGGGATCGAATGGACTTTTCGGAAATCCGTATCAAATATACAGGGTAAAAAACGGCTGTATGCCAAAATAAATGGACTTTGATGGGAAGTGCCCTGATGTCGCTACGCGAAAAATGACACAGAGTCGCCACCAGATTTTATTTATCCCACGGGGGGAAAGGGAAATAGCGATAAAACCTTTGGGAAAAGAGCGTGGTCATTGCAACCAAGTCTAAGGGTTCGGGAGTCGGTTATGCGAGGGGAAGGTATTAGCACCCCCTCGCATCCATCGTACTCGATGGGAACCTCCTAGGTTATTTCGCGTGAATGGGTGTTTTATTCTAAAAGTTTGCTTGTTTAAGGAAAAGAGGGATTGGTTTATTTATTTTAATGCTCGCCAAGGATTGTGGCCCTTGTGCCTACGTATCCTCACTTAAAAGAAGTGAAGAATCAGAGCTCCGTAGTTCGGAGGCTTTATGAAATTGTTGTTTGTTGGTTGATTTTATACCTTGAAAAAGGTTTTTTGGATTGACGCCCTAAGGCAAAAATAGTTTGATGAGTTGATGTTGTTTTTAGTTTTTTTTGAAGAAAATGTATTCTTGACTAGGATTATACAAAAGACTTTAGATAGAGATGAATGTATCGAATAACCAAGTCGAGCGCCTTGTATTCGAAACATTCGGAATGAGTGTAGGAGGGTTCCATTCTCATTCCTTCTCCACCACTTTAAAGTTCATGGTGCATAATTCCAATCATATATTTTATTGTGTTTTTTTTTGTATTTTTATGCGAAAAGAGAAACACTTGATGTTGGATCAAGATTTATTGCTTGTAAAGATATTTGAAGTGATGCGATTTAGGTCGATGGTGGTGCACAAGGCATCCGACTTACATGGTCAAAAATGGCTCGATAAAATCAAGAGTTTACTTTTTAAAATAGTTTTTGGAAACAAAGGTCAACAAGGGCCATAACAATATTCACATACAAACATCATACAAACATAAGCCACACGGCTCAAAAAAATCGAGACACACAAAAAAATTTTTTTAAGGTAAAACCGGTAAAAAAATATGGAGGAAACAGTGGTGTGACACGGGTGAAAAAAGTTGAAACAGTGATGCAACACGCCCGGCCGTGTTGTATGATATGGCCCGTGTTGCAAGGCCTGGGGGAAAAAACTTCATACAGTAGCGTGACACGGTCGGCCGTGTCGTGTGACACGGTCGGCCGTGTCGTGTGACACGGTCGGCCGTGTCGTGTGACACGGCCCGTGTTGCTGGTCCAGGTCGAAATCTCACATTTTTTTTTATGTTTTCGTTTCGTTTTTGTGGTTCCTTGAGGATGGTTTCTTAGTCCCTTAGGGGATCTTACATGATATACAGTTCAACAACACATAAAAGAGTGAATGAAATGAATATAAAAGCAAAGAATAAAAGGAGAAAGATTTGAAGAAATGGATACCAAGAGCTTTCTATTCTTCTTGCAAGTACTCCAATGACCTTTGTTGGATGTGCTCTCCCCTCTTCACTCTATGTTGTGAAGGTTTGGTTTCTCAATGATCCTCTTGTGTCTCTATCTCACTCTCTTTTTTCTGTTTTTTTGGGGGTTTCTTGCTAACTATTTTTCTGGTTTTTTGCTCTTACTCTTTGCTCTCTATGTGTAGTCTCTACTCTGCTTGCTTCTTGTGTTCTGTTCTGTTTTGATAGTAAGGAATACTATGTTTTCTATGCTTGCTTGCAGCCCATTTTCCACCTTTTCTGTCAACTTTTTCTGCTGTCCTAAAGCCACACACTTTGCACACCTTTTCATCACCAACTTTCCATTCTTGGCAATGCCTTTTTCTTCCTTTTGTGCAGCCCCACTTTTCCCTTCTATTTCTAGTATGACTTGCTGCATTTTTCTGCTGTAGCATACTATACTACTATCCCTCTTTTTGCCCATTAGTCTCTTGGATGGTATTGCTTTGTATCTTGCCATGTAGCCAATTGTTACCACTCTTTGACAGCATTTGCAAACTGATATTTAGCAAGTAAATATATCATTTGCATGCTATTTCCTTGACTTTGTGACATAAAAAATGATCTTGTAACATAGTACATGTTGTCCTCTTGATTTTGTGACATGTAGTAATTCTTCAACTCTTGCATGGGGCTGTTTTGCCTATGATTGAACATGCATAATCTTGACCCATAAACATTCCAATGTTGATTTAATTCTTGCATATTTCTTGGATGTTTGTGAGCATAATGTAGCACATGAAAAAAAAATGGTGTAGTATAAAGAGTACCATATCATAGATTTGATTAAAGACTTGAATGAAGATTTAGAAATAGATTAATTTCTAAACATTATCTAGAGTTGGAATTTTTGTAACAAATTACATGATTGTAATGTCACAAAATTCCTCTTAGTATTATTTTTATCTCCATTCATGAATCTTGAATTTTGGATGATGGATTCCTTCATGTGCTTAAAAATGAAATCTTGAATTATGCATTGATGATCTTGATTCATGCCTTAATAATTTGCACTCCACTTATGCCATAAAAATAAACATGTATGAAGGAGCTTTGGATTTGGCCTAGCATTCATGTCTATTAATATTTATCTTGAATATCCTTGTATTTTGTCAAGTAACTTCCCCTTGCCAAAATTTTCATGAGTAGAATTTTTCCTCAGATCAAACCTTAGGTGATGAACCTTTTTTCATGTAGTCCGAAAATAGACAAGTTACAACCAAATGGCCTAGTTCGTACCTTGTGAACCCGCATGCTCGATACACAATAGAATGATGTATGATATGCCGAATGTAGGGTATAAAAGGCTAACGGTGAAAATGAGGGTGTGACACCTGATAAGCTTCTCGAGGGAGAATTGTCACTTATCGTTGGAAGGGACTTACATGCCAAAACGGATAAGCACTCAAATAAAGAGGCTACTGCTTATCTGATAAATAAATCTTCTCGCATTTAAGGTCGGCGCCTGGAATACGATTCTGATTCTTCTCTTACTGAAGGATAAATAAACTTCTTCATGCTTCAAGATCGTGCTCTCCTGAACATGAAAAGGGTAAACTGAACTTCCTCATACTTCAGAATCGTGCTCTCCTGAATATGATTCGGCTCTTTCGGGTAAATGAAATTCTTCATACTTCAGAATCGTGCTCTCCTGAATATGAAAAGGGTGAACTGAACTTCCTCATACTTCAGAATCGTGCTCTCCTGAATATGATTCGGCTCTTTCTTGTAAATGAAATTCTTCATACTTCAGAATCGTGCTCTCCTGAATATTATTCGGCTCTTTCATACTTCAGAATCGTGCTCTCCTGAATATGAAAAGGGCTAACTGAACTTCCTCATACTTCAGAATCGTGCTCTCCTGAATATGATTCGGCTCTTTCTTGTAAATGAAATTCTTCATACTTCAGAATCGTGCTCTCCTGAATATGAAAAGGGCTAATTGAACTTCCTCATACTTCAGAATCGTGCTCTCCTGAATATGATTCCGCTCAAACCTCCCCGTACTTCAAGATCGTGCTCTCCTGAATACGATTTGGTTCAAACCTTCCCATACTTCAAGACGACAGGTAAATGGAAGCCCAACTGCTCCATGGAGATGGCCATTTGCTGCGAGTCATAACGAAGATAGGATCGGCTTCTGAGGTGAGAAATGTTGTATATCGATGTTGTAAGATGTAAAGTGTTGTACCGATGTTGTAACATGTAGGATTGTAAAGTGTTGTACTGATAGATTTTCCAGGCGTGAACTGGCGTGTATCTGTAAATGATTGTAGTTGAAGATAGTGCAAAATAAATGCACGTCCGGGTACAGTGATAAACTTCTCGGGCGAAAACAGTCGCGTATCTGCCATGGTATGGTGAAAATCTTTAGATGGTGCAAAATAAATGCACGTCCGGTTGGGATTGACGACCGACAAGACTGAGATTCAATCTAGGATTGAGCTAGAAAGAAGACTGGTAATCAAGACTCCATCGAGGGAATGAACTCGAAGGGTAAATATCTTGTCCTGGCGAGGAAAGATAGCTGAAGTAACCGTCATCCACGAGGATCGAGCTCCGTGGGGAAACTGGAAACAAGTAAATATTTTATGCTTAGGGCTGACAATCTATTTGGAGAGAATGGACGAACCCAGTTACTCGGCGGTAACAACCAAATGATGGTGAAACATAATGAACCTGTGAATGCTAATGCATATATTAATGCATATGTTAATGTGAATGTATGTTAATGTCTATGCATGTAGTTAAATATGCAAGATGTTATGAAATGAGTATGTAATGAGTATGTAATGAATATGTGATGAATATGTAATGAATATGTAATGAATATGTAATGAAATATGTAATGAAATAGGCATGTGATGCTTATGCCCTTGCGTATGCTGACGAAACAGACTAGAGACGGGACGAGAGATGAAATAAACATCTCGACGGAAATACCCTGCGTTCTCTGCAACCAATACGTCAATCATGAGTAAGAAAGATCAATGGTAGAACCAAATCTGGTTTTAAAGTTCTGAATTCTCTGGGGAGAAGGTAATCTGCTTGGGTGTACAGTATCACGTATTCACATGGGGAGAAGAAAACCTGAGGGACACTTTTGAGTTACCCAAGAAAAAGTTGTCAGCTTATAGTCTCTCTGGGGACTATGATGAGGCAATAGTTTAGGAGCCTGTTGCAACACTGAGATTTACTGGGGGATGAAAGCCGCTGTGAGTAAAATCCATCGGGTGCATGAAGAAAAGTCGTGAAACCACACGGTTTTGATCTTGAAGGATCTTGTAGTAGTCGCCATTTGTTTCCTTTAAAAACATGGTGCCCCAGGATACTTGCATTGTGAAGTAGGGTCATCTCAAGAGGATTTTATAGAGAACACGGAGTCTGGTTGCCCCACTGTTTTCAAACTCTTTGAGAGATTTGTCAGGTCTCGACGTAACTGGCACAAATTAATCGTGTCACGATGAAGTCTTTGAGAGACAGCTCTTCAAGAATGTCAGACTCGCGTTGGTAAGCGAACTGGGAAACTGCCTGCCCCTGTTTAGCAGGATCTTCAAGTTCCACGGGTTATGTTCATATGTAAATCTCTAAGATATCAAGCAAAGTCGTCATGCCTGAAATGCTTATCCAGAGCTTGTCAATGTGCACATATATTTGTCTTGAATTTTTGTTTTGAAAAAGGATATCGCAATAACTTGTGACCGAAATCACTAGTCAGGATATAAGTTTTAATTATAATGCCATCATGAATTTTTTTCTGAGCATAGCTCGTAGGAGTCAGGAAATGTGATCTTGTCAAGTATGCTTTCAACCGAAGTCCTACTTCAATTAGGTCTTTTAAAGGTTGTATCGTGGCTCAGTTCACGGTTTAAGAAACAAAAGGATAAAGGCTCAAAGTTATATTTGTACCCACCCATTCTTCGTGATGTTCTCCAATCCTAATTCAGTTAACCGGATACGAACGCTCATATCTCAAGCGGATTTGCTATGGTCGAGAACTTATCAAGGCTTTGGACATGGCAGTCGCTCACCTATTACACGATCTTGTTCTTTACTAGGGACTATTTATTGTACCCTCTTGTTTTGCTTTTATTCCCTAACTTTTGCCTGGACAACGTCTTTTGATCTGACTTTGGAGTCCAGCGGGATGCCCCAGTTTTGCCTAAGTCTCCTTCATAGGTTTTTGACTTAGCGGGCTCTTATTTTTTGAATATTCTTTTATGCACAAGTCGTGTAAATCTTTTGAAAGGCTCGTGACTGCCTCACTCCTTAGGTAACCGAAGGATAGTCATTGTATTGGACTTCTTAAGATGCTAAGGATAAATTCTCGAAGGTTTGCTCTTCCTTTTTAAGAGTCTAAGCGCTCGATCAGTTTAACTGAAACCTACCCTGCCCCAGGTTAGGATGAAGGTTCTTAAAAAGAAAGAAAAACTCCTACTTCAAGGCTCAAAGGGTTGACTAGGGGTTAACATCCTTATATCTCCAGTGTTTGGGATTTGAAACAATGCCTTACATCATCAGCGGGTTTCAATCGAAAGCATACGACAAGAAATCTGACGTTTTAGGTTCGTCATCCTCCTCCCAATTCTCCATCTGAACAAGAGATCGGGTAAAGTTGGCATTATAATTTATGAAAAATATATTTTGAATGAGTGAAACGAATGGATTTATTCAAGACAAACATATGCGTTGCATTAATTAATCAAAGATAAACAAGTTCGTGCATGCTAAATATGATTAATCGAAGAGAAATACATATAAATAAACAAATGAACTGTCGGAAAAATCCTTCTAAATGTTTATGAAATCTTGCATTCAAGAGTAACAGTTTCCTTTGGCGGAGCCTCAATGGAAAGGACGTCTGGTTCATGATCACTGTGAGTCGTCATGGCTTACCCCAGTTATGCTGGTCACATCTTCAACAGTTTTCAGTCGTTGCTTCAAAATAAATTTCCCAGATCCTTTGTTGATCCCGGTCATATCACCTTGAGGGTTACTGAAATGAAGCGGGCTAGGCCTTTGAATAATTACTGGATTCGGCTGATAGGCGTAGCATGCTTTGCAGAATTCGTACTTGACGAGTGAGGAACCCCGAAATGAGTCTCGATCTTCAGCTGAGCATCGCCAAAAGACAACTTCTTCGTTTCTAGCAAATTTCTGACAAATTTCTTAAGAGCATAGCAATTCTCTAGATCATGGCCGGGCGCACCCTCATGAAATAAACAATGAGCGGCAGCGTTGTAACCTGCAGGTAACGGATCAGGCGGAGGACCCAAAGCACGGGTGGTAATCAGACCTTGTTGTACCAAATGGGGGTATAACTCGGTGAAAGTTATCGGAATTGGAGGACAAGGCTTATACTGCCTCTTACGGGGATAAGGAACCTGATTCTGTGATTGTTGGAGAACAGGAGCGTTGGTCACTCGTTGACTGTCGACAGGAACTTGCATAGGCGAATAACCGGAAGGTTGTTGATAAACTGGTGCCTGATATACCGGAGCTGACTGTACAGGCTGGCATGTAGGAAACTGCTGATCGAAAGGAGGTGCAACAGTAGCTACATAGGGTTGTTGAACATATAGAAACGGATAACCTTGAACATAACTCTGCTGATATTGTAAAGGTTGAGGAGTAGCCTTTTTGCGGTTCTTTGAACGTGTAGGTCCTTTACCATGGTCGGAGTTAGGAGTTTTGCACTTTGGAGGGGTAGCTCGTCGAACTGGTCGAGCACTGGGAGGCACCAAACCGAATTGAAGACCGTGAGGAGGTACATTCTCGACAGTAACAGCTGGTTGAGGTTCCATAACGGTATTAGTCTTAGAAACAACAGTAGACTGAGCATCCACCTTCACACTAAGAGCTCGTAACATCTCCAAAATCTGCCCTACACTTCCTCGAAGATCTTCGAGTTCATGGCTGACACGGTTGATCTCTTGGTTTTGATCTTCCATTCTTTTGAAGGGTCGTATTGATGCAGAGAACTCAGGGTGACGAAACTGGAGGGTGAGAGAACCGAGTATGAGAAATCGGGAGACACATGCAATGCAAAAGTATGATGCTAAAATGTGAATGTAAATGAAGATTTCATGGAATTTAAACATTTACGAATGTCGTGGGGTACCAAGGAAATCTTTTTCTTGTTTTTTCATTTTATTTTTTTTATTTATGGTATCCCGCGATATCCATAAATGATGTTTGAACTCCATGAAATACAATGCAATGAGATGCTTTATGGATGCAATGCATGAAAACACACAAAGTCCTAGGTTAAAGGAACGTGAGCGGAGTCAAGGTCTACCCATCCCAAAAGGAGTGTACTATAGGTTAGTTGTACCTGCCGAACAAGGTTCTACAAAGTGCCCAAAGTCATCAGCCCATCTTTCGGATATTATCAACCTTCCGACTGACTCGGGGGTGAATAATATTCTCAAGAGAACCTCTTTTAAGTGTAGTATCGCGTAGCAGCCGTTGTAGGATTACTCCCACATAGCTCCCGCACTACGTCCTAAATAAGGCCAAGGTGGTGTTAAGGTACTACGGTCCCCAATATCACAGACTCCAATCGACCATGGAAAAAGTTTTTACGATTACTCGTTCAACCGAACCATTTTCGAAAAGGTCTCAACTGAGCGGTGATTCTCGAATCAGCTTGGTCGGGATTCACTCCCTATAAGCCTCATCGAATATATCCCCATCCTATAATAATGTCACTAGTCCGGGCGTAGGACTTATCTCACAGCACAAGGAACAGTCCCACAATCAAAGCACAAATATATACATGCAAATGAATAATAACACAGATAGTAATAAATATGAACAAGTTAGGGATAACCCTCAAAAGTTAAGAGATTCTCCCCAGTGAAGTCGCCATTTTCTGTTGCGGTGGAAATAGGATCACAAACTATTAATGAGTTTGAATCGCAATTCAATTCACAACCGCTCTTTGATTTATCTGAAAGAAAAGGTCAAAAGAGGGAAAACCTATTTTGCATCGTAAACACAATGCGGGGAAAGATCTAGGGTTCGGGGGTTGGTTAAGCTTAGGGAAGGTATTAGCATCCTAAACTTCTGTAGTACTCTACAGGAACCTTTTGTTCAGATGTTTACTATTTGCTTTATTTATTTGCTTAAGGTATACGTACAAGGGATTAAAAGTGAGAAAAGAGACCTAAGGGGTTAATTCTAAGTTTACTCGGCAAGACATCGCATCTTGTGCCTACGTATCCTTACGGGAGTGGAATCAGAGTAATCGTAGTTCCCCTCAAAAGGGAGGTTAGAGACTTCTTGACTGTGGTCAAGGTCTCAATGGGGAATAAACATGTCTTAAAAACACGCTTACGCGGAGTGTAGAAACTCCAAATCTCTACGTTGAAATGTTAAGTTGTAATTAGGGTTAAATTAGGTTAGGGATTCCGCGGCGGGAAACCCTAAAATGAGCGCGGCGGCTCTTTGACCTAATGCTAGGGGTAAAATTGTAATTTAGCCTGCGGCGAGGCATTTGTGAAAATTAGGGTTTGTAGTTTGTAGTTTTGAGGATTTGAAATTGAATGTGTGAAATTTGAGGGTTTGAGGACTATTGGCATGGCGGCCAAACGGCTAGACCTAATCCTTCGGAGGTGTGATGTGACAGAAGTAATAGTGATGAAAGTGTGAGAAATTTAAATCATACAAACGGGAATAAAATGCAGAAAGTAAACGCGATTGTTATGTTCGCGAGGTTACAAACGAGGAGCAGTTACAATTATAATAGCTAAATATAAAACCGAAAATAAGTTTCAAATTGAACATAATAGCTGCAAGAAACAAAACAAACAAAAATGTCAGTATATGGGGTTAGACGAAAACGAAATCAAAATTGGACGAGAAACAAGCCGTATGAATTTTGGAGGACTTTTACGGTCTTTTTAACCAAGGATTTAAATTTGTGAAAAGAGAGATTAATTTTAATTAAAAGAGTTTTGAGTTTTAAAAAAAAATTTATTAATAAAAAAGTGAAAGTTTGGTTAATTATTCTAAAAAAGGAGTTTTAGTGATAATATTTTGAAAAAAAGATTTAATCATTAAAAAAACAATTGGTTTAATTTAAAAAATCTTAATGTTAGATAAAAACACGTTTTACTTTAAAGTTATAAAAAAGTTTTATTATTTGAAAAAAGCATTTGATTATTTTATTTAAAAAGAGTTTTAATTAATTTGAAAAAAGGTTTTTGGTTATAAAAAAGAAAGGGCCTTCTTGATTTTTTTTAAAAAGATAAACAAAATAAAATAACAAATGGAAAAACAATAATAAAAAAAAAAAGGGTTGGGCCGGTCATCACTCTTCTTCTCTCTGCTCTCTGAGTTTGCGTGTGTTCCTCTCCTTCTTGTTTGCCTCTCACGGATGTTATCTTCTTCTTCTTTTGCATGGCCGCCGATTTGTCTTCTTCATCTCTTTTTCCTGAAAAACATGAAAAGCAACACAAAAATTGTAATTATATTTTTTGATCCTTACGGAATGATGATGGTCGATGATGCTTTGTCCTGAGGCTAGAGGATTTTTGACGGAGTTTGCTTGGATTTTACGAAAAAAGTTCTCTTTTCTTGTTATGATTTTCGTCCCCTTTATACTTGATTTTTAAATCTTTTTTAATCTCAGATTTAATTTGAATATCTCAATCTTTTTCAATCTCGGATTTGATTTGAGTAGATTTTTATGATGATTTCAGATTTGATTCAATGATGGTGATGTTGATTTTCTTATGATGATGATATGATCTGATTGATTTGATCTGGAATTCATTGGGATTGGATTTGATTAAAAAAATGTTGGGATTTAAATTTAAAAAGTTAGCAAAGAAAATAAGAGTTTCAAGTTAAATAAAAATTAGAGTTTTAAGTTTAAAAAAAAAAAATGAGTTAGAATTTTAAAATAAAAAAATATATTTGAATGTTGATTTTAAAAAATGTTAGAATTATTTTAAAAACTGTTAGAATTTAATTTTAAAAGGAATTTAGAATTTCAATTTGAAAAAGGATGGTGTCAAAAAAGATTTAGATTTAATTTTAAAAAAAAGGTTAGATTTAATTTTTAAAATAGTTAGAAAAAAAAGATTTAATTTTAAAAAGAAGTTAGAGAAAAAAAAGATTTAATTTTAAAGAGAAGTTAGAGAAAAAAAGATTTAATTTTTAAAAAGAGTTAGACAAAAAGATTTAACTTTAGACAAAAAGATTTAACTTTAAAAAAGTAGTCAGAAAAAAGATTTAACTTTTAAAAAAAGTAGTTAGAAAAAGGATTTAACTTCTAAAAAAGTTAGAAAAAAGATTTGATTTTTTTTAAAAAAATTTAGAAAAAAAGATTTAATTTTAAAAAAGTTAGAAAAAGATTTAACTTTAAAAAAGAGTTAGAAAAAGGATTTATCTTTTAAAAAAGTTAGAAAAAAGATTTAATTTTAAAAAGGAGTTAGATTTTTATTTTAAAAAAAGTATTAGAATTTAATTAAAAAATGTGTTAGAAATTAATTTAAAAAAGGTTATAAAAAAAATTTTACTCTTAAAGAAAAGAAAAAAAAAAGTTAAATTTTAATCTAAATCCTAAAAGTTAGTAAGAAGAGCTTAAAATGATTTAAATAAATAAACTAAATAAAAAAAAAGTTAATAAAAAACATTAGTAAAGTTATAAAAAAAATTTAATTAAATTATTATTAGTTAAAAAAACAAGATTTAAAAAAAAGGTTAATTTATTAAGTTAATCAGAATTTAAAATAAAAATAAAAAAGAAAGGGTAAAATTTGGGGTATCACAATGATTGTACTCGGGTAACTTGGATTTTCTTGATGAATACTAAATCCGAAGTACCACAAATATTTATCCAATTTTATAATATGGTACAAACACAATTTGGGAAATGTATAAAAAGAGTTCGTTCTGACAATGGTAAAGAATAAGTCAATCATACCTTCTCCAACTTCACTAGTAAACATGGCATTCTTCATGAATTCACATGTGTTGACACCCCACAACAAAACGGTGTCGCAGAAAGAAAAAACCGTCATTTACTTGAAGTTGCTCGATCTCTCCTGTTTCAAATGTCTGTTCCCACCTCTTATTGAGGGGAGGCAGTTCTTACTGCTGCCTATCTGATTAATCGGGTCCCATCTCGAGTGTTAGGTAATATTAGTCCTGCTCAATTTATGCTCTCACGTTTTCCCTCTGTTCCTATCTTACATAATCTTGAGTCTCGCGTGTTTGGTTGTGTTGCTTTTGTTCATGTTCACAAACAATATCGCAACAAGTTGGATCCCCGTGCTGTCAGATGTATCTTTCTGGGTTATGCACCCAATAAAAGAGGGTACAAATGTTATCATCCTCCGAGTCGGAAATTCTTTGTCTCCAAAGATGTCACCTTTCATGAAAATGTGTCATACTTCACTCATTCTCAGTCTCAGGGGGAGAACATGAGTGACTTAGAGTCTGAGTCCGAGTTTCTGATCCTTGGTCCTAGCCTCCTGAGAACACCTGTCAGTGTTCCCTCTCTTGAACCCGAGTTGTCACCTAGTTTGAGTTTGAGTGCTAGTTCAACACCTGAATCTGAGTCAGTAATTGTTCCTGGTCCTTCAATGCCTTATGTTCCACAGGAATCAGCACCTTCAGCACCAACTCTAGTATATCAGAGAAGAAGTAAATCTGACCTTCTCCAGAAACAAATTCAATCGTCTGAACCGGAGGTAAGTACTGAAAATGATTCCTCAAATGATGATTGTTCTATTTCTGATACTTGTGACACTAATCCAGTTGATTTACCCATTGCTTTGAGGAAGGATAAAAGATCTTGTCCCTCCTTATATCGACACCCTATCTCTCAATATGTCTCCACTAAACATCTTTCCACACAATATCAAAGTTTTATTGCAGCTGTTGATTCTGTGAAAATCCCATTATTAGTTGAAGAAGCATTGCAAAATAGAAATTGGGTCCAAGCTATGGATGAGGAAATGAGAGCACTTGAAAAAAATGGTACTTGGGAGATTATTGAAAGGCAAAGAGACAAAAAGCCGGTTGGATGCAGATGGATCTATACCGTAAAGTATAAATCTGATGGCACACTTGATCGGTACAAGGCAAGACTAGTGGCAAAAGGTTATACTCAGACATATGGTATTGATTATGAGGAGACATTTGCCCCAGTGGCAAAAATGAACACTGTTCGAATTTTACTATCTCTTGCTGCTTCATGTGGATGGGAATTGCAACAGTTTGATGTTAAAAATGCATTCTTGCATGGAGACTTAGAGGAAGAAGTGTATATGGAGATTCCACCGGGTGTTGGCATAACAAATGAAGCTAACAAGGTGTGTAAATTGAAGAAAGCCTTATATGGACTAAAGCAGTCCCCTCGGGCATGGTTTGGAAGATTCACAAAGGCAATGGTGTGTTTGGGCTATAAGCAAAGTCAAGGAGACCACACTTTATTTTTTAAACATTCACAGGAAGGAAAATTGACTGTACTTCTTGTTTATGTTGATGATATTATTGTTACAGGAGATGATTTGACTGAGAGACATTTGCTCAAAGAGAAATTATCGGCAGAGTTTGAGATGAAAGACCTTGGACAACTCAAGTATTTCTTGGGAATTGAGGTAGCCTACTCAAAGCAAGGCATCTTTATCTCTCAAAGGAAGTATGTTCTAGATCTTTTGCAGGAAACTGGCAAACTTGGATGCAAACCTGCAAGTGTTCCCATTGAACAAAATCACAGGATAAGCTTTGAGGAGGAAAGTGACAAAGTTGACAAGGGTCAATATCAGAGATTAGTGGGAAAATTGATTTACTTGGCACACACTATACCAGATTTAGCATATGCAGTCAGTGTGGTGAGCCAATTCATGCATGATCCGAGGGTGAGACATTTGCAGGCTGTAGACCGCGTCCTACAATATCTTAAAGCAACTCCGGGGAGAGGACTTTTGTTTAAAAGAGGTGAGAATTTAGCTATGAAGACTTACACTGATGCGGATTATGCCGGCTCAGTGAGTGATAGAAGATCTACGTCAGGTTATTGTACTTTTCTGTGTGGTAACCATGTAGCTTGGAAGAGTAAGAAGCAAAGTGTAGTTGCTCGATCAAGCGCCGAGGCAGAATTTAGAGCTATGGCACTAGGAATTTGTGAACTATTGTGGATGAAACAAGTTCTAGAAGACTTGAAGATACAGTGTGAAGGCCCTATGAAATTGTTTTGTGACAATAAATCGGCTATTAGTATTGCTCATAATCCTGTTCAGCATGACAGGACTAAACACATTGAGATTGACCGACATTTTATCAAAGAGAAGTTGGATAGTGGGCTGATAACTACATCTTACGTTCCTTCTGGGCATCAGCTCGCAGATGTGTTAACAAAAGGCTTACCAACAGAAAGATTCAAACAACTTACTTGCAAGCTGGGAATGATAGATATCCATTCACCAGCTTGAGGGGGAGTGTTGTAAATATTAGACTGTAAATAGTAATTAGTAGTATTAGTAATGAGGCCCATTAGTCAAAACCCATTAGGTTTTCTATTCTCTCTTATTTAAAGCATGTAGTTGCAACATTGTAAATAGAACTTTTAATTCTATCAGTGAAATATTTTACAATACTTAGCATATTCTTGTTTATTTATTTTAGCAATAGCAAAATGAGTTCATTAAAAACCACAGACAAGCACAAGGTGTGTAAATTAAGCTTACTCTTATTAATTAGCCCATACATGTTGCATTGCATAGACTTAGGGTTCATTCAAGTCATTGACCATGTAACTTGCTCAACACCCACATCTGTATTCAATCCCAACGCATTCCACACTGCCACTGATCCATCCACAATATTGTTATGACATGGCGGCTGATCTGCGTGCTCTGGATCGCACCCATTCACTGAATCACATTCGTCCACCACTTTTGCCGTCGTACTCTTCCCATTCCTCGCCGTGATTCTAATCATTTTCCCACATCTCGAACCTCCGTTGTACCACCCAGTTGACAATGCCACCACTCTTTCTGAGTTGTCATGGTATTGATTATCACACTTAGACGGACCTCCTCCATCTCCACCTGTTACAAATGGTTTCAGAATTGTTAGCTAGAATTAGTTTAATATTGTTAAAAGTTGGTTATGATAAATTCTTATAGTTTATTACCTTCACTGAAATCATTAAACGTGAGTGATGCTTGTGTGGAAGAGGAAACCGGTGGAGAGCATCTATATTGAGGGTATGATTTTGTTTTGCATTGTAGGGTTCCGGAGGACTGGCAGTTGCCACCACCACTACCACCGCTCGGTGGTGATGGTGAAGGTTTGGTGCATATGTGTGTCCCAACGTCAGGGTCATCGTTGCATTTGCCGTTGATGCAAATGAGTTGACCAGAACAATCGTTAAAAGTTTTGCATGGTCCGTTGCATGATGATTGAGCGTTTGTAATCAAGAATGGAATGTCGATAAGGTTAAAAAGGAAAATGGAAGATAGAAAAACAAGATTTGATATGAGAGCCATTGAAATTAGAGTAGAAAGAGTATATAGTTTTTGTGTGGTTGAAGTGTTAATTTGGTATGTATAGAGTAATTGCATATCCTTTATATAGAGTTCGGAAAGCGATCTTGTACTCATCATGAAGTTAATGCACCTAGCAATAATACAAATTGAGCATCCTATTTTGAAAGTTGGGACAAACTGAGCATCCTATTTTGAAAATGGGGATAAATTGCAAGTTTGACTATGTTGCCCTCAGTCAGAGGGTGCAATTCTGAAGAAATTAATTAGGGTTCTATTGACAAAATGTTAAAATGCATTTATAATTAGAATTGGTAGAACGGACTACTCTATCCTAATCAAACTGGCTATGACGGGTCTCTGATTTTATAAAGTCGAAAAAAAAAGGTTATAATATAGATTAAAAAGTAACTATTTGATTCTAAACATATATGAGTTTTGAGCTATCCCACACTAAACAAACGAGTTATTTTATTATTATTTATACAAAAATTATGATAAAAATTATATACTATTTATCATAAATACAATATATAGATATATTACTTTAAAAGTGATATCACCTGATCATAAAGGAATCAACAGTAATCTGCCACGCGTCGTGAACTCCTGTGTTCGCCGGTATTGCGGAGGAAGAGGGGTTGTACCTGCAAGGTACTCCGATGCCTAAGTGAGTAACAGAGTTAGGGAAAGCAAGTATAGAAAGAATAGGTGTTGAGTTTTAGAATATCTGACCCTCTAGTAGAAAAGAGTATTTATAATGTGCCCCAGCACAGGGCCAACGGTTACATTGTGTTGGGTCGGATTGTCAGGCCCAACATAAGTAACTGTCAGGGCTTACGTGGCATAAGGAAGACCAGCATGTGATCTTCGCCTTGGATCAACTGTCCCGTGATCTTCGGAAGGTGGGTTAACCAACTCTTTCGAGAGTGGGTAGTTGCCTGATGACGTGTCCCCGCGTAGGGGACATGTGGAGAACGTGGGAAAGACGCGTAAGCTCTCCCCGTGCTAGGTAGCGGTCTGCCCGACGGCAGAAAAAAGTGTGTCCGACGTGGAGGAGGGATGAGCCTTGTTGGGCCTCCCCCGCGTAGTGTTAGGTTGGGCCTGCCCGACTGTGGGGCAGGTCTCGGCCCAGTCCAGAACAGGAGCCCCCCAAGTCATTGCTCCTAATTGGAGAAGTAATGACTTAAGAGCTAGCTAGGGTGTCGAGGATGTTGTCGTATGTCGAGCTACTCTATCTCGGGGAGTCGTGCCAGCATACCGTGGCCATGAGCCGCTTTTCGTGTTTTCGACATGATACGACACCTCCGCGCGCGTGGGAGACGTCATAGGGAACGGGCACGCGTGTCCCTGGGCAGGAGGAGAATTCGAACGAGTGCGTGAGGTGTCTGGTGCCGCTACGTGTCACGAAAATTAATGCATAGGGCGGCTAGGAGTAGGGCATTCAAGTGACTAGGGACGCCTCGAGTCCTGTTCGAGGCTTATAAATATAGGCTGAGCCCGTTTCAGTCGCACACTTCCCTTCCTCCATTCAAGACATTCTCTCTTCTATTTTTGTGTTCCCCCTTCTTCGCTTCAAGACATTCGTCGTCTACCGCCGTCTTGCCTCCCAAGAACCATCGTACCAAGTAAGTCATAGCCGTTTTACTCTAGTTTTTTTGCATTTTTCGATAGTTTCTCCAGTGGATTTGATGAAATTCCCGGGGAAAATATGAAGTTTCGGCGAATACGCCATAACTTCTTTGAATTGATGATGCTTCTGATGAAGCCCCCGGGGATCGACGATGAAGTCCCCGAGGACGTAAGATAAGTGATTCGAGGACCTGATGAAGGTCCCGTGGATCTGGGATTAGGGCCCCAAGGACATAAGATGAATGTCTCAAGGACCTGATAAAAGTCTCGAGGACCTGGGATGGGGTCCCCGAGATCATTAGATGAAGGTCTCGGGGACCTAATGAAGGTCCCGAGGCCCTGGGATGAGGGTCCCGTGGACTTTAGATGGAGGCCTCGAGGACCCGTTGGGGATCCTGAGGACCTCTCACTAGGTCTCGGGAATCCTATCCTTTCCTCTTGTTGTTGTGGTGAGGAAGAACTTCTCCTAGACGAGCACCCTAGTTGGGTGTTTCCGATCGAGGAAGCCTGTCCGGTGGCCACGTGGATTGGTGGATTTGATCTGGAATATCAAATTCACCATTTTTCTCTGCTTTTTAGGCAAAGATGGCTGCACGGGCCGAGGGGGTCGTTGAGATTGACGACGAGCCTGATTCCCTAGTAGCGCAGACCAGCCAGGAGCAAAAATGGACTGACGCGGGCCGGGCAGGAGCCCTTGAGTATTCCCTCTCGTTTTATCATGGATGAATCTAATGCCTATGCCACCGTCGAGGACCGCTGGGAGGGTTCCTCCATGAACTGGCAGGTGTATAAACCCCGAGCACACCGCCAGATATGCTCGTTTTTCAAAGGGATGAGGTTCCTCATGTATGAATTTATTTTTCGAGAAGCAGGCACGCGTCTACTCTTTATTGATTTCCAACGGGGAGTGTTTGACTGGCTGTGGCTGGCGGCTTCACAGTTCCACCCCAACGCGATTGCACTTGTGTGGGCGTACAAGCTCGTATGTCAGTACCTAAATGTCAGGACTACGCTCACTCTTTTCTTTTGTATCCTCAATGATAGACGTTCGAAGGTCGGCGCAATTGGGTGTCCTTGAAGCAGCCGAGGAGTCTGTTTTGGATGTATCTAGATTTTATTTGTACCTTCAAAGACCAGTACTACGTTCTCAAGCCCGTCACCCATACGGTCGTGGACTCGCTGTATGACCACGTGGTCCGGGAGGAAAATGGGAAGCCGAAGGAGGTCTTAGAGTCGAAGTTTCCGTTGGAATGGTCGGAGGAACACTTCAAAAAGGGCACGAACAATTATATAGTCAGGTCGGGCTCGTTGGATGCTGATGCTTGGGTGGCCTACCAGAAACTGGTCAAATTTGTCTCTGGCTACACTCCCGCGAAATGTGTTACTCTGGATGGGTATTTTATCCTCGACGCTCGCGGGGAGGTTCTTAGGGAGTCACAGTTGATAAACATGAAGGCCCTTCTCGAGTGTGTGTCCGACGAGGAAGCCTTACGGTTTTTAGGTAGCGGGCCCGTCCCTTGCCTGAGCTCTTTTTATATTTCTATCGTTGGTTTGCTGTTTGTTAACTTGTCTGTTTTTTCTTTTGCAAGTAAGATGTCGAGCATGCAGGAACGCGTAAAGAAGCTAGCGGCTAGCAAAGGTGGAAAAAAGGCCGGTAAGGGGCAAGTTGCCCAAGTAGAGCAGATGCCTGATCCCGACCATATGCTCGGAGGTTCATCCTCTTCCCCCCAAGGCAGCCAATCTCCATCTTCGCAGGGGATGCCAAAAAGGCAGCGGGTCAGTGTCATACCCAAATTTTTTACCCTAAGATTTTGTTTTGCATCATCTACATAACATAGCATGTACTTCATCTTGCATAGTGTGTGAAATGTCAATCAGAATAAATTTGTTGGATTTACAGACAAACCGGTTTAAATTTATTTCAAAATCTGACCAAACGATGTATTTTTACAATATGTTTATTTCGCGCTGATTATTTTGGTGTGTTCATTTTATTTTTTCGAGCACTTTTCTGCCCGACTTTTTATTTCGTTTTTTAATCATTTTTATTTAAATAATCATTTAGTTTATTTAGATTTAATTAGATATTTAATTTAAATTTTTATTTTTATTGATTAATTTTATTTTTAATTTGTTTATTAATATTTTCTTTTTTAAAAAACACAAAAACATAATTTTTAATTCTTTTTATTCTTGTCTTAACATACAAAAACACAAAAACATAATTTTTAATTCTTTTTATTCTTGTCTTAACATACAAAAACACAAAAACATAATTTTTAATTCTTTTTATTCTTGTCTTATCATAAAAAACATATAAACATGATTTTTAATTTCTTTTATTCTTGTCTTATTATAAAAAACAAAAAAAACATTTTGTTAATTGTTATTATCATTCTTGTCTATTTTCTAGTCCTATATATATATATATATATATATATATATATATATATATATATATATATATATATATATATATATATATATATATATATATATATATATATATATATATATATATATATATATATATATATATATATATATATATATATATATATATATATATATATATATATATATATATATATATATATATATATATATATATATACATATATATATATATATATATATATATATATATATATATATATATATATATATATATATATATATATATATATATATATATATATATATATATATATATATATATATATATATATATATATATATATATATATATATATATATATATATATATATATATATATATATATATATATATATATATATATATATATATATATATATGCATTAGAAAAGAACAAAGTACACACAAACAAAATTCAAAATAACAAGAGATTGGATTCAAAGAAAACAGGAAAAGTAAAAGGAATTTAGAATCATGAGCTCCATCGTCGCACCACTTCCGGAGTCATCCATGTAATCACCGCCGAGAATCGATCACAACCGCTTTAACACTGCACTCCATCAAAACTCCGCCAACACGCATCAACCGATGCCTCTTTTGCACTCACATCTGACTCTGTTCCACGTAACAAGCTCGTACCATTGCGACACTTCGATTTCGGTAACTCGTGCTCTTCTCTATTTTTGTTGGGTGCTTGCTTTAATTTATGTTATCACATGTCTGTTTGTTATGACTATATTGCAATTATGTGCCATGAATCTATGTGATTTTATTAAATTAGTTTGAGAGGTAGAGAACATTGAGACCGAATGAGAGAAATTGAAGAAAATGAATTTGAAATGAAACTTCTTCTGTTTAATTGTGTTTTTATTTTATTATTATTTTATTATATTATAGAAACACATGTTAAGATGTCATTGGATAGTATATCAAAATTTGAAAAAAGTCAACAAAAAAAATCATTTGGTTAATCTCTAATTTTTTTTATCTTGTTATTAAACAAAGAAAATAAAGAAGGGTGCCCCTTTGTGTCATTTTCTTTCTATTTTTTTATATTATTATTTCCTTTTTTTATTGTTTTTAAAATTTTAAGTTTTTATTTAGTTATTATTATTATATGATAAAAATTAAGGTTTATGTTAATGTGCCTTAGGATAATGTCTAATTTGGTGCCACACCCCATGTTTTTTTTTACAAAAGCTACACATCCATGGTATATTTTTTTACACCTTTTGATTTATTTAGATTTTTTTATTGTTAATTTTATTATTAATTAAAATTCCTAATTTTAATTAATTAAATTTTTAATGGATTAATTGAATATTTAAAAATTATAATTGATTAGTTTTTTTAGTGAATCTTAATTTTGATTAACCGTGATTAGTTACTTGTCAATTTACTCGTGGATGTTTGACATGCCTATATGATTTGGATCTCTAAGTCCCCTTAGGTTTTCGATTCGACTTTGTCTTTGATAAATCGAATCAATATTATACATTGTGATCAATTATTACATGATAACAATAAGATAGCTTTCCTCTTCAATCCTATTTTAGATTCATAGAATTAGGTTAGTTCCCTTCGGATGTTAACTAGACAACCTACAATTAGGTTCCCTTTTCTCCCATGAGAGAATTAGACATGAGTCATCCTTAGTCGAGATATAATTCTCCTACCCCGTGACATAGTTGAGAAAGATTTAGATTCGTTTCCACTTGAGAGAGATATGTGGCATACTCGTTAATTCTATATCCGAGTTAGAGCCATTCTCTTAATGTGCAGTAAAGATCCATCTTCCACATGTTTGTGGTGGTTTAAGTTGAGTATTATCCTTAAGATGACAACTTGTCTCTTATCCTAAAAATCAACCAAAAAACTTTGTTTACCCTTAGCGAGGGGAACTATGAATGCTCGGATTCCCTTCCCTTCAGGATACGTAGGCACGAGATGTGATGTCTTATCAAGCATATTTAGAAATGACACCTTAGGTCTCCCTTTTACCTTTTCACCCTTTAGCATACAAATAACAAAATAACATAGTAAAACAAGAGGTTTATGTAGAGTACTACAGATACTTAGGATGTTAGCACCTTCCCTAGGTATAACCAACCCCCAAACCTTAGATTCTCTTTTGCTTTGTTTTTGCATTGCATATTTTGGGTTATTCATCCTTTTTCCTTTCCCTTGGATAAATTAAAGATCGGTGGTGAATTAAGATTTGTGAATCAAAGTTAATCAGTAGCTTGATATTCGATTTTCACCGCGATAGAAATGGCGACTTCACTGGGGAAATTCTTATGACTTTTGAGGGTTTCACCTAACTTGTTTTATATGTGTTATTTCTTGTATACATGTATACTTGTATATCTGTATATCTACATATCTGTATTTGCTTGGGTTGTTACTTTGTGTTGTGAGATAAGTCCTAACTCGGACTTGAATGCACTTACGATAGGAAGGTGATACATTCAAGGAGGCTTATAGGGAGTTGATTCCCGACCAAGTTGACTTGAGAAATCACCACTCAGTTGAGGCCCTCTTATGAGTAGTATTTATTGAACGAGTAGTCATAAAAACATTATTACTTTTGACCTAGGAGTCTGTAACACTGAGGACCTTTAGTTACCCTTAACCCAACTTGGCCTTCTTAGGACTTAGTGCGATGACTATGATGAAGTAGTACCAAAATAATTTATACGTGATACTACACTCAAAAGAGGTTCTCTTAAAAATGTTATTAACTAACGAGTATTTGGGAAATTGATAATATCCGACAGATGGACTGATGACTTTGAGAATAATGTAGAACCCATTGTACAGGTACTAATGAACCCATAGTACACGCCATTTGGGATGGGTAGACCACGACTCCATGCTCGTGTCTTTCAAACCTATGCCTTTGTTTATTTGAATGTGTATGTGTGGGTTTGCGAATATGTGTATACCTATGTTTGTGCTTCCATCCATGCATTCATGCACCACCTTTTTTTGATCCTTTTTCAAGGAACTTAGAGTTATCTTACCAACATCACAGGTTTTACCATGGATTTTAGAAGTTGTGCTCTATTTTGTAATCCTTCAAATTTTCAATGAAATGAGACATTTTTAGTTATCAAAAGTGTTATCCACTTTATGGTGTTTGCAAACATAACTTTTAAGCTCTTTGAACTTCTTTTGCATTTGCACAACATGCATCATTTAGCATTGTATTTGCATACAACTTTTCCCTAAACAAAACTCATTCGGCATTTTTTCCTTGTGTTACTCAGCTGATCTCCGAACATTCAAATCAAGCTTGAAGTAGTTACTGAAGTATAATGGAGAGGACAAAGAATATGGATCCCATGTCAGGATTTAGAGTGATGACTAACCCGATGTTTGGTCTTCCTTCTGACGGTAATACTCCACAAGTGGTTGTTCCTACTCATTCTCAGCCTATACAAGATAACCTAGTTATTCAAGTTGATAAGAGAGATTCCCGATTTATGAGGTATATGCTAAATCCTTAGAATGTCCACTGATCGCGACTTTCTATGTCTAACAAATCTAACTGCAAGTGCACAGTCTATCACGTAGTAATAAAAGATATCGATCCCACAGGGACTCGTAATCAATCTAGTATTATCGGGTGTTATGGTGTTTAGCTAGGTCGGTAAGGTTTTAGGGAGTAATAGCAGACGGAACGTGTAACAAAGAAAGAAACTAAAACGTTAATTAAGGTATGAATTTATGAATCGATATGCAATAATTTTGTTCTTCGGGGATTTGACAAATTACTGGTGTATTAAGTGTTTTCAAACATAGTTTAAGAAGAAGATAGTGATCTAAAGACTTTTGTCTCACGATGGTTGTTGACGCTAGTCGCAACTCTAAGGCGGAACGTATGCTGTCGCTATCCCGTTCGGGGTTAAAGTTACTTTTTGAAAATCTCTAAGTTCTAATCCTTTTTAAAGCGCTTTCGCTGTTTTTAAATCGAATGCCTAGTTTTTACTATCTGGTCTTACCCGCAGCTGTCGCTTGTTGGTTCGTACCTTAGTTAATTTTCCACTGTCGTGGCAAAACTATTTTTAAATAAGTTCTCGCTGTCGCGACGAACGTTTACTTAGAAATTTTGATTAAAAACTAAAACCATAAATGAGTTTTGAAAAGAGAAAGATTACGCCAATTATTATCAAATCCCGTCCGAATTATTATTACATATCGACTACAGTAATTTAGCTAGACATGGAAGAAGAATTGATAATGCATAAATAAAAGCAGTAATTGAGAACATACATCATAATGAAAATTGCAATTACGATTAAAATAAAAACCTGGAAATATCCCAATTGGCTTTTGGGCAGATCCTCCACAATGTCGACAGGATTCTGGTCTTTGTGCCAATTGATCGTGCAAGAAAAGGAAAGTACAAAAATACCAAAGAATACAGAGACAAAAAAGATAAACAAATAAGAATATGAGAAAGGTAAAGTTGCTCTGAAGATAAACTGGCAGCACTTCGTTGTCTTGAATGCGGCTTCTGGTTTCAGGTCCCAGCCTCTTCCTTTTATAGAGAGAGAGTATCTAACGATTATTTCTTCAGGAAGTGGGTTTGAGGCAGAAAAGTAGGAGTTAGTGGTCACTCTTTTGGTCTTTGAGGGGAAATTATAGCACGTGACCTCATTCTGCACGTTCTGGGTGCATGACGGTCGTCATGGATGTGTGACGGTCGTCACACGCATGACGAGCGTAACGGCTATATGACGGTCGTCACATCAGTAGAACTCGTATCTGTTGTTTTTCTCTTGGTTTTTCATCTGGTTTTCACCTGTTTTTGCTCCTTTTCTTCATATTGCTTTGCTTGGACATGTTCTTTGAATACCTGCAAAATACTTAGACAAATAACATGGAATGCCCCGAATTCGGAGTGAAACCATTCGAATATTAGTTAAAACACATGTCATTATATATATACGATTTCACGTTATCAAGTGATAAAGGTGAACGATCCTAGAGTTGCAAAAATCGAGGAAGGATTTTGTGATCTCGAGAAACAATTGAAGATGATGAAAGGACTTAATGCAACTGGTCTTAAGGCTCATGACTTGTGTCTAGTTTTGAGTGTGGTTATTCCCCCCGAAGTTCAAAATGTCTATTTTTGAAGTATACAAGGGTGTTAGTTGTCTAAGATATCATTTGACGATGTTTTGTTGAAAGATGACCACTTATATTGATAACGATAAGATGATGATTCACTGCTTTTAAGAAATTTTATGTGGTGCATCCTTGATGTGGTATATGAATCTAGAAAGGAACCATATTCAGTCTTGGGAAGACCTAGCTGATTCTTTTTTGAAGTAATACAATTACAACATGGACATGGCTCCAGACAACGATCAATTAATGAGCATGAGTCAGAAGGACAACGAATCCTTCAGAGAGTACGCACAGCGGTGGAAGGAATTGGCAGCTCAAGTTCATCCACCACTCTAAGAGAAAGAGTTAGCCAACATGTTTCTAAGAATGCTGTCAGACTCTTATTATGTCATGATGGTAGGTGTTGTGCTATTAGAATTCTCTATAATTGTGGAAGTCAGAGTAACCATCGAAGACGCGTTCAAAAATGGAAGAATCCAAGATGACTCGAATAGCTAAGCTAATGAAGAGAAATATGATAGTGATTCCCAAGAGGAAAGAAATGTTGAAGTTGGTGCAATTTTGGATTCTCCTCAGATCCTGCAAGCTCCAATTCTGGTACCTTATCACCAATATCTGTATGCATCGCCTGTTCAGTGCCAGCAACCAACTTCGTGAACTTTCATTCCAGCAGCAAAGGTTGGTTCCTCGGGATCAATGTTAGAATCGACAATCTCAGAATTCGAATGATCAAAATCAGTGTCAGAATCAACAAAGACCTCTAAATAGTCCAAAAGGAGAGACTCGCCAGTTTGATCCAATACTCATGACTTACAGTCAATTATGGTCTCGTTTTGCTCAAAACTCGGTGATGACACCCAGAAAGACTAGAGCCATGAAGTCTCGCCCTCCTTGGCTCAATCCAAATCCCAGTTGTGAGTTTCATGATGGAGTAGTAGGACATCCAATTGACGAGTGCAAGGTTTTTTAAGAAAAAGTTCAAAAGATGAAGGAACATCCAGTTGTGAATGGAACACCTTTATGCTGATGAATATGAGGACTCAAGAAAGTTCTTTCCAAGCCGATGAAATCAAGAGAAGGGCTCCTCAGACTGTTTGTTTGCTTGCTTGCTTGCATTTATCGTCATTCCTTTGATTGCAAAAGCATGATTTTCATGTAAGAACTTGTTTGTTTTGAATGATTAATGCAATGAATATGTTTATCTTGAAGAAATCCATGTGTATTCACTCTTAAAAGGCTTTTTTCTGTTTTATAATGCCGATATTGTCCAGTCTCTTGCCTTGGTAGAGAATTGGGAGGAGGATGACGAAAGTGAAAACACAAGATCTCTTGTCGTATGCTCTTGAATAAAACCCTGTTGATGATGTAAGACATTGTTTCAAATCCCTAAACACTGGAGATATAAGGGAGCTAGACCCTCTTTAACCCCTTTGAGTCTTGAAGTAGGAGTTTTCCTTCCAAAACAAAAAAAAACCTAAATTTTAACCTGGTGTAGGGTAGTTTTCAATTAAGTTGATCGAGCGCCTAACCTTTCAAGAAAAGAGAAGAGTCAACATTTGAGGATCCATTACACCTATTCCTCACACATTAGGAGGCTAGGAGTCAAATCCAGAATGAGTATCCCTTATCTAGCCAAAGAATTGGGCAGTCATAATCCTTTCAACAAGTTAGAATGAATTAGAGTCACACGATTTGTTCACAAATAAAAAATGAAAAATAAAAGTCCGCTAAGTCAAAACCTATGAAGGAGACTTAGAAAAAATTGAGGCGTCCTGCTGGACTTCAAACCCTACGAAGGAATACAAAGAAAAATCCTCAATAAAAAACAAAGTCGTGTGATCGAACGCCAGAAGCAAATAGGTGAGTGACTGTCATGTCCAATGGGAAATGGGAAATAACATGAAAAACGGAAATGAAAAGGGAAATAACGGTCCGCTCCCACACTATCTCAATCAGTGTTCTCATTGATTTGAAAGAATTCGGAAGGGGGGAATACAAAGGAAATAAAGAAATAAAACAAAAATGACAAAAATGAAAAATACTACTATTCCCGTCCTCGTCCTCGATCTCTTCCTCGACCTCTGGTTGGGGCGTCGCGTGCGGCGAGGTTCAGAGCTCCAGTGTGGAATATGTAATCACGGAGGTCGTCGACTCACACAGTGAGGTGTGCCATCTCATCGGCCATGCCGGAATGGATATCATGCATCATCTGCAAAGATTGCTGAATTTGACCGGTTTGCTCTCTTTGCCATGCTTCAAATTCTTCAGCCCTTTGGTTCTGCTACTCCATCATAAGCATCATCTGGTTCTGTTGCTCGATGCAGCGGAGGAGGGCCGCGGATGTGTCATCAGTAGCAGGACGGGGGCGGCGGCGCGTGGAAGGGCCTTTGGCAGCAGCTGCTTGTGATGGCTCAGGCTGGTCGGTGCTGTCTAGCTCCTCTTGAACTTCGTCCCTAGGCTCTTGGATATCATCCTGTGTCGGGGCAGTAGGGGCAGGGGTGTCGAAGATCCAGTTGGCTCTATCCTCTGGATGCATTCGAGTGCGTGAAGGCATGATGATGCTCTGGATAGTGCGGCCTCGCGCTACCGGATGATATATCCCATCACGGCGGGTCTTGATGAGGTGGGAGGCGCGGCAGTGGTCGGTGTCCAGAAAGACAGGGGGCATCTGGCGGAGTGTCTGGAGGCGGTCGCCAAGACCGAGGCCTATGACAATGGATGTGATGATGCCACCGAAATAGAAAGGTTTAGAGCCGCGGTTACAATTGGCTTGAATGTGAGCCAAGAGAAACGGGGCGACGTTAACAGGTTTTGAAGCGAACACGCAACAGAGGAAAAACAACTCCTTCGAGTTGACCTTATGGTTACTGTCACGAGTGAATATTATGTTGCTCAACACGCGGTGGAAGTAACGGATAGTTGGCTTGTGGATATGAGTGGCGTTCAGAGTGTCCCAACTGTCTGGAGTGGTTCCGGTCAGTCGGTTCCAGAGAGGGAAGGCCTCTTGGTAGAACTGATCGGAGATGCGGCGGTGAGCATCGTCGCTGTGAGATAACTGTAGAATGACGGTGATGCGGTCCTGGGGGACCTGATATTCAGTGCCGAACAGACGAAAGCAGGCGGCGCCGTTAAGTTGGTTGGTATCGCCGGATGATGTTGCGTATGCGAAAGAGATGAGAAACTCCAGAGTGAGTTGCTCGTAGGTGGGTTGGGGATTGGTGCAGAGATGCCAGATGTCGGCTCTCTGCAACATCCAAGTTACGCCATCGAGAATCCCGAGTTCCGTCAGAGAATCCAGGTGAGCATACTGGGTCAGTTGAAGCGACCATTGATGGAATGTTAGGAAGTTGGCCTGTTGCCGTTCGCCGGCCTCTCCTTCTCGGAAAGTGATGGTGCTCAAATCGGGGTTTGCACTGGTTTGTCTGGCCATTTTGGTGAGAGAAGTGCAGAGGTTTGAGAAGGAGTTTCTGAGAATGGTGAGGTAAGGGAATGAAGAGGGTAATATATAAGGGTGAATTGGAGGTTGAAAATGGTGGAGGTTTTATGGGGGATTCAGAGGGTTTTTAGTGGGTTTTAATATTGGGATAGTGGGGAATTAGGGGAGGGGAAGTGGAGAGGTGCGTAACCTCTATTTTGACAGAATTGGGGTTTTTACTGCGTGACGACCGTCAGGGATGTGTGACGGTCGTAACACGCGTGACGACCGTCAGGGGAATGTGACGACCGTCACAGCAGCAAATTCTGCAGAACTGCAGAATTTTGCTTGTGGGGCGTTTTAACAGTGGAAAGTATGATATTTTGACTTATGATGGACTAATGACGAAATAAGAAATAACAGGAAACATAATTAAGGGAGATACTGAAATGAAAATAACATTAAATCGAAAAATGAGTTTAAGGTAATACAATATCCAAAAAGAGGAAACAATTGCGAAATAAAATAATGTAAAACAATGTGAAACGCAGTAAACTTAAATTAAAGAGAAAACTAAAATATCACTCCTTTGGTTTCTTCAAGTTGTTGACCTGCTGAATAACGTCATTAAATTGGTCGCTAACCAAGTCCATGTAAGTAACGAAATCCATGTGAAGCTGCGTTAATTCATCTTTGATAGTGGTTACTTCCAGCTTGAGGTCATCTACAGTTCTTAGAACAGAGTCTAGCTTGTCTGTGTTTTGTTCAGGCGTGGGGTCAGGAAAATTATGGTAGTTAGGAGGGGTCTCAGGATCGATCTCCACTTCGGACTCATAATCTTGGTAGTACAAATAGTCATGTGCTTCTGAGATTTGATCACTGTCATACATGTAAGCCTGGGGTGTGGAGTGAGGTGATGAAGGTCCTATAGGCTCGTCTAATTCATAAAGCCAATTGTCTTTGTTATGGATACTGGTTAGCTCATGGTTGGATAATGTGAAAAGGTGGACAGGTTGATTAGCTATGAGGTATTCGTAGGCTCCTGGTCCTAAGGTACCTAAGATACGTCTATTGAAGCAGAACTGGATGTCCATTGATCTGAGGTTGCCGAAACGAACGGCTTTGTTCAGGTAATACCTCAGGCCAATTTCGTGGGCGATCATGGTGACTAGGCCTCCTATTAAAATGGGTGAGTGCGGATCCTGATTGAGGCGTGTAAATGCCCTCATCATAAAAGGGACAGCATTTACAGGGCGGCCTTGTGAAGCACAGAAAAGGATGAACAACTCGTCCTTTGAGACTGCTGTAATGTTTTCCTCCTTCCCAAAGAGGGTATGGGCTAAAATCCTATGGAAGTAGCAGAAGGCTGGATTGTGTATCTCGTTTTTGTGCATGTCGTTCGGTTCTGGGTGATAGTTTCCGGTGATGGAACCCCATAATTGGTCTAATTCGAGATCAATATCCTCTTCAGTGGTGGTAAACACAAAAGGTCCGCTAGGGAAGCCTAGGATGTTGGCTAACGTGGTACGGTTATGTGTTTGGTCTATTCCAAACATTCCAAAGGTCATCAGCTCTTTAGTGGATCCAAAGCCATATTCAGGTGAGTAACTTAGGGAGCTAAGGAATTCGAATGTCAGTTCGCGGAAGGTAGCAAATCGGGTCTTTAGAGCAGTTTGCTCCCAGCCTAATTGGTAAAATAAGTACTGAATGCTATCCTGGATTCCTAGCTTGTCCATGGTGGATGTATCGTAGTACAGAGTCGAAGCAAAGCTTCTTTGAGTCAGTGCCTCGAATCTGGCCTGATGAGCTCGTCCTCAAAACACAACAGTCGCAACGTCGATGTCGGCCATACTCGTTAGTCGGATAAAACGGGAGAAAAGTATAACGACTTTTAAAATCCTGGAAAAAATCACATTCACTCAGATCATATTTTTAAGAAGTAAAGAGTGATAAAAGAGAAAAATATAAAATAAATATAAATATTAGAAAATAAGATGATAGAAATTTATAGAAATCATAAGTTAACAAAAAGAATAGTTTTGATAAATTTAGAAGGAGAAATAGGGGAAGAATTTGGGTTGCCTCCCAATCAGCGCTGTCTTTAACGTCAGAAGCCTGACGATAGCTTGGATATAAGCTATTCGGGAAGCTCGAGCAATTTCATATTGCTTACGTGGTCGCTGTGTTCACTTTGATTATAATGTTTCAAACGTTGTCCGTTTACTATGAACAGTGCATTGATTTGATTCTTGATTTCAACAGCTCCACTCTTAAGGACTTTGGTGACCTCAAAAGGTCCAGACCATCTAGATTTTAATTTTCCAGGGAATAGTTTCAATCTGGAGTTAAATAGGAGCACGATGTCTCCCACTCTGAATTGCTTCCGGATCGAACGTTTATCATGCCATTTCTTGGTCCTTTCTTTGTAGATGCGTGCATTCTCGTACGTGTCTAATCTTAGCTCTTCCAATTCATGAAGGTTCAAGATTCGCTTTTCGCCTGCCGCAGTGTAGTTGAAGTTTAGCGTCTTAATAGCCCAGAAGGCTTTATGCTCTAACTCTACCGGCAGGTGGCATGATTTTCCGTAGACTAGTTTAAATGGTGTGGTGCCTATCGGTGTCTTAAAGGCGGTCCTATAAGCCCATAAAGCTTCGTTCAGCTTTGAGGACCAATCTTTCCTGGAGGTTGCGACAGTCTTTTCTAAAATTTGCTTTATTTCTCTGTTCGAAACCTCCACTTGTCCACTAGTTTATGGATGATACGGTGTGGCTACGCGGTGTTTGACTCTGTATTTGGAGAGGAGTTTGTCAAAGATTCGCGATATGAAGTGCGAACCACCGTCACTAATGACGAGTCTGGGCACACCGAATCTTGGAAAGATTACGTTTTTAAAGAGTTTAACGACTACTCGTGTGTCATTTGTTGGAGCGGCAACGACCTCTATCCATTTTGATACATAGTCGACAGCGACGAGTATATATTTATTTCCAAAAGAAGATGGGAAAGGTCCCATGAAGTCGATTCCCCAGACGTCAAAGATTTCTACTTCCAAAATTCCTCTCAAAGGCATTTCATCGCGTCGTGAGATGTTGTCAGTGTGTTGGCACCGGTCACATTTTAATACAGCGATATGGACGTCCTTCCAGAGACTGGGCCAAAATAGGCCAGATTGTAAAATTTTAGCGCACGTCTTTGAGGTGCTAGCATGACCACCATATGGTGCTGAATGGCATTGGGTGATGATGTCTTCTATTTCTTCCTCTGGGACACAACGACGGTATAAGTTGTCGGCGCCCCGTCTAAAGAGTAGAGGTTCGTCCCAGTAGTAATGCTTTAAGTCGTGGAAGAATTTCTTCTTTTGTTGATAAGTCAAGTCCGGTGGAAGCACGCCTGCGGCCAGGTAATTAACGATGTCGGCAAACCACGGCAAAGTGGTTTGGGCATAGACAGCTTCCACGGCTTTTTTCAGTTCCGGTTCGTCCGAAGTAGAGTTAGACATATCGCTTTCCAATTTGGCTATCAGACGTTCGTAGGGAAAGTTGTCATTGATAGGCACTGGTTCTTGTTTTATGCCCTCTATACGGGATAAGTGATCTGCAACTACGTTCTCAGTCCCCTTCTTATCTTTAATTTCTAAGTCGAACTCTTGTAATAATAGGATCCATCTCAATAATCTGGGTTTGGCGTCCTTTTTGCTTATTAGGTACCTAATGGTAGCATGGTCTGTGTATATGATTATTTTGGCTCCTACCAAGTAGGAACGGAATTTGTCAAGAGCGAAAACGACTGCTAAGAGTTCCTTTTCTGTTGTGGTGTAGTTCATTTGGGCAGGGTCTAATGTTCTACTGGCGTAGTAGATAGCGTGAAGCTTCTTGTCCTTCCTTTGTCCTAGAACTGCGCCTACGGCGTAATCACTCGCATCGCACATGATTTCGAATGGTAGTCGCCAATCTGGGGGTTGCATGATTGGTGCGGTGATAAGCGCTGACTTTAGAGTTTCGAATGCCTCTAAGCATTCTTTGTCGAAGATGAACTCGGCATCTTTCATTAACAAACCTGTAAGAGGTTTTGTGATTTTCGAGAAATCCTTTATGAATCTTCGGTAGAATCCAGCGTGTCCTAAGAAGCTTCATATTTCTCGTACGGTTTTCGGAGGTTGGAGATCCTTTATGATCTCTATTTTAGCTTTGTCAACTTCAATTACCTTTTCAGAGATGACGTGTCCTAAAACGATGCATTGTCGGACCATGAAATGGCATTTTTCCCAATTAAGGACAGGTTCACTTTGGCGCATCTTTTGAGTACCATTTCTAAATTTGACAGGCAGCTTTCGAAGCTTTGTCCGCATACAGAGAAGTCATCCATGAACACTTCCATGATGTCATCTATGAAATCTGCGAAGATTGCCATCATGCATCTTTGAAAGGTTGCTGGAGCATTGCATAGTCCGAACGGCATTCGGCGGTAGGCAAAGGTACCGTAGGGGCAGGTGAATGTTGTCTTTTCCTGGTCGTCGGGGTGAATAGGGATTTGAAAGAATCCCGAATAACCATCTAGATAGCAGAAGTACGAATGTTTCGCTAGTCTTTCCAACATTTGGTCTATGAAAGGTAAAGGGAAGTGATCTTTCCGAGTCGCCTTGTTCAGTTTTCTGTAATCGATACACATCCTGTTTCCAGTCACAACTCTTTAGGTTATCGATTCACCTTTCGCATTCTTCACTACAGTAACGCCTCCTTTCTTTGGTACTACGTGTACTGGGCTGACCCATTGGCTCTCAGAGATCGGGTATATGATTCCTGCGTCTAGTAGCTTTTTCACCTCGTCTTTGACTACAGTGCTTAGGATCGGTTTATCCTTCTCTGATGTTCTCTTGAAGTTTTGCAGTCTTCCTCTAGCATGATACGGTGCATATAGATGGAGGGACTTATGCCTTTTAGATCGCTTGTATTATAGCCTAACGCAGTTGGGTATCTCCTTATGACTTCTAATAATCGCTCAGTTTCTGATTTTCCTAAATTAGCATTTACTATTACTGGTCTTTTGAATTCTGTATCTAGGAATTCGTACTTTAGAGTTTTGGGTAGCTCCTTAAGTTCTAAAGCTGGGTTTTTCGGACCTAGCATGTGATTTGGATTTAGTGCTAAGATCTCGCTCAGACTATCATCTTTGTATGGTGCATGCCAGTTGTCGTCTTCATGAATAGCAGGGATCTGGATTTTCATGATTTCAGAATATGTAGTTTCCTCCTTTTCTAATTCTCGTATGCATTCGTCAATGACATCTACTATATAGCATGTGTCATCGATGGCTGGTGCCTTCAAGAATTTAGTAAGGATGAACTCTATCTTTTCTTCTCCTACTTCGAATGTTAGCCATCCTTTCTTTACGTCTATAATAGCTCCTGCTGTAGCTAGGAACGGTCTTCTTAGGATAATTGGGGTAACAGAATCCTCTTTGATGTCCATGATTATGAAGTCGGTTGGGATATAGAATTGGCCTATGCGTACTGGAACATTTTCCAGTATACCGACGGGGTATTTGACTGATCGGTCAGCCAATTGTACGAACATTTTAGTTGGTCTTAGTTCTCCCATATTCAGCTTTTTGCATATAGATAAAGGCATGACGCTTATACTGGCTCCTAGATCGCATAGAGCTTTGTCTATAACGAACTTTCCTATGACGCAGGGTATGGAGAAACTACCTGGGTCTTTTAGTTTATGAGGCATGTTGTTTTGTATGATTGCGCTACATTCGGCAGTAAGTGTCACTGTCTCGTTATCCTCTATTTTCCTTTTATTAGACAAGATTTCTTTAAGAAACTTAGCGTATGACGGCATTTGAGTTATTGCTTCTGTGAACGGGATAGTGATGTTTAGTTGTTTCAGAAGTTCAACAAATTTCTTAAATTGTCCTGAAGTTTTGGAGTTTAGTAATCTTTGAGGATAAGGGGTCGGTGGTTTATATGGCGCTGGAGGCACATATGAGTTTTCATCTTTGGCGGCCTTTTGCTCGTCACATTCCTTCTTTTCTGTTTCAGACTCCTTTTCGGTTGGTTTATTAGATTTCTGTTGCATTACTAAATCTTCGTTCCTAGGATCTGTTGGTCCTTCCAATTCTTTTCCACTTCTCAATATAACAACATTTACGTGACCTTTCGGATTAGGTTCGGGCTGGCCTGGAAATGTTCCAGCTGGGGCAGCTGCAGAGGCTTGTTGTTGAGCCACTTGTGATATCTGCGTTTCGAGCATTTTGTTGTGGGTGGCTAAAGCGTCTACTTTTCCGGTCAGCTGTTTAATTTGCTCGCTAGTGTGTATGTTTTGATTCAGGAATTCTTTGTTTGTTTGAGCTTGAGTAGCTATGATTTTTTCCATCATCAACTCGAGGTTTGATTTCCTAGGGGTAGTCAGGGCAGCAGCGGCTGGTTTCTGATATCCTGGCGGAGCAGCTGGTGCTTACAAGGCATTATCGTTCTTGTAGGAAAAGTTTGGGTGGTTCCTCCATCCTGGGTTATAAGTATTTGCGTAAGGATTTCCTTGAGCGTAATTTACTTGGTCTGGTGGGATTCTGGCCAGCAATGGGAACTCGGGCGCATTATGAGTGGCGATTCCGCATAACTCGCAGTTTGGAGTTACAGCAGTGACGGTTGCAGTTGGGTTAACGGTCAGACTGTCAATTTTCTGTGCTAGAGCATCTACTTTAGCGTTGAACTTTTCAAGGCTGCTGATCTCGTACATCCCACCTTTCACTGCGGGTTTCTCTGCTGGAATTCGTTCACCTCCCCATTGGCAGTGGTTCTGAGACATGTTTTCGATTAGTTGATAGGCTTCGTCGTATGGCTTATCCATAAGTGCACCGCCCGCGGCGGCGTCTACCGTTAATCTGGTGTTATACAGAAGCCCATTGTAGAAAGTATGGATCATCACCCAGTCTTCTAAACCGTGGTGAGGACATGCTCTCATCATATCTTTGAACCTTTCCCACGCTTCGTAGAGAGATTTAGTATCTTTTTGTCGAAATCCGTTGATTTGGGCTCTAAGCATAGCAGTTTTGCTTGGCGGAAAGTATCTTGCTAAGAAAACGTTCTTCAACTGTTCCCACGTCGTAACAGAGTTGGATGGTAAGGATTGTAACCATGTCCAAGCTCTATCTCTAAGAGAGAAAGGGAAAAGACGAAGTCTTATTGCGTCTGGAGTTACTCCATTTGCCTTCACTGTGTCTGCGTATTGCACAAACTTCGTTAAGTGTTCGTTTGGATCCTCAGTTACATTTCCTGAGAATTGATTTTGTTGTACAGCTGACAGCAATGACGGTTTTAGTTCGAAATCGATTCGATTGATAGCTGGGGCAGCTATGCTACTTCGAGGCTCCATCTGAGAGGGTGTAGCGTAGGCCTTCAGCGGTTTGTTCTGAGGTCCTTCAGCCATCTTTGCTTCTTCAACAGGAGGATGAGCTAGAAGATCAGGAATGTTGTGTCTTCGTTGATATTCGATGATGCGCCTTTTTAGATGTAAGAAGCGCTCTAGTTCGGCGATTGTAGGTTGTAAGATGTCGCCTTGTGAGCGAGTACTTGGCATACAATCGAAGAACAAGTAGAGGGAGAGAGAATTGTTAACCTAGTCTATATCGTGTAACAAAAGATTACACTATTGACTAAACGGGTCCCCGGCAACGGCGCCAAAAACTTGATCGCGACTTTCTATGTCTAACAAATCTAACTGTAAGTGCACAGTCTATCGCGTAGTAATAAAATATCGATCCCACAGGGACTCGTAATCAATCTAGTATGATTGGGTGTTACAGTGTTTAGCTAGGTCGGTAAGGTTTTAGGGAGTAATAGCAGACGAAACGTGTAAAAAAGAAAGAAACTAAAACGTTAATTAAGGTATGAATTTATGAATCGATATGCAATAATTTTGTTCTTCGGGGATTTGACAAATTACTGGTGTATTAAGTGTTTTCAAACTTAGTTTAAGAAGAAGATAATGATCTAAAGACTTTTGTCTCACGATGGTTGTTGACGCTAGTCGCAACTCTAAGGCGGAACGTATGCTGTCGCTATCCCGTTCGGGGTTAAAGTTACTTTTTGAAAATCTCTAAGTTCTAATCCTTTTTTAAAGCGCTTTCGCTGTTTTTAAATCGAATGCCTAGTTTTTACTATCTAGTCTTAGCCGCAGCTGTCGCTTGTTGGTTCGTACCTTAGTTAATTTTCCACTGTCGTGGCAAAACTATTTTTAAATAAGTTCTCGCTGTCGCGACGAACGTTTACTTAGAAATTTTGATTAAAAACTAAAACCATAAATGAGTTCTGAAAAGAGAAAGATTACGCCAATTATTATCAAATCCCGTCCGAATTATTATTACATATCGACTACGGTAATTTAGCTAGACATGGAAGAAGAATTGATAATGCATAAATAAAAGCAATAATTGAGAACATACATCATAATGAAAATTGCAATCACGATTAAAATAAAAACCTGGAAATATCCCAATTGGCTTTTAGGCAGATCCTCCACAATGTCGGCAGGATTCTGGTCTTTGTGCCAATTGATCGTGCAAGAAAAGGAAAGTACAAAAATACCAAAGAATACAGAGACGAAAAAGAGAAACAAATAAGAATATGAGAAAGGTAAAGTTGCTCTGAAGATAAACTGGCAGCACTTCGTTGTCTTGAATGCGGCTCCTGGTTTCAGGTCCCAGCCTCTTTCTTTTATAGAGAGAGAGTATCTAACGGCTATTTCTTCAGGAAGTGGGTTTGAGGCAGAAAAGTAGGAGTTAGTGGTCACTCTTTTGGTCTTTGAGGGGAAATTATAGCACGTGACCTCATTCTGCACGTTCTGGGTGCATGACGGTCGTCATGGATGTGTGACGGTCGTCACACGCATGACAAGCGTAATGGCTATGTGACGATCGTCACATCAGTAGAACTCGTATCTGCTGTTTTTCTCTTGGTTTTTCATCTGGTTTTCACCTGTTTTTGCTCCTTTTCTTCATATTGCTTTGCTTGTACATGTTCTTTGAATACCTGCAAAATACTTAGACAAATAACATGGAATGCCCCGAATTCGGAGTGAAACCAGTCGAATATTAGTTAAAACACATGTCATTATATATATACTATTTCGCGTTATCAAGTGATAAAGGTGAACGATCCTAGAGTTGCAAAAACCGAGGAAGGATTTTGTGATCTCGAGAAACAATTGAAGATGATGAAAGGACTTAATGCAACTGGTCTTAAGGCTCATGACTTGTGTCTAGTTCTGAGTGTGGTTATTCCCCCCGAAGTTCAAAATGTCTATTTTTGAAGTATACAAGGGCGTTAGTTGTCTAAGATATCATTTGACGATGTTTTGTTGAAAGATGACCACTTATATTGATAACGATAAGATGATGATTCACTGCTTTTAAGAAATTTTATGTGGTGCATCCTTGATGTGGTATATGAATCTAGAAAGGAACCATATTCAGTCTTGGGAAGACCTAGCTGATTCTTTTTTGAAGTAATACAATTACAACATGGACATGGCTTCAGACAACGATCAATTAATGAGCATGAGTCAGAAGGACAACGAATCCTTCAGAGAGTACGCACAGCGGTGGAAGGAATTGGCAGCTCAAGTTCATCCACCACTCTAAGAGAAAGAGTTAGCCAACATGTTTCTAAGAATGCTGTCAGACTCTTATTATGTCAGGATGGTAGGTGTTGTGCTATTAGAATTCTCTAAAATTGTGGAAGTCAGAGTAACCATCGAAGACGCGTTCAAAAATGGAAGAATCCAAGATGACTCGAATAGCTAAGCTAGTGAAGAGAAATATGATAGTGATTCCCAAGAGGAAAGAAATGTTGAAGTTGGTGCAATTTTGGATTCTCCTCAGATCCTGCAAGCTCCTATTCTGGTACCTTATCACCAATATTCGTATGCATCGCCTGTTCAGTGCCAGCAACCAACTTCGTGAACTTTCATTCCAGCGGCAAAGGTTGGTTCCTCAGGATCAATGTTAGAATCAACAATCTCAGAATTCGAATGATCAAAATCAGTGTCAGAATCAACAAAGACCTCTAAATAGTCCAAAAGGAGAGACTCGCCAGTTTGATCCAATACTCATGACTTACAGTCAATTATGGTCTCGTTTTGCTCAAAACTCGGTGATGACACCCAGAAAGACTAGAGCCATGTGTATTCACTCTTAAAAGGCTTTTTTTTTCTGTTTTATAATGCCGATATTGTCCAGTCTCTTGTCTTGGCAGAGAATTGGGAGGAGGATGACGAAAGTGAAAACGCAAGATCTCTTGTCGTATGCTCTTGAATAAAACCCTGCTGATGATGTAAGACATTGTTTCAAATCCCTAAACACTGGAGATATAAGGGAGCTAGACCCTCTCTAACCCCTTTGAGTCTTGAAGTAGGAGTTTTCCTTCCAAAACAAAAAAAAAAACTAAATTTTAACCTGGTGTAGGGTAGTTTTTAATTAAGTTGATCGAGCGCCTAGACTTTCAAGAAAAGAGATGAGTCAACATTTGAGGATCCATTACACCTATTCCTCACACACTAGGAGGCTAGGAGTCAAATCCAGAATGAGTATCCCTTATCTAGCCAAAGAATTGGGCAGCCATAATCCTTTCAACAAGTTAGAATGAATTAGAGTCACACGATTTGTTCACAAATAAAAAATGAAAAATAAAAGCCCGCTAAGTCAAAACCTATGAAGGAGACTTAGAAAAAATTGAGGCGTCCTGCTGGACTTCAAACCCTACGAAGGATTACAAAGAAAAATCCTCAATAAAAAACAAAGTCGTGTGGTCGAACGCCAGAAGCAAATAGGTGACTGACTGTCATGTCCAAAGCCTCAGCGGTTTCTCAACCATATTAAGATCATCTTGAGAGATGAGTGCTTGTGTCAGGTTAACTGAATGTAGGGTTGAAGAACATCACGAAGAATGGGTGGGTACAAATAAACTTTGAGCCTTTATCCTTTGTTTTTTAAACCGTGAACCAAGCCACGATACAACCCTCAAAAGACCTAATTGAAGCAGGGTTTATTTCGAAAACATACTCGATGAGATAACGTTTCCAGACTCCTATGAGCTAAGCTGAAAGTTTGTGTTGGCTTTATAAAATAAATCAATTTCATATCCTAACTAGTGATTCGGTATGCTTTCTTGAATGATCTTTGAATTTTATAAGAACTTTAAGTCTTGAAATCGTGTGAACTTTCAATTATGGTACTTTGAAAGATGACCTTTGGACTTTGTATCCAACCTTGTAAATCTTGAATGAACATCCCACTTGTGAAAGAAATTGAATTTAAATATGAAGCATAAACTTCGTGCTTAACTTGTAAATTATTCTGAGCTTGTACTTCTCCTCATAGTTTAGAAGTTTGAATGAATCATAGCTTGAACTTGGATGGATGAAATGTGGCATTGATCTTTGATAGATATGGACTTGAAACTTGGATATGGATATGGTAATGACAATGAAATTTTTGTATATAGAAATGTTTAATTGATGAACTTTGCACAATCCATTCGGAACCCCAAGAAACTCACACGGTCTTTATACCAAATTCTTGACCAAAATAAATGCCCAAGATACTTGATGTCGTTTAGACGAACTCAAATCGATAAACCCTTTAGCCTTGACCATCAATTTGATCACAAATTGATCACCTTCCTCTCTACCAACCGGGAACATCTTAACTTAATGAAGACTCCAAGCAAACCTTTAGACGATGATGATCCTCTTACATGAACCATGCCTCGAGGAGCCCTTGGTAATAAGGATACAACTTACCATAAAATCCTAGCCAATCCCCACATGCCCATGCTTAGAATCAATGGGATAGAAATTCAAATTCTTCTCGAATCTTCTGAGAAATCTTTGCAGACGCTTTGAAGTAAATCCTGATTCATCAGTGAACAAAAAAACAAAACAAATCATAAAGACCTGGTTAGCCACGCATGTATGGTTGATCTAGAAATGTTATGCGAGACGATGCACAAAGATGTGAGATCTTAGGTTAAAAATTAGGGTGCGACAACATACGAGTCGATACGTGTTTTTTATGAGCGGCGTTAAGTTCCCATTCCAGCAGTTAGGGTCGATGCCTGTTTGCAGTAGAACGGAACAATAACGTACTCTTTTTGAAAATGGTTTGATACATGATCCCGAAGGATGAAAATGATTTGAATTTGTTTGTGAGTTTTAAATAACTGAATTGAATTGGTTTGAGATTCACATTGCATTAAAGTATATGATATAGGAGCGAATGCATCGCATGATCACCCACAGACGGGACGTACGCTAAACACTCTAGACGAATCAAGGAGAGACCCCTCACTCATCATTTCCCATATACTTAAGGCTCGTGGCACATTATGTTCATCATATTTATTACGTGTTTTGAGAAAAAAAGGAGAAAGACGCACAAAAGGTCTAAGGGGAAACTTGGTCCTAACACTGTCATGCAAAATGGCCCTAAGGTTGGGATGCGAGAGGAAATTCTATCCTAATGTTAGCATGCAAAAGTGGACCTATGGTTGAGGTTAAGAAGGGACTAACCTAAAGTTATCATGTATGGCTTAACTTCTAATATCTACCATACTCCAAGCTTTGTCAAAAATTAAGTTGGACTAGGAAGCCTTAAGGGAGCATGCAAGAACAAAACAGAACAAGGAAAACAAATCAAAAACAGCAGCTACAACAACACTCCAGCTTCAGAACAACAACAAAAGCCATTACGCCAAAAATTGTTTTTAATAGCGCTTTTTTTCACCTAATAGCGCTATAAAAGCCCCCGCTTTTATAAATTTGATACATATAATAGCGCTTTGAAAACGCTATTAAAATGAGTGCTTTTAATAGCACTTCATTATAAATGCTATCATTGTCCTGTTCCGCGCTACCATACACCTTGTTTATGAAAGGATTTAATAGCGCTTTTTGAAGAAGTGCTATTATAGTCCTTGTATTTAATAGCGCTTTTTGTAGAAGTGCTATTATAGTCCTTGTATTTAATAGCGCTTTTTGTAGAAGTGTTATTATAGTCCTTGTATTTAATAGCAGTTTTTTTAAAAGTGTTATTGTAGACACTATCTTTAATAGCACTTTCTAGAAAAGCGCTATTAATGCCCTTTATTTATTCTTTTAAGAAAATGAGATTTTATAACTCAATACTACAATAAAAAATCACACATTTTTAAAAAATGCAAATATCAATAATATGACACGTAAGACATGGTCAATTAATTTGTATTCAAAATAACTTCAAATAATAGAAATAAAGTTATTTCCATCATATATATTCACGACTATCAAATATGAATAATATATCATCCAGAAATTAATCATTGATATCATGTACTGAATATAAAATAAAGTATCTTTTTTATTAACTATTATATATGAGTAAGCAGTGTTATCAAATTGCGGCGTCATGGCCGCAATGGCGATATACATAGAAGTTTTCAGGCTTGCCGCAATGGTAAATACCACCTGTTATTTCGGCGAGAATGATGTAGACCAAGATCCTCCATTTGACTCAGGCAATCCAGTCTCTGCTTGCTCTTGGTTCTTCTCATCTTTGCCTTAAATCTTGACTTTACCAACAGAGTTTGTACTGTATTTTCAAAGTTCCCAATGGCCATTACGATCAAAAGAAGACCGCAAAATATTACATGTCCGAAGAGTTACTGTCATTATAAGGCTAGCCTTTGCAATAAACAATAGCACCGGAACCAGGTTCATTTTCATGTGTTCCTAGTCAAATTTTGATAAGTAAAAAAGCTAGCAGGAGCATACCTGCCATTCAGAAATCTCTCCAGCAAATGCAGTATAGAGCAACAATAGTCCAACATATGCCTTAATTCCCTGAATCAAGATAGGATCACAAATACAGATGATGAATGTCCAAACTTTTCCATGAAGTAAAACTTAATAACATACAATGCTAGAACAATAAATTTGAAAGCGTGTGTATCATCAATTTATGTATGAACTAATCACACTTTTACCAGCAAAAAACCCGACATATGCTTCTCAACTAATTAACCATCACTCACAATGAAATCATGAAAGACAAATCAACAATATTAAAGGAACATGAACATTGTGCACACACAAAAACGCCTCGTACTAACACCAAAAAAAGCAGATTTAAACCTTGAGTAAAATATCATAATCACTACGCTAAAAATTGTTTTTAATAACTGCCACAAACTGGATCTATAAGAGAAACACATTAAAACACTTAGAAAGAAATTATACCTCTTAAATCACAATACAAAGACGACCATCGACAACGGTGTACTTGACGAAAGTACGAGCAGCATATCCCACTGTGTTTCCACTGCCAACAATCACATCCCTGCAAATAATCAAGAGGGGAGTGAAAATGGGGTGGGATAAAGATGTTTTAACTTTCACTCTCATCTCAAACTGGAGTGACAAACATATGTGAGGTGGACTGAAAAAAAGTTATGTTACAATTGCAAACTTTTTGTATTTTTATTGTACAATGCAAATATCAAGAGATTTCCCATCACTTTCAACCTACACAATTCGCACATACTGTATAATGCATAGCCCAAAACAATCAACTACAAGACTTCATAGACTAGTGAGAAAACTCCCTATATAAATCATATAAAGAGAACAATATACCTTTCCATCTTAAACCAAACCCATAAAATTTACTAACCTAAGAACTTAAGTGTAATTTCATAACAATCTGAAAATGAAATTAAAAAAAGTTATTAGAGATAGAGTGAAAGTAATACCTAACAATTTCATCTTTAACCTTTTTAATAACTCATTGGTATTTCCGACGGCATCATATTGTTATTCTACTGCATCATATTGTTATTCTACTGCATCATGATTATAGAAGCATTGGTTAGAAAGAAATCGAAGATAAAACATAGTGCAATCATCTTATTTTTTGTTCTTCATATCTTGCTAATAAACAACACAATCCCCAACATTACTGTACCGTGCATGAGAAACAGAAAACTGAGTTGGATCTTTGAGGATTGGGAATGAAGTATCACCGGCACCATCTTTATTCTGAAATAGGAAAGAAAATGGGTAAATAATTATGCTGATAAACTCACCATAAAAAATATCAAAATAAGGGAACCACGACGCTAGCTTCTCTCTTAATAACTAAGTCTTGCCTTTTCATATACGTACAAGTTCCCATCAGCATGAGCAACAACAAAAGCACCATCATGTTTGGCTTGATTCCTAGCTTTTATCTAACCTAATAACTAACAAGCTTCTGGATTTGATCAACAACCCAATACATAATGGTTGGAAAATTGTGATTTCTGTTATGCCAGTTGTTAGGTTAGTTAGTTAGTCTGAAGTTAGTGTTAATGTTTAAATGCTTAAAACAATTAGTGTTAGTTAAAAGGTGAAGATTGAGTTAACTTATTAGTTAACTGATAAAATTGTTAGCTTGTTTAAAATGTGAAAAGATCTGTTATGAGCTTGAAATGTGGAATCCTGTTAGCTTCTGTAATGAAATTGTATCAAAATTCTGTTAGAATCCGGTGAACAATGTTATGCTTAGAATTATGTTTATGTTGTTGTTGGCTTTGTTTAAGATGTGAAAAAAAACTAAATGAATTTGAATTGTTATACAGTCAGTTAGACTGTTCTAAAATTCTTTAGGAATCCAATGGAATGCCTACTATTAATCTAAATGAGAGCTTTATATTTTTTTGAATTTGAAAGTTGATATGCTATTGTTTGGATGCTAAGTAAATGAGTTTATGGTTCAATTATGAAATGGTGGTGCATGCATTAGTCTTGGTGAATCCTATTTGTGCATATGTAATGTGTGTGTTGATGCATTGCTTCGTGTTGCAGGTACAAGCCTTCTTGTGAATTAATGAGAGCTTGTTCAATATTAATGCTAGAAGGTCTACCCAAATGGCTTTAGCAGGCGCCATTGCTGCTCCCGCGTAGTAGATTGGAAAGAACACCTAGTTCCTTGCTCAGTATTTGGCTCAGTCTCATGTATGCAACACCGGCTCATGAATAAGCACGCGTTCAATCAGACCTAATGTGAGTTCTAAATTGGAACAAGTTAAGACAATAAGGATATGTGAATGCTTTACCTTAAGACTCGACTACCTGGTTGATTATGAAAGACTCTACTGAGCAACCATGTTTTGATTATAAAAGAAAGATTGCATGTATATAAATCTCATCAATTCGAGTAGGATCAGAGTTCACTCCAAGAACAGAAAATGTGGCACATATACAAACCATTGACTTATGGTTGATCCTCATCTTTCCAACATGAAGTATATGGATAGACTCAGTTGGATGATGTAAACCACTCGTCTGAGTTACGATTACCTGCAAAATAGTAAATTCAACTACAATATTATTGTCACAAAATAATCACTTCTCAGTATTTGATATCGATGCTCGCTCACATAGTACTAAAAGGGTGAAAATGAAAAGTAAAAGAATTGTAACAACATACATTGAATTCGGTGTCGTGTTTTCGCACAAGTGTCTCTACATAGGTTCCCAAACCAGCAGTTGCATAAAGAGCATAAACACAATTTAAGCTCAACTTGATTTTGCAACGAAACAGGTCTCGGTTTCTTACACTCTTAAGACAGCACATCTGTAGTTTCGATAGAAACAAATATATATTCATCTAAATCAGATGTGGATGATTCAATGAAACCCTACCAGGATCTATTGGACTAGTGGTTGCAAGTGTGACATGCAGGTTTTCTGAAATAATATCAATTTGCAATATGCGTCCGACATCAAAAGGTTCGGGTGCATAAACGGATTTGGTTGCTCCTGAGAGAGATAATTGCATTATCAAGGATAGAAATGGATTGATTAGGCTCGAAGCTATTGGTACTTTGCGACATAATGGTTGCCTCGACTCAGCCAAACTACAAGATCATGAGAATAGAATTAAAGAAACACATAAAGCAAGAAAGTGCATTCTAATTTACATAAAGTAGCAGCATTGAGTCAATGATAGAGTATTTGAGAGAAAACAAGTTACAGGAATTCATCCTCTCCAATGTCGTTGCTCATTAGACTTCTCTTTTCTTGATTTCCTTTTCCTTTCTCTTCATTATAGTTGAATGGTTTTTGCTCTTCAAAATCCTTACTAGCTACTACAGAAGAGCTCAGAAAATCATGCAAAAATTATTTCAATATCAGAAAGCTCCAGAAGGAGAAACAAACATAACAAACAACTTTATTTTTCATTCCAAAATTAAGTTAACAGAAAAAATTCTCATTGCTCACCACTTCCAGCCAAAGAAAAAGCGCGATCATTATGTTTCCTTTGCTGTTGAATATTGCAGTCTCCATTTTCCAGTAAAAGACACAGCACAACATCAATCAAAACCTTCATCTCATTTAATGATGGTGTACAATGGCATTGCTTTAGGAATTTTAGTGCCTATGAATGTGTAGATTCATTAAGTCAAATCTTCTCACTACATTTGGTTTGTTAACGAACCAATTCATGTTGTTTGTCCTGCTTATACTACACAAGTTTCAAAATATGTACAATTGCAAACTCATGATCTCAATTTCCACCCTAGTCCGATAATAGGATATGCCCAGTTAGCCAAAGACTAGTGCATAATCATTGTAAATGGTGGGAAACTGGGAATCAAATAGCATGCACTATATTAATAACCACAATTTACGTTTGTTTATAGTTGTTAAAATAGCGCACCTGTTCAATTTTGTTAAACTGTTCTCTCTTATCATCTTCAAGAGAAACACCACTAAGAACTGCCTCCTTTATTTGGTCTGCAAAGGCATAAATACAATTGTTATGAAAGGTAAAATGAAGAGCCACAGATAATGAGTTTGTCTTAAATCCCGTAGAAAGTAAATGAAACAACCGTCTGTTATTTGGTAATTGGCATGAGTTTAAGAGTAAAGTCATAAAAATATTTCACGACGAAGATATGTTATTGAAGGTTGAAGATGGGTCATGATGAAGATATGTTATTGAAGTTTAATAATAGTGTTTTTTTAATAAAGTGTTATTAAAATCACATTGTCTATACTCTATAATAGCGTCCGACCATAAAATGTTATTATAGATATGTTTGTTTCTTTTTTAATAGCACTTTTTTTAAAAGTGTTATTATAGATATGTTTGTTTCCTTTCTAATAATAGCGTTTTTTAATAAAGTGTTATCAAACTCACATTGTCTACACTTTATAATAACGTCCGACCATAAAGTGTTATTATATATATGTTTGTTTCCTTTTTAATAGCACTTTTTTTTTAAAAGCGCTATTAAATTATATGATACAAAATATCAATTTTGGCGTAGTAAGCCTAGCAAATAAATATAACAGCATTTAAAAACTCATGTTTCAGCACATAACAGGTGTAAAAAATAGCAGGCATAATATATGCACAATTAACAGCATGTTAAAATCTAGAACAGCAGGTGTGAAAAGTTATGCAGCATGTTGTTATACTCCAAATTTGTCCTACCTTTTTCAAAATTTTCATTGGCCCGACTTTATTTTTGATTTACCTCACTTGTTCAACATAGCGTATTTTTCAGCAAAAATAAACTTTTTCACCTTTTTAACCCAATAAGAGAGTGCTATGTGGCATTTATTTTTATATATATTTATCATTATTTTAGTTTCATTTTTTTATATGTTAATATAATATAATTTTAATATTAATTAATTAATTAGCTTACATTAGAATAGAAAATAGAACTTAAATAGTTTAAATAGGATTTTAATATTATTTTTTAAAAATAGACAGAAATAGTTTTTTTTTAATTTTTTAGAATTTTTTAATATAAATTTTATTTGTTAGAATTTTATTAGTTTTAGAATTAATATTAGAATATGATTCTTAAATTGATTTTATTAGGATTTTTAAATAGTTTCTAGAATTAGCCGGTTAGAAAATGTTTTTCTTAAATAAATTATTAAATGGATTTATTTAAAATTTTAATGGTTAGATATTTGTTGTTCTTAGAAATAGAACTTAAATTAGATTTTAAAAAGAAAATTAGAAATAGAGTTTAAATAGCTTATTTTTAGAAATTAGAAAATAATAGTTTAAAAAATAATTGTTTTTATCGGAAATAGATTTTTATTTAGAATTTGAGAGTTATTAGAATTAGATTAATTAGTTATTTAGCTTAGGCTAGTTTAATTAGAATTAATCAGTTTTAGTATTAATTAGGATTAATTTTTACTAGTTTTATTTAAATAGAATTACATTAAGGTTAAATTTTAATTGTTATTATTTAACTAGGATTTTAGTTAGTTTTTATTTAATTATTTGAGTCAGCACTTTACTAATCAACATTGTTTTTCAGTTCTAATCATCATCAGCACATTTTAATCAGCATTAGCACAAATTAACAAAAGTCAAAAATGGTGACACGTGTCGAACAGTGGGTATATAACCCACTGTTCATTTTCTCCTTCCGCAGAACCCTAGGGATCTGTGCCTCTCTCCCTCACAATTCATCATCTTCATCGTATCATCACCTTCCTCATCCAACGAATACCCAGTGACGAACCAACCCACACCTTCCGACCCGTTTTCCACTTCATCGTCTTCCACCTTCAACATCAAAACTCTCCTTCTGCAGATTTCCAAACACAACCCAGAACTCATCATACTCAACAATCCCTTCATCAAGAACACAAAACCTATTTCAACATCTATCTTCGCCCTTCAATCTTCATCTCAACTCAAGCTTCAAACTTCATCATCATCATCCACTGTTCAACAAATTTCATTCACCCTTCATTCACACTTCATCTCCTTCAACCACACGAACAAACTTCCATCGTGAATCAAACGAAACAACCCAGAAAAACCCAAAATTCATCTTCAACACCTTCACCCTCCTTCTATAAATTGCAAAACCAAACACACATCAACCCAGATTTTCGTCTCATCTCCATCGTTCTTCCCAAACTTCCAACAAACTTCAAACCGAAAACCCTTAACCCATTGTTCTTTCGAACAACCTTCACAAACTCAGAAGCATCTTCTTCACTCAACCTCCTCAAACCTGCAACAAACATCCATCTTCAAAACTAACGAAACCCATACCTCCATCTTCCTTCTTCATCACTACCCAAACTCAAAATCTATTTATAGATAATTAATATATCTATATTTTTCAAACAGTTTTATATCTTATATTTGTTTTTTTTAGAATAATGTAAATATATTACATATTAGTTTTTTTTTAATATATTTCTTTTAGAAGTTTTATTAATCTCTTTTTTTTAGAATTTGAACATTTTATATATTTTAGAGGTTAAATTTTATTTCTTATTGGGCATTTTGTTCCACTTTCATCTGTTTAGCGGTCTATGACGAGACTTTCGTAATTCATTACCAGTCAAATTATTGATGAGTAATGTTGGATCCAAGACCACCTCCTTTCTCTTCTCATTTCTTCTTCTTCCCAATTTTATTTTGACTTTCCGCGATCGATGAAGTCTTGTATTCGTAAGCGTCGCATATCGCAGTCGATAACCTTATTGGTTTTAAATCTATGGAAAATGACCATTTGGGTCATTTTCTTTACTTTGGGATCGTGATAGGCTACCTTTGATTAATCGAAATTATGTTTGCGATTAAGACGAGATCCCACTGCTTTTGGTCCGTGTGACACGATTTAATAAGAGAATGATCCTCAATATCATTTCTCCATCTTGTCCTTAGCACGGATATCAATTATGCGACCTCCTATAGTTCGCCTTCCCTTATAAGTTGAGCTACGACGGTTTAGCGTCACATTGGTCCCGATTCGATTCACTTATCCTTTTGAGCCATATTTCAAAACATCAAAGAGGAGATTGGAAGCTTGGAAATGAAGCTTGCACGCAAATTCAAGGGTCAACGGAACCACTCTGTTCGGTAACTTTCCCTAATTCAAACTTTTTAATCAACCGCTGAATGTTGTGAGCCGATCGTTAAATACGTAGAAAATAATGAGTGAGGAGCCTCTTCTCACTTTTCTAGAATGTTTAGCGTATGCCCTTTGGGCAAATATGCGACTTATTCACTCCTACGTCTTAGGATTTAGCGTGTGCGTACCGACCCGCTTCCTTTCTCTCGCCTTCGTGCGATCGAAACTGCTATCCTATTCCAATTATTTTCTTAATTAAATTGCGAAAGAATTGAGTTCTTGGAGTCTTGCACTCCTTGAATTCTTGAGTGACAACTATTAAGGCGTACGCCTCGAGCAGCGTGTCATTCGAACTTTCGTTCCTAAAACACTTCCCTTAATTATTTGGACAAGTACATTCACTGTCCAACAAACATATTTTATAATTAATGGAATGAAAAAGGTGTCATTGGGATCTAGCGTTCTAACGATATCCCGACTAATTGGTTACGAGGTCGACGTCTCGTTTATCGAATAGCCGTCATTCCTCTTAAAATATACAACCCGTCTAACGTTGTTCCTCACCCTCGTGCGATCGAATCTAAACCCTAGTGCGCGTCTAAACCGTACACCAAGTTCAAATTATTTTCTTAAATCAACGTATGAAAGAATTGTGTTCTTGGGGTCTCGCACTCCTTGAATTCTTGAGGAACCACTCTTGGGGTGTACACTTTAGGTTGTGGGTGGCTCGACCTTTCGTCTATAAAACACGTGCCCTAACTATGTGGATAAATACTTTCATTGTCCATTCAAACACAATTTTATAATTAATTGAATGAAAAAGGTGTTGTTGGAATCTAGCATTTCAATAATATCCCGATTAATTGATAGTGATACCGACGTCTCGTTTATCGAATAGTCGTCATTCTCCATCAAATTACCTAACCAAACTCCTTTTTCTCGCCCCCGTGCGATCGAAACCCTAAAACCCACTCAAATACATTCTCTTTCCAAAACCAAAACATCCAATACGATAAACCTAATTCCTCGCCCTCGTGCGATTTTCCAACTCAAACACCTTTTACCAAAGAACATTGTTTAGTCCATTCTCCCACGCATAAGAAACTTGTGCTTCAGCCTCCCCAAGCAAGTAGACAAGCCAACGTTTAGCAGTTAGAATGCGACCTAAACACTCGTTCATTTTAAACTTTTTACCGTAGTTGTCCGAACTACGGACGCTCTGATTCTTTATTCTCTTCTGAATGTAAGATACGTAGGCACAAGATTGCGATGATCTTGGCGAGCACAATTCCATAATTCCCTCCTTTTCCCGTAGTCCCACGAACTACGATGCTCTGACTTTCCCATTGCACAAGGGAGTATGTAGGCACAAGGGCCCCAATCCTTGGCGAGCACCCTAATAATAGACCACCCATTTCCCTTTAGAAGAAAATGTAACACCCCCTTTCTACACCCCAAAAATAACGAATAATCATTTAGGAATAAATTCAAAATTTCATCAGAGTACATTTATATCACGGCAAAAAAGGGGCATATCACATTATACCAAAAATTCAACATGCACAACACCTGCTCAACAGATATGCAACAACGGGGTAACACCCACAAGGAAAAATATTTAGAACATAGGCGGAAACATCTAATTATTTCATAACTTCCAAAACATATAATCACATACATATACATCATTCGAGTTGATTCACAACATCATCAATATATACAATATTCAACCAACATGTTTCATCAACATTCATCAGCAGATACAAACATAGATGTATCACAAAAGAATCAAAACAATCCCTAGCTACCCGGTGCTACATATCAGAGCCGACCGACCAAAAAGGGATGAAGTCACGCTTCACAAAAAATCTCCAGCAATCTAATCTGCAATGCCTCATAGAGCATTATAAAACAGCAGAAGGGTGAGAAACAATATCATAATAATCAATGCATATAATTATTTATATATATATATATATATATATATATATATATATATATATATATATATATATATATATATATATATATATATATATATATATATATATATATATATATATATATATATATATATATATATATATATATATATATATATATATATATATATATATATATATATATATATATATATATATATATATATATATATATATATATATATATATATATATATATATATATATATATATATATATATATATATATATATATATATATATATATATATATATATATATATATATATATATATACACAATTCAAGTTCTCACCACACCTCATCACAATTCATCATATACATCACAATGCATATTCACACAATCAAGCATATTCATCAAATCATGCTTCTATACATACTCATCATTTTCCACCTAAACATCTACCATTATGTTTATTCGCCATACATCATGCAACGATGATAAATGCAAATCATAGAGGCCAACTCGCTACTCTATGCAAATGTAATACGATACCGACTTAATCGTCCATCAGATTCTCCTAAGAATCAATTCACTCACGCCCCTCATGTGTACACTATAAATCATCAGATTCTCCTAGGAATCACATTGCTCATCAGATTCTCCAAGGAATCACATCGTTCATCAGATTCTCCGAGGAATCACATGGTTCGTTAGATTCTCCGAGGAATCACATTGTTTATTAGATTCTCCGAGGAATCACATTGTTCATCAGATTCTCCGAGGAATCACATTGTTCATCAGATTCTCCGAGGAATCACGTCACTCATCGGACTCTCCTAGGAATCACATCACTCATCAGATTCTCCGAGGAATCACATCACTCATAGAACTCTCCTAGGAATCCTATCACTCATCGGACTCTCCTAGGAATCAACAGCACAAGAATGTACTTCATGATGCTTCACTTGCAAAATGACCACATACTCTTCTTGAAATGCATACATGTTTACAAACATACTCATGCATTCTTCACATTCATCGCATATATTCATTATGCATTCACAATATATATACATATCACAATGCATATATACATATTTGTCATTCATTCACAACATGCATTTCTATTCAATTCAAGTAAATGCACCAAATTGCCAAACGGCCACATTCCACACTTCACGAATCACAAACTAGGATTCACGCCATACGGCCACCCACAGCACATATAACAGCATATAATTAGTCATCTCGGGCAAGGAATGATCGCAACCAAACCACACAAATAATCCACGAATGGAAAACACGAGAAAAGAAAATATGCTACTGTGTTCGCTAACCTTTGCCTGGCGAAGCCCCTAGCGAACTTTCGCTACCCGTTTGCCTGGAGAACTTGCCAGCGAAGACCACTGGGATTTATTCTGGAATTACTCGCTAGCACTCGCTAGCACACTCGCCTGGCGAACCTTCGCCACACTCATTCCCCTGGCGAACTTTCCAGCAAAGACAGGGTGGATGCTACTAACTTGGTTCGCTGCTGCTCGCTGGGCTTCGCCCGGCGAAGCTTCGCTGCCATTCGCCTGGCGAGCCTGTGAACTCAGAACTTCCATGGCTGTCCGAAAGCCCAAACTTCACAAACCGACCGATTTTAAAACCAAACAACCCCAGTAAGTTCAACCCAATAACACCCGACTATACTACTCCATCCATTTCTCGATTCTAACCGGTTAAAACAACATTCTACCGATTAAATCCTAATATTGCCCTAAGATGAAAATGAGTAGAAACTCTCCTCAATCCAACATCAAACAACCAAAAGCATACATAATCATACACATTAACAGTATAATAGAGTTTCACACCCTTACCTGATTAATCACAAGCTAGGGTTTGATCTTGATGTTTTCCAAAGTTTCCTCTTCTTTCTCTCCTCTTTCTCTTCTCCTTCTTTCTTTCTCTTTTCTTTCCTTCCTTTCTTACCATCTTTCTTTCCCTTCTATTTCCTCTTTAATATCTTCCTATTATTTTTCCCAAAACATCTACTAACTCAATATCTCATAAAATATCCCCCTTATCATTAAATAGGAAATGTCCAAAATACCCTCCAACTATTTTCTCCGAAAACTCCCAAAATCGGGTAAAATAGAATAATATGTAAACATAACATATTTCCACGAAAATTCCACATCAAAATAATATTCGCCCAATTAAAATCAAAAAGGACTTAACAAAAAAGGGATAATCGAAATCGGGGCGTTACAACTCTCCCCCACTTTAGAAATTTTCGTCCTCGGAAATATTACCTGATCCAAAACAACTCTGGATGCGACTCACGCATCTTACTCCCCAATTTCCAAAGTCGTACACGATCGCACGCATGCACACTTTATACCGCAATCAGAGTTATGCCATGTGGCTCCTATAAAACCTTAAATTCGCAACAATCTCCCTTGGAGATTATGGGTACACCGCCCGTACCCCACCAGGAATAACATCTCGGTCATTCTACCTCGGTGATCGTCTCACTAGGAACGACACATAGTCATTCACTACGCCAGAAATGAAATTTAGCAGCGCAACAAAAGACAGCGCTTTCTAAAAAAGCGCTGCTAAAGGGTCATGAAAAAAAAAAACAAAAAAATAGCATACCTAAGACAACGCTTGTTAAAAAAGCGTTGCTAAAGGGGGGGAGGGGGGTCAAAGAAAGCGCTTTAAAAAAGCGCTGCTAAAGGGGGGGTCTACGAAAGCGCTTTTAAAAAAGCGCTGCTAAAGGGGGTCCTAAGGCAGACCTATAGCAGTGCATTTAAAAGTGCTGCTAAATGCCAAAAAAAGCGCTGCTAAAGGGGGTCCTAAGGCAGACCTATAGCAGCGCTTTTAAAAGCGCTGCTAAATGCCAAAAAAAGCGCTGCTAAAGGGGGTCCTAAGGCAGACATATAGCAGCGCTTTTAAAAGCGCTGCTAAAGGGGGTCCTAAGGCAGACCTATAGCAGCGCTTTTAAAAGTGTTGCTAAATGCCAAAAAAAGCGCTGCTAAAGGGGGTCCTAAGGCAGACCTATAGCAGCGCTTTTAAAAGCGCTGCTAAATGCCAAAAAAAGTGCTGCTATAGGTTTAAGTAGCATAAATTTAAAAAACCCCAATATTTTCGCAGAATCAGAACAGTCTTCTTCTTTCTTATTTCCACTCGCGAACGTTGCCCTATTCAGAATTAGAACAGTCACCATCGACGCATTTCGTCCGCGCCTCCGTCCGTCGTCTTTCCTCCGGTCATTCCGTCGTCACCTCATTCTGCCGCCGTTCGTCCATTTTTGACGGTCATATCCGTCCTCCACCAGCGCATTTCCACCATTTTAAGGTATTTGAAGTTTTTCATTTTCCATTTTTATTGTTCTCATAGTTGAATGCATTATTGGAGTTTGAATCTTTTAGTTGCTTTAGGTTGTTCTCATATAATATTTGAACTAATATTATATTCTGTTTTTAACATTCTCCATAACCATTCCATAAGTATCTCACATTCCATAACTATCTCACATTCTCTTAATACATAACATATGCAGTGTAGAATTGGAAATATAATAGTTATGATGTGTTGCTATCTGTGGTATAGATTGATTAAGGTCTCATGCTTGTTCGACTCGCTATTGCCGCTAATGTTTGCATCGATTAATTTCATTGTGCGAAAAATATTGGTTAAAAAGTGTTGCTGTTAGTCTCCTTATTTCTTCTGCTAGCTACAAAAGTTGAAAAACAACGAAGGAAAACTGTTATGTGGTTCATTGTTTCAGTGGATATTTCAGTTTTGATTTGGTTGACATAAGGAGTAGGATTCAAAAGAAAAAGCCTAGCTAAACCCACCTATTTATGTCTCTTTCACATTCCTTTTGACACAATTTCATACACTTGTTGGATAGTGAAGTTTTGTAATGAAAAATAATGGAATATGAAAAAGATTCAGCATATTCCACCCATGCATTTGGAAATATATCAACATGACATAATTAATAAAAAAAGAAGCTAGAAGAGATGCTTATTTTTATACTTTTAATCAAGAAAAATGTTTAATTTATTAAGAACAATTGGCACTATCTGGCTTTAAAACAAAACAATACAGATTATATTATACTTAGTTTATGCATTGTCACTTATTTTTTTATAGTTTTTTCTGATTATTTTATCAATCATATTTTGCAGATGAATATGGAAACTTGCCACCACTGCAGCTAAAGTATGCTGAAATTTCCATAACCTTATATCCTACATGCTAAATTTTATTTGAATATTCTAACATTTTCTCTTCAATATATATATATATATATATATATATATATATATATATATATATATATATATATATATATATATATATATATATATATATATATATATATATATATATATATATATATATATATATATATATATATATATATATATATATATATATATATATATATATATATATATATATATATATATATATATATATATATATATATATATATATATATATATATATATTTTTTTTTTTTTTAATTTCTGACTTGAACATCTATGCTTTGTTTTTTTCTTCATTTTTGCAGATCAGGTGATGTACAGTACACATTGCAGTTTCATAAATATGTTAATCAATATATATATATATATATATATATATATATATATATATATATATATATATATATATATATATATATATATATATATATATATATATATATATATATATATATATATATATATATATATATATATATATATATATATATATATATATATATATATATATATATATATATATATAAAGTTAAAAGAGTAACATGAAAAATCATGGCAGGGTAAATAAATATTGCTATGTGATGCTGACATTGTTGTATATAGGAATGTCCAAAGGAGCAATTGCTGGCATAGTTGTTGAAGGAGCTTTTGGGATTTTACTTGGCACTCATTCTCTATTTTGTGCTATATAGAAGAAAAAAAGTTGCTCATGTAACTCTTCTACCAGTCCCGGGTGCGTCCGAAGATCAATATAGTCAACTCCAACATGGTATATCATATTTTGTTGTAAATTGTATAGTGAGATTTTCTAGTTCTAAATTGAAGATTAAGTTTTCATGCAAAATGTGAAACTGTATATGAGTATTATCTGTTCCATGGATTTAGGTTGTGGAAGCAGCTTGGATAAGGCCTCCAAATCGACTACTATTGCTTCTCCGAGGTTGACAGGTATTACGGTTGATAAGTCAGTGGAGTTTTCGTATGAGGAGTTAGCCAAAGCTACTGACAGATTTAGCGCGGCAAATATAATCGGTCGAGGTGGATTTGGATCTGTTTACCACGCCGAGCTTCGAAATGAGGTTTGTGTGTTTAGAATCTCTTTTGTATTGCGCTTTATGAAGAAAATTATTCTTTCTGGTCAAATAGAGATTCCAATCATGGTATGGATCAATTCATAAGTTATATGATTCATTTTGATAATTAACTGATATTTTATCTGAGTAATTAGTTTTAAAATTAAATCGTGCATGTTCTGTTATATTATGTAGTATTTTGATGATTTCAAGTGCGGTACTTACTCGAAAGCAAGATTGGAAGAAATTAAGGAGGAATGGTGTCAATTTATTCTTGAGTTGAGAATTCTATAATGTATCTATTTGTAAAGTTATCGGATTTGTAATTATATGTAAATTGATTGTATATGTGATGTTGTTCTGAGGACTGGACTGTGTTGTAATATATTTAAGCAGGTTTATGTGTATAATATTGCAAAGTGATGAATTATAATGTATACTTTAGTTATTGTGTATAATATTGCAAAGTGATGAATACACAAAAATAAGGCCAAAATAATTGTTATATATAAGGGCAGACTGTTGAACTAAAGGCCTGGATTATAAGCAGGGAATGTATTTGTTATAAGCAGGTTTATTGAAAAATATATAAAAAATGTGATTATTTAAAAAAAATTCAAAATCGTGAAGAATAGACAGCGCTTTTAAAAAAAGCACTGCTAAAGGGGCAAAAAGAGGCCTAAAAAAGCGCTGTTATAGGTTGGAAAAGGGGGGGTCTAAGAAAGCGCTTTAGAAAAGCGCTGTTAAAGGGGGGGTCTAAGACAGCGCTTTAAAAAAGCGCTGCTAAAGGGGGGGTCTAAGAAAGCGCTTTTAAAAAGCGCTGCTAAAGAGGGGAGGTGAAGTGGGATTAGGCAGCGCTTATAAAAGCGCTGCTATAGGGTGAAAAAAGCGCTGCTAAAAGTGCTGATAAAGGCCAAAAAAAAGCGCTGCTAAAGGCCAAAAAAAACGCTGCTAAAAGTGCTGATAAAGGCAACAAAAAAAAAAGCGCTGCTAAAGGCCAAAAAAAAGCGCTGCCTTTACCTTTAGCAACGCCACTTTAGGCAGCGCTTTTAAGCGCTGCTAAAGGTCTTTTTTAGCATAGTGATTCTACCCCAGTGATTACAACTATACCGCTTATACCTCATTAGGAACGACATACTAGTCATTCTACCCCAATGAGATCGAACCTTGGACATATACATATTCCAATATCATCATCTTGAAGTCTCCCCTCTTATCATCATCAAATCCACAGATTTCAAATCCAATTTCTCTTTCTGGCGGTACATCCTTAACATCCTTCCAGAAACATCTCTGAAAAGTCACGCACCACTAGGAACACATCCAGTTCAGCCTTACTCTCCACCGATAATGATGCAGACAACTGAACACTTGAGTTTCGTCCCTCAAAAGTTTCTTCAACTCTTTCGGGAATAAGAAACTCTCATCCCTTCCATCCTTCATAGAAGAAATCCTCACCAACGGGGAATAACAATCTACACTAACTCTATCATACTGCAATCAGCTCATACCCAAGATTACATATGATCTTTCTAATGGTGAACACACTAAGTCCATAATAAATTCTTTACCATACATGGTCAAGGGACAACTTAAACATACTAAAGATGTAGTTACCGACCCCGAAGCGGGCGTCTTATTACCGACCCCGAAGCGGGCGTCTTAATAACCATACCACCCTCCCAAGAGTACAACACAATTCCAAACGCTTAGCGTCCTCAAAAGAAAAGAACGAATGAGTCGTTCCAGTATCAATAATAGCAATTAAAGGCGTATTATTAATAAAGCACATACCTCAAATCAAACGATCCGCATTAGTAGTGTCTGATCCTGCCAATGAAAATACTTTTCCACTTGTTGGAGCTTGCTTAGGTTTAGGACACTTAGCACTGATGTGACCTTCTTCTCCATAATTGTAGCACTTCACTACACCCTTTCTACAATCCGCAGCATCATGCCCAATAACTCCGCGGTTAGAGCACTTAACTTTGGGCTTTCCACACATAAAAGACTTATGACCCATCTCACCACACTTGTAGCATTTAATGGATCCAGAACTCCCTCCTCCAGGCCTCTTAACAAAGTCCCCCTATGCTTTCCCTTATCAATAGGCGTCATATAAGGTTCACTCCTTACCTGTTGCCTTTCTTTCTCCTCCTTCAAACTCTTGTAGTGAGTAGAACGAGTTTTACTATCCTCTTCAAAAATTCGACAACATTCAGTCAAGTCCGAAAATCTCCTTATCCTCTGATAGCCCATCGCTTGCTTGATCTCAGGGCGCAAGCCGTTCTCATACTTAACACACTTAGAAAATTCCGCCGTCACCGCGTCATAGTGAGGATGAAATTTTACTAACTCTGTGAACTTAGTCGTGTAGTCTACCACGGACATATTGCCTTGCTTCAATTCCAGGAATTCCATTTCTTTCCTTCCCTTCACACTCTCAGGGTAATACTTCCTTAAAAATTCGGCACGAAATAAATCCCAAGTTATTTCCTCGTCATCCACTTCAAGGACTTGTCGCATACCGATCTACCAGTCATCGGCTTCTCCTCGCAACATGTGAGATCCAAGTCTCACCTTGTTCTCTTCAGCACAATTCATAACCCTGAAGATCCTCTCGATCTCCTTCAACCAAATATGAGCAACGTCCGGGTCAAACCTTCCTTTGAACACCGACGGCTGATTCTTTCTGAACTCATCATTAGCGTTCACATTCGGTGCACCCTGCACCGCCCTAGCCATTGCCTCCAATGCAGCAGCCATCGCATTGTCATTACGACCAGCCATATTCAGATTATTCCCAAAAATAACAACAAGGTTAAACAACCGTTCAACCAACAAAACAACGAGACAGACACAACCGACTCAACGCTGGCTCTGATACCACTTAATGTAACACCCCCTTTCTACACCCCAAAAATAACGAATAATCATTTAGGCATAAATTCAAAATTTCATCAGAGTACATTTATATCACAACATAAAAGGGGCATATCACATTATACCAAAACTTCAACATGCACAACACCTGCTCAACGGATATGCAACAACGGGGCAACACCCACAAGGAAAAATATTTAGAACATAGGTGGAAACATCTAAATATTTCATAACTTCCAAAACATGTAATCACATACATATACATCATTCGAGTTGATTCACAACATCATCAATATATACAATATTCAACCAGCATGTTTTATCAACATTCATCAACAGATACAAACATAGATGTATCACAAAAGAATCAAAACAATCCCCAGCTACCCGGTGCTACATATCAGAGCCGACCGACCAAAAAGGGATGAAGTCACGCTTCACAAAAAATCTCCAGCAATCTAATCTGCAATGCCTCATAGAGCATTATAAAACAGCAGAAGGGTGAGAAACAATATCATAATAATCAATGCATATAATTATATATCTATATACATACATGGGATATACACAATTCGAGTTCTCACCACACCTCATCACAATTCATCATATACATCACAATGCATATTCACACAATCAAGCATATTCATCAAATCATGCTTCTATACATACTCATCATTTTCCACCTAAACATCTACCATTATGTTTATTCGCCATACATCATGCAACAATGATAAATGCAAATCATAGAGGCCAACTCGCTACTCTACGCAAATGTAATACGATACCGACTTAATCGTCCATCAGATTCTCCTAAGAATCAATTCACTCACGCCCCTCACGGGTACACTATAACTCATCAGATTCACCTATGAATCACATTGCTCATCAGATTCTCTGAGGAATCACATCATTCATCAGATTCTCCGAGGAATCACATTGTTTGTCAGATTCTCCAAGGAATCACATGGTTCGTCAGATTCTCTGAGGAATTACATTGTTCATCAGATTCTCTGAGGAATCACATTGTTCATCAGATTCTCCGAGGAATCACATTGTTTATCAGATTCTCCGAGGAATCACATCACTCATCGGACTCTCCTAGGAATCCTATCACTCATCAGATTCTCCGAGGAATTACATCACTCATCGGACTCTCCTAGGAATCCTATCACTCATCAGACTCTCCTAGGAATCAACAGCACAAGAATGTACTTCATGATGCTTCACTGGCAAAATGACTCCATACTCTTCTTGAAATGCATACATGTTTACAAACATACTCATGCATTCTTCACATTCATCGCATATATTCATTATGCATTCACAATATATATACATATCACAATGCATATATACATATTCGTCATTCATTCACAACATGCATTTCTATTCAATTCAAGTAAATGCACCAAATTGCCAAACGACCACATTCCACACTTCATGAATCACAAACTAGGATTCACGCCATACGGCCACCCACAACACATATAACAGCATATAATTGGTCATCTCAGGCAAGGAATGATCGCAACCAAACCACACAAATAATCCACGAATGGAAAACACAAGAAAAGAAAACATGATGCTGTGTTCGCTAACCTTCGCCTAGAGAAGCCCCTGGCGAACCTTCGCTACCCGTTTGCCTGGAGAACTTTCCAGCGAAGACCACTGGGATTTATTCTGGAATTACTCGCTAGAACTCGCTAGAACACTTGCCTGGCGAACCTTCGCCACACTCATTCGCCTGGCGAACTTTCCAGCGAAGACAGGGTGGATGCTACTGACTTGGTTCGCTGCTGCTCGCTGGGCTTCACTCGGCGAAGCTTCGCTGCCATTCGCCTGGCGAGCCTGCGAACTCAGAATTTCCATGGCTCTCCAAAAGCCCAAACTTCACAAACCGACCAATTCTAAAACCAAACAACCCCAGTAAGTTCAACCCAATAACACCCGACTATACTACTCCATCTATTTCTCGATTCTAACCGGTTAAAACAACATTCTACCGATTAAATTTTAATATTGCCCTAAGATGAAAATGAGTAGAAACTCTCCTCAATCCAACATCAAACAACCAAAAGCATACATAATCATACACATTAACAGTATAATAGAGTTTCATACTCTTACCTGATCAATCGCAAGCTAGGGTTTGATCTTGATGTTTTCCAAAGTTTCCTCTTCTTTCTCTCCTCTTTCTCTTCTCCTTCTTTCTTTCTCTTTTCTTTCCTTCCTTTCTTACCATCTTTCTTTCCCTTCTATTTCCTCTTTAATATCTTCCTATTATTTTTCCCAAAACATGTACTAACTCAATATCTCATAAAATATCCCACTTATCATTAAATAGGAAATGTCCAAAATACCCTCCCATTATTTTCTCCGAAAACTCCCAAAATCGGGTAAAATAGAATAATATGTAAACATAACATATTTCCACGAAAATTCCACATCAAAATAATATTCACCCAATTAAAATAAAAAAGGACTTAACGAAAAAGGGATAATCGAAATCGGGGCGTTACAGAAAACAAGCAAGCGTAGCTAACTTTACTCTCGAATCGAATCAAGAGGTTCCCGTTGTGTACAACAGACGTAGAGGATGCTAATACCTTCCCTTTGCATAATCGACTCCGGAACCTAGAATTTGGTTGCGATGACCAAGTTCTTATCTCTTTAAAGGTTTTATCGATATTTTCATATTCCTTTCTTGGAATGAATAAAGTTCGGTGGCGACCCTGTTCGAACGTTTTTTTCGCGTCCATCGCGAGGATCTTATTTTTCGAGGTACGACAGATGGCGACTCTGCTGGGGAAACACATTGCCCTATGCAAGATAGAGTCAAGCCTAACTTGACTCGATTTGAGAGTGCTAGCTTCGATTAACTGTTTTCTTTATGATTATTTTCTCCTATTGTTTATTTATTGCTTTCTCTTTCTATTATATGCTTTGTATTTATTTGCTTGTTGGATTCTGGGAAAATATTGCAAGTAAAGCTCTACACCCAAGCTTTGGAAAAAGAAGAGAGAACACTCAGTTTAGATTTTTGGAAACAGTTAGTGTTAGTCCCCAAGGACTCGCTCCTTGTATGCCTAGCATGAAAGCTTCCCCTAAGAGTAGACTTTTTCGTAGATCTTGTTGTAACACAGCTATCCTGTTGCGTGACTTTATTCATGAAGGGTCCGTGACTCTGGAAACCATTCTTAGAACCAGTTTCTATATTGGTGGTCGTGTAGTGTTAGTCTCCGAGGACTCGCTCCGCTCAGGAGAGACCTTTTCGTATTACCGTCATAATGCAGCTAGCCTGTTGCATGATGTTGATGTGATTAGTGTCCGTGATCCTAAGAACCTTATCCATCAACATAGAAGCTATCTTGTGAGTGGGTTTGTGGGTAAGGAATCTAGAACTTTCCTTAAGGCCTACCGGTTAAGGCGCTTTGACCTGCTTATGTTATCCTGGATCCTGTTTGTGCCTGCATTGCATTTGCATGTCATTGCATTTGCATTGCATATCTTCCTAAACCAGAAAGCTTATCCATCCTTTGTCCATAATCCGAAGTTGATTTCTCGACGTGCGTATTGGACTTGAATTAGTGTTGGAAGACCATGGAACGCTTGAGGCAGAATCAAGTTGAGCTGAGAAATGACGAGAATAGCCTAAAAAGCAAGATGAAGCAGCTGTCAAAAGCTATAACAACTGTAGGGAAAAGAAAGGAAAAGCTTCAAGAAGATGCCACAACTAGGAGTTTTAATCCCATAATTCCTTCCATTCCGCAGTCTGCAGTGAACAGCCTATTGTGTGTTGCTCCTCTTGGGTTTTATCCCCAACCATTTCTTCCAAAGCCTCAGAATCAATGGTCATCACCTGTTCTATCTCAGGAACATGGGAATTTAAATCGGAGAAGCAGTAAGAAGTCTCAGTCACGCCCTATTCTCGACCCTATTCCTATACCGTGTGGATAACTGCTATCATACCTGATTCAAAGTTCACTAGTGGTACACGTATCCCTTGGGCCAGCTCGCACTCCTCTTCCACCTGGATATGATCCTAATGCGCAATGTGAATATCAAAAAGGGGCGAAAGGGAATTCTATTGAAGGTTTTTGGTTATTCAACCACCCGAAGAATCTCATGTATTTAGAGATAGTGCTTTGGTATCGCGAAGAACCTTATTGGATAAGGGACTGCTTCGACCACCCGAAGAATCTCATGTGTTTAGAGATACTGCTTTGGTATCGCGAAAAACCTTATTGGATAAGGAACTGCTTCGACCACCTGAAGAATCTCATGTGTTTAGAGATACTGCTTTGGTATCGTGAAGAGCCTTATTGGATAAGGGATTGCTTTGACCACCCAAAGAAGTCTCATTTATGTTCAGATATACTACTTTGGTATCACGAAGGACCATAATGGATAAGGGACTTCTTCGACCACCCGAAGAAATATCGTATGTGTTCAGAGATACTACTTTGGTATCACGAAGAACCTTATTGGATAAGGGACTAATTCGACCACCCGAAGAATCTCATGTGTTCAGAGATACTGCTTTGGTATCACGAAGAACCTTATTGGATAAGGGAATGCTTCGACCACCCGAAGAATCTCATGTGTTCAGAGATACTTCTTTGGTATCGCAAAGAACCTTAACAAATAAAGGACTGCTTCGACCACCCGAAGAATCTCATGTGTCTAGAGATACTGCTTTGGTATCGCAAAGAACCTTATTGGATAAGGGACTGCTTAGACCACCCGAAGAATCTCATATGTTTAGAGATAGTGCTTTGGTATCGCGAAGAACCTTATTGGATAAGGGACTGCTTCGACCACCCGAAGAATCTCATGTATTCAGAGATACTGCTTTGGTATCATGAAGAATCTTATTGGATAAGGGACTGCTTCGACCACCCGAAGAATCTCAGGTGTTCAGAGATACTTCTTTGGTATCGCGAAGAATCTTATTGGATAAGGGACTGCTTCAACCACCCGAAGAATCTCATGTGTTCAAAGATACTGCTTTGGTATCACGAAGAACCTTATTGGATAAGGAACTGCTTCGACCACCCGAAGAATCTCATGTTGAAATTCTAGTATGCAGATCTCATATGTCCTAAGAGATGCAAAGAACATTGACCATGACCAATTTAAATTACTTTAAATTGTACCAATGTCATGACGTCTGTTGTAACATCAACAGACAAACAGATTATTTATCTAACCATTTAAATTGTGCGGAATTGTAAATGGTGAAAGATAAATAACACAATGAATTGTTTACCCAGTTCGGTGCAACCTCACCTACATCTGAGGGCTACCAAGCTAGGAAGGAAATCCACTATTAGAAGAATCAATTCAGAGCTAAACTCCCCCGTTTATAACTCCTCACTTAATCTCTACCTAATGCAATTTCTACCTAGAATCCACTAGACAAGAGACCCCGCTCACTCCCCCTTAATCACCGAAGTGATAATCAATTTAATACAAAAGACAGACTTTAGAAGACACTCTTCAAAGTCACAATACTTGATCTTGCTTCACAGCTTCAATCAAGAACACATCACTCTTGCTTAAAAGCTTAGCTCAACAATACTAACCAATGCAATCATACAACAGACAATTGCTTGGCTCACAAGTAATCCTAAGACACAATACACACGTGAAGAACAACTGATGCAGTCAGACTTCTTCACTCACAAATATGTCTACCACAATGTATCAAAAGATACAAAGGGTGACTTACAAGGTCACACACAAAGGACTCTCAAAACTCTAAACCTTAATTCAACACTCAAGTTTTTCTTGTTGTGAGTGCTTGATTTCCCTTGCTTCTGCTCCTCCTTAAATATCAATGCAGACTGGGCTTGGGCTGGTTAAAAGTAACAAACATTAGGTTTAACCAAGTTAAACCACTTTCCATAATTCAAGGTGCTGTCAAATTAGGTCACAACGGCTTTATGTTATGCCCAACCCTGACTAGAATCTCGCCTGAGATAACTAAGGAGCCATAACAGGTTTCCTGAAATATAGCCTGAGCTTCCTCTTGCAATATAACAGTAAACCTAAACACGCGCGTAGATGTCATACGCTTGATGTCATAACATCCAGCATGACATCCAACATACTTGACTCTAGCTAACCAAACTTCCCCTGCTGAACACTCCTGTAGAATCTTCTTCATAATATTAGAAACAAGCATATTATAGTTTCCTAAAAAAGTCTCAAAGATCCTTTTGATGAACACCAATTAAATCTACTCTTTGTTCCTAATAAATCTCTTTGGCCTGCACATACTGATGAGGTATATCCAAATCACTTATGTCAAGTGATATAAAACAGCAGCACCTATTGTACCAGACAGCGATGTCATGACATTCAGTATGACATCCATGACAGCAATACTGTCATCAGCTCCTGCTGCACCAGACAGCGATGTCATGACATTGGTAATGACATCATGTTTAAAACACATGATAGCAGTACTGTCATCAGCTCCTGCTGCACCAAACAGCGATGTCATGACATTGGTAATGACATCCTGTTTAAAACACATGATAGCAGTATTGTCATAACAGTAGATGTTATGACATCTTGTATAACATTAGTGCAGAATCATGTTTTAACAAAATTTAGCCAATCATAGAATCATGGAACTAACACATGTGTTCAGAGATACTGCTTTGGTATCGCGAAGAACCTTATTGGATAAGGGACTGCTTCGACCACCCGAAAAATCTCATGTATTGAGAGATACTGCTTTGGTATCGCAAAGAACCTTATTGAATAAGGGACTACTTCGACCACCCGAAAAAATCTCGTTTGTATTCAGAGATACTGCTTTGGTATCGCGAAGGACCTTAACGGATAAGAGACTGCTTCGACCACCCAAAGAGGATCGTTTATACCACTTTGGTATCGCGAAGGACCTTAACGGATAAGGGGCTGCTTCGACCACCCTAAAAGGTTTGTTTATACCACTTTGGTATTGCGAAGGACCTTATTGGATAAGGGACTGCTTCGACCACCCAAAGAATCTCAGGTTATCTTGTTCATCTTTTGCATCCTGCCATCTCGTTCTAGTATGTTTTATCTCTCATCATTTTACTTGCTTGTCGGACAAATTTCGGGGTCTTTTGTATCTAATTGACTTCCACCCTAAAATGAACGTCATGCAGCTGTTCATTCTCTCAAGTTCAAGACAATTAGATAGGGGCAACTGTTATATCCCAAATTTGTCCTACCTTTTTCAAAATTTTCATTCGCCCGACTTTATTTTTTATTTACCTCGCTTGTACAACATAACGTATTTTTCAGCAAAAATAAACTTTTTCACCTTTTTAGCCCAATAAGAGAGTGCCACGTGGCATTTGTTTTTGTATATATTTATCATTATTTTAGTTTCATATTTTCATTTTTTTATGGTATGTTAATATAATATAATTTTAATATTAATTAATTAATTAGCTTAGATTAGAATAGAAAATAGAACTTAAATAGTTTAAATAGGACTTTAATATTGTTTTTTAAAAATGGACAGAAATAGTTTTTTTAATTGTTTAGAATTTTATAATATAGATTTTATTTGTTAGAATTTTATTAGTTTTAGAATTAATACTAGAATTTAGTTTTTAAATTGATTTTATTAGGATTTTTAAATAGTTTTTAGAATTTAGCCGGTTAGAAAATGTTTTTCTTAAATAGATTATTAAATGGATTTATTTAGAATTTTAATGGTTAGGTATTTGTTGTTCTTAGAAATAGAACTTAAATTGGTTTTTAAAAAAATAGGATTAGAAATAGAGTTTAAATAGCTTAGTTTTAGAAATTAGGAAATAATAGTTTAAAAAATAATTGTTTTATCAGAAATAGATTTCTATTTAGAATTTGAGAGTTATTAGAATTAGATTAATTAGTTATTTAGCTTAGACTAGATTAATTAGAATTAATCAGTTTTAATATTAATTAGGATTAATTTTTACTAGTTTTATGTAAATAGAATTACATTAAGGTTAGATTTTAATTGTTATTATTTAACTAGGATTTTAGTTAGGTTTTATTTAATTATTTGAGTCAGCATTTTACTAATCAACATTGTTTTTTAGTTCTAATCATCATCAACACATTTTAAATAGCATTAGCCCAAATCAACAAAAGTCAAAAACGGTGCCACGTGTCGAACAATGGGTATATAACCCACTATTCATTTTCTCCTTCCGCATAACCCTAGGGATTTGCGCCTCTCTCCCTAACAATTCACCATCTTCATCTCATCATCACCTTCCTCATTCAACGAATACCTAGTGACGAACCAACCCACACCTTCCGATCTGTTTTCCACTTCATCGTCTTTCACCTTCAACATTAAAACTTTCCTTCTGCAGATTTCCAAACACAACCCAGAACTCATCATACTCAACAGTCCCTTCATCAAGAACACAAAACCTATTTCAACATCTATCTTCGCCCTTCAATCTTCATCTCAACTCAAGCTTTAAACTTCATCATCATCATCCACTGTTCAACAAATTTCATTCACCCTTTATTCACACTTCATTTCCTTCAACCACACGAACAAACTTCCATCATGAATCAAACGAAACAACCCAGAAAAACCCATAATTCATCTTCAACACCTTCACCATCCTTCTATAAATCGCAAAACCAAACACACCTCAACCCAGATTTTCGTCCCATCACCATCGTTCTTCCCAAACAGCCAACAAACCTCAAACTGAAAACCCTTAATCCATTGCTCTTCCGGACAACCTTCACAAACTCACAAGCATCTTCTTCACTCAACCTCTTCAAACCTGCAACTAACATCCTCTTCAAGTAATCAACACATTTCTTTAAAACTAACGAAACACATACCTCCATTTTCCTTCTTCACTACTACCCAAACTCAGAATCTATCTTTTGAACCAAAACCCGTCTCGCGAACAATACCACCGAAACTCCATTGAACCTTCGAAAACCCACAACCCAGAAATCTTCATTACAAATCCTCCAAACCCATTTGCGAATCCAGACCAAAACAACAACATCTTCGAACCCCAACCCGGAAACCCATTTCCGTTCTTCACCCAAAAACCACACAACCATCATCAGTTTGAACCTTCAACTATCAAACCCATCTTCAACCTCCTTCTTCGAACACCCTCAAACCCCTCACCCATTTTTATTTGTTAAACCCAAATGGAAATTGGAAACGGAGATAAACAGAAACATGCTAAAAGCTGAAGCAGTGGTGTTGAACTGAAATGAAAATGGAGAGAGGTCGAATTAAGGTTGAACAGACAGAGAGAGTGTTGTTGGTAAACTGAACGAAATAAGAGGAAGAGTTGAGTTTTTGGGTGAAGTTGGAAAAGGGGTAGGGACCGAACGACATGGAGAAGAAGAGGGTCGTTTGCCTTTTTTCTCTTATTTATTTTGTTGCGGGCTGTAGACTTGGGTTTTCAAGCCCACCGTATTTTCATTTTTGCACCCTCCGTATTCCTATACAAACCCCCTGTTTCTTTTTTTTTAATTGTAATATTCTTATTTTCATTATATGTAAATACTATTTATAGATAATTAATATATCTATATTTTTCAAACAGTATTATATCTTATATTTGTTTTTTTAGAATAATGTAAATATATTATGACTAGAATGGCAAGGGGATCTGACTCTGGAATTTTCAAAGCAATTCTCGTACAAAGGGACAATCTAATGACCGTACAGAGTACATGGGATGCTATGCTACAGATGGGTAAATTCCATGGGAGGAAAGTGTATCAAAGCCTCCTACCTAGTACTCCTAATATTCCATGGGCCAAATTAATCCTTCACAACAGAGCTAGACCCCGGGCAATTATTACTCTCTGGACGATCTGTCATGGCAAGCTAGCAACCAAGTCAAGACTTTTCAGATTTGGCATGATCAACAATAACAAGTGTGCTTTTTGCACTGAAGAGGAAACCATTGATCACTTATTTTTTTGTTGTGTGGAATTGAAGCAAATATGGAGTGGCATTCTTCAGTGGATGGGTATTCAACACACTCCAAAAAGATGGCAAGAGGAAATGCAATGGGCTCTGAGCACTTATGGTGGGAAAGGATGGAAATCTGATCTGGTAAGGCTTGCCCTTACAGAAACTCTTCATGAGATCTGGCTTTATAGAAACGAAGCCTGTTTTAATCATAGAACTGATAATAGGATTGCCTTGATAGAATTATTTACAATATTATGTATAGAGGGTGGACTAGTCCAAAGATTAGACCACACATAGCTAGGTTTATTTTGCCTTAACGTAGTTTGATTGTTTTGTGGGCTGGATCTTTTGATCGCCTTGATTTGTATTGTTTTTTGAGTTAATGCCATTATTTCTTGATTAAATATATATATATATATATATATATATATATATATATATATATATATATATATATATATATATATATATATATATATATATATATATATATATATATATATATATATATATATATATTAGTTTTTTTTAATATATTTCTTTTAGAAGTTTTATTAATCTCTTTTTTTTAGAATTTGAACATTTTATATATTTTAGAGGTTAAATTTTATTTCTTATTGGGCATTTTGTTCCACTTTCATCTGTTGAGCGGTCTATGACGAGACTTTCGTAATCCATTACTAGTCAAATTATTGATGAGTAATGTTGGATCCGAGACCACCTCCTTTCTCTCCTCATTTCTTCTTCTTCCCGATTTTATTTTGACTTTCCGCGATCGATGAAGTCTTGTATTCGTAAGCGTCGCGTATCGAAGTCGATAACCTTATCGGTTTTAAATCTATGGAAAATGACCATTTGGGTCATTTTTGTTACTTTGGGATCATGATAGGCTACGTTCGATTAATCGATATTATGTTTGCGATTAAGACGAGATCCCACTACTTTTGGTCCGTGCGACACGATTTAATCAGAGAATGATCCTCAATATCAATTCTCCATCTTGTCCTTAGCACGGATATCAATTACGCGACCTCCTATAGTTCGACTTCCCTTATAAGTTGAGCTACGACGGTTTAGCGTCACATTGGTCCCGATTCGATTCACTTATCCTTTCGAGCCATATTTCAAAACATCAAAGAGGAGATTGGAAGCTTGGAAATGAAGCTTGCACGTAAATTCAAGGGTCAACGGAACCACTTCGTTCGGTAACTTTCCCTAATTCAAACTTTTTAATCAACCGCCGAATGTTGTGAGACGATCGTTAAATACATAGAAAATGATGAGTGGGGAGCCTCTTCTCACTTTTCTAGAATGTTTAGCGTATGCCCTTTGGGAAACATGCAACGCATTCACTCCTACGTCTTAGGATTTAGCGTGTGCGTCCCGACCCGCTTCCTTTCTCTCGCCTTCGTACGATCGAAACCGCTAACCTATTCCAATTATTTTCTTAATTAAATTGCGAAAGAATTGAGTTCTTGGAGTCTTGCACTCCTTGAATTCTTGAGTGACAACTATTGAGGCGTACGCCTCGAGCAGCGTGTCATTCGAACTTTCGTTCCTAAAAGACTTCCCTTAATTATTTAGACAAGTACATTCACTGTCCAACAAACATATTTTATAATTAATGGAATGAAAAAGGTGTCATTGGGATCTAGAGTTCCAACGATATCCCGACTAATTGGTTACGAGGTCGACGTCTCGTTTATCGAATATTCGTCATTCCTCTTAAAATATACAACCCGTCTAACCTCGTTCCTCACCCTCGTGCGATCGAATCTAAACCCTAGTACGCGTCTAAACCGTACACCAAGTTCAAATTATTTTCTTAAATCAACGTATGAAAGAATTCAGTTCTTGGGGTCTGGCACTCCTTGAATTCTTGAGGAACCACTCTTGGGGCGTACGTTTTAGGTTGTGGGTGGCTCGACCTTTTGTCTATAAAACACGTTCCCTAACTATGTGGACAAATACTTTCATTGTCCATTCAAACACAATTTTATAATGAACTGAATGAAAAAGGTGTCGTCTGAATCTAGAACTCCAATAATATCCCGATTAATTGATAGCAAGGCTGACGTCTCGTTTATCGAATAGTCGTTATTCTCCATCAAATTACCTAACCAAACTCCTCTTTCTCGCCCCTGTGCGATCGAAACCCTAAAACCCACTCAAATTCATTCTCTTTCCAAAACTAAAACATCCAATACGATAAACCTAATTCCTCACCCTCGTGCAATTTTCCAACTCAAACACCTTTTACCAAAGAACATTGTTTAGTCCATTCTCCGACCCATAACAAACTCGTGCTTCAGCCTCCCCTAGCGAATCGAATCGAATCGAATCAAGCATAGCTAACTTTACTCTCGAATCGAATCAAGAGGTTCCCGTTGAGTACAACGGACGTAGAGGGTTCTAATACCTTCCCTTTGCATAATCGACTCCCGAACCTAGAATTTGGTTGCGATGACCAAGTTCTTATCTCTTTAAAGGTTTTATTGATATTTTCTTATTCCTTTCTTGGAATAAATAAAGTTCGGTGGAGAATCTGTTCGAACGTTTTTTCCTCGTCCATCACGAGGATTGTTTTTTTCGAGGTACAACACATGTAGCATCAACATTGCAACGAAAGCAAATGATAGGTTAAGGATCAATCAAGAACATACATTAACAATCAAGCACAAAACAAGTTCGACGCACAATTAAACATTCGACGAGAATATCATGCATATCCAACACCAATTAATCATTCGAATAATCACACGCTTGCTGAATCAGAAACAAGCAACGAGCATGTAATGCATATCCAGCAAGATAAACTTCAAGAATCATCAATCAACATTGTGCAAACGAATATGCAACATGATCATCACACCAAGAGTGCAACACACTAATCATAAATGTTCATCAATGAGAACTGAAAGTCACGTGTCAAATAATCATGAGCATGCTATCAAAAGTGATGAAACAGGTCAAAAACAGTCCACAAATATGCATCATATCAATCCGTAAAGTTTAAGGATGAAAAGGAACCCAAACAAACTTAAAAGTACAAGGAAAAGCCATAATAAATTACCAATATATGGATAATTGATTACTCACTTGAAAAGTTCAAAAAAACACGTGAAAAAGACAGGGTAATCGGTTACCATTAAGACAGTGGCAGAATTTCAACTTCCAAAAAGCACTTTTAGTAGCAAATGACTTATCCAATCATCCAAATGAACAAACAATTAATTATGCACAAAAATTATGTCAAATCACAGCAATCAAACGTCAATTGCATCAATCAAACAACAAGATCAAAGATCAAAGCAAGCAATGGATCAAACATCACCAAAAAGCCAAGAATCTACATTGTGAAATGCAAGATTAAGCAAAATCAAATCTAGATTTAGAATTTACCAACCTACAAAGCTGAGATTAGCTTTGGTGAGTGTTGTTAAGCTATAATTAATAGATCCAAGCAAGAAATCCAAGGATATATGAAGCTCTTGCCAGAAAACTTAAAGATCCAAGCAAAAATCCACAAATAAGCAAAAACTCTTTCAAAAGTGATTCCAACAACTTAACTCAAGATCCAAATGAACTATCAAACCAGAATTGAACCAAGGATGATGATGTAATGAAGGATTAGCTCAAGAGTTCACAAATTGCAAGGTACAATTTGTGAAGCTTTTTGCTATGAACCTTTTGTGAGGGTTTTGAAATGAGAGAAAAATTAAGAGAATTGAAGTGAGATGCTTAGAAAAATCACATAAGTGAGTGAAAGTTACGAGAGGTTTGGAGCTAAATGATTTAAATATGGGTTAGGCTTGGAATTAAATATGGTTTGGAGTATGGGTTAGTGTCAGTAATGGAAATTAGGAGTGAAATTAGGAATGAAAATGTTTGATTTTTTGGAGGGAATGAAATTAATTTGTGGAAATGAATCAAATTTGAACCAATTCTAGATCATTCTACTGATGCACATGAGAAATCACATGACCAAAATGCAATCCAAATGTTGTAGTGCTGAAAAATGAACAATCTGGACAAATTTCGCTTGTGGTAATCGATTACTCTGATTGTGGTAAAATCGATTACCACATTCAAAATTTCAAAAATTGGCGCCACAAGGAGGGAAACATGGAGAATCGCCTGTTGACACCTGTTCTGAGCACAGTTTGACCTCTGAAACTTGTCTTTTGATATTGCGCCTGTATAATGCCTGAAATAAACTATGAACCGTCTTCTGCGCTCAAAATAACCTACTAAAAAAATAATTGGGTGCTTGATCGCTGAGCAAAATAAATACTGAAGCCTCTGATGCTTGCTGCTTAAAAAGTTGCAATAAAAGAAAACATTGAGCCATAGAAACAACTTGATCCCATGTTCCAAAAACCAATGCCATGATATGCACAATGATAGTGCAAAAGATCGAAACATAAGGCAGTTATGGTTAAAAATGAAAGGGCAAATTTTAGGGTGTTACAGGTGTCAGGTTAAATCCTCCTCCTGTCTCATGATATTGCTACTTTAAAAGCCCACGGTTCTTTGGTTTAAAGACTAACCCATCTCCATTTATTTAAAATCTCACGATTTTTATAACCAATATATAAATGGTTAGTCTACTTTTGAAACATGGTGTACTTTTTCTTTGTTTTTATTCATAAATGTCAATTAAGATAATGTATATTTAATAAAAAATATTTAATAAAAAAATCATAAATATTAACTTCTATGATAAGATAAAAAACTTATACATTAATTGCCTTTTCTTGAATAGATTTTTTGTTTAAATTCATTGTCTCAAAATTAGTTTCACTTCCCATATTTAACATAATATAATAAATGCTTTTTTGGTAAATTGAAATTATATGATTACTTATTTGTTTTTTCTTTTTAGATTCCTTCCTTAAAACATATGTTTCTTTTTAGAAATCTCTTTATACTCTAAAAGTGAAGATGGATGGAGTCATGAAGATGGTAAGTGTAAAATACTATAAAGAGAGCAGATTTATGAGAATGTGAAACTAATGAGATTATGTATATATGAGAGAGAATTATATATATATATATATATATATATATATATATATATATATATATATATATATATATATATATATATATATATATATATATATATATATATATATATATATATATATATATATATATATATATATATATATATATATATATATATATATATATATATATATATATATATATATATATATATATATATATATATATATATATTAATTAATTAAAGGGTACCAAGTATAAGTGGGAGTTGTCAGATTAAATCCTCCTTCTCTCTCATGATATAGCTACTTTAAAAAGCCCACAATTATTTGGTTTAAAAATTAACTCACGTCCATTTTATTAAAACCAAAAAATATCAATATCCACTTTTTAAACTCAATATATAAATGGTTAGTCACTTTTGAAACATAGTGTATTTTTTTATATCATAAATGTAAATTAAGATAATGTATATTTAATTAAAAAAATCATAAATATTGATTTCTATGATAAGATAAAAAAAAATACATTAATTGCCTTTTCTTGAATAGAGTTTTGTGTTTAAATTCATAGTCTCAAACTTAGTTTCTCCTTCCACATTTAACATAATATAGTAAATGCTTTTTTTAATTAGTTGAAATAATATGATTACTGAGTTGTTTTTTCCGCTTCTTTCCTTAAATCATATGTTTCCTCTTAGAAATCTCTTTCTACTTTTGTAAAATGAAAATGAAGATGGATGGAGTCATACATGAAGATGGAAAGTGTAAAATACAACATAATTAGTCCCTAGATCCTTTAACTTTGAGCGAAGTTTTACTTTGCTCTCTGAACTAAAAGAAACGTTATATAAATGACCCTTTAACTTCATTCATGATAAACCATTTGATCCCTATTGTTAGTTTGTGTGAAAAAACGTTAACTATTGCTGAGTTGGCATGTCAGGTAAATAATTTTTGTGTGAAATTATTATTTTTCTTTAAAGGACAAGACTTCTTCATCTCTTTTCTCTTGTTGTCTTGTTTGGAAGAGGACCATTGACAGTGCCCGTTTCCGTTCCATTTCTTGTGAAACATTATAAGGTTTCTACGTTGAAAAAGAAAAACAAGTTACAGTGGTCATATGGTGACAACGCGAAATCAACAACGAAGGGAAGATTTTACAAATCCTAAAACCAAACCTCAAGTTCTGTAATCCCCACCACAAATAATAGATGTACTTCTCTAAAAATACAAAAGAGAGAACATTATTTTGACTGTAGAGTGGTTGAAAAATAACTTACAGATTGGGGTTGTGAGCTTTGTTGGTGCACAAGGTTAAAAGAGATTAATATAATGAGAGAATATATATTTATACTCTGCAATGACGACTACAAAAAGTAAAGAATAATTAATTAAAAGTAACATCTACCACTAGTCTATGTATACACAGAAAACTAGAGTCACATAGGCAACATACTAAAGTACTAAAATACCCTATAATAAACTTATTCTCCAAGTAATAGTAAAATATAAGTTATTTCTAACACCATCCCTTAATTTATATTTACCCAAAACTAACAACACTAATTCCATCCCTTAATTAAAGAAATTGATCGGTCTTAATAGCTTTCATCAAAACATCTGCCAACTGCTTCTGGGTGCTACAGTGTACAACTTCTAGCACTCCATTATGAACCTGATTTCTCAGAAAGTGATACTTAGTCTCAATATGCTTGCTTATCCCATGCAACACTTGGTTTCTAGCAAGATTGATTGCAGACTTGTTATCAATCATTAGCTTTAGAGGCTTGTTAACTTTGATCTTCAGATCTGGCAGTAAGTTCATAATCCACACAGCTTGACATGCAGCCACAACGCTTGCGATATATTCAGCTTCACAAGTTAACAGTGCAACAACATGTTGTTTCTCAGAACACCAAGAAATAAGACCTCCCAAAACTTAAACAAGTTCCTAAAAGTAATTTTTCTGTCAACTCTGACACCACACCAATCAGAATCTGAATAACTCAAAAGTTTTTATTCAATCTTTCTTTTATGATGGAATAACATTCCATACTTCAGAGTTCCCTTGATATACTTCAGAATTCTTACAACAACTTGGCAATGGGACTACTTAGGTTTCCTCATGAACCTACTAACTATTCCAACTACATAGCAAATATCGGGTGTGGTATTACACAAATACCTCAGAGAACCAACCAACATTTTAAGGTTGTAGCATCCACATCCTCACTGTAATACCCCAAATTTTGCCCTAAGGTTTGTCGTCGCATTTCATTGCATTTAATCAATTACTAACAAATTTGTGTAGTCGTTTGACTTTTTGCAGGTAAATATCATATGGCATGTATTTTTTTTCTAAAAAGTAAAAATGGCACAATTGGCAAGAGGACATGTGTAAGGAGTTGTGAGTGTGAGAGGTTGAGAGTTCGAATTTCACCTTTGTCACTTTTTTATAATATTAGAAAAAATTTTGTTCGTTTTATAATATTTTTGATTTTAGGAATCAATAGGATTATTAGTTTTTATTTTAAGTTTATTTTAATTATTTTAAATTATTTAAATTTTATTTTTTCTTAACTAATTATTTAGTTTGGGCTTTAAAATGGGCTTTAGGGACATTATTGACAATTTGGTGTTAACCCTAATTTGTTCCCTATATATACATGTGTTGCCTTGTTGAAAAGGGGGTCAGAAGGTTTTCTTCAGAAAAGAGGAGAGAGAAAGGGAGAAACAAAGGAGATCCTCAGAGAAGAAAGACGGTCGTTCCCACAACTCGTCAGAAGGATTGGAGTTCTCTAGTGTTCCCTTATTCAAACCTTTTTCACATTTACCGAAGCAAACCTCCGCTTCGTAGGTTAAATTACTAAACCTTTTGCCTTTTCATGTTTATGTGCATATTTTGCCATGTTAATGTGTTTAGATCCGTTAAATTATTAAACCTTTTGCTTTTTCATGTTTATGTGCATATTTTGTCATGTTAATCTCCATGTGTGTTTAGGTCCGTAGATTTTAATATCAAAACCCTTTTTTATCAAAACCTTTTTTTTAAAATCAAAACCCTTTTTTTTATTTATTATTAAAACCTTTTTTAAAAACTGAAAAGCCCTTTTTGTTCTCAAGAAGAAAAAAAAACCTTTTTGTTCCCAAAAACCTTTTCCCAAAAAACTGAAAAGCATTTTCCCAAAAAAAACTGAAAAGCCTTTTTTGGATGAAAAGCATTTTCCCAAAAAAAACTGAAAAGCCTTTTTTGGATGAAAAGCCTTTTTTGTTCTAAAAAAAACTGAAAAGACTTTTCCTCCAAAAAAAAAAAAACTTTTTTTATAATTTAAACTTAATTTTTTTTATAATTTTAACTTAAATATTTTTTATTAAAAAATTAAAACTTTTTTTTATAATTAAAATATTAAAAAATTAAAACCTTTTCGTAAGGAACTCCTGATGTTTGATGTTTGTCGTGTCATTTTATGTACCTTTTATTACTTTTCTTTCTTTGGGCATTTCATGTGCATGCTCGAGGTTGAGATGTGCTTGTGGTGGCCACAGCCCCACACTACTATTTTCCTTCCTCACTTCATTCTAAGTGTCATTACATATTTTCATATTCTTCATGTTTTCAGAAATGTTTCTTTGTTTCTTTATACCCCCTGCCTTTATTACTTTTCTTATTTCTGTACCTTAATTATTCCTCCATATAATGATTTGTCATATTTTCACATTTTTTTACAGTTTTATCCTTCCGAAGGATTAGGTCCAGCCTTTTGGCCGCCGAGTCAATAGCCTTACCCCTTTAATGGATCAAACCCTGTTTAGCCTAGGTGTCCCGCCGTGGGCAAAATTGCTTTTATCCTAGTGTTAGGCCAAAAGAGTCGCCGTACTCTGTTTTAAGGTTTTCCGCCGTGGAATCCCTAATTTAACCCTATTTTAATTTTAATTAACATTTTTTAACATAGAGATTGGAGTCTCTAAACAAACCTTGGCCACAGTCAAGACGTTTCTAACCTCCCTTTTGAGGGGAACTACAGTTACTCTGATTCCATTCCCGTAAGGATATGTAGGCATAAGATGCGATGTCTTGCCGAGTAAACTTAGAATTAACCCCTAGGTCTTTTTTAATTTTCAATCCTTTGTACATACCCTTAAAGCAAAAAATGAAACAAATAAAAAAATAAACAAAAGGTTCCCGTAGAGTACTACGGAAGTTTAGGGTGCTAATACCTTCCCTAATCTTAACCAACCCCCGAACCTTAGATCTCTCCCCTTTAGGTTTTTCCTTTCTTTAACCTTTCCTTCGGATAAATCAAAGACCGGTTGTAAATGAATTAAGATTCAAGTTAATCAATAGCTTGACATCCAAATTTTACCGCAACAGAAAATGGCGACTTCACTAGGGAGTCTTAACTACTGAGGGTTATCCCTATTTTGTTTATTTTTTTTTTTATTTATTTCATTAATTATTTTTACTCATTTGTATATACGTTGTTCAGGGTACCTGCTTGGGAGTTACTGTGTTGTGAGATAAGTCCTACACCCGGACTTGAGTGACATTATTATAGGATGGTGATATAGTCGACGAGGCTTATAGGGAGTGAGTCCCGACTAAGTTGACTCGAGAATCACCGCTCAGTTGAGACACTTTCGAAAATGGTTCGGTTGATCGAGTGTAATCGTGAAAACTTTTACCATTATCGATTGGAGTCTGTGATACTGGGAACCATAGTACCTTTACACCATCTTGACCTTATATAGGACGTAGTGTGGGAACTATGTGGGAGTAGTCCTACAATGGTTGCTACGCGATACTACACTCGAACGAGGTTCTCTTGAGAATATTATCGACCCTTGAGTCAGTCGAGAAGTTGATAATATCCAAAAGATGGGCTGATGACTTTGGGCACTTTTTAGAACCCTTGTTCTGCAGGTACAATTAATATATAGTACACACCACTTTGAGAAGGGTAGACCTTGACTCCATTCATTGTTCCTCTAAAATTAGGACCTTTGTTTGCTTATGTGCGTTTGTGATTCGCATCCATAAAGCATCATATCATTTCTAGTTTCAAGGAATTCAAAAGTCCTTTGCAAATTCAAGAAGTCCTATATTTTAAAGTCTAAAATTTTTCCCACTTTCCTAAAAGGGAATGTTTGCAGTCGACCGTTGAAATTCTTGAGACCATTGCATGGAATTAGCATCACATTTTTGCATTGCATTTATCCCCCGGTTTCTCATTCTTGGTCCTATCGTCTTCCAGTGTACCTTTGAGTCGTTAAGCTGATTCCTCGACACAGATATCAGACCAGAAACGGAACAGGAGTCACTTTGATCCTATTCTCATGACTTACACAGAGCTATATCCTGACTTAGTCCGGCAAGGACTGATTACTACAAAGGCTTTACCACCTCCTCTTAATCCTCCGGCTGGATTTAGGGCTGATCTCCATTATGCTTCCCATGAGGGTGCCCCAGACCATGACTTGGAGCATTGTTTTGCATTGAAGGCTAGAGTATGTGAACTGATTAGAGCCGGAATACTTGATTTTACGGATAGTCGTCCGAGCGTCCAGACAGATCCCTTGCCAACACATCAGAATTGAAGCTTTGTCATTGGGCTTTTTTTTTTCTCGTTGTTTGCATTTTCCTTATTTTGTTTAAGTTGTTTGCTTTTAATTATGTTTGTACTTTCATTAATGAAATAAGCATTGCGACTTTTGATTCAATTCATTTCCGTCCATTTATTTGCATCTTTATGCTTTATTTTTCAAATGTTTACTTCTTGTCCAAATTTTTGATATGCTAAGATCGGAGGGAGGATGACGAAAACGTTATACCCATAACTGCTGTCAGTATGCTTTCAATTAAACCTTGTTGACGATGTAAGGCATTGTTTCAATTCCCAAACACTGGAGAAATAAGGAAGTTAATCCCTCGTCACCCCCTTCGGGCCTAGAAGTTGGAGTTTCTTTCGTTACAAAAAACCCACAATTTTAACCTTGGGATGGGTAGTTCTCAGTTAACTTGGTTGTGTGTTCATACGATACACCTTTCATTAACAAATTTTCCTACGCACACGTCAAATAAGTGTCGAAGATGTTTTCTAATCAAAAGGTCGATGATGGTTCACCGTAATCATTAAAATCAAACAGTCACTTTCCTTCACACACAAAAAATACTATAAAAAAATCAAAAGAAGCCCGCTAAGTCAAAACCTATGAAGGAGACTTAGGCAAAACTGGGGCATCCCGCTGACTGTAAACTCTAAAATAAACAGTTCAGGCAAAATTTAGGGATAATACAAAGAGATTTTTAAATCCTTATCTTGAAAATCCTCAATGTCAAAACAATCAAATGTTATAGGGGAGTAGTGGCTGCCTTTTCATAGGTCCCTTTGACTTCTGAGTCATCATTGCTACGATCAATGAAATCCCTAACTTATGGGAACCTGAATGCATAGTATGAGTTAACTGAGCATAGGACTGAAGATCATCACGTAGATTGGGTGGGTACAAATAAATTTTGAGCCTTTATCTTTTGTTTCATAAACCGTGAACCAGGCCACATTACAACCCTCAAAAGACCTAATTGAAGCAAGGTTATTTTGAAAGTATACTACAGCAAGGTTGCGTAACCTGACTCCTAAAGATCTTTGTGAATCATTTATTTTGGCAATACACTTTTATTTTAAACTTTGAGTGTCTTGAACCGCCTTGTTCTGACTAACGACTCATGTATTTTCCATCTTTCAAAAATAATTTTTCAAAAATCGCATGAACTTTGCATTACCATGTTTGTATGAATATTTTTGTTTGCAAACTGGCTTTCCTCTAAGGAATTTTCAAACAATGAGAAACTTGGTCAAGTGATCTTATCAGGGGCAAGTTCCTTTTACATCCTGTCAAAGAATTAGTTCAAGATTTGTTCAAGGCAATATCTTCTTAGATTTGGTTTATCCAGAGAATTGTTCAAGACCCAGACTAGGGCAAGCCCTCCGAGGATACAGCAAAACAGTCGATTCCACGAATTAGACAGCTGAAGCAGTTATCAGTTCATTTGACCTGGGGCAGTTTACTTGCATAATCCCTAAGCAGTTATTCATCATTCCTACAGTGACTATCAACTTGATACAGTTTAACATAATGACAGTGATCTCCGTGTTGAGGAATCAGTCCTCCAGTTTTGTCATCTCACCGAAAGAGTCGAGTCTTGTCGTCGATGTCTGCATTTGCATTTGATCATATCTCATAGCATAATTCCTATACATGTGCATATCTTGGGTGCTTTATTCCCCATTTACATTTCTATCTTGGGTGTTTTATTCCCCATTTACATTTCTATCTTGGGTGCTTTATTCCCCATTTACATTTCTATCTTGGGTGCTTTACTCCCCATTTATATTTTTATCTTGGGTGCTTTACTCCCCATTTACATTTTTATCTTGGGTGCTTTACTCCCCATTTACATTTCTATCCTGGGTGTTTTACTCCTCATTTACATGTCTATCTTGGGTGCTTTACTCCTCATTTACCTTCTATCCTTGGGTGTTTTATCCCCCATGTACCTTTATCCCGGGTGTTTTATTCCCCGTTTACCAGATATTCCTGGGTTTACCTGGCATCATGGGTGTTTTATTCTCATTTGCGTTTTTCTCCTGAGCTCGTGTTTTACTCGCGTCTTACCTTGCGGACAATTTCTGATTTACTTGGCACCTATCAACAATTCTGTGTCGTGTCTATCCGACGTTCTTCCAGATATGATATGTCTTCTTCCCTAGTGCAATTCCTCGATGGGTCGTCCCCTGTGACGTTGTTTCGTTTGTATCCGTGCATTTGTCATTTTCATCATACGCATCATATCAGATTCATATCATATTTTGCATTATAGTTCGTTTTTTTTTGTCCATATCATTGCATAGCACTACGTCTAAAGGCAAAATTTTCGGTTATCTGTATTTAAATCCCTCCACCATGATTTCTCGAGTCTCCGTTGCTCAAATCACCTGGTGAAGTTATTTAAATAGGGGCAACTGTAATACCCCAAATTTTGCCCTAAGGTTTGTCGTCGCATTTCATTGCATTTAATCAATTACTAACAAATTTGTGTAGTCGTTTGACTTTTTGCAGGTAAATATCATATGGCATGTATTTTTTTTCTAAAAAGTAAAAATGGCACAATTGGCAAGAGGACATGTGTAAGCAGTTGTGAGTGTGAGAGGTTGAGAGTTTGAATCTCACCTTTGTCACTTTTTTGTTTTTTATTATTTTTACTCTAAATGTTTCTATTTCTCATTAAAAAATAACAAAAATAGTTTTTTATTATTATTTAATTATTATTTTCGTATTTTAATTAAATCATTTTTTAAAATATTATTTTTTTTTCACTTTTTTCTAAATTATTCATAAAAATATCCAAAAAATCATAAAATAAAAAATATTAGAAAAAATTGTGTTCTTTTTATAATATTTTTGATTTTAGGAATCAATAGGATTATTAGTTTTTATTTTAAGTTTATTTTAATTATTTTAAATTATTTAAATTTTATTTTTTCTTAACTAATTATTTAGTTTGGGCTTTAAAATGGGCTTTAGGGACATTATTGACAATTTGGTGTTAACCCTAATTTGTTCCCTATATATACATGTGTTGCCTGGTTGAAAAGGGGGTCAGAAGGTTTTCTTCAGAAAAGAGGAGAGAGAAAGGGAGAAACAAAGGAGATCCCCAGAGAAGAAAGGCGGTCGTTCCCACAACTCGTCAGAAGGATTGGAGCTCTCCAGTGTTCCCTTATTCAAACCTTTTTCACATTTACCGAAGCAAACCTCCGCTTCGTAGGTTAAATTACTAAACCTTTTGCCTTTTCATGTTTATGTGCATATTTTGCCATGTTAATGTGTTTAGGTCCGTTAAATTATTAAACCTTTTGCTTTTTCATGTTTATGTGCATATTTTGCCATGTTAATCTCCATGTGTGTTTAGGTCCGTAGATTTTAATATCAAAACCCTTTTTTATCAAAACCTTTTTTTAAAAATCAAAACCCTTTTTTTTATTTATTATTAAAACCTTTTTTTAGTAAGACCTTTTTTAAAAACTGAAAAGCCCTTTTTGTTCCCAAGAAGAAAAAAAAACCTTTTTGTTCCCAAAAACTTTTTTCCAAAAAACTGAAAAGCATTTTCCCAAAAAAAACTGAAAAGCCTTTTTTGGATGAAAAGCCTTTTTTATTCTAAAAAAAACTGAAAAGACTTTTCCTCAAAAAAAAAACTTTTTTTTATAATTTAAACTTAATTTTTTTTATAATTTTAACTTAAATATTTTTTATTAAAAAATTAAAACTTTTTTTTATAATTAAAATATTAAAAAAAATTAAAACCTTTTCGTAAGGAACTCCTGATGTTTGATGTTTGTCGTGTCATTTTATGTACCTTTTATTACTTTTCTTTCTTTGGGCATTTCATGTGCATGCTTGAGGTTGAGATGTGCTTGTGGTGGCCACAGCCCCACACTACTATTTTCCTCCCTCACTTCATTCTAAGTGTCATTACATATTTTCATATTCTTCATGTTTTCAGAAATGTTTCTTTGTTTCTTTATACCCTCTGCCTTTATTACTTTTCTTATTTCTGTACCTTAATTATTCCTCCATATAATGATTTGTCATATTTTCACATTTTTTTACAGTTTTATCCTTCCGAAGGATTAGGTCCAGCCTTTTGGCCGCCGAGTCAATAGCCTTACCCCTTTAATGGATCAAACCCTGTTTAGCCTAGGTGTCCCGCCGTGGGCAAAATTGCTTTTATCCTAGTGTTAGGCCAAAAGAGTCGTCGTACTCTGTTTTAAGGTTTTCCGCCGTGGAATCCCTAATTTAACCCTATTTTAATTTTAATTAACATTTTTTAACATAGAGATTGGAGTCTCTAAACAAACCTTGGCCACAGTCAAGACGTTTCTAACCTCCCTTTTGAGGGGAACTATAGTTACTCTGATTCCATTCCCGTAAGGATATGTAGGCACAAGATGCGATGTCTTGCCGAGTAAACTTAGAATTAACCCCTAGGTCTTTTTTAATTTTCAATCCTTTGTACATACCCTTAAAGCAAAAAATGAAACAAATAAAAAAATAAACAAAAGGTTCCCGTAGAGTACTACGGAAGTTTAGGGTGTTAATACCTTCCCTAATCTTAACCAACCCCCGAACCTTAGATCTCTCCCCTTTAGGTTTTTCCTTTCTTTAACCTTTCCTTCGGATAAATCAAAGACCGGTTGTAAATGAATTAAGATTCAAGTTAATCAATAGTTTGACATCCAAATTTCACCGCAACACTCACCATCAGAATCAGAATCCAGTTTTTATTTGTATCTGCAGGTGTGATAGCACTTATAGTTCTATTTTCAGAAGCTTCTCCTTCAAAATCTCCTTCGCATGCTTGAACTCTAAATGTTCTATTTTCAGAAGCTTCTCCTTCAGAAGCTCTTGCTTCATAAGTTTGACCTTCTCCAGAACCTTGACCACCTTCAGAGTCTGGAATATTCCTAGAATATGAATCACCACTAGAATTTGAATCATCATCAGAATCTGGAGCAGAATCATCTTCACCTTCTGAGTCTCCTTCAGAGTCAGAATCACCATCAGAGTCTACTCCATTTTCAGAATCTTCTCCAGTTTCTTACTCATCTTCAGAAACTTCTAATTCTGAACTTTCTTCAAAAGTTCTCACATCAGAGTTCGATTGAGACTTATTCTAATCCCAAGTGTATAATTCCTTCACAATAACGTCTCTGATGAATTCAACTTTATTAGTTTCTGGATAATAGAGCTTGTATGCATATGTACTGTGGTACCCTACTAATAACATTACTTTTCTTTTATCATCCAGCTTCTATCTTCTGGCTTCTGGAACATGTTTGTAGCATACAAAACCAAATACCTTCAGATGGCTAACACTTTGCTTATCTTCAATCCACTTCTGAATAAGAACTATTTCCTTCAGCTTCTTCGTTGGAAATCTGTTGAGCACATATGCTGCGGTGGCAACAGTTTCTCCCCATAAGGTATGAGGAAGCTTCTTCTTCTTTAGCATGCTTCTCATTATATCAGGCAAAGTACGATTTCTTATCTCAGCAAGACCATTGTGTTGAAGAGTATAAGAAGTAGTAACCTCATGCTCAATTCCATTATCCTCACATAACTTTCTGAACTTAGTGGAGTTATACTCACCTCCACCATCGGTTCTGAGAATCTTCAGAGTCTGACCACTCTGATTCTCAGCCTTCATTCTGAACTTCTTGAATTCAGAACACACCTTGTGTTTGAACTTTATAAGGGATACCCGTGTCATTCTTGTGAATTCATCAACAAATGACACAAAGTATTTATTCCCTCAAATCGATGCTATTGGAAATGGACGACACACATCAGAATGCACTACTCTGAAGGCATGTTTTGCTCTTGGAGCTACTTTTGACGCAAATGGAAATCTTGGTATCTTTCCTTCCATGCATAATTTGCATGACTTCTCAGGCTTCTTAATTGTAGGGATTACATGTACCTGCTTCTTCGAATTCAGATGCCCTAAGCTTCTGAAATTCAGATGATCAAATCTTCTGTTCCACAACTCACTTTCCTTCACAACACTTGTTGCACTAAGACGTTCAGAGTCTGTAGTTCTTACATTTACCTTGAATGTTCTATTACTTCCCTGTTCTGACTCCATAATCAGCTTCTGATTACAGTCATATAGCTTTAGAAGATCGTCCTTCATGGTAACTGAAAAACCTTTCTCAATTAGTTGCCCAACACTCATCAAATTGCTTTTCATGTCAGATACATACCACACTTTCTAAAATTAATTCTATTTTCCCATTGTTTAGAATGAATCTGACATTTCCCATACCTTCAGCGTTGAGGTATTTATCATCAACACATATGATCTTTGTCCTCTTACCAGAGTCAAATTCAACCAGCTATTTCTTATTTCCAGTAAGATGATTTGAGCAACCGGTGTCCATATACCACTAGTCTGTCAAATCCGTATCATCAGATTCAGAAGCCATTAGTAGCACAGATTCATCATCAGAACTTCTGGCTATATTTTCTTCTTCTGACTTCCTTTCCTTATTTGACCAGCAATCAGCAGCAAAATGGCCAAACTTCTTACAATAGTAGCACTGGATCTTCTTCTTGTCATACTTCTCTTTTCCCTTTGCAGCATTCTTCTACTTATCAAAAGTTGAGGTTTTTGACTTCTGAACACCACCAGACCTTCTGACCAAGACTGTTTATGATGCTTCTTACCAAAATCTGTTTTTAGAGCCTGCTGCTCTACTTCCCATTCAGAAGTTCTCTTAGTCAGACGCAACTCTTGTGCCTCTAGACTACTTTGCAACTCTTCAATTCTCATGGTGCTCAGATCTTTAAAATGTTCTATTGCTACCACAATATAATCAACCTGAGGGGTAATGGATCTTAATACCTTCTCAATGATTACTTGTTCAGAAAGGGTTTCTCCACAAGCTTTCATCTCATTAGTGATTAGAATCACTATGGAGATGTACTCAGATACCTTTTCATTGTTCTTCATGTTGAGATTATCATACTGCTTTCGTAGGGACTGAAGCTTCACCTTCTGCAATGATGTGTCATCACCATAACACCTGACCAGTGTATCCCACGCAACCTTCGCTGTCATTGAATCAGCGATTTTCTCAAACACATTTGCATCCACACGCTGACGGATGTAAAACAATGCTTTATGATCTTTCTTCCTCATATCTTTTTGCGTGTTTTTTTGTTCCTCCGTTGCATTTGCTGCTACTGGAACATAACCTTCAGTGACAAGATCAAGCACATCTTGAGCACCAAACAGTACACGCATCTGAATCATCCAACGAGTCCAGTTTTTCCACCAAACACTGAAAGCTTGGTGCTCAGACCACCGTTTCTGTTCATCTTCAACCTTGTGCAATCACTCAGATCTCACCAAACAAAGTGTTTCCCAATCTCGCAGAATCAGAAAATGTGATTCTGTTACGATTTTGTTCAAGAAACGAAATCAACCACACAACGCCTCACTGTTTCACCTGTGTTTCCCCGTAGATCCGAACCGGAGCTCTAAATACCAATTGTTGGTGCACAAGGTTAAAAGAGAAGAATTGAATGAGAGAATATAAATTAATACTCTGCAATGACGACTACAAAGAGTAAGGAAGAATTAATTAAAAGTGACATCTACCACTAGTCTATATATACACAGAAAACTAGAGCCACATAGACAACATACTAAAGTACTAAAATACCCTATAATAAACTTAGTCTCCAAGTAATAGTAAAATATAAATTATTTCTAACAAGCTTGAGGGTAAGGAAGCAAATATCATACAAGACTTCATTATCACATACCTTGAAAAAAATAAGACTTAGAACAAATCAGCATAGATCTCAAGAAAATCATCAACAAAATTTTTAAACATGTTGAATGTCTCGGTCAATCTGTCTTTCTCAAATTGTCTTGTCGCTTGAAAACTTTGTTGTTTTTGTCAACTATTTTGGAATCGTCTTCAACAAAGCTTTAGCTACATATTTTGAACTCTCATAATGAACTTAATTTTACACCAAACTGATGCAAACTAATACTGACATTTGTCCTAATACCTTTGAGTTTTTTATCTTATTTATTTCTAATATTTAAATCAATATAAAATAATAAAAAAAATTCAGCTCAGCTTTAAATGGTCCAACAAGGCTACATTTAACGTTTTTTTATTAAAAATACGGAAGGGATAAAATATGTAACATAATGTTAGTTAATGGACCATTATGTAACGTTTTTTAGTTAAGGGAACAAAACAAAATATTGAGTAAATTTAAGTTAGAGGACCAAAAGAGGTATTAGGCCTAAAAAATACTATAGAGAGAAGGAGTAGATTCATGAGAACGTAAAATTAATGAGAGCGAATTATATATATATATATATATATATATATATATATATATATATATATATATATATATATATATATATATATATATATATATATATATATATATATATATATATATATATATATATATATATATATATATATATATATATATATATATATATATATATATATATATATATATCGTGCAATTATTCAATTTTGATTTTTCATATTGAAATTTGAATTTTTATTTTATTTTTTATACAATTTTTAAAATTTCGGTTTCATAATTGTTACTTATTAGTTCAATCCAATTTTGTTGAGTTATATAACTTTTGAAAATGTCTCAGTCGAGATTTAAGGATTGAAAATTGAGTTTTTGTTCAAATAAGTTTGAGAGAATTTCACTTTAAAATTGATTCAAACAAAAGTTGATTTTTTTAGTGCAAATCAATTATTAAACAAACTGAATTTTAAAGTTTTAATTTTGAATCCGACATATATATATATATATATATATATATATATATATATATATATATATATATATATATATATATATATATATATATATATATATATATATATATATATATATATATATATATATATATATATATATATATATATATATATATATATATATATATATATATATATATATATATATATATATATATATATATATATATATATATGAACCAATCCCATGTTATTCAATAAATTTTAAAAAATATTTTTTCTTATAATAATAAGTAGTTATTGGATGTTTTTTAATTATAAAATAATACAATTAAATATCTTAAATATGAATTTAGTTTATTGTTAAATATCTTCGAAATGACTAGTATTAATAATGACATGCATTGTGCAAAGGAATTTAGTGTGAATGATTTATTTTACTTCTATTAACACGGGTTAAATATATAATATCCTGTTTATCGTAGACTAGTTTTAGTTTACGCCATATAAAGAAAAATTTAATCTCTAAACGTTAAAGTTAATTTTGTAATATATATTTTTTAATTATATCAGATCAAATTGTATGTTTATATATATATATATATATATATATATATATATATATATATATATATATATATATATATATATATATATATATATATATATATATATATATATATATATATATATATATATATATATATATATATATATATATATATATATATATATATATATATATATATAATAGAGAAATTCGCATCTATGAGGTGTTATATTTAATATTAATAATTACTCTATATTTTTACACTATGAATTATTAATACAAGTACTTATTTATGAAATCTTTTACAACATGCCGATGATGATGATTGAGTCTCATTGTAAAAAATGCAGTTTCATACTGGTAGGACTAGGAATGACCCTTTTAACTTCATCCCTGATAAACTATTTGATCCCTACTGTTAGTTTGTGTGAAAAAACGTTAACTATTGCTGAGTTGACATGTTAGGTAAATAGTTTTTGTGTGAAAATATTTTTTTTCTTTAAAGGACAACACTTCTTCATCTCTTTTCTCTTGTTGTCTTGTTTGGAAGAGGATCATTGACAGTGCCCGTTTCTGTTCTATTTCTTGTGAAACATTATAAGGTTCCTACGTTGAAAAAGAAAAACAAGTTACAGTGGTCATATGGTGACAACATGAAATCAACAACGAAGGGAAGATTTTACAAATCCTAAAACCAAACCTCAAGTTCTGTAATCCTCACCACAAACAATAGATGTACTTCTCTAAAAACACAAGAGAGAACAATATTTTGGACTGTAGAGTGGTTGAAAAATAACTTACAGATTGGGGTTGTGAGCTTTGTTGGTACACAAGGTTAAAAGAGATTAATATAATGAGAGAATATATATTATACTCTGCAATGACGGCTACAAAAAGTAATGAATAATTAATTAAAAGTAACATCTACCACTAGTCTATGTCTACACAGAAAACTAGAGTCACATTGGCAACATACTAAAGTACTAAAATACCCTCTAATAAACTTAGTCTCCAAGTAATAGTAAAATATAAGTTATTTCTAACACCATCCCTTAATTTATATTTACCCAAAACTAACAACACCAATTTCATGCCTTAAGTGAAGAAATTGACCGGTTTTGATAGCTTTCGTCAAAACATCTGCCAACTGCTTCTGGATGCTACAGTGCACAACTTCTAGCACTCCATTCTGAACCTGGTTTCTCAGAAAGTGATACTTAGTCTCAATATGCTTGCTTATCCCGTGCAGCACTGGGTTTCTAGCAAGATTGATTGCAGACTTGTTATCAATCATCAACTTTAGAGGCTTGTTAACTTTGATCTTCAGATCTGGCAGTAAGTTCAGAATCCACACAGCTTGACATGCAGCCACAACGCTTGCGATATATTCAGCTTCACAAGTTGACAGTGCAACAACATGTTGTTTCTTGGAACACCAAGAAGTAGGATCTCCCAAAACTTAAACAAGTACCCAAAAGTAATTTTTCTGTCAACTCTGATACCACACCAATCAAAATCTGAATAACTCAAAAGTTCTTATTCAATCTTTCTTACAGAATGGAATAACATTCCATACTTTAGAGTTTCCTTGATATACTTCAGAATTCTGACAACAGCTTAGTAATGGGACCACTTAGGTTTACTCATGAACCTACTAACCATTCCAACTGCATAGCAAATATCAGGTGTGGTATGACACAAATACCTCAGAGAACCAACCAACAGTTTGAAGGTTGTAGCATCCACATCCTCACCATCAGAATCAGAATCCAGTTTATGATTTGTATCTGCAGGTTTGATAGTAGCCTTATAATTCTGCAGCTTAAATCTCTTCAGAAGCTCAAGTTCATACTTCAGCTGATGCAAAATGATACCCTTCTCAGAGTATATAAACTCCATCCCTAGAAAATATGTCATTTTCCCAAGATCATTCATTTCAAACTCATTTATCAGCACCTTCTTGAACTTAGCTATCTCTTGTTCAGAACTCCCTGTCAGCAATATGTCATTAATATACAAACACACCAAAACCATATTTCCTTCAGAAGTATGCTGAACATAAACATCGTGCTCCATCTCACATTTTTGAAACCCTTGCTTCTTGAAAAATGAATCAATATTCAGATTCCAGGCTTTGGGCGCTTGCTTCAATCCATACAAAGCTTTATGTCATTTGTACACCATTCCTTCCTAATTCTTTTTAACAAATCCAGGAGGTTGTGACACGTATACCTCTTCTTGTAATGGACCATTTAGAAATGCAGATTTTACATCTAAATCCATCAGAGGCCAATTCTTGCTAGTAGCTATTGCAATCACTAATCTGATTGTTTCATGTCTCGCTACAGGTGCAAACACTTCAGAATAATCCAACCCAGGTTTCTGCAGAAATCCTCTTGCTACTAACCTCGCTTTGTATTTGCCAATTGATCCATATGGTTTTAGCTTCTGCTTGAAAATCCATCTGACATTGATGGTGTTCCGGTATGGGCCCAACCTCGGCAGGCCCAATACCGCGTACGGCCCAACAATCGAATCGGGCACGCCGGGCACGTGCATCCCTCAAGACGAGCAGGGCAGGCCGCCGAACACAAGCAACGTCCCAACAACCTTTCATCATCCTCCACACCAGACGAGCAGAACCGTCCCCGGCTCACCAAAGCGCGGCCATGGTCCCTCCCCTTCGCGGGAAGAACAACACGCTCCGGGGTATCTCGCGAGCTCCCCTCCGCGGGGAGAACAACGTGCCCGGCGCACGTTCTCCACGTGCTCCCCTCCGCGGGGACACGTCATCAACCAACTGCCCACCTCCGAAAGAGCAGGTCAAACCCACTTTCCGGAGATCTAGGAGCGGTTGGACTAGGGCGAAGACCACGTCCTGGTCTTCACTACGCCACGTAAGCCCTAGCAGTCATTAGGGTTGGGCCTGGTCATCCAGCCCATCTCAAATGACCGTTGGCCCAGCGCTAGGGTCTCTCTATAAATACCCTCTTCCTCAAGAGGGTCAGGTAACTCTTCTTGCCCCTTTTCTGTACTATTGCTTCCACTCTGCCCAACTTCTTACTTTGACATCGGAGTGTCTTGCAGGTACACCCCCCTTCTCCTCCTCATCACCGGCGAACAGGTAGCAGCCCAACAGAGTGTGGCCAGTCCATGATCCCCTTCTGATCAGGTCAGATCAGTGGCGCCGTCTGTGGGAAACTGAAACTTCCCCGTTACTCCGAGCAGAAAACCAAAAGTTTCACCAAACATCCATGATCATGGCTAGTCCACACCGCGACGACACTCCGCACGACCTTGCGCCCAACGTCGCCACCAACGCGAAGCAGATAGGAACGACACGTCCGACGGAAGCCGACGAAAGGGACGGGCAAACTGCTTCACCATCATCCGCGGAACGGCCCCTCCAGGCCGATCACCGCCCCCCGAGTGTAATACCCAAATTTTTACCCCTAAGATCCCACATTTCATTTGCATATAATTCCACAAACAAGATCATACTTTGTGGTTCTTTCACCCTTGTGTTTCTTATTTACTTTATGTTTGTTTCTGTTTACTAACATCTAACCAAAATACCAAAAATATTTTTCAATTTGTTTGTTTCTTCTTCTCTGTGTGTTTAGGATTTTGCAAAAGGGATTGATACCAAGGACTCTAATGTTATGTACTTGGATAAAGACAGTGAAGATCGTGAAATCAATATATCTTCTGCAATATGTTTCTTGAAAGGCAAAGCATATGAAGCTTTAGAGAACCGTTCTCAGGCTCGTTTGTGGTACAAAGCGGCTATAAAAGCGGATCCCTTATGCTATGAGGCTTTGGAATGCCTTATTGAAAATCACATGCTTACATGTGATGAAGAAACTAATTTGATCTCATCATTGCAATTTGGAAGTGAGGATGGATGGCTTTCATCATTTTATTCTTGTTTGGTTAAGAAGTATGACAAAGAAATTGTTGTAGAAGCCAAGTTTAGACATCTTGAGAACGAGAGCTGTAAAACTGACCAGTCTAATCCTTCTTTCTGCCGCACACTGAAAACCCACACTGATCTATTGGCATGCAAAGCCGAATACTATCATCAGTGTGGTGAATATCAGAAATGTTTCGAATTAACATTTGTTTTGCTTGAGAAGGATCCTTTTCATATCAAGAGCACATTAGTACATCTGAAGCTGCTATGGAGCTTGGGAATTCAAATGAACTCTATCTTATGGCATGCAATTTAGTGAAGGATTATCCTCAAAAGGATTTATCATGGTTTGCTATTGGTTGCTATTACTATTGTATCAAGAAATATGACCAGTCCCGCCGTTATTTCAGCAAGGCGACAAGTCTAGATGGAACATTCCCCACTGCATGGATAGGCTATGGGAATGCCTTTGCAGCTCAGGAAGAAGGTGATCAGGCTATGTCAGCTTACCGCACTGCAGATCGATTATTTCCTGGGTGCCATTTACCATCTCTTTATATTGGAATGGAATGCATGCGGACTCACAGCTATAAGCTTGCTGAACAGTTTTTCATGCAGGCGAAGTCAATTTGCTCATCGGATCCACTTGTGTATAATGAGCTAGGAGTTGTTGCCTATTATATGAAAGAGTACAAGAAAGCAGTGTGGTGGTTCGAGAAAACGTTAGCCCTCATCCCGACCGCTTTAAGTGAAATATGGGAGCCAACTGTAGTCAATATTGCTCATGCATGCAGAAAGTTGGAGATGTACCGAGAAGCAATTTCATATTATGAGAAAGCACTTGCATTATCAACAACAAGTGTGAGCACTTATGCTGGTCTTGCATATACTTACCATTTACAGGATGATTTCACTACAGCAATTACATATTATCACAAGGCATTGAGGCTGGACAAGTTGGGCTTCGATTGATCACTAAAGGTGATAGACAAACTACTGTTGTAAAGGAGTGGAGTATTAGTGCAACTAGTATTGCAGATGAAAGGTGGCATATTGTAACAATGACAATTGATGCTGATTTAGGGGAAGCAACATGTTATTTAGATGGTGGATTTGATGGCTACCAGAATGGATTACCATTGTGTGTGGGTAGCAGCATTTGGGATCATGGGACCGAAGTTTGGGTTGGAGTTAGACCACCAACAGATATTGACGCATTTAACACATCAAAACAGGGTCTCGTCAAGTTTGGGAGGACTTTCCTGTGAGTACATTCCATCCTCGAGCTCGACAGCTCTTCCAATATCGTTGTTACAGTGAGCAACAGCCTTTGCGATTGAACCCTGCTGAGTTATGTGAAGTCATCGCTGTGGTTTGCTCAGAGATTTCTACACCAAATACCAATTTCTCAACAATGTCAACTAGTTTAACCAATAACAGTGGAAAACCATCAATGGATGTTGCTGTGAGCGTTCTTATAAAACTAATTATTGACATGTATGTTCTGGATTCTCGGATAGCTACTCCGCTCACTCTTTCTTTGCTCGAGGAGATGCTTAGTTCTTCCAAAACCGCATGCAGGGCTCGCAGCATTGTTGAACCTGTCCGCAATATCTTCAGGAAGAAACATGTGGACTCTCGATTCAGTGAAGCAGAATGTATCAAGATTGATTCAGTAAATAGAAAAGTTTACTGTCGAACTGATATTAACAATAATTCGAATGAAAAAGAAGAATTCGTCGTGGACTATGACTACTTAATCATTGTTGTGGGGGCTAATGTCAACACATTTAATACTCCTGGAGTCACGGAGAATTGTCATTTCTTGAAGGAAGTTGAAGATGCGCAGAGGATAAGAAGAACTGTAATTGACTGCTTTGAGAGGGCAAGTTTGCCAAGTGTAAGTGATGAAGAAAAAAAGAGAAATCTTCATTTTGCTATTGTTGGAAGTGGTCCAACTGGAGTGGAGTTTGCAGCAGCACTTCATGATTTTGTCAGTGAGGATTTGGTCAAATTATATCCCGGGGTAAAAGATTTATTTAAAATTACCCTTCTGGAGGCTGGAGGTCATATCTTGAGCATGTTTGACAAAAGAATAACAGCTTTTGCTGAAGATAAGTTCCGAAGAGATGGTATTGATGTGAAAACAGGATCCATGGTTGTGAAGGTATCTGACAAAGAAATTTCCACTAAAGAAATGAAAAGTGGAGAAATGACTTCAATTCCATATGGAATGGCTGTCTGGTCAACTGGTATTGGCACTCGTCCATTCATAAAAGATTTTATGACACAAATTGGTCAGATTAACAGACGTGTCGTTGCTACTGATGAATGGTTAAGAGTTGAGGGAACCAATAATGTTATGCGCTTGGTGATTGTGCTACAATAAACCAGCGAAAAGTCATGGAAGATATTGTGGCAATATTTAAGAAGACGGATGCAGACAACTCAGGAACAATTACGCTAAAAGAATTTCAGGCGGTAATGGATGACATCTTTGAAAGATACCCTCAGGTGGAGCTATTCCTACAGAATAAACAGATGTGCGGCATTGCCGATCTTTTGGAAGAATCCAAAGGAGATGTTGAAAAAGAATCTATTGAAATTAATATCGAAGAACTCAAAACTGCACTTTTCAATGTGGACTCGCAGATGAAATTTCTTCCTGCTACATCTCAGGTTGCATCTCAGCAAGGAGCCTACCTGGCCAAGTGTTTTAACCGGATGGAAGAGTGTGAAAGAAATCCAGAGGGTCCTATTAGGTTCAGGGGAGAAGGTCATCATCGGTTCAAACCCTTCAGGTACAAGCATTTGGGTCAATTTGCTCCTCTGGGAGGAGAGCAGACAGCTGCATAGCTACCTGGAGATTGGGTTTCAATTGGACACAGTAGTCAATGGTTGTGGTATTCTGTCTATGCAAGCAAGCAAGTCAGCTGGCGCACAAGGGCATTAGTGGTATCAGACTGGATGAGACACTTCAGTTAATGGGAGTGGAACAAATAAACAGAGTAATGAAAAGTCCTTGCAACGGTGGCTTGATCACGAGCTAGAAGTCATGGTAAAAGAGCACGAAGTTCGTTTTGAATATGAGAAGCAGAGCCAAGTGCGAGATGCTCTCGGAGAGGAGTTAGCCATGCTGAAACAAGTAAATGAATTTGCTGCCAATGGTCTCGGTCCTCCAAGGGGAAAGAATGGATTCGCTAGAGTATTCTCCATGTCACTAAATGCAAGAATGGCCAGAATAGCTTCACTGGAGAACATGCTGAGCATATCATCTAATTCACTTTTGGCAATGGCCTCTCAATTATCTGAAGCAGAAGAAAGAGACAGGGCCTACGTTGGAACCAGTTGCGCTCAATGGGAGAAGCCAAGATTTTGCTTCAATATATGTTTAATTCTCTTGCAGACACTAGGTGTCAACTTTGGGAGAAAGACATGGAGATAAGAGAAATGAAAGATCAAATCAGGGTTCCCATGCTTCAGAGGTGGTATACGGATGATACAGAACTTACGAAAGCGATTCCATCTCAGTTTAACAGAAGAGCAATGTGTCTCCTTGGTGCTTTCTCTTATTAGCAATAGCCTTGATGCTTGAAGAACACGGCAGTATGATTATTATCAGAGAGATTTTATAAAGAAGCTCTGTCGGTGTATCCATTTTTAATTATGTTGTGGAAATGTTACTATAAGTTGTTTCTGTCTATAGGAGATGCAAAGAAAAATTGCTGAAGAAGCAGAGCAAAAACGGCTCGAAATTGAGGTTGAGTTGAAGAAACAATTCATCACTTATCCAAGCCATATTGCAAGCCATGTGAATATAATCTCAGTCATGTTACACTCCAAGCTGACCCCACAAGCTTTCCACGTCACTTAAGTGAGCTGAAAGAAGAAAAAGCAAAACGACATGAAAAAATATCAGCAAAAAGTCACGCACAATTTGCATCACAAAACGCAGTGAAAATTTCACAAACGGCAAATCATTTTCACTCACTCTCAATCTATAAATACTACACATACCTCATTCATTTCTTCAAGCTTTTCAAGCCAATTAATCCCTGCAGAATTTTCATCATAACTCCTCAATTTTCCTTCAAATTTCACTTTCAAAAATCACCTTCAACCGTTCTTCAAATTTCATCAGATTCAACTCTCTTTTCATTGACAAACCTTTCCACATAAAAACTCACCATACTTCAATTTCTTCAACACAACAATCAGAATTTCGCAGTCCAGAAGAAGAAGAAAGAAGAAGAGAGTTTCGATTTCATCATTCACCTGAGTTTGAAGGTAGATTGAGCTTCACCGTCAGTTTCGATCCGTTATTTTTTGTTGTGTTTTTTTGAATTGTTGGTACCATTGTGAAGAGCTCTTGATTTCGATTGTAACCGCGTATTTTTCGCGTCCCGCCGTTGTGATTTAAGCAAGCATCCATGGCCGTGAAGTGTTTCGCGTGAGAAGAAGATATTTCTATTTATCCTTTTCAAGTATTATGTCATTTACGTTCTTTTCTTTTCTTTTTTTTATATATATTTCTCTTTTAAGAAATTTGGCCGTGTGACCTTTTTTTTATGTTATTAGTTTATTTTTCGTTAAAAAATAATAATAATAATAATATTCTTAAAAAAAAAGCATTTAAAAATTATTTGAAAACATTTTAATTTGGATCAATTGTTGGTTGTTTTGGATCTTGAATTTTGATAGGATTTCATCAATATCAATGGACTTTGGGTGTTGATTTTTATCCACCAAGAGAGGTGATTGATATTGATGATAATTTAATCGATTTAAGATTCAAATTGTGATTTCTTTTCATTTTTATTTTCTTTCTTCTTCTTTTTATTTTTGATCGATGAAATCTATGGATCATAGATTGTTGATTATCAAGGTTGTTTAATCTTCATTATTTCAAATCTATGGATGAATAATCATTGAGATAATTCTCCGTACTTTGGAATAGTGATAGATTACCTTTGATTAATTGATTAAAAATTTTGATTATGATGAGATCACTACCTCTTTTCTTTTTGTGTGGCATGTTTTAGGAGAGTGATTTACATATCACTTCTCTAACATGCATTAACACTAACATTTTATTGACCGGCCTCAAATAGTCGTGGTTTCTACATAAACCCGATTACGATTGCTTAACATAGCGCTAAAGTGTCCCTTAATCGGAAAATGATCATTCGTGGCTCAAACTTACGTTTAAAAGTCCAAGTATGTTTAGTTGCTTGTCTTAACTCCAATACCTATGAAAATCATTGTTAGGAGGCTTTGATTTTATCAATCCTCTAATGAATTTTCATTAATCTTGGTCTAAGTGCAAGAATTAATCATCATTGATCATATGTTCTAACCACTAACCACTAATTCACTAACAATATCCTTGTTTAATTTTGTTTATATTCTCTTCTTACTCCTTATTTCTTACTTTTATGCTTCCATTTTATCATTTCATATCATATCTTTGTTTATGTTTATGTCATTTCTCTTTTGTCCACTTGGACCATACTTTGTTCAAAACACACTAATAAAGGATAAAACATCTAAAAAATTTGGTGCTATTAACTTTGTGGTTATGCTCTTGGACTACTCTTAGACCTTGGACTTTATGGACCTTTGGACTTAGAATTAGGGCTCTCATTCCTATGCTTGGAGTATTGTGGATCTTAGCCTTTATTTGCCTCGCTCATTTTCTTATGCTTTAAATCGGATGGAATTCTTTTTTGCTTGCTATGGAGTGTGCTATAAGTCGGTTAGATCTTTCTTATCTCTAGCTCTTATTTTGGTTTCTAGGATAGTCACTTCATCTCCTCCCCTTCTTAAATTTTCAAAACTTTCTCCCTCTTTCAAAACCTTCTTGGTTTCAAACTTCAAAACCGCTTTCGCAATAAAACCTTGACTTTCGTCAAGTGATTTTTAAACTTTGTTTTTTTTCTTAATAAAAGTCAATCAATGTTAATCATGCTTTGACCAATTTCAAAAGACATAAAAAATACAAAAACTCATTAACTCTTTTTGTGCCTTTATGCACTTTTTCATTTTAAAACTTTTCATAAAGTTTAGACATGATTCATTTCTATAGTTGAGATGTAAATCTCCTATTCCCCATATTATTAAGACTTTGACATTTTCCACGTTGATGTTGAGTGATAGTCTTGTTGATAATCCAAGCAAATTCTCCATCTTTATGTGACGCAAATGTTGTTTTAATACTCGTGGGTGGATAGTCGCAGTTTTCTCCTTGAAATGACGACTTGTCTTTACATCTAAAATCAATCAAAACCAACAAATTTTTGTCATTTGTACCACGAACTACGGGGTTTTGATTCCATATTGCACTTTATGGGTACGTAGGCATGAGACGATAAGTCTCTCCAAACACAAAAATCTAAAAAATAATTCTCTTCTCATCTCCCCAATCTCTTTTCAAACAAACCATTTTCAAACCAGAAAGCGTAAATATTTCAAAGGGCTCCTATAGAGTACTATAGACGTTTTGGGTGCTAACACCTTCCCATTGCGTAACCAACCCCCTTACCCCGATCTCTGTCTCGTGTTCTTATTTTAGAACTCTTTGGTTTTGTTCGCTCTTTTTCCTTTCCTTTATTTGGATAAAATAAAAGTGTGGTGGAGACTCTTGTTTTTTTTGAGTTAAGCTAATCAATAGCTTACGCTCACGATTTTTACCGCTACAGAAAAGTGGCGACTCTGCTGGGGATTCCAACGGTTCCTAGTGGGTTTCGCCTACTTTGATTTATTTATCGCTTTCTGTTTGACTTGTTTGTTATTGAATGTTCTGTTTTGGTGCCTGGTAATTTGTGTGGTGAGATAAGTCCTAACCCGGACTTGAGTGCACTTATGATAGGAGGGTGGTATAGTCTTGTTGGCTTACGTGGAGTAGTCCTTACTAAGCTGACTTGAGATCCCCCGCTCGGTGGAGGCCCCTTTGGAAATTACTGATGTCTTACGAGTAGTCGTAATTGATATTACTTTTTCCGACTGGGAGCCTGAGAAGCTGAGGACCTTGAAGGTGAGATAATACTTAGAAGGGGGGGGGGATTGAATAAGTATGGAAAATTAATACTTGAAAATAATCACACAATTAATTTTATCCTGGTTCGTTTAATAACTACTCCAGTCCACCCTACCAGAGTGATTTGCCTTTCTCAACAAGGACTTAATCCACTATTAAATCAAACTGATTACAATAGTATCACCTAAGAACAGTAGTTCTTAGTCTTCTCAAGAGCTACTGATTCTAACTGAATCCTCTTAAGGAATATCCTTTACAATCAATGTAAATTAAATACAAGAGTTTTTAATGCTTCTATTAAGCTTTAATCACAACAGTGATTTTTCTCTTAAGTTTAAGTACAATGAGATTCTATGAAGAATAAGAATGAAAGCTTTTAGAATAATATGATTTCTTTTCAGCAAGAGTGTAGCACTGAAGAATGAAGTGAAGATCTCCTTTTATAGGCAGCTGAATCATGCAAGCTGAACATTGAAAAGAGAGTCCCAAAAGGTCTGAGCCTTTTTGTCTTCACATCAACTGACCTTTCCTTGAAATAGATGGCACAGAAAAATCCTTTTTGTCTGTGTAAGTGTGTCTAGCACAAATAAGGAAAGAGACGTTGAATAGTTCCAATGGATATATTCTTGAAAATACTTCTTCAGTTTCAGCAAGATCTTCAGAGTCTGAATGGATCAGAGTCTTCTAATGAGATTCAGAGCTATGCTGTATCAGAGTCTTCTGCAGCGTGTGTGCTTCTAGCGTGTTGATCATCAGAGCATTTTGACACAGAACTTCAGTACTTGGCAGCGTAGGTACTTTCAGAAACTTCTGTAGACTAATGCTTTGAGAAACTCTTCAATCAATATTCTTCTATAGTTCTGATGCTTCAGCTTCAGATGCTTCTGATTATCTTCAGATGCTTCTGACTCAGAATGTTCTGGAGCTTCTTTCTTCAGATCCTTCTGGAGACTACGCTCAGGATCTTCTGTAAGGAGCAAGCAGATTCTTCTGTGAGGTGCATCTGGCACTTTAGAGTCAGAATAACTTCTTGTATTCAAGGCAGATTTGCTTCTAGAGAGTTAATATAATTTCAATCTGCAGTAAAACTCTCAAACAAATTTTAGAGTATATAATTCTTAAATATAAATTTCCTAACAGTTATCATCAAAACAAAGAGTAATTATTAAGAACCAATCTGTGTTCTAACAATCTCCCCCTTTTTGATGATGACAAAAATATCAGAAATTTTATTTAATTGAACATAAAGAATTATAACTCCCCCTGAGATGATGAATCTCCCCCTGAGTTGAATATGAAAAAGGAATAGAAACTTCCCTTTTTATCTTGAGTAATCTTCAGAGTCAAATCTTGTTTGTTTTGTAATAATTAAGGATCAGACTATCTTGCAGATATGAGATTCAGAGTTTGATAAAAGATAAATGATTTGAGAGACTCAGAGATTCTTTTATAGAGTGTTGTTATCAAATGTTCTGAAATAGTCAATTTAGATATTAGAAAAAGTAGATATGTCTGAAGATTCGTTCTAGTGAAATTATATTAAATAGTTCAGATCTTTATTTTCTCCCCTTTTTTGTCATAAGCAAAAAGTAAAAACTTTTAATAAAGACAAATAAAAGGAACAAGAACAGATAATTCAATGGAGAATAACAAGCTGATTCATTTAGTCATAACAGAGCAAAAGTACATTGGAAAATATCAGAAGATATAACAAGAACATTCAGATGCAAAACAACAGATGCATAAATATGAGGAAAAAAAATCTAAGAGTGTTTTGACAAAAGCGTCTTCAATAGGTCTGTGATCTCAGATTGTGATTGCTCTTGCTTTGATATCCACTTAGTCATTGTCTCAGTCTTCTCATCTTGTTTAGACATCCACTCTGACATGTCCTCAGATTTCTTGTCTTGCTTCACCATCCAAGATCTTATTTCAGATTGACCAGCTTCCAGAGCAGCAATCTTGTCCTCAAAATCTGGATTTTCTGTTTTTATCTCTGATGATGGAGGTTCTGCATCCTGAACAGAGTCAATTGCCATAGGGTCTGGAGATCCTGAAGAAGGTTCTACCAGAGTCATAGTCAATGCATTGGCAGTTGGTTCTGGTGGAGGAGGAGGAGGAGCATCCAAACAAAGCAGAGGTTCAGTCTTGTTTACAATCCAGAATTGAGTTCTTTCAGCTATGAGCTTGGCATCATCTGAACAGATGTTCTTCAGATTAGAAGCTACAGTGTTGAATCTCTTGATAAACCCTTTCCAGATGATGTCAGTCTCATTTGCATCCAAAGTTTCAGAGCATCTCGTCTGAACAGTACCTAAAGACATCTGTATTTCTTGCAAAAACGTTTGAAATAAATGATCAATATTAAGTCTGGGTGGTGGTTTAAGCAAGGTTTCCAGAGTCATCTGTTTAGGTTTGGGAGTTGGTGGTATCAATGATTTTGAGATGGAAATCAGAGGAGGGGGAACATATGGAATGAATGGAATTTCTGGTTTTTGAGGTAAAGATCTGTTTAAAGCATTAAGCAGAGTTGGTTGAGGTCTTGTGCGTGGGTAAAGAATATCAAAAGATGCATTGGAGTATGGTATGAAGGCAGAGTTTGATGGTTTATCAGATGCAACTGTGTTATCAGATGCAGGATGCAGAGCTGAAACAGCAGCTTTACCAGATGTAGCAGATATGGTGGCTAATGATCCTTTATTGTTCATAGATTGAATATATGAAAGGATTACAGATGGAAGGGCCTGAATGAGTTTTGGTTTCAGAGGTTCCAAAGGTTCAGAAGGCTCAACTCTATCATAAAAATCTTTTAGTTTGAAACCATAAGATAAATTATGATAAAGAGAAGACACTTGGGCACAAGATATTCCAGATGATGATGGATTGGTAGTGGGAACAATCATCTCAGATGATGGTGCAGGTGGAGGCAGAGGGTCTGAAATGGAAGTTTTAGCAGGTAAGGTTGATTCAGGTTCAGGTTCAGGTTCATGTACAGGATATTTGTCAGATGGATTAATCAGAAAATCAGGATGAATTTCTGATTCAGATGAATTTGAGGATGTTTCAGGTGTACAAGAGGTAGAAGAAACTTGAAACACTGTTTTTAATGGAGTGATGTCAAGAACTTCTGTCTCAGGGATATGAGATGGTTCTGAAGGAATATCAGATTGTTGTGATGGTGGTTCAGATGAAACAGGAGCAGAAGTTACTTTAGTGGGTTCAGAAGTAACAGGTGCTACAGGTTCAGATTCTGCTACAGGCTGAGATCTTTTCCTCTGAAGTGGAACTTCTTTTTCTTCTCCTGCATCTGGTAGTGGTTGCTTGACAAGTTGAAACACATTGGCTGGAACATGCACTCCTTCCTTTTTGCATTCCTCTATATACATCAGAACAATGTGTCTAGGTTCTTCAGCAAAGAATAGAGGAAAGTCAGATACTGGAATCCTCTTATTCAAATCAGACATATTTAACCTCTTTGGAGCAGTAGTAAGTTCATCTACAATCTTGAGTCTCAGAAGGCTTTTAGCGTTCAGAGGCTTTCCCATAATGAACTCTAGTTCTTCTGTAACACCAGCATCATACAGAGCAGCCACTAAACCATTTTCAATGAGAAGATCTGAGAGCAACCTTCCAAAAGGTATCCAAGTCCTGATCTTCTGGCCTTTTTCTTTGACAGATTCTCTAGATGCATTGATGTGATTCCACAGATGCATGAACAAAATGTAAGGCAGATCTACCTTGTTGCTCTGACTAAGGCAGTACATAAAATAGATCTGTTCATTGTTGACATAATCTGGGGAATTTGTTGACTTTCTGTGATGTATGCATCCCATGAAGATCTTGGCCCAGATCTTGTAATCAGGCTTCAGATCTTTGAATCTGTTAGAGGCTTGTCCAGCAGTCATAACCTCCTCATAAACTTCATCCATATCAACACGCCCAGCTGGCAGATGTGAAACACCATCTGTTTCTTCATAACCAATTAGTCTTCTAATCAGATCCTCTGTGATGATGATCTCCTTTCCCAGCACAGATGATAGAATAAACTTTGGATACACAGATGTATGAATCCAAAATTCTTTAACAAGCAGAGGGTAAACCGGTCCAAACAGTCTATCAAAGTATTTCACCCAACCTTGAGCTCTAACAATGGAGCGAAAATCAAACCCATTGGCAGCCAGAGAATCAAATTCAACCATGGATTCACACAATACTTCTAGTTTGTCAACTGGTGTGAGAAGAGTTCTCTTTGGAGGAGTATATGGAACAGCACCTAGGTTATCTGAAGTCACAGCAGCCATTGTGGATTGAAACTGTGCAGTTGTTGATGAAGAAGACGCCATTGAAGATTGCTTTTTCAAACACTTAGGTTTTGAGTTTTTATGCAGAGAGAACAATAGATGAAAACGCATGTAAATTCTGAGAGTGAAAAGTGTGAAAGTGAATACACATTAAGTATTTATACTAATCACATAGGCACACCAAGAGACAGAAAGAACGCACGTTTGAGCAGCATTAAATGAAGAGAATAAAATCATTTCAAATAATAAATGCTTCTGACAATTTTTGGGGGGAAAACCAAGATATTTACTATTCAAATTTCACCTCAAACGTCTTTTCAGTTGTCCACACGCCACCTCATCAGATATTGCGGGACACGTGTTTGCTTGCATGCTGTTCTGAATTCTTTCAAGAAATGAAACGTTAGCCAACGTTCAGATCTTCTAAAGATGATTAGTTCAGATTTTCACATCAGAAATATTAATCAGAATAGAATAAATGAACAGAAGAAATACTTCAGATGAATTAAGCATTTTTGCATCTGGAACAATTTGCTTCTGATAAATATCATTCTGGACAAAAATCCATACCAATATTTTTCAGAATAAAATTGAATCTATCTTCAACAAGGGGTTTTGTAAAAATATCTGCCCATTGATGATCTGTATCAACAAAGGCTAAATTTATGATTCCCTTCTGAACATAGTCTCTGATGAAATGATGCTTAATTTCTATATGTTTTGCCTTAGAATGTAAAATGGGATTCTTGGACAAACATATAGCAGAAGTATTATCACAAAAGATAGAAATGTTACTCTCAAAAATTTGATAATCTTCTAGTTGACTTTTCATCCAGAGCATTTGCGTACTACATCCAGCAGCAGCAATGTATTCAGCCTCTGTGGTTGAAAGTGCAATTGTGGGTTGCTTCTTGCTGTACCAGGAGATTAGATTTCTTCCTAGAAATTGACAACTTCCAGAAGTACTTTTTCTTTCCACTCTGTCTCCAGCATAGTCAGCATCACAGAATCCAACTAATTTGAAATCATCAGATTTTCTGTAACACAAACCCACATTAGAAGTACCTTTCAGATACCTTAGAATCCTCTTGACAGCTGTCAAGTGTGATTCTCTAGGATCTGATTGGAATCTAGCACACAGACAAACACTGAACAATATGTCAGGTCTAGAAGCAGTAAGATAAAGAAGAGAGCCAATCATACCTCTGTAGAGCTTCTGGTCTACTTTCTTACTTACCTCTTCTTTGCCAAGTGAGCTAGTAGGATGCATTGGAGTCTTTGCTACCTTGCTGTCAGACATGTTGAATTTCTTCAGAAGTTCTTTAACATACTTTGTCTGATGTATGTAGGTGCATTCTGGAGTTTGATTAACTTGGATTCCTAAAAAGAATCTGAGTTCTCCCATCATGCTCATTTCAAATTCTGCCTGCATACATGTAGCAAACTCCTTTCCAAGCATAATATTTGTTGATCCAAAAATAATATCATCTACATAAATTTGGCAAATTAGAAGATCTTTCTTTATAGTTTTACAGAATAGAGTTGTATCCACTTTGCCTCTGATAAAATTCTTCTCCAGAAGAAAATTACTCAATCTCTCATACCAAGCTCTGGGAGCTTGTTTTAATCCATATAGAGATTTCTTTAATTTGAAAACATGATCTGGAAATTTTCCATTTTCAAAACCAGGAGGTTGGTGGACATAGACTTCTTCTTCTATAATACCATTAAGAAAGGCACTTTTAACATCCATCTGATACAGAGTGATGTTGTTCTGTGCAGCAAAAGAAATAAGAAGGCGTATAGATTCTAACCTTGCTACTAGAGCATATGTCTCAGTGTAATTAATACCTTCTTGCTGACTGTATCCTTGAGCAACCAGCCTTGCCTTATTCCTCTCAACTTCTCCTTTCTCATTTAGTTTATTTTTGAAGACCCATTTTGTACCAATAATATTAAATCCTTGAGGTCTTTGAACTAGATCCCATACATCATTTCTGCTGAATTGGTTAAGCTCTTCTTGCATGGCAATAATCCAATCATTGTCTTGCAGAGGTTCTTCTACAGAAGATGGTTCAATTTCTGACACTAGTCCAAATAGAGACGCCTCAGATGATCTTAGAAAGGATCTTGTTCTGATGGGATCATCTTTCTTTCCAATAATGACATCCTCTGGATGAGAAGCTTTAATTCTGGATGATGATCCTCTGATAGTTGACTCTTCAGAAATTTTTAGATTATTCATCTGAGAAGTTAAGGGAGTAGCATCTGGAGTTGCTTCTGGTTCCTTCACTTGAAGTTTGTCTGCTTCTGGAACTTCAGAGTCAATAAAGACTACTTCCCTATCTGCAGAGTTATCAACCTGCTTTGGCTTTTCAGAGCCAAGCTTATCATCAAATCTGACATGAATGGATTCTTCCACAATCTGTGTCTCAGTGTTGTATACTCTGTAGCCTTTAGAGCGTTCAGAATATCCAAGCATGAAACACTTCTGTGCTTTGGAATCAAACTTGCCCAGATTTTCCTTAGTGTTTAACATATAACAGATACATCCAAAAGGATGAAAATAAGAAATGTTAGGCTTTTTGTTCTTCCACAATTCATAAGGAGTCTTCTTCAGAAGAGGTCTAACAGAAACTCTGTTCTGAATGTAGCATGCTGTATTGATTGCTTCTGTCCAAAAATGTTTTGCCAGATTTGTCTCATTGATCATGGTTCTGGCCATTTCTTGCAAAGTTCTGTTTTTCCTCTCTACAACCCCATTCTGTTGTGGAGTTCTAGGACAGGAAAAATCATGAGCAATGCCATTTTCAGAAAAATATTTTTCAAAATATTTATTTTCAAATTCACCACCATGATCACTTCTGACTTTTATAATTTTGAAATTCTTTTCATTCTGGACTTGCTTGCAGAAGTCAAAGAACACAGAATGTGACTCATCCTTGTGTTTTAAGAACTTTACCCATGTCCATCTGCTAAAGTCATCAACAATGACCAATCCATACTTCTTGCCTCTGATGGATGCAGTTTTCACTGGTCCAAACAGATCAATATGAAGTAGTTCTAATGGTTTAGAGGTAGAAACAACATTTTTTGATTTGAAAGATGTTTTTGAAAACTTCCCTTTCTGACATGCTTCACAAAGAGCATCTGAAGTGAACTTCAGATCAGGGAGTCCTCTGACAAGATTAAGTTTATTAATCTGAGATATACGTCTCATATTAATATGGCCCAATCTTCTGTGCCAGACCCGTTGCTCTTCATTCACAGACAAGAGGCATTTAACATTTTGAACTTTAAGTTCTGAAAGATTTATTTTATAAATGTTGTTTTTCCTCTTTCCACTAAATAGGATAGAGCCATCCTTCTGACTAATAGCTTTACAACATTTTTGATTAAAAGTTATATCATAACCATTGTCACTTAATTGACTTATGGACAATAAGTTATGCTTTAACCCTTCAACAAGTAAAACATTAGTAATGGAGGGAAGTTTACCATTTCCAATTGTGCCAGATCCAATGATCTTGCCCTTCTGGTTCCCTCCAAACTTCACGTCCCCTCCAGATCTAAGTACCAGGCTTTGGAACATAGACTTTTCTCCTGTCATGTGTCGTGAGCATCCAGAGTCCAGGTACCATGATTGGTGTCCTGACCTTGCTGCTAAGAACATCTGCAACAGGAATTATTTTGTTTTTAGGTACCCAGATCTTCTTGGGTCCTTTGGGGTTAGTTGGTTTGTAGGTTTGTCTAAACTTCTGTTTTGCAACATAATGTTTATTCTGACTTGCCTTAGGTTTAAACACATAAGTACTCTTCTCAGAGCTTGTGTGTTTAATGTCATTCAAGTGACCAAATTTGAATTGAGAATACAGAGGTGTCTTCCTGATGAAAAGTTTGTCAACAGGTTTTGGATTGCTTCCAGATGAAGACTCATATCCAATGCCTCTTCTGTTGTTTCCACTAACACCATAGATCATGGAAGCCATCTTGCTTCTGTCTATGCTCTTAGTGAGAAATCTCTGAAAACTAGAGTCATATTTTTCTAAAATATTTTCACATGACTTAGTCTCAGATTCAGATTCTTGTTGAGTTCTTTCAAAGTCATTTTTGATTTTTAAATTTATTTATTTCTGCTCAACAAGTTCTGTTTTCAGAAGATCAATCTCAGATTCAAGATTGATTTTCAGCTTCTTGTATTTGAGTTTGATGTTGTTATAACTTTTAAGAACTTCTGTTACAACTTTAATGAGTTCTTCTTTGGTAAGTTTAGCCATTACCTCTTCTGCATCATCATCAGATTCAGATTCTGATTCATATCCTGAGGTACCTTCCTCTTGATCTTCTGTTCTGGCCATCAGTGCAACGTTTGCACATTCTTCTTCTGATTCAGAAGATGATTCACACTCATCTGAGTCATCCCATGTTGCCATCAGAACCTTCTTCTTTTTGTTGAACTTCTTCTTAGGTTTTTCTTTCAGAAGTTTGGGGCAGTCATTTTTGTAGTGCCCAAGTTCTTTGCACTCATAGCACACCACTTCTTTCTTGGCAGATCTTCTGTGACTAGAAGATTCCTTTCTGTTGTCAGATCTTCTGAAGTTGTTGAACTTCTTTCCCTTGTGCTTCCAGAGTTTGTTAATCCTTCTGAACAGCATGGATAACTCATCTTCTTCTTCAGAAGAAGACTCTTCAGAGCTTTCTTGAATGACCTGCAAAGCTTTAGCAGTTTTGTTAGATTTTAATGCTACAGATTTACCTTTATCTTTCTTCTGAGGTTCGTCTTCCTCAAGCTCAATCTCATGGATCCTCAATGAGCTGATGAGTTCTTCTAGAGAGATCTTGTTCAGATCTTTGGCCATCTTCAGGGCAGTCACCATTGGTCTCCATCTGATGGGCAGACTTCTGATGATTTTCTTTACGTGATCTGACGTGGAATATCCCTTGTCCAGAACTTTCAGCCCAGCAGTGAGTATCTGGAATCTGGAGAACATGGCTTCAACAGATTCAGAGTCTTCCATTTTGAAAGCCTCATACTTCTGGATCAGAGCCAGAGCTTTTGTCTCCTTAACTTGAGACTTTCCCTCATGGGTCATTTTAAGGGATTCAAACATATCAAAAGCTGTCTCCTTGTTTGTGATTTTCTCATACTCTGTATGTGAAATAGCATTCAGTAATATGGTTCTGGCTTTATGGTGATTTCTGAAGTCTTTCTTCTGAGAATCTGTCATAGATTTTCTGTCAATCTTTTTGCCATCTCCATCTGTGGGATGTACATATCCATCTATGACAAGATACCATAGATCAGCATCATATCCTAGGAAAAAACTATCAATTCTGTCCTTCCAGTAATCAAATTTTTCTCCATCAAACATAGGAGGCTTGGTGCTGATCCTATCCCTCTCTTCATATTTATTGTTAATATTTGACATTGAATTATCAGCCATGATAACAAGTAAATATATTTATCAAAGTATATCTCTCTGGATCTTTACTGACACTGTTAAGTGATAGCACACTCAGAACCGGAGCTCTGATGCCAACTGAAGGTGAGATAATACTTAGAAAGGGGGGGGGGGGGATTGAATAAGTATGGAAAATTAATACTTGAAAATAATCACACAATTAATTTTATCCTGGTTCGTTTAATAACTACTCTAGTCCACCCTACCAGAGTGATTTGCCTTTCTCAACAAGGACTTAATCCACTATTAAATCAAACTGATTACAATAGTATCACCTAAGAACAGCAGTTCTTAGTCTTCTCAAGAGTTACTGATTCTAACTGAATCCTCTTAAGGAATATCCTTTACAATCAATGTAAATTAAATACAAGAGTTTTTAATGCTTCTATTAAGCTTTAATCACAACAGTGATTTTTCTCTTAAGTTTAAGTACAATGAGATTCTATGAAGAATAAGAATGAAAGCTTTTAGAATAATATGATTTCTTTTCAGCAAGAGTGTAGCACTGAAGAATGAAGTGAAGATCTCCTTTTATAGGCAGCTGAATCATGCAAGCTGAACGTTGAAAAGAGAGTCCTAAAAGGTCTGAGCCTTTTTGTCTTCACATCAACTGACCTTTCCTTGAAATAGATGGCACAGAAAAATCCTTTTTGTCTGTGTAAGTGTGTCTAGCACAAATAAGGAAAGAGACGTTGAATAGTTCCAACGGATATATTCTTGAAAATACTTCTTCAGTTTCAGCAAGATCTTCAGAGTCTGAATGGATCAGAGTCTTCTAATGAGATTCAGAGCTATGCTGTATCAGAGTCTTCTGCAGCGTGTGTGCTTCTAGCGTGTTGATCATCAGAGCATTTTGACACAGAACTTCAGTACTTGGCAGCGTAGGTACTTTCAGAAACTTCTGTAGACTAATGCTTTGAGAAACTCTTCAATCAATATTCTTCTATAGTTCTGATGCTTCAGCTTCAGATGCTTCTGATTATCTTCAGATGCTTCTGACTCAGAATGTTCTGGAGCTTCTTTCTTCAGATCCTTCTGGAGACTACGCTCAGGATCTTCTGTAAGGAGCAAGCAGATTCTTCTGTGAGGTGCATCTGGCACTTCAGAGTCAGAATAACTTCTTGTATTCAAGGCAGATTTGCTTCTAGAGAGTTAATATAATTTCAATCTGCAGTAAAACTCTCAAACAAATTTTAGAGTATATAATTCTTAAATATAAATTTTCTAACAGTTATCATCAAAACAAAGAGTAATTATTAAGAACCAATCTGTGTTCTAACAGACCTTAGAACCCTTTAACCCATCTTGGCCTTATTAGGACGTGGTGCGGTGGCTGTTCAGGTGTAGACTTGAATTAGTCGTCACGTGATACCACACTCAGATGAGTTTCTCTTGAGAATATTGTTGGCCGACGAGTAGTCGTTTAAGCCGATAATATCCAAAAGATGGAATTATGATTCTGGGAACTTTTTTAGAACCTTGTTCTACAGGTGATGATATAACCATAGTACATACCATTGTGGGTTGGTTGATTCTTACCTTTGGCTCCATGCTCGTGCCGAACCTTTGAACCTGTGTGCTTTGTATGTCTTGTTTGTGGGTGTTGCATCTTGCACTCATGCATTTATGAGCATTGTGTTTCAGCTGGTTTTTAAGGATCTCAGAGATTTTCTTTTGCAAACATCGCAGATATTGTTGATTATGAACATTGGAAGGAGAAACACTCAGAAGTACAGTTTCCGAGCTCCTGATCTTACAGAGTTGAGAAAGCTAGTGTCCTTGGTAGATGATCGTTCAGGCTTCTTATCTCGTTATGGGAGACTTTTATTTGTTCTTTCTACCAACATTGAAGACGGAATTCTGAATACCCTTATGCAGTTCTATGATCCTATTTACCGATGCTTCACTTTTCCCGATTATCAGCTCATGCCGACCTTGGAAGAATATGCTTATTTGTTGGGTGTCCCGGTTTCTGATAAAGTTCCGTATACTGGTTTGGAGGAAGCTCTTAAGCCTCAAGATATTGCTGTAGCTATCCATTTGACGAAGTCGGATATTGATGCAAATCTAAAGACTAAGGGAGGCCTCAAGGGTTTGACTGCTAAGTTCTTGATTGAGAAGGCTACTTTATTTGCTGACATTGGTCGCACATTGGCGTTTGAGGCTATATTTGCTTTACTCATCTATGGACTAGTCTTGTTTCCTAATATTGATAATTTTGTGGACGTTAATGCTATTAGGATTTTCTTGATTGGGAACCCTGTTCCAACTTTGCTTGGTGACACTTATTTCTCCATCCATAGTAGGACTTCTAAGGGAAACGGTACCATTGTTTGCTGTCTACCTCTGCTGTATAATTGGTTCGTTTCACACTTACCTCAGACATCTGCTTTTAGGAAAAACAAGGATTGCTTAAGGTGGTCTCAAAGGATTATGTCTCTTACGCATACTGATATCACTTGGTCTTCTTCGGTTTACGATAATGTCCAGATTATTGATAGTTGTGGAGAATTCGCCAATGTTCCTCTTCTTGGAATACAAGGCGGAATTAACTACAAGCCGAGTCTAGCTCGCCGTCAGCTGGGTTATATGCTGAAGGATAAGCCTAAGAATATTTTATTAGAGGGTTTATTCTTTCAAGGAGGGGATGATTCTCTTGGTTTGAGAAGAAAAATGGCTCATGCCTGGACTAAGATTCACAGGTTGGGTAGAGGGGAGCTTGGAAGACAAGTTTGCATTGCTTTGGAACCTTACACGCTTTGGGTGAAGAAGAGGGCTATGGAGCTTAAGATGCCTTATCCTATTGAGAAACCTCTGACTACTGTGATCTCTACGCCACTCCCTACGCCACTCCCTGTTTCTTCTGATGATGTGAAGACACTTCAAGATGCTTTGGCTAAGATGAAGGAAGAGAAAGAGATGTGGGAAAGCAAGTTTCAAGCTTCTAACAAAGAGAAGATGGAATTGCAAAAACAGATGAAGGAGAAAGATGACTTGATAGAGTTACTTGAGCGGCGCGCTGTGAAGAGGCATGCAGAGGATTTATTTTCCTCTACTACTCCATCATCATGTCCTCCTACTTCTGGTGCTTGGAAGGGTATTGTGGATCAGCTTGTGCTAGAGAAGATCACCATGAAGCACAACTATGAGAAAGAGATTAAGAGACTCCGAAGGAAGTATCAGCTTGGATCGTCATCAGATGTTCCTTAGGACCTAGCTTTTTCTTATTTTGATATTCTTGTATTTTGTACTTCCAAGTGTAACTCTTTCCAATATTCAATGAAATGAGATGTTTATCAGTATTTCAAAAAGTGTTATTTTTCTTTATGATGTTTGTAATTGCTTTATATCTTAAAGATCCTTGAAAACTGGTTGAAACACTTGCATTTTGCATTTGCATTCACATCATCGTGCATTGTGTGTTGCCTTTTCCATATGTCTTATTTGTTTCTTTTGGCCTTCCTTCAGTTAAGCTGTCGCATCACTACAACACTCGGGCTAACTCTAAGAAAAAGATGGATCAGTTGCAACAAGAGAACCGCGAGCTCCGTGAAGAGGTATCAACTCTGAAAGATGGTTTGGAGAGACTGACTGCCGCGATGGAAGCTCTGGTGGCTGCTCAGAATCAGCCACCACTACCTCCTCCTTCTCCTGTCCAAGGAACTGTGATTTCTGAAATCGGATCAACGCCCATTTCTGTGGCCCCGATTAATACTTCTCAATATCAAATGCATGTTGGTTTCCCTTGGGGCATGCCTAACAATTATGTGCCAGAGGGATATCGACCTCCTGTTCCCGAAGGTTCTAGACTCCCTGCTGTCATGGCTGTACCACCTCTTGTGGTTAATGTTGTTCCTAATGCTGAAGTTCCGGTTGCTCCTACTGTCATACCTGTGCCACCGCCTGTAACTCACGCTATGCCTTATACTGAAGAACAAATTTTCCACACTGCTCCGAGCGAGAGTTTGGATGTTATGGATCGAATAGATGACTTTCAAGATCAGTTTGCTGAAATGCAAAGAGAAATCAGGGCTTTAAGGGGAAAGGAGTTATTTGGAAAGAATGCTCATGAGCTTTGCCTTGTTCCAAATGTGAAGATTCCCGCCAAGTTCAAAGTTCCGGATTTTGAAAAATACAAAGGGAACACTTGTGCGCAAAGTCATTTGATCATGTATGCTAGAAAGATGTCTACCTATACTGACAACCATCAGTTGTTGATCCACTATTTTCAAGATAGTCTTACTGGTGTTGCGCTGAAATGGTATATGGGACTCGATAGTACACAAATCAAGACATTCAACGATCTTTGTGAAGCTTTTGTTCGTCAGTATAAGTATAATCTCGATATGGCGCCAGACCGTGATCAGCTTCGCGCAATGTCTCAAAAAGAGAAAGAAACTTTTAAAGAATATGCGCAAAGATGGCGTGAGATTGCAGCTCAGATAAGCCCTCCGCTTGAAGAGAAAGAAATGACCAAGATTTTTCTGAAGACTCTGGGTTCATTTTACTATGAAAGGATAGTTGCGAGCGCTCCTAGTGATTTCACGGAAATGGTTAATATGGGGATGAGATTAGAGGAAGCTGTCCATGAGGGACGTCTGATAAAAGAAGGAAATTCTGGAAGTACAAAAAAGCCTGGTGTTGGGTTCCCTAAGAAAAAAGAGGGAGAAGCTAATGCTATATCTCAGGAAAGGTCTAGAAGACGCAGAGTTGTGAACAACAATGGTAGTCATCGTCAGCAACAAGTAGCATCTGTTACGCCTGTTATCAGTAACACCCCTACCGCTCAAGCTACTGCAAGTTATCAACCACGTTTCCAAGAGAAGACAACTCAACAAGGTCGTACACAGAGGAAAACACAATTTGATCCCATTCCAATGACGTATACTGAGCTATTTCCGGCTTTAATAAAGAAGAATTTGGTTCAACCTCGTGATCCGCCGGCTGTTCCAACTGAAATTCCATGGTGGTATAAGCCAGATGCTCATTGCGCATTTCATCAAGGTGCCCCTGGACACGATATCGAAAATTGCTATCCTCTGAAGCATGAAGTTGCAAAGCTCGTAAAAAGTGGTATTTTGTCTTTTGAAGATACCAACCCTAATGTGCAATCAAATCCATTTCCTAAACATGGTAATGTAACTGTCAATATGGTATATGGTTGTCCTGGTACATACCGTATTTTCGATATTCGCTGGATTCGGAGATCGCTTGTTGAAATGCATGCTACTTTGAGTGAGTTCCATGATATTGAGCATGATTATGCCGCCTGTTGTATTTGTTCTGTGAACCCTCGAGGGTGTGTGATTGTAAAAAGGGACTTACAAAAGATGATGGACGAGAATTTGATTCAGGTTACTGCAAACAGAAATGAAGTGGAGAACGAGGTGAATGTTATAGTCCCACGTTTCAATATTCCCGAGCGAGTTGTAATTTCCTACAATAGTCAGAAATCTGATGTGACGCCTTTGGTTATCCGTTTGCCTGGCCCGACGCCGTATGAATCCGATAAAGTTGTTCCCTACAAATACAATGCTACTATGTTGGAGGATGGAAAAGAGGTTCCCATTCCTTCTCTTCCCTCAGTTGTGACTATTGCTGATGTTGGACGTGTAACCAGAAGTGGTCGAGTATTTGCTAATGAGCCCTCAAAGACAAGTGAAGATACTGTGGGTAAGCAAATTCAGTTGAAGACTTCTGTGGAGTCTGGTCAATCAAGTGATGTAAATCAGAAGTCAGATAATGATGAGGTATTGAAATTGATCAAGAAGAGTGAATATAATGTGGTGGACCAATTGTTACATACACCATCAAAAATATCTGTTTTATCTCTGTTAATGAGCTTTGAGGCTCATCGTGAATCGTTGCAGAAAGTATTGGAACAAGCTTATGTAGATCATGATGTGACTGTTAACCAGTTTGATAGCATTGTTGCCAATATCACTGCGTGTAATAATCTGAGTTTTTGTGATGAAGAGTTGACCGATCATGGAAGAAATCATAATTTGGCTCTCCATATTTCCATGAATTGCCAGGAAGACGCTCTATCCAATGTGCTGGTTGATACTGGGTCATCGTTGAATGTGATGCCAAAATCTACTTTGTCCAGATTATCTTATCAAGGTACTCCTATGAGGTTCAGTGGGGTCATTGTGAAAGCCTTTGATGGATCGAGGAAAACCGTGATTGGAGAGGTTGATCTCCCTATCAAGATTGGTCCGTGTTTTTTCCAGATCACGTTTCAAGTCATGGATATTCGTCTTGCTTACAGTTGTCTTTTAGGACGCCCATGGATCCATGAAGTTGGAGCTGTTACTTCGACACTGCATCAAAAGTTAAAATTCGTGCAGAATGGTAAACTTGTCGTTGTTGGTGGAGAACAGGCTATGTTGGTAAGCAGTTTGTCGTCTTTTTCTTATATCGATGCGGAAGAGGATGTTGGAACTCCGTTTCAGGCTCTTTCTGTGGTTGATAAAGCTGTTAAGAAGGATGGGGTGTCCATGTCTTCTCTAAAAGATGCACAACATGTAGTGGATAATGGCCAAGCTCATGGATGGGGCCGAATCATCGAAGTTGCTGAGAAAAAAGATAGATCTGGTTTGGGTTTTACATCTGGTTCAACCCAAAAAGAGCTGAAGAGTATTCATGAAGTCTTTCGAAGTGCTGGGTTCATCCATTGCAAAGATCATTCTACAGCTGCAATTCTTGAAGATGACCAAGAGGAAGAAATGCCCAACTTTGTGACACGTGGATTGATATGCCAGAATTGGATCGCTGTTGATGTTCCTACTGTTGTTCATGTTTCAAAGTAATTTGTTTTTGTTTCTTTCAAAAATCCTTTCACTCTGCCCAAGGTGAAAGTGAACTTGTGAGGGCTTTGTTTCAACTTTTATCATCATCAATAAAATGTTTTTCTGTTTATCCATATGCTGTTTTCCTTTTTTGCTTTATTTCTGAAAAATGGTAACATAAAAAATCGAAAAAAGTATAATAATGTTATAATCACTCTTATCTGCATAATATTTTCATTTTTTTTGTTCATATTCTAAAATCAAACATAAAATCATTGTGCAGATTGATTGTTAAACCCATTGGAAACAATGACCATATGCCCTCTCCCAACTTTGAGTTCCCTGTGTTTGAAGCGGAAGAGGAGGATATTGAAGAAATTCCTGATGAGATTTCTCGATTGCTTGAGCACGAGGAAAAGGCCATTCATCCTCATGAAGAGCCGGTGGAATTGGTTAATCTGGGTTCCGATGATGATAAGAAAGAAGTCAAGATTGGGGCACTGCTTCAGTCAGATGTTAAGAAGAGGATGGTAGAGCTTCTTAGAGAATATGTTGACGTGTTTGCTTGGTCCTATCAAGACATGCCTGGTCTTGATACTGGTATTGTGGAGCACCATTTGCCATTAAAGCCTGAATGTTCACCCGTGAAGCAGAAATTGAGAAGAACTCATCCTGACATGGCAGTGAAGATTAAAGAAGAGGTTCAAAAGCAGATTGATGCTGGTTTTCTTGTGACCGTCGAATATCCTCAATGGGTGGCCAATATCGTGCCTGTTCCAAAGAAAGACGGAAAAGTCCGAATGTGTGTTGACTATAGAGATTTGAATAAAGCAAGTCCAAAAGATGATTTTCCACTACCACACATTGATTTGTTGGTAGATAATACTGCTAAGTTCAATATCTTTTCATTTATGGATGGATTTTCCGGTTATAATCAAATAAAGATGGCACCTGAGGATATGGAAAAAACAACATTCATTACACCCTGGGGAACATTCTGTTATAGAGTGATGCCCTTCGGTCTAAAAAATGCTGGTGCAACGTACCAGAGAGCTATGACCACTCTGTTCCATGATATGATGCATAAAGAAATTGAGGTTTATGTGGATGATATGATTTGTAAGTCGAAGACTGAAGAAGATCATATTAAAAATTTATTGAAGTTGTTTCAACGTTTGAGAAAGTTCAAGCTCCGTCTGAATCCTAATAAATGCACTTTTGGTGTTCGTTCTGGAAAATTGTTAGGCTTTATTGTCAGTCAGAAAGGCATTGAAGTTGATCCTGGTAAAGTTAAAGCTATCCAGGAGATGCCTGCACCCAGAACAGAAAAACAAGTAAGAGGATTCTTGGGACGTTTGAACTATATCTCTCGATTTATATCTAATATGACTGCCACATGTGCACCGATTTTCAAACTTCTCCGCAAAGATCAGGGTTGTGTCTGGACAGAAGATTGTCAGAAAGCTTTCGAAAGAATTAAAGAGTATCTGCTTGAACCTCCTATTTTGTCTCCTCCCGTAGAAGGAAGACCTTTGATCATGTATTTGACCGTGCTAGAAGAGTCTATGGGTTGTGTTCTGGGTCAACAAGATGAATCCGGGAGAAAAGAATTTGCCATTTATTATTTAAGCAAGAAGTTCACTGATTGTGAGTCTCGATACACGATGCTTGAAAAGACATGTTATGCTCTAGCTTGGGCTGCCAAGCGCCTCCATCAGTATATGTTGAATTGTACAACTTGGTTGATATCTAAAATGGATCCAATCAAGTATATCTTTGAAAAGCCTGCTTTAACTGGGAGGATTGCTCGTTGGCAAATGTTGTTATCAGAATATGATATCGAGTACCGAACTCAAAAGGCGATAAAAGGAAGTGTTTTGGCTGATCATTTGGCACACCAACCAATTGATGATTATCAACCTATTCAGTTTGACTTTCCTGATGAGGATGTGATGTATCTAAAGGTTAAAGATTGTGAGGAACCATTACATGAAGAAGGACCTGAGCCTGGATCCCGTTGGGGTTTGATTTTTGATGGGGCGGTTAATGAATATGGCAGAGGTATTGGTGCAATTATTGTTACTCCTCATGGTTCTCATATTCCTTTCACTGCAAGGTTGGTTTTCAATTGCACAAATAATGCGGCTGAGTATGAAGCGTGTATTATGGGCTTGGAAGAAGCTATCGATTTAAGAATCAAGATTCTTGATGTGTATGGAGATTCAGCTTTAGTGATTAATCAGATTAAAGGGAAGTGGGAGACACGTCAACCTGATTTGATTCCTTATCGTGATTATGCAAGAAGATTGTCAACTTTCTTCAATAAAGTTGAGTTTCACCATATACCAAGAGCAGAGAATCGAATGGCAGATGCTTTAGTGACTTTATCCTCCATGATTGTGGTAAATCATTGGAATAATGTGCCAAAGATTAGTGTGATGCGTCTTGATAGACCAACTCATGTGTTTGTAGTTGAAGAGGTTGTTGATGATAAACCATGGTATTATGATATCAAATGCTTTCTTCAGAATCAAGAGTACCCATTTGGGGCATCCAAGAAGGATAAGAAAACTTTGAGAAGATTGGCTGGTAGTTTCTTCTTGAATGATGATGTGATGTATAAGAGAAATTTTGACATGATCTTGCTCAGATGCGTGGATAGACACGAAGCAGATATGTTGATGAAAGAAATCCATGAAGGATCCTTTGGCACCCATGCCAATGGACACGCGATGGCTAAGAAGATGATAAGGGCAGGTTACTATTGGTTGACAATGGAATCTGACTGTTGTAAATATGTGAAAAAGTGCCATAAATGCCAGATTTATGCTGACAAGATTCATGTGCCTCCAACTCCTCTCAATGTTATCTCATCTCCATGGCCTTTTTCAATGTGGGGCATTGATATGATTGGAATGATTGAGCCTAAAGCGTCGAACGAACACCGTTTCATATTGGTGGCTATTGACTATTTTACCAAATGGGTTGAAGCGGCATCATATGCAAACGTGACAAAGCAAGTAGTGGTCCGGTTTATCAAGAATCAAATCATCTGTCGGTATGGTGTTCCGAGCAAGATCATCACTGATAATGGGTCGAATTTAAATAACAAGATGATGAAGGAATTATGTGATGAGTTTAAGATTGAGCATCATAATTCTTCTCCTTATAGACCCAAGATGAATGGGGCTGTTGAAGCTGCTAATAAGAACATTAAGAAGATTATTCAAAAGATGGTTGTTACATACAAGGATTGGCATGATATGCTTCCTTTCGCTCTGCATGGGTATCGTACATCCGTTCGCACTTCAACAGGGGCAACCCCTTTTTCTCTTGTTTATGGCATGGAAGCAGTGCTCCCGATAGAGGTTGAAATCCCTTCTATGAGAGTTTTGATGGAAACTGAATTGGCTGAGGCTGAATGGTGTCAAAGTAGATACGACCAGTTGAATCTGATTGAAGAGAAAAGAATGACGGCTTTGTGTCATGGCCAATTATATCAACAAAGAATGAAGAAAGCATTTGATAAGAAGGTTCGACCCCGTGTGTTCATAGAAGGTGACCTCGTGCTCAAAAAGATCTCGACTTTTACTACTGATTCTAGGGGCAAGTGGACTCCTAATTATGAAGGTCCATATGTTGTTAAGAGAGCTTTCTCTGGCGGTGCATTAATTCTTACAACTATGGATGGAGAAGAGTTCACTCGTCCTGTGAATGCCGACGCAGTCAAGAAATACTTCGCCTAAAAAATAAAAGAACAGCTCGCTAAGTTGAAAACCTGAAAGGGCGGCTTAGGCAAAAATGAGCGTCTCGGTGGATTGAAAACCCGAAAGGGCGGTCCAGGCAAAAATTAGAGACAAAACAGAAATAATTATCCCGGTAGATTGAAAACCCGAGAGGGCAATCTAGGCAAAAGTTAGGGATCATGGCAAGTAACTGCATCTGGCCAGTCTTGATCGTTTGAAGCAACATTTCCTATCAAAGGTTTTACTTCAGATATTCTCCGCTGAAGTCTCAAGCACAGTTGGAATTCAAAGTTGTTAGGGAGAATAATGGTCATTGTATTTCAATGTAGAACTTTCCATTGTACTTACCATTTTTCAAACTTTGTAATGATCCATGGAGTTACGCCATTTGCGGACTACCATTCTATCAATAGAATTTGGGCCTTTGTCCCTTTTGTTTGCAATTCTTATTTTGTTTCTGTTTACAGAATTTCATTTTATTTTTGATGATGATTTTTGAAACAAATGTGAATAATTGATTTAAATTTTGAAAATTATAAAAGCATTTTTCTTTGATTTGTGAAAATAAAAGAAAGGATGTCAACAGTAATCCCAAGAATGGTAGAATCTTGAAGCGAAAAGCGTAAGTGTTCTCTTCAGCAGGGTTCTTTCTTGCCTCTCTGGTAGAATTTATTGGCAGCTCCCCAGTAGATTTGTGTTGATGTTTCCCCATTTGAGCTATATTGAAGTCTCTTCAGTAGAGTTTTGATATCCCCTTAGCAAAGTTTTGTTTCTTTGGATAAACCAGACGAGTGTTGAACGGTTTTCCACAGCAAAGTCTTGATTCAAATGATCGGACAGTTGAGAAATTTAAAGACCACTTCTCCTTGATGTTTTGCCCAGGCGGAGATTTGTCTTTGATGATTCCTAGTAGAGGTTATGCATATTTGCTTTGGATTATTCCCTAAGTAGAGAACCATGTTGAGAAGTGTTGACATAGCAGTCACCTGTCGGGTTTTCTCTCACCTTGTGATTAGGTGTTGATTTAAAATCCCCCATAGTTTGACTTTTTGCTATGATGTTAACTTCTTATTCCCCTGGCAGGGTTGGAAGATTTGTGTTGCTATGTTTTCTCCAACAGTTTTTCTCTCAAAGCGGAGTTCATATTGTTGTTTCCTTTTGTTGATTTATTGATGGTTGAAGATTGATCTTTGGGGTCTTTTCCCAAGCGGTATCTTTGTCTCTTCAGCGAGATTTAAGCCTTGTAGTAGGATTTATTTTCCTTTGATGGCTCTTGTGTATCTCTCGCAGGTTTTCTGTTGCTGATCCCCGGCACGATCTCCAATGATATCTCTAACTTGCGAAGATTAGCTGCGTATTTCAGTGGTGTTGTGGTGTTTTGTTCACCCTCTGTTTGCCCTTTTTGTCTGATTTATCAGCATATTCATACTTTTTGCATGCGCATTCATTTTGGTTGAGCATAACATATCTTTGTTGCATTGTGCATCCTGCATTTTTTGTTGGTATTTCCCTTTTCCCGATGTTGTTATCTCGCAGAATGCGTGTGTCCTCTCTTCATTAGAGTGTCGACCCCTAAGCAGAAAATACCTATCATTTTTAGTTCCCCACTGAGTTTATGCCTCGTGGAAGATGTTTCGTTTAGCTTTCCTCCCCAGCTTTTATCTGGATGGAATTGTTCCCCAGTTGAGTTATTTCCTCATTGGGTCGAGTCTTGTTTGACCGTTTCTTCCCAGTTTGTTCCTGGATTGAACTTTGGTCTCTTGCGGCAGTTACTTTGGTTCTCCCTGGGCTGTGAAACCGGGATGACGAGAAGGTATTTTTGAAGATTTATTTTCCTCGGCAGAATCTGTTATTGATCCCCATCAGAAGATGAAGATTTGATTTCCCCAATAGTGTTTTAATAACACTCTCTTGGCAATTACTTATGCAACTTCATGTGGAAGCCTCTTTATTTGAGCAACTTGTGTAATCTCCAGAAATTTACCTTCGTAATAAATAACATTTCTCTGGCTCATCCTCAACAGAGAAATTTATTGTGAAATGATAGATCCTTATCTGACTAGCTTTTCTCTCAATTGGAATTTCTGTGGAATAACTCCCGATGAGAATTCTATTGCATGGTTCAACCTGTTCGTATCTCTTTTAAAGATCCCCGATAGAGTTGTTAATATCTTTTTCCAATAAATGGTTGTCTCTTTATTTGAGAAGTTTGTTGTGTGTTTGGAGCTGCTCAGTAACAAGTAGCTGATGATATATCTCTTTCTCCTACCCAGTGACAGGTAGTCGAGTATGTTCGTCCTACCCAGTGTCAGGTTGTTGACCTTTATTTTCTTCTCCTACCCAGTGACAGGTAGTCGAGTCTATCCTACCCAGTGACAGGTAGTTGACATGTTGTTTACACTATCCAGTAACCGATAGTTGGTAACCCCTTTCATTCAAGTTTATTATTCTCGCTAAACTACTCAGTAACCAGTAGTTGGCGTTGCTTCTTTTCCTACCCAGTAACAGGTAGTTGATTATATCTCAACGAGTGGATTACTTTTTATCCAATAACTGGTAATAAGTAATACATTTCTTTGTTTTCTACCCAGTAACTGGTAGATAACAATTCTCTTGTGTTTTTTGCACTTATTTTCTACTCAGTAACCAGTAGAAAGTATTTTACCTATTCTCTTCGGTTCGAATATCTTCGCCCAGTAACTGGCAGTTGATATCTCTTTCCCCGTTGAGTCGTTTCCTTTCTTTTATCGGAATAGGGTCTCATTTTTTTCCCCTGTGGAGTCTTTTTTCTTTTTTTTCTCCAGTATTTGTTTTACTCCTATGGCATTTTCTCCCCACGGTGGTCTTGTGTTTGCATACCATACCATTAGCATAACCATATCATTTTGTGGTCTCTTAGGGCCAAAAATTGGGTTTATTGTTATATTTAAGTCTCTTCTATCTGGTCGAGACAAAGATGTCAATCTCCATGTCTCCCTATAGAAGAATCTTAAATAGGGGCAGCTGTAATACCCAAATTTTTACCCCTAAGATCCCACATTTCATTTGCATATCATTCCACAAACAAGATCATACTTTGTGGTTCTTTCACCCTTGTGTTTCTTATTTACTTTATGTTTGTTTCTGTTTACTAACATCTAACCAAAATACCAAAAATATTTTTCAATTTGTCTGTTTCTTCTTCTCTGTGTGTTTAGGATTTTGCAAAAGGGATTGATACCAAGGACTCTAATGTTATGTACTTGGATAAAGACAGTGAAGATCGTGAAATCAATATATCTTCTGCAATATGTTTCTTGAGAGGCAAAGCATATGAAGCTTTAGAGAACCGTTCTCAGGCTCGTTTGTGGTACAAAGCGGCTATAAAAGCGGATCCCTTATGCTATGAGGCTTTGGAATGCCTTATTGAAAATCACATGCTTACATGTGATGAAGAAACTAATTTGATCTCATCATTGCAATTTGGAAGTGAGGATGGATGGCTTTCATCATTTTATTCTTGTTTGGTTAAGAAGTATGACAAAGAAATTGTTGTAGAAGCCAAGTTTAGACATCTTGAGAACGAGAGCTGTAAAACTGACTAGTCTAATCCTTCTTTCTGCCGCACACTGAAAACCCACACTGATCTATTGGCATGCAAAGTCGAATACTATCATCAGTGTGGTGAATATCAGAAATGTTTCGAATTAACATTTGTTTTGCTTGAGAAGGATCCTTTTCATATCAAGAGCACATTAGTACATCTGGCAGCTGCTATGGAGCTTGGGAATTCAAATGAACTTTATCTTATGGCATACAATTTAGTGAAGGATTATCCTCAAAAGGCTTTATCATGGTTTGCTATTGGTTGCTATTACTATTGTATCAAGAAATATGACCAGTCCCGCCGTTATTTCAGCAAGGCGACAAGTCTAGATGGAACATTCCCCCCTGCATGGATAGGCTATGGGAATGCCTTTGCAGCTCAAGAAGAAGGTGATCAGGCTATGTCAGCTTACCGCACTGCAGATCGATTATTTCCTGGGTGCCATTTACCAGCTCTTTATATTGGAATGGAATGCATGCGGACTCACAGCTATAAGCTTGCTGAACAGTTTTTCATGCAGGCGAAGTCAATTTGCTCATCGGATCCACTTGTGTATAATGAGCTAGGAGTTGTTGCCTATTATATGAAAGAGTACAAGAAAGCAGTGTGGTGGTTCGAGAAAACGTTAGCCCTCATCCCGACCGCTTTAAGTGAAATATGGGAGCCAACTGTAGTCAATATTGCTCATGCATGCAGAAAGTTGGAGATGTACCGAGAAGCAATTTCATATTATGAGAAAGCACTTGCATTATCAACAACAAGTGTGAGCACTTATGCTGGTCTTGCATATACTTACCATTTACAGGATGATTTCACTACAGCAATTACATATTATCACAAGGCATTGAGGCTGGATAAGTTGGGCTTCGATTGATCACTAAAGGTGATAGACAAACTACTGTTGTAAAGGAGTGGAGTATTAATGCAACTAGTATTGCAGATGAAAGGTGGCATATTGTAACAATGACAATTGATGCTGATTTAGGGGAAGCAACATGTTATTTAGATGGTGGATTTGATGGCTACCAGAATGGATTACCATTGTGTGTGGGTAGCAGCATTTGGGATCATGGGACCGAAGTTTGGGTTGGAGTTAGACCACCAACAGATATTGACGCATTTAACACATCAAAACAGGGTCTCGTCAAGTTTGGGAGGACTTTCCTGTGAGTACATTCCGTCCTCGAGCTCGACAGCTCTTCCAATATCGTTGTTACAGTGAGCAACAGCCTTTGCGATTGAACCCTGCTGAGTTATGTGAAGTCATCGTTGTGGTTTGCTCAGAGATTTCTACACCAAATACCAATTTCTCAACAATGTCAACTAGTTTAACCAATAACAGTGGAAAACCATCAATGGATGTTGCTGTGAGCGTTCTTATAAAACTAATTATTGACATGTATGTTCTGGATTCTCGGATAGCTACTCCGCTCACTCTTTCTTTGCTCGAGGAGATGCTTAGTTCTTCCAAAACCGCATGCAGGGCTCGCAGCATTGTTGAACCTGTCCGCTATATCTTCAGGAAGAAACATGTGGACTCTCGATTCAGTGAAGCAGAATGTATCAAGATTGATTCAGTAAATAGAAAAGTTTACTGTCGAGCTGATATTAACAATAATTCGAATGAAAAAGAAGAATTCGTCGTGGACTATGACTACTTAATCATTGCTGTGGGGGCTAATGTCAACACATTTAATACTCCTGGAGTCACGGAGAATTGTCATTTCTTGAAGGAAGTTGAAGATGCGCAGAGGATAAGAAGAACTGTAAATGACTGCTTTGAGAGGGCAAGTTTGCCAAGTGTAAGTGATGAAGAAAAAAAGAGAATTCTTCATTTTGCTATTGTTGGAAGTGGTCCAACTGGAGTGGAGTTTGCAGCAGCACTTCATGATTTTGTCAGTGAGGATTTGGTCAAATTATATCCCGGGGTAAAAGATTTATTTAAAATTACCCTTCTGGAGGCTGGAGGTCATATCTTGAGCGTGTTTGACAAAAGAATAACAGCTTTTGCTGAAGATAAGTTCCGAAGAGATGGTATTGATGTGAAAACAGGATCCATGGTTGTGAAGGTATCTGACAAAGAAATTTCCACTAAAGAAATGAAAAGTGGAGAAATGACTTCAATTCCATATGGAATGGTTGTCTGGTCAACTGGTATTGGCACTCGTCCATTCATAAAAGATTTTATGACACAAATTGGTCAGATTAACAAACGTGCCGTTGCTGCTGATGAATGGTTAAGAGTTGAGGGAACCAATAATGTTATGCGCTTGGTGATTGTGCTACAATAAACCAGCGAAAAGTCATGGAAGATATTGTGGCAATATTTAAGAAGACGGATGCAGACAACTCAGGAACAATTACGCTAAAAGAATTTCAGGCGGTAATGGATGACATCTTTGAAAGATACCCTCAGGTGGAGCTATTCCTACAGAATAAACAGATGCGCGGCATTGCCGATCTTTTGGAAGAATCCAAAGGAGATGTTGAAAAAGAATCTATTGAAATTAATATCGAAGAACTCAAAACTGCACTTTTCAATGTGGTCTCGCATATGAAATTTCTTCCTGCTACAGCTCAGGTTGCATCTCAGCAAGGAGCCTACCTGGCCAAGTGTTTTAACCGGATGGAAGAGTGTGAAAGAAATCCAGAGGGTCCTATTAGGTTCAGGGGAGAAGGTCATCATCGGTTCAAACCCTTCAGGTACAAGCATTTGGGTCAATTTGCTCCTCTGGGAGGAGAGCAGACAGCTGCATAGCTACCTGGAGATTGGGTTTCAATTGGACACAGTAGTCAATGGTTGTGGTATTCTGTCTATGCAAGCAAGCAAGTCAGCTGGCGCACAAGGGCATTAGTGGTATCAGACTGGATGAGACACTTCAGTTAATGGGAGTGGAACAAATAAACAGAGTAATGAAAAGTCCTTGCAACGGTGGCTTGATCACGAGCTAGAAGTCATGGTAAAAGAGCACGAAGTTAGTTTTGAATATGAGAAGCAGAGCCAAGTGCGAGATGCTCTCGGAGAGGAGTTAGCCATGCTGAAACAAGTAAATGAATTTGTTGCCAATGGTCTCGGTCCTCCAAGGGGAAAGAATGGATTCGCTAGAGTATTCTCCATGTCACTAAATGCAAGAATGGCCAGAATAGCTTCACTGGAGAACATGCTGAGCATATCATCTAATTCACTTTTGGCAATGGCCTCTCAATTATCTGAAGCAGAAGAAAGAGACAGGGCCTACGTTGGAACCAGTTGCGCTCAATGGGAGAATCCAAGATTTTGCTTCAATATATGTTTAATTCTCTTGCAGACACTAGGTGTCAACTTTGGGAGAAAGACATGGAGATAAGAGAAATGAAAGATCAAATCAGGGTTCCCATGCTTCAGAGGTGGTATACGGATGATACAGAACTTACGAAAGCGATTCCATCTCAGTTTAACAGAAGAGCAATGTGTCTCCTTGGTGCTTTCTCTTATTAGCAATAGCCTTGATGCTTGAAGAACACGGCAGTATGATTATTATCAGAGAGATTTTATAAAGAAGCTCTGTCGGTGTATCCATTTTTAATTATGTTGTGGAAATGTTACTATAAGTTGTTTCTGTCTATAGGAGATGCAAAGAAAAATTGCTGAAGAAGCAGAGCGAAAACGGCTCGAAATTGAGGTTGAGCTGAAGAAACAATTCATCACTTATCCAAGCCATATTGCAAGCCATGTGAATATAATCTCAGTCATGTTACACTCCAAGCTGACCCCACAAGCTTTCCACGTCACTTAAGTGAGCTGAAAGAAGAAAAAGCAAAACGACATGAAAAAATATCAGCAAAAAGTCACGCACAATTTGCATCACAAAACGCAGTGAAAATTTCACAAACGGCAAATCATTTTCACTCACTCTCAATCTATAAATACTACACATACCTCATTCATTTCTTCAAGCTTTTCAAGCCAATTAATCCCTGCAGAATTTTCATCATAACTCCTCAATTTTCCTTCAAATTTCACTTTCAAAAATCACCTTCAACCGTTCTTCAAATTTCATCAGATTCAACTCTCTTTTCATTCACAAACCTTTCCACATAAAAACTCACCATACTTTAATTTCTTCAACACAACAATCAGAATTTCGCAGTCCAGAAGAAGAAGAAAGAAGAAGAGAGTTTCGATTTCATCATTCACCTGAGTTTGAAGGTAGATTGAGCTTCACCGTCAGTTTCGATCCGTTATTTTTTGTTGTGTTTCTTTGAATTGTTGGTACCATTGTGAAGAGCTCTTGATTTCGATTGTAACCGCGTATTTTTCGCGTCCCGCCGTTGTGATTTAAGCAAGCATCCATGGCCGTGAAGTGTTTCGCGTGAGAAGAAGATATTTCTGTTTATCCTTTTCAAGTATTATGTCATTTACGTTCTTTTCTTTTCTTTTTTTATATATATTTCTCTTTTAAGAAATTTGGCTGTGTGGCCTTTTTTTTATGTTATTAGTTTATTTTTTCTTTAAAAAATAATAATAATAATAATAATAATAATATTCTTAAAAAAAAAGCATTTAAAAATTATTTGAAAACATTTTAATTTGGATCAATTGTTGGTTGTTTTGGATCTTGAATTTTGATAGGATTTCATCAATATCAATGGACTTTGGGTGTTGATTTTTATCCACCAAGAGAGGTGATTGATATTGATGATAATTTAATCGATTTAAGATTCAAATTGTGATTTCTTTTCATTTTTATTTTCTTTCTTCTTCTTTTTATTTTTGATCGATGAAATCTATGGATCATAGATTGTTGATTATCAAGGTTGTTTAATCTTCATTATTTCAAATCTATGGATGAATAATCATTGAGATAATTCTCCGTACTTTGGAATAGTGATAGATTACCTTTGATTAATTGATTAAAAATCTTGATTATGATGAGATCACTACCTCTTTTCTTTTTGTGTGGCATGTTTTAGGAGAGTGATTTACATATCATTTCTCTAACATGCATTAACACTAACATTTTATTGACCGGCCTCAGATAGTCGTGGTTTCTACATAAACCCGATTACGATTGCTTAACATAGCGCTAAAGTGTCCCTTAATCGAAAAATGATCATTCGTGGCTCAAACTTACGTTTAAAAGTCCAAGTATGTTTAGTTGCTTGTCTTAACTCCAATACCTATGAAAATCATTGTTAGGAGGCTTTGATTTTATCAATCCTCTAATGAATTTTCATTAATCTTGGTCTAAGTGCAAGAATTAATCATCATTGATCATATGTTCTAACCACTAACCACTAATTCACTAACAATATCCTTGTTTAATTTTGTTTATATTCTCTTCTTACTCCTTATTTCTTACTTTTATGCTTCCATTTTATCATTTCATATCATATCTTTGTTTATATTTATGTCATTTCTCTTTTGTCCACTTGGACCATACTTTGTTCAAAACACACTAATAAAGGATAAAACATCTAAAAAATTTGGTGCTATTAACTTTGTGGTTATGCTCTTGGACTACTCTTAGACCTTGGACTTTATGGACCTTTGGACTTAGAATTAGGGCTCTCATTCCTATGCTTAGAGTATTGTGGATCTTAGCCTTTATTTGGCTCGCTCATTAGCTTATGCTTTAAATCGGATGGAATTCTTTTTTGCTTGCTATGGAGTGTGCTATAAGTCAGTTAGATCTTTCTTATCTCTAGCTCTTATTTTGGTTTCTAGGATAGTCACTTCATCTCCTCCCCTTCTTAAATTTTCAAAACTTTCTCCCTCTTTCAAAACCTTCTTGGTTTCAAACTTCAAAACCGCTTTCGCAATAAAACCTTGACTTTCGTCAAGTGATTTTTAAACTTTGTTTTTTTTCTTAATAAAAGTCAATCAATGTTAATCATGCTTTGACCAATTTCAAAAGACATAAAAAATACAAAAACTCATTAACTCTTTTTGTGCCTTTATGCACTTTTTCATTTTAAAACTTTTCATAAAGTTTAGACATGATTCATTTCTATAGTTGAGATGTAAATCTCCTATTCCCCATATTATTAAGACTTTGACATTTTCCACGTTGATGTTGAGTGATAGTCTTGTTGATAATCCAAGCAAATTCTCCATCTTTATGTGACGCAAATGTTGTCTTAATACTCGTGGGTGGATAGTCGCAGTTTTCTCCTTGAAATGACGACTTGTCTCTACATCTAAAATCAATCAAAACCAACAAATTTTTGTCATTTGTACCACGAACTACGGGGTTTTGATTCCATATTGCACTTTATGGGTACGTAGGCATGAGACGATAAGTCTCTCCAAACACAAAAATCTAAAAAATAATTCTCTTCTCATCTCCCCAATCTCTTTTCAAACAAACCATTTTCAAACCAGAAAGCGTAAATATTTCAAAGGGCTCCTATAGAGTACTATAGACGTTTTGGGTGCTAACACCTTCCCATTGCGTAACCAACCCCCTTACCCCGATCTCTGTCTCGTGTTCTTATTTTAGAACTCTTTGGTTTTGTTCGCTCTTTTTCCTTTCCTTTATTTGGATAAAATAAAAGTGCGGTGGCGACTCTTGTTTTTTTTTAGTTAAGCTAATCAATAGCTTACGCTCACGATTTTTACCGCTACACCGAGCCCGCCAGCATTCCACCCCGTTCCCATCCCGGCGGGAGCAGATCCGACGGTGGTCGCTCTCTTTACGGCCATCAACCAGACGAACCAGCTGTTGTTCCAACAAAATGCGAGAATTGGAGCATTAGAACGCATCGGCCCTCCGAGGTACCCCCAGCGGGAAGACCAGAACGGAGGTTCGAGGAGTCCCTCACCTCGACCCAGAAACCGCCGACCGTGGCTGGAGAGACACCGCCCGCAGGCAACACGAGAACGCACCAGATCCCCGGCGAGACACGTTCGCGGGAGGAACCAGAACGCCGCGGCGACCCCAACCGAGGACCCCCGAGGCGAGAACTCAGGCAGGAGATCGAGAACTCGAAACCAGGGTCACACCTTGAACGGATCATCTCCCCACAGATCCCCGGCGCAGAGCGACGAGGATGATTACCGCACCCCGCTATCCCGGGAGATCATGGCTGCCCCCATACCCCAGGGGATGGAGAAGCCACCGACGCTGTCGACATACGACGACACCTCTTACCCAGACGATCACCTGGAAGACATCGAGGCTATGCTCGACTACCGAAACGTCCGGGGAGCTATCAAGTGCAGACTCTTCCTGACGACTCTGAGGAAAGGCGCTATGACCTGGTACAAAAGTCTGGAGCCCGAATCAGTTAAGTCGTGGAGGGTCTTGAAGGACCTGTTCTCCAAACACTTTACGGCGTCCCAACGTCACCCGAAGACAGAAGCAGTCCTCGGGGCAATCATCCAAGGCCCCGACGAACCTCTCCGAAAATACATCGAAAGGTTTACTCGGGAGGCCGTGCAGGTGACAACTTCCGACGAAATGAAACGCTACTTAATGGAACAAGGCCTGCGCCACGACTCCAAATTCTACGAGGCCGTAGGCATACACCGGCCCACGTCCCTCCAAGATTTCCTCGACAGAGCCGCGCATTACATCCGATTCGAGGAAACACAGGCGGCCAACTCCGCTCGCGACACTCGAGACAGAGAGGCCCCCCGCGGGCACCGAGACGACGGAGCTTCGAGCCATCGACGAGGAGGAGACCGCCGTCGGGAAGACCGCCCCCGCGAGCCCCGCGAACAACGCGAACCACGCGGCCCGGCAGGAAGATTCACAGAGTACACAGCCTTGGTCGCTTCACGCGAACGCATACTGGCCGAATGCGCTAAAACCGAGTTCGTTCAGGGAGGTGTCCGTTTTCCGTGACCAACGCCGCCCAAACCCAACGTGGACAAGTCAAAATACTGCCGATTCCACAGGACCCACGGGCACGTGACGGAAGACTGCATCCATCTCAAAGATGCGATCGAAATCCTAATCAAAGACGGGCACCTGAAGCGATACACCCGAGGAGGCGAACCACCCAGGCCAGAGGCTCCAGAAGCTAAGAAAATCGAGGAACTCCCCTCTCCAGAGGACAGCGGTAGACTCCAGGTCGCGTTGTGCGTCAGCCGCCCCGAGGATTGGTTTGCGAGCAGAGAATTCGACATCCCCGAAGGACCCAACCTAATCGACGAGCCAATCCGACCAACCAGCCGATGGGAATACTTCCCCAGAGCCATGGTCATCTCTGATGGGGCCACGAGGAGTCTATCCATAGGATCTGTGAAAAGGAAATTCGACGAGCTCATCGCGAACAACTCCGGCAAAATGAGCACGCTCGACAAATTCCGAGGCCGCTCCAACCCGATCACATTTTACCTCGAGGAACTACCCAGGGGATCTCCCAATTCCAACATACCCATGCTCATACGTGCCCGGATGGCAAACTTCGATGTCAGGCGCCTCCTCGTCGACGGCGGGAGCTCGGTTGACATCATGTACTCACATCTGTTCACAACTCTCCAGCTCGACGAATCCAACCTCTCTCCCTACGTAGGCTCCGACCTTCAGGGGTTCAACGGGACGACGACGAGACCTTGGGGATACGTGGAATTGAAAGTCACCTTCGGAGAAGAGGAAACATCCAGGGACATCAGCGTCCGTTTCTTAGTCATCGAATGCCCGTCCCTCTATAACTGCATCTTGGGCAGGACGACGATAGCAGAACTCACCGCGGTACCCTCCACCGTCCACCTGAAGATGAAGTATTACACGAGAAGGGGAGCCGTGGTAACCCTCAACGGAGACATCGAAGCCGCTCGAAGATGTTTCGAAGCCGCGCTGAAAGGCCTAGACTCCATCGCTCCATCGACCAAAAAGAAAGCGTCAAGCGCTCCGCCAAAGGACAAACCAACGGAGCTGGTCGGATCTGTTGAGCTCGACAGTCGCTTCACCGACGAGCTCGACAATAAAACAAAGACCGACGAAGTCAACGGGCAGCCCTCACACCCAACGCGCCCCATCCCGGATGGAGAATTCGAACTCATTCCCCTCGGGGAAGACGCGAGCAGAACCGTGAGGATAGGCGCAGGACTCCCAGACCTCGCGAAACGTCAGCTCCAAGCCTGCCTCCGTGAGAATGCCGACCTCTTCGCCTGGAGCGCCGCGGAAATGCCGGGACTCGACCCCGAGGTCGCCTGCCGCCAGTTGTCCATCAACCCAACCGCAAAGGCCGTCGTACAACGCCGACGTCGCCAGTCCCCCGAAAAATCGGCAGCGGCCGAACAAGCTGTAAAAGACCTCTTAGAGGCAAATTTTATTTCGGAGGCCCGGTATTCAACCTGGCTGTCCAACGTTGTACTCGTTAAAAAGAATAATGGAAAATGGCGCATGTGTGTTGACTACACTGACCTCAACCGGGCATGTCCTAAGGACGCCTACCCCCTCCCCAATATCGACAAGCTCGTCGACAACTCTGCGGGCTTCAAGCTCTTGTCCTTCATGGATGCGTACTCGGGATACAACCAGATCCCGATGGCCGAACACGATAAACAAGCCACGGCCTTCATGACGGCGTCAGGCAATTACTATTACAACGTGATGCCCTTCGGCCTCAAAAACGCCGGGGCCACATATCAGCGGATGATGAATCGTGTCTTCCGCGACGAAATCGGGGACATGCTCGAAGTATATATGGACGACATGATCGTCAAATCCGGCGCGGAGGACGACCACGCGGCACACCTCCAGAAGGTCTTCAAGACCGCGAGGTCATGTCGCATGCGTTTTAACCCGGAAAAGTGCACCTTCGACGTCTGCGCCGGTAAATTCCTCGGCTACTACTTGACCGAACGGGGGATCGAAGCCAATCCGGACAAATGCCACGCCTTCTCCAATATCACCACGCCGACCACGAAGAGGGTCATCCAGTCCCTCAATGGCGTACTCGCCTCCCTCTCGCGATTCATCGCGAGATCGGCCCAACACGCCCTCCCATTCTTCAAACTGCTCAGGAAGGAGACCAAATTCGAATGGACGGACGAATGTGAGAAAGCCCTTTGCCACCTCAAACGCGTCCTATCCGAACCACCAGTGCTGACACGCCCCGCGACGGGCGAAACCCTATACTTATATCTGGCCGTGTCCAACGAAGCCGTCAGCGCCGTCCTCGTGAGCGAAGCCGGGGAAGGACAAAAGCCCATTTACTTTACTAGCAAGGCTCTCCACGGCCCGGAAGTCCGATACCAGCTGATCGAGAAAGTCGCCCTAGCCCTCGTGACAGTGGCACGCCGACTCCGACATTATTTTCTCGCACACACCATCGTGCTCCGCACCAATCAGCCCATCCGCCAGCTACTTGGCCGCCCCGACATGGCCGGACGCATGCTGAAATGGTCGCTAGAACTCTCTGAGTTCGACATCACCTACGAGAGCCGGCACGCCATCAAGGCTCAAGCTTTGGCCGATTTCGTCGCCGATATGACCACACCCCCCGACCCTACCGCCGGGAACCACCTCTGGACCATCTTTGTGGATGGCTCCTCCAACTCCACGGGAAGCGGCGCCGGCATCGTCCTCGATAACGACGAGGGTACGGTCATCGAAGTCTCCCTCACACTGGCTTTCCCAACGACTAACAACCAGGCCGAATACGAAGTGTTCCTCGCCGGCCTTCGCCTGGCATCCGACCTGGGAGCCAGGGACATCCGAATCTACACGGATTCCCAGCTGGTCGCTTCGCAAGTCCGAGGCGAATATCAAGCAAAAAACGATACCCTGGCCGGTTACCTGGCGCTCATCACCGAAAAACTGAGAGGTTTCGACTCAGCAGAGATTCAGCACGTCCCTCGCGAGCAGAACACCCGCGCCGACATCCTCTCCAAACTGGCAAGCACCAAAAAGCGAGGCGGCCACAAATCGGTCATTCAAGAAATCTTGTCGCAACCAAGTACCAGCGCGACCACCACGACCCTCGACATCAACGCCGTCGGAGACGCTGACTGCTGGATGACCCCGCTCCACACCTATCTCAGCACCGGCCACCTTCCGGCCAACTCTGGCGAGGCCAACGCGACGAAACGACGGGCCTGCTCGTACGTCCTCCTCGAGGGACGACTGTACCGCCGAGGCTTCGCAATCCCACTCCTCAAGTGTTTAGATAAGTCCCAGAGTACAACCGTTCTAGAAGAAATCCACGAAGGCATCAACACGCAGCACCTCGGCGGAAGATCCCTAGCACGCAAGGCCCTACGCGCAGGCTACTACCGGCCATCAATGCAGTCCGACGCGAAGGAACACGTCAAATGATGTGATAAATGTCAACGACACGGGGACATGCACCTCGCCCCCCCGACCGACCTCACGTCCCTCTCATCTCCGTGGCCGTTCGCCTGGTGGGGGCTGGACATCCTCGGGACCTTCCCCCTAGGTTCATACCAGAACAAGTACCTCATCGTGGGAGTCGATTACTTCACCAAGTGGATCGAGGCCGAAGCTCTGGCCAAAATCACCGCCCACAACATACTCCGATTCTACAAACGCAACATCCTCGTCAGATTCGGGGTCCCGCTCGCCATCGTCACCGACAACGGCACACAATTCACAGACAAAAACTTCCGCGACTTCGTCACCAAACTCGGAAACAAACATCACTTCGCCTCGGTCGAACACCCTCAGACAAACGTCCAGGCGGAGTCGGCGAACAGAGTTATACTCAGAGGACTCAGACGACGACTCGGCGACGCCAAACGAGCATGGGTCGAAGAACTCCACAGCGTCCTCTGGGCATACCGCACCATCCCCCACTCAACCACGGGGGAAACCCCATTTCGCCTCACGTACGGAACCGAGGCCGTGATACCGGTCGAAATCCGTGAACCGTCCCGGTGAACGGAAGCTCCCCTGGACACCGACGACAACGACGGCTCCCTCCGAGAAGAGCTCGACCTCGTCGAAGAAATCCGCTCAAGGGCAGCCCTCCGGGAAGCCCGACTGAAGCAACAAGTCACACTTCGCCATAACAACAAAGTCATAAAACGCGATTTTCAAACAGGCGACTTAGTTCTACGCAGAAACCAGAAAGACTCCTACGAGGGCAAACTGGCTGCGAACTGGGAAGGCCCGTACCGAGTCCGGGACAAAACGGAGCACGGGGCCTATTACCTCGAAAACCTACACGGTGAATAACTAGCTCGACCATGGAATGCCGCGAAACTTAAGCGGTACTATAGTTAAAACATTGCCCGCGACGACCCATCGTCCCGACCACTGGGGGGCGACATGGTACCACCGCACACCCCCGTGTCCACTAGCGACCAAAGAAAAGCAAGCCCTGCCTCTCGTGTGCGCGGGCAGAAGGCCTTGCTCGGCAGGGAATACCTCGACCGAGGCTCCCCGCCGTCGTACCAAAAGAGGCAGGACACCCAGCTCGCGATGGGACGCCCACGCCCCGGGGAGAACTACCCCTGAAACGGCCCGGCTACATCGCCGGGCAAACCGGCCAGTTCCCTGCACTACCGGTAACAGATTGTCGAGCTAAACACACCGAGCGCACACTTAGAAAATTTACAAGAAATGTCATACACATCAGAGGCATTCAAACAAATACGAAAAACGAGCATAAACGACATGCAAATAACGAGCGCACACTTAGAAAATCCACGAAAAATATATTAAACAAAAGCGAGCACTAACCCAGTAGTCAATGGTACAAATACAGAGCACGCAGGCCCAAAGAAAGAGATAACAAACATCGGCACACAGGCCATAAAAACAACGAGCACGCAGGCCCGGCAACCTATGCTTCCTCGTCCGCCCGGTCAGCAGCCGCGGGTTCCTCCTCGGGGATAACAAGATAGGGATCGATCACCTTCCCGTCAACAATCTTGTGGTACGGCCCTATCCCGTCCACGGCCAGCACGACACCAGGATTGGCGACCTGAACCTGCTTGACAGCACTCTTGAACCCGACCTCAACAGCCTTCAGACAGTCGCTTTCCAACACCCGGATACGAGCGATCAGGTCAGCACGAGTGATTAACCGTCGATCTCCGTCTGTCTCGTCCTCGGCCGGACGAACCGCGCTGTCCAAAACTTCCGTGCGGACCTTCAGCGCCTGCACCTCGGCCGTCGCTGTCCCCAGTTTCTCCTCCAGCGAAGTCACCTTCCCCTCAGCACCCTCTGCCCGTTTCCGCTGCTCAGCAACATCCTTCTGGCTCTTCTCCAACTCCTCAGTGAGCTTGGCCAACCGCGACTGCGTAAAAGTAAGATCACCTTGCAGTTTGGATAGCTCAGCAGCGGAGCAGCCCTCCTCGTTCAGTACAAGAGTCGTCGTGAACGTCCGCATCATTGCGGCCAAGTCCTCAGCCAGAACACGTCGACGAGTCTCTCGATCGGCCTGACGAACAGCCTTTACCTCCCCAGCGGAGACAGTGGGAGAACGGGCACCATGAAAATATCCCGGATGCTGGTGGCAGGGCGGGACGACATAACCTTCCTCGGCGGTGCCGACCGTCAGATCCACCACTCGGGGCTCCTCGGACCTCTGCCTCTTCGACGCTCCTTGAGACGCAGGAGATTGGCTCTCTTGAAGCGAAGAGGACGAACTTTGCCCCCCCGGCGTCGCGACCTCCTGTCCGACCAGCTGGCTCACCCTCGTCCTCGGGACCGCGGCAGTCCTAGCAGCACGCAACTGCTTCACCCGCTCCTCGACGGAAGACATGTTCGCTGCAAAAACAAAGAAAAGAGTTAGCGACGGTCAAAAGCCCCGACCACGGGGAGAAAAACAAACATTCCTACCTAGGTAATCCAGAGCGGCCGCCCCGGTCGCATAGCCGAGCAGGGTCTTAGTATTTATCAAACGCTTCTTGGTGCGTACATTCCCCTGCGCGTCAAGGATATACCGACCGTCAGGCGTCACCAGCTTCGACGGAGGGAGGGACCGCACAAAAGCAACTATTTTCAAATAGGCGGCCATGTCCTTCTCCTCGAGGGTCCCCGCCCGGACGATATACCTATCCGTCCCTCGGCTGAAATGCTCCGCGGTCCACAGTAGATGTATCTTAGGAAGCCACGCGCGGAATTGCTGGCCATCTACCGTTCGCTCGCCCTCGTCGAAGAGAGTGTCCGAGCCGTGCTGCGTGATCGGCTTGACGAGATAGAACCGGTTCTTGAAATCTTTGACAGAATCGCTATACACTTTGAAGAGTTTGGTCGATTGCTTAAAAGAAACCCATCCGTGGCGGCCATTCACCGTCTGCCGCTGCAGGTGGAAGATGCGGAAAAATAACGGTACCGTCGGCTCCACCGAGAGGTAGAAACACACCACCTCGAAAGCCCGGATGAAAGCCAAGGCATTGGGGTGCAGTTGGGACGGGGCAAGGCGCAACCAGTCAAAAAGCCCCAGATGAAAGGCGGAGAACGGTAACCGGAGCCGCGCTTCTTTAAAATAGAATTCATGCATCGGGAACATCCGTCGCCCATAGCGCGAGCAGATGCGGTGATGTTCTTTTGGTCGGTACACCTGCCAGTGCTGTGGCTCTCCTATAGGCGTGTCCTCAACCGTGGCGTACACGTCGGATACATCGGCCACGAAACAAGAAGGAGTAGAAAGCGGCTCCTCGGCCGCCCACTCCTCGGACGGGGCGATACGCTCATCGTCATACTCCGGGATCTCAGGTTCGTTGTCTTCGACCATTATCCCCGGCACCAGAGCCGACATCTACACCTGAAAGCAGAGGACAACGGTGAATTTGATAGCCAGGATCAAATCCACCCTTCCACCGCAAGTCAAGTGAAAGGGCGACAAAGGTCGGGAAGCGACGAGCAAACACTCGCTCCTCGTCTACCCTCCTCGGGGGATCAAAGGCCGACCCCCCATTCCCCCTCGGGACAGCCATCGGAGAAGGTACTTATCCCCGGGGCATTCATCGGAGAAAGCCCCCGTCCTCGGGGCATTCATCAGAAAAAGCTCCCGTCCTCGGGGCATTCATCGGAACCAGCCTATCCTCCCCGGGACACTCATCAGAAAATTCGCCAGACACGGTGGGTCTCGCGTCCCTCCTCGGGGCATTCACCATGCCCCGACCACACATTCCAATTGAACGACGGAAATAAAAAGGGAGGGAAAAGAAGAACTCACTTGTAACGGCGGCGGACGGAAGGAAAGATCAAACGGTGCGGCGGCGATCGGCGGCAAGCGGCGGACGAGCAGAGATGACAAAGCTTAGCAGACACAACGGCAGAGTGAAAAGTAGCAGAATGAGCGGGGACCCCCATATTTATAACCCGGCGCGGGACTCGAAACGACCCTAGGCTTATTAATGACATAGGGTAGCCGCCCCTACGACCGCTTAACGCAAGACACGTGGTGGCAACCTGACAGTCGCGTCCCCTCACCTGCCTTCTCCCCGCTCTGCCGACGACCGGAGATCTTCGCACGAGTGTCCGTTCCAGACGCAGCGACCTTAAGTCCTCGCTCTCTCCTCAGAGCTTTGACTTGGGGGGCTCCTGTTCCGGTATGGGCCCAACCTCGGCAGGCCCAATACCGCGTACGGCCCAACAAGCGAATCGGGCACGCCGGGCACGTGCATCCCTCAAGACGAGCAGGGCAGGCCGCCGAACACAAGCAACGTCCCAACAACCTTTCATCATCCTCCACACCAGACGAGCAGAACCGTCCCCGGCTCACCAAAGCGCGGCTATGGTCCCTCCCCTCCGTGGGAAGAACAACGCGCTCCGGGGTATCTCGCGAGCTCCCCTCCGCGGGGAGAACAACGTGCCCGACGCACGTTCTCCACGTGCTCCCCTCCGCGGGGACACGTCATCAACCAACTGCCCACCTCCGAAAGAGCAGGTCAAACCCACTTTCCGGAGATCTAGGAGCGGTTGGACTAGGGCGAAGACCACGTCCTGGTCTTCACTACGCCACGTAAGCCCTAGCAGTCATTAGGGTTGGGCCTGGTCATCCAGCCCATCTCAAATGACCGTTGGCCCAGCGCTGGGGTCTCTCTATAAATACCCTCTTCCTCAAGAGGGTCAGGTAACTCTTCTTGCCCCTTTTCTGTACTATTGCTTCCACTCTGCCCAACTTCTTACTTTGGCATCAGAGTGTCTTGCAGGTACACCCCCCTTCTCCTCCTCATCACCGGCGAACAGGTAGCAGCCCAACAGAGTGTGGCCAGTCCATGATCCCCTTCTGATCAGGTCAGATCAGATGGCTTTCTTGTCTTTTGGAAGTTTTGTCAGCTTCCAAATCTTGTTCCTCTTTATGGCATCAAGTTCTTCTTTCACGGTCTTCAGCCAGACATTCTGCTCAAGAGCCTCTTCTATGCTTACAGGTTCATAGTCTACTAACATGACACACTGGATAACTTCTCCTTCAGAATCTACTTCAGTGTCTTGTAACATGTCAAACTCTGCAAATCTCCTCGGGATGTTTTTGATTCTCTGGGGCCTCTGACCTTATTCAAAATCTCCTTCGCATGCTTGAACTCCAAATGTTCAATTTTCAGAAGCTTCACCTTCAGAAGCTCTTGCTTCAGAAGTTTGACCTTCTCCAGAACCTTGACCACCTTCAGAGTTTGGAATATTCCTAGAGTCTGAATCACCACTAGAATTTGAATCACCTTCAGAATCTGGATTAGAATCATCTTCACCTTCTGAGTCTCCTTGAAAGTCAGAATCACCATCAGAGTCTACTACATCTTCATAATCTTCTCCAGTTTCTGACTCATCTTGAGAAACTTCTAATTCTGAACTTTCTTCAGAAATTCTCACATCAGAGTTCGATTGAGACTTGTTTTAATCCTAAGTTTCTAATTCCTTTACATTGACGTCTTTGTTGAATTCTAATTTATTAGTTTCTGGATAATAGAGCTTGTACGCACCTGTACTATGTTACCCCACATTAATTTTCTTTTATCATCCAGCTTCTGTCTCTTGGCTTCTGGAACATGTTTGTAGCATACAAAACCAAATACCTTCAGATGGCTAACACTTTTCTTATCTCCAATCCACTTCTGAATAGGAACTATTTCCTTCAGCTTCTTCGTTGGAAATCTGTTGAGCACATATGCTGCGGTGGCAACAGTTTCTCCCCATAAGATATGATGAAGCTTTTTCTCCTTCAGCATGCTTCTCGTCATATCAAGCAAAGTACGATTTCTTCTCTCAGCAAGACCATTATGTTGAGGAGTATAAGAAGCAGTAACCTCATGCTCAATTCCATTATCCTCATAGAACTTTCCTAACTCAGTGGAGTTATACTCACCTCCATCATCGGTTCTGAGAATCTTCAGAGTCTGACCACTCTGATTCTCAGCCTTCATTCTGAACTTCTTAAACTCAGAAAACACCTTGGGTTTGAACTTTATAAGGGATACCCATGTTATTCTTGTGAATTCATCAACAAATGACACAAAGTATTTATTCCCTCCAATCGACGCTATTGGAAATGGACCACACACATCAGAATGCGCTACTCCGAAGGCATGGTCTGCTCTTGGAGCTACTTCTGACACAAATGGCATCTTTGTTGCTTTCTTTCCATGCATAATTTGCATGAGTTCTCGGGCTTCTTAATTTTAGGGATTACATGTACCTGTTTCTTCGAATTCAGATGCCCTAAGCTTCCGAAATTCATATGATCAAATCTTTTGTTCCACAACTTACTTTCCTTCACAACACTTGTTGCACCAAGACGTTTAGAGTCTGTAGTTCTTACATTCACCTTAAATATTCTATTAATTCCCTGTTCTAATTCCATAATAAGCTTCTGATTACAGACATATAGCTTTAGAAGATTGTCATTCATGGTAACTCAAAAACCGTTCTCAATTAGTTGCCCAACACTCATCAGATTACTTTTCATGTCAGATACATACCACACTTTCTAAATTAATTCTATTTTCCCATTGTTTAGAATGAATCTGACATTTCCCATACCTTCAGCGTTGAGGTATTTATCATCAACACATATGATCTTTGTCCTCTTACCAGAGTCAAAGTCAACCAGCTATTTCTTATTTCCAGTAAGATGATTTGAGCAGCCGGTGTCCATATACCACTAGTCTGTCAAATTCGTATCATCAGATTCAGAAGCCATTAGTAGCACAGATTCATCATCAGAACTTCTGGCTATATTTTCTTCTTCTGACTTCCTTTCCTTATTTCACCAGCAATCAGCAGCAAAATGGCCAAACTTCTTACAACAGTAGCACTGGATCTTCTTTTTGTCATACTTCTCTTTTCCCTTCTCAAAATTCTTCTGCTTATCAGAAGTTGAGGTTTCTGACTTCTGAACACCATCATACCTTCTGACCAAGAATGTTTTTGATGCTTCATACCAAAAACTGTTTTTAGAGCCTGCTGCTCTACTTTCCTTTCAGAAGTTCTCTCAGTCAGACACAACTCTTGTGCCTCTAAACTACTTTGCAACTCTTCAATTCTCATGGTGCTCAGATCTTTAGAATGTTCTATTGCTACCACAATATAATCAAGCTGAGGGGTAATGGATCTCAATACCTTCTCAATGATTACTTTTTCAGAAAGGGTTTCTCCACAAGCTTTCATCTCATTAATGATTAGAATCACTATGGAGATGTACTCAGATATCTTTTCATTGTTTTTCATGTTGAGATTATCATACTGCTTTCATAAGGACTGAAGCTTCACCTTCTGTACTGATGTGTCACCATCATAGCACCTGTCCAGTGTATCCCATGCAGCCTTCACTGTCGTTCAATCAGCAACTTTCTCAAACAGATTTGCATCCACACACTAATGGATGTAAAACAGTGCTTTATGATCTTTCTTCCTCGTATCTTTCTGCGTGTTTTTTGTTCCTTCGTTGCATTTGCTTCTACTGGAACGTAACCTTTAGTGATAAGATCAAGCACATCTTGAGCACCAAACAATACACGTATCTGAATCATCCAACGAGTCCAGTTTTTCCATCAAACACTGAAAGCTTAGTGCTCAGACCATCGTTTCTGTTCATCTTCAACCTTGTGCAATCACTCAGATCTCACCAAACAAAGTGTTTCCCAATCTCGTATAATCAGAAAATGTGATTCTGTTACGATTTTGTTCAAGAAACGAAATCAACCATAAAACGCCTTACCGTTTCACCTGTGTTTCCCCGTAGATCCGAACCGGAGCTCTAGATACCAATTGCTGGTGCACAAGGTTAAAAGAGAAGAATCGAATGAGAGAATATAGATTTATACTCTGCAATGACGACTACAAAGAGTAAGGAAGAATTAATTAAAAGTGACATCTACTATTAGTCTATATATATACAGAAAACTAGAGCCACATAGGCAACATACTAAAGTACTAAAATACCCTATAATAAACTTAGTCTCCAAGTAATAGTAAAATATAAATTATTTCTAACAAGCTTGAGGGTAAGGAAGCAAATATCATACAAGACTTCATTATCAATTACCTTGCAAAAAATAAAACATGGAACAAATTAGCATAGATCTCAAGAAAATCATCAACAAAATTTTTAAACAAGTTGAATGTCTCGGTCAATCTATATTTCTCAAATTGTCTTTTCGCTTGAAAACTTTGTTGTTTTTGTCAACTATTTTGGAATCATCTTCAACAAAGCTTAAGCTACATATTTTGAACTCTCATAATGAACTTAGTTTTACACCAAACTGATGCAAACTAATACTGACATTTGACCTAATACCTTTCAATTTTTTCATCTTATTTATTTCTAATATTTAAATTAATATAAAATTAAAAAAGTTTCAGGTCAGCTTTAAATGGTCAAGCAAGGCTACATTTAACGTTTTTTTATTAAAAATACGGATGGGATAAAATATGTAACATAACGTTAGTTAATGGATCATTATGTAACGTTTTTTAGTTAAGGGAGCAAAACGAAACATTGAGTAAAGTTAAAGGAGCAAAAGAGGTATTAGTCCTCAAAAATACTATAGAGAGAGAGTAGATTCATGAGAACGTAAAACTAATGAGAGCGAATTACACACACACAACACACACACACACACACACACACACACACACACACACACACACACACACACACACACACACACACACACACACACACACACACACACACACACACAGACACAGACACACACACACAGACACACACACACACACACACACACACACACACACACACACACACACACACACACACACACACACACACACACACACACACACACACACACACACACACACACACACACACACACACACACACACACACACACACACACACACACACACACACACACACACACACACACACACACACACACACACACACACACACACACACACACACACACACACACACACACACACACACACACACACACACACACACACACACACACACACACACACACACACACACACACACACACACACACACACACACACACACACACACACACACACACACACACACACACACACACACACACACACACACACACACACACACACACACACACACACACACACACATCGTGCAATTATTCAATTTTGATTTTTCATATTGAAATACAATTTTTTAACATTCTGTTTCATAATTGTTCCTTATTAGTTCAATCCAATTTTGTTGAGCTATATAACTTTTGGAAATGTCTCGGTCGAGATTTAAGGATTGTAAATTGAGTTTTGGTTCAAATAAGTTAGTGAGAATTTCAGTTTAAAATTGGTTCAAACAAAAGTTGATTTTTTTTAGTGCAAACTAAATTCTAAAGTTTTAATTTTGAATCCAACACGCGGATATATATATATATATATATATATATATATATATATATATATATATATATATATATATATATATATATATATATATATATATATATATATATATATATATATATATATATATATATATATATATATATATATATATATATATATATATATATATATATATATATATATATATATATATATATATATGAATCCATGCCAAATTATTCAATAAATTTTAAAAAATATTTTTTCTTATAATAATAAGTAGTTATTGGATGTTTTTTAATTATAAAATAATACAATTACATATCTTAAATATGAATTTAGTGGATTGTGAAATATCTTAGAAATGACTAGTATTAATAATGACATGCATTGTGCAATAGGAATTTAGTGTGAATGATTTATTTTACTTCTATTAACACGGGTTAAATATACAACATCTTGTTTATCGTAGATGAGTTTTAGTTTACGTCATATAAAAAGAAGACTTAATTGCAACTTTGATCCACCTATTTTGTGTTTTTTTTTGTTTTTATCCCTCAATTTTAAAAACCACGATTTTGGTCCCTTTTTTAAGTTTCGAGATTGATATTAGTCCCCTTGCCATTTTAAGTCATGTTTTTAGTGATGTGGCGTGTTGGATGATGATGTGGCATTTCCATGTCATTTAAAATGGTTTTATTCACCAAATATCATTTCCATGTCATTTAGGTTTTTTTATTTCATTTTTCAGAAAATTAAATTGAATTTTGGTAAAACCCCAGCACAGAATCTTCAACCATTCATTTTTGCCATTTCCATTTCATTTTTCGCGAAGAACAACCCATCTCTTCAACCATTTATGTAGTCATTTCTTCAAACCTAGTCCTCATTTCCTCAACAAACCCATATCAGTCCTTCTTTAGCCATTAATTTCGAAACTCATTATTTCAAAGTTTCTTCATACCCTTCTTCACAAACCCAATGTGCCTCCTACTTACCAACATGTCCGAAACGAATTTTTCTTTTTCCTCAACAAAGCAGTCTGGGTCTGGTATAAGAAGAAGAGGTCATAGATGTTGGTGTGAGCTTGAGTCACCGTTGATGACGTCATGAACATACGATAATCCCGGAAGAAGATTTCATGGTTGTGGTAATTTTAAGGTGATGAGGAAAAAATGATGTATTTACTTTCAGTGGGTTGATGAAGACATGAGCAGTCGTGCTAAAGATGTGATAAGATCTTTGAAAGACAAGAATGAGAAGCTTATGGATGTGATTAAGGACATCAAGAAAAATAAAGATTTGTTTAAGATGAAAATTAGGTTTATGTATTATTTTGTGGGGTTATCTGTGATATTTGTCTTTTTAATTGCGTTTGCATTAGTTGCAACACATGTACTCAAATGATGTAATGTCAAATGTTGTAGTTACTTTGATGTTTATGTAGTTGCCAAATGAAGTAATTTCAAATGAAAAGTTATGATTGTCTGTGTTATTAAAGTAACAACATAATATTGTAGTAGCATAAACTTGTATTATGCAGCATAATATTAAAGTAGCAGCATAATATTTCAAATGAAGAGCAACATAACCTTGTTTATGTATTTGCAAATGAAGTAATTTAAAATTGAGAGCTACTTTGTGTATTTTCAAATGAAGAGTTACTTTGTGCAGCATAACATTGCAATAACACTCAAACTGATACTTTATGTATTTTCAAATGAAGAGTTACTTTGAGTAACATGGTTTATTTCAAATGTTAAAGAAGGACTGAAACTGAAGTAGCACTGAAACTGAAACTGAAGTAGGAGCATGTTTATTTCAAATGTTAAAGAGCTACTTTGAGTTACTTTGAGCAGCATACTTTGAGTAATAACACTGATGTATCATAAGACTGATGTATCATCACATTCTAATAATAAACTGATGTATAAACTAGCAGCATACTTTGAGCAGCATAGCATTCTAATAATAAACTAGCAGCATAAGACTGATGTATCATTACATTGAAGGCAACATTACATAACAACACTGCATTGTAACTTTACATAGCAGGTAGCATTAAAGACAACATATTTTAACAAAAAGACCTTGAGTTTTTTGGTCATAACATATGTTATAGCATCATCACAAAAAGTAAAGTAAAACATAGAACTATTTTTGGGTTGGTGGCGGTGCTGGAGACCCTCCGTCTATAACAGTTTGTCCCCCGTCTATAACAGTTTGTCCCGCTTCCTTGCCCGACTTGTCACCCTTTTTTTTAGGTTTTTTATTGCCACCTTTAGGAATCACTCTCTCCGCAGCTCGCTTCCCTTTACATGTTTGCTTGTTATGGCCAAAACTCCCACATTTCTTGCACTTGACAGTTTGAAGAGTTTTAGGCAGTGTATTTCTTATCCTCAGTTCATCATTCGCCTTGTTACAATTCTTCTTAGGAAGATCGATAGATCTTCGTATGACTGGAGGGATGATTGGGTTAGCAACATTAATAGGCCATAGTTGTGGGCCATTGGTTGGCATAATAATATGGCTATAAGTAGCCAGAACAATAGATTTCCTAGACAAAATGACACAATGGTTTTAGTAAGCATACAAAAAATATGAATGTAAGTGAACATAATATACGAGTAGGTGATACTTATAGAAGGACGAAACATACTCTTCGGGCTCCTTCTTGTTATACCATATGCATGCAATAGCATGACAACATGGTATTCCACTTAAATCCCACTTCCTATAACCATATTTCTGTTGAAGCAAGTTCACAGCATATGTCTCAACACTGTTTGAAACTCCGAATATAGCAAAGTCATCATCTGCATGCCATGTTGCAATCCATCCTTCTGCTGCCCTCTTTGTTTTTTCCAAGACTTTTTTAATGTTATGACTTGCAACACCCGTGTACCTACTTAATTTCTCTTTTTGAGCAGAGATTCTCACTGTTATATAATGTTTGATTCCTTCAAGTAGTAAAATGATCGGCTTATCTCTATACTCCAAGATTGCGCGATTAAAAGCCTCACACATATTGTTGACTTGCAAATCACATTGTGTGTCTATTTTGAAATAAGACCGAGTCCAACATGCAGCTGAGACATCCATCATGTCTTTCCAAGCATTGACATTGAGCTCTTTCATATGATTCATTGCTCTTTCCCATGCAGGAATTGTTGTGGCTCTAGTTGCCCGCCATAAAGCCTCCTTCATAAATATCACAAGATATTTCTTTCTCCAATTACCATACAAGTGTTTAACACATAGTCTGTATTCAACATGTTGGCTTGTCTCAAGAATAGCCGGTACCAATCCCTGAACATACATCACCATTGTAACAACACATATCAACTAGAAATAACAACACATAACATCACATCATAGCAGCATATAACAACATATCAAACATCAGTACATAACAACACATATCAACACATCATAGCAGCACATAACAAATACAACATAGCAGCACATATCAAACAACAGTAGTACATATCAAAAAACAGTAGCATCACATATCAACACATATCAAACAACATTGTAAAAGCACATAGCAACATATATCAAACAGCAGTAGCATCACATATCAACACAACATAGCAGCACATATCAAACAGCATTGTAAAAGCACATAGCAGCATATATCAAACAGCAGTAGCATCACATATCAACACAACATTACAGCACACACTAGTGGGTAAAAGGCTTGTTAAGTCGGTTGAAAATGACTTTTTAAGTCGGGTCCGAAACTGACCTAAGAATTGCCGACATAAGAAGTTTTGACTTCTTAAGTCGGATTTGGACCTGACTTAAGAAAATTTTATTAGGTCGGTTTAACTACGTCCGACTTAATAAGTCTAGGTTTTTAGAAAGCCCTTATCCAATTTGTACCCGACTTAAGAACTTCTTTTCTTAAATCAGATATATTTAACCGACCTAACAAGTTTGGTTTTTTTTAATATCATTTTTTTTGGGATAGCATATATATATATATATATATATATATATATATATATATATATATATATATATATATATATATATATATATATATATATATATATATATATATATATATATATATATATATATATATATATATATATATATATATATATATATATATATATATATATATATATATATATATATATATATATATATATATATATATATATATATATATATATATATATATATATATATATATATATATATATATATATATATATATATATATATATATATATATATATATATATATATATATATATATATATATATATATATATATATATATATATATATATATATATATATATATATATATATATATATATATATATATATATATATATATATATATATATATATATATATATATATATATATATATATATATATATATATATATATATATATATATATATATATATATATATATATATATATATATATATATATATATATATATATATATATATATATATATATATATATATATATATATATATATATATATATATATATATATATATATATATATATATATATATATATATATATATATATATATATATATATATATATATATATATATATATATATATAAAAGATAGATTCATACAACCAAAAGTTCCAATAGTTTTTCATCTGAAACAACTCCAACCTTTTGCAGGTGGTACAAAAGAGCATTATTTGTTAAAGATAGATTCATACAACCAAAAGAAAAACTTATATTGAAGACAAAAAGTATTGTCAGAACTGTTACATTTCAAAGAAAAATAGCCACAGCAAACTCACAAGTTCGTTGACAAGAGAAGTGGTGATTCTTTTTCCCAGCAAGCTAAGTTGTTCTAACATTGTCTCTGCATCTCGAAGTGAACCGTCTGCATTCATGGCAATAAGGTCCAGGGCATTTGTGTCGACGTCAAGGTTCTCCTGAGTAGATAGCTTCTTTAACCTTGTCGCAATATCCCCTTCTTTAATTTTATTGAAAAGGTACTTCTGACATCGAGACTGAATTGTTCTTGGCACATTGTCAATATCTGATGTTATAAATATGAACACAACATGCTGAGGCGGTTCTTCGAGAAACTTGAGAAATCCAAGCCATGCCTTGGAGGTTAACAAGTGACACTTATCAATAACAAAAACCGTATATCGCGAGGAGGCCACCGAAGAAGAACCAACCGACAATCTTTTCAGCAGATATCTAACTCTATCAATTCCTTTTTTATTAGACCCAACCGACAATCTTTTCAGCAGATATCCCATGAGAGGGCCAAAGTTTCAGCAAGACCAAGAACTAATGTAATATCATCCCTTTGAACTCCCAATTTCTCACATGCATCCTCCTATGTTGCACTATTTGAATGTTGAAAATTATCGGTTCTGCATTATTGTTCAATCTTTAGGAAAGAAGACTTTCCAACACCAGAGCTACAGACTAAGCACCTATTGCACCTCGTGCTACAGCTCTCTCAAATGTTTAAGAAGCTTCAATAGCAAGATAAGGTATAGACAATATTTCTCACAATATATAAATATCAGAAAAAATGACGACTAACACGAAAAACTTGCTCATAAATCATGTGTAGTCCAGTAGTAGCAGTGTGCTATGCTCACCAAATAAGAAAATACCACACGGTAGAGCAGTGCAACTTTAACCATAATCCTTATCACAATCAATATCCCTCAGTGTGGTTTCAGCAACATCACCGAAATATTGTCTTACTCAAAAAGTCAAGGACACAAAGCGACACATGAAAACCTAAACTTTTCAGCCTGACACGAACAGACCTAACCTGCATACATGGGAAAAAATAATGCTACAGTTACAAATACTTCATAAATCATCTTGGAATTGGAAACAATAAATAAGTATAATACTTTGCTTTTGATGCACTGTGAATGTAAACTTTTTAACACTATCATCCAATGTTGTTTTGGGATTGCACTCAATGAGCTTGTTTGAATAAATTACTAAAATGAGATGCCAATTGACAAACTCATTAAATGACATGGCAAAACATTACCAGAAAATCGTTATTTGACATTGTTATTTGACCACTGCTGTCACTACATGACATAGTCACTTTTGCAATACCAATATCAATATTGACCTTGCTTCTGCCAAGTAATTAGGTACACTAGACATGTGATTATTTAAACACAGATTGCGGTTAATGGATATCATATTTATTTTGTCATCTGAAAATCATGTATATTTGAATAAAAATTGGATGATTGATGAGTATCATGTATATACGAACACTTGAAATTTGTGGTTAGTGACCTTTAAGATTATTGTTAATTACATTCAGTGAATGATATATGAGTTGAAACACCTTGTTTGAATTTGTGGTGCATATTCTTTAACTATTGAAAGAAAAATAACAAACCACATATTTTAATTGTGTTAGCCATCACAAAACTATTGTCAAATTTATGTTAAAGTATTATTTATGATATATTCTATGGTCCCATAAAGGACATGTGTGCGTTTGAGAGAGAGGGGGGAGGGGAGAGAGAGATAACCTTTCCAATCTTTAGGTACATTAAGTTTGGTGACCAATGCTCCCCATTCTACTAAGGTTGTAAGTACAACCCTCATAAAATAATAAAAGCTCGGGTGAATAAGCCAAGACCAAGATAATTGATTTATTAGGCTAATAAAAACGAAATTTTTGGCATATGATGATTGATATACATAAAAAATGTGGCAAATTAAACCAATAGAGCATGGACAATTACCTTTCACTAGGACATAACTCCAACGTTGCAATAGTTGTACCGAGGTGTAGTCTCTTGCTATAATGGTGTATCTGCATCTTTTTTACTTCAACAACACATATGTCTCCATCTTTACTTGCCCTAAAATTATAGAAATCCGAGGTGCTCAAAATTATACAAGCAAGGTGCTCATCACATCACAAGTTTACTTTTTTTATTTAAAAAAATGAACAAATTTTATCTGATGCGTGCTATAAATATTTGACCACAACATATTTACAATTTTAAGTTTCTTTCTTTGGTAGTTTTAAACTAGCAATCAAATTCGTATTAAATTGAATGGTCCCAAAGAGAAACCTCAGTTCTGAGATAGGACAAACAAAGCATGGGACAAAACAGCACAACTAATTGGATATGGCATATATTACATAATAAGTAGAACACAATTAGCTACGATGTTTAAGAAAAGATGACTTATAGGTGCAAAGGTTGAAGGGGTTTATAGGAGAATAAACTCAAAGAAGGAATCATTGCAAGTAAACTTTAATGCAGTGTTATAGGTTTAAAAACATAGAGCGTTTAAAAAGATGGAAAATCATTATCAGTGCAAACATTCTTTTCTTCACACTTTAGTTTTGGCAATATGACCAAAATCAAAATCTCACCTCACAATTCAAATGACTTAAATGTGCTATAATATAGACAATATGTTATCAATCAAATAAGAAAGCAATTGGCGTGTATTACTACAAGGCAAATATAGGTTCTTACAGAGAAAGGTATTTCCCATCGTGGCTAACGGACATTACTGAAGCCGACTTTCTAAGCAGCCTCTTATGTCCAATTTTGTTCCACGAACTCATGTCCCAAACTGAAGTTAGAGACTTATCCCCTGCGTAAAATTAGAGGCAATGATGATTAAGGCCATAGTTGATCCAAAGAGATCTGACAGATATACAAATAAAAAATTAATACTCTAGAATATACTCAAAACAAGATACTCGTATACCTTTTTGAACGGCACAAAATAGAAATGGTTTGGTTCCATCCTTGGAAAATCGACATAATTCAATTTTTTCATCCTAAAGAGACAAAAATTAAAATCTAGATCAAGGGAGTACGAGTAACTGCACAAATTCTTGTAAAAAAAACTCCAGAGAAGGTTCTGAAATCAATCACACTGTACCGAGTTGCGAGACAAAGTAGTCACAGGAACACCATCTTCAACTTTCCAAATTCTTGCTGAACCATCAGTAGAAGTTGAAGCTAGAAATTCAGAGTCTAAACTGAAGTAAGACAAAACAAAGTACAATACAATAAGTATCAATGTCATCAAAACTTTCAGGATCAAAATGTTTATAACATAAGCACGTTGTAATTGTGTAAAACATTGTATCTATCTACATAAAACTATACTGGATGCATAAATGAGAGAATTTTTAGAAGGATCCAGATAGAGTTGCTCAGTAATTTTCTACCTGAAATCCATATCCCGGACAGATTTGTGTGCTTTTGGTTCATCCAAAATTATGCGCATGCTAGGCCACTCCATAATTCTGAGACATCCGTCCTACACGAGTTAAGGATCAAAGTAAAACAAATAAGATTCACTTCGGAAGAAGAAGAACTCAAAACTGCCACAGAAAATAAATGCAATTGGTTGGAATCTAGAGTGATGCTTACCAACCCACCAGCAACAAATTTAGATCCATCAACACAGCTAGCAATGCTTAAGAAATAAATGCGGCTTTGTTTGGTAAGGCCAAACTACAAGCTAATAGGGTATAAGCTCGTATAATCAAAGTAGAGCTTATAGCTATTATGTCATACACGATCCTAGAGACGACGTTTCTCTTTGGCATGTTATCAAAAACAACTCGAGCAGTATCTACACCTCTAGATTTAGAATACATGTCTATGAGATAATTAGCCACAAACAGAACATCTGAATCAATACGACTTCTTCTCAACACATAAGCATGAATTTGCCTACCAAACCTCAAAGCCGCCAAAGAAGTACGAGCCATGAGCACACAAGATATAGTAAAATCATTAGGAACTATACAGTTATTAATTTTAAACATTTCAGAGAAAAGCTGCAGGGCATGATTGGCATCATCATGCTGAGCATATCCTCCAATCATCACAGTCCAAGTCACGACATCCCTATCTTCAGGACATATTTCATTAAACATTGCACGAGTCACTTCTAAACTCCGGCACTTAGCATACATATCAATTAAAGCATTAATCACCATCAAATCATCATCATCATAATCACCCCCCTTGAGAATAAATTTAACGGCATAACAGTGAGTTTCTTTTCCATGAAGCAATGCTCCAACAAACGCACAACCAGAAAGCAACGAAACTAGAGTAACCACATTAGGATTACAACCACATCCACACATTTCCCTAAACACATCCATTGCTTCACAGCCAAACCCTTTCAGAGCATACCCAGAAATAACAGAACTCCATGTAACAGCATCCAACTCAATTTTCTCTTCCCTCATTTTCCCAAACAAAGAAAGTGCATCCTCAAATATACTAGTTTGAGAATACCCGGTAACCATAGCATTCCAAGTAACAACATCCTTAAACCCCATCCTCTCAAAAACCTTATTAGCATCCGCCATTTTCCCACATTTCGCATACATATCAACCAAAGCATTTCCAACAAAGACATCATCAACCAATCCAGTTCTAACACTGAAACCATGAATCTGTTTCCCAAGTAACCTCAAACCAAGAAAACCACAAACAAGAATTATATTAACAACACCAACAGCATCCGACATCAACCCATAACTCACCGTCATTTCACGAAAAAGTGAAACTGCAACTTTCGAAACAAAACAATGTGGATAAGCTGACACAATCGAATTCCACGACACCAAATCACAAGTCCCTCTATGACACAATTCATCAAACACCTTACGCGTGTGAACAAGCGCATTACATTTACCATACATCAAAACAACCGCATTTCAAACAAATACATTAGAATCAAAACCCGATCGTAATATGAAAGCATGAATCGAAGCCCCCAGATTGAACCGGAAAGAAGATACAGTGTGGTTCAACAACTTTTAGGGTTTGGCTTTAATTGAGAAAAGGGATTGAGGAAGGAGAGAAGACGCAATGGAAATGAAAATGGTGATGAAGCTTTTATCGAAATCTAAAAGACAAGGAACGAAGATGAGATTAAGGATATTGAGGTTTAAATTTGGAAAAAGAGAAGACGTGAATGAGGAATGGGAAAAGGAAAAACGTGAATGAGGATATTGAGAAACGTGAATGAGGATATTGAGATTAAAAATATCATTTTAATTTTATAAGTATTTTTCAACATAAATTATATTATAATTGTTTTATTTCACTAAAATGTATTAAGTAGGAATCGAATCGGGGTCTTGTAAGAACCTCTTAGGTCAGGTAATAAACACGTGACTTAATAAATAAACTTCTTAAGTCATTTCGGTAAAAGAACTAACTTAAGGAATTCAATGTAAATTACATTTTTTTAATTTAATCTTTGTTAGATCGGTTAAACATAGACACGATATAACAAAGTTTCAAATATTTATGGATTTGCCACCGTGTGGCTTCTTAAGTCGGGTTATTGATGAACTGACTTAAAAACCTCTGCTAAGAAAGTATTTTTACACTAGTGACATATCAAACAACATTGTAAAAGCACATAGCAGGACAAAACAAATAGAAGTAGCAACACATATCAACACATCATATCAGCATATAACAAATAGCAAAATAGCATCACATATCAACACAACATAGCAGCACATATCAAAACAGCATTGTAACAGCACATAACACATATAACAAATATCAGCACTGTAAAACTAACCTTCTGTTGATCTGATATAAATCCATATTTGTTGTCTTGTATAGATTGCAAGTCTTCTAGTAAAAAATTAAGGAACCATTTCCAAGAGTCTTTCGTTTCAGCTTCCACGACGGCATAAGCGATTGGATAAATCTTGTTATTTCCATCCTTACCAACAACACCTATTAACTGACCTCCAAAGTCCACTTTAAGAAAACAAGCATCCAGTCCTATTAGAGGCCTACAAGTCGTTGCAAACGCTGCCTTACAAGCTTCTAAGCATACATATATTCTTTCAAAGACAGGACCACCATCTGAATCAGCACACTTAATTTTAACCGTGGAGTTTGGATTTGACTTTAACAACTCCTTACCATAGCTTCTAAGATGTGTGAATTATTCACGACCAGCACCTCGAATCAATTCCATTGCCTTTTTCTTGGCTCTATAAGCTTGATCCTTTGACAACTTCACCCCCCACTTCTTAATAGCTTCTGCAATCTGTAACGCCCATTTTTAATTATTTAGTTTTTCCATATTATTTGTTTTCGGTAAATCAAGTGTGGTAATTTCTTGGAGAATTAAGTTCCATAATATTCAAAAATATGAATGATAATAATAATAATATTGATATTATTGTTATTATTATTATGTTTAAAATATTATTGGAAAATTAATTAAAGAATCGAGAAATAAGAGAAAATGTCCTTATTATTATTAATGGGAAACGTGAGAAATAAGGATTTATTGGAACTAAGGGCAAGCTTGGCATTTAGGAAAAGAGGAAGGGGAGAACACGCGTGAAGGAGAGAAGAGTTCGGTTGATCAATTGCAAGCTTGAGCAAAGGGGAGGATCATCAGGGCTGTCAATCGCATGGATTTCTCGAAGGTTTTGTCATCATCAACAACATTTCAAGGTAGGGGGGGATTGATCGGTTAAATTCGGTATTGCATGAAAAATTGGTAGAACGGGGAATTCCCTAATCCCCATAGAATGATGTTGAATTGATGATGGTTGCATGTTAATAATTCTGTTATGATTATAGTTATCATGTTGAAATTCGTTGCATGTGGTTATTTGGTGATTTGGGGTTTCCGGTAAAATTCGGAGTTAATGCCGGAAGTTGGAGAATTGAGTAGAACTGAGGATTTATCGAGTATAAACTAGAATAATCGGTGTAGTCTTGTGGGATAGTACTGTACTGGTATAGTGTAGGATTTCGCGAGATTTAATCAAACGAAATCGGAGTGTGGGGCTGTTTCTAAACAGCAGTTTTTCTGCAGAATTCGCGTGCATTCACTGGGCGAATGGGGGCGAGACTTCGCCAGGCGAACTGGGCAGCGAATGCTGCCTGTTGCTTCTGTTTGGCTTCGCTAGGGGTTTCGCCGGGCGAGTCCCAGCGAGTGTTCGCTGCGGGGCTTCGCCAGGCGAATGGCAGCGAGCATGACAACATTTTATGGTTTTGATGCTGTGTTGTTCCGTTTCTCGTGTGGTTAGACCCTTGTTGGTCGTGAGCGAGTACGTGGTTATCATGGATCGGTTGAGAGCATGAAGGTGATGTAGGGAGCGTGCGCTTGAATATTCGTTGATATGAACGATTGAACCGAAGTACGCTGTGATGCCTAAAGTGGCTATGTATCCTTTGATTAGGAATGAATACATGTGATACGGGAGTGTGGTTCTCGTGGTAATTGTATAACCGAATAAGTGACCTAATATACGTTATGAGCGTATGTGATATTGTAAGAAACTCTTGAGATGTGGTTGTATGAGATTCAGGTGATAGGTGGCGAGCATAGCAGAACTTTGTTTTCCCTGGAACTGTGTACGGCTGTGATTGCTGAGCATGGACAGTCTGAAGTACCATGATGATTTATGGGTGCTAGGTGTATGTTGGGTGTTAGAGGGCTATGTGGCCGGTGTTTAACGCATTCGACGTGATCGGTGGATTATGTAGTATAATTATATGTGTGTGCTATAAGTTGTATGACCGTGAATCAGTAGGATCGGGTACGCCTTGTGTGCATTGTGACTGTGTGTTGTACGTTGATGGATCGGTAGGATCGGGTGCACCGTGAGTGTTGTGTTGATGAGTGAGATATCTTTGATATATGATAAATTGTGATCAATAGGATCGATACGCTTTATAAGCATTGTGATTATATGTTGTTGTGTGATGAGTGGATCAGTGGGATCGATATGCCTTATATGCATAATGTGTGATATGTTGCAGTGATGTGTTGTGGTAAGTGGATCCGTAGGATCGATACACTTTATGTGCGTTGCGTTTACATACTGCAGTAGGAGGACTGGATCAGTAGGATCGTTACGCCTTGTGCGCATGGTATTGATATGTTGTGTGCGAGATATGAGGATCAGTATGATTGTTACGCCTTGAGTGCGTTGTGGTTGGTGTGTTGCGGTGAGTGGACCCGTGAGGATCGGTACGCTTATTATGTGTTGCACTTATGTGCGGCTATGTGATATATTTGGGTCAGAAGGACTGACGTGCCTTGTGTGCATTGTATGTGATAAGTTGTGTGGTGAGTGGATCAGTGGGATCGACACGCCTTGAGTGTGTTATGGTGATATGTTGTGACGAGAGGATCCGTAGGATCGATACGCTTTATATGCGTCGTGTTTATGTGTTGTTGTGATGATTGGGTCAGTAGGACCGATATGCCTTAGGTGCATGATGTGTGATATGTTGTGTGGTGAGTTGATCGGTAGGATCGATGCACTTGGTGTGCTTGTGTATGTATGTATATTATGATGCGATGGACCAGTGGGGTCGTGTGCACTATGTGTGTTATGTGTTTATGCATAGTGTCTTGCATAGCATGTGGGCGTGGTGAATCGTTGCTCGGTGGAGCGTATGCGATTCACTCACGTGCTCCAAACGGGGAGCGTGGACGTGAGGCATGTGGGCTCACGTGCTCCAAATGGGGAGTGTGTGGATGTGAGGCCTGTGTGGCTCACGTGCTCCAAATGGGGAGCGTGTGGACGTGTTGTGTGATACACTCACGGGCTCCAAGTGGGGAGCATGGACGCAGTGTATGATTCACTGACGTGCTCCAGTGGGGAGCGTGGACGGGAATTTGGATCGTTGCTCGGAAGGAGTGTATGCGACCACCCGTGTCCCAAGTGGGGGACGTTGATATGTGATTATATGAGCTCATGAGGAGCGTGGTAGGGATAGATTGTTGCTCAGAGGGAGTGTAGTCGATCTATCCTGAGTTGAGTCGGTACCGCATTTTGTGGAGTCCAGTGCATGTGTTGCATAGTGAGTTGTGTATGTGTTGTGCTCCCGGTGGGGAGGGTGGTGGCCAAGTGTCCATCGATGTTATTGTGGTGCTCCCATTGTGAAGGGTTGATGGCCAGTTGCCCATCGGTGTGGTGTGCTCCCTGAGTGGAGGGTTGATGGCCTAGTGCCCATCGTTAATATGTGCTCCTGTGTGGAGGGTTGATGGCCAGTTGTCCATCGTGATTGTGAGTCGGTACCGTGTGTTAAGAGTTGAGTCAAGTGCATGTGTTGCATGGTGCTTTGTGTGTGGGTTGTGATTGTTGTTGATGGGATAGTAGGTCCGGGGGTGTGAAATATGAAATAAATGATTCATTGTTTTCTGCCTTTTATTTCATGTATGTTTATACCATTATTATTTGATCGTGATTCTCACCCCTCTGTTGTTGTTGTGGTCTGTGCTTCTTCGGAAGTACAGACAATCCAGGTGTTTAGCTAGCTTGGATTATGGCATCGTCGTAGGATTGCTCTGATACGTAACACCGGGGCTTTTTGGGGAGTTATTGTTTATTGTTGATTATGTGTGCCCCTGTGGCGTATCTGTTCTTTTGTGGGATATGTGATGATGTATGATGGATATATATTCTAGGCAGATGACCGATTTTTGTATATATGATTATGTATATATACGTATTATGTGGTTTATGACAGATTATGAAAATTATTTTGAAAAATGATTTGTGGAATTTGGATGGAAATTGTGACATCCCGTTGTGGGAGAAACTCTAATATGTGTTTATTTTAATCATTTTATTTTATTTTGGGAAACGGAGTGTTACACAATCATCCCTTTGGTTTTTATTTCAGGAGTGTATCTTATGGTGTACACAAATTGGCGACCCAACCAATCCGTTTTTACTTGTCTATTTTTGGCTGTCCTATGACAACCATGACGATCAGTTAAGCTAACAAGTTGCCAATATTGATTGGTAGTCCTCATGCTAAACCTAATATGAAATGGACAACCATCTAAACACTTGACAATCATTCTCTTCTTGTCATTTTTCTTGAATACAAGATTCTTCTTGTTCTCCATTGCATACTCTTTTATGGCATCTTTGGTTTATGGTTTATCCTTGAACATCATCCCTACTTCAAGTTTTGTTGGTTCCCTAAAGATTGGAAACTTTGCCATATCACATTCAGCATCACTACTGGGTGGAGTTTGAAGCACATCTGAATCACTACCATTATCGGAATTACCATCCAACTTTGAAGGTTTTTCTGCTGTAGCATTAGGTAAAACGGTCTTCCAATTAATACCAACGTCAGCACCTAAAATCATCTCATCAATTTCATATTCCAAATCTTCATCCTCTTCGTCGTCATCCTCACTGCTCATGCTATAATCTGGATTTGTTTCACTCTCGTCATCTACGTCATCAACATTAACGCTAACCTTTTCATCTACTCCATCGACACTAACCTCTTCATCTACTCCATCAACACTAACCTCTTCATTTTTTGCTCCCTCGACATTAACTTCACCGTTTACTCCTTCGACATTAACTTCATCGTTTGCTCCCTCAACATTAACCTCATCGTTTGCTCTCTCGACATTAACTTCATCATTTTCTCCCTCAACATCAACTTCATCATTTTCTCCCTCAACATTAACTTCATCATTTGCTCTCTTGACATTAAATTCATCATTTTCTTCCTCGACATTAACTTCATCATTTTCTCCCTCGACATTAACTTCACCGTTTGCTCCTTCACCATTGACTTTTTCACCATTATCCTCCTCGAAAATAACATCCTCAATACTTATTTCTTCAATTTTGTGTTCCACATAAAGATCAACTACCTTAAATCCTCTAACATCTTCCATTAATCTTAAGACATCATTATCATTATTTAGAGGCCGAAGTCCACGAGAAAAGGAAAATTTAGGATTCCAATACCATAAACACTTTATATTACGATACCCCTCACTTTTGATCAAATCTTCAATTTGCATGTAGGACATCAAGTCCACATCCCAATCCCAATTCATTTCAGTTACAAGACCATCCACATACAACATAACTGGATTCTGAATTAAATGCCCCCTATGGTGTACTCTAAATATGACAGCTTGGGTATTAGATGGCCTACAAAACACAAACGGCAGTTTCTGAATTAAAACATAGATAAAAACGGGAGTTGTTATAAACAAATCATATGCTATGACAGAACACAAACGCCATTTGCGTGTTTAGGGTTTTTGAATTCAGAGGTGAGTTATGAAACATACCTCGACATGTAACTTCGGTTTGCCATTTCAAAGACGACCTAGCTACTACGGCGACAACGGGAAACGAGCTGCGGTTTGATATATAATATTTAATTACGTGCGTGAAAGGGGAAGATTCATGCGTGAAAGAGGAAGAGCAAGAATCTCCATTCCTGAACTGGGTTTGAAGAAATGTCGTTTGTCTTCTGCGCTGGGGTTTTACCAAAATTCAATTTAATTTTCTGAAAAATGAAATAAAAAAAGAAAACCTAAATGACATGGAAATGATATTTGGTGAATAAGACAATTTTAAATGACGTGGAAATGTCACATCATCATTCAACGCGCCACATCACTAAAAACATGACTTAAAATGGCAAGGGGACTAATATCAATCTCAAAACTTAAAAAAGGGACCAAAATCGTGAATTTTAAAATGGGGGGATCAAAATAAATAAAAAAACACAAAATAGAAGGACCAAAGTTACAATTAAGTCTAAAAAGAAATTTTAATCTCTAAGCGTTAAAAATAGTTTTGTAATATATATTTTATAATTATATCAAATTTAGTGTTCAAATTGTACATTTAAAGAGGTAAAATAATATATATATATATATATATATATATATATATATATATATATATATATATATATATATATATATATATATATATATATATATATATATATATATATATATATATATATATATATATATATATATATATATATATATATATATATATATATATATATATATATATATATATATATATATATATATAAAGGGGATACAACTTTTTGGTGTGACCTATTTTTGTTCCACAATTACCTTTCATTAATGCTTAATTTCATATTTTTATTCCATATTTACCCTTTATCTTAATGCTTAATTTGTCACATGATTTATTTAATAATAATATTAAATAATAACGGTTAAAAATAACTTCTCACTATTTCCAATAGTCCTTCCTATTATTAAGAGCACATCCAATGGTACAACCCATTTTTAGGTTCTTTGTGAGACCCACTTTTCTAAAACAACTCATTCAATTTTCACTCCAATTGTGCAACTTCAAAGAACCCATATTGGGTCTCACTACTTTACTTAAATATATTATTTAGATTAAATTTATTTTATTTAAAATTATAATTTAAATATTTAAATTTTAATTACTATAAATATAAATTAAACATAAAATTAAAATTAAACATAAAATTGAAAATAATAATTTATGAATAAAATGATGAAATTGTGAGAGAGAAATTTAAAATTAAAGAGTAAATAAAAGTGAGAGAAAATAAGATTGTTATAAATTTTTGCAACAAACTTATATTTATAATAAATAAAAAAAGTTATAAAAAAAATAAAACCAACAAGTTAAATAATTATTTTAATAATAAAAAAAATGAAGAACCATTGCTTATGCAATGAACGTTCACCAGCTGGAACAACTTTTTGTTGACAATTTCAATGCCAAGTTGGCAAACCAATTTGAAGAACCACCGTTGGAGATGGTCTAAGGTTCATACTAACTCCTCTATGCAAAGTGAGTCTCTCTCCAAGCCATTTACAAACTATTTCTCTCAATTTGTCAAGTTATTTGCAAATTAATTGTATCCCTCTCTCCCTTTCTTTGTTAAACCATGCATACCTCCATTATTGGAGCGCAAATAATTGATTTATTACTTCATCTATAATTTATCAAGAGAATTCAATCTTCACTGATACCTTTGTTTGAAATACAATGGAATGAATGTATAAAGTAGTGTAGATCAAGACTCTCAACAAACCCATTCTGGTATTATTTTTGTCAGATATTTTTTTTTAAGTATAATTGAATGAATTTATTAAAAATTGATCACATCTCCTCCTATTTACATTTCTATTGGTTTACATTCTTTTATGGACATCGTTTCTGGATATTAATGGAAACTAACAGTTACACTTACGTGCATTTTTTATTTTATTTTTAATTGATACATGGAAGTTTTTTATTGGACTTGATAATTACTGTAACTATGAAATAGTTGCTAAGAAATTATCGTAACAATTGGAATATTGCATAACTTTTGACGCGCACTTCCAGTATAAATTGGAAATTATATGATACAGGGATGTTTTGTAGATTATACTACGAAATTGTTTGGAAGTTTTCAATGGGTATTTGATATATTTGGTGTAATTATTGACGAAATATGACACTACACGTAATTATTACTCTATTACATTGGAAGTCTCTATTAAAATACAAAATTCATAAACTGCCATAAAATATTTCCGGCACAATATTCATAACCACATGTATTATTCATTGTAGTATCAGACTGTCATCATCATACACATAAAAGTTTGAAGTAGTATTATATGCTTTGTGGTTTGTGTCAATTGTCATGATTTTAGGTATACCTATATATCAGGACTACGGTAATAGAAAGCAGACTAATATTTAAGCTTGAAGTATATAGTTCAGTATATTCACTCTTGGAAAAATATTCCCTAATTATTTATAAATAAATAGCCTTAATTATATATCTCAGAAACTATATATCATATGCTTTGTGATTTAGCCTTAGGTATAATTCTCATATAGCCTTAATTTTGTATCAGTATAATTTGTTTAAGTTTAGTGTAATTGGTTGTTACTGTTTTTCAACCTCATTAGTCTAATAATTTTAATTTTAAATAAATTACATGCGATTTTTTTCCAGATATACATGAGGCAATAAGAGTAGAACGTCACAACGCCCATAACTGTTAGGCATAGCATCCCAATTCCCCATCCTAATCCTCTGAACGCTTATGGAAGACAGAAGATAAAAAAATATCGGTTGTATCATATATAAAATTCAATAACGTGGCTTTTGTTTAAGACATGCATGAAAGTTGTTAGGAATGGAAGCTATAATAAAATTACAAATTTTATTATGCATGTTTATCAAAAGAATCATTTATGAGTTTTTTGTCGAATTCTGTTACACTATCTCTCTTATGTCCTCTTTTTTATAAGTCTTCTTAACTTCCAGACAGTATTCACTTCTTTTATTCAAAAGTTAAAATCAAGGCATGCAATGAAAGAATTTGTCACTCACATGTTATTTCCTATTTTACATATTTGAAAGGACTCTAGGTGAGGAAACATAAACCACAAATCAAGACATGGTAATCGAATTTAAAAATACAATTGCAATTATGAAAGAAAGTATAAAGTTACAATAACATATAAAGAGAGGGGGAGAAGAATCAAAGATGCGTTGAAAATAAGAGAGGAGTAATTTTGCAAAAAGGATAAAGATGTTATTGGGACAAATGCAAATGTAGATTTACAAAAAAAATATATATATTTTTGTAAAATGGAGAAGAGAGGTTATAGATATCAATTCAAATATGATTATGGAATTAAAAATTATAAATCAATTATTTATAAATGAAAGTTAAAAGCAATAAATGAATGAAAATAATATTTCAAAATTTATATCTCCTTCATATATATATATATATATATATATATATATATATATATATATATATATATATATATATATATATATATATATATATATATATATATATATATATATATATATATATATATATATATATATATATATATATATATATATATATATATATATATATATATATATATATATATATATATATATATATATATATATATATATATATATATATATTTTTTTTTTTTTTATTTTGCAAAAATCCTACAAAAATATGTTAGTAAATTGGTTCCATATGTGTGATAACTGATCTTGATATTTTTCTAGAAAATTAAGTCTTTCCTAGAATATGGAATGATATCTTTATAGAAGTCTATATATACACACTAAAAAAATTGTTTAATTAAATAAGTAATATTATTATTTTGCCATCTCCAAAGGATAATGTCTATGTGTATATTAATTTATATGATATACTTATGTGTTTGAATACATTGAACAAAACTTTATATGAATATTTTAATTCATCTTTAAAATTGTTACAATCAACTTCATTTTTTTGGATAACTTCATTCTTGCTAGCCCTTTGAACATAATAAAGATAGGAGTATAAAAAAAAGTAAGATAGATAATACAAACTAATTTTGATGGTGAGTATAATAGAATATTGATGGTGATACACAACTCCTATTAGCGATGGTTGGTAATTGTCATCTAATGGAACACAGGCTATCGTGAACTCATTTACACTACTCAAAAATATATTTTAAACTCCCGTATAGATAATATTCTTTTAGAAATATTTAATATAGATGCACTAACATTATGAGTTAACTAAAATACAAAATAATTTGGGGTAACACAGAAATATTACTATGAACCTACAAGGAGCAATTGGAACACAGTGAAATCTATTAAACTCCCTTTACTATAACACTATTTTTTCTCATTAATTTTTTAATTAATATATCTTTTATCTATAACTTAAATTAACTCAGTTTTTCATATAATTTTTTTTGTAGTAGTAGTTTTTCATATAATTAAGTTACACTAATTTCATTTCTTACCCCATTTTATATTTTAATGTTTAGTTAATATGCAATCTTTTCATCTATTTGTCCAACATAATTTATGTTTCTTTTTATTGATTGCCCATTTTTTCTTCGTCTTTTTTATATTTTAGTTTTGATTTATATTTCTAACATATGTTTTACAAATAATATTTTTTGGTGTAAACTTCTTTTTTCCAAAAACAAATATATTTATTTTAAATCCCGTCCATATTTACCAATATTTTTCAACATAATTAGTGAAATTATGTTGCTTATAAATTGCATATGTGTTTGGCAGTTACATTAAAAAAATGAAAAATAATACCCGTCAGATATCAAGTCAACAACAAATGACAAAAAGGGCCAGGCCGAAAATGAAAGGAAGTGGAGACAAAATATGAACCTCGAACAAAGAGAAAATTATTTATCGGTACGACGTGACAATTATAGGCGGTGAAAAGAGCAAGATAAACAAGCTCAAACATCTTGCACTATGAACAGTCGGAGGAGAGTTCCATTTCAAAATATTACAAATATGAGATCTCCACTATCACACTTTCAAGGAACTCATACAATGAAGCCGACCCAAGTAGAATTACACATGTTAATGATGTTGAACTTGGTTGGTGATGATCATATAGACATTATAATCGTACTTTGTATAATATTGTTTATTTGTCATCCCTCATTTTATGTATTTAAACCCGCAGATCATAATTTCACATCACCTAACCAACGTATCAACAATAATCACTCTGCTACAGGTATACAAGATATTGTTTTACATATGCAAGCAGTAATTTCAACATATATATATATATATATATATATATATATATATATATATATATATATATATATATATATATATATATATATATATATATATATATATATATATATATATATATATATATATATATATATATATATATATATATATATATATATATATATATATATATATATATATATATATAAGATATAAATATGTTAATTATTATTTTTGTATCAGGCGATATGGATGTTGATGAAGCTCTGGAGGATGCAGTAATATCAGATGTTAACATGAAAGCCATAAATGATGGTGCATCATGTCGTCCTCAAGGTATGTACATAAACATTTTTGTGCCAAATAATGTAGCTTATACTCTTTCTTATTAAATTTCATAGTTATGGTGGTCTCGGGTTGGTGCTACAAAGTGTTGTGGAGGATTGATTCAGTATGTTTAAAATAATAGTAGCATTAATATATAGTTAATTCATTAAAATATTTTTAGTATATAAACATTTATCATCCTGATTTTAAGACTGCTTGAGAATATCTAAAAACAAATGCATTAATTAACATTAAATATGATAAAAACTTCATACAAAATATACACGCGTTTATTTTTCTATGTCGTGCGCATTAAAAAAGCGGACAGACGGACACGGAACCCGTCTGAACGCTAGTATATATTGCAAGAAAATAAAAAACAAAATATTATAGAGAATTGAGAAATTAGCAGCAATGAGGTGTTATATTTAATTCTATTAATAATTACTCTATTTTTTTACACTATGAATTATTAATACTAGTACTTATTTATGAAATCTTTAACAACATGCCGATGATGATGATTGAGTCTCATTGTAAAAAATGCAGTTCCATACTGGTAGGACTAGAAATGGCAATGGTGTGAATACAGATAAATTAGAGTGGCAAAAGTAAAGATAAAGAAGGTGAGGTAGGATGGGTGATGATGATAAGCAAAAAGAAAAGAAAGAAAGACATTTGATAGTGACACGCACTGAGCTGTGTTAATTACTACACTGCCACTATTATGGTCTCTCTCAGGCAGTTCCGGACATCAAGAGTGAGACAGGGCCTGAAACCAAATGGTTTGATGATGCCCCAGCTGCAAATACTGTATGAAAACCTAGCTAGGGTTTATGTATTGATGTGATGTGATACTATCAACTCAGTGCAATTAGTTTTATAGCTATATTAGTGTATAGGAGAGCATTATTCTTTCTTTTTCTGTTAATTGTAGATTTATTTGAGTTTGAAGAGACATGCATGCATGATTACTCTCTAGAAATAGAGGAAAATGGATGAAAGATGGATGGGTATAGAAGAATAGTATGGGTTACGTTACATCATTTTTGGTATCTTTAATGCGTTTTGCGTGCAATATTACCTATGAAATTGGCTTAAAATAGAAATCTCAAATGTAGTTTAAGCAATCAACACTCTACCACGTGGATCACTCTCTCACAACCACACCAACACAGTGCTCATACTTTTTAAATTCCATATATTCCGCCAGTTGATAGTTGTACAGAAAAACTCTAATTTCTTAGTGATAGAAATATAGGGTTCAAACTTCAAATAATCTTCTTTTCTATCTGTCACTATAATATTATATTGTCTACCACTATTGTCAAAAAGATATTTTACACAAAGTATATCAACCCATACAACATAGATAAAATAAAGTTGGAACATGAGCATAAGAATCATTATTTATTTTTCATAAATATATTATAAAAAAAAGGGAACATGGCACATGGTGAGAAATTTTGTTTAGATTGAGGAGAAGGAGAGAGAATAACGAGGGGTTTTTAGACTAGGAATTTAGTGTGAATGATCTTTTCAAACAAGGTATTGGTAAATGGCAAATTAATGACACTGATGGTGTTTAAGCAAAAGATATGATGCTGCAGCTCTGAAACTGCAAGCTGTTTTGGTTGGAAACCCGAAAAGTGTCTGTTTCTTTCTTTTCCACTGAAAACAACAGCGTACAATCTGCAGGTGACGTAGTCTCCAGTTGCCTCATACGCTACGCCCAACTTCATCTACCCGCTTTTACATTTATACTGTATTAAACAGGATTATTAAATAAATATATACAGTATAAATTAGCTATTAAATAAATGTATACAGTATAAACTAGCTATCTTCTTTTTCCACAATCATGCTCAATTTTTATTTTTACTATTTTGTTAGTAATAGTGATTTTTCAAAATTTAAATAAATAATTATTTTTAAAAAGATAAACTATTATTTAAAAAAGTTAAATATATTTATAATTCTCGTAAATATTTCAATTTCGTTTTTAGTCTTTCAAAATATTTTTTTTAAAAAATAGTTCTTCTAAAAATTTTAACTCACATTTTTTATCCTTTTTAAAATTTAACGACGATTTTTCCTATTTAACGACAGAATTAACAGCAATTTTTAATTTAGCAACAATTTTAACAACTATTTTAATATTAGCAACTAAAAGTGTGAGGAAAATTTTAAGAGGATTATTCTTTAAAAAAAAATATGTTAAGGGACTAAAACATAATTTAAAATATTTAAGAGGATCACAAATATATTTGATTCTAAAAAATATTAAATTTATTAATATTATATTACAATTAAATTTTAAATAATGAATTCAGACAATGATTTTCAATTATCAACAAATATTCGACAAAATTCATATTTTTTTAATGTTTAATTGATTAAGTTAGTATTATTTGGACGACTCTTTTTTAATCTACTAATTTTAGAATTGAGGCACACTTTGTCTCATTTGTATGGGATCCAATTTTCTTATATGGAAACCAATATGAAAAGTTATATATATATATGGATTGCTTAAAGACTCAAAACGTTAAGGTTTAAATTAATGTAAATTTATTCCATTTGACTTAATATATAAAAGTCATCTCACACAAAACGTAAGGTGTATTTTTTTATTCCATTCTTTATTATATTTATCTTAATTTTGAATTGACCTTGTCGTTTGAGTGTTAACCTTGCAGATTCATGATCAACATCATTAAATTAGAATTTTGCACAATATAATCATTTGCAATTCTGGTTCCATAATGGAACAATGACCCAATCTAAGACAACTGAATTCGAATTTCCATTAAATTCTACGAACATATCATCTTCGATCCAAAATCATATCTCTACCGGAAGAAGAGGAAGTAAAAGCGATAAATCTGCTAGTCATGTCCAAGAGATCTTTTCCATCTTATAATTCAATTCTCTGCCAATTATTACTGATCAATGAGATTTGCAGTGTAACGACATTCAACATCTGCCCCTTATCATAATGCCTTCTACTAATGACATATATTAGGGTTCAACAGATCATATATCGATTTGGAGTTAGGAATTCTAAATCGTGAAAAGATCAATGGAATTTCGAACTTTGATCTAACTTTGATTCTAGCGATCATTGATCCACTGTCGCGCACGGGTAAAAACAAAGTAAATAAAAACTATAGTTTAGAGAAGCGACACTCAAGAGTCCTATCGCAAGGACTCTTGGATTGATTTTTACCAACTGAAAAAGATAGGGGTTTTAAGGTTTAAGTTTCAAATAATATAACAGTAAAATGAATTTGATTACGAATAAGGTAAAACAACCAATCTTACTAATTTAGGTTCCGGCTTATCACTGACTATTGTAACTTCAATCCCTTAAGCGGCTTCGATCCTATTCAGTTATGAAATCAATTAAGCTCTATTAATATCATGTGAGTTATGTTCCTATTTACCACATTAAGCATAATGGTTTAAAGATTAGGCAAAGCTAACGAATAAGGTAAGTTAACACACGATTAAAATTAGGAACATGCATACAATCAAATTTATTTAATTCTATCCTATGAGCAGAAATCGAATTAATCAAACGAGAGAAATTGAATTACGAAAACAAATTCTTAGACAGAATTTAACAGAAACCGAAATTGAATTGGAATTAAAATAATCTAAAAGCGGTGGAACCCGTAAATCAGCAGAATTTGCCTTAGGGATAAGTTCTCCGTGAAAATCGTGCAAAGCAGAGGGAGACAGACTCAACCTCTAATGCAAACAAGCAAAGGGAGGCAAACTCAACCTTTCAATGCGCTTAGGCCTAAACCAACTACATGAAAGCCTATTCTAATGCAACACACCAAACAAACAGTCACACAAATACAGTCAATCAACAAGAATACAACAAACAAAACAGCAAGCCAGCAGCCCAACAACAAAGAAATCTTCTAGCAACAAAGCAGCCCAACAGTCCGTAGTTGTCTTCATGTCCAAGTTATCCATCAAGAGAAAGTGGAATAAGGACTTCATCTTCAAGCTTCACCTTGCTCCATCAAGAGATGATGAGAATCAACACAAAGATTATTGCATGATTAGGGGAAGCATGATGGAAACCAAGGGAATCCGTCATGGCACTCAACCACTCATCTAAGATTGGTATCCTCAAAGGTTTTACCTTTTATGATAGGCTTTTAGTCCTTCCAAAGGAGGGACTAGGCTCCCACAAAGGAACCTTGCATCATTGGATAGGAAATGGAATGCAAACCAAAGCAAACCACAATTATGAAAAAGGAAGAAACTCCTAAAGGATCTAAAAACCCTAATTCCACAAGCTCTAAAAGCAACTCTCTAAAAGGAACTAATGCACCAAATTAAACCTTAAGATTAAGTCTACAGAAGCATCAACATGTCTACTAAAACATCAGAAAAGGTTTGGAAACTTATCATGAACTAAAGCTCACTTTTGAAGTTCAACTATGGGAGGTATTATGCTAGAGGCATCCTACAAACAGCCTAGATGTAAAATCTAACTAAAATAGTAAATCAACTCCTAAAATCTATAAACAATTCTAAGAGGTCCTAAAGGTATTAAGAACTTATGGTAAAAAGATCAGAGCCTAGTTCAAAGTTTATGGTCACTTTCTAAAGGCTAAACTAAAAGGTGTCAAGGGAAAGGCCAAAAGAGGAAGCCTCTAAAAACCTAGTTCAAAACTAATCTTAGAGTTATCTAAAAATCACCACAAAATTCCTATAATCTCATCAATATGTACATAACCAGCCAGCCAAATATCAACTTCTAACTCTATACCAATAAATGGTACAAAAATCAGCAAGCAACAAGTCCAAAATGCCAAATTAAATGAATTCAAGAAAATAGAAAAATGGAAATTAAATTGAAAACAACACAAAAATAAAATCCAAAAGCATAGAAAAATCAGAAATTAATCAAGGAGTATGCACATATTTTTTCATAATTTTTTGATCAATATTCTAATTAAAATGAATTAAAAATGATCAATGTAATAAAAGAAAATGAAAAATGAATTAAAAGAAATTAAAAACTCAGGAAAATGCCACAACCCTAGGATCAGATTACCAGTCTACACATCCTAAGGATAAGTGCGCGCCACCTCATTTATTTAAACTCTGCATTTTGATCATGGATATAGTGTGGTTCAGTTGACTCAGGCTTATGGTAGGTTCTAATCATGTGCGTTGAATGGAAAAGTATGGGGATCCTAGGGTTTAGAAGGTGCCACCTAGGAAGGTCAAAGTCTAAACTTCCAAGAATGAATATCACACGCCGGATCTGATGACTTAGTCAGCTAATTGGCCTAGATCTAATGGTTATAGGCTCGTCTTCTACCTTTCGAACTGAGGAAAAGAGAGGGAAGGGGGACGGTGGCCGGAGAAGACCTCCGATTGTCTTCTCCGGTGGCTCTACAATGCTAAATCATAAAATCTTCACCAAACTGAATGAAACATATACCGTTCTGCTCGGATTTTCTCACTGATCACAAATCTCTCATCCATTTACACTAATTCTCCATGAATCTCTAAACACGATGATGAACAGAAAAAACACCAATTCAACCATTATCATCAAACTCCAAATTCTTTCCATAGATCTCTTCCTCACCTCTCAAGGATCATCCTGACCTATCTAATTCTTGCTAACTCTCAAAGAACAGCCAGATACAAGTCTAAATAGAAATGTCATCCAATCCTAAATCACTTCTAAACCTCAAGAATCTGATCCTGAAACGATCTAGGTTCCTCCCTAAGCCTAGCGACATGCTCAATTCATTCTAAACAAACCTAAATCAAGAGGAATTTTAAAGTGAACAAACCTGGACAGGAGATTGCAATTGGAGGTGTTTGAGTGTGAATCTTGCTTCCAACTCGTGCAGAAACCTTCACTGATGATCACTGAAGCTAATGGAATCCAAAATTCTTCTTGAAAAGCTCTGGATTGCAAATATGATTTTCACTTTGGAAGCTTTAAACTCCAACTGCAATAACTGTTTTCTTCACCAAACTGCCACCAAAATTGATCTGAAATGGACCTTGAACTAATATATGATTTGTTTGAATGATTATCAGGCCCATTGGAAGCCCAAATCAAGTAATCCCAAAATTCAACTTTGCTTCCAAAATGTGAACATGGCAGCGACGAGTTCTGTGCAATACTAGCTTCAAAATGCTTCATATGCAATGCTAATGACCTGTTGAGAGTGAATGGACCAGATTGAAACCTGAATCTTGATCAATGGTTGATCTTTGATGTGTTGCTTCATGATGAAGAAAGCAAATGAAAATCCATGAATCATGTGTCAAAATGGATTTCTAGCAATGCCATTGTATTCAAAATGTGATTTCTAGTCAAAATATGCACCCACTTGACATTTCTTGAACACTTATGATTTATTTTGAATTTTCTCCTTCTAATCCCTTTAAAAAAGCCTTTTGTCAAATTTCCTTCAACCAACTCTTGTTCCAATCCAAATCAAAACCTTCTTAATACTTAGTTGAAGTTAAAATCCCATTTTGAGCAAGTTTCATGTTGTACAAAACTTCATTTGAAGTGTGCAAGATAGGGAAAATGACCTATAATGCAAAATGGCCTATAATCAAAGTTTCCCAAAATACCCCTGCCTTGCCAAGCTCATAACTTGAGTTCTACAAATCCAATCAAGGACTTCTAGTACTTTTTGGAAATATAAGATCATGAGGAACAACTTTCATGTTTGTCAAAAGGTCATGTGAAACTTACTTCTAAGTCAAAAGTAGCATGGAAGTCAATGGACTTTCACATATAAAATTCACATTCATCTGATGACCTGTAACTTGTTAGCTTCATAACTAGAGTTCCATAAACCCAATGGAGGACTTCTAATACTCAAAAGAAAGCTAATAACATGCTCTACAAGTTTCATGTGGATGCCAAGATGATATGAAGATCACATCTTGATCTATGTGGTCTTGAAGTTAGGCACTAAATAGGGGATTTTACACTGAGAACCCTAATTTAGCAACTCCTCCCACTTCAAATTCTTCTTGAAATGATCTTGGAATAACACCTCATGCATCTCAACACAACCTTCCATGATCACAAATACTTATAAATGAGTCTTAATCTTCTTCAATTGCACAGTTGACTCAAGGTTGACAAGATGAAAACCCTAATTGCAACACCTTCAACTGTGACTTTCCACACTTGCCATGAACACTTGACTGAACTCCAACATGACCCTCAAGGCCTCCAATGAGCTTCAATGAAAACCTCCATCCATAACCATGGGCTTGTGATCCTCAGATGATCCTCGGATAGGCTCCTAGACAGAAGTTGAATCACATTCACTTGCTTGCCTTTCTTCAATGGCTTTGACTTGCTTCTGATGATGATAACCACTTGATGACTTGAATATAATCTCTCGATTGGGCCTTGAACCCTTGATAACCTCAATTGGCTAAGCACACCTTTCCTGATCCCCTGTAAAATGCAACATGACTATGCAATGTGAATGCTAGAACAATGATATGCTAATGCAATGAAACATAAACCAAGTAAGAAAAAGGTTAGGCAAATTTTGAGGTACAACAGTATGGTATGTCGAATTCAAAACCTGTTGTGGCTTCAACAAACCCTCAATTCATGCTGAGTATAGATCAGTGTCCCAACACCGATGTCAAAAGAACTTATATGAATAGCATTCCATATGCTAATATAGTGGGTTATTTGATGTGTGCTATGGTTTGTACTAGACCGACATAACATATGCAGTAAGTCTTGTAAGCAGGTACGTGGTGAATCCTGGAAAGGTTCACTGACAAGCATTGAACTGGATTCTAAGGTACATAAATGGGTCTCTGAATATAGTCCTAATTTATGGTGGAGCCTTAGGTGAAGATAGTAAAGCAGTAATTGAAGGATATGTCGACTTTGATTATGCAGGTTGTATGGATTCCAGAAAATCTATTTCTGGATATGTGTTTACTATGTTTGGGATAACAATCAGTTGAAAAGCAACACTTCAGAAGGTTGTTGCCTTATCTACTACTGAAGCAGAATATATCTCCCTAACTGAAGCTGTGAAGGAAGCATTGTGGCTTGAAGGTTTTGCAAAAGAGCTGAAACTTCAAGGTCGAGTTATCATGATTAAATGTGATAGTCAAAGTACAATACACCTGTCGAAGAATTCAGCCTATTATGAGCAGACCAAGCACATTGATGTGAGGCTGCATTTCGTCAGAGGGGTAATCGAGTATGGAGAAGTCCAAGTGCTGAAGGTTTCGACATATCACAATGCTGCTAATATGATCATCAAGACATTTCCCAGTTGCAAGTTTTTCCACTGTATGCAGTTGATAAAGCTGCATGAAGAAAGCTAGTTTCTTGATGGTATAGAGTTGGATCCATGGTGGAGATTTGTGAGATATTGGATCGAACTCTAGTATGGTCGAAGTTTGTTCGCGAGTAATGCGTGTTGTAATCGAAGTTTGTTCTAACATGCGTTAATCAATATTTCTAGGTTTATTAACATGTTGAATTGGGTCTTGCTTGCAAGTCTAATTGTTTAAGTTTGCTTGTACCCTAAGTTAGCTTGTAATGGATAATTGTTAAAAAACCCATTAGGTTAGTGTGCTAATTTTCTTATAAATAACATGTTAGTCTCTCATCTGGGATAAGGAAAAACATAGGAAGATAAAATCCTAGTTCAAGAAAGGTTATTTGTTATTCTTGTATACTACTAATCTTGTTTGAAAGAGAAAGAAAATAATAATAGTTTATAACCAATCCTTGTTGTTTTTCCCTTGTTTTCTTTGTTAACACTAACATTTGTGTGTTTCTTGTCTATAAAGAAACTGTTTATATTTTGTTTCAAGGAATCCTATTCACAACAATTTTTTAAAAGAAATAAATCATGGCGCGTCCTAAAATTATGCTTCGATTTTCTGCTGGTGAGGTGAAAGCATTGTCATGAAATGTATCATTTGTAGTAGTGGTATATGACACTAGTTTTGAAAATATAAAAATATTCTTACTGGTGATCAAACCAATGGCCATTTCAACTATCGCCTCAGTTAATAAGAAACTAAAGGGTAAAGTGATAAGTTTTCATGACGCCCTTCGTTATCTCGCTTGTACCACCGAGGTAAAATCCCCTTTCGCGTCTGAGGTAACATGTGTTTTTATAGTAGTGCTTGTTAATATTCGTTAATAGAAGCTGATGTGACACATCACATAGAAATTATTTGGGGATTGGGTGTTCATGTGACAATATCACCTTGACAAAAATTATAATGTGACATGCCACGTGGATAAGGTCACATCATACTGAGCACCATAAATGGTAATCAATCTGTAGGTAAAATTGTAGCTAATATGTATCAACCTCAATCTCTAAATATTCAAATATAAAATTCTTCAATTCTTTTGATCCTTTTGTGAATTTTTTCATGCAAATTTATCACTTTATAAGTATCTCTCCCACAAAAATTAGAATTTTTTTCACATGGAATGAATTAAATATAAAATTTTTAAACGTAAAATTTCCATAAAACAGAAACAAAGAAAACCTTGCCATATGATTTAATTTTGAGTTAATATTTTGTATGAACTTCACTTATAACGCATAGAAAAGTTGTACATAGTTTCATGTCATTTCGAACAATTTTCAATTTATTTTGATTTATAAACTGAAACACCAAAATGTATTGTTTTCAAGATAAAACAAATCAAAATAAATTATGGTACCTTGGAAGGATACAAAACTTTGCAGTTCTTCTCTATTTTTTGTCATAGAAATTAGTGCAAAAAATTAGATAAAAATGCGATGTACAAGCCTATGATTATATTATTTCTGCCTCTTGAATACTTGACACTCAGAAAAATATAATAGACTGATACATCACCTAAATGCTACAAATTTTTGTAGTTCCTCTCTATTTTGTTTTCATATAAACTCCTAAAAAAATTAGATAAAAATGTGATACATGAGCATATGTTTATGTTGTTTATGTCATTTGAAAATATATTTATATGTGCTTCGGCCAAAAAATCAAAATAAATTGATATTTATTCGAAATGCTATGTAACTTTGCATATCCATTCTATGGTTTATGAGAAAAATATCTAAAAAATATTAACTAAAAATTCTATCATAGGCCAATACTTGTTTTGTTTATATTTCATGAAAAATAGGCGTTTACACAATTTATATTTAATTCATAAAAAAAACTCTAATTTTTGTAGGAGAGATGCTTATAAAATGATAAAGGTGCATGCAAAAAATCATGAAAGAATGAAGAAAATTGAAGAATTTTATATTTTAGTTTTTAGAAATTGAATTTGTTACAGATTAGCTACGATTTTAACTATAGATTAACTACTATTTTTGGGGTTCAAGTATGATATCGTCCTTAGTCAAGTGACATGCCACACATATTTATCATGTTCACATTGTCAAGTGTACGTCAAGTCACTAAAAATTTCATGTGGTGTGTCAAATAAACTTCTGTTAATAGACGTTAGCAAGAAAGATGCAGACAAAATTATTAAAAGGATAATTGTTTGAAAGAAAAATTTCGAGGAACTAAAAATTGAGTTATGTTATATTTATGGATACCAAAAACATATTTAACCCAATTATAAAACTTATAATCTACTAACAACATAATATTCACAAAGATTTAAATCAAAATGTAATTCAATGAACCTAAAATTTCAAATTTCTCAAGAACACAAAATACATATGAAAACATGAATTAATGATAAAATATTACCAATTAGTGACAAGCTCTAAATATTAAATGATGTGAACAAAGTTGATTCTACATGTGACGAAGATATAATCAAGTGTCATCTTCCAACAAAGTTACATTTAAAAGGAGAAAAATAACAAAAGCAAAACATCTTTGACTTGTGTAATCTTCAATCACTGACACAATCTTGCACTTTGTGTAATCTTTGATTGTATTAGCACATTTTTTACTTGAACTTTCCACAAGTCAAATTTTTTTTCCATCTATCACTACGCCAGAATTGACTTTTAGCAGCGCATACAAAGACAACGCTTTTAGAAAAAGCGTTGCTAAAGAGGAATTAAAAAAAGAAAAGAAAATTGATAACCAAAGACAGCGCTTTTTGAAAAAGTGCTGCTAAAGGGGGGACCTAAGACAACGCTTCTAAAAAGCGCTGCTAAAGGGGGGGGGGGGTCTAAGACATCCCAAAGACAACGCTTTTTAAAAAGCGCTGCTAAAGGGAGGGGACCTAAGACAACGCTTCTAAAAAGCGCTGCTAAAGGGGGGTCTAAGACATCCCTATGAAAGCGCTGTTGTAGGTCTAGTCTACGAGAGCGCTTTTTCCATAAAGCGCTGCTATATAGCGTATATAAGAAGATCTTTGAGAGCTCTTTTTAAAGCGCTGCTAAAGCCATTAAAAAGCGCTGCTATAGGTTTAGTTAGAATTAATTTAAAATACCCACCAGAATTTTTATAAGAAACAGAACAGTCATATCGTATTTCTTTCTTTTTCTCTGGCGAACAAAGAACGTTTCCCTATAAACCAACCGTCGCCGTCCAACCGTCGCCCTCCTCTGTTGCATTTCGCTGCCGGTCACCGTCCGTTTTTGATATCCTCTGCCCGTCTGCATTGCATTTTCGCCATTGTTACGGTATTTGAAGTTTTACTCTGGTTTTCTTTTTTACTTATATTTTCACCATTGTTGCTGTAATCTTTAAGTAGAACTGAATATGTTTTTATTATTTGAATGCAATCAAGTTAAGTCATTTTCTGTAATCTTTAAGAGACAAACTGAATATGTGTTTATTATTTGTATGGATATCTACATGTTAAGTCTCTTTGTTGCATGTTATATATTTTGTATTTTAATCTACATGTTAAGTCTCTCTGTCATTGTTACGGATATTTTGTATGTTTTAGATTGACAAACAAGAATTTATATTTTTTAAGAGAGTTTATATTTTGTATGTTTTAAGAGAGTTTATAAGAGAGTTTTTATAAACAGAGAGTTTTTTAGAAGAGTTTATAAGAGAGTTTTTTTAAGAGAGTTTTTTAGATTGACAAACAAGAGTTTATATTTTGCATGTTCAATATAGTTTGGAAATTCCTATTTTTTAAGAGAGTAGCCAACATGAATATGGTTTTATATGTTATTATGGTTTTATATGTTGATGGTTTTATATGTTGATATGTTATTATGGATTTCTCAATGTTTATATGATATGTTATTATGGTTTTATATGTTTAGTTAGGATTTCTCAATGTTTAGTAAGGGTATCATTTTGGTTTAAGGATTATCTAGTATTTTTAATATGATTTGTTTTGGTGGATTATCTAGTATTTTTGTTTTGGTTAATTATTAATATGGTTTTAATAAAATTTATATTTTGTCTGTTATAGGGGTTACCTGTGAAGAGCAAAGTTGTGATCGTTTCCAAGCATCCTACTGTGTAGCATTCTTAGAAGTTAGTGATTTCTTTACAGGTATTCTCTATTTTGTTTAACTTCCATAGTTTAGTGTAGATTACTCAATTAGTATGGATAAAAAATGGATGTCTGGTAATCGATTGTCAAAAGAGTACGAGAATGGGGTATCGAAGTTCGTTAAGTTTGCTGTTGAACACGCCAAAGACCCCAGTAGGATCACATGTCCTTGCTTAGGATGCTATTATGGGCGTCGAGTTGACGCCGTTCAGTTGGAATCTCATTTAATGAGACATGGAATTGATCGAAGTTACACATGTTGGACATTACATGGTGAGATAAGTAACGAGAATGTTGAACCCCAGAATAATACGACATGTGCTTCAAAGGAAAATGGCAGAGATACATATGATTGTGATCGAGTCGAAGAGATTGCAGAAGCACTTGAAGAAGATCTTCAAGATTGTCCCAAGATGTTTGAGAGGTTGGTAAGCGATGCAGAGAAACCGTTGTATAAAGGTTGCACTACTTTCACAAGATTGTCCGCGGTATTAAAGTTGTACAATTTAAAGGCGTGTAATGGATGGTCGGATAAACGTTTCACAGAGTTGTTAGCCCTACTTCAAGAGATGCTTCCGGAGGATAATGTTCTTCCCAATCGAACCTATGAAGCTAAAAAAATGTTATGCTCTATTGGCATGAGCTATGATAAGATACATGCTTGTCCAAATGATTGCATTTTGTTTTGAAATGAATATGCATCATTAAACGAGTGTCCTAAATGCGGTGTATCTCGGTATAAGAAAAAATTGTCACCAGCAAAAGTATTATGGTATTTTCCTATAATTCCGAGATTCAGACGCATGTTTCGTAGTGAAACAGATGCAAAACACCTGACTTGGCATGCAGATGATAGAATTGTAGATGAGAAGTATCGACATCCGGCAGATTCACCACAATGGATGAAAATTGATAATGATTATCTTGATTTTGGAGAAGAAGCTAGAAACCTTCGCTTGGCATTATCGACTGATGAAATGAATCTGCATGGTCTGCAGAGTATCTCACATTCCACCTGGCCTGTAATTATTATGATTTATAACCTACCTCCATGGCTATGTATGAAGCGTAAGTACATGATGTTATCTATGTTAATTTCTGGCCCTAAACAACTAGGGAATGATATAGACGTATACCGGATACCTTTAATCGAAGACTTAAAGAGTTTGTGGGAGAACGATGTGGATGTTTATGATGGATATAGGAAAGAAAGTTTCAATTTGAGGGCGATGTTGTTTGGCACAATTAATGATTTCCCAACATACGGAAATCTATCGGGGTATAGCATTAAAGGTCAATGTGCGTGTCCTATCTGTGAAGAAAACACAGATTGGACGCAGTTAGAATTTGGTCAGAAGAATTTCTTTCTTGGTCATCGTAGATTCTTAAATTCTAATAATCACTACCGTGGGTGGAGAAAAGCATTCAATGGAAATTCAGAACAACGTAAAGCTCCACCTACATTGACTGGCGAACAAATTTTTGAAAAGGTGAAAGATGTGAGTGCTAAGTTTGGCAAGCCTTTTGTTCATACGCTTGTCACGCGTGGGTGGAAGAAGAGGTCAATTTTGTTTGAGTTGCCGTATTAGAAGTCGTTGTATGTAAGACATTTTCTTGATGTTATGCATATTAAAAAAAATGTATTTGAAAGTGTTATTGGTACGTTACTCAATATACAAGGAAAGTCTAAGGATGACCTTAAAGCAAGAAAGGACTTGGTAGCAATGGGAATAAGAAATGAATTATGACCCTTGAAGAAAGGAAATCGCACATATCTACCACCTGCTGCTTATACTTTATCTAGAAAGGACAAAAAGATACTGTGTAAGTTTGTGAGTGAAGTTAAAGTTCCAGAAGGATACTCTTCAGATATTATAAGACTTGTTCCTATGAAAGACCTCAAGTTAAAGAGTTTAAAGACACATGATTACCATGTCATAATGGAACACTTTCTACCAATAGGTATACGTTCTATTTTGCCAGAAAAAGTGAGAGGCGCAATAACTAAATTGTGTTTTTTCTTTAGGTCAATCTGTAGTAAGGTGATAGATCCTGCGATCTTACCAACATTGCAAAGAGAAATAGTTATTACTTTGTGCGAGCTTGAAATGTATTTTCCTCCATCATTTTTTGACATAATGGTACATCTAGTTGTTCATCTTGTGAAAGAGACACAACTGTGTGGACCTGCCTATATGAGATGGATGTACCCTGTTGAACGTTATATGAAAATATTGAAAGGGTATGTGAAAAACCGAAGTCGACCAGAGGGATGTATTGTTGAACGATACATTGTTGAAGAAGCTATTGAGTTTTGTACTGAATATTTGTCCAACGTTCAATCCATTGGCCTCCCAAAATCTCATGTTGTTGAAAAAATAGTAGGTAAACAGTTAATTGGAAATAAAGTTGTGACAGTTTCAAGGGATGAACGGGAGCAAGTGCATTTGTATGTTCTGCACAATGATATTGAGGTTGAGCCGTATGTTTAAATGCACAAGGACGTTCTTCGAGGTTTAAATATGAATAGAAATGAAAATTGGATAGTACGTGAGCACAATCGAAGTTTTATAACATGGTTCAAGGAGCATATTTTTTCAAAGTTTTATTCTGATCCCGCTTTAATAACAGAAAGGTTGATATGTTTAGCATATGGTCCAAGTTTGCATGTGTTTTCTTATAACGCATACGCAATTAATGGATACACATTTTATACCAAGGAACAAGATGATAAAAGTACAATGCAAAATAGTGGTGTCATCGTGCTTGCCGAAGCAATGCACATTTCCTCGTATTATGGGGTTATCGAGCGCATTTGGGTGTTCGATTATGAGAAGTTTCAGATTCCTATCTTTGGATGCAAGTGGGTTGAAAATAATAGTGGCATACGAATGGATAAATCAGGTTTTTTGAAAGTGGATCTTAATAAGGTGGGATACAAAGATGAGCCTTTTATTCTAGCCACGCAAGCTAAACAAGTGTTCTATATCACTGATCCGACAAGTACGAAATGGTCTATAGTTCTTTTTTCCAACAAAGTAATCGATGATAACACTGGAGAAAAGGGGGATGTTGATGTTGAGAATGAATCTTATATTATAGATGATCTAGATGAGAATATTAGAGCGGACGAATCATATATTAGAAATGATCATAACGAGGGAATTTGGATCAATCCATCTGTCCGTGTTGTTAAGAGACAAGTAAACCCCGTTAAAACGAAAAAAAGAAAGAGATGTTAAAGGTACTTGTAACATATTATTTCTTATTTATACCATGTGTTTCTTATTTATACATTTCTTATGTATATATTTGTTATTTACATATTTGCATGTCATTCATTTGATACTTTGGTTTTTCTGAATTACAGGTATATATATTATGGCCAGCAACGAGGAAACATCACATGATGGAAAACAAACAACAAAAGACGTGGAAGGCGATATTAAAAGAGGCATAACGATTATGAAAAAAAATCATCCGTACGAGAGATAAAGGAGTAAAGTATGATGTCCATTGGAATGAAAGAGATCAGTTAGTTGAGCCTAACGGTGCGTTGCTAACAAGTTACATCGGAGCACTTGTACGTTCGCAAGTTCCGATTACTTGCGATAATTGGAGAATTGTTTTATTACAACCGGCTAAAGATAAAATTTGGAGCGAGATTTAGGTATGATATTTGATTAATTTTAATTATGTTGACAGATACGTCTTTAAATTAATTAGACTAACATGTTTTATGTATGCGTGTTTAGAGATCTTTTAATATTGAAGATCGTAGGAGAAAATATTGTATTCAATTGGCCGAAAAATGCTTGAGGGGATTTAGAGCGTTTTTAACAAACAAGTTTCTAAAAGATTATGAAGGAAACTTTGTTGACTCGGAGCCTCCAATGAAGTACGCGGATTTGATTTCAGAGGAAGAATGAGAGACGTTTGTTGCAAAGCGAAGAATAAAAGAATTTGAAGTAAGTACAACCTATCATGAACTATGTATAATATATATACTTCTTCCACAAGAGTTCTGATAAACTTGTTTTTTCAGGTTGTTAGTGGCGTAAATCGTCAACAGGCATCAAATCCCGCATTATCCATACAGAAAGGGGCGTTTGGGATATGCACGCTTAGAACAAAAAATAGTAAGTACATATAAATGCTTTAATATGATATATTTACAAAAAATAGTAAGTATATATAATAGGATATAATTCTTTATTATCCGTCTTAATGCGTAGTTGAAAGAGGAGAAGAGTGATGCGACATCTCTTCCAGACCATGTTGTATGGAAGGCTGCCCGTGTGGGAAGAGATAGAGTCGTTCAGGAAGAAGTTCAACAAGTCTTTGAACAATGTGTAAGTACAACGTTATCTTTGTCAGTAACTGATCAAAAGTGTATAATATATTTATATATGTTTTTATCTATATTTCAGGAGACTCTATCCCAGACCATAACTCCCGCTGAGGACGATGATTGCAGGAGCTTACTGAGTCGGGTGTTGAATATTCTTGAGTATTCTGGGCGTGTGAGGGGTAAGGGATTTGGTGTCACTCCATCCAAACTGTATAAGCAGCCAAAGAAAAAAAATTCAACCAATAAATAAGTGATGGATACTTTGGAGGAATTGAAAGCGCAGATCCGTGAATTACAGAAGGACAAGGAGAGATACATGTCGGAAAGACGCGTTCCAAAGGGTAAAGCTACTAGTGACAAAGATAATATCGATTGTCCGCAGAAGCTTCTAGAGGTAATTGTATATATTACATTGAAATTAATTTAGCACAGTTTACTTAATTGACACATTAAATGATCATTATTTGTTTAGGGCATTTCACTTTTCCGGCTATATTTATCGTCACCGACTCATCGAATGGTTGGCAAGGGAAAGGTGCATAACTTTCTGGGAGACTTACTTCACCATAAACCACTCCCTTCTGGATTTTTGAAAGTATCTATTGATATTGCGTTAGAGGGGGTGCATTGTTGTCTATACCAGATGATATTTCAGGGGCAACAGTGGTGGGAGACGCAATAGGAGCGTATGTGGCATGGCCGACAAATCTCATTTGCATAGATGATGAGGTAGGTTGAACCTTTTAATACTCAAATGTTTTATGATCTAGACATGAAAGTTATTCTTACATTTACATTTTCTTATTGACATGATGATCTTAGACTCCTACAAAATCCAAATCAAAAGATGATAGAATTATTGTGCGGGATACCGATTCAACTGCATCAAAGAAACAGGTACTACTACAGTTACATGATTATCTTGTTATACATTAATTACTGAACTTATATATGACTTTTAGGTTCATGATCAACAGTCGCAACAAGTCAGTAAGGGTAAGATGCCTGAAACTTCCAAGGTGCCCAGAAAAGCATTTGTTCCTCGATTTAGGATGTGCCTTGAAACATATGTGGGAACATCAGATGTGCCTGAGGGTGGCATCCGTCAAATACATATGGACGGAGGTATTTTTGGTTTTGAATATCCCGAAACAATTGCTAAGGAGGATTTTAATCAGGTTTTCAACCATTCTGAATTGGGCGTCGGTGTTATGCATTCATACATCAGGTACTTCGATCCATTTTAATTAAATAATTGAACATTTTAAAATTTGTTCGTTTAACTGAATATTCTAATGTTGATTATGTTTTTTTAGGTTCTTGTATGACAAGTTGTTGGTCCCGAATGAATTGACTTCAGTATTCGCATTCTTATCTGCTAGCTGTGTCAACTCACGGATAATAGACCAGACACCAGATACAGTCAAAGAGTACACAGTGCAGAGATTTATGGGCGTGACTACAGAGAAGTTGTTCTTGTTGCCATATAATACTGGCCATGGGTTAGATTTTATTCTAAAAAGCGCTGCTAAAAGTGGGCTCTAAGACAGCGCTTTGTGAAAGCGCTGCTAAATGGGGGATGGTTGGGGGGAATATGCAGGGCTTATGAAAGCGCTGCTAAAAGTGCTGCTGAAGGGAGCCTTTAGCAGCGCTTTTTCCATAAAAAAACGCTACCTTTACCTTTAGTAGCGCCACTTTTGGTAGCGCTTTAAAGCGCTCATAAAGGCAAAAAAAGCGCTGCTAAAGGTCTTTTTTGGCATAGTGTATTTTCTCTAACCCCAAATTGCATAACGCAATTTCTTATTGCAGTTTAACAACTATTTCACAACATCACATTTCTTTTCTGATGTGAAAGGTCAGACAAAACTGCAATCACAGAACTACTAAGAACACTTATCTCCGGATCGAACCAAAAGCTTTGATACTAATTGTTGAGAAAAACAAACAAAACATAGAGAAAAAAAGAGGAACACAATTACAACACAAGAACATAACGTGAAAACTTCAAAACCAGAGAAAAAAATCACGGTTGTTGTCAATAGACAACCAGAGAATAACACTATATGAAAATTGTTATAACTTATAATATACATTCAACTAACTCAGACCTCCAGCTTACTCACACCCTCAAAAACAAATATTTAAATACATCTCACAATACTTTAATACAAGAGTATAAAAGAATAAAGAAAGTCAAATAAAAGTTTAAAGTGTTTTTGACTGATAAATTTTAGAATGAAGAACTTGAATTATATAGATAGTCTTGGACTTCCTCTTCCATCACAAAATCAAACAATGTTAAACTTTAAAAAACTTGTATCTTATATTTAGCTTTGAACTCTTTCTTAATTTACAAAACTAAATGATGTAAAACTTCAAAAACATATATATTTTCCACCAATCCCAACAAAAAAAAAAAACATATTTTCTATTACACAATTCGTTATCACGGATAACCATCTATAATTAAAATTTTTTTAAACCATAACTATATATATATATTTTTTATAATTGTGTAAGTTCTCAATAAATATTAGTTCAATACTCAAGACATTAATAATTTAGAGTTTCATAAAAAGAACTCAAACGGTTGAGAAAAACTTATTAGTAATTAGTGATTCAATGTTGATATAATAATTTATAACTCCACACATGACTTATTTTAGCTCAAAATTTTATAAAAGCTACTCCATAAATCTTTATTCTAAATTCCTATTACATTTTAAATATAGTGAATAATCAATATATCTAATTTTTATATAATTTTAAAAAATAAAAATTGGAGTAATACAGCATCTAACATAAACTAAAACATCACTTCATAATATTCTTTTATGAAAAAACATTAAAACCAAACTTAATACTAATACTGAGTCCTCCGAAATTTGTGTCAACCAAACTAATTAAATTTCAAGTTATTCACATTAATACTAAAGAAAGTTGTTTCCATGAATTCATTTTTCATATGATTCTAAAAACTATATGAATGACAAAAAAAGTTGATGCCAAGATATTAATTTTATAATCAAACTAATATTAAAATCAAATTACTTTCTTTCTTTTAACAGTAGCAATCAGAATATAAACCCTCCACAACTTTATAGAGAGGGACAGAATTTCAAAAAGTAAAAAAACTAGACAGACAAGAAAAATGGAAGGTGGAAGAGGAGGGCCCCCAACCACACAACACAACACAACTGTTGAATGTTGAGAACATACAGACCTAGCTAGCTCCTCATTTTTTGAGTTACAGCTTTGAAGATTTAACTTTACGTTAGTTTATGATATACTAGATCATAATGAATGATTGTGTAGTGTAATGTAAATAACTTTTTGAAAACTAGTACTGATTCATGGTATAAATCTGCAACTAAGCATCACCATAGATACATACAGCTACAGTACTGGTAACCCTAGCTTCTTTCTAGGTTACTGTAACCCTAACTTATTTTATTTATTGTAATTTATTTACTTTTTTCTTTAGATCTTCATGTGTTTCTCTCATGGTGATGTTGGATATGTTGTTTGCAGGAGGGAAATTTTTTGAAGCTTTTTGGACTTTTGGCATTGGATCAAACCCTAACAACTTTTAAACCCTAGAAATTTAGCATGCAGGATCTTGTTCAAGTTAGAAGCTTTAGAAATGGTTATTATAACCATGAGGAGCCTGTTGTTGTTTATTCTTCATCAGAAAACCCTAACTTCTTCACTACTTTGAATCCTTTGGAGTATCAGGAGCAACTAGGTGCAAGTGCTGAAGAATCAAGTAGGTTATTCATGATGCAACAACATCATCATCATCAACAGCAGCAGTATGGTTCATATGCTAATTCTTTGATTGATTTTCATTCTCATGAACAAAAGCATGTGAGTGATTTTGGAAATTGGAGAAACAGTACTGTTCAACATCAAGTCAGTGATAGGTTTTTAAATAATGCAACAAATTCTATTCCTTGTGTTTATGGCGGTGATAAGCAACTAGGTCATGTCATGCACCATACTCCTACTTCTTCAACACTATATCAGAATCATTCTTTGCAAGATATTGTCAAGTCTATCACTTCCAATAGTTCAGATTCTCACATGACATCACTCATGCATCATAACAATGGTCAAGAGATTTGTGTAGTGAATGCTTCTGAACTTCAACATCAACCTAATCATTTAGAGTTTGGATGGAAAAATCAAACAGATTCGAATCCACAAAGCTTATCGTTATCACTCTCATCGAAGGCTCATGTTTCTAGAGATTGTGGAAAACCACTTCAAGATTTGGTGGTTGGAATAATACCTAACTCAAAGACTACTAGTTATGGAAATGTGGGTCCTCTTGGTCCTTTCACTGGTTATGCTACTATTCTTAAGAGCTCAAGATTCTTAAAGATTGCTCAAAATTTGTTGTCTGAGGTTTGCTGTCCAAAATTTGTGTCAACATGTGATGTTTCAGAGACTGAGGATACTTCTAAAGAAAGTCATTCATGTTCTTCATCATCTATGTTTCATGTTACAAAAGAAAATAGTGCTGATTGGGGATCCAGAAGTAGTTTTGGTGTTTCTTTGCGGCCAGATTATCAACAAAATAAAGCAAAACTTGTGTACATGCAAGAAGAGGTTTGTTTTTACCACTTGTGTCTATTTGTCTTTGATTCATTCATTTCAGAAACTTTACTTTGTAGTAACAATAGTATGAAAATTGGCCATGACATTGTTTTTGGGCTATGTATGTGAAATGATAGGTCAGTAGGAGATACAAGCAGTACCAACATCAAATGCAAATGGTGTTTTCATCTTTTGAATCAGTAGCAGGTCTTAATTCAGCCACTCCTTACATCACCTTGGCTTTGAAGTTAGTATCAAAACACTTCAAGAGCCTAAACAATTCTATTTCAAATCAGCTCAAACTTGTAACTGAAGTCATGCAGAATGATTCTTCCATAGCCACTACAAACAATAGTAGTCACCTTGTTGACACTAATAATGTGGCAAACGTAAGGTACATGGACCAAAGCATGCAAAAGAACAAAGTTGAGAAGGTTCTAACAGGTTTTCATGATCCACAACAACATGTTTGGAGGCCTCAAAGAGGCTTCCCCGAACGCGCGGTCGCGATTCTTAGAGCTTGGCTGTTTGAACATTTTCTTCACCCGTATGTTTGTTGCTTTGTCTTGATTTTTGTAGTCATGAATCTTTTTATATCTTGTTTGTCAAGGAAGTAATTAAGATTGACTTACGGTTCTTTGCAGTTATCCTACAGACACTGATAAACACATGCTGGCTACTAAGACGGGTCTTTCACGAAACCAGGTGGGAATTTACACCACTTTTTATTTTTGCTCGTTTTTGTTTAGTTTTCGTTCATCCAAATTTTATTTATATTGGAATTGTTCCTGTAGGTTTCAAATTGGTTTATCAATGCTCGAGTTCGTGTGTGGAAGCCTATGGTTGAAGAAGTACACATGCTTGACAAAAAGACAACAGGTACGAATGAGAATTCCAATCAGAATGAAGGAACTTCCGGCACTGAAGGTGGCTCATGCAACCAACCTAAAATGGATAAGACAGTGAACGGGTTTTTCATGCATTCAATACCTGAAAACCAAATTCAGGACATGGAGTTTGGTTCATCTATAGATAGAAGTGCAGATGAAAGTGCGATAAAAGAAGCAGAACAATGGCGAGAAGAGAAGCGGTCGAAATTGGAATGCGAAATGAGTTCAAGAATGGATGGAACACTGATGGATTTTTTGCCATATAGACATAGTGGACATGATGTTGGAGGATCACTTGGATCTGTTTCATTGACATTAGGTCTTAGGCATGGTGTTGAAGGTGTACAACCCCAAGAGGTTCAATTTAGACATCATCATCACCTTGGAGGGCAAATGATACATGACTTTGTAGGATGATGATCTTGCTTTGTAATGTGGTCTTGAGCATATTGAAATGAAAGTAGATAAAATTTGCTTCCAATGTTAACATAGACTTAAATAAATAGCTGATGCAACTTTCTTGGGGTTTTTTGTTTTGCGATTATGGCTCGTGTTGCCATATCTTTTTGGGTGTGATCATGTTTATGCTCTCATGTCTGCCTTATATTTTATTTAGTTATTATCCAAACCTATAGTATCACTTTTGTTTTGTAATTTTGGGCTGTGCTCAAGTATATTTTTGTCCTTAGGTGTGCTTGGTGCAAGTGTTTGGATATGTTTAAGCTGTGCCTGTTCCTAGCAAGTCGGACGACAGAAGTTGGTATGTTGAAGAACACCAAAATAAAGATTAAGATCAAGAAAGTGATAGAGGCCAAGATAAAATTCAAGATCAAGAACACAGTTAGATTTAAGTAAATCAAATTGAAGAATCAAACAATTCTCGTGAGGAATGAAAGACCACAAAAGGTCATTTAATTCTAAGTATATTTCTTAGTACTTTAATTAGATATGTAACAGTATGAGATATGCAATATTATGATTTTTGTTTATTAAATTGAGGCAAATGAAGTTAATGAAGCTCCCATTTATAAACATTGATATTTTGTTATTCAAATTTGCGTTATATCAATTTGAGAGATAGATATTTAGAAATGTGTTGTTAAACCTTTGTCTAAACTAGTGATTGTAACTAAATGGGTCTTTCAAAACAAATTGAGCTGAAATGACATTGTTATAAGAAATAAAATCAAACTTGTTGTGAAAGGGTACACTTAACTAGAAGACATAGATTTCGATGAGAACTATACCTAGATTAGAAGTCATAAGGATGTTTTTAGATTTTTCATACAACTTAACTAGAAGACATAGATTTCGATAAGAACTATACCTAGATTAGAAGTCATAAGGATGTTTTTAGATTTTTCATACAATTTAAATTTCAAACTTTTTAAATGGATGTAAAAAGTATATTTATGAACAGTTACATCTAAGAAGAAGTTTATGTTGATCAACCTTCTAACTTTTAAAACAAATTTTCTCCTAATAATGTCATCGAGGTGAAAAAGACTCTACGGTCTGAAACAAATCCCTAGAGTTTGATATGAACGTTTGAGAAAGTTTTTGTCTAAAAAGAATTTTCAAAGAGAAAAAGTTGATAGAACACTTTTAATTAAGAAAATTGAGCATGACATTTTACTTGTGTAAATATATGTCGATGATATTATATTAGGTGCTATTAATGAGTCATTAATCACACATTTTTTCCTGATATGATGAAGAATAAATTCAAAATATCTATGATGGAGACCTTTGGTACTTTCATCGATGACAAATTCTTCAATCAAAGGAAAGAACCTTCATCAATCAAGCTAAATATTGTAAGAACTATTAATAAGATTCAGTAGGGAAAAAGCAAAACCAAACTCAACTCCAATGAGCACTTTGTGTAATATGGATAAGGACAAAGGAGGAAAAACAGTTAAAAAAAGAAAATATTGATTTATGATCAATTCTTTCTATATCTTATTGATATTATGTGTGTTGTTTAGGCCTGACAATGAACCGAACTAACTCAAAAATAGTTCGAAATTCGATTCGACAATTAAATCGTTGAGCTAGGTTCATGAACCAAATGAGTTGAGTATGAGCGAAAAATTAAGTTCGTTAACTAAATGAGCTGAACTTGAACTATACATAGTTCGACTCGTTAGGTTTCATGAGTCAACTCGATTACATATCAGAAGAATTATATTGTCTTTAAGATTAGGTTAAAATATTTAATCCAAATCTTAGACAAATTTAATCTTCAATTTAGTAGTTTTTGAATTAGACTCTCAAATGTATCTCTTGAAAGTTGTGTAGGTTTTGAATTAGTAGATTTCGAAGATAAAGTTAAATTTCAATATGATAACTTTTATTTTATTTTAATATTTTATTTAAAATATATATATTTATTTAAAATGTCAAATATACTAAAAAAATATAAATATTTTAAAAAATAGTTTTTAAGTCCGTGAATCATGTGAACTGAACTTAATGAGATGAACCTAACGAGTTGAACCGAACTGTTCGTGAACTTATAACGAGTCGAGTTTGAGCTTAAAAAAAGTTCGTGTCGAACTCGAACTCGAACTCGAATAATTCTTAGCGAGTCGAGCCGAGTTAAGGTGAGTTCGATTCGACTCGACTCATTTTCAGCCCTAGTGTTGTCTGTCTATGAGCATATTGTCAAATAAATCCCAAAGAATCATATCTTTCTGAGATCAAACTCATTATGAGGTACCTCGCTAACACACCACTCATAAATTAAAAAATTAATAGTGGTACTTGTCACTTGCTTGAGAACTAGCTTGTCTCTGTGCTTAGTAAGAAACAATCAAGTGTTGTATTATTCACAACTGAAACATAATACGTCGTTGTGGATAGCTATTGTGCACAAGTAATTTAAATGAAACAACAATCAAGTGATTATAGAGTTAATTTCAAAACAGCTCCGATAAAATGCGACAACACAACGTCATACATTGAGATTAGACACAATTTTATTATGGATCATGTCGAAAACACTAATTATTTAATTGATTTAGTGTCTTTATCTAAACAACTGGAAGATATTTTTACAAAACACCTTCCTAAAGAAAACTTCTTTTAATCAATCATGCATGAATTAACTTGTTAAGTACTTATTTACAATTTCCATGTACCATTTCGCAATGTGATATTTGTGTTCTATGTAATGTTTAGATCTTCTTTTTCTTTTCTTTTTTTTTTTAATACTTTTTTTATAATGATATAGAGAGAGATGTATACTCTTAAGGGGATTAGAGTATATACATTATTTATGTGTGAATGAGAGTTAACTAGTTTATTTATTTTTATATTTATTTTTTCTAGTTAAAAAAAAAGAGAATGTGATTTTCTAAAGATTTTGATGATGACAACTAAATAAAGAAAAGACAAGTTAAGGATTATGAGTCATTAAGCAAATGATAAGTTTGATTTTATAGCATTTTTAAAATTGCTATGATTAGAAATTACATGTGTTTATATGGTTTTATTTTCATTTTATGTTATGAGGATCGTTGCTTTTTGTATTTTAGAAAATTGTGGAAATCAAAGAATTATGACGCATATCAAAATGATCGAGGCCAATACTTAAAGATTCATGGGAATAGAGGAGAAAACATAGAAATTAAACTAGAGATAAGGAGAAATAAGAAGATATGTATTTCTAAAATACGCATGTAGTTTTTGTAGGCCAAAAGTTGATCAAAAGTGCAAACTTGACAGAACTACAGAGGCTTTTACATTGTATATGTATTCTCTAAAAACGACTATATTTTGGTTTTATTGGGTACATTTATTACCTAAATACGACAATAAAAGCCTCAGGGTCTTAGTTTTTCGTCTTTTGACCGTTTCGTTCTTTTCTTCCGTTGCTTTGTACCAAAGGATCATGACTTAAATTCGTGTAATTATCCATCATTAGGATTGTTGTGCTATACACATGATTTTTGAACCTTATTTATAGCTCTTTTATATTTTCTACATTGTGCATATTTTATTTTTCTCTGCATATTTTATTTTCTCTCCGAAAACTCCTTTGGAGCAAAACTTCTATACATTTTAATTAATCAATAATTCAGTTTTTTTTCTATTATATCTCTATCTTTTGTTCGTCTTTACTTTACTTTATGCAAATATTTACATTCATGATTATGTTTGCGCTTTCTAAAATCATGAATGAGTAGTCTCACTTAAACTTAAGGTCATTAGAACTGTTCAAAAGTTAACCTCATGTAAAACAAAAAGTCCCAAAGCCATGTTTACAACTTTTTGTTTTACAATGTGATTTTTACATGCTTCACAAATTCCTCTACGAAAGTATAAACAACTTTATATATCAACGCATAAAAATCAGATGAATAGTGTGAAACATGAAAATAATTTAAACATATTCGAGAAACGCATACCAAAAGTTGAAAATATTAACTTACTTATACTAGAATTTTGAAGCAAACCCACCCAAAAGTTTAGTCAAATGATCAAGGAAGATCTCCCAACTAGAAGCTGAGTTACCAATCAAAGAATCTTCTATGTTAGCTTTCACCCACAACAACACCGACGCTTCCAAATAATAGAGAAATCTTCTAAGCCTTTAATCGACGCTGAGGAATTAAAAGAATTTGAAGGATCTGCATATCAACTTGACCACTATTGAATAACCTATAGAAATTTTGGAATTCATGACAATTGATGTATGAATTTTCATTTTTTCTGCATGAATTGGAGTTTGAACTTTGTTAAATCTGATCACATTTTGAGCCATCCAAATCGTGTTAAAAGTGTGAAAAATCGCAGTTGTTGCAAGAAACTTCACATCAGAATAGCATCCACCAACACCCAACCTGATCTACAATTCAATCTTGTTGGTTAGAAATATAGAAGAGACTAGGAAACATAATAGGCAAAAGGGATGACCCAACCCACAGATCCTTCCAAAAGAAGGTTTGAAAGCCCGGTCTTACTTTCTTACTAAGACTAACCTCCAACTGATTAGAAGCATCCTCGAATTTTGATCCGATGAGAGATACCCCTTTCAACTAGGATGAGGAAAAAAGAAAGTAAGGTATAACGTGGTAGTTCATCTAAACTAGTATTTAAAAACCACTCAATACATGAAAAATATTCTACAACGCTTCTCAAAAGTGGAAACAATCGTTGACTTAAAATATATTTGAGTTAGTTTATATGAGTTTATATGATGATATAAAATTTTGAGACTGTTTAATTTTTTTATAAATACATCATATAATTTTTTAAATTATTTTATTGAATGTAATTCTAGTTTAAGCTAATATTTATGTTTGTTGTAACTACCGAAACTGAAAACTGTCAGTTTGTATAGTCCTTCACCCGCTATTGCAAGTATTCTTAGTTTGCCGAATAAAAAGCAAACATTTTATAGCTTGTAGTTCCTATTAGATTGATCCTTTGGATCGGTTACATTTAATAAAACAACAAAATGGAGAAGTGTCCAAGTGTTTAAAATTGATCTAGCTTGCGTAAGCTGTATAAGTGATACCTGTTGGGCGCGATGCCCCAACATGTTGGTACGACATCTGGGCCATGCTCTGAAGGTAAATATGTGATCCAAAACGCAGCGGAAAATAAAATTTTCCCTTTAGTGATCCTTACGAATGATCATGATCAGTGATAGAACGATTACCTCTTGCGGCGATGAAACCTTTGGTTCTGAATCGAATGAGTGATCACGAGCAATGTATGATGAACAACGCCTCTACTCAGTCCACACAGACATATTTCTCCAGTCTCAGTGCTAGCTGCTATGATTGAGGGCTTTGAGTGTGTGTATGTGTGTGTGTGAGTGTGTGTGTGTGTGTGTGTGTGAGAGAGAGAGAGAGAGAGAGAGAGGGAGAGAGAAGGAAAAATACGACTAGGGTTTCATAGTGTGAATTTCATCAAGTATGAATGCTTCTGCATAAGGGTTCTATTTATAGAACCACTTGTGTGGGCTGCAAGCTAAAAAGCCCACTTAAGTGAATGTGCACCATATCTTATGGTGTACCGTATATCACTTAAGCACGTGGAACCTTACCACATTCTGTATTCTACTTAAGTGCACCATACTTTATAGTGTTCTACATTTACTTAAGTGCACCGCACCTTATGGTGTTCTTTATTTATTCTACCACTTATCAATATATCCTTATGTGTGTGACCCTGTAGGTTTTCACAACGTTGACAATTATATTAAATCACACATTTAACATAATAAACAGTGAGCAATATCTAGCAACACATCATTGCTATCCAAGTCACAAAAATGTCATGTGATCTGAAAAAACCTTATGTGATAATACTTGTGTGTATAATTACCCTTTTTTCCTTATGTCTATATTGAACACAAGACATATACCGTGTCATCCTTGTCCAGTTCAATATTGGACCCTTAGATATTTATCATGTTATGCAGGATGGAAAAATTCCATCTAGGTCACTCATGTCCTTCAACATGCTTTACGGAGTACCAATCAACTGTCTTTATGGTCATTAAGTTACAAACAATGTTAGATCAACAATAAAATACTCGACTCTACATCTAGGGTACATAGTGGTTTCAGGTCAAAGGGTAGTATATACCACTATCACCATGACAGTAACTTATGAAACTTTGCATAACATTTTATGTAGTACTCTCATAGTGGGTCAATCCAGTATAAATATTACTCATAATATTCATACCTATATTAAGACTTGATAACTCTTTATCCATGATACATGAGATGTGATCATTAGTCTATCTACATAATATTCTTAATGCTTGAAGATTATCCCACTTCATAGTAAATCTCGACTACGAATACTTTAAGAATAATGTCCTTATGTTTAATGGGATCTCATGATTAAGTCACACTTAATATTTCATTATACGGACTAGCTATTATAGGGACTTTATTATCTTGGAAAAATAAACATAATAAAGAAATGCCTTTTATTATTAATAAATAATTAGATACAGGCACCAAAAGTAACAACCTTTAGGGCTTACACCAACAATTTCCCACTAGCACTAGAGCCAATCAGGCATACCCCTAATACCCATAGATCTAGTATGACCATCATGCATCTGCTGCGCAAGAGGCTATGTTAGTGGGTCAGCAATATTATCAAGTGTATGTACTCTGCATATCTTCACATCTCCCTGATCTATTATCTCTCGAATGAGGTGTTAACGCCTAAGTATGTATTTGGATCGTAGGTGAGATCTAGGATCCTTAGCTTGTACTATAGCACCATTGTTATCACTATAGAGATCAATGAGATCCATAATGCCAGGGACTATGCCAAGTTCACTAATGAACTTCTTGATCTAAACAACTTCCTTTGCTGCATTTGAGGCAGTAATATACTCGGCCTCAGTTGTAGAATCAACAATTATTTCTTGCTTTGAACTTTTCCTGATCACAGTGCCACCATTTAAGTAGAACACATAACCAGATTGCGATCTAAAGTCATTCTTATATGTCTAGAAGCTAGCATCACTGTATCCAATTACATCAAGCTCTTCTTGACCTCCATATACCAAGAATAAGCCTTAGTCCTTCTCAAGTACTTAAGGATATTCTTAACAGCTACCCAATGAGCATCATCAGGATCAAATTGGTACCTACTCGTTACACTTAAAGCATACGAGACATCTGGTCGAGTACATAACATGGCATACATGATAAATCCTATTGCAGATGCATATGGAATATTATTCATGCAATCCCTTTCTTCCTTAGTTGAAGGGGATTGTGTTTTTGATAAACACATGCCATGTTGCATAGGTATGAATCCTTTCTTGGAATCATGCATATTAAAGTGTCTTAGCACCTTGTCTATGTATGTACTCTGACTTAGGCCAAACAGTTTTTATAATCTATCTCTATAGATCCTAATTCCTAATATATAGGCTGCTTCACCAAGGTCTTTCATAAAAAAGTATTTCCCTAACCAAGGTTTCACTTCTTGCAAGGTAGGGACATCATTTCCATTTAGTAATATGTCATTTACATATAATACCAGGAAGACGATCATGCTCTCACTAACCTTCTTGTAGACACAAGGCTCATCTTCATTCTTTATGAATCCATATTGTTTTACAGTGTCATCAAAGCAAAGATTCAATCTTCTAGAAGTTTGCTTCAATCCATAGATTGATCGATGCAACTTGCATATCTTTTAGGGGTATGTCAAATCCTTTATGTTGTGTCATGTACGCGTCCTCAAGAAGATTCTCATTAAGAAAAGCAGTCTTGACATCCATCTTCCAAATTTCATAATCATGATAAGCAGGGATCCTAAGTAAAATCTAAACAGATTTAAGCATTGCAACTGGTGAAAAGGTTTCATCATAGTCTACCCCATGAATTTGTTTATAGACTTTAGCAACTAGTCTTTCCTTATAGGTATGCACCTTACCATCCATGTCAGTCTTATTTTTGAAGACCCAATTGCATCCTATATGATTAACTCCTACAGGGGCTCTACCAAGATCCAAACCTAGTTTGTGCACATGGAGTCCATTTCCAATTTCATGGCTTCTAGCCACTTCTCATACTCTGGACCAGTTATGGCCTCTTGGTAGGTTACAGGCTCATCTTGATCCATGAGTAATATATCACCTTGATCAGTTACGAGATATCTATATCTCTATGGTTGGTGATGTATCCTGCTCGACCTACATTGGTTTTGTTCCACTTGAGCAGATTGCTTTTCCACAACTACTTGTGATTCATGCTCTAATTCCTCCATAGGTGTATCAATGCTTTGTGATTCTTGAATTTCTTCAAGCTCTACTTTCCTCCCACTGATTCCTTTGGAAATAAAGTCCTTTTATAAGAAAACTCTCGTTTGGGCGACAAACACTTTGCCCTTAGAAGGATTGTAAAAGTAATACCCTACTGTTTCTTTAGGATACTCCACAAATAAACATTTGTAAGATTTGAGCTCAAGATTAGTTGAAATTTTTCGTTTCACATAAACTTCACAACCCTAAATCTACACGTAAGACATAAGTGGTTTCTTACCACTCTATATCTCATATGGTGTCTTCTCAACCTTTTTTGGATGGAACACGGTTAAGTGTGTAAGCTGCTGTTAGAAGTGCACGTCCTCAAAAGGAGTTTGGAAGATCGGCGTGACTCATCATGGAATGGACCATGTTTAACAATGTTCAATTTCTTCTCTCAGATAGACCATTCCATTGTGGTGTTCCAGGAAGAGTGAGTTGAGATAGAATCCCACACTCTTTTAGATGGTCATCAAACTCTAGGCTTAAATATTCACCACCTCGATCTGATCGAAGAGTTTTAATATTCTTACCTAGTTGGTTTTGTACTTCATTCTTGAACTCTTTGAACTTTTCAAAGGATTCAGATTTATGTTTCATTAAATACACATAACCATATCTACTGAAATCATCAATAAATATTATGAAGTATTGAAAACCTCATATGGCTGGTATGTTCAGTGGTTCACATACATTAGTATATATGAGGGACAAAAGATCATTAGCCCTTTCATCTTTTCCTGTGAATGAGGACTTTGTCATTTTTCCGATTAAACAAGATCTGCATGTATCATATGATTCGTAATCAAAAGAGTCCAAGAGTCCATCTTTATGGAGTTTGGAGATGTGCCTCTCATTTATATGACCTAAGCGACAATGCCAAAGGTAACTTGGATTTAACTCGTTAGGTTTCATCCTTTTCGTTTTAATGTTATGAATTGACATTTCAAGATCAAGGACATACAACCTATTATTCATTTGTGCAGTAGCATAGAATATATCATTCAAGTAAATGGAGCAACAATTGGCATTTCCATCACCATGTGCCTTGGGATTCATGACCCTTAACATCCTGCAAGGGGTGTATAACATCTACATGATCAAACAAGAAAAACAAAGCATATACCATACTCTACACATCATAACACTAAAAATAAAAAAAAGTGAGGGCAAAGTGCCTCATACTTGTTTATACTTGTTTTAATGATGTCAAAACATATATAGTTAGAAAAATGTACTTTGGACGGTATCATCGAGTCGCATATGCATACATTATTTTTCTAGTGTCAAACATTTGTCAAAACATGTCTTGGTTCATATAGAAAAAGCAATATATGTGTTCTATATGAGTTTGATCATGTTGGTCAAGTTAGAGATGCATTAGGATCACTTAGAAGTAGCTAAGCATATGAAAATATGCATTTTAGCAAGTTCTGAATCTTTGAGTCGACTCATAGCTTGCTTAGGTCGACTCATATCGAAGTTAATTTTCATGTTTTGCTCTCAGGAGAGCTCGCGTCGACCCTCTGGCCGACTCATACTGTATGCATTTGTATTTGTCAAATTTGGGGTGCTTTGCATCGACACATGGACCTGTTTCGGTCGATGCAAAGAGCATTTTTCTGCATAATCCTGAATTCGGGAGAGCCCAGGTTGACCCCCCCTTGGTTTAGGTCGACCGCTCACTCATTTCTCATAAAATTTCAGTTGTTTTTTACCATTCAAAGTGACTGTTATTTCTATTATTTGGCTACCACTTTGCATATATATTAAGATAGTTCATTCTACACAAAAACCAACAAGAAAAGTGAAAATATACTTTGATTTGGTTCTCACCATCTTTATCCTCTTTCTTGCATTTTCTCAACAACTACACATAATCATTTTTGTTGTGCATTCTGCTTCATCGAGGTGATAACGTCCAAACTTAGGATTGATGTATCGGGTTTGGGTTGAGAAATCAGTGGGTTTTTCTTGAATAAAACCTTTAGGGTTTTGTCCTTCAAGAATCTTGGATTTGGGGGGGGGGGGGTTGCATAAATCGTTCCTTCACAAATTCAACCGAGCGAAAGTAATTGAAGAACGGAAGGTTATGTAAATTTAGTAGTGTTAACCAGAGGATTATGGAAGGAAGGTTTGGGTTCGAATTGTTGGTGTTTGAAATCAGTCGGGAAAGATTTGAAGACCAGAGGATTGTTTAAAGGTGGTGCCGTAATCGGAGGTTTACTCATCAGGTTCGAAGGACTTGATTCATCTTGAATCAAGGGAAGAGGAGGTATAGGCTCAACATCAACGTTTGGGTTTGAGTGTTTGAATTCTATAACTTCTCTTGTAAAATTGATGGCAGACGTACCCCGAGCGAGGACGACGGGGGAACTGCCTCAACAAACTGGTGTTCTCTATTACTATTTTCATTGCTGAATTTTGAGTTTCTGTGCAATCATATTAGTTGACTAAAATTCTGGTGTGAGTTAGTGCTGAAACATTTTTAGAAACGATTGTAATTGAAAAGCATAACACTTCATTCACTTATTGAACTTCACTTGAGGTGCTTCACACACCAAGTATTCGACTAATTGTATGAATACAAACACTTAAGTTGTTTTTCAATTTGGTTTATATTTCACACGCATTGGAAACTATCCAACTTTAAGTTAACAAAATCTGATTGATTTGTGTTCAAACTATTTATTCTAATTCTTGTCTTTATCGGTATTCTATATAGGCATAACGTATATCTGATCTTTTTGGTAACGGTTCGTTTAGACGAGTATAGTTCCTCGGTTGCTTCTGCTTAAAACTTAAAATTCAAATCTTATTAAGCGCCGACTCTATTTTAAATAACTGATCTATTCAACCCCCTTCTAGATCATTGTCATCGTCTAAAAAGTGGTATCAAGAGCACCGGTTCATTCCGTGCTTCACATATAACTTCTTAGAAAATGGCAAACGAACCAAAAGGGGCTTACAATAGAGCACCTGTTTTCAACGGTGAGAACTATAGTTGCTGGAAAGATTGTATGCGCGTGCATATAAATTTCATTTACAGAAAGGTGTGGGACGTTGTATTGAACGGTCCTATGGAAATTACCATGACTAATGAAAATAAAGTTGTTGTGCCTAAGCCTGGAGCACAATGGAATGATAAAGATGAGAAAAAGTACAATTACGATCGGAAGGCTAGAAATATTCTGATCTCCTCCTTGGGAGTTGATGAATATTATAGAGTTTCACATTGTATGACTGCTAAAGCTATGTGGGACTCATTGCAAGTTACCCATGAGGGAACTAATGATGTCAAACTAGCTAGAATCAACACTTTGACTCAAGAGTTTGATCTCTTTCACATGGAGCAAGGGGAAACCATTGCCGACATGAAAAAGAGATTTTCTCATTTAATCAATAGACTAAATTCATTTGGTAGACCAATTTCCAATGATGTTGCTACTAACAATGTTTTAAGATATCTTACCAGGGAGTGGCAACCAAAGGTCACGACCATAAAGGAAGCAAATGGTCTTATGACTTTGGACCTTACAACTCTTTTTGGAAAGCTCCTAGAACATGAAAAAATGCTTCTTAATCTTGAGCAATTTGAGAAAAAGGAAAAGACCAAAACTACGAAAAAGAAGTCTATAACTCTAAAAGCTTCTTGTTCAAAGTCCTCCGCAAAAGAGCTAAGTGATTACGACTCGAGTGATGACGACGATGAAGAAATGAATAAGGATATGAGGTTGTTAGTGAAGCGATGCAATCACTATGTAAAGAAGAATGGTATCCAACATTCAGAAAAGAATCTCATCAATTTTAGAAGACAATCAAGGTCTTCCAAGAATGAAGGTGATAAGGGGAGTAAAGCAAGAGGGTCGTGCTTTAATTGTGGAAAAACCGAACACTATAAGCTAGATTGTCCATTGATGAAGAAGGACAAAGGAAAGGAAAGTAATCGCTCACAAAAGAAACAAGGTAAGCCTAGAAGAGCTTACATCGCTTGGAAAAACGGTAGTGAGTCATCCACATATGATAGTTCAAGTGACGAGAAGAGTTCGTCAACCTTTGTCTCTCTGCTCATCAAAAGAAGAAAAATAAAAAAGGTACAACATGCTAAATATGAAAACTCTACTAAATTTTCGCATTCTCAATTATAACTTGCCATTGATACCTTACACCATGAAGCCAAGGAATCCTTTAAACGTTTGACCTCAAACAAATTTTTTTTTACTCACTTGGAGCAAAAGATCTCCGATTCTGAAAGGGAATTAGAGGCTCTAAACGCATCCATGGTGGAAGTAACAAAGGTAGATGTTGAGGAAGAAAGAAGTAGATGGGTAAACTTTGGGTGTGATACTTGTTATATTTGGCAAAAAGAGGTTAGAACTATTAAAGCCAAACTTGACAAGGCTCTAGAACCAAAGATCACTTTTGCTATTGATAGATCACATTTTAGAAAAATCATGATTAATCCTTATAAAAAATATAAACATGTGATAAAAAAATCAAGGTAACAAAAGTGATACAAAGGTTAACCTCACTTGCTTGTATTGTTGCAAAAGGGGTCACACCATTGCTAAATGCCGCTTTAGGAGATTTTTAGTTCCTAAAGGGGTTTATCAATGGTTGCCTAAATGCAACCAAGATTTCACTCACAACCAAGGACCCAATAAACAATTGGGTACCTATTTTCGTTGATTGTTTTTATAGGTACAAAGTCTTGAACCTACAAAGAGAAGATGGGTTCTCGATAGTGGATGCTCAAGACATATGACAGAAGATATATCTCTCTTCATTGACTTTGTGGCAAAGAAGAAGGGATTTGTAACCTATGGAGACAACAACGAGGGAGAAATACTTGGAAAAGGTAGTGCAGGTAATCCCTCGTCTACTACTATCTTTGATGTATTGCTAGTTGAGGGCCTTAAACACAACCTCATAAGCATTAGTCAATTGTGTGACAAGGGATACAAAGTATCTTTTTCAAAGGATTGTTGCATGATTGAAAATAATGATAAAAAGGGGGAAGTGTTTAATGGCTTGAGGGTATATAATGTGTATATGCTGGATTTCAGTGAAGTATCATTGAGTAGCGTTAAATGTCTCATCACTATGAATGAGGACTCGTGGTTGTGGTATAGACGTTTGACACATGTAAATTTTGACTTGCTAAACAAGATAGTTTATAAGGACCTAGTTATTAGCTTACCCAAAATCAAGTTTTCAAAGGATCACTTATGTGATGTGTGTCAAATGGGGAAGCAAGCAAGGATCTTGTTTAAATATAAAAACATTGTGTCAACTACGAGACCTCTTGACCTTCTTCATATGGACCTCTTTGGACCATCTGGAATTAAGAGTCTAGGTGGTAACTACTATGATTTTGTTATAGTCGGTGATTTCTCTAGATTTTGTTGGATTATCTTCTTGGCCAGCAAGAGCAATACTTTCTCCGCCTTTGAAAATTTTGCTAAACTTTCTCATATGGCTGGTATGTTCAGTGGTTCACATACATTAGTATATATGAGGGACAAAAGATCATTAGCCCTTTCATCTTTTCCTGTGAATGAGGACTTTGTCATTTTTCCGATTAAACAAGATCTGCATGTATCATATGATTCGTAATCAAAAGAGTCCAAGAGTCCATCTTTATGGAGTTTGGAGATGTGCCTCTCATTTATATGACCTAAGCGACAATGCCAAAGGTAACTTGGATTTAACTCGTTAGGTTTCATCCTTTTCGTTTTAATGTTATGAATTGACATTTCAAGATCAAGGACATACAACCTATTATTCATTTGTGCAGTAGCATAGAATATATCATTCAAGTAAATGGAGCAACAATTGGCATTTCCATCACCATGTGCCTTGGGATTCATGACCCTTAACATCCTGCAAGGGGTGTATAACATCTACATGATCAAACAAGAAAAACAAAGCATATACCATACTCTACACATCATAACACTAAAAATTAAAAAAAGTGAGGGCAAAGTGCCTCATACTTGTTTATACTTGTTTTAATGATGTCAAAACATATATAGTTAGAAAAATGTACTTTGGACGGTATCATCGAGTCGCATATGCATACATTATTTTTCTAGTGTCAAACATTTGTCAAAACATGTCTTGGTTCATATAGAAAAAGCAATATATGTGTTCTATATGAGTTTGATCATGTTGGTCAAGTTAGAGATGCATTAGGATCACTTAGAAGTAGCTAAGCATATGAAAATATGCATTTTAGCAAGTTCTGAATCTTTGAGTCGACTCATAGCTTGCTTAGGTCGACTCATATCGAAGTTAATTTTCATGTTTTGCTCTCAGGAGAGCTCGCGTCGACCCTCTGGCCGACTCATACTGTATGCATTTGTATTTGTCAAATTTGGGGTGCTTTGCATCGACACATGGACCTGTTTCGGTCGATGCAAAGAGCATTTTTCTGCATAATCCTGAATTCGGGAGAGCCCAGGTTGACCCCCCCTTGGTTTAGGTCGACCGCTCACTCATTTCTCATAAAATTTCAGTTGTTTTTTACCATTCAAAGTGACTGTTATTTCTATTATTTGGCTACCACTTTGCATATATATTAAGATAGTTCATTCTACACAAAAACCAACAAGAAAAGTGAAAATATACTTTGATTTGGTTCTCACCATCTTTATCCTCTTTCTTGCATTTTCTCAACAACTACACATAATCATTTTTGTTGTGCATTCTGCTTCATCGAGGTGATAACGTCCAAACTTAGGATTGATGTATCGGGTTTGGGTTGAGAAATCAGTGGGTTTTTCTTGAATAAAACCTTTAGGGTTTTGTCCTTCAAGAATCTTGGATTTGGGGGGGGGGGGGGGGGGGTTGCATAAATCGTTCCTTCACAAATTCAACCGAGCGAAAGTAATTGAAGAACGGAAGGTTATGTAAATTTAGTAGTGTTAACCAGAGGATTATGGAAGGAAGGTTTGGGTTCGAATTGTTGGTGTTTGAAATCAGTCGGGAAAGATTTGAAGACCAGAGGATTGTTTAAAGGTGGTGCCGTAATCGGAGGTTTACTCATCAGGTTCGAAGGACTTGATTCATCTTGAATCAAGGGAAGAGGAGGTATAGGCTCAACATCAACGTTTGGGTTTGAGTGTTTGAATTCTATAACTTCTCTTGTAAAATTGATGGCAGACGTACCCCGAGCGAGGACGACGGGGGAACTGCCTCAACAAACTGGTGTTCTCTATTACTATTTTCATTGCTGAATTTTGAGTTTCTGTGCAATCATATTAGTTGACTAAAATTCTGGTGTGAGTTAGTGCTGAAACATTTTTAGAAACGATTGTAATTGAAAAGCATAACACTTCATTCACTTATTGAATTTCACTTGAGGTGCTTCACACACCAAGTATTCGACTAATTGTATGAATACAAACACTTAAGTTGTTTTTCAATTTGGTTTATATTTCACACGCATTGGAAACTATCCAACTTTAAGTTAACAAAATCTGATTGATTTGTGTTCAAACTATTTATTCTAATTCTTGTCTTTATCGGTATTCTATATAGGCATAACGTATATCTGATCTTTTTGGTAACGGTTCGTTTAGACGAGTATAGTTCCTCGGCTGCTTCTGCTTAAAACTTAAAATTCAAATCTTATTAAGCGCCGACTCTATTTTAAATAACTGATCTATTCAACCCCCTTCTAGATCATTGTCGTCGTATAAAAAGTGGTATCAAGAGCACCAGTTCATTCCGTGCTTCACATATAACTTCTTAGAAAATGGCAAACGAACCAAAAGGGGCTTACAATAGAGCACCTGTTTTCAACGGTGAGAACTATAGTTGCTGGAAAGATTGTATGCGCGTGCATATAAATTTCATTTACAGAAAGGTGTGGGACGTTGTATTGAACGGTCCTATGGAAATTACCATGACTAATGAAAATAAAGTTGTTGTGCCTAAGCCTGGAGCACAATGGAATGATAAAGATGAGAAAAAGTACAATTACGATCGGAAGGCTAGAAATATTCTGATCTCCTCCTTGGGAGTTGATGAATATTATAGAGTTTCACATTGTATGACTGCTAAAGCTATGTGGGACTCATTGCAAGTTACCCATGAGGGAACTAATGATGTCAAACTAGCTAGAATCAACACTTTGACTCAAGAGTTTGATCTCTTTCACATGGAGCAAGGGGAAACCATTGCCGACATGAAAAAGAGATTTTCTCATTTAATCAATAGACTAAATTCATTTGGTAGACCAATTTCCAATGATGTTGCTACTAACAATGTTTTAAGATATCTTACCAGGGAGTGGCAACCAAAGGTCACGACCATAAAGGAAGCAAATGGTCTTATGACTTTGGACCTTACAACTCTTTTTGGAAAGCTCCTAGAACATGAAAAAATGCTTCTTAATCTTGAGCAATTTGAGAAAAAGGAAAAGACCAAAACTACGAAAAAGAAGTCTATAACTCTAAAAGCTTCTTGTTCAAAGTCCTCCGCAAAAGAGCTAAGTGATTACGACTCGAGTGATGACGACGATGAAGAAATGAATAAGGATATGAGGTTGTTAATGAAGCGATGCAATCACTATGTAAAGAAGAATGGTATCCAACATTCAGAAAAGAATCTCATCAATTTTAGAAGACAATCAAGGTCTTCCAAGAATGAAGGTGATAAGGGGAGTAAAGCAAGAGGGTCGTGCTTTAATTGTGGAAAAACCGAACACTATAAGCTAGATTGTCCATTGATGAAGAAGGACAAAGGAAAGGAAAGTAATCGCTCACAAAAGAAACAAGGTAAGCCTAGAAGAGCTTACATCGCTTGGAAAAACGGTAGTGAGTCATCCGCATATGATAGTTCAAGTGACGAGAAGAGTTCGTCAACCTTTGTCTCTCTGCTCATCAAAAGAAGAAAAATAAAAAAGGTACAACATGCTAAATATGAAAACTCTACTAAATTTTCGCATTCTCAATTATAACTTGCCATTGATACCTTACACCATGAAGCCAAGGAATCCTTTAAACGTTTGACCTCAAACAAATTTTTTTTTACTCACTTGGAGCAAAAGATCTCCGATTCTGAAAGGGAATTAGAGGCTCTAAACGCATCCATGGTGGAAGTAACAAAGGTAGATGTTGAGGAAGAAAGAAGTAGATGGGTAAACTTTGGGTGTGATACTTGTTATATTTGGCAAAAAGAGGTTAGAACTATTAAAGCCAAACTTGACAAGGCTCTAGAACCAAAGATCACTTTTGCTATTGATAGATCACATTTTAGAAAAATCATGATTAATCCTTATAAAAAATATAAACATGTGATAAAAAAATCAAGGTAACAAAAGTGATACAAAGGTTAACCTCACTTGCTTGTATTGTTGCAAAAGGGGTCACACCATTGCTAAATGCCGCTTTAGGAGATTTTTAGTTCCTAAAGGGGTTTATCAATGGTTGCCTAAATGCAACCAAGATTTCACTCACAACCAAGGACCCAATAAACAATTGGGTACCTATTTTCGTTGATTGTTTTTATAGGTACAAAGTCTTGAACCTACAAAGAGAAGATGGGTTCTCGATAGTGGATGCTCAAGACATATGACAGAAGATATATCTCTCTTCATTGACTTTGTGGCAAAGAAGAAGGGATTTGTAACCTATGGAGACAACAACGAGGGAGAAATACTTGGAAAAGGTAGTGCAGGTAATCCCTCGTCTACTACTATCTTTGATGTATTGCTAGTTGAGGGCCTTAAACACAACCTCATAAGCATTAGTCAATTGTGTGACAAGGGATACAAAGTATCTTTTTCAAAGGATTGTTGCATGATTGAAAATAATGATAAAAAGGGGGAAGTGTTTAATGGCTTGAGGGTATATAATGTGTATATGCTGGATTTCAGTGAAGTATCATTGAGTAGCGTTAAATGTCTCATCACTATGAATGAGGACTCGTGGTTGTGGTATAGACGTTTGACACATGTAAATTTTGACTTGCTAAACAAGATAGTTTATAAGGACCTAGTTATTAGCTTACCCAAAATCAAGTTTTCAAAGGATCACTTATGTGATGTGTGTCAAATGGGGAAGCAAGCAAGGATCTTGTTTAAATATAAAAACATTGTGTCAACTACGAGACCTCTTGACCTTCTTCATATGGACCTCTTTGGACCATCTGGAATTAAGAGTCTAGGTGGTAACTACTATGATTTTGTTATAGTCGGTGATTTCTCTAGGTTTTGTTGGATTATCTTCTTGGCCAGCAAGAGCAATACTTTCTCCGCCTTTGAAAATTTTGCTAAACTTTCTCATATGGCTGGTATGTTCAGTGGTTCACATACATTAGTATATATGAGGGACAAAAGATCTTTAGCCCTTTCATCTTTTCCTGTGAATGAGGACTTTGTCATTTTTCCGATTAAACAAGATCTGCATGTATCATATGATTCGTAATCAAAAGAGTCCAAGAGTCCATCTTTATGGAGTTTGGAGATGTGCCTCTCATTTATATGACCTAAGCGACAATGCCAAAGGTAACTTGGATTTAACTCGTTAGGTTTCATCCTTTTCGTTTTAATGTTATGAATTGACATTTCAAGATCAAGGACATACAACCTATTATTCATTTGTGCAGTAGCATAGAATATATCATTCAAGTAAATGGAGCAACAATTGGCATTTCCATCACCATGTGCCTTGGGATTCATGACCCTTAACATCCTGCAAGGGGTGTATAACATCTACATGATCAAACAAGAAAAACAAAGCATATACCATACTCTACACATCATAACACTAAAAATAAAAAAAAGTGAGGGCAAAGTGCCTCATACTTGTTTATACTTGTTTTAATGATGTCAAAACATATATAGTTAGAAAAATGTACTTTGGACGGTATCATCGAGTCGCATATGCATACATTATTTTTCTAGTGTCAAACATTTGTCAAAACATGTCTTGGTTCATATAGAAAAAGCAATATATGTGTTCTATATGAGTTTGATCATGTTGGTCAAGTTAGAGATGCATTAGGATCACTTAGAAGTAGCTAAGCATATGAAAATATGCATTTTAGCAAGTTCTGAATCTTTGAGTCGACTCATAGCTTGCTTAGGTCGATTCATATCGAAGTTAATTTTCATGTTTTGCTCTCAGGAGAGCTCGCGTCGACCCTCTGGCCGACTCATACTGTATGCATTTGTATTTGTCAAATTTGGGGTGCTTTGCATCGACACATGGACCTGTTTCGGTCGATGCAAAGAGCATTTTTCTGCATAATCCTGAATTCGGGAGAGCCCAGGTTGACCCCCCCTTGGTTTAGGTCGACCGCTCACTCATTTCTCATAAAATTTCAGTTGTTTTTTACCATTCAAAGTGACTGTTATTTCTATTATTTGGCTACCACTTTGCATATATATTAAGATAGTTCATTCTACACAAAAACCAACAAGAAAAGTGAAAATATACTTTGATTTGGTTCTCACCATCTTTATCCTCTTTCTTGCATTTTCTCAACAACTACACATAATCATTTTTGTTGTGCATTCTGCTTCATCGAGGTGATAACGTCCAAACTTAGGATTGATGTATCGGGTTTGGGTTGAGAAATCAGTGGGTTTTTCTTGAATAAAACCTTTAGGGTTTTGTCCTTCAAGAATCTTGGATTTGGGGGGGGGGGGGGGTTGCATAAATCGTTCCTTCACAAATTCAACCGAGCGAAAGTAATTGAAGAACGGAAGGTTATGTAAATGTAGTAGTGTTAACCAGAGGATTATGGAAGGAAGGTTTGGGTTCGAATTGTTGGTGTTTGAAATCAGTCGGGAAAGATTTGAAGACCAGAGGATTGTTTAAAGGTGGTGCCGTAATCGGAGGTTTACTCATCAGGTTCGAAGGACTTGATTCATCTTGAATCAAGGGAAGAGGAGGTATAGGCTCAACATCAACGTTTGGGTTTGAGTGTTTGAATTCTATAACTTCTCTTGTAAAATTGATGGCAGACGTACCCCGAGCGAGGACGACGGGGGAACTGCCTCAACAAACTGGTGTTCTCTATTACTATTTTCATTGCTGAATTTTGAGTTTCTGTGCAATCATATTAGTTGACTAAAATTCTGGTGTGAGTTAGTGCTGAAACATTTTTATAAACGATTGTAATTGAAAAGCATAACACTTCATTCACTTATTGAATTTCACTTGAGGTGCTTCACACACCAAGTATTCGACTAATTGTATGAATACAAACACTTAAGTTGTTTTTCAATTTGGTTTATATTTCACACGCATTGGAAACTATCCAACTTTAAGTTAACAAAATCTGATTGATTTGTGTTCAAACTATTTATTCTAATTCTTGTCTTTATCGGTATTCTATATAGGCATAACGTATATCTGATCTTTTTGGTAACGGTTCGTTTAGACGAGTATAGTTCCTCGGCTACTTCTGCTTAAAACTTAAAATTCAAATCTTATTAAGCGCCGACTCTATTTTAAATAACTGATCTATTCAACCCCCTTCTAGATCATTGTCGTCGTATAAAAAGTGGTATCAAGAGCACCGGTTCATTCCGTGCTTCACATATAACTTCTTAGAAAATGGCAAACGAACCAAAAGGGGCTTACAATAGAGCACCTGTTTTCAACGGTGAGAACTATAGTTGCTGGAAAGATTGTATGCGCGTGCATATAAATTTCATTTACAGAAAGGTGTGGGACGTTGTATTGAACGGTCCTATGGAAATTACCATGACTAATGAAAATAAAGTTGTTGTGCCTAAGCCTGGAGCACAATGGAATGATAAAGATGAGAAAAAGTACAATTACGATCGGAAGGCTAGAAATATTCTGATCTCCTCCTTGGGAGTTGATGAATATTATAGAGTTTCACATTGTATGACTGCTAAAGCTATGTGGGACTCATTGCAAGTTACCCATGAGGGAACTAATGATGTCAAACTAGCTAGAATCAACACTTTGACTCAAGAGTTTGATCTCTTTCACATGGAGCAAGGGGAAACCATTGCCGACATGAAAAAGAGATTTTCTCATTTAATCAATAGACTAAATTCATTTGGTAGACCAATTTCCAATGATGTTGCTACTAACAATGTTTTAAGATATCTTACCAGGGAGTGGCAACCAAAGGTCACGACCATAAAGGAAGCAAATGGTCTTATGACTTTGGACCTTACAACTCTTTTTGGAAAGCTCCTAGAACATGAAAAAATGCTTCTTAATCTTGAGCAATTTGAGAAAAAGGAAAAGACCAAAACTACGAAAAAGAAGTCTATAACTCTAAAAGCTTCTTGTTCAAAGTCCTCCGCAAAAGAGCTAAGTGATTACGACTCGAGTGATGACGACGATGAAGAAATGAATAAGGATATGAGGTTGTTAGTGAAGCGATGCAATCACTATGTAAAGAAGAATGGTATCCAACATTCAGAAAAGAATCTCATCAATTTTAGAAGACAATCAAGGTCTTCCAAGAATGAAGGTGATAAGGGGAGTAAAGCAAGAGGGTCGTGCTTTAATTGTGGAAAAACCGAACACTATAAGCTAGATTGTCCATTGATGAAGAAGGACAAAGGAAAGGAAAGTAATCGCTCACAAAAGAAACAAGGTAAGCCTAGAAGAGCTTACATCGCTTGGAAAAACGGTAGTGAGTCATCCGCATATGATAGTTCAAGTGACGAGAAGAGTTCGTCAACCTTTGTCTCTCTGCTCATCAAAAGAAGAAAAATAAAAAAGGTACAACATGCTAAATATGAAAACTCTACTAAATTTTCGCATTCTCAATTATAACTTGCCATTGATACCTTACACCATGAAGCCAAGGAATCCTTTAAACGTTTGACCTCAAACAAATTTTTTTTTACTCACTTGGAGCAAAAGATCTCCGATTCTGAAAGGGAATTAGAGGCTCTAAACGCATCCATGGTGGAAGTAACAAAGGTAGATGTTGAGGAAGAAAGAAGTAGATGGGTAAACTTTGGGTGTGATACTTGTTATATTTGGCAAAAAGAGGTTAGAACTATTAAAGCCAAACTTGACAAGGCTCTAGAACCAAAGATCACTTTTGCTATTGATAGATCACATTTTAGAAAAATCATGATTAATCCTTATAAAAAATATAAACATGTGATAAAAAAATCAAGGTAACAAAAGTGATACAAAGGTTAACCTCACTTGCTTGTATTGTTGCAAAAGGGGTCACACCATTGCTAAATGCCGCTTTAGGAGATTTTTAGTTCCTAAAGGGGTTTATCAATGGTTGCCTAAATGCAACCAAGATTTCACTCACAACCAAGGACCCAATAAACAATTGGGTACCTATTTTCGTTGATTGTTTTTATAGGTACAAAGTCTTGAACCTACAAAGAGAAGATGGGTTCTCGATAGTGGATGCTCAAGACATATGACAGAAGATATATCTCTCTTCATTGACTTTGTGGCAAAGAAGAAGGGATTTGTAACCTATGGAGACAACAACGAGGGAGAAATACTTGGAAAAGGTAGTGCAGGTAATCCCTCGTCTACTACTATCTTTGATGTATTGCTAGTTGAGGGCCTTAAACACAACCTCATAAGCATTAGTCAATTGTGTGACAAGGGATACAAAGTATCTTTTTCAAAGGATTGTTGCATGATTGAAAATAATGATAAAAAGGGGGAAGTGTTTAATGGCTTGAGGGTATATAATGTGTATATGCTGGATTTCAGTGAAGTATCATTGAGTAGCGTTAAATGTCTCATCACTATGAATGAGGACTCGTGGTTGTGGTATAGACGTTTGACACATGTTAATTTTGACTTGCTAAACAAGATAGTTTATAAGGACCTAGTTATTAGCTTACCCAAAATCAAGTTTTCAAAGGATCACTTATGTGATGTGTGTCAAATGGGGAAGCAAGCAAGGATCTTGTTTAAATATAAAAACATTGTGTCAACTACGAGACCTCTTGACCTTCTTCATATGGACCTCTTTGGACTATCTGGAATTAAGAGTCTAGGTGGTAACTACTATGATTTTATTATAGTCGGTGATTTCTCTAGGTTTTGTTGGATTATCTTCTTGGCCAGCAAGAGCAATACTTTCTCCGCCTTTGAAAATTTTGCTAAACTTTCTCAAAACAAGTTGAATACAAACATTATATCAATTAGGAGTGATCATGGAGGTGAGTTTGAAAATCATATTTTTGAAGAATATTGTGGTAGACATGGAATTGATCATAATTTTTTCGCTCCACGTACCCCTCAACAAGACGGGGTCGTGGAACGTAAAAAATCGAACTTTGGAAGATTTAGGAAGAACTATGATCAATGAAAGTGGACTTCCTAAATATTTTTGGACCGATGCCATTAGTACGGCTTGTTATGTTTTGAATAGGGTGTTCATCCGTCCTATTCTTAACAAAACTCCGTATGAACTTTTGAAAGGGAGGAAGCCAGATGTGTCTCACCTTCATGTTTTTGGTTGTAAGTGTTTCGTGTTAAACAATGGTAAGGAAGGTCTAGGTAAATTTGAATCCAAGGCATATGAAGGTATCTTTATCGGATACTTTCAGTAAAGTAAAGCATATAGAATAAACAATAAGCGGTTACTTATTATTGAAGAATCCGTTCATGTCACTTTTGATGAAACTTATCCGTAAGTGTCAGAAAAGGTATTTTGTTTCATGGTGCATGTGTATCTTTTGAAGACATACTCAAAGACACTGAGAACGGAATTAATTAACCTGAATAAGTGAAAGTTGAGGAGGAAAAAGATCACCATCATGAGAAAATTGGGGAGGTTCATCCGAATAACACCGATGGCCTTCCTCCAGCTTGAAAGTCTTCTAAAGACCATCCTATCTACAACATTCTCGGTGATATCTCAAAGGGAGTGACAACAAGATCTAAGCTAAGTAACTTCTGATATCACTTTGCTTTCGTCTCTCAAGTTGAGCCTAAACACCCTAAAGAGGCATTACTCGATGAACATTGGTTCTTATCAATGCAAGAGGAACTGAATCAGTTTAAAAGAAATGAGGTTTGGGACATTGTCCCTCCTTCATAAGACCATCGAGTAATTGGCACCCGATGAGTGTTCAGGAATAAACTAGACAAAAACAGAGTTATAACACACAATAAGGCATGGTTAGTCGCGCAAGGGTATAACCAAGATGAGGGAATCAAATATGAGGAAACTTATACGTCGGTTGCCCGACTCGAAGCTATTCGCCTTTTGCTTGCTTTCGCTTGTGCGAAAGATTTCAAATTATTTAAGATGGATGTAAAAAGTGCTTTCCTCAATGGATATATAAATGAAAAGGTTTATGTAGCCCAACCTCTTGGACTTGAATCCCATGAGTACCCTAATCATGTCTACAAGTTAAACCGAGCTTTGTACGGACTCAAACAAGCCCATAGGGTTTGGTATTACCGTCTTAGCAAATTTCTACTTGATCAAGGGTATTCAAGAGGAAAGGTTGATACAACTCTCTTCATTAAACGTCAAGGAAAATACTTAATCTTGGTACAAATATATGTTGATGATATCATTTTTGGATTAACTAACATGAATATGGTCAAGGATTTTTCTAGATTAATGCAGAAAGAGTTCGAGATGAGCATGATGTTGGAGCTCAACTATTTCCTCGGATTGCAAATAAGGCAACTCGAAGAGGGTATGTTTCTGAGCCAGACAAAATATTGCCTTGAGCTTCTCAAGCATTTCAATATGGAAAACTCCGAGGTGATTGATACTCGGATGCTGACATGCACAAATCTCAATCGAGATAAGAATGGTAAGAATGTGGAGGTAAAGAAGTATAGAGGTATGATTGGCTCTCTCCTCTATCTTACTGCATCTCGACCCAACATAATGTTTAGTGTTTGCATGTGTGCAAGGTATCAATCATGTCCCAATGAGTCTCACTTGAAATTCGTAAAGTGCATACTTAGATACCTCTATAGTACTCCAAAGCATGGGCTCTGGTATTCCAAGGGTAATGATTATTCCTTGGTTAACTTTTCCAATTCCGACTTTGCCGGTTGCAAATCGGATAGGAAAAGCACAAGTGGCACTTGTCATCTTTTTTCAAATTCTTTGGTGAGTTGACATGGCAAAAAGCAAGTTTCTGTTGCTTTGTCAATAGCCGAAGCGGAATAGGTTGCGAGCGGTAGCTGTTGTGCTCAAGTCTTATGGCTCAAGCAACAATTGCTCGACTTCAACCTAAAGCTTGAGCGTGTTCCTATTTTTTGTGATAACACAAGCGCCATTAATCTAACCAAGAACCCAGTATTACACTCACGCACCAAGCATATTGAAATACGTCATCATTTCCTTAGGAATCATGTGGAGAAGGGTGATGTGGTCTTTGAGCACGTTGATACCAAAAATTAACTTGCGGATATCTTTACAAAACCACTCGCTACAAAGCCTTTCTTTTACATCCGTAGGGAACTCGGCGTTCTTGACATCTCGAATCGTGTTTAGGAGTTTATTATTGCATGATTTCTATATATGTACTTTGTCTATATCTTTATCTAACAAATGAAGAAGTAACTAAGCCATATGTGAGGGCATCTATAATTGATCGCGGTTGAGGTACTATCTTTCCTCATTATCAAACTTTCTTATTCACCTCATACGTGTAAGTTGATGTACCAAGTTGTGTTATTATTGTTGTTTATTGCATGATTAAGCATGGTTTATCCATTTTAATGTTTGAAATATGTGTAAGTTATCTATTTATGTCTTTTTGATGCTTGTATGTTTCAAATTGATGATTTGTGCTGTCTTTTACTGGATGAGTCGACCTACACAGGATTCTGGTCGACTCATAAAATGAAATTTTTTATTGTTTTAGAGACGGACCCGCTCAGGTTGACCCTTAGGTAGACTCAAACTTTGAACATTTCTCACTATCTAAGTTTTCACAGTATGCATCGATGCAAAACCTGTATGGGTCGACACGTCACGCGATTTTGCTCAAAAATCTCTATTTTGAAGAATCGTTCCAATTGTTTAACTCATTTAATGCATTCACTTTTTTGTTATGCATTCAAACAATATTATGATTAACATTTACATTGGTACTCTGCACCTACTCAAGGCTACTATCTACATCTCCTCTTTCCAAAGACTCTTTCAAAACCTAATTTCACTATATATTCAAAAAGTATAGTGAGTCTCTCCAATCAACATCAAAAATTTGTTTTCACTATTCATCTTCTTCAAAGAATTGCTCTAATGGCTATAACAAGAGTAACAGGGAAAAGAACAACCATAGCTTCATCCGCTCAAGCTGATACTTCTAGAGCTGCTCTACCGGTAACCTCTCTCTCTCTCTCTCTCTCTCTCTCTCTCTCTCTCTCTCTCTCTCTCTCTCTCTCTCTCTCTCTCTCTCTTACCTCCTAAATACACTGATCTTTATGAGAAAAATCTAATTAAAAGATCAATAGTCAAATAATATAGTTATTATCGAAAAGTTGCTGAGAGAATGCACATTCAAGAAGTACTTGAACTTCTGAATGCGCAGAATTTCAACAATTTTTTGGAATGCGATAATAAATACAATGAAGAATTGGTAAGAATTTTCTACACTGGTCTTCAAGGAAAATTAGAGGGTTTTGACATCCGTACTAAGATTGGAAATAATAAGGTATATGTTAATGACTCTTGTTGCACCCCAAAATTTGCTCAACCTTTTCTTGCCTGATTTATGTTTCATTGCATTTCATTTGCATAGTTACATCATGTACATAGTTCAATCATTGGCATATCATAGCATAGAATGCATCCAACAAGGGATCAAGGGTGTCTATCAAGAGAAGAGCCTAGCAAGGTGTGTTATCCAAGATGAGAAGTCATCCAGGCCATCAAGGAAGGATTTGAAGTCTTGAGAAGTTTGAGTGCCTACATGTGGGTTTTGCTCCTATATTGAGGAATATTGAGAATCATCAATGGGAGGAGAAGCATGGAATGTGAATGTGAGGTGTGTATGGATCTCATGGGATATCTATAGGTCCTTAGTGAAGCTGATACAAGTCATTGATTCAAGTACAAGAGCCACAGTTGAGGTGCAGTCAACTAGGGTTTCATCTGGGTCAACCCTTATTCAATTGAGTAATTGGAGAGCATAAAAGCCTACCTTGAGGTCATGGGATTAATGAATTGGTATGTTGATACATGTGTGGTGTTGTGCCAAGGTTAAGCAAAGAAAGATCAAGAATGTGGGAAGTTGCTAAATTAGGGTTTCAGTGTAAAATCTCCTATTTAGTGCCTAACTTCAAAGCCACATAAGTCAAAATACAAGTTTCAAATGGATCTTTGGACAACATGAAACTTGTATATATTCTCAATACCTTTAATTTGAATACTATAAGTCTTCAAGAAGATTTGTAGAACTCAAGTTATGGTCTTTGCAAATTACAGGTCACTAAAGGACACTGAAATTTATCTGTGAAAGTCACTTGACTTCCAAGCAACTTTTTCCCCTCAAGGAATTTTCAAATGGATTCTTAGCCAACATAAGAGTTGTAGATCTTTATCTTAGCTTTCCATATAGTACTAGAAGTCCTCAAGGGGATTTATGGAACTCAAGTTATGATCTTGAGAATCCAGGGGTATTTTGGGCATTTGTGATTATAGGTCATTTTCAAGCATGTGCCAAAATCTCCATCTTCCACTCCTCAAATGGAAAATTGTTCAACTAGAAAGTTGCTCAAAATAGGGTTTTAACCTTGACCATGCATCAAGGAGGGTTTGAATTGGCTTGTATGAGAAGGTGGTTTGAAATGGTTTTTTAATGAAGAATTTAAAATCATTTAAAAGGCAAAATTGTGATTTCTTGATTTCATGGCCAAACCAAGCAATGTTACATACCAATTTGATCAGAAAACATGTTTTAAAGATGATGATGTTATTAAATTTTGGAGTTGAGGTCATTTGCACATGGTTTCACTTTGTTACTTAAGATTGAAGAAACATAACCATCCAATGCCTTAAGGTCAAATACAAGGGATATGCACATCTAATTCAGTTCTAATTACCATGAGGGGAGAATTTCAGGTGAAATTGGGGATTGAAACAGAGTAAGGCACAACTTGAGCATATGAGATTTTGGAGGAAAGTGAGAAATTGAATTTCTCATTGTGGTTGTTACAGAACTTTCTAGAGGGTTCTATATAAGCAGTGCATTGGGTTCAGGTAGTTTTTTTGGCAAGGATCAAGCAAGGAATCATAGGGAGCTATTGAATTTTCTCACCTGCAAATCAGAATCGGTTTTGGAGTTGCAAGCCTATTCAAGCCAAATTAGAGGTTGAAGAAGCTTCATTGTGCATCACTGATCGTGTCTGGAGAGTCTTGGAGTTGAATTGAGCATTTGATACCTCTGTTGATCCAATTTTTCCAGGTATGTAAACCTTCAAATTCCTCATAATCTAGGAAGAATTGGATAGGATCTTGCATGTGGTTAAGGCCTAGGATGTATAAGGATCATTTCTGGATAGGTTTGGGAGCCATTAGAGACCAAATTAGGGTGATGCCATTTTCTGTTGAAGCTTGTATCTCCTTATTCTTGAAGCTTTAATGGCGTTTGAATGTTGAGAATTGATCAGGGAGAAGTGTAGTACACAATGGGATCATTAATTTTAGGGTTTGAGGTGATTCAAGATTTGTGATTTTTCTGCAACTACCATCGGGTTTGGAGTTGTAGTGAGAATTAATAAGAATGGAGGTCGTATTCGTGATCAGGGTGAAAAACTAGATGGAATAGGGTGTCTGGTTGCAAAGATTGATGAGGTTTTGGAGTTGGCTCACCGGAGAAGACGGTGGCTGGACCATCATACCACCGTCTGAAAGATTGACCTTCACTTGAGTTCGTTTGGAGAAGATGAGGTCTTCACCTTTGGATCATCCTGAATTTGAGACTTGTTATGCTGATCGTGTGGCTAGGATTCAAACTGAGATTGCCTCCCTTTGAGAAAAACGCACCGTTTCACTAATCCCAGTCAGCGTGTGACTGGGATGCACACGTGGACACGCTCTGAAGCCTTGGATTCGTTTACCAGTCAATTGATCTAATGGCTCTCATTTAATTCAGCATTTTAATTTCTTTTATTTGATTTTCTCTTATTTTTAATGCATTTCGATTCTAAAATTCATAATAAATAGAAAAATAAATCTTTTTAGGCTAGATTTTTCCCCCTAATTCCTTAGAATATGTAGAATTTAATAGGATAAAAAAATAGTTAATTCATGAATTTTTTATTTTATTTGCATTTTGCATTTTAATTGGTTTTATTTTTAATTTGTTTGGTATGCCATTTTGCTGATTTTATTATGGATGATTGGTGATGAATTTTGAGTTGATTCTTTTTGGACTAGCTAGCTTAGATATGCATGTACCCATAGTAATTTTCTCATATTTTTGTGAGATAATTTTAGGCTAGTTTGAGCATTAAACATTAGGTGGTTTAGAATTAGGGTTTTAAGTTGATACTTTTAGGTTTAGGGCATAGTTTAGGGTCCAAATGAATGGTTAACCCCCTGGTTTTTGTATGAGAGATTCATAAGAGGTTTAAGAACCCTTAGTAATTTTTGTAGGATTTTACAATCACTTTTGGTATTTTAAGTAGAATTAGTTTTAGAACTAACTTCTAGGTGTTTCTGTTGAACTAATTTGACTAGTTTAATTCAATAGTCCCCCTTAGACTAGGGTGGTGTTGCTTTTGAGCTTGGGTAATCATGGAGACCAATTGAAGGTGATTTGAAGAGCTTGAAGGAGCTTGGATGTGAAGATTCTCTCATCTTGTGGATGCTTGTCAGGAGCTTAGGGAAACTAGGGTTTTTAGGAAGAGCATCAGAGTAGTTCTACTTCTTTCTTCAAACATGGAGTATCTTGTCCATCTCCATTCTATCCAATGACATAAAGTCCTCCTTGGGAAGCTCCATATCTCCTTAGGAGGGATGAGGGGTATGCCCAAGTGAGTAGAACTTTGAGGATGCCAGTCTCTCATAATGCTAAGTTCTCAATGACTTCCCTTGGTTGTCATTGAGCTTCTTAACATTCCAACTTGATCTTGATTGAATGAGTGTCCCTTGGGGGTGTTTGTTGAAGCTTGGTAAAGGAAAAAATGAGGTTGCTTGTTGAAGCTAGGGTTTTACTGCTTGTTGAAGTTGAAGTCAGGAGCTTGCTGAAGCTGGTTACTGGTTAGGGTTTGAGCTTGCTTAAGCTGGGAGCTTGTTGAAGCTGGGTGCTTGTTGAAGATTGAAAGTTTATTGAAGCTTGAAGATAAGAACTATCAAGAGGAAGATGAAGGCTATTTCTGTCAACTTTTTGCTGGTTAATTACCTTGTTGCTGTCAGAGCTGCTGTTTGCTATAGGAGTTTGGTGCTGCTGTTTGGGCTGCCTCCTCTGCTTTGGGGTTTTGCTTTCTGTATTGTTGTTGGCTTGTGCTGCTTGCCCCTTAGGTTTGACGTGAATGTTGATTCACTTTGCCTGTTGTTTTCCCAGGTTCGAGGTTGAGTGGGACTCCCTTGCCTCGCTTGTATTGCTGCATTGCATGCATTTTACTGTATTTGCTTGCTTTCCTTTCTGTTTATCCCCTAGGATCTCTGATTTCCTCTGCGCAGGAGGAAATTATGACAGACATTAGGATTCTTATCCATGCATGACAACATTAGGTTAGTTGTTATTCCCTTTTTAACCCTAGGCTTTTTAGAGCTTCTTTCTCTTCTTATCTCAAAACAACTCAAAAACACAGTAATAAGGTTAATCGATGTCGTACGGTACGAGGCTTAAGCTATTTGAGAAAGGGTTGCTGGAGAGCTTCTTTCCAGTAGTCTGGCTGCTTAGTGTGGTACCCTTTGGGTGACACGCGACGTAGTCACTCTCAAATCATAGTCTCTAGTGCGTCGGAGATTGCAAACAGACTAAAAAACACTTCTTTCGTAAAAGATTCAAAACAAACATCAAAGTGTCATTTTTGTCCGCTTGGACTCTTAATCAAGAAAAACCCTTTCATAAGGTAATAAAAACCAGTCAGACAAGCTTGTGTCTTCCGTAGCCCGAACTACGTTTGCTCTGATCTTTCATGCTGTATGAAAGTACGTAGGCATAGGATGCCGTATCCTAGCGAGCAACCTTCCCCTCCTTTCCCGTAGGTAGCCGAACTACGTAGACTCTGACTTTCCCATTGCACGAGGGAATACGTAGGCATAAAGCGGCGGAGCTCTATCGGGTCTCTTTTCTCAGTTTCTTTTCCTTTTAACCCAGACCTATAGAGTAGATAGAATACAATCCGTACTAGAAAACAAGCGTGGATCCCGTCGAGTACGACGAACGTGAGGGGTGCTAATACCTTCCCCTTGCGTAACCGACTCCCGAATCCAGGATTTGGTTGCGATGACCATTCCTTTCCCGTTTTGCGTTAGGTTTACTCTGAGCGTTTCCTTTCCCTCTTTTGGGATAAATAACGCACGTTGGCGACTCTTCTGTCATAGCTGGCGCCGATTTTCGCAGTAGCGACAACTGGGGACTTCAACGGTTCCCTACGCGAGTCAGTCCTAGCGCTTGTTTTCCCGTCATGGGTTTTGTATGGATTTACCTTTCTGTATTTACTTTCAGCATTATATTATTGTTGTTATGCTGGGTAGGGGGTCAGATTGAGAGATAAGCCGGACCTGGGCTTGAGTGCACCTAGAATTAGTTGTGGAAAGTAATGGGCGCATGCATGATTTGCATGTACTAGTGTCCCATAAAATCCACGCTCGGACGAGGTTCTTCTGGTTGACTTCCTTTTCAACCCTTTGGGTTGAGGGGGTTGTTGGTTAGTTGGATTTTCGACTCTGGGGACCGATCAATTGGAAGTTGGCTAAGTGAGGCCTCTTCAAGACATGATGATGCCACACCTTCTGGGTATCGTATCATCAGTCTTGAAAGTCTGTGACGCCGACGACCGTATAGGATGCCGTACCTTGTGTCAGTTGATAGGACACCTACCTGTAAGAGGGATTGAGGCATGCATGAAACTTGACCTCCAGACTACCCGGTTTTCTTAATATCGGATCAGTATGTGTGGTTACTTGGGGTTCTTCATCAGGACAGTGTTATGGGTCTGTTGAGACCAGGTTGGAGCTTTGTTATAGGTCTGTTGAGATCAAAGTGGAGCATTGTTATGGGTCTGTTGAGACCAGGGTTGAGCAGTATTGTGGGTCTGTTGAGACAAATATTGTGGATGGATCTCTTCAGCAATATATCACTTGATCCCTATTGCATGTTTGCATATTGCATTGTTGCATACTCATTTTGCATATCATTAACGTGTGTCTGTGCTGCAGGTGCATTTCATACCCTCTGATTCTAGTTGCTCAGATTTCTGTCTGCTGCTATTATGGATACTTTGAAGAAGACTGTGGCATACAAGTTGCCTACTCCAGATGTTACTTTTTTGCTTGGTTTGATATCTTTAGCTGATGATGATGTGAAGAGAAGCTTCAGGAAGAGTAATGGGAAACTGCTTAGGTTGGTTTGCAAACCATCCACGTATGAGCTGAGCGGATTGTACACGCTTATGCAGTTTTATGATCCTCCGCTGAGGTGTTTTACTTTCCCTGACTTCATTCTGGCTCCGACCATGGAAGAATATGCTGAGATCTTGGAGTTGACCATTCAGAACAGGGTACCCTTCATTCATATGGGTGTTGAGCCCAAGCTGGAGGAGTTGGCTGTTGCTTTGCATTTAGATTCCTCAGAGTTGCTGTTAACCTCGTGGAATGGAGTTTCTGGTTTCTCTCTCAAGTTCTTGGTTGGGAAAGCACAAGAGTATGCCAAGAGTGGCTGTTGGGGTGTGTTTAATGCTATCCTTGCTTTGTGTATATATGGCATTGTATTGTTCCCTAGCATGCCTGACTTTATGGATTTGGATGCATTCCACATATTTGCCTCAGGCAATCCTGTGCCTACACTGATTGGAGACTTCTATCACTCTCTGCATTATAAGAACGAGAATAGGAGGGGCAAGAACGTCTCTTGTTATGTGCCTTTGTTGTATATGTGGTTTGACAGTCACCTGCCCAAGAAGGGTATCTTTGCTGAGTCTGCAGCTACGGTGGAATGGTCTGAGCGTCTGATGGGGCTTTCTTCAGAAGATATTGTCTGGTTTGATAGGGATTTACTGGGATCTGAGATTATCTACAGCTGCACAGGATATCCTAATGTTCCTCTGATTGGGAGGAAAGGGTGCGTTAACTACAATCCGTCATTGTTGATCAGGCAATTCGGTTATGCTTTGAGAAGCCCGCCAAAAGAGGAGGAAGTGCAGGAATCTCTGTACTTCACAGGTGATTTGAAGGGAGAGTTATTGTCCAAACTTCAGCATGCTTGGAATAATATCCATAAAAGGGGTAAGCCATTGTGGGGTAAGAATGATTGTCAAGCCTATGCTCCGTACAAGGTCTGGATCCAAGATAGGGCAAAGCGAGCGCTGATGCCGTTTCCTGCAGTATTAACTCCTGCTCCCCTCGTGGTTGAGGAGCCAACTACTGTGTCTATTGAGAGATATGAGCAGGTTGTGAAGGAGAAAGAAGAGCTGATGAAAGCCAACGAGAAGTTGGAAGAAGAACTAGTGCAACTCAGGAACGAAAGGAATGAAGCCATATATTCCTTCAAGCAGCAAACAAAGCCGGTGAACCAGTTAGGTGCAGAACTGACTGAACAATGAAAGAAACGTGAACGTTTGGGGATAGATTTCAAGAGCTCTCACGACATGCTGGAGTCCAAGAAGAAAGCACTTGATGTAGCCTACCGGGAGATCTCCACATTCAACAAAACCTGGAATGCCACACTGACCAGTAATAAAGAAAGAGAAGACAAACTGAAGCTGCAGATCTCTGAACTGGAAGATCAGCTGAAAGCTAGCCAAAAAAAGATTGAAGAAGAGGTTATGCGGAGATACGACGTTCAGAATTCGTTGAACAAAGTTATCAAGCGAAAGAAAGAGTCTGCATCCCAGAAGCGAAAGCTGGAGGAGTGCTTTGGAGAAGGTGTTTGGGAGGAATCCATTAGGGATCTCCAGCGTGTTATCAGGCAAAGAGACTCGCTCGTTGAAGGGTTGCTTTCCCAGCCGGATCATCCTAAGACTAAGAGATTGTTAGAGGAGTATCGGGCCTATGGTCGCATTTGATTACCTTATGCACTATTGTATATGCTTTATTTGCATTGTGCTGGCCATCACCAGGATTGTTGGTTGAGGTCATGCCTGCTTGTTATTGTACACTCAAGGATATTGTATTTCTGCCTTGTGGGGCTCTTTTTAGTAATATATGAGGAACTTTATCCCCATGAATGGAGTCCCGCTTCTTATCACTATCACTGCACTAGCACTTTGGCACTAGAATCAGGGGTTGATCTCCCTAACGCACAGACACATATTGCATCTGCATATTCATTTTTTGCATTGCCAGTTACTTGTCGAATCTGTATCTTATTTCCTGCATCTCACAGGTTTTTCAGGATTAACGAACAAAGAGTCCACCGCTACTTAACCAGAAACAACTGCAAGAGAATAATGGATCAAGTTCAGGTCGAGATGCAGGAAATCCGCGAGAAGTTGACTTTGTTCATGTAGGCTATGGAGAGCATGGCCAAGGGCCAGGAGAATCTTCAGACCTTGGTGCAGCCGCTGCTGACGCGGGCAAACGGAAATGGCAATACGGACCACATTTCTGTTGAAACTCCTCGCCGGGAGGATGAGATACCGACAGTTGTTACTCCACCTGTTGTGACTGTCAACGGAAACACGGGTACGGGTGCAGGTGCTGGCGCTGGTAATGGTAATACTGGAAATGGTGGTGATGGGCATGTTGTTAACAACAAAGGCAACACTGTGGATGCCGATCAAGGATTCGTTGACAATGTTGGCTTTGGAAACAATGGGTATGGCAATGTCAATCAGAACGGGAACTTCAGGTTCAACAATCAAGGCTTCGGTAATGACGGTTACGACAACAATCAGGGGTATGGCTATGGTAATGGTGGGTTCGGTAATGTGAATAACAACGCGCTGGAGCATTTCCTTTCAACAATGGTTTTGGACCTGCTGGGGTCAATCTAGGGTTCGGCAACCGAGGACAGGGTCCTGTGTTCAATCAGCAAGGATTTGGCCGTAACATGGGTTACGATGGGTATGGCAATGACTAGAATGTGGATCAACAGGAGGACGCTTTTTCAGGAAGGGGTATGGGACCTGAAGACCCTATTGACCCTGTTCAGAGGATCAAAATGCTAGAAGAGCAGATGAAAGGTGTGGTTGATCGGAACTCCGCTGGGTTAGATATGACTACTATGGGGTTGGTACCAGGGCTGAGGGTGCCATTGAAATTCAAGGCTCCAACATTCGACAAATACAAAGGGGATACCTGCCCAAAGGTCCATGTACGTTCTTACTATAGAAGGATGTCTGCGTATTCCAATGATGAAAGGATGCTCATGCATTTCTTTCAAGACAGCTTGTCGGGACCATCATTAGAGTGGTACATGGGACTAGAGCCCACTCAGATTAGAAGCTGGAAGCAGTTGGCTGACGCTTTCGTTATGCATTACAAATATAATAGTGATTTGGCGCCAAACAGAGTTCAGTTGCAGAGTCTGTCACAGAAAAGCGGTGAAAGTTTCAAAGAGTACGCGCAGCGGTGGCGTGATATGGCAGCTCGGGTGCACCCTCCTTTGGTTGAAAGGGAGATGAATGACATGTTTGTGGGGACATTTACAGGAATGTACTATGACAAGTTGCTCAATGTTTCGATGGGTAGCTTCTCCAATATGATCCTTATGGGAGAAAGGATCGAAAATGGAATCAAAATTGGGAAGATTCAGGCAGGCGAATCTACTTCAGCTGGGGGTGCGAGAAAAGCGTTCGGCGGAAGACGACAAGGTGATACAAGCGCTGTATTTGGTGGCAGAGGCCGGGGCAGAGGTAGAAATCAGTACAGTCAATCTCAACAAATAGCCAGTGTTACTATTCCGATTTCTCAACAACAACAGCAGCAGCAACCGCCGCAGCAGCAGCAAAGGCAGAATTAGGGTCAGAGAAGGTTTCAGAATGCAAAGCCGAAGAGGGTATTTGATAAGCCTCCGTCGACATATGAAGAGCTTCTTTAGACATTGCTGGGGTTGAATTTGGTTGAGAAAAGAACTTTGGAACCGCCTCCAGGACCGGTACTTCCTTATGGATATGACGCTAATAAGCACTGCGAATTCCATTCAGGGGCTCCCGGACATGATGTAGAATCTTGTCATGCTTTCAAGCATAAAGTTCAGGATTTCTTGGACAGTAAAGCCATCAATTTTGGTCAAACTGAGCCTAATATTGTACAACAACCTATGCCTAATCATGGGGCAAATGCTATCTTGACAAAAGAAAATTTGAACTTGTTGATGGATGTTAACGAACTGAAGACACCATTGAGTAAGGTGAAAAGCAGGTTGCTCAGAGGGGGAGTATTCCCTGGCTGTGATGAATACTGTTTAGAGTGTTGGACCCAGCCCGAGGGTTGTACTGATTTGAAGCAGGGCATTCAGGCCATGATCGACGAAGGGACCTTGCAATTTGATAGAACTGCGGTTGAGAAGCCTGTGGCGGCATTATGTGATAAGCAGAATGATATTGCAACGGTGACGATCCCGAGAAAGACTATAACGATAACAGCGCCCGCCAAGCGGCCAACTATTACAATTACCAAAGCAGGGCCTGTTCCCTTTGAGAGTATGAAAGTTGTCCTGTGGACATATGGATTAGAAGCGTATTGCAACGGTGAAAAGATTGTGGTGAATAACCAGCCAGCTGGGGCTGTTGATAATGTTGTTGGAACGGGGGGCATGACCCGTAGCGGAAGAATCTTTACCTCACCTGAAGTAGAAGCGGAGAGATTGGCCAAAGGCAAAGCCAGAGTAAATGAAAGCGGGCCTACTTAGTCGAAAGAAAAGGATACGTCGCTCAAGGACGTAGAGGAGTTCATGAGACTGATTCGGAAAAGCGACTACGAAATTGTTGAACATCTACAGCAGACGCCGTCGAAGATTTCTATCTTGTCGTTGTTATTATGTTCCGAGGCCCACCGGAACGCCTTGCTAAAGATCCTGGATACGTCATTTGTGCCTCAAGAAGTTTCTGTAAATCAATTAGAGGGGGTAATGGCACATGTTAATGCCGGACATAGCCTGGGTTTCACAGATTTTGATCTAACGCCCAGGGGTCGAGAGCACAACATGGCCTTGCATATATCGGTGGAGTGCCGGGGCACCGTAATGTCGCATGTATTGGTGGATACTGGATCGTCGTTGAACGTATTACCAAAGAAAGCCATGATGAAATTGGACGTACGAGGAATTATCTGCACGCCCAGTGATTTGGTGGTGAGGGCGTTTGAAGGAACGAAAAGATCAGTGTTTGGGTCAATAACATTATCGCTTCAGGTGGGGCCGGAAATTTTTGATACCGAATTCTACATCATGGATATCCATCCAGCTTATAGCTGCCTTCTTGGGCGCCCATGGATCCATGCTGCAGGGGCCGTAACGTCAACGCTGCATCAGAAGTTGAAGTATATGGTGGGTGATAGTGTTGTTACCATTTGCGGGGAGGAGGATATTTTGGTCAGTCACCTGTCGTCATTCAGATATGTTGAGGTCAACGGAGAAATACACGAGACACCTTGTCAAGCCTTCAAAGGGTTACAGATTAAAGACAAAGCTCAGGGTCCCAGCAAAATGCCAGAGGTGGCAGTGTCATCCTACAAGGAAGCTCAGGCTTTAGTGCAGACTGGTGAGACTAAAGGTTGGGGGTAGGTACTGGAGATTCCCGTGAAGAATGACAAGTTTGGGCTAGGGTATCGACCGACGTCGTCGGTGTCATCTTCAGGAGCGCCCAGGTTCAAGGGACCGGTCACGATCACGCCAAGCGGGGTGTGCTTTGAGACTATCAACGCTATTTCTGATGTTGAAGACGAAGATAGCGACTGTGATATGGACGCGTGGATCAAGCCAAGCGTGCCAGGACAAAGTCTCTGCAACTGGTCCATCCGGGAAACTATCCCAATGACTTTTAAACAGTAATGATTTGTTTTATCAATGGTTGAATAGTCCTATGTCCTACCCGGGGCATAGTGATGATACATTAGGGCTACTTGATTATGTGTATTGCACTGTTTTAATCATGAAATAAAGGAGTTTTTCATATTCAAATATTGTGATCCTTGTTTTTCTTGTTTTTACTTTAACAATAAATGGCAATGTGGTTATTTGCTTTGCTTGCGTGTTGAAGCGTTTAACCATTTCCTTTGTAGGACTAATATTTCAGATGACATCTCCTACGAACCGCCTATGACTCATCTCGACTTCGAGCACCCGGTATTCCAAGCAGAGGAAGAGATTGTTGAGGATAGCGACCTGCCAGAGGAGCTGACTCGTTTGTTGAAACAGGAAGAGAGAATCATTCTGCCTCATCGGGAGGAAATTGAGATTATCAACTTGGGGTCGGAAGAAGTTGTGAGAAATATCCGTATAGGGGCTGCGCTGCAGAGCGACGTCAAGCAAAGGCTGATTGAGATACTGCGAGAGTATAGTGATATATTTGCTTGGTCGTACGAGGATATGCCTGGGTTAGATACGGACATGGTTGTGTACCGTCTGCCGTTGCGAGAGGAATGTCCGCCTGTTAAGCAGAAACTCAGAAGAACCAGACCAGACATGGCTGTGAAAATCAAGGAGGAAGTGCAAAAACAGTGGGATGCTAGTTTCCTAGCCGTTACAACTTATCCGTCATGGGTCGCTAACATAGTACCAGTGCCGAAGAAAGACGGTAAAGTGCGAATGTGTGTAGACTACCGTGATCTGAATAGGGCGAGCCCGAAAGACGACTTTCCACTTCCTCACATTGACGTGCTGGTTGATAACACTGCTCAGTTCTCCGTATTCTCCTTCATGGATGGCTTCTCAGGCTATAATCAGATCAAAATGGCGCCGGAAGACATGGAGAAGACTACCTTCATTACTCCCTGGGGAACATTTTGCTACAAAGTGATGCCCTTCGGACTGAAGAACGCTGGGGAAACATATCAACGTGCTATGACGACTCTCTTTCATGACATGATGCACAAAGAGATCGAGGTTTATGTTGATGATATGATTGCCAAATCCCAGACAGAGGAGGAGCATTTGGTTAATCTGCTGAAACTGTTCAAAAGACTTAGGAAGTTCAGGTTGAGACTGAACCCTAACAAGTGCACCTTTGGGGTGAGATCGGGTAAACTGCTAGGGTTTATTGTGAGCGAAAAGGGAATAGAGGTTGATCCTGCAAAGATAAAAGCAATACAAGAAATGTCGACGCCTAAAACAGAAAAAGAAGTGTGTGGGTTTTTAGGGAGGTTGAATTACATTGCTCGGTTCATATCTCACTTAATTGCGACATGCGAGCCGTTATTCAAGTTGTTGAAAAAGGATCAGGTGTTGACCTGGAATGAAAATTGTCAAAAGGCGTTCGACAAGATAAAAGAATACCTGCAGGAACCTCCTGTTTTGATACCCCCAGTGGTCGGGAGACCTTTGATTATGTATTTGACGGTTCTTGAGGAAAGTATGGGTTGTGTTCTCGGTCAACACGACGAGACCGGACGTAAAGAGCATGCAATATACTATTTGAGTAAGAAGTTTACCGATTGTGAGTCCAGATACTCAATGCTCGAGAAGACGTGTTACGCGCTAGCCTGGGCCGTCAAACGTTTGAGGCAGTACATGCTGAATCATACAACCATGCTAATTTCAAAGATGGATCCAATCAAATATGTGTTTGAGAAGCAAGCACTCTCCAGAAGAATTGCCCGATGGCAGATGGTGTTAACCGAATACGATATCCAATATGTCTCGCAAAAGGCTATTAAAGGTAGCGTTCTGTCAGAGTACCTTGCGGAGCAGCCTGTTGAGGACTACCAATCGATGAGGTTTGATTTTCCTGACGAGGATATCATGTACCTGAAAATGAAGGATTGTGAAGAACCGTTGCCAGACGAAGGACCAGAGTTGGGTTCCAAATGGCAGTTGATATTTGACGGAGCTGTGAATTCCTATGGTAGCGGAATAGGTGCAATTATCACCACTCCTCAGGGGTCGCACATCCCCTTTACTTCCCGATTAACCTTTCCTGTTACCAATAATGAGGCTGAATATGAGGCTTGCATCATGGGTCTGGAAGAAGCCATTGATTTGCGAATCAAGCATCTGGATGTATACGGAGACTCAGTTCTAGTGGTGAATCAGATTAAAGGAGAATGGGAGACACGTCAGCCCAATTTGATACCATATATGAATTATGCAAGGAGATTGTTGCCTTTCTTTTACAAGGTGGAATTGCATCACGTGCCACGAGCAGAAAATCAAATGGGTGATGCCCTGTCGACATTGTCTTTAATGTATAAAGTTAACTTCTGGAACGAGGCTCCCCGGATTGTTATCTCTCGGCTCGATAGGCTTGCATTCATATTTTCCATTGACGAGGCTCCCGATGGTAAACCCTGGTACTTTGACATCCAGAATTTCCTGAAGAACAAGGAGTATCCGGCTGGGGCATCCAGTCGAGATCAGAAGACTCTCAGGAGATTGGCTGGCAATTTCTATCTGAATCCTGACGGTGTCCTATACAAAAGAAACCATGACTTGGTGTTGCTACGTTGTGTAGATGAGAAAGAGGCGAAGTTGCTAATGGAAGAGATACATGAGGGTACATTTGGTACACATGCGGGCGGGCATGCTATGACCAGAAAACTGCTGCGGGCAGGTTACTATTGGCTAACTATGGAAACAGACTGTTTCAAGTTTGCAAAAAGGTGTCATAAATGTCAGATTTATGCAGACAAGATCCATGTACCTCCAAGTCCTCTGAATGTGATGTCATCACCGTGGCCTTTCTCGATGTGGGAGATTGATATGATTGGCAAGATCGAGCTCACGGCATCAAACGGACACCGGTTCATTTTGGCGGCAATCGATTACTTCACCAAATGGGTGGAAGCAGCATCATATGCTAACGTGACCAAACAAGTGGTGGCCAGATTTATCAAACGAGATATTATCTGCAGATATGGAATCCCTGAGCGGATTATCACCGACAACGGTTCAAATTTGAATAATAAAATGATGAAAGAGCTGTGTCAGAATTTTAAGATTGAGCACCATAACTCTTCTCTGTACCGACCCAAGATGAATGGTGCTGTTGAGGCGGCCAATAAGAACATAAAGAAGATTGTTCAGAAGATGGTTGTGACGTATAAGGACTGGCACGAGATGCTACCTTTCGCTTTGCACGGTTATCGTACGACGATACACACATCAACCAGGGCAACCCCTTTCTCATTGGTATACGGGATGGAGGCAGTGTTACCGTTGGAGGTCGAGATTCCTTCCCTGAGGGTTTTACGTGATGTCCAACTTGACGAGGCAGAATGGGTTAAAGATAGACTGAATCAGCTCAGTTTAATGGATGAGAAGAGACTGGCTTCTTTAGCCTACGGTCGGTTATATCAGAGCCGGATGAAGAAAGCTTACGACAAGAGGGTGTGCCCTCGAAGCTTTCAGACGGGCGATCTTGTTTTGAAGAAGATACTCCCACCACAAACAGATCACAGGGGCATGTGGACTCCCAATTACGAAGGTCCCTACGTTGTCGGAAAAGTATTCTCTGGATGAGCCTTGTTACTATCTACCATGGATGGTGAAGACTTTACGTCTCCTGTGAATTCGAACGCAGTTAAAAAATACTTTGCTTGAAAGTAACCCGCTGGACAGTAAAAAGAGAGTCCAGGCAAAAATGGGGCATCCCGGCGAACCATAAAAAATGAATAAAAGGTTCGGGCAAAAGTTAGGGATAAAATTGAAAAGATGTACACCTGTGAAGTCGAAAACCTGAAAAGGGCGACTTCGGCAAAAAAGGGTATCCCGGTGAATTGAAAACCCGCAAAGGGCGGTTCACGCAAAAGTTAGGGATTGGAAAAAGCAAATGACTGCGGTCTGGATTTGATATGGCATTGCTTAGTGGTTTGGGAGTACCTGGGGGCCGTCTATTCAAAAAACAATCTCTTTCGAACACCGAGTACCGGGAAAGCGCAGAGTCAGGCGAGTCATAGGAGGATCAGCTCATGGTGTTTGTCTGTACCACGTCACCGACATGTATACAAATATTGTTTTGTATTTTCTTTATGCTTATTGTGCATATATTTATGTATGCGTGTGCGTAACTTCCTCTTTTCAGGAGTTGCATCCAGTGTACAAAACTTTGCCTATTCAGAGGCCCGTTATCAATAAAACATGTTATTCAGTACTTGATGTTTGTTCTTTATTGTTTTGTTTGTGAAAGACGCCGATGTTTTTGATAAACTTGCACTTACATAATCTTGCTGGCCCTTGCCAATAATTGCTAAAACTTCGAATTGACTGAAGTAATGTCACAGATGATAACCCGGATAAATTCTGTTGTATAGGCCCGTTGTGTCTCGTTTGTGTTTTGCAGGGTTCTTACCTTTGGAGCAAACGGTCAGGAATTGTATTCCCCAGCCAAGGTCGCTTGACGTAAGACCTGACTCCAGTTGATGCCATTCCTCATCTAGTTGCAGCTTATCCCCCCGAAAGTTGAAAGGACATTATCCCTTACCGAATGAGGGATTATTCTCCCCAGGAGAGTGTCCTCATGGAAAGCAGTCCATAGGATTAATCTCAGCAAGTCGAAATCAGTATCCCCTGCAGAGGTTGCGCTCCCCCAGTGAGTCGAAGATGTGCATGTTCAATCTCCAGCATGGGAGGTTCCCGCAGAGCTAACCAAGTTGTTGGTTCAAAAGGTTTATATCCGCGAAGGATAGTTTTCTTGCTCCCCACAGGTCATCATGCCATTGACAAGGTGTTGATCCTCAGCAGAGTCCGAAACTCTGGATGTGTAAACTGTGCCCAGACAGTGTGCTTTGCCCAGAAGTATCGCTTCTCCCCCAGCTAAGTTTGTTCACCAGCAGGGTGTTTGTTCTTTCCTCCTAGTGGGAATTGATGTTTAATCTCTCCCCGACAAAGTCGACTGTGTTTCCGGCATTTATTTTACCGGAATACCTCATGATACTTGTTCTCCCCAGCGGAGTTGGCTTTATCCTCAGTATTCATGTTGTTGAGACATCATTATCAGAGTGGCCTTGGCAGCTTGAGCCTGCATTTGCATTGGCATATATCGTCATATTTGCATCTACTCAAACGCGTAGCATTTCCGTGTCGTACGAAGCATTACGCCATTTTTAAACATACGCATTTTGAAACATAAATCAGGTTGGTTAACCTTTTGCTTTCAGGTGTGTTTTCTCAGCAGGAGTATGGAGTTCTAGCTTAAATCTATTACCAGGTATTCGAGGTCTTGCCGTGAGACGTGTGATGATACAGTTCATCTTACTATTTCCCCCCACAGAGTTGCTTGGTTAAGTTTCACTTTGTCCCCGAGCAGAGTTATTTGTTTAAATTTCTCTTGTTTTCCCCGCCAGAGTTGCTTGTTGAAGTTTCTCTTATCCGGCCAGCGGATTATTTTCTTCAAATTTGCTATTACGTCAGCGTCAAAGGGTTTCATGAATCAAAATTTCAGAAGCTACCGCCGGTTATCGAAACAGGCGTCCGACAGTTTGGTTTCCAAACATCCCCAGTGGAGTCCTCCTCAAAGTCGTTGTCACGTCAGTGCTAAAAAGTTTGTGGGTTGGGACCAATGGAGTTAGCTACTGCAGAAGAAAACAGAGAAACTGTACTCAGAGTATCTTCCCGTATGAACAAACAGATGTATTTTCTTACTGACTGATAGAAGGATTTCCTCGGAAGTCATCAAGATTTTATTGCCTGTGTTGATAGGAGTTCCTCGTGTTGACGAAATATGAGTCCTGACGTGGACAATTTATCCCTATATTGACGAGGTTTATTCGTGCTAGTGAAGTGGGTGTCCTAACGTGGACAGATTTATTTCTTCGGGTTAACGAGATGTGCTAGTCCTAACATGGACATATTCGATTTCTCTGTATTGATGGAATGTGAAGTCCTGACGCGGACAAAATTTATTACTCTTCGTGGACCATTTATCCCCAGCGGATATCTCCCTTCGTATCGGCAAAATGTGTGTCCTTACGTGGACAAGTTTATAGTTCTTCGTGATGACAAGATGCGCGAGTCCTGACGTGGACAAATTTATCTTTCTTCGTATTGGAAAGGCGTGAGTCCTGACGTGGACAAGTTTTATTTCCTCAGCGGGTCGAAGATGTGAGTCCTGACGTGGACAAATCAGGACGATGTATTCCTAACGGGGAAAGGTTTATTCTTAACGGGGAAAGGTTTATTCCTAACGGGGAAAGGTGTATTCCTAACGGGGAAAGGTTTATTCCTAACGGGGAAAGGTGTATTCCTAACGGGGAAAGGTTTATTCCTAACGGGGAAAGGTGTATTCCTAACGGGGAAAAGTGTATTCCTAACGGGGAAAGGTTTATTCCTAATGGGGAAAGGTGTATTCCTAACGGGGAAAGGTTTATTCCTAACGGGGAAAGGTGTATTCCTAACGGGGAAAGGTTTATTCCTAACGGGGAAAAGTGTATTCCTAACGGGGAAAGGTTATTCCTAACGGGGAAAGGTTATTCCTAACGTGGACAAGGTTTATTCCTAACGTGAACATTTTATTTCCTAACGTGGACGATTTATTCCTATGTTGATAGGATCCCCTCGTGCTGAAGAAATGCAGACCAGTCATCCCCAGCAAAGTCGCCGGGATTTTTCCGTGTTGACGGCAGGTGGAGTCCTGACGTGGACAAGTTTTTGTTGAGATTTCTTCGTGTTAACGAAACAAGCGTCCTAACATGGACAAAGTTCTATTCTTGTGTTGTTGAGATGTGAGTCCTGACAGGGACAGGTTTGGGTATTCGTGATTTGACGAAATTAGGGGTCCAGATGTGTACAAAGTTACTCTTGTGACGACGGAATCTCTATTCGTGTTGACGACCTTGTTTCTCTTCTTGTGTTGACAAGGTTAGTCCAGTTGTGGACGGAGGTGTTTTGCAAAAAATTGTTCAGTACCTGTGGCGTTACGTAGGTAGTTGAAGTTGAAATCAGAATTATTATCAGACGTTAGATCAGTTGTTGCCGTAACAACCAGATTCAGATAGGGGATGTCGTTCCCCAAGCAGTTGTGCAGTTTATTTCTGCGGTTGGCAAATTTCCGGGTTCCTTGGTATTCAACCGTCTCGTACCTCGATTGTTTGAAGGTCGTTCGCTCTTCACCCAGTCGGGTTCAAGCCGTTTGAATAGGGGCAGCTGTTGCACCCCAAAATTTGCTCAACCTTTTCTTGCCTGATTTATGTTTCATTGCATTTCATTTGCATAGTTACATCATGTACATAGTTCAATCATTGGCATATCATAGCATATCATGCATCCAACAAGGGATCAAGGGTGTCTATCAAGAGAAGAGCCTAGCAAGGTGTGTTATCCAAGATGAGAAGTCATCCAGGCCATCAAGGAAGGATTTGAAGTCTTGAGAAGTTTGAGTGCCTACATGTGGGTTTTGCTCCTATCTTGAGGAATATTGAGAATCATCAATGGGAGGAGAAGCATGGAATGTGAATGTGAGGTGTGTATGGATCTCATGGGATATCTAGAGGGCCTTAGTGAAGCTGAGACAAGTCATTGATTCAAGTACAAGAGCCACAGTTGAGGTGCAGTCAACTAGGGTTTCATCTGGGTCAACCCTAATTCAATTGAGTAATTGGAGAGCATCAAAGCCTACCTTGAGGTCATGGGATTCATGAATTGGTATGTTGATACATGTGTGGCTTTGTGCCAAGGTTAAGAAAAGAAAGATCAAGAATGTGGGAAGTTGCTAAATTAGGGTTTCAGTGTAAAATCTCCTGTTTAATGCCTAACTTCAAAGCCACATAAGTCAAAATACAAGTTTCAAATGGATCTTTGGCCAAAATGAAACTTGTAGAGCTTCTCAATAACTTTAATTTTAATACTAGAAGTCTTCAAGAAGATTTGTAGAACTCAAGTTATGGTCTTTGCAAATTACAGGTCACCAGAGGACACTGAAATTTATCTATGAAAGTCACTTGACTTTCAAGCAACTTTTGCCCCTCAAGGAGTTTTCAAATGGACTCTTGGAAAACATAAGAGTTATAGATCTTGATCTTATATTTCCATAGAGTACTATAAGTCCTCAAGAGGATTTATGGAACTCAAGTTATGATCTTGGCAATCCAGGGGTATTTTGGGCATTTGTGATTATAGGTCATTTTCAAGCATGTGCCAAAATCTCCATCTTCCACTCCTCAAATGGAAAATGTTTCAACTAGAAAGTTTCTCAAAATAGGGTTTTAACCTTGACCATGCATCAAGGAGGGTTTGAATTGGCTTGTATGAGAAGGTGGTTTGAAATGGTTTTTTAATGAAGAATTTAAAATCATTTAAAAGACAAAATTGTGATTTCTTGATTTCATGGCCAAACCAAGCAATGTTACATACCAATTTGATCAGAAAACATGTTTTAAAGATGATGACATTATTAAATTTTGGATTTGAGGTCATTTGCACATGGTTTCACTTTGTTACTTAAGATTGAAGAAACATAACCATCCAATGCCTTAAGGTCAAATACAAGGGATATGCACATCTAATTCAGTTCTAATTACCATGAGGGGAGAATTTCAGGTGAAATTGGGGATTGAAACAGAGCAAGGCACAAGTTGAGCATATGAGATTTTGGAGGAAAGTGAGAAATTGAATTTCTCATTGTGGTTGTTACAGAACTTTCTAGAGGGTTCTATTGGCTTCTATATAAGCAGTGCATTGGGTTCAGGTAGTTTTTTGGCAAGGATCAAGCAAGGAATCGTAGGGAGCTATTGAATTTTCTCACCTGCAACTCAGAATCGGTTTTGGAGTTGCAAGCCTATTCAAGTCAAATTAAAGGTTGAAGAAGCTTCATTGTGCATCACTGATCGTGTCTGGAGAGTCTTGGAGCTTGAATTGAGCATTTGATACCTCTGTTGATCCAATTTTTCCAGGTATGTAAACCTTCAAATTCCTCATAATCTAGGAAGAATTGGATAGGATCTTGCATGTGGTTAAGGCCTAGGATGTATAAGGATTGTTTCTGGATAGGTTTGGGAGCCATTAGAGACCAAATTAGGGTGATGCCATTTTCTGTTGAAGCTTGTATCTCCTTATTCTTGAAGCTTTAATGGCGTTTGAATGTTGAGAATTGATCAGGGAGAAGTGTAGTACACAATGGGATCATTAATTTTAGGGTTTGAGGTGATTCAAGATTTGTAATTTTTCTGCAACTACCATCGGGTTTGGAGTTGTAGTGAGAATTAATAAGAATGGAGGTCGTATTCGTGATCAGGGTGAAAAACTAGATGGAATAGGGTGTCTGGTTGCAAAGATTGATGAGGTTTTGGAGTTGGCTCGCCGGAGAAGACGGTGGCTGGACCACCGGACCATCGTCTGAAAGATTGACCTTCACCTGAGTTCGTTTGGAGAAGATGAGGTCTTCACCTTTGGATCATCCTGAATTTGAGACTTGTTATGCTGATCGTGTGGCTAGGATTCAAACTGAGATTGCCTCCTTTTGAGCAAAACGCACCGTTTCACTAATCCCAGTCAGCGTGTGACTGGGATGCACACGTGGACACGCTCTGAAGCCTTGGATTCGTTTACCAGTCAATTGATCTAATGGCTCTCATTTAATTCAGCATTTTAATTTCTTTTATTTGATTTTCTCTTATTTTTAATGCATTTCGATTCTAAAATTCATAATAAATAGAAAAATAAATCTTTTTAGGCTAGATTTTTCCCCCTAATTCCTTAGAATATGTAGAATTTAATAGGATAAAAAAAATAGTTAATTCATGAAATTTTTATTTTATTTGCATTTTTTGCATTTTAATTGGTTTTATTTTTAATTTGTTTGGTATGCCATTTTGCTGATGTTATTATGGATGATTGGTGATGAATTTTGAGTTGATTCTTTTTGGACTAGCTAGCTTAGATATGAATGTACCCATAGTAATTTTCTCATATTTTTGTGAGATAATTTTAGGCTAGTTTGAGCATTAAACATTAGGTGGTTTAGAATTAAGGTTTTAAGTTGATACCTTTAGGTTTAGGGCATAGTTTAGGGTCCAAATGAATGGTTAACCCCCTGGTTTTTGTATGAGAGATTCATAAGAGGTTTAAGAACCCTTAGTAATTTTTGTAGGATTTTAAAATCACTTTTGGTATTTTAAGTAGAATTAGTTTTAGAACTAACTTCTAGGTGTTTCTGTTGAACTAATTTGACTAGTTTAATTCAACAGTCCCCCTTAGACTATGGTGGTGTTGCTTTTGAGCTTGGGTAATCATGGAGACCAATTGAAGGTGATTTGGAGAGCTTGAAGGAGCTTGGATGTGAAGATTCTCTCATCTTGTGGATGCTTGTCAGGAGCTTAGGGAAACTAGGGTTTTTAGGAAGAGCATCAGAGTAGTTCGACTTCTTTCTTCAAACATGGAGTATCTTCTCCATCTCCATTCTATCCAATGAAATAAAATCCTACTTGGGAAGCTCCATATCTCCTTAGGAGGCATGAGGGGTATGCCCAAGTGAGTAGAACTTTGAGGATGCCAGTCTCTCATAATGCTAAGTTCTCAGTGGCTTCCCTTGGTTGTCATTGAGCTTATTAACATTCCAACTTGATCTTGATTGAATGAGTCTCCCTTGGGGGTGTTTGTTAAAGATTGGTAAAGGAAAAGATGAGGTTGCTTGTTGAAGCTAGGGTTTTACTGCTTGTTGAAGTTGAAGTCAGGAGCTTGCTGAAGCTGGTTACTGGTTAGGGTTTGAGCTTGCTTAAGCTGGGAGCTTGTTGAAGCTGGGTGCTTGTTGAAGATTGAAAGTTTATTGAAGCTTGAAGATAAGAGCTATCAAGAGGAAGATGAAGGTTGTTGCTGTCAACTTTTTGCTGGTTAATCACCTTGTTGCTGTCAAAGCTGCTGTTTGCTGTAGGAGTTTGGTGCTGCTGCTTGGGCTGCCTCCTCTGCTTTGGGGTTTTGTTTTCTGTGTTGTTGTTGGCTTGTGCTGCTTGCCCCTTAGGTTTGAAGTGAATGTTAATTCACTTTGCCTGTTGTTTTCCCAGGTTCGAGGTTGAGTGGGACTCCCTTGCCTCGCTTGTATTGCTGCATTGCATGCATTTTACTGTATTTGCTTGCTTTCCTTTCTGTTTATCCCCTAGGATCTCTGATTTCCTCTGTGCAGGAGGAAATTATGACAGACATTAGGATTCTTATCCATGCATGACAACATTAGGTTAGTTGTTATTCCCTTTTTAACCCTAGGCTTTTTAGAGCTTCTTTCTCTTCTTATCTCAAAACAACTCAAAAACACAGTAATAAGGTTAATCAATGTCGTACGGTACGAGCCTTAAGCTATTTGAGAAAGGGTTGCTGGAGAGCTTCTTTCCAGTAGTCTGGCTGCTTAGTGTGGTACCCTTTGGGTGACACGCGACGTAGTCACTCTCAAATCATCGTCTCTAGTGCGTCAGAGATTGCAAACAGACTAAAAAACACTTCTTTCATAAAAGATTCAAAACAAACATCAAAGTGTCATTTTTGTCCGCTTGGACTCTTAATCAAGAAAAACCCTTTCATAAGGTAATAAAAACCAGTCAGACAAGCTTGTGTCTTCCGTAGCCCGAACTACGTTTGCTCTGATCTTTCATGCTGTATGAAAGTACGTAGGCATAGGATGTCGTATCCTAGCGAGAAACCTTCCCCTCCTTTCCCGTAGGTAGCCGAACTACGTAGACTCTGACTTTCTCATTGCACGAGGGAATACGTAGGCATAGAGCGACGAAGCTCTATCGAGTCTCTTTTCTTAGTTTCTTTTCCTTTTAACCCATACCTATAGAGTAGATAGAATACAATACGTACTAGAAAACAAGCGTGGATCCCGTCGAGTACGACGGACGTGAGGGGTGGTAATACCTTCCCCTTGCGTAACCGACTCCCGAATCCAGGATTTGGTTGCAATGACCATTCCTTTCCGTTTTGCATTAGGTTTACTCTGAGTGTTTCCTTTCCCTCTTTTGGGATAAATAACGCACGGTGGCGACTCTTCTGTCATAGCCGGCGCCGATTTTCGCAGTAGTGACAACTCTGTCTGGAAAAATCTTTTCAATATGTCTCCTCTGACTGCTGAGCCGCTTGTTAAGGTCACGGATACTCGTATCGTGGATGGGTATGAGTTCAAGGAAGCCTTAAACTCTATGCTGAAGAAACCTTATACTGACGACATTGTCGCTACCGACCTTTTTCTGAAATCAGTCACAACTGGAAGGTTGAAGCTGGTTATTCTCGCACATTCTTCGACCCAAGAAATGTGGTTATTCTCGCACATTCTTCGACCCAAGAAATGTGGTTATTCTCGGGTTGACCAAGCCGAAGTTCACTTGGTTTACATTCTGAAAAAAAAAACATATCAAGATTAGCTAGTCTCACTAGATTGCGAGTATAATCTACTCTTTGAAAGACTATGGTAGAGGGACCACACTGTCATATGCAGGGTTGTCAAACTCGCGGGTAGACTCGTAAACTCGTACGAGTTTACGAGTCTAGGAAGCGAAAACAAGTAGACTCGCGCATAGAATCATTTTTTGATAGACTCGAGTAGACTCAGGTAGACTCGCATAAACTCGTATAGACTCGCGAGTCTATGATGAGTTTACGAGTTTATAATTTTTTTTTGTATTTTGTTTTTTTTAAACCTAAAAAAGGCGTAAATTCTCCAAAATATTTTATTTTATTTTTAAAAACCCCTTATTTTTTTGTTTGTACGAGAATTATAAATTCTTTCTCCTAGTCTCTTGTTTCGACAAGGTTTCTTCCTCCCTTCATCCTTTCATAGACGTGTGTGTTTATTAGGTCTCTTGCTTTATTCACGTTTGTTTTTGTGAGTTAATCATTTGTTGTGTAATTATTTTATAATATGCTTCACTTGAATGTTTCTCTTGTATATTCTCTTGTGTAAAGATGATGAATGGATAATTGAAGATCCTAATGAGGAAAATATGCAAGCTGAAGTTAATGCTGAGTAACATGATGTTATAATTAACAATGTTGTGGAAGTTGTTGTTTTTGTTAATAATGTTGTGCGAAGTGGTGGTGGTGGTGGAAATATTGAATTAGGTGGAAGTGGAACTTCAAGAAATCCAATTTTGGTTAATGATAAAGAAAGTGTTTCATCCGAGGTAGAATTTGTTGATGATACTCAAGATACCGATGAAGATGATGGTGATGATTTCACTGGAGTTTTGGATGTTTAAAGCCATTATCATATATATTTTATGATTTTGTTTTTTCTTTATATAGTAGTCAATTGAGAAGAAATTAGTACTTTAAGTTTTTAAATACATACTTTGCTATTTTGTTTGTTTTATTATTGATTTTTTAAAGAAATTTGGAGTATGAAATTTAAATTTTGATGTTAATTGGTATTCTATTATATATAAGTGTAAAGATGATGCATTTATAAGTTTAAAAATACATATGTGTGTCATGTATGTGTCACATATAGGTTTTTGAAAGTTAGTTTTAATTTTCCATAGACTCGTACGAGTTTGCGAGTCGAGTCTGCGAGTCGAGTCTGTAGACCCTTTACGAGTCTGAGTAGACTCGCGAGTTTGACAACCTTGGTCATATGTCTCTTTTATCCATTATGTCCTTAATAATGCTAATGTAGCAGTACCTGATATCCCTTACATAACCTTGACAACCGACCAAGAGTTTTGCCAAAAGACTCTAACTATGATGGGTTATATTTTGGATCCTCGTGACTCTCGCTACAAATTTATTGTTAAGGTTACAAGCTCTCATCTGTGGGACTCTGATGAGAGTGATGAAAATGAAGAAGAAGAAGAAGAAGAAGAAGAAGAGGGTGGAAATCACATGGATACTGATGAACAAAATAACAGTAGTTAGCTAGATCAACCACCCCATTTAGAACATGATGAAAACTAAGGATGGGGTGCCTGGAAACACACTGGCTGAACTACATTAGGTAAAAATTACATGCCTCAAGCAACAAATTGGGATTATCAAGAGACTTCAGATTGGAATTATAAGCCTTCATCACCTCCGCGTCCTCAATAGAACAATGACGAACTCCGAAATAATGAGGAGTATGCAACTTGAACAACAAAACTTTATCACTGCCTAGGATGAATGATTCATAGATTTGCAGAACCAGCTTCAAGCTCACACAAATAAATTCAACTCATTCGGAACAGCAATGATGGGTCGATTTGATGGCATGGTTGAGTCTGCCGCAGGATAAAACCGTGCTCTCACTACCAGTTTCAACACTCTTAATCGAGTTGTCCTAGAGCTTACAGAACGGATTGATGAGCAACAACTTCCTCCACCTCATGACTGTCCATTTCGTGGAAGAGGCCATCACTTTAGGGGGATGAGGCCTTGAAGAGTCCTTGTATATCATTGTGCATGTTATTTCATCTACTGTTCATTGCATTCTAGTGTTGATCTTTTCTTATGTTTGTTTAAATTATTAAGACATGAATCTTTGTTAATCTTTAACATTTGTAATAGCATATATTTCTTTTGATCATTTGTGTGGTTATCTATTTATCCGTTTATATGATTTGATTAACTTCATTATATGTGAATGTTTGTTAATGACTATCCTGTTCCAAATTTGGTGAATATGCTTATGTCATTATAATATGTCTTTCATTGACCTCTATCTTTTTTATTTTTGATGTTTTCAAAGGGGGAGAAGAAAATCAAGTAGAAACAAATCACTTTACAAGACTGATCAAACGTGCAGATCGTTTCTAGATAAATGCATAGAGTAAGGGGGAGGATGATACTACACATTATGCTCGACTATGTTTCTACTGTTTTGCCATTATAAAAAATGGGGAGTATGTGAGGGAAAAATGCCTTATACTTGTTTTAATGATGTTAAAACATATGTAGTTAGAAAAATATACTTTGGACGGTATCATCGAGTCGCATCTGCATACGTCATCTTTCTAGTGTTAAACATTTGTCAAAACATGTCTTGGTTCATATAGAAAAAGCAATGTATGTGTTCTATATGAGTTTGATCATGTTGGTCAAGTTAGAGATGCATTAGGATCACTTAGAAGTAGCTAAACATATGAAAATATGCATTTTTGCAAGTTCTGAATCTTTGAGTCGACTCATAGCTTGCTTAGGTTGACTCATACTGAAGTTAATTTTTATGTTTTGCTCTCAGGAGAGCTTATGTCAACCCTCCGGCTGACTCATACTTTATGCATTTGTATTTGTCAAAATTGGGGTGCTTTGTATCGACGCATGGACCTGTTTCGGTTGATGCAAAGAGCGTTTTTCTGCATAATCCTGAATTCGAGAGAGCTCAGGTCGACCCCCCTTGTTTTAGGTCGACCGCTCGCTTGTTTCTCATAAATTATGTTTACCATTCAAAGTGAGTGTTATGTCTGTTATTTGGTTATCACTTTGCATATATATTGAGATAGCTCATTCTACACAAAAACCAACAAGAAAAGTGAAAATATACACTGATTTGGTTCTCATCATCTTTATCCTCTTTCTTGCATTTTTTCAACAACTACACATAATCATTTTTGTTGTGCATTATGCATCATCGAGGTGATAATGTCCAAACTTAGGATCGGTGTATCGGGTTTGGTTGAGAAAACAATGGGTTTTCTTGAATAAAACCTTTAGGGTTTTATCCTCCAAGAATCTTGGATTTTAAGGGTTTTGCATAAATAGTTCCTTCACATATTCAGTCGAGCGAAGGTAATTGAAGAACAAGAGGTTCTGTCAATTTAGTAGCGTTAAGCGTAGGATTGTGGTAGGAAGGTTTGGGTTCGAATTGTTAGTGTTTGAAATCAGTCGGGCAAGATTTGAAGACCAGAGGTTTGTTCAAAGGTGGTGCCGTAATCGGAGGTTTACTCATCACGTTCGAAGGACTTGATTCATCTTAAATCAAGGGAAGAGAAGGCATATGCTCAGCATCAATGTTTGGATTTGAGTGTCTGAATTTTATAGCTTCTATTGTAAAAACAATTTGCAACAGGTTATATATACAGGTCTAAATTCTATTTTTAGAATTGAGGGCAGACGTACCCCGAGCGAGGACGATAGGAGAACTGCCTCAACAAATTGACGTTCTCTCTTTTTACTATTTTCATTGCTGAATTTTGAGTTTGTGTGTAAACATATTAGTTGACTAAAATTCTGGTGTGTGTTAGTGCTGAGACATTTTTAGAAACCTCATTACAATATTTTGATTGTAATTTAAAAGCATAGCACTTCATTCACTTATTGAATTTCACTTGAGGTGCTTCGCACACCAAGTGTTCGACTAATTGTGTGAATACAAGCACTTTAGCTATTTTTAGATTTGGTTTATATTTCACACGCATTGGAAACTGTCCAACTTTTAGTGAACAAAATCTGATTCATTTATGTTCAAACTATTGATTCTAATTCTCGTCTTTATCGGTATTCCATATAGGCGTAGCGTATATCCAATCTTTTTGGTAACAATTCATTTAGACGAGTATAGTTCTTCGGCCGCTTTCGCTTAAAACTTTTAAAATTCAAATCTTATTATGCGCCGACTCTGTTTTAAATAAGTGATCTATTCAACCCCCTCTTCTAAATCATTGTCGTCGTCTAACAAAAAAGTCAATCAAATAAATTGAACATAAAAAATTAATAAGCTGAGATCAGAGAGTGCATAATCAAATTCATTATCATCATACATACTTTGGAGACCACACAAAGAAAAAATACAATCACATGGAAAGCTTACACACACCGCTCAGTCACAAAGAAAATCCCATAAACTTAGCAGATTATTCTAACAGATTTCCACCCTTCACACCAGCTCATCGCTTTCTCAACAGAATTCACACGGATCAAGTGAAAGGGGAATAAAAACTCACACGTATCAATCCCTAATCCATTCCCTATAAATAAAATATTCTATTTCATTCATAGAGAGGAAGAAAAAAGGTAATGAAACATTATAGAAAATACTTACTCAGAGCTCATCATCTAAATTCTGAACTAAGGTGAGCTAAAACCTACCTCAACCTATCATTACATCTTACGACCTAAGCAACCAACATCAATGATACACATAGAAGAACATTGAGTAGAAAAAGAGGATTCAACATATACATAACAAAAGAGAATAATGAGAAGAGATCATTTAGAAAAAGAACGCGAAGAAGGAGAAGCGAAAAAGATCAGAGAGTTGCAAGAAGCTACTAACATGAGTTCTCCGGAATTGTAACCATCAGAGTAGTTCCAATTTGGTATCTTCCTCTCTTTTTTTTTTGCCTTTTTTCATTACCTTTTTATTTTCCTTGACAAGCTTAGCCAAAGCCATATGTTGACTGCATGAGATCTCTCTTGTTGGTGATTTAATTTCAGTTTTAGGGTTTCGGTTAGAGGAGTCCAATCTGGAAAGTTGGGGGTTTGTTGGGAAATCTGAGTTTGGATTTGAACTTAGAGGGTTCTATTATAGAGGAAAAATGTGTTGTTTAGGTTTTGACCAGAGAAGAGGGGCGACACTGCTGTGAACGGCTACCTACCACCTTCTTCTCCGGCGAGAGAGGTGGCTGGTTCTTTTGGTTTACTGCAGAGAAAAAAGATATAACGAATAAGAGAGAGAATGAGAGAAGTGAAATGAGGGCTGCAGTTGCCTCTTATTTCCTTTTTTCTCATATATAGCTTTGAGTTTGGCAAGTGGCTTCCCTGCGCCACTTGTATGGTATGTAGGCTGCAACTTGGCACACATATCATACACCAGCACCCCATGATTCCACGTGCGAGCCCCCATCGTTTTCCCTGTTTGTGCTCTCCTCTGTACCATCATATCTCCCGCATGCTTGATTGAAGGGTTTGGTATGGAGTCAACAAAGTTAACTCTCCCTCCCTTGAGTGGACTTTGACTTGCACGTTGGGCCATGCTGGGTTTCGACCTGAACTGAGTTGCTCATTTTACACCCTTCTTACTATTGCACCCTATTGTTGTTTTGGGCTGGATCCATGTATTTATTTTAGGCTGATTTATTTTCTTATTATTTGTTGTTTGTTACTATGGTTATTTAATTAATTGTACCTCTATTAAGTAATTAAATAGATTTTTTTAAATTAAATTAATTAGATAATGAAATTTATTTAATTAATTAGTTAGTATAATTAAAAAAATAAATTTAATTAGTTAATTAAAATAGAGTTAATTAACTATTTCTTATTTGAATAATTTTCTTACTATGACTATTTTTCTCTACATGATCATTCACATTTTATTTTTATTCCTTCAAATAACATGCTTTGATTATGATGAATCCAACGTTAAACTCTTTTCATAATCAATTTAAATTCCTTCAAGCTCGTTTTCATAATAACTTGGTTGAAAAAGGAAGGGTGGTGTAGACCTTCTCCTTCCCGAATGTCTGGACAATATTGTAGAGCTCTCTGTCGGAGAATTCGTCTTCCATTCTAAAAACACTTTAATCATTTGACATTTATTTTCCTTCATTGGAATAAATAAAGTTCGGTGGCGACTCTTTTCAAACTAACTTTTCCGTGACCATCGTGAAGGGTCGTATTTTTTGAGGTACGACACTTGTAAGACTAATTCTACTAAGCTACTAATAGTTAGTTTCCTTTCTTGGATTGTCGAGTCAGCCCTACAAACGTAGGTGTTGTTTAATCAAACTGGGTAAAAAAATATCATATCACTTACTGCATTTCTGCTCCATCATCTAGTACTTGCCTTTGTAGTGTTTCTAGTTTAACTTGTCGAGTCAGTTGTATAAGAAATCGTGTTTGACATATGTCCCTTGAGGAACAAAATTTTAATTGGCATCATAGCAGGAACCGTAGCCTATTGGGTGAGCTCCAAGGAAGATAAATGTTCCCATATGGACACAACGAAAGATGGAGGATCAACCACAATCCACCGATTTTGGATGGCACCAATAATGATTATTGAAAGGTAATGTTTTTGGTCTTTCTTAAATCCATGGGGAAAAAAGCATGGAAAGTTGTGATAAAAGGATGGAAACATCTAGTAATCACTTATGAAGATGGAACTACGAACTTAAAACCAGAAGTTGAATGGACCGATGCTGAAGATGAGGAAGCTCTTGGAAACTCCAAGGCTTTGAATGTTATCTTCGATGTCATGGACAAGAACATGTTCATGTTGATCAACACATGTTCAGTGGCGAAAGAAGCATGAAAGACTCTCAAAACTGCACATGAAGGCACCTCCAAAGTTCGTATGCCAATGCTGCAACTTCATGCCATTAAGTTTGAGAATCTGAGGATGAATGAAAAAGAATCAATATGTGATTTCCACATCAGATTGCATCATATTTCCGACATTTCTTTTGCCTTAGGTTAAAATATGTCTTAAGAAAAGCTTTCAGAAAAATTCTCAAACAATTTCCTAAGAGTTTTGATATGAAAGTAACTGCTATTGAAAAAGCCCAGGACTTGAGCAGTATAAAGGTTGATGAACTCATTGGTTACCTACAAACCTTTGAGATGTCCATTAACGAAAGGTCTGAAAAGAAGAACAAATGGATATATTTTGTTTCCAATACTGAAGAAAGTCAAGGGGACATAAAACAAAACTTGTCAAATGATATAGGTCTCATGAGTAAGAGGTTCAACAATTCCTTGAAATATTTAAACAAAAAGTGGTGGACAGATGTCCAAGATAAAAGGTCTGACATCAGTCCTTATATTAAAAGCAGAAATAAAGACAAACCCAATGATGACAAGGGTACTCAATGTTATGAGTGTGAAATATTTGGACACACTAAAGTACAATGTCATACATTTCTAAGCAAATATAAAAAGGGACTTTCAGCCATATGGTCTGATTCTGAAAGTGAGGAAGAAACTTTCAACTTTGAGATGGCTTATTTTGGTTGATGTGAATCTGATGGTGAATCCAGTATTTAAGAATAAGATTTTAATTCATACAGACTCTTACTCTCTAAATGGGAAGAAGCATGTTTAACCATATATAATCAAAAGAAAACCATATGAGTGCTTCAGGAGGAAACGAACGAGCTTTCCTCAACCATCACAAGTGTAGAGAATGAGATTTCATCACTAAAACATGTCTCATTCTGAAAGTAATTTGATAAATAGTTCAAATTTACTTGATGAAAAAATAAATTTTGGTGAGTTTTCCAGAGATGTGAAGGGAATCAATGTTGGAACGAACATGAAAGATAAAAACAAGAAGATTTTCCCAATGAAAGTTGTTATTCTTGAAGAGAAGACTGAGGTTCTGAGGTTGGATCACATGTCACAGCATCAGGCTCAACATGTGTCACCCTATCACAATAAGAAACAACCTCTGATTTGTCATCCCTATGGTAAATATGGACATACAAGCCCTTATTGTTTTGATGGCTTAAGTTAAAGATCATAGGATGCAAGGAAGTCTATGCCAAGAAGAAGTGGAAATCCAATGCTACAAAAATTGGTTTTATAGCTCACATAGAACACATAAGTTCCTCAAGTAAAGGTTATGATTTTAATAGGGAAAGTGCTAGGCACATGGCTAAAGATATAAGACAGCGCATGGAAATCGAGCAAAGGGAAGAATAAATGGATCAAGGAAAGTGGTCAATTTTGGTCAAGAAAAAAATCTATTGAGAAAGTGATAATATGCTAATATGAACCAATTGTATTATCATAGGTGGAATATGAACTTCAGTAACTCTGAACATTTTGTCAACAACAAAGGTAAAAAAGTTCTTATGAAGAAGGTCGTATCTAAGAAAAACTTCATGGGTTTGCAAGACCTCAGGATTGATAAAGTTTTTATGTATGAAGAGAGAAGAATAACTAAGATGTCAGATAACATATCTCAACATTTTTCTTAGAAGTATGAATTATCTCATGTGGATTGGGTCATTAAAGAGAAGACTGATGGTTAGGCTGTAGGTCCTCCCAATTTCTAACAACCTACAGTTGTGCAGAAGAAGCGGAAAATGAATAGTGGACATGACATAATTACTTCTCATGTGTTTAGATGTGTGAATAACCAACAACACGATATGATGGTTGGTGAAGCAGAATATGGTGTGTTGAAGTCCAGTCACAAGGTGTATGTATTAGATAAATATGATCTAGCTCTTGATAGAAGTCTGAGTGAGGTTCCACTCAGTTTAATCATCATGTCAGTCTAATTTATTTTGTAGAAGATTCCCAGGAAACAAGATTAATTAGTCTAGATGGTCATGATGATGTGCCTGACATTCTATCCAACATGTTGACAAAGTCCCAAGTGCATAACACGATTGAAGATCAAATTCATGAAGTTGTTGAGACTGATGCAACCAGATCTAAGGATGATGGTAGGGATAACCATGACCAGTTTCTTAATGAATGAATGATAAGTAAGAATGAAAGCATTCTTCTGGTATGTGCTACAAAGATAAAAACTATAAATTAACTACTCTAAAGGGTAGGTATACCTATGTTTAAGAGACTTTTGATATGGAGCAAGTTGTTATTGTTAAATCAAGAAGCTCTTTGATATTTGCTGATGAAGACATGAGTATCCATGATTCCCTCTCCCTTATAGGAACCATCATATTAAGTCCAAAAATGTCAGTTTTTCTAAAGTTCAAACTATATCAAATGGATGTGCATAATGCATCTCTCAATTGATACTTAAACAAGGAAGTTAAAGAACTCTGTTTTGCCAGCATAATGAAGAATATCATGGAGAATAATATGAGTAACAACATTGTTAAGAAATCTATCAATGCTGATGAATGGGTTGTTCTTATGATCAAGGGTGTTCATGATAGGTCTAAACCAAGTAATGAAACGGTTACCAAGGATGTTGATCTTAGTAACACGTACCTCCTTAATGAGAATATTGTCCTGAAATATTTATATCAAATGAGGATAACCCTTAAAAGAATGGTACGAAAAGAACCTTTGATCTCTGAAGAAGATGATTAGTTGGTAGAGGAAGTCTTTCTGAAATACAATGATAAAGTTCTCAAGTGTGATGTTGACTTGTTAAACAAATGGTATAACACGTTGTTCATCATATGCAGTTGGACCTGGAATTAAGCAAGATAGAAGATGTTAGATATCATCCTGAATTTCAAAAGGATTATACATATGACAAGGAAGATGTTTCAGACATCTTGAGTATCATAGAGGTAACTAATTCACTAACTCGGAAGAAGGACAATCTAGGAGTTCTTGGTTACTATGAAGAATCTAGAATGCTTCAATCAGAGATAGATGCTGAAGCAAATGTATTGGTTATTCTGTTCAACATTAAAAAAGACTAGTCGTCAGAGTATTGAAGGGGATATGGTTGTCAAAGGAAGTTTTGACATTTGAAGAAATGGTTCAACTTCTGAAGGAAGTTCATGTGATAGACAAGGAAAACCTCATGTTAAGTTATTTTGATGAAGCAAAATACATTAGTGTAGGGAGCAGTGGTAAACAATTACTCTGGATGTAATAGATGTTGAAGAAGTGTAATGTGGGACAGAATGTCATGACATGTGTCTGTAACATTTTCACTAAGTCATTAGATGCAGAAAACTTTGAAAAAAAGGGCCTGCATATGTGAGAATCAATAGCAGTCAATGCTAGGGAGGTGTGCATAAGCATTTGGTGAATCATTTGTGGGATCATTTGAAACTGGAAAGGAGTATATCACTAAGATGAAGACTGTGGAGAAGAAAAATGCTTAGAAACATGATTTTAACTTAGAGGTGGGTGAAGACTGGATTGCTTACAAGAATTGTAGAGGATGGATTGAAGAATAAGTTCAGATGTTCTAACTTTGTTGTTTTGGCACTTGTATCTGGGCATTGTTTTTTTTTTTTAAAATTTGTAAAAGCTCTATAGCCTATTTTATCTTTATAATATTAAAATAGATATAATTCTTGTGCATCTATGGATGATGTTCTAGTTATTTTCTCATGTTTTTGGTTGTGTATGTGCTAACATACTAACCTATGCATGACTGATATCTAGGTGCTATTTGATACTTACCCTTTGTCGAATAGTGGGAAAAAATTGGGAGTAGTGGTGTTACTAAGAGCTGAAGTAACACTTGTTTTTGTTTGGTACTAACCATATTTGGTAAGTGCTAATGTTGTTCTGAATGCTGGAGTATCGGGCAAGACATTTGGCATAAAATGTTTGTCTAGAGTTGAGTGGTAGTATTCAACATTGAATATTGAGTTATAATCTCCAATCACGGGTTGTGTGATTGAGAAGAAAGTGAGTAGGTTCTCATGTTTAGGGGGATTCTTAAATAAAAAGTCGTTGGGTAGTGTTAGGAAGAGGCATTGGACAACATATGATTTGTTGTTGCTTGTAAGACTAGTTCTACTAAGCTACTAATAGTGAATTTCCTTTCTTGGATTATGGACTCAGCCTCCCAGACGTAGGTGTGGTTTCACTGAACTGGATAAACAACTATCGTGTTATTTACTACTTTTATGATTTGTCATCTAGTACTTGCCATTGTAGTGTTTCTGGTTTAACTTGTGGAATCAGTTGTCTTAGACACCGTGCTCGACATTTGTCCCCTGAAGAAAAAAATTTCATAGGTTGTAACTAACTTTTCACAACAATGAAATTCAGTTACAACATAAATGAAGACACCTACTATACAATCTAATATGGTATCAGATTGCTTAGTTGATCCATGACAGCAATTACTCCATAGATATCACCTTCTTCTTCTACTCAAGTTTCCACTACTCCGGCACCGACAACGATGCTATCGAGTGATGAATCACAATGCCTTCACTTTTTACTCAAGATTGCGCAAAAGTTAAATGAAAAGAACTTTTATCTTTGGTGTTAGCAATTGGAGCCTTACATCAATGGGCATTGTAATACCCCAAATTTTACCCTTACATTTAGTCAGTCATGGCGCATGACATTGCATTTTTGCATCCATTAATCACTAACCAATCATTGAGCGCGATTTGTTTTGCAGGAATTACTCCTAGGGGCGTTTTGGTCATTTTGAAGCATAATTCGTAATTTTGGGCCCAATGAGGTTTTATCCCTGAGTCATTTATTTACGTGGGTTGATTATGTTAAGATATCAATTTGGTTTGGTTCAAGGCGATGCGAGAATCTGGTCTGTGGAACATGGTTTTAACAAGAATTCATTCTTCTATCTTCCAGTTCATTTTAGAGGGAAAACAGTGAAAACTTCGACTGATTAATGGAACTTATTCATGTTGAAGGTATTAAGCTTATTATGCAAGATTGGATCGAATTAATTTCAACCTTTATTCAGGGATGTTTGACTGGTGAGGTTTAATCGGATGTTGAGGTGTTTGCAAATTAAATCATGGAAAAGAAATTGGAAAATGATTTTAATAGAATATGTGAAGTTCATTCATAATATTTTATTATTATTATTACAAATTGTAAAGTAAATTTGGATAGAAATTTGAAGTTTATTCATATCATGAAGAGGAAGTAATTTGGATAAAGAATATTATTGAATTTATTCATAATATTTTTTTATTACAAGTTACAAAAGAGAAATGAAATTGTATTTCCTAAAGAGTCCTAAATCCTAAAGATTTCTAAGTGTTCTTCGTGATGTCCCTCGATCTTCACCGCAAATCTCTGATTAACCTGCACAAAGGGAAACAAAACAAAACAGAATAGAGAAAAAGATGTTAGAAATTGTTTGACACTCTCAGAACATCGTCATCATCGAGTGCCGGGAGTGGCACAACCGAAGCTGCGTCCTACCCCCGTTACCGATCCGCGCCATTGGCGTCAGATCAAGTAACATCTGTTCTTATCTAAGAGGCAGCCGAGAGATAAAAGAGATAGAAGAAGCGGGACTGATTCGTTTTTGCCGTTTCAAAGTCAAGCAAATCCCATTTGATTCCTAAAACCGATACCGAGGTAAACACTAGCCAACTCAGGTTCAAACCCGGATGCCGACGGGTCTGAACCATTTTTTTCGTCACCTGAAGTACATGAATCAGATGGTATCAGCTCACAACAGAATCCATAAGCTGCACAAAAACATGAGCAGATAATTCAATTCAAAATGCAGCTCAGAAGGCAATCAGTTCAGACTCGAAGGTTATCATCGCTAAAGCAATACAATCAAAACCAAATGGCAGCAGTATTTCTCGACGGTTCAAACTGATAGTCATCATCACCGTGTAACCTTCTCGGCGGCGTTGATCTGTACGAAGTATTAGTCCTGCAAGAAGAAGAAGAAAAGTAAGCTTATACTGATAACCCAAACTGAATAAAAACATAAGACTGAACCAGCTTTGTTGTTTCACAATCAAACAAACGGTTGCAGAATTCAGAGACTGCTCGAGTTAGGCTGAGTTCAGACAAGACGACATCAAGTCCGACATCACGGAGAGCCAAATTGCATCAAACTTGAACAAACATCATAAATGCAAAGCTGGCCCAAGTTCAGAAAGGAAAAGAGGGACTAATGAGTTGTAAGTATCAAACTCAACTCATGCGCAAGAACAGGAAAAACCAAGTCAAACAAATCTACCACAAAAGGCTCAGAATACAAACCACACTGCATCAGATAAAACACAAAATCACAGCACAAAATCACAGCACAAAATCATAGCACAAATCATACCAGAAAGAGCAAGGATAAGCTCACGTAATCACATCAGTTCAGGGCAAGCCTGAATCAAAGGTGCAAGTCACCATGACAAGCCAACAAAGCAGTAAGCTAGGGGCATCATGGAATAAGGCACCGAATGCAAGGGCATCAGCTATCGCACATCATGGCCCAACATAATCTCACAGAAACAGTCAATCTGAAAGCCAACAATCAGTCACTATCTTGCTCGCAACACAAATAGCAGCCCAGAACTCATGTTCTGAACCCAACCAAGCATCGAAAACAACCAATCTCGAAGGCTCCCAACAATCATCGAGAGTAGAAACAAGAACGGATGCCCTGGTAACTCAGACTGTGATGTCGTCATCGCCGCGTAACCTTCTCGGCAACTTTGACTCGACCAAAGCATCAACATCCATATCTGTTCTGAAAGAAAAAGAGGAAAATAAGTGAATCCCAATCAATGAAGCAAGATCGCGAAGAACCATGGATATCGATTCATCAAGTCTCGACAAGTGGATATCCACATTGGAAACTAATTCAGTCAATCCAAAGTAAGGACCAGCCAAGTTGAACACGGATAACCAAATCAGAAAGGAATCAATTAATCTCACAAAACCCCAATCAAATCCTAAAAAAGGAAACAAAATCCAATCAGTGTATCAGAAAAATGATCAAGCAAAAATCAATCCAAAACGGGCTCAATCAAAGGATCTCAATCAGAATATCATATCATTTTGTGCAAATCGCTTCCGAAAACGGAAGGTTTTGAGATCAAATCAAAAGGGTAAATAATATCAGAAAAATTAAATCCAAAGGCCCATTCAAAATCGAGAGAGGAGAATGTATAAGAACAACATCACCTCGAAGAGAAACCCGGGTAGCCGCGAGAGAGAAAGGGGAGACAACAACGGCGAACAACAATCGCAAGCCAAACCCTAGCGGCCGCGATGTCAAAAGAAGAAGAAGTCTTCAACCAAAGCCATCACAAGACCTCAAATCGTTCAAACGAAAGACCACCGGCGCCGTTTTAACCAAACGACGGGCAATCAACCGCTTCGGGCCTCAGCTCACTTCATCATCGGCCGTTTTCATCGAAAGTCCGTCGTAAATGTAAGCCATGAAGCGTTTTCCTTACAATTTTCATGTTCTGTTTCAGGTTAATGAAAGAAATGAAGAAGAACGAAGAGAATCGCAGCAAAATGAATACGAGAGATGGAAACAAGAGTGAGAGAAAGCACAACGGCGCCGCGGGGAAGAAACTAGGGTTCTGAAACCCTAGTTCTCTTTGCTTCATATTTTCACCAACTGGGTTGGGTCCGGGAGTGATGACCGGCCCAACCCCCTTTTATTTTTTTACCTTTTTCTTTTCTTATAATTAGTTAATTAATTTTATTAAACTTTTTTTAAAACTAATATTAAACTTTTTTTAAAACTAATATTAAAAATTGTTTTCTTAACAAAATAATAATTTAAAAACTTTTTTTATAAAATTAAAAAACCTTTTATGATAATAAATAAAAACCATTTTTAGATAAATGTATTAAAACCCTTTTTAAAAAATATAATAATTAGGTTTCAATAGTTTTTAGGGTCGAGTTGAATTAATATTGAGAATTTCATTTTTAAATTGAAGATTATATCACAAAATAAAACCACAAAAAAGATGCATAGTTTCGCTTCGTCACCATCTGACAATTCTGCCCATTAATGGTGTTTGCTCGTTTTGCAGTTTATTGCGTTTCCCGCTATTATTTCATTTCAATGTCATTACTATATTGTAACTGCTCCTCTCATGTAACCTCGCGAACCCTAATAATCGCGTTTTAATTTCTGCCTTTAATTTTCTGCGTGTATGATTTTAATTTCTGTCATCATTTCCCTGCTCGTATAATTCAATTAATTCACACATTTATCAATACCCCTGCCACACTACACACATCCGAAGGTTAGGTCTAGCTTTTGGTCGCCGCGCCAATAGTCCTCAACTTCAAACCCTTTCTCCTTACAAACCCTAATTTTCACAAATGCCTCGCCGCAGGCAAAATTACAATTTTACCCCTAGCATTAAGTCAAAGAGCCGCCGCGCTCATTTTAGGGTTTCCCGCCGTGGAATCCCTAATTTAACCCTAATTACAACTTAACAATTCATAACGTAGAGATCGGAGTTTAAGACTCCATGTAAGCGTGTCCTTAAGATGCGTTTATTCCCCTTGAGACCTTGACCACAGTCAAGAAGTCTCTATCCTCCCTTTTGAGGGGAACTACGATTACTCTGATTCCACTCCCGTAAGGATACGTAGGCACAAGATGCGATGTCTTGCCGAGTAAACTTAGAATTAACCCCTTAGGTCTCTTTTCTCACTTTTAATCCCTTTGTATATATACCTTAAGCAAATAAATAAAGCAAAAATAGTAAACATTTGAACAAAAGGTTCCCGTAGAGTACTACGGAAGTTTAGGGTGCTAATACCTTCCCTAATCTTAACCAACCCCCGAACCCTAGATCTTTCCCCGCATTGTGTTTACGATGCAAAAATAGGTTTTCCCTTTTTGACCTTTTCCTTCGGATAAATCAAAGAGCGGTTGTGAATTGAATTGCGATTCAAACTCATTAGTAGTTTGTGATCCTATTTCCACCGCAACAGAAAATGGCGACTTCACTGGGGACTGATCTTAATTTTTGAGGGTTATCCCTAATTTGTTCATATTTATTGCTACTTGTTTTGTTATTTTGCATATTTGTGTCCTGATTTGGGGGATTATTCCTTGTGCAGTGAGATAAGTCCTACGCCCGGACTAGTGACATTATTATAGGATGGGGATATATTCGATGAGGCTTACCGGGAGTTGAATCCCGACTAAGTTGATTCGAGAATCACCGCTCAGTTGAGACCTTTTCGAAAATGGTTCGGTTGATCGAGTATAATCGTGAAAACTTTTTCCATGGTCGATTGGAGTCTGTGATATTGAGGACCGTAGTACCTTAACACCACCTTGGCCTTATTTAGGACGTAGTGCGGGAGCTATGTGGGAGTAATCCTACAATGGTTGCTACGCGATACTACACTCAAAAGAGGTTCTCTTGAGAATATTATTAACCCCCGAGTCAATCGGAAGGTCGATAATATCCGAAAGATGGGCTGATGACTTTGGGCACTTTGTAGAACCTTGTTCGGCAGGTACAACTAACCTATAGTACACTCCTTTTGGGGATGGGTAGACCTTAACTCCACTCATGACTTTTAACCTAGGGTTTTGTGTATTCATGTGCATGGCATCCATAAAGCATCCCATTGCATTGTATTTCATGGAATTCAAACATCATTTATATCGCGGGATAAAATAAAAATGAAAAGACAAGGAAAATTTTTTTTGGTACCCCACGACATTCGTAAATGTTTGAATTCCATGAAATCTTCAGTTGCATTTGCATCATAGCATCATATACTTTCTTGCATTGCATGTGTCTTCCGTTTTCTCATGTTCGGTTCTCCCGCCTTCTAGTTTCGTCACCCTGAGTCCTCGGCACCAGTACAACACCAGAGCTCAAACTCGGAAGAGAATGGAGGATCAGACAAAAGAGATTGATCGCCTTAGCAATGAACTTGAAGACCTGCGAGGGGGTATGAGGCGTATGATGGAATTGTTACATGTCATGAATGCTAAGATGGATACCCAGCCCACTGTTGTTTCCGAGATTACCGGCGTTACTGTGGATCCTCCACCGAATGTGACCGCAGCAAGGGACCCACCTTATGGTCTTGCTCCCGGTTTTGTGCCTCCTCAAGCCACTGTTCCGATTAATCAGCCTGTTCAGCAAGCCGTGCCTTTATTTTCTGAAGTTTCTAGGGGGGCTCCTATCTTTGCACCACCTGTTGTACACACCCGTGCGCAACCGTATTTCAATGAGACAGTCTTTGATAATCTTGATGAGAATGTTGAAGGTTATGAGAAACATGACAAGCTTCGTGAGGAAGTAGACACTATCGTCCAGAGATTGAGAAAGGTAGAGGGCGATCAAATTTTTGGGACTGCTGCAAGGGACGTTTGTTTGGTCTCAGGTTTGGTTATTCCCCCGAAGTTCAAAACTCCGAACTTCGATCGCTATGAAGGTGCCACTTGTCCTAAGAGTCATCTGATCATGTACTATCGCAAAATGGCTGCCCATGTTGAGAATGATAAATTGATGATTCATTGCTTCCAAAACAGTTTGAAGGGTGCTTCTTCCAAATGGTACTTAACTTTGGACCAGTCTCGCATTAAGAGTTTCCAAGATTTATCTGACGCTTTCATCAAACATTACAAGTACAATATGGATCTGGCTCCTGACAGAAGACAGTTGTTGAGTATGTCACAAAAGAATTCTGAATCATTCAAAGAGTACGCTCAAAGGTGGAGAGAGATTGCTTCGCAAGTAGAACCTCCTTTGACCGAGAAAGAGTTAGCTGATTGGTTTGTCGACACGGTTCGTCCAGAATTTTACGAAAGAATGGTGGGTAGTGTGACTTCAAATTTCTCTGACATCGTTGCTGTGGGTGTCAAGATTGAATTAGGTATGAAAAGCGGTAAAATGACAAATACTCATGGTGCTTCAAAGGATCAGTCGAAGAAACCTTCGTATAGCTCTCAGAAGAAGAAAGAAGGTGAGACTAATGCTATATCCTCTGGTAGACGAAGAGACCAATTTTATCGATATCCGCAAGGTTATGCTCAACCTCAAGGGTACCCGATCCAGTATGCTCAACAACCCTATGTGGCAGCTGTTGCGCCTTCTTTCAATCAACAGGTTCCTATGTATCAACCTATGCAACAATCTCCTGTTTATCCGCCTCCTAACTATCAACAAGCGCCCAACGCTCCTGCCCATCAACAGCCAAGGAATCCGGCTCCTCGCCAAAATGTTTCGAACAAGAGACCGTATAAACCTTGTCCGCCGATTCCAATGACTTTCACCGAGCTGTATCCCTCATTAGTCAAGCAAGGTCTAATCACTACTCGAGCTCTGGGTCCGCCTCCTAATCTGCTACCCGCCAATTACAACGCCGCCGCTCATTGTTTATTTCACGAGGGTGCGCCTGGTCACGATCTGGAGAACTGTTATGCTCTCAAAAACCTTGTCAGGGATCTATTGGAAAAAAAGATTTTGTCGTTTGAAGATCCTCAACCGAATGTTAAGAAGAACCCTTTTCCTAACCATGAGAGTGTTAATGCCATTAGTGCCGATCCTGAGGAAGGTTATGTCCTTGATGTTGATCAGATTAAGACTCCTCTTAAGGTATCCCATGCGAAGTTGTTTGAAGCCGGTCTGGTAGATACTTCCCATGCTGCATGTGTAAGTTGTGAAGCCAGTATTAAGGGTTGTGTGTTGGTTCAGAATGATGTTCAGAGGTTGATTGACGAGGGGGTTTTACAGGTGACAAGCCAAGCCAAGAAGGATGAAGTCGCTGTGGTTGAGCCTGTCTTTCATCAGCCTGAATCAAAGGGTAAGGTACCAGTGTTTAATCTGTCAGGGGCAAGTTCTGCCAATCCCGTGTTCGACATACCAAAGTCGTCCATCCCTGAGACGAATCAGCCTAAGCCTGTAATTATTCGAAAACCAAGTCCGTTTCCTTTCAGTGATCCTAAAGCTGTACCTTGGAAGTATGACGTGACGATGATTGACAAGGAGTCTGGGAAGATTATTCCAAATGAAGAGGTTAAGGACACTGTGACTAATATCGCAGAGGCAAGCAGGATGACTCGCAGTGGCCGTGTGTATGCTCCCCGTGTCAATGAGGTACCACCTAAGGAAACAACTAGTATCCCAGTGCCTGCCAAAGACAAAGGTAAAAGAGCCGTTACGAATGATGAAGATGCTGAGTTTTTGAGGATCATCAAGAAAAGTGACTATAAAGTTATCGATCAACTTCATCAAACTCCTTCCAAGATTTCGATTTTATCTCTGTTGATGAGTTCACCCGCTCATAGGATGGCCTTGCAAAAAGTTTTGACTCAAGCACATGTGGATCAAGATATCAGCACCAGTCGGTTTGATAGTGTGATTGCCAATTTGACCGCATGCAACACCCTTAGTTTCAGCAACGAAGAATTACCAAAGGAGGGTCCGAATCATAATCGTGCTTTACATATATCAGTGAAATGCCAGGAGGACAATTTAGCAAGAGTGCTAGTGGACACCGGTTCTTCTTTGAATGTTCTACCCAAGAGGGTTCTTGATAAGTTGGTTTTCAAAGAGACTGTGTTGAAACCTACTCCTTTGATCGTCAAGGCTTTCGATGGATCTCGCCGGTCGGTAATGGGGGAGGTTGAACTTCCTATCCTGATTGGTCCGCAAGTTTTTAATATCACGTTTCAAGTCATGGACATTAATCCCAATTACAGCTGCTTACTTGGAAGGCCGTGGATTCATGCCGCTGGGGCAGTAACCTCAACGTTACATCAAAAGATGAAGTCCGTGATCGATGAAAAGTTAGTTATTATACACGGTGAGGAGGATCTGATGGTCAGTAACTTATCTTCTTTCCGTTACATCGAGGCCGATGAGAATGCTTTGGAAGTCTCCTTTCAAGCACTCGAGATCGCCAATGCTGTTCTATTAGAAGTCGAGGAGACAGTGGGCCAGGGTAATCCATCTTTTGCATCTCTGAAGAGTACCAAATCAACAATTGACCGGGGCATTCCGGAAGGTTGGGGAGAGGTAATTGATGTCAAGACCAAGACTGATCGCTTTGGGTTGGGTTACAAACCAACTCAGAATGGAGCTGCCACAACTGTCGAAGGGCGTCCGAAGGTTATCCAAGAGGTATTTGTCAGCGGAGGTTTCCAAGTCAATGCCGTCAGCGACTGTGAGGAAGATGAAGATCTGAGCAACCTGGTGTTTAAGGGTGATGCAGCTTTGAACAACTGGGAGGCCGTAGAGATCCCTGTTATTTTTCCCTTGTCAAAGTAATTTTTAGCATTTTCATTTATGTTTTCAAATAAAAATCCGTAGCTCTGCCCGAGGCTATAGGATCGTTTTTGTTGGGCCACCTTTCATTTTTAAAAGGATATTAATAAAGGCATTTTGTTCAATTCCACTTTGGTTCATTTGCGTTTTTCGTTTCCACTTTTAAAAATGAAGTTGGCAACCTTTTTCAAAAATAAAACAAAAAATAGCATTTCATTTCTTATCTTACATATCTTTGAGCATTTTAATTAAGTAAGCCTTCCATCATGCAGAGACATCGCAAACCTTGTTGGATCCAATGACTTTATTGACACTCCTAACTGGGATGCACCCATCAATCAAGCTGAAGACGAGGGTGAAGAAGATTTCGAAGTACCCGCTGAACTGACAAGATTGATTGAGTACGAGTACACAGAGCTTCAACCGCATAAAGAGCAGGTGGACTTAATAAATCTTAGTACAGATGAGAACAAGAAAGAGGTCAAGATTGGTGCAATGCTTGGGACAGAGGTTAAGCAGAGGCTGATTGAGTTGTTAAAAGAATATGTTGATGTGTTTGCGTGGTCGTATCAAGATATGCCTGGTCTAGACACAAATATTGTTGTTCACAAGTTGCCACTTAAGCCAGATTGTCCACCTATCAAACAAAAGCTTCGAAGAACGAGACCCGACATGGCTTTGAAAATTCGAGATGAGGTTAAAAAACAGTTAGATGCAGGTTTCTTGGCAGTTGCAAAATATCCAGATTGGGTTGCCAACATTGTGCCAGTGCCCAAGAAAGATGGTAAAGTTAGGATGTGTGTGGATTACAGGGATCTGAACAAAGCAAGTCCGAAAGATGACTTCCCTCTGCCACATATTGATACACTTGTAGACAATACAGCCAGTTTTGCGTTGTTCTCATTTAAGGATGGTTTCTCTGGCTATAATCAGATCAAAATGGATACCGATGATCGAGAGAAGACTACTTTCATTACCCCTTGGGGAACCTTCTGCTACAAAGTCATTCCCTTCGGTTTAAAGAACGCAGGGGCAACTTACCAACGCGCTATGACCACTCTTTTTCATGATATGATGCACAAGGAGATCGAGGTGTATGTGGATGATATGATAGCCAAATCTCAGAGTGAAGAGGAACATCTAGACCATTTGGTGAGGTTGTTTGAACGACTCAGGAAATATCAGTTGAAGTTGAATCCTGCTAAATGTACCTTCGGTGTCAGATCTGGAAAATTGCTTGGTTTTATTGTTAGCCAACGAGGGATTGAGGTAGATCCTGACAAAGTCCGAGCCATTCAAGATATGCCAGCTCCACAAACCGAGACACAAGTTAGAGGCTTTCTTGGGCGTTTGAACTATATTTCCAGGTTTATCTCTAACATGACCGCTACTTGTGAGCCGATATTCAAATTGCTTTGTAAGGGGTAGACGGTTGAGTGGAACCCTGATTGTCAAAAAGCGTTTGAGAAAATTAAGAGTTATTTGCAAGACCCCCCTATTCTGATTCCTCCCGTACCTGGAAGACCGTTGTTTATGTACCTTACTGTTCTTGAGAAGTCTATGGGTTGTGTGCTTGGGCAACATGATGAGACTGGAAGAAAGGAACATGCGATTTATTATCTGAGCAAGAAGTTTACCGATTGTGAAAACAGATACTCGCCATTGGAGAAAACTTGTTGTGCGTTGGCATGGGCCGCTAGGCGCCTTCGACAATATATGGTCTGTCATACCACATTGTTGATTTCTAAAATGGATCCGATCAAGTATATTCTTGAAAAACCTGCTCAAACCGGGAGGCTAGCCCGTTGGCACATGTTGTTATCCGAATATGACATCCAGTATGTACCCCAGAAGGCAATTAAGGGTAGTATTTTATCGGATTATCTTGCAGATCAGCCAGTAGAAGACTATGAACCTCTTAAGTTTGACTTTCCTGATGAGGATATTTTGTTGATCAAGAGAGATTGTGAAGAGCCAGATCCGAGCGAAGGTCCAGAGCCAGGTCTTTGGTGGAGGATGATGTTTGATGGTTCCTCGAATTTCAATGGGCATGGTATAGGCGCCGTTTTGATGAACCCAAAGGGTGGGTTCACTCCGTTTACAACCAGGTTAGACTTTGAGTGTACTAATAATGTCGCGGAGTATGAAGCATGTATTCTCGGCCTCGAAGCAGCAATTCACCTCCGAATCAAACTTTTTAAAGTAAGTGGTGACTCAGCCTTGGTTATTTACCAAGTACAAGGCAAATGGGAAACGAAGAATGAGAAGTTAATCCCTTATAAGGACTACATTGTCGAGCTGATTAAGTATTTCGACGAGATAGAATTCGAGCATGTTCCTAGATCTGAGAATCACGTTGCTGATGCTTTAGCCATGTTAGCATCCATGTGGAAAGTTAAATTCGTTAATGAAGCACCTCTTATCCATATTGAACGCAAGGTTGAGCCCGCGTACTGTCAAATGGTCGAAGAGGTTGAGGTGGATGGAAAGCCTTGGTTTCACGACATCAGGAACTATTTAGCCAAGCAAGAGTATCCCGATGGTGCTACTGGTCTGGACAAGAAAACATTTAGGAGACTGGCTTCAAAATTCTTTATCAGTAATGGTGTGTTATACAAAAGAAATCACGACATGGTTTTGCTCAGATGTGTTGATAAACGGGAAGCGGATATGTTACTGCAAGAAATTCACGAGGGGACTTTCGGCACTCATGCCAATGGTTATGCTATGTCTAAGAAGATGCTAAGGGCTGGATATTATTGGTTGACTATGGAAGCTGACTGCATCCAATACGCCAGGAAATGCCATAAGTGCCAAATTTACGCTGATAAAATGCATGTGCCTCCATCACCGTTAAATGTTTTGTCTTCACCATGGCCGTTCTCAATGTGGGGCATTGACATGATTGGGGCAATCGAGCCGAAGGCTTCTAATGGTCATCGTTTTATCCTTGTTGCTATTGATTATTTCACCAAGTGGGTAGAGGCTGCCTCCTACACCAACGTGACTAAGCAAGTGGTTGCCCGCTTCATCAGGAAAGAAATTATATGCCGTTATGGAATTCCAAGTCGGATAATAACTGACAATGGCACCAATCTGAATAACAAGACCATGAAGGAGTTGTGTGACAATTTCAAGATCACTCATCACAATTCTTCTCCGTACCGTCCTAAAATGAATGGGGCCGTTGAAGCTGCGAATAAGAATATCAAGAAAATCCTGCAAAAGATGGTCGTGACTTACAAAGATTGGCATGAGATGTTACCGTTTGCTTTGCATGGATACAGAACCTCAGTGCGAACTTCGACAGGGGAAACACCTTTCTCATTGGTGTATGGAATGGACGCCGTACTTCCCATTGAAGTGGAGATACCTTCTTTAAGGGTGTTGATGGAAGCTGAACTTGAAGAAGCTGAGTGGGTTCAAGACAGACTGGATCAGTTGAATCTCATTGACGAGAAACGCATGACAGCCATGTGCCATGGACAATTATATCAGAAACGGATGAAAAGAGCATTTGATAAGAAGATTCGTATCCGTGAGTCCCGTCAAGGAGAGCTCGTACTCAAAAAGATCTTGCCAGTGCATAAAGATATGCGTGGAAAGTGGATGCCCAATTATGAAGGCCCATTTGTTGTAAAGACCGTTTTCTCCGGAGGGTCTCTGATACTTACAACAATGGATGGTGAAGAGCTTGCACATCCCGTGAATTCTGATGCAGTCCGAAAATATTATGCCTAAAAACCCGCTAAGTCGAAAACCTGGAAAAGGCGACTTAGGTAAAAGTAAGGGTTGAAAAAAGGAAATAATAATAAAAAGCTCGCTAAGTTGAAAACCCGAAAGGGCGACTTAGGCAAAAAAGAGCGTCCCGGTGGATTGAAAACCCGAAAGGGCGGTCCAGGCAAAAGTTAGGGACAAAGGCATTTCATTGCATCAGAAGACACCGATCATCGCAAACACACTTTCCGCATGAGAGCCATTTTCCAGTTCTTTCATCCTCGTCCAAAGCAAGATTCTGGTTTAGTCTTAGTTATTAGTGTCAGTAGGTGTCGTTGGATTCAATGTAACCTTTTCCCATGTTGCCAATTTCAAAACATAACCATCTGTGGAGCTATGCCCTCAGCAAGCTGCCATCCTTTAATAAAAGATACCATTTTGTTACTTACATTCCTTGGTGCATTACTCTTGTTTTCTATTGTTATGCCAAATGCATTTATTCTTAAAATTTTGAAAATGAAAGGTGCATTGAAAATTTTTAAAACTGTTCTTTGAAAACGCAATCGAAAATATAAGAAATTACTTTGACTAGTGGAAATTTCGGAAGGATCTCTTCACTCCTCGAAAAATCTCATTGTTGCAGAAACACTTTTAAATCATTGCCCTGACACAGTCCCCAGAGAGACTATAAGCTGACAACCTTTTCTTGGGTAACTCGAAAGTGTCCCTCAGGTTTTCTTCTCCCTATGTGAAGACATGATACTGTGCACCCAAGCAGATTACCTTCTCCCCAGAGAAGTCAGAATTCTGAATCCAGATTCGGTCCTACCATTGATCCTGTTCTCACCCATGATTGACGTATTGATTGCCGGGAACGCAGGGTATTTCCGTCGAGATGTTTGTTTCATCTCTCGTCCTGTCTATAGTCAATTTCGTCAGCATACACAGGGGCATAAGCGTCACATGCTTATTTCATACACATACTCATTGCATACTCATTTCATAACGTCTTACATACATAGACATTAACATACATAGACATTAACATACATTCACATTAACATGTGCATCAACATATGCGTTAGCATTCACAGGTTCATTATGTTTCACCATCATTGGTTGTTGCCGCCGAGTAACTGGGTTTGTCCATTCTCTCCAAATAGATCGTCAGCCCTAAGCATAAAATACATAAGTGTTTCCAGTTTCCCCACAGAGCTCGATCCTCGTGGATGACGGTTACTTCAGCTATCTTTCCTCACTAGGATAAGATATCTACCCTTCGAGATCATTCCCTCGACGGAGTCTTGATTACCAGTCTTCTTTCTAGCTCGATCCTAGATTGAATCTCAGTATTGTCGGTCGTCGAGCCCAACCGGACGTGCATTTATTTTGCACCATCTGAAGATTTTCACCATATCATGACAGATACGCGACTGTTCTCGCCCGAGAAGTTTATCACTGTACACGGATGTGCATTTATTTTGCACTATCTTTCAAGAAAATCAACCACAATCCTCTACAGATACACGCCAGTTCACGCCTGGGAAATCTATCAGTACATCCTACGGCATCGGTATGCGACTGTTCTCGCCTGAGAAGCCTATCGATACAACAACCTTACACAACCAGATACGCACCTGTTCTCGCCAGAGAAGCTTATCATCATCTGTTATCACCTCTACCAGCTGTTCTTACATGAGAGACTTATTATTGCTACTCTTGCAAAATAAGCGACATCTCTCGCCTGAGAAGCCAATCCTATCTTCGTTATGACTCGCAGCAAATGGCCATCTCCATTGAGAAGTTGGGCTTCCATTTTCCTTGTCGTCTTGAAGTATGGGGAGGTTTGAACCAAATCGTATTCAGGAGAGCACGATCTTGAAGTACGGGGAGGTTTGAGCGGAATCATATTCAGGAGAGCACGATCTTGAAGTATGAGGAAGTTCATTTACCCTTTAGTAAAAGAAGGAGTGGAATCATATTCAGGAGAGCACGATCTTGAAGTATGAGGAAGTTCATTTACCCTTTAGTAAAAGAAGGAGTGGAATCATATTCAGGAGAGCACGATCTTGAAGTATGAGGAAGTTCATTTACCCTTTAGTAAAAGAAGGAGTGGAATCATATTCAGGAGAGCACGATCTTGAAGTATGAGGAAGTTCATTTACCCTTTAGTAAAAGAAGGAGTGGAATCATATTCAGGAGAGCACGATCTTGAAGTATGAGGAAGTTCATTTACCCTTTAGTAAAAGAAGGAGTGGAATCATATTCAGGAGAGCACGATCTTGAAGTATGAAGAAGTTCATTTATTCTTTAGTAAAAGAAGAATCAGAATCATATTCCAGGCGCCGACCTTAAGTATGAGAAGATTTATATATCAGATGAGCAGCAACCTCTTTATTTGAGTACTTATCCTTTTTTGCATGTAAGTCCCTTCCAACGATAAGTGACAGTTCTCCCTCGAGAAGCTTATCAGGGCACTTCCCCATCAAAGCCCATTTATTTTGGCATACAGTCGGTCTCTACCCTGTATATTTGATACGGATTTCCGAAAGGCCCGTCCGATCCCATCACGAAGGATAGTTTACAGAAGCTTGGATGTTATTCTTTGCTCAATGCTCCAGCATTCTGTAATCGATCTTGCAGTCGTGTAGGTCCAGTCTTATTATTAGACATTCCCAAGTGGAGGTCATCTCATAGGTGCCATCTCCATTTAAGGATCTCGCTCTTAAAGTCCATTTATTTTGGCATACAGCCGGTTCTTACCCTGTATATTTGCTACGGATTCCCGAAAAGTCCATTTGATCCTGTCGCGAGGGATAGGTTACAGAAGCTTGGATGTTATTCTTTGCTCAATGCTCCATGCATTCTGTAATCGATCTTGCAGTCGCACATGATCCATGTTTTACTTTTAGATTCCCCAGTGGAGGCCGTCTCATAGGTACCATCTCCATTTGAGAATCTCGTTCCCAAAATGACAATTGGTCGTGCTCACACCAGTTGACCATCATTTTAGAATTCCCCAGTGTTGTACTGTGTCTCGGCGCGTCGCTTTCCCCAGTGTGTTCTTCTCGTAGCGTCTGTCCTTGTGTCGTCATATTCATCATTTCAGCATACGCATCACATCATAATCATGGCATCATCTGCATTAGTCTGTTCTCATTTTGTCCATAGCATTGCATATCGCCACATATAAGGGCAAAATTTTCGGTTATCTATATTTAAATCCCTCCACCATGATTCCTCGAGTCTCCGCCACTCAAATCATCCGGTGTAGCTATTTAAATAGGGGCAACTGTAATACCCCAAATTTTACCCTTACATTTAGTCAGTCATGGCGCATGCCATTGCATTTTTGCATCCATTAATCACTAACCAATCATTGAGCGCGATTTGTTTTGCAGGAATTACTCCTAGGGGCGTTTTGGTTATTTTGAAGCATAATTCGTAATTTTGGGCCCAATGAGGTTTTATCCCTGAGTCATTTATTTACGTGGGTTGATTATGTTAAGATATCAATTTGGTTTGGTTCAAGGCGATGCGAGAATCTGATCTGTGGAACATGGTTTTAACAAGAATTCATTCTTCTATCTTCCAGTTCATTTTAGAGGGAAAACAGTGAAAACTTCGACTGATGAATGGAACTTATTCATGTTGAAGGTATTAAGCTTATTATGCAAGATTGGATCGAATTAATTTCAACCTTTATTCAGGGATGTTTGACTGGTGAGGTTTAATCGGATGTTGAGGTGTTTGCAAATTAAATCATGGAAAAGAAATTGGAAAATGATTTTAATAGAATATGTGAAGTTCATTCATAATATTTTATTATTATTATTACAAATTGTAAAGTAAATTTGGATAGAAATTTGAAGTTTATTCATATCATGAAGAGGAAGTAATTTGGATAAAGAATATTATTGAATTTATTCATAATATTTTTTTATTACAAGTTACAAAAGAGAAATGAAATTGTATTTCCTAAAGAGTCCTAAATCCTAAAGATTTCTAAGTGTTCTTCGTGATGTCCCTCGATCTTCACCGCAAATCTCTGATTAACCTGCACAAAGGGAAACAAAACAAAACAGAATAGAGAAAAAGATGTTAGAAATTGTTTGACACTCTCAGAACATCGTCATCATCGAGTGCCGGGAGTGGCACAACCGAAGCTGCGTCCTACCCCCGTTACCGATCCGCGCCATTGGCGTCAGATCAGGTAACATCTGTTCTTATCTAAGGGGCAGCCGAGAGATAAAAGAGATAGAAGAAGCGGGACTGATTCGTTTTTGCCGTTTCAAAGTCAAGCAAATCCCATTTGATTCCTAAAACCGATACCGAGGTAAACACTAGCCAACTCAGGTTCAAACCCGGATGCCGACGGGTCTGAACCATTTTTTTCGTCACCTGAAGTACATGAATCAGATGGTATCAGCTCACAACAGAATCCATAAGCTGCACAAAAACATGAGCAGATAATTCAATTCAAAATGCAGCTCAGAAGGCAATCAGTTCAGACTCGAAGGTTATCATCGCTAAAGCAATACAATCAAAACCAAATGGCAGCAGTATTTCTCGACGGTTCAGACTGATAGTCATCATCACCGTGTAACCTTCTCGGCGGCGTTGATCTGTACGAAGTATTAGTCCTGCAAGAAGAAGAAGAAAAGTAAGCTTATACTGATAACCCAAACTGAATAAAAACATAAGACTGAACCAGCTTTGTTGTTTCACAATCAAACAAACGGTTGCAGAATTCAGAGACTGCTCGAGTTAGGCTGAGTTCAGACAAGACGACATCAAGTCCGACATCACGGAGAGCCAAACTGCATCAAACTTGAACAAACATCATAAATGCAAAGCTGGCCCAAGTTCAGAAAGAAAAAGAGGGACTAATGAGTTGTAAGTATCAAACTCAACTCATGCGCAAGAACAGGAAAAACCAAGTCAAACAAATCTACCACAAAAGGCTCAGAATACAAACCACACTGCATCAGATAAAACACAAAATCACAGCACAAAATCACAGCACAAAATCATAGCACAAATCATACCAGAAAGAGCAAGGATAAGCTCACGTAATCACATCAGTTCAGGGCAAGCCTGAATCAAAGGTGCAAGTCACCATGACAAGCCAACAAAGCAGTAAGCTAGGGGCATCATGGAATAAGGCACCGAATGCAAGGGCATCAGCTATCGCACATCATGGCCCAACATAATCTCACAGAAACAGTCAATCTGAAAGCCAACAATCAGTCACTATCTTGCTCGCAACACAAATAGCATCCCAGAACTCATGTTCTGAACCCAACCAAGCATCGAAAACAACCAATCTCGAAGGCTCCCAACAATCATCGAGAGTAGAAACAAGAACGGATGCCCTGGTGTAACACGGTGGGAGAACTGACTTTAAACAATGTTGCGGATAGCAAGAGTCGCCACCGACTTTTATTTTATCCATAAGGAAAGGTTATAAAAGAACAGGAAAGACCTTAGAGAATATTTTGGGTCCGGGGGGTAGGTTATGAAAAGGGAAGGTGTTAGCACCCTGTTCATCCATGGTTATCCATGGGCTCTTAGGTACTTAAGCTCACTTTTGAATTGTTTTGAAAGTGTAGTGTGTGAATAGAAAATTTTCAGAATAGTTAATAAATAATCCATGTAAGGATGTGTTAAGAACTTGTTTGAAAACTTGTTGAAAATTTGTTTAAGTGTGAAACAGTTTTGAAGTGAGCAAGCACCTAGGAGTAACCTACCCTAATGTTTAAAGGTCTTTCTTATTCTTTATTCTTTCCTTTAGTAAGACTATCCCTACTATAATGGAGTAGGTAATCCTTACTTTGGATGTTAAGGGACATGTGAGGGACAATTTGACTTTGAAGGCCATTGTGGGATGTAATAAGCACATATAAGGGACCATCATCATTTTTCGAAAGGGACTCGATTCGTAAAGGCAACCATAAGGGACTTTGATGATTTTTCTATTTGAGGGACTTGCTTTATACACCCCACTTAACCATTATTCGTAGGCAACTTGAGGGATATCCTTAGGAAGTGAGACGGCGATTAAAATCGACTTACGTGTGTGACGTGTTTATTTTAGTTATCTTTATTTAAAAGTGATCTAAATTTATTTTAATATTACATACATGTTGTTACACTCCCTAATTACTAACCATAATAATAATTAAATAATTAAACAACTTTACATCCAAGAAACAATTACAAAATAATAAGCAAAATAATTAAATAGCAAAGATAAATAAAATATAAATAAGCAATAATAAATAATAAAGGGGGTTAATTCTAAGTTTACTCGGCAAGACATCGCATCTTGTGCCTACGTATCCTTACGGGAGTGGAATCAGAGTAATCGTAGTTCCCCTCAATAGGGAGGTTAGAAACTTCTTGACTGTGGTCAAGGTCTCACGGGGAATAAACGCATCTTAAGGACACGCTTACGTGGAGTGTAGGAACTCCAAATCTCTACGTTGAAATGTTAAGTTGTAATTAGGGTTAGGTTAGGGATTCCGCGGCGGGAAACCCTAAAATGAGCGCGGCGGCTCTTTGACCTAATGCTAGGGGTAAAATTGTAATTTTGCCTGCGGCGAGGCATTTGTGAAAATTAGGGTTTGTAAAAGTTGATTACTATACTAGGGAGTTTTATTGTTAACTAAACAAATTGACAAAAAGGCGTAATTATTTATAAAAGTTTTTTTTTTCTTTTTAATGAAGGAATACTATTTAAAAAGGTTATTAGAATGAAAAAGTTAAAATTAAATTAGCAAAAGATTGTAATAAAAAAAAGGTTGTTTTTAGTTATAAAGAGAGTACGGTTGATTAAATTGGAAATTAAAAAATAACTAGGATGGATTTTTAAAAGATTAATTAGCCAGATAGTTAAAAAACCAATTAGTAAAATGTTATTAGTTTATTTAGAAAAAAAGCGATTAATTAGTTTAAAAAAGGGTTAGAGAGATGATTAACGGTAAACGTGTGGTATCGTGAGTGTGTGTGCAGGAATCATTTCCACAAGATACACGAACAGAACAAATGGGGAAAAACGAAGCGACGGAACCCTAAGCCCCCCTTCGATCCCAAAATCGCTTGATTAGCATCTCTTCCACCTTTCTCAGACCGCAATCGATCTCTTCATTCGTCGCTTCCTTCCACTTTCGGACCTGAAATCAACTCAGAAACGTCAGTAGTTCAATGAGATTAATGAGAACAAGAGCTTACCGAATGTTTGCGATGGCGGTGTTTGGAGATGACAAGAACAGATGCTCCGTCGGTTGAGCTCACGGTGCCTGGGATTGTCTTTTTCAACGGAAAAGATAAGCGTTCTCTCTTCTCAATTTTCTAGGTTACGATGGTGATTTTCGGTGTCTTACGATAATTTTCGATCCCCCTTCTCTTTCTCTTTAGCCTCCTTTTATAGGTCTTCAGAATGCAAAACATCTTGGATGAACAATGAATACTAACTTGAATGTTGATTGATTGTTGATTTAGGGTTTCCGATTTAGGATGAATCAGTTTGAAAACTTCCCCTTTTCGTCCAATTTTGTTTAATGTTTGTTAAATGGAAATTCAAAATCGTAATCTCTTGTATCAATCTGATTAAAGCTTTAATTCAATATTGGATTTGATTTGGGGAATCTTGATTTGATGCTGAGGAATCTGAATAGGATCTTTTTAACATAGGGTATATTCCTCAAAGGGTTTACTAATCCAATCATTATGTTTTGGCAGGTGTAGAAAGCGATGGTTTTGGGCCAGAAGAATTAGTAGCCCAGAAGAGAGAATAAGCTCACATTTGATACACTCTTGTGAGGGCTTCCACGAAAACGAAGTTGGTGACGAGGAGAAACAGCTTCGAAGGTCTTTTTGTGAATAAGCTGGATGCAGGGTACGTTGTTCCTTTCAATCCAATCTCTGCTTCTTGTTCGTTCGTATTGGACATGCATCTAACATCGTTTTCCGCTTCTCATGTACTTCGATGGTGGCGTTTGGAGTAACTCATTGTGCACCTCGTTGTTCTTGTCCTAGTTATCTTGATTCGTGTTGGGATATGACAAGTGATGGATTTCATGCTCTGAGGGTTTGAACTTTCTCACTCTATTCTTATATTAAGGTCTTTGTGGGTTGATAATGCACCTCTGCAGGTGGGCAATGACCGGTGTTGTTGTGCGAATTGCTTCATTCCTATATTGCTAGCTGCTTGTGAATTATATTGGCAGGTTATCGTGTATGCTGTGTGAATTACTTTGTGTTGCTAGCTGCCAATGCTCCTACTTGCTGGGCTATCTTTGAAACTGACAGGGTCGCATTCTTGTGTTTATTTCCACCTGAATTTTCTTCTTCTGCTTTCAGGGATAAACTTGAGCTTTGAGACTGCCGGTTTTATGTCGTTTACCGAGAAAAAGGTTGTGGTTATGATGATAAAGTAACTGTCTTGGGGATGGAAAGGCAGTTGTCTGTGCAAATCTTTGCTGCCTGCGAAAGAAATTTGTCTTTACTTTGTCTGATGTTTAGTAGGAGGTTGGTGACAGCTTCGGTTGCCGCCCTTCCAGCAGCTTGAACCTTATGCCCGATGACGAGATGAATTGAGGGCTGAGCATTTCTCAATCGTCTTTTTGACTTTGCTTGTTTTGTGTGGACATTGCGTAACTACGATACTTCTATTACTTACTTATCCATAATGTTATTGCTTGATGAAGCTTGTTTTGCGGAAGGTCAACGCCTCTGGTGTCGGAACAACGTAAAAGATGTGACATGAGATTATTGGTGCTGTTTGTTGTGCGATAAGAGGCTATGATGTTGTCCTCAACTGAGCCTCTGTGTTGGATAATTTTTCTTGCTAACTTCGTGCACTTCCAGCCTCCAATTGGCCTTACAGATTTGCTTGATAGTTGCTACAATATTTACTTGATGAATGGCATTTTGTTTTGGCTTTGAGATAGAGATCATTTATCGGCCCGAACTTCTTTTACCTCTTCATCTTTCTCGGCTGTCCCGTATTGATAAGAACAGAAATTGCTTGATCTGACGCCGATGGCGCAGATCGGTAACGGGGGCAGGACGCAGCTTCGGTTGTGCCACTCCCGGCACTCGATGATGACGCTGTTCTGAGAGTGTCGAAAAAACTCCTAACCTTTTTTCTATATTGTTTGTTTTGCTTTGATGTGCAGGTTAGTCGAGATTTGCGGTGAAGATCGAGGGACATCATGAAGACTTAGAATTCTTTAGGACTTAGGGCTTTTTAGGATAGAAGTAACATCTGTAGTTGAAATTTTACAGCAATTCAGAATGTGAAACAATTTATTCCTTTTTGTATCATGATATCTTTTATGAAATGAAAATGTCAGAACTTCATTTATATATCCATGACTGTTCAGCTTTGAATTTATATTTATTTCTTAGTTATAAATTATAAACGTTTGCGAATAAATCCACAAATATTTAAAATCATTAACTTAGTCATAAACCATAAATATTCACGAATGATATTCTTGTCTGTGTACTTGTCTCGCCCGTAATCCTAATCTCATCCACTGATTAAATTCACTTGCATTCCAACTTAAATTCTAGCCAGCAATTTCATAACCAAACACGGATGTGCGCCATGGTCACAACATTTTCAGCATCAACAGCAAAACTAATCGTAATTAAACTCCACTGACCAAATGCCAAATCTCAATATGATCAGAACTGGTGATTGATAAATGCCTCAAAACCATAACGCATCAAATGCCTCAGAATTTTAATAACAGCCCGGCTTCAAGGAATTGGTAGAATTTGTGTAAAATGACCAAAATACCCCTGGGACCAAATCTCTCTTTGATGTTGGCAAAAAAAATCATGAAGTTTGACTTTGGTTTGACCACAGTTGACCTCAGTTTGACTTTTTAACTGCATTGACTGCTTTTGACTTATCTGATCATCTGACTGAGCAAACTTTTGAGAAAAGTCTTGAAACTTGACATGGGGGTTCTTATACACATAGAAGATGTTATGAAGCTCACTTGAAGTCTTGGAAGTCCATTTAGCCTGATTAAAGTCAAAACCCTAGTTTTGGATGCACTGCTTAGGAGGTGCATTGTCTGAGGGAATTGTCAACTCTTCTGACCAATTGTGGACTTTGTGAACCTTGTGAATCTTCATAAAGTAGCTTGTGGACTTTATGAACTTCATGAAAGGTTATGCAAGTTGTTGGAGAACTTGTGAACCTTGTGAACCTTCTTAGAACACAAAGTCTTGTATTGTGAGGGCAAATTTTGGGGTGCAACAGCTGCCCCTGTTCAATTTTCTGAAACCTGAGGGGTTAGATTGGTATATTTGCTAGTCGTAACCTGGAAGGTTGAAGGGGATTGAACACAAAAGCCCAAAAATTTGCACTCACCAGTGCACTAGAGTGGTACAGATGGCTAGTTGAATATGATTGAGTGGGCTTAAAGATGCCACTAGGGGGGAGCAGTTCAAAATATGGGTGTATGATGAAAGCTGTCAGGAGCAGCATGTCTTCATGAGGATAGAGCAATCAATAGTGATAACCCTAAAGCAGTCTTGAAGCAATGATATGATTTCAGGAGGATAGAACAACGAATGGCTCTAAAGCAGTCTTGAAATAATAATGTGATATGTCTTCAGGAGGATAGAGCAATCAATAGCTCTAAAGCAGTCTTGAAGTAATGATGTGATATGTCTTCAGGAGGATAGAGCAATCAACAGCTCTAAAGCAGTCTTGAAGTAATGATTTCAGGAGGATAGAGCAATGGATAGCTCTAAAGCAGTCTTGAAATAATAATGTGATATGTCTTCAGGAGGATAGAGCAATCAATAGCTCTAAAGCAGTCTTGAAGTAATGATTTCAGGAGGATAGAGCAATGGATAGCTCTAAAGCAGTCTCGAAATAATTAGATGGCTTCAGGAGGATAGAGCAATGAATAGCTCTAAAGCAGTCTTGAAGTCATGAGAGGCTATCAGGAGGATAAAATAACCCTGAGGTTACAATAAAGCAGTCCCAAAGTAATAAGAAGCTCATCAGGAGGATAAAGTAACCTTGAGGTTACAATAAAGCAGTCCCAAAGATCATAAGCTTGTTTGTTGGATAATTAACCTGGAAACAAGGTAGCATTCTGTATAACAACATTAGTTTATGCTTTATGTATGCATGTATGACATGATGCACTTAGGTAATGTACTATAGACATATATGTTATGGTATGATGTAAATGATGTATGTATGATATGACACTGCTGGAAGTGTCTGGATATCCTTGTATAACAACTGCTGGCCAAGGAAAATAAATCCCGATTCGTTGAAGAATATATAACCCTCCGTCTGCTGGGAATAACAAGGTATAGATAACCTCCCGTTGTTGGGGATAACAAGGTATAGATAACCTCCCGTTGTTGGGGATAGTAGGATAAGTATAACATCCCGTCTTCGTTCATCGTGCCCTTATTGGAAAGTAATTTCCCGTATATCCGTATGAGGATAAAAGAGATGGATATAAATTCCAGGGGAGATTAGACTTTGTGAAAATGGATTAGTCCTACTGATGGTTTGTAACTGTCTTGTAAAGATGAACCGGCGAAGCTTCGTTGAAATCCTTCCCTCGTTCGTCCTTAGGAAATACTATTACTGCATTTTCATGCATTTCTGGTAAACATCAATCATATTAAAAGCATACATGCATTTCTGGTAAACATCAATCATATTCAAAGGCATACATACATTCAAACACAACCAATGGACGTTTCGCTTATGTAAATAGGGTAAAAGTAAATCTGGATTCAAAAGATGGAATTTATTTATATCAAAAGTGACCCATACACGGGTAAGTTTGTACAAGGAGACATAAACCCTAGTAAGAGAATTTTGTCATGAAGTTTTACAAAAAGAATCAGCTATGTGGGAAATAATCCTATTGGGTTTCAATTCTACTATTGCCACTCAAGTATCTCATCTTCTTGCTGTTGAGACGGAAACGATTGGATTGAGCTTTATCTGTTTGAGCTTGAGTAAGTAGTACAACTGGTTGCAGTTTCATGAGTGATCCAAAAGAGACATAGTCATACGCTTTAATCCCTAACTTTTGCCTGGATTGCCCTTTCAGGTTTTCAATCCACCGGGATACCCTTTTTTGCCCAAGCCGCCTTTTCAGGTTTTCGACTTGCCGGGTGTACATCTTTTTATATATATATCCCTAATTTTTGCCCAAACCCTTTTGGTTTTCCGGGATGCCCTTATTTTTTCCTAGGCCTGTCAACCTAGCGGGTCTCTTTTTATGCGTAGTATTTTTTAACTATGTCTGCGTTTACAGGTTGTGGGAAGTCTTCACCATCCATTGTAGTCAGTATCATGGCACCTCCTGAGAACACTGTCTTGACTACAAATGGTCCCTCATATGTTGGAGTCCACTTGCCCCTAGGATCACCCTGTGGTAATATGATACGCTTGATTACCAAGTCACCAGCCTGATATACCTTTGGCTTAACCTTCTTGTTAAAAGCTTTGATCATCCGTTTCTGGTACATCTGGCCATGACAAACTGCTGCTAACCTTTTCTCATCAATCAAATTTATCTGGTCAAGTCGAGTCTGAATCCACTCATCTTCATCCAAGCCTGCATCCTTCATAATTCTCAAGGAACTGAATCTTCATATCAATAGCAACTTGCATACCCATGATACATGCCTCATACTCAGCCATGTTATTGGTACAATAGAAACAAAGTCTGGCAGTAATCGGGGTATTACAACCTTCAGGGGAGCTAATCACAACACCAACACCATTACCATGTGCATTGGAGGCACCATCAAAAACCATAGTCCATCGGGATCCTTGTTCAGGTCTGTCATATTGTCCAGGTTCTTTGGTAACAGACATAATGTCTTCATCAGGGAACTCAAAATTCATTGACTGGTAATCATCTACTGCTTGATGAGCCAAATGATCAGCAACAACACTCCCCTTAATGGCCTTCTGAGTAGTATACTGTATATCATATTCCGTCAAGATCATTTGCCATCTTGCAATTCTTCCGGAGAGAGCAGGTTTCTCAAATATGTACTTGATTGGATCCATCTTCGAAATCAACAAGGTAGTATGGGTCAACATATACTGTCTTAGTCGGCGAGCAGCCCATGCCAAAGCGCAGCAAGTTTTCTCGAGCAGTGAGTATCTTGTTTCACAGTCGGTAAACTTTTTGCTAAGGTAGTATATTGCCTGCTCTTTTCGACCAGACTCGTCATGTTGCCCCAATACACACCCCATTGAGTTGTCTAATACTGTTAAATACATAATCAAGGGTCTTCCATCAACTGGTGGCATTAAAATTGGAGGTTCTAGCAAATATCTCTTGATTTCATCAAAGGCAGTCTGGCACTCATCATTCCATTCCATCACCTGATCTTTCTTCAACAACTTGAAGATTGGCTCACAGATGGTAGTTAATTGGGAAATAAATCTTGCAATGTAGTTCAATCGTCCCAAGAAACCTCTAACCTCCTTCTCAGTACGGGGAGCTGGCATCTCTCGTATAGCTTTCACTTTTGCAGGATCCACTTCAATACCTTTTCCACTGACAATGAAACCCAAGAGTTTTCCAGATCTAACTCCAAAAGTACACTTGTTTGGGTTCAATCTCAACTTGTATTTCTTCAACCTCTCAAACAACTTGTGCAGATGATCAAGATGTTGCTCTTCATTCTGAGATCTGGCTATCATATCATCCACATATACCTCTATCTCATGATGAATCATATCATGAAACAAAGCCACCATAGCACGCTGATATGTTGCCCCTGCATTCTTCAAACCAAATGGCATTACCTTATAGCAAAAGGTGCCCCACTGTGTCACAAATGTTGTCTTCTCCATATCTTCAGGTGCCATCTTGATTTGATTGTAACCAGAGAAACCATCCATAAAAGAGAATACCTTATGCTGAGCAGTGTTGTCTACCAGAATATCGATATGAGGAAGTGGAAAGTCGTCTTTAGGGCTAGCCTTGTTCAGATCTCTGTAGTCTACACACATACGTACCTTACCATCTTTCTTAGGAACTGGTACCACATTTGCAACCCACTGAGGATAAGAAGTTACGGCCAAGAACCCTGCATTGAACTGTTTCATTACCTCTGCTTTGATCTTTTCTGACATTTCAGGACGCATACGACGAACCTTCTGCTTCTTTGGACGACAATCTTCTTTCACTGGCAAACGGTGAACCACAATGTCTGTATCCAACCCTGGCATATCTTCATAAGACCAAGCAAAGATCTCCACATAGTCACGTAGCATCTGAATCAACCTGCTCTTGACACTGTCCTCTAAATCAGCCCCTATTTTGACCTCTTTTCTGTTTTCTTCAGTTCCCAGATTCACAACTTCGACTGGCTCTTCATGTGGCTGTATAGCTTTCTCTTCTTGTTGTAACAACCTAGCAAGCTCCACAGGTATTTCACAATCGTCCTCGTTTCCGTCTTCAGTTTGATAGATCGGATTCTCGAAATTGTAATTGGCAATAGTAGAACTGTTATCAACTGGATCCAGAGTGGATGAGGATCTGCATTCTAGTGACGTGGGTGTGTGTAAGAACACATAGCTGATAAAGCAAAAATAAAAGAAAAAGGAAGACAAGGAACACAATATTTACGAAAACGAAACGTCCACTGATTTTATTGAATGCAGTATGCAAATGAAATGACAACCCGCAACAAGCACACCATTGTGCCCCGGGTAAGGCACATGGCTTGAAAGTTTAAATTACAAATTTAAAAACATAACACAGCAATAGTATTTACTCCTGACTAAAGGAGATAGGGATAACATCTTCAGCTTTCCAATTATTGAGTCCAGCACCCACAGTAGGAAAAATCCATGCCTCCAAGTTGTAGTCTTCATCTTGATCTCCCACAGCATTGATAACCCCTTGATTGGTGATACGAACAGCACGAACACGACGAACAGCCTTCTGGGACTCTTCTTCCACCACAGCTTTTGCATCATTGAGGGAGGCCATTGCCATTGTTGGAGGGTTTCTGATGACCACAGGAACCTTCTTCACAGCAGGAGGAGTCACACAATCCTTAACAGCCCAGGGAACCACTTCAAATGACTGACATGGAGTTTCAATGTATTCACCTTCTACTTCCAGATACTTGAAAGTGTTTACATGGCTGACAAAGTATTCTTCCTCTCCAAAGACAGTAACAACTTTTCCATTCACTGGATATCTCAACTTTTGATGTAATGTGGAGGTCACAGCACCTGCCCCATGGATCCAGGGACGACCAAGCAGACATGAGTACGAAGGACGAATATCCATCACATAGAATGTAGCAGTAAACACCTGAGAGCCAACCTTGATTGGAAGATCAATTTCCCCATGCACTACTCTTCTAGAACCATCAAAAGCCTTTACCACAATATTACTGGGCTTCAATACCGTATCTTCAGGACTCAGCTTGTTCAGGACTTCCTTAGGCAACACATTCAGAGAGGAACCATTGTCTATCAGCACATGAGACAGGGTAGTGCCCCTGCATTCAATTGAAATATGCAAGGCCCTGTTATGATCCCTCTTGGCAGGGGTCAAGTCAGCATCAGAAAATCCTAACCCGTTGTCATAGGTCAGGTGAGCAACACAATTCTCAAACTGGTCCACAGAAATTGCACTGGGTACATGAGCCATCTTTAGAAACTTGATCAATGACTTGGCATGAGCCTCAGAACATAATAACAAGGAGAGCATAGAAATCTTTGAGGGAGTATGCCCCAGCTGATCAACAATATCATAATCACTCTTGCGAATGATTTTCAATACTTCTTCCATCTGCTTAGAGAGGTCATCAGCAGCTGGCACATCAGTAGATACAGGCTCAATAACATGACCCTTGCCCCGAGCATCAGTGGTGGAAGTAACAGCAGGAGTAACTGCACTCTTAGAAGCAACTGGAGGAGAGAAGACTCTTCCACTACGAGTGATCTTGCTAGATCCAGCAATATTATCAATGTCAACAGGCATATCAGGTAAAGGCTCCTGCTTGACACCATGGATGTAAACATCAGACCCATAGTGCCATGGCACAGCTTTGTCAGATGTATAAGGAATAGGACCAGGAGTGGTAATGATCAGAGGAGCTACTCTGGCTTCAGCAACAACTTTCACAGGACCTTCAGCAGTAATCTTGATTGGGCCCTGATGAGTGATTTTAATGGGACCCTTTGAAGTGATTCTTAGTGGTACTTTGTCAACCATGTCAACCTCTCCAATCTTCTTACCCTGAGTCAGATGATCCACCATACTTTCTACAGATGCTGGTTTTCTTTCAAACACTATAGCATATTTATCCATGAGACGTTGAATCCCATCTCTCAAAATGAAGCAACTATCCGGCTTATAGGTACAATATAGACAATCTTCATGACAACCTGGAAAGATCCCAGCTTGTACTAACCTCTTTTTGATAACAGACAATGGTGTGCTCAACTCCATAACTGAATAGACATGCAGATCTTCATCAATATCTTCATCAATGGCGTTGACAGTCTTCTCGTGATTTGGCATTGGAGCTGTAATCACATTTGGAGTACCTGGTGGATCAAACTCAATTTCTCCAGCATCAATCATATCCTGAATTTTGTTCTTCAAGACCCAGCAGTTATTAGTATCATGTCCTAGACAGTTTGAATGATATGCACATCGTGCATTGGGATTGTACTTGGGAGAGGTAACATTGGGATTCTGAGGAGCCTCCTTCAGGGTAATAAGTTCAGCTTTCAACAAGTGTTGCAATGCCTGAGCCATTGACATGTTGATCTTCGTGAACTGTCTTCTAGCCCTCTGTTGGTTGCCTTGAGGCTGCTCTGTTGTTGCAGGAGTTGGATTTGAAATATGAACTGCACTAACAGACTGATGCCTTCTGTTACGATCAGGCTGACCATACACAGCATTAGATTCTTTCTTCCCAGTGGGAGGCTTCTTTGCAGCACCTGATGAAGAAGTGCCCACTTGGATCTTACCACTCTTGATACCATTCTCTACTCGCTCTCCTGTCATGATCAACTCAGTGAAGCCAGATGATGAGCTTCCAATGAGATGACTGTAAAACGGACCATTCAGCGTACACATGAACATATCAACCAACTCCCTATCAGTCAAAGGGGGTCGAACTCTTCCAGCTAAGTCTCTCCACTTCTGAGCATACTCCTTAAAGCTTTCTTTGGCACCCATAGACATGCTTTGAAGCTGCATGCGAGTGGGGGCTAAGTCAGCATTGTATTGATACTGCTTGTAGAAAGCTTCAGCAAGGTCATTCCAATCTCTGATGTTGACACTCTCCAACTGATAATACCACTCTAGCTGAGCTCCAGATAAACTTTCTTGAAAGAAATGGATCCACAACTTTTTATCAGCAGTGTGGGGTTGAATTCTTCTGACATAAGACCTCAGATGCAATTTGGGACAAGAGACCCCATCATAGACAACAAATGTAGGAACTTTGAATCCAATGGGTATGACCACCCCAGATATCAAGCTCAAATCCTCAAAATCCAGCCCAGATGATTTCTGTAATTCCATAGCATCCATTCTATCCACCAGCATCTTGAATTTGTCTTCGTTAGGCTCATGGTAGTAGTTAGCCTCAGAATCAGAGTCCCCCATAGCGTTGTGGAGACTGCCTATCTCCTGCTCAGATTCTTCAGATTCATAGTCTTCAACCTGTTCCTTGGTCTTGGCAGGACCTTTGAACCTTCTTCCCATGTTGAGCAACCCAGCAGACCTTCTAGCCTTCTTAGTCTTCTTGGTCAGCAGTGTCTTCAATTCATCCTGCCCCTTGGATAGGTTCAGGATCAGCTCTTGGAACTGTGCATTCTGTGCCTGGAGATCCTTAACTGATTGTTCAAGAGCCATTGCTGAAATAAACAGCGAGGAGATGAGAAACCTGTGCACAATTATAAACCTGTGATGCAATGATATGGGAATGCATATGCAATGTTTTCAAGGACCGCAGGATTTAAATTTGCTTAAACAAACAAGAAAGTAACTTTTTATTAGTAATAACTTGTTTTGCCTTTTAGGCTTACAAAAAATGAAAACGAAATAAGTACAAAAGATGGGGTTTTAAGTCTCCCATGGACGTTTCCTCTTTGTGTTGAGGTATGAGTTGAGGTTTCGTTCCTCATGAAGTAGCTTTGTTAGCTCTAGGATCCTTGCTTGGCTTGCTTTGTAATGAGCCTCGAAAGTATCCCTTTGCTCTTTCAGTTGGATCCATGATCTCTGCAAGTCTTCTATATCAGTAGGCATGTCTGGGTGAAGGATGGTATAAGCTGTGTCTCCTTCAGCAACAGGTTCCATGGTAACTGGTAGGACGGCAGGATATGGCATCATGAGTGTCTGAGCACGAGATCGTACCCATCTGAGATAAGCCTCCATAGGAATAGTGTACTTAGGCTCCAGTGTCTTGCTGTCAATCCTGTTTACCTTTCCCCAAGCTCGGATGAATCTCTGGCGGTAACCCTGAAGATCGTTGTCGTAATCAAACACAATGCCCTGAATCAACATGTCATGTGGACCATCGCTCCGGGCGTAACCAAACTGTCGTAAAGCTAGAGATGGGTTGTAGGTGATGCCTCTTCTTATGCCTAGAAGTGGCACATTAGGAAACTCCCCACAACGGTCAATGGTGGTGACATTCTCCATAGATCTGGAGCACCAATGGATGTCTGAGTGAGAAAGTGACATGATCCTCTTGGACCATCTGAACCCTTGCTCATTCTTCATTACTGAGCGAGGAAGGTGAGAAATAAACCACCTAGAAAGTAAAGGTATGCAGCACATCAAAGTTCCTCTTGCCCTTGTAGTACGGGTGTGAAGAGAATGTAGGATGTCTCCAAGTAAGGTAGGCACTGGATTGTGACTCAGGAATATGTTGATGGCATGAACGTCTATGAACTGATCAGGATTGGGGAACAACACTAAGCCATAAATCAATAAGGCTAAGATCTCCTCAAAAGCATCGTAGCTCATAGCCTTCAAGAACATTTGAGCTTTATCCACTAATACCTTGGCAAGAATACCTTTAACTCCACTTCTCGTCTCTAGAACAATGTCAGACTTCTTCAGATGTAGAGCTGCAGCAATAACTTCTGGTTTAAGCTCCTTCTCTAAGCCTGTGAATGGCTTCTGATCAAGAACAGGTATACCCAGAAGTTTAGAGAACTCCTCCATGGTTGGAACCAGCTGATAATCAGGAAATGTAAAGCAATGGTGCTTAGGGTCAAAGAACTGAAACAGCACACTCATCATGTCTTCACTGAACCCTGAAGTAACTAGATCCAATAGGTGACCATGTCTCTGGACGAACTGGGAATGATCAGACAATTGGGAAACCAACTCTTTGAGCTTGGGAGGTATCCCTACAAAGTTGATCCTGATGGTGTTTCTACGAGCAGAAGCCATGACCTGCAACAAAGAACAAAAATAAATCCCTTGGTCCTTGAAATGGTTAGGGAAAATGATATGCTCATGATGCATGATGATGTCATGATGTTATGTTCAATCACAAACATGTGGCACACACAAACAAGTCACACAATTGCCCTAGGTTTAAAGGCTTGCGTGAGGTTTAAAGGTAAGTACCCTCCCCTGAAGTTAGATGGTTCATCCTGTCCTACAAAAGTAACCGGGTTCTAAGGGATCTCAATATCATTGATCCTTCACAAGGGTGGTTGATCAGAAGGCAACTCACTTGCCAACCAAAACCCTCCAAGTTTAAGATCTCAATGAGCGTAGCATCGAGTGTCAACCAACTTCAGTCTGCACCAAAGTCGGTTACCTCACTACTTTCTAAAGGCCAAGATGAGTTAACTAGGGTTCTAAAAGTCAGTTAGTGCATTGACAACATATGGCAGCCTCAATATTATCCTCAACTTGACTTAAGGAATATAAGCACCAACCAAGAAGTCGCACTAACTATGGCCACCAGATCAACCGTATCGATATACGTCGTACAGTTTCCTTGGTCTATTGCCATTTACCTAAGGTACACTAGATCCGGGTTAGGACCTTTCACACATAAGAGCACCCCAACAATATAATAATAAAGCAAACAAGGCAAACAATTTAAAGTGATCTTAATTCCTAAGGGTACCCCTCTTAAATAGGTCCCCAGCAGAGTCGCCAGTTCTGTAACACGGTGGGAGAACTGACTTTAAACAATGTTGCGGATAGCAAGAGTCGCCACCGACTTTTATTTTATCCATAAGGAAAGGTTATAAAAGAACAGGAAAGACCTTAGAGAATATTTTGGGTCCGGGGGGTAGGTTATGAAAAGGGAAGGTGTTAGCACCCTGTTCATCCATGGTTATCCATGGGCTCTTAGGTACTTAAGCTCACTTTTGAATTGTTTTGAAAGTGTAGTGTGTGAATAGAAAATTTTCAGAATAGTTAATAAATAATCCATGTAAGGATGTGTTAAGAACTTGTTTGAAAACTTGTTGAAAATTTGTTTAAGTGTGAAACAGTTTTGAAGTGAGCAAGCACCTAGGAGTAACCTACCCTAATGTTTAAAGGTCTTTCTTATTCTTTATTCTTTCCTTTAGTAAGACTATCCCTACTATAATGGAGTAGGTAATCCTTACTTTGGATGTTAAGGGACATGTGAGGGACAATTTGACTTTGAAGGCCATTGTGGGATGTAATAAGCACATATAAGGGACCATCATCATTTTTCGAAAGGGACTCGATTCGTAAAGGCAACCATAAGGGACTTTGATGATTTTTCTATTTGAGGGACTTGCTTTATACACCCCACTTACCCATTATTCGTAGGCAACTTGAGGGATATCCTTAGGAAGTGAGACGGCGATTAAAATCGACTTACGTGTGTGACGTGTTTATTTTAGTTATCTTTATTTAAAAGTGATCTAAATTTATTTTAATATTACATACATGTTGTTACACTCCCTAATTACTAACCATAATAATAATTAAATAATTAAACAACTTTACATCCAAGAAACAATTACAAAATAATAAGCAAAATAATTAAATAGCAAAGATAAATAAAATATAAATAAGCAATAATAAATAATAAAGGGGGTTAATTCTAAGTTTACTCGGCAAGACATCGCATCTTGTGCCTACGTATCCTTACGGGAGTGGAATCAGAGTAATCGTAGTTCCCCTCAATAGGGAGGTTAGAAACTTCTTGACTGTGGTCAAGGTCTCACGGGGAATAAACGCATCTTAAGGACACGCTTACGTGGAGTGTAGGAACTCCAAATCTCTACGTTGAAATGTTAAGTTGTAATTAGGGTTAGGTTAGGGATTCCGCGGCGGGAAACCCTAAAATGAGCGCGGCGGCTCTTTGACCTAATGCTAGGGGTAAAATTGTAATTTTGCCTGCGGCGAGGCATTTGTGAAAATTAGGGTTTGTAAAAGTTGATTACTATACTAGGGAGTTTTATTGTTAACTAAACAAATTGACAAAAAGGCGTAATTATTTATAAAAGTTTTTTTTTCTTTTTAATGAAGGAATACTATTTAAAAAGGTTATTAGAATGAAAAAGTTAAAATTAAATTAGCAAAAGATTGTAATAAAAAAAAGGTTGTTTTTAGTTATAAAGAGAGTACGGTTGATTAAATTGGAAATTAAAAAATAACTAGGATGGATTTTTAAAAGATTAATTAGCCAGATAGTTAAAAAACCAATTAGTAAAATGTTATTAGTTTATTTAGAAAAAAAGCGATTAATTAGTTTAAAAAAGGGTTAGAGAGATGATTAACGGTAAACGTGTGGTATCGTGAGTGTGTGTGCAGGAATCATTTCCACAAGATACACGAACAGAACAAATGGGGAAAAACGAAGCGACGGAACCCTAAGCCCCCCTTCGATCCCAAAATCGCTTGATTAGCATCTCTTCCACCTTTCTCAGACCGCAATCGATCTCTTCATTCGTCGCTTCCTTCCACTTTCGGACCTGAAATCAACTCAGAAACGTCAGTAGTTCAATGAGATTAATGAGAACAAGAGCTTACCGAATGTTTGCGATGGCGGTGTTTGGAGATGACAAGAACAGATGCTCCGTCGGTTGAGCTCACGGTGCCTGGGATTGTCTTTTTCAACGGAAAAGATAAGCGTTCTCTCTTCTCAATTTTCTAGGTTACGATGGTGATTTTCGGTGTCTTACGATAATTTTCGATCCCCCTTCTCTTTCTCTTTAGCCTCCTTTTATAGGTCTTCAGAATGCAAAACATCTTGGATGAACAATGAATACTAACTTGAATGTTGATTGATTGTTGATTTAGGGTTTCCGATTTAGGATGAATCAGTTTGAAAACTTCCCCTTTTCGTCCAATTTTGTTTAATGTTTGTTAAATGGAAATTCAAAATCGTAATCTCTTGTATCAATCTGATTAAAGCTTTAATTCAATATTGGATTTGATTTGGGGAATCTTGATTTGATGCTGAGGAATCTGAATAGGATCTTTTTAACATAGGGTATATTCCTCAAAGGGTTTACTAATCCAATCATTATGTTTTGGCAGGTGTAGAAAGCGATGGTTTTGGGCCAGAAGAATTAGTAGCCCAGAAGAGAGAATAAGCTCACATTTGATACACTCTTGTGAGGGCTTCCACGAAAACGAAGTTGGTGACGAGGAGAAACAACTTCGAAGGTCTTTTTGTGAATAAGCTGGATGCAGGGTACGTTGTTCCTTTCAATCCAATCTCTGCTTCTTGTTCGTTCGTATTGGACATGCATCTAACATCGTTTTCCGCTTCTCATGTACTTCGATGGTGGCGTTTGGAGTAACTCATTGTGCACCTCGTTGTTCTTGTCCTAGTTATCTTGATTCGTGTTGGGATATGACAAGTGATGGATTTCATGCTCTGAGGGTTTGAACTTTCTCACTCTATTCTTATATTAAGGTCTTTGTGGGTTGATAATGCACCTCTGCAGGTGGGCAATGACCGGTGTTGTTGTGCGAATTGCTTCATTCCTATATTGCTAGCTGCTTGTGAATTATATTGGCAGGTTATCGTGTATGCTGTGTGAATTACTTTGTGTTGCTAGCTGCCAATGCTCCTACTTGCTGGGCTATCTTTGAAACTGACAGGGTCGCATTCTTGTGTTTATTTCCACCTGAATTTTCTTCTTCTGCTTTCAGGGATAAACTTGAGCTTTGAGACTGCCGGTTTTATGTCGTTTACCGAGAAAAAGGTTGTGGTTATGATGATAAAGTAACTGTCTTGGGGATGGAAAGGCAGTTGTCTGTGCAAATCTTTGCTGCCTGCGAAAGAAATTTGTCTTTACTTTGTCTGATGTTTAGTAGGAGGTTGGTGACAGCTTCGGTTGCCGCCCTTCCAGCAGCTTGAACCTTATGCCCGATGACGAGATGAATTGAGGGCTGAGCATTTCTCAATCGTCTTTTTGACTTTGCTTGTTTTGTGTGGACATTGCGTAACTACGATACTTCTATTACTTACTTATCCATAATGTTATTGCTTGATGAAGCTTGTTTTGCGGAAGGTCAACGCCTCTGGTGTCGGAACAACGTAAAAGATGTGACATGAGATTATTGGTGCTGTTTGTTGTGCGATAAGAGGCTATGATGTTGTCCTCAACTGAGCCTCTGTGTTGGATAATTTTTCTTGCTAACTTCGTGCACTTCCAGCCTCCAATTGGCCTTACAGATTTGCTTGATAGTTGCTACAATATTTACTTGATGAATGGCATTTTGTTTTGGCTTTGAGATAGAGATCATTTATCGGCCCGAACTTCTTTTACCTCTTCATCTTTCTCGGCTGTCCCGTATTGATAAGAACAGAAATTGCTTGATCTGACGCCGATGGCGCAGATCGGTAACGGGGGCAGGACGCAGCTTCGGTTGTGCCACTCCCGGCACTCGATGATGACGCTGTTCTGAGAGTGTCGAAAAAACTCCTAACCTTTTTTCTATATTGTTTGTTTTGCTTTGATGTGCAGGTTAGTCGAGATTTGCGGTGAAGATCGAGGGACATCATGAAGACTTAGAATTCTTTAGGACTTAGGGCTTTTTAGGATAGAAGTAACATCTGTAGTTGAAATTTTACAGCAATTCAGAATGTGAAACAATTTATTCCTTTTTGTATCATGATATCTTTTATGAAATGAAAATGTCAGAACTTCATTTATATATCCATGACTGTTCAGCTTTGAATTTATATTTATTTCTTAGTTATAAATTATAAACGTTTGCGAATAAATCCACAAATATTTAAAATCATTAACTTAGTCATAAACCATAAATATTCACGAATGATATTCTTGTCTGTGTACTTGTCTCGCCCGTAATCCTAATCTCATCCACTGATTAAATTCACTTGCATTCCAACTTAAATTCTAGCCAGCAATTTCATAACCAAACACGGATGTGCGCCATGGTCACAACATTTTCAGCATCAACAGCAAAACTAATCGTAATTAAACTCCACTGACCAAATGCCAAATCTCAATATGATCAGAACTGGTGATTGATAAATGCCTCAAAACCATAACGCATCAAATGCCTCAGAATTTTAATAACAGCCCGACTTCAAGGAATTGGTAGAATTTGTGTAAAATGACCAAAATACCCCTGGGACCAAATCTCTCTTTGATGTTGGCAAAAAAAATCATGAAGTTTGACTTTGGTTTGACCACAGTTGACCTCAGTTTGACTTTTTAACTGCATTGACTGCTTTTGACTTATCTGATCATCTGACTGAGCAAACTTTTGAGAAAAGTCTTGAAACTTGACATGGGGGTTCTTATACACATAGAAGATGTTATGAAGCTCACTTGAAGTCTTGGAAGTCCATTTAGCCTGATTAAAGTCAAAACCCTAGTTTTGGATGCACTGCTTAGGAGGTGCATTGTCTGAGGGAATTGTCAACTCTTCTGACCAATTGTGGACTTTGTGAACCTTGTGAATCTTCATAAAGTAGCTTGTGGACTTTATGAACTTCATGAAAGGTTATGCAAGTTGTTGGAGAACTTGTGAACCTTGTGAACCTTCTTAGAACACAAAGTCTTGTATTGTGAGGGCAAATTTTGGGGTGCAACACCTGGTAGCTCAGACTGTGATGTCGTCATCGCCGCGTAACCTTCTCGGCAACTTTGACTTGACCAAAGCATCAGCATCCATATCTGTTCTGAAAGAAAAAGAGGAAAATAAGTGAATCCCAATCAATGAAGCAAGATCGCGAAGAACCATGGATATCGATTCATCAAGTCTCGACAAGTGGATATCCACATTGGAAACTAATTCAGTCAATCCAAAGTAAGGACCAGCCAAGTTGAACACAGATAACCAAATCAGAAAGGAATCAATTAATCTCACAAAACCCCAATCAAATCCTAAAAAAGGAAACAAAATCCAATCAGTGTATCAGAAAAATGATCAAGCAAAAATCAATCCAAAACGGGCTCAATCAAAGGATCTCAATCAGAATATCATATCATTTTGTGCAAATCGCTTCCGAAAACGGAAGGTTTTGAGATCAAATCAAAAGGGTAAATAATATCAGAAAAATTAAATCCAAAGGCCCATTCAAAATCCAGAGAGGAGAATGTATAAGAACAACATCACCTCGAAGAGAAACCCGGGTAGCCGCGAGAGAGAAAGGGGAGACAACAACGGCGAACAACAATCGCAAGCCAAACCCTAGCGGCCGCGATGTCAAAAGAAGAAGAAGTCTTCAACCAAAGCCATCACAAGACCTCAAATCGTTCAAACGAAAGACCACCGGCGCCGTTTTAACCAAACGACGGGCAATCAACCGCTTCGGGCCTCAGCTCACTTCATCATCGGCCGTTTTCATCGAAAGTCCGTCGTAAATGTAAGCCATGAAGCGTTTTCCTTACAATTTTCATGTTCTGTTTCAGGTTAATGAAAGAAATGAAGAAGAACGAAGAGAATCGCAGCAAAATGAATACGAGAGATGGAAACAAGAGTGAGAGAAAGCACAACGGCGCCGCGGGGAAGAAACTAGGGTTCTGAAACCCTAGTTCTCTTTGCTTCATATTTTCACCAACTGGGTTGGGTCCGGGAGTGATGACCGGCCCAACCCCCTTTTATTTTTTTACCTTTTTCTTTTCTTATAATTAGTTAATTAATTTTATTAAACTTTTTTTAAAACTAATATTAAACTTTTTTTAAAACTAATATTAAAAATTGTTTTCTTAACAAAATAATAATTTAAAAACTTTTTTTATAAAATTAAAAAACCTTTTATGATAATAAATAAAAACCATTTTTAGATAAATGTATTAAAACCCTTTTTAAAAAATATAATAATTAGGTTTCAATAGTTTTTAGGGTCGAGTTGAATTAATATTGAGAATTTCATTTTTAAATTGAAAATTATATCACAAAATAAAACCACAAAAAAGATGCATAGTTTCGCTTCGTCACCATCTGACAATTCTGCCCATTAATGGTGTTTGCTCGTTTTGCAGTTTATTGCGTTTCCCGCTATTATTTCATTTCAATGTCATTACTATATTGTAACTGCTCCTCTCATGTAACCTCGCGAACCCTAATAATCGCGTTTTAATTTCTGCCTTTAATTTTCTGCGTGTATGATTTTAATTTCTGTCATCATTTCCCTGCTCGTATAATTCAATTAATTCACACATTTATCAATACCCCTGCCACACTACACACATCCGAAGGTTAGGTCTAGCTTTTGGTCGCGGCGCCAATAGTCCTCAACTTCAAACCCTTTCTCCTTACAAACCCTAATTTTCACAAATGCCTCGCCGCAGGCAAAATTACAATTTTACCCCTAGCATTAGGTCAAAGAGCCGCCGCGCTCATTTTAGGGTTCCCGCCGTGGAATCCCTAATTTAACCCTAATTACAACTTAACAATTCATAACGTAGAGATCGGAGTTTAAGACTCCATGTAAGCGTGTCCTTAAGATGCGTTTATTCCCCTTGAGACCTTGACCACAGTCAAGAAGTCTCTATCCTCCCTTTTGAGGGGAACTACGATTACTCTGATTCCACTCCCGTAAGGATACGTAGGCACAAGATGCGATGTCTTGCCGAGTAAACTTAGAATTAACCCCTTAGGTCTCTTTTCTCACTTTTAATCCCTTTGTATATATACCTTAAGCAAATAAATAAAGCAAAAATAGTAAACATTTGAACAAAAGGTTCCCGTAGAGTACTACGGAAGTTTAGGGTGTTAATACCTTCCCTAATCTTAACCAACCCCCGAACCCTAGATCTTTCCCCGCATTGTGTTTACGATGCAAAAATAGGTTTTCCCTTTTTGACCTTTTCCTTCGGATAAATCAAAGAGCGGTTGTGAATTGAATTGCGATTCAAACTCATTAGTAGTTTGTGATCCTATTTCCACCGCAACAGGCATGATCTTACAAATCTAGTAGTTTGTACACATAATCGCCTCAATTCCTGGATGATGAAGCTCATCGTACTAGTACGATCAATCCATCATTAGTTTTGGGGTCGTCTTTTTAGTTATTTTCAAAATCAAACGCGTGTTAGAGTGCACCATCTTAGAGTGTAATTACATACGATTACTCTCAATACCTTATTTGTTTAAGATTATCTTTTAAAGATTCGCATTATTGTTGATGCATTGACATTTAATGGTGATCTTATTCCAACGTCACATCATATTGATGTCATCCTTAAAGGATTGTGTTGAATATACTCCAATGGTTTCAGTTGTTGATAGAAAATTTGGTGTTATGGACACTGATGAAGTTGAGATCCCTTTTCCTGCTTATGAGCTTAGACTTGCTAAGTTCAAGATACAACCAGTTCCTAGCCTAGTTTCTATTAAACTAACCCATGTAGTTCCTTAGCCATCCTCTCTTGAGGATCTTCAAACCACAAGTGTTGACTCCTCATCAAATTCATCTAGTGCTCACAATTTGGAGCAAGAATATCAACATTTTTGTGGTGGCAGGATTAGTCGTAGTGGTAGATTTGGTAGAGGCAGAGGCGGCAGATTCTCCAACAATACCATTCAGTGCCAAGTGGGTTCTAAATTTGGACACTCTGAACTCAGCTACTTTCATAGGCTCAACTATCAGTTTCATCCTACTCCTAGTGGAAATAGTTACAATTAGAATCAGTGGCATGCTACTCCTAACTGCTATAATCAGGCACCTTCTTACAATAATGAAATTCAACTACAACAGAAATAAAAACTCCATCTCTACAATATATTCTTAAAAATTTCTAGAAAAATAATTTAATATTATTTTATTACTAAATATAAAAATAGATTATGTAGACTCAAGTAGAAACGGTTATAGATGCGATATTTATTAAAACAGACTTAATAAGCAAACATTACAACTTATTATACATATCTTCTTCATCATGGGATACAATTTCATTCATTGCCAGGATGTGTGCCATAATCCTTGCGAGGAATGTAATGATGATCATTATCGTCGTTGATACCAAACTGGCTAGCTCCACCAGGCTTGCCAAAGTTCTTCCGATAATGGCGGCGGTGTTTATTCTGATCAATGAGTTTGTTATTACCTCCTTCTGTGCCTTGATGGTTTTCAAACTTTTGAGACACTAAATTTCTTTTATCATGTGCCATACAAGAGCTCGCTAACAAAAACACAAGTGCAATTGCCAGTAGCTTCATTATGGATTTGTTATATGAATGTGTGGTCTTGTGTGGAGAAAATAGAAGAGACTCAAACGGCTTTTATAGGGAGATTAGTTAGCTATAAGGTTTTGGCTAATAATGAGTTGGTAATGAAGTCAACACCAATAAATATTATGGTGGGGTTGTCATTATATGAGACAAGATTAAGTGATGTTTCCATTAAATTGTTGTTATTCAACAATATCATCAAATGATGAAATGCTCCATCATAATAAATCAAATATGGACTACATAGGAAATCTCCATTTGATTAGGGTTTATATTGGTTATGTTCATTAATCATTGGTTAAGAGACTGATTTGTTTCCTCCTTGCAAATTAATAATATATGTTTATTTGTTGTGGGAAAATTACTGGTTCAGATTTAAATAAAAATCACTTCAAGGGATAACACCTATTGTCTTTTCACTTTCACTTGTTTAGAATTCGTTTCCATCATCGTTTCAATTGAAAGAAACGATATTGGCGCATAAGCCTTATTCATAATTAAAGAGAAGATGACTGTTTGTGAATGATGCTAATGCGATGAGAATAATCATATATCACATCACGTATATTTCCCAATTTTCACATTCCCACTAGAACAAATAAGATCGGTCCAATCCGAAGATCTAATCTAAAATTATGTCCACTCATATTGAGCAACATGTGTACTTTCACTAGGAATTCTTGCATTAAAGTTAGATGTTACTCTCATCTTAATCGTTGAAATCCATCAATCTGACCCTTGCATATGGCATCATGATCATCGAGACAGTTTTAAATGTCGTTCTTATATAAATATGACTCCGCGTCACACTAAAGTACAACGTATTACTCATTTGTAAAAGTTTTTTTTCCTTTGATTTCACTTACTTGAACGTTGAAGTGTTAACTTTATAGATACACTTTCTCCTCCACTCATCATAGATCTTAACCACCATGCTAAAGACCTCTCGCAGTGAACTTCACTAACATATTACCAATTCTCAGTTTTACACCAGAGTAGTGACACCGTCAGTGGGAATCTTTTCTTGATTCTCACAAAACTTTATGCCAAGCTTCTTTGATTTTCTCTATTGCACTGCCGCAACCATTTCTGTTAACCGATTTGATTATCATTAACTTCAGCAGTGGTACCTTCCAAAGTGACTCGATCTGCCGTTCATCGCAATGTCATCCCTATGATTGACATCATCGCATCGGTCCTTACTGTAACACCCTTTTCTACCCAATAAATATAATGGAAAATCAATCATATTTATCAGAATAAAATATTGAACGCAATAAAATCATCTCAAAAGGGTGCACATTTCTCAATAATTCAAATATAGTCAATGCTCCGTAAACAACGAGTTTTTCCAAAATTACTCAAAATATTACTCAAAAGGCAGCGGAACTCAAAAAGGGAAAAATCCAAAGTTTTCCTTGTGCAGTAACTTAATCAAAATAACAATAATCAATAAAACATGGTTCAACTCAAAAGACCCCAATCCGATGTTACACTATCAGAGCAAGACCCTCTAAGTCAACCACAATGGCCAACGACGCAAAAACTTCAAAAAGACCTCGACGGCATCCACGGTTAAACCTGGTCATCTGCATACCCACGTGGAGACAACATTCAAACAGGCATGGTGAATAAAACGATTCATAATAATCAATATAGAATCAATATATAAAACAATATCATTTTCATATTAAACATCATAATCATCAAGGAACATCAAAGGTCACAACATTATAAATTACACCAAATTGTCGCATAAATGCAAATGCAACAAGACTCATGCATGTGGTATCAATCAACAAAATTCGATGGACACTGGGTCACCAACCCTCCATAGATCCACAACAGTAGGATCGATTCTACACGAGAACTGGAGCACAACAAAACACCTCACATCCGCACAATGGGACTGAAGCCATAAGAATCAAGGTCCTAGACCGAAGTCCAGAATCCATATGAATGCATGATGCACACGTATAATCCTCATAATAAATTCATTATGTGCATCATTTATCAAAATTATCATAATAATCATGTCATCATAGAATCATCAAAACTCATGAAATCAACATCATAATTCATCACCATTACCCATAGGAATCATCATACAGTCATGTATTAACCTCAGAAGAATCATAGTCATACTAATGGTAATTTATCAAAGAAATCACAACATCAAAACATCAAGATATCACTGCACAAGATCAGAATTCACGAAATTCTGCTATGTTCACTAGCAAGTTCGTTGTGCGAGTCTAGGGAGAATGTTCGCCCTGCGAAGGATTCTTCGTTGTGCGAACTCGCGATTACAACAAATTGTTGTTACGCACCAGTAGCAAAAACAACCCAAAAACCCCTATGATTTCCTTCCCCAATGCCCTAAAACATCCCTAAATCATTCCTAAGGTATTACGGCGATAAAGACACAAAATCTATGACCTATTAGGCCAATCCCGTATCATATCCACGCCTCCAATTTCCATAATTTCTTACAAATACCCCACAGTCATTAAAGTTCTCACAATCACTTACCCTATACGGTTAAACAACCTCAACAACAGATTTGTCCATGAATGCCTAATTTCCCTTACTCCTAAATCAGCCTCAAACCTATCAGACCATGAGTTCAAATCCCTCAAACTCATTGAATTGACCAGAAAGGCAACAACAATTCAATACTCAAAATCCCTAAACCCTTAAATCGGCTTTAAACACATTGAATCACATATTGAAAACAATGAAGCCAATACTCCCCATACTTAAACAACCTCAAAAACAGATTTGGCCACGAAGGCCTAATTTCCTCAAACTCAAAAACCTCCTAAATCCTTAAATCAACTTTAAACAAATTGAATCATATATTGAAAACAATGAAGACAATACTCTCCATACCTTAATTGTCGACTCTAAGCCTTTCTCCTTGATTCTTGGTAACCTCGTGAAACCTTGCCTCAATCCTCTTCCTCAGAGCTCTGACCTCTATTTCTTCTCTTTTCACGGTCTAACAAGAATGAATCCTAATTCTCTCAAAATTCCTTTTTGTTAAACCTAACTTTGCACCTTAAAATTGGACTTTCCAACTTCACCCTCACTAACTCCTCCTCAAATGTCCACTTTTCCCTTAATTCACTTATATTTATTTAAATTAATAATAATACCAATATATTCATATTATATACTGTTATTTAAATAAATAACTCAAAATCCATAATTCTCAATATTCACACCAACCACCGAAAATCACCAAAAATGCGAAGATTCATATTTAAATAAATTAAATAAATATTCCAATAAATTTGGGGTGTTACACTTACTCTCGCATTTGAAGACACACACCCCTTCATGGAGGGTGATTCAGTCCTAGTGACTTCTTTAGTCGCTGCCTCTCACGAGATCCCGACCTATGTATCGGTTGGACAAGGAACTTTCCAAGTCCTATAGTCATTTCAATAGTTACTCAAAGGCCAAACGTCAAAACCACATTCTCCTAAACCGCAATTGCATCTGTCGGAACCAAAAAAGTCTCAAAACCTCCAATGAAGCCACACCACACTCAAAATTCAAGGTGCAAACAAACTAATAAACATCATCTATAAAATGGTGCAATAGCAAAACATGTATCTTCTCAAGGAGAGACTTCTACTTATAGAAGAAAACTAACAAAAGGTTATGTCGCGACTCGCTACACAACTGAAAATACAATAATACGGTAACCTCGGGCCATGCTTAGGGTCATTCCCGATGTTTCTACATTAAAGTAGAGCCCCGAATCACCAGAGTGTCGCCTTCATAATGGTTTTTACTCCCTTCCTAATGACTCAGAAAGGAGAGATGGTAACCACATTCTTCCTGAAGATAGTTGTCCTAGGAGATCCCCTTCACACCACTCTTAAAGGAAAAACGAGCAAGCGCCAGCCACTAATCTTCATCCCACAACAGAAAGAATTATTTCACCAAACACATAATTGACTACAAGATCCTAAAGTCTCTAGAGAAGCCACCAAAGCGGTAAAACTATGACAGGGCTAAAGACCAAGACGAGCATGTGGAACATGTGGACATTATGCTCTACTATCGTCATGCCAAAAGTTCATTGAAATGCACAATGTTTATATCGACCCTCAAGGGATCCACCATGACATGGTTTGAGACCTTGGAAAACTTTTCCATTAACTCTTCGAGAAAATTGTGTGATGCATTCACAACGTAATTGGCAACATATAAATGTCAAGGAAAATGATAGTCATCCTTAATGAAATCTACTAAAAGAAGAAACAAATCCTTTTAGAATACACTAACAAGTTTACTAAAGTAGTTGTGAAAGTAGGGGGACAACCCAAAATGTTGGGTCTTCGAAAAAGGATTATGGACATAATCTACGTTCTACAAAAAGTTAGGATTAAAGTGCGTGGGGAGCATGAGTGACCTCCTCACTCGAGCTCTTCCATATATTAAATAAAAATAGAAGTAGTTAGCTAAGAACGTGGAAAGGAAAAAAGGATCAGGGAAACCCGGTGGGTGGCACACAAGGAGACAACAGGCAATAAGAAAGAGATAGAGACATACACAAAGTGCCACTCACTAAATAATTTAAGAGAAAATATCTTGCATGAGTGTCCCCACCTCGTGAAATAATCTACACAGACAAACAGATTGAAATTTTTTAGCTTCCATAAGAGCTATGTGCATAACACTAATGAGTGCATCCACTTAAAGCACTGATGACTTCTCGACAAGTGTATCGATAATGTTGCAGTAATAAATAAGATCGAATCCACAAGGACTCCTAACAAGACAAAAATAGTGCAATGTGTTTAAAATAGTAAATGGGGGTCGAGTTTGCAATGCAAAAAATAAAAGAAAGTGCTCATACAATAATGAAAAAACGGCCAGGTTCTATATTAAATCCCCTATTTCTCTATTATTGATGTTTGATGCCTTACATGAATAATCTTATAAATATAATCTCACAGTCAATTAACAAAACCTCTATAACCAATACCTTGGGAAATAGTTCACTAATCACTACTCGATGTTTCCCATCACTAATCACTATAATCTTATCACCTAATTTTTCACTAAGTCCAATTTCTTCACACTTAGCTATTTTTCCTTATTCTTTGGTCTTTCTTCTTCATTTTCGCTCCTCTTTAACTTGTTTTGATCTGATTCTTCGACTAGATTTATGCAATGAGGGACTGTCATCACAACCCAAAACTTGAATGGTTGCTTGTCCTCAAGTAACTCGCCTGCAACTGCATATTTCAACAAAAAACAAGTTGCACAATAACCATTGACCATCACCATATAATTTTTTCTTTACTTGACCATCATTCTAGCTTCCAACTTCCACCCGAAAAATTCGAAAAATGTCCTCAAACTTTAACGAGTACTCAACCTGTCTCTGAGCTCACTTTGACTCACTCATTGAATACGGTCATCTCTCAATCAACATGCAAAATAGTTTATGCTTAGCTTGGTCGTGTTCTAATATAATTCATCACAGAAATCACAACACACACATTTTGAGGTCTTTTCAGTTGTATCTTGGCTTGTGTTTAGGTAACATATTTTTAGGAAAGTAGGTTTAAACCTTTAGAGTTAGGTGCCTAGTTCTCCTTCTATTCTCATACCCCTTTGTTCCTTCTTTATGGTACTAGAGACTTGGTTCTTATTATGAACTTTTGTATTCTTTTACTCTTTTTTTTAAAGAAGTATCTATTTCCACTTCTTATTTTCTCAAAATTTTAAAATTTTGACCAATTTTGTCTAGTACCTGATGAATTCTCGGCAAGCGTATCAATTTTCCTAGACCGCTTATTTGAAGCTTTCGGTCCACTGGGGTGCCTTGATTTTTTCCTAAGTCTACTTTTGTTGTGTTCGACTTAGCAGGCTATTTTTTCCTTTTTTTTAAACAATGTGACTGCCATGTTATTGCTTATTGAGAAATAACCATTATAATTTCTCTTGGCTTTTCACGAATTCTTCGGCACTTTGAGATGTGTGCAAAAGAGAGCATATGGTTGATCCTCGTGTGGGATGTGTGTAGGTGGACTGATTCTCTTGAAGGTTGAATGCATAGTCAAACTATCTAAACATAACTACCCTGCCCCTGGTTAAGATTACAGGTTTTAATTCTAAAAGAAACACCAACTTTTAGGCTCAAAGTGGGTTACTAGGTATTAACTCCTTATCTCTTCGGTGTTTTAGGCATTTGAAACAATGCCTTGCATCATCAACAAAGTTCTAATCGAAAGCATACCGCAACAATTTTTGGTATTTGGTTTTTATCATCATCCCTCTAATCTTTACTTAAACATAAGTTTAACAAAAAGGTGAATGGGAGAAGAGTTGATATTGCTTTTGTTTTGTATTATAGTATTTTTTTTCATAAATGAAGGAAAAAACTGCAAGAGTGAATACGAGTGGATTGATTCAGAACATGCATGATCACTTTGTTAATATTACCATTAAAAATAATAATGTTAAAAACAAGTAGCATTTAACATATAAAGAAAATATAAATGCAAATGATCAAATAGCCCAATGATTTTCAGCGTTGAGGACAACTTCATGTATGATCCACTAACTTTCAAAGGTGCCCCTTGAGGTCTTCGCACTTATCAGGGAGGGAGGATGACGTTCACCAACAAGGTTCCTTCTTGAAAAGTTATATACTTGTTGTCGATCAACTATTGTACTTTAGCTTTGAAAGTTTTGTAATCTTTAGTCGAGTGTCCTATCAATCGGGCATGACACCCACATTGCACATATGGATCGTACCCAAGAAGGGAGTGGTTATGGAACCGGCTTGAGATACTTGGGAACAACCAACGAGCGTTGAATCAGAGGCTACTGAAGTTAAATGTAAGACATATGAATTGGATTAAGAGGAACATTCATTCTTTCTAGGTTGTTGTGAGGCCTATGTTTGCTCTGATGTTGATTCTAATATCCTCGGACTTGGGCTTACTGATTCGAATGAGGAGCGATCCATGGTTGTTAATATGGTGCTCTAGGCATTGTTGGTTTCCTATAAGTATAGCATGGTGCAGGAAATGGTGACTGCTGAAAAGATGGATGACCATATAGTCTTGGTGGTGTACCTAGATAATACTCGACATTTTCCATGACTACATTGGTTTCATCATCTTCTTCCTCTTGGGAACTTCTAAAGGATTCATTCTCACTAGCTTGTATAACACCCTAATTTTCCCCGCGTAATTTTAATAAAAATCAGAGAAATTTAAAACAATCCACAATTAAGATGCTACTTTCAACAATAACTAGCTCATGCAATTGGATATGTAACACCTATTGGATTTAAAAATAATAAAGATTATAAAACAAGTCTGCACTTCAATATTATTTTAGCAGCGGAAAACCTCAAACAACTGATTATAAAATAACCATAACATAATGTCATTATAAAAATCATAACATAACCATAACATAATGTCATTATAAAAATCATTCAAACATGGGAAATACTCATAATAATCCCCATCAACAAAAAATAAGAAATAGTGTTCCATCCCCCAATGTTACATATTATAGCAGACGCCAACTCAATAAAAGCAATAAAAAGAGTAACCTCTTCCACTCACATCCACGCCTCTACTGCGGATTATCTGCACGATGCCCATGTAAAGGCAACATTCAAACTGAAGGAAAGAGAAATCATAATAATATCATGAAATTACAAAAATATTATGTAGACACACCGTCATCACATACATAATCACCCACTATACCACTCATAATGCACACAATCCAAATATTATAATACAAGTATATAATGCAATGAAACTCAACTCCATGACTCAATGCATGTGGTACCACATGTGAACTCTCATGTTCACTCGCTTCTAATCCCCACCATAGGATCAGAGTCCACCAAAAATCATTACCATCGCCATATGTAACGCTTCACTGATTCCCACCTAAAACCAGCTACTTGCACCCAATCCCCGCCATAGAATTGAGGCTCACCAAAAGCGGGCTACAGTCCAAACACCATAATGCATGATTCATAAATGACACGCAACAAAAGCAACAACATGTACAGTGATATTCACTTTAACCAATGTACCAAACCAAAATTGGCCACCAAACACCGAACATATACTACAAGCATTCAATAATAGTATTATAGTAGTATAGTAAGTAATAACACACCGTTCACACACAATACCACGCCACAACATACACGCCGCATACCATCCAACACCGTTAAAAATAATTTTTAGATACATGAACTACTTTTAAATTAAATTACACTGCGTCAGCTTTCCAACACTTCAAACGACACCTTAAACGGACACCCGAAATTCAAGTTATGAATTTTTAAAGTTTGAAACAGCAGGTGTAACTGGTTACACCAAAGCAGGTAACCGATTACCACTTGATAAAAATAGTGGCTAAACATCCCCATTGTAATCGGTTACACTGAAACAATAATCAATTACACCCTTTAAAAATGCCCAGATTATGTTTTTTTTGGACAGTGTAACCGTTACACTAAAAACTGTAACCGGTAACACCTTTGGAAAAATCAATATAAAAGTTGTCTCAGGTGTAACCAGCTACCATTGTGATAGAAGCGGTTTTCTGCTATGCAGTAGTACGAAAATCAGTTTTGAACCCTTCCATAAACTCCAAATTTTCACAAAATAACATATACTAATGTTTCATATTCTGATTCCTTACAACACCCAACATCCAAACATTCACTCAACACACAAATCATACATACATACCTTATAACATAATTATCACACAATTGCATAATTTAAAGCATAGAAAGGAAATTCAATCAAGAAAAACCAAAACACCCTCCCACATGTTACCATGCAAAGCCTTTATACAAAAGGAAATCCCAACCTTACCTTAATTTTCCAGCAAGAGCACTTCAACAATGAGTTTTTTCTTCTTCCTCTTCAAAGCCCTAGCCCTCTCTTCTCTTTCTCTTCTTTTACCGCTTTAACAATTTTTCCCTCTTTTCCCTTTCTTTTTTTCTTTTATAACAATACTATTTCTAATTTAATGTCTTATTTCAACTTTAATAAAATAAATATTTTACCCCCTAATTATTTATTTTATCATATCATTATCACCATAATAATTAAAATGCATATTTAATTATTACCATCACTATTATTTATTTAAGTAGCTTTAATTTAAATAATAATAATAACAAATGACACTCTCCCACCACCCTCATGTCTCTACACTTACTCACACACCTCCAATACCTTAAGTTCTACTCTATAAAGCTACTACACTTCACTTAAGGGTTCCCTTAACACATCAAAGCATCAATCAACACATACAATCACACAACATTTTTTACGAAAAATTAATTAAATATATCAGGGTGTTACAACTCTCCCCCCACTTAGAATATTTCCGTCCTAAAAAATTTACCTGATGCGAACAACTCTAGGTATGACTCTTGCATCCCACTCTCCAATTCCCACGTCATATTTCCTCCAGCAGCTCCTCCCCAAACTACCTACATGAAAGCAATTTCCTTGTCTCTCAACCTATTCAACTCACAATCTTCAATCCTCACAGGTAAAGCTTCAATTATAAGATTATCCCTCACTTGCACATAATCCATCGGAATCACATGAGACAGATCTGGAACATAATTTCGAAGCTGTGAGACATGGACTACATTATGAAAATTATAAATATTAGCTGGCAACGCCACCCTATACTCGACCACTCCAATCTTCTTAGAGATCTGATAAACTGAGGAGTAAGCTTTCTCGATTTCAAGGCACGTTCAACACTGATCACCAGAGTGAATCTCAAGAATACATGGTCTCCCTTTTGAAAATCAAGCCTTCTCTCTCTTATCATGGTAACTCTTACGCCTACTTTACGAAGCTTTCGTCTTTTCTCGAATTAACTTCACCTTTTCAGTAGCCTATTGGACAATCTCCGACCCAAGCACCGCATTCTCACCAGATTCATGCCAACACAAAGGTGTCTTACACCTCTGACAATATAGTGCCTCAAAGGGTTCCATTCCAATGATATAATGGAAACTATTATTATAAGTAAATACTATCAATGGAAGATGACTATCCCAAGCATCTCCTTATTCAAGAACACAAGCTTTTAACAAATCTTCCAATGACTGAATAGTTCTCTCTATTTGACAATCTATCTGTGGGTGATAGGAAGAACTCAACCTCCGCTTGGAACACAAAGCCTCATGAAAACTCTCCCAAATTTTAGATGTAAACCTTGGGTCTCTATTAGAAACAATACTCAATAAAACTACATGCAGTCTCACAATCACATGGATGTAAATCTCTACCAACTTCTGCAAAGGAAAAATGATGTTGATTAGAATAAAATGTGTTGATTTCGTCAATATACCGACCACTACCAAAATCGTATCATGCCCTCTAGGAATATTCAGTAATCCCATCACAAAATCCATAGAAATGTTATCCCATTTCCACTCTGGGATATCTTACGGTCGCAATATTCCTGCAGGTTTTTGGTGCTCTACCTTTGACTTCTAGCAAGTCAAACACACATACATAAACTGCGCCACATCACGCTTCAGTCTAGACCACCAAAATATCTTTTTTCAGATCCTGAGATATCTTAGTAGCTCCTGAGTGGATATTTAAGCTACTTATATGACTTTCTTCTAAAATCATCTTTTTCAAATCAAGATTATCAGGTATACAAATCTTACCTCGACATTTCAACACACCCTGCTCATCCACTTTGAAATCACTCCTTCTAGTCTAATTACTCCCAACCATCAAATCCACCAATTTCGCATCCAACTTCTGACTCTCTTTAGTATTGTTAAGAAAATCATTCTTTAACTTCAACATACCCAACATCACACTCTACGGTGTTAGCTCGTAAACCAAACTCAACTCTCTGAATTGTTCAATAAGTTCCAACTCTCTAACCATTAAAGAAGACATATACAAAGACTTCTGACTTAAAGCATCAACCATGACATTCGCCTTACAGGGGTGATAATTCAAGCCAAAACCATAATCCTTCCGAATTCTAACCATCTTCATTGTCTCATATTCTGTTCTTTCTAATCGAACAAATATTTTAAACTCTTGTGATCACTGAATACCTCAAATATGGAACCATAAAGATAATACCTTCAAATCTTTAACACAAACACCACTGTAATTAACTCTAAAATCATGAGTAGGATAATTTGTCTCATGAACCCTCGGTTGCCATGAAGCATAAGCCACTACCTTGTTGTCTTACATCAGCATACAACCTAAACCCATCATAGACGCATCACAATACACAACAAATGATTCATTAGGATCTGGCAGAATTAGAACTGGAGTCGTAGTCAATCTCTTCTTCAATTCTGTAAAACTCATCTTACAATGGATGTCCCACACAAACACTTTACCTTTATAAGTTAGTTAGTTTAATGGAAGTGCTAACTTAGAAAAGCCTTCGATAAATTTGTGGTAGTAACCAGCCAATCCCAAAAAGCTTCTAATCTCAGTAACTGACTTAGGAGCCTCCCATTGTAGTACTGCATCTACTTTGGACGGATCCACAGTGATACCATCACCTGAATTAATATGCCCAAGAAAACTAACCTCTTGCAACCAGAACTCACACTTTGAAAACTTTGCATATAACTTCTTCTCCTTCAACACTTGAGACACAATCTGCAAATGCTTAGCATGTTCTTTTTCCGACATGGAATAAATGAAAATACCATCAGTGAAAACTACCATGAACTGATCCAAATAAGTATGAAATATATGATTCATATATTCCATAAACATTTCAGGTGCATTAGAAATGCCAAACAGTATGACCAGGTATTCATAGTGCCCATTACGTGTTCTAAAAGCCGTCTTCTGAACATCCTCATCCTTTGCCCGAATTTGATAGTAACCCAACCTTAAGTCTATTTTGCTAAAAACATGCGCGTGCACCTACTAGTTGGTCCATCAAATCATCTATTCTTGGAAATGGATATTTGTTCTTGATCGTTACTTTATTCAGTTGTCGATAATCCATGCATAATCCCATACTTCCATCTTTCTTCTTTACTAATAACATAGGATCTCCCCAAGGTGATACACTTGGTCTCACAAATTTCTTTTCCATCAAATCCTCTAATTGCTTCTTTAATTCTAATTACTCTGACGTCGACATCCTGTATGGTGCCATAGAAATAGGTCTGGTACCAAGGACAAGATCAATAGAGAACTCTACCTCTCTCTCTGGAGGTACATCTGAAATATCATCCAGAAACACATTTGAAAACTCATGCACTACTGGCAAATCTTTAATTACAGCTTGAATTTTAACAGATAAAGACGAGAACAACACAAGCACTTGAGATTCCTCTAACAAAAGCTCATTCAACTGCTTAGTAGATAAGAAACCAACTTCCTCTTCATCATCAGGAGCAAGGAACCAATTCATTCCCAAGATAACATCAAGATCCCTCAGCAGTAAGCAAATAAGATTAACACCAAAATCTCTATAAAAAAATTCACAGAGGACAGTTCAAACAAACTAAAGAATTAGTCACTGATCCCTTAGTAGGAGTATCAATACCATCTCTCTATTCATGGAGGACACTACAAGGCCAACCTTTTCACACAATCAGCAACAATAAATGAGTGAGTAGCATCAATATCAATAATAGCAATCAAAGGTGTATTATTAATGTAACATATACCTTTAATCAATATGTTGTCACTGGAAGTCTGAGTCACTGACATAGTAAACACCTTCCCTCCGGATTGAGCTTGCTTTGGCTTCTGGCAATGCGTACTGATATGTCTTGGTTCACCATAATTGTAGCAAGTCACCATATTATCCTTGCAATCAGCAACCGGATGTCATGTCTTCTCACACCAAAAACACTTCTTCACATCACCTTTTATTCATTGGCGCGACGACCCAATTCACCATACTTAAAACATTTAACAGAAGCAGGAGCGCCTCCCCCACTTTGCCTCTTACCATTAACAAACTTTTGTTTATCCTTCTCAGCTGGAGCACTATAAGGCTTCCCACGATTCAGATGTTGTTTTCCCCTCTTATCGCTCAGACTCTTATAGTGAGCCGATTGAGACATACTATCATCCTTGTAGATCCTATAAATATTCACCAACTCTAGAAACCTTCATATCTGTTGATACCCAATCACATGTTTGATCTTAGGATGCAAACCATTCTCAAATTTAACACACTTTGAGAATTCAGCAGTTGCCTCACTATAATGAGGATAGAACTTCGTAAGTTCCAAGAACTTGGCAGTATACTCAGTAATAGATAAACTCCCATGTTTCAGCTCTAGGAATTCAATCATTTTCTTCCCGCAAACGTCTGTAGGAAAATACTTCCTCAAAAACTCTATGCGGAACACAACCCAAATGATAACTCCACCTGCAATTTTCAACACTTGACGGGTATTGACCCACCAATCATGACCCTTCTTGGCCAGCATATGTGTACCCAACCGTACCTTTTGCACTTCTGAACAATCCATAACACGAAAGATTCTCTCAATTTCTTTGAGCCAAACACGCGCTCCATCGGGATCATACCCACTCTTAAAAGTAGGCGGATTGTTCCTCTGGAACTTTCCCAGGTGACAGAACTCATCATTCCCCCATGCATTAGGATGATTCTGCATAGCCTGAGCCATAGCCTGCAAAGCAACAACAATTATAACATCGTTTCTTCCATCTATTTTTTGTTTCACTATAATAACAACAACAATGGTTAGAAACTACCTCGACAGTATTCAACTATCACACCTCACCGACTCGAGAACTTGGCCGGATAGACCAACCTGCTCTAATACCACTATGTAACACACTAACTTCCCCTGCATAATTTTAAATAAAAATCAGAGTAATTTAAAATAATCCCCAATTCGCATGTTGCTTTCAACATTAACTAGCTCATGCAATTGGATATGTAACACCTATTGAATTTTTAAAAAAAATTATAAAACAAGTCTGCACTCCAATAATATTTTAGCAGCAAAAAACCTCAAACAACTGACTAATTTAATTATTTAAAATATAATTATATCATAAAGTCATTATAAAAATCTATCAAACATGGGAAATACTCATAATAATCCCCATCAACACAAAATAAGAAACATTGTTCCATCCCCACAGTGTTACATATCAAGTATTGAAACTATTTCTAAATAAAAGTACATTGCGTCAACTTTCCAACACTCCGAACGGCACCCCAAACGGACACCAGAAACTCAAGTTATGAAATTTTAAAGTTTGACACAGTAAGTGTAACTGGTTACACCAAAACAGGTAACCATTTATCACTTGATAAAAATAGTGGCTAAACATCCCTAGTATAACCGGTTACATTGAAACCAGTAACCAGTTAAACCCTTTCAAAATGCCCAAATTACAGTCTTTTTGGACAGTGTAACCGGTTACACCTTATGAAAAATAAATTTTTATAAAGGTTGTCTCAGGTGTAACTGGTTACACCAAAAATGATAACTGATTACCACTATGACAGAAGCAGTTTTCTGCTATGCAGTAGTACGAAAATCAGTTTTGAACCCTTCCCAAAACTCCAAATTTTCTCAAAACAACATATACTCATGTTTCACATTTTGATTTCTAACAACACCTGACATCCAAACGTGCACTCAACACACCAATCATCCAGACATACCTCATAACAGTATTATCACACAATTGCGTAATTTATAACATAGAAAGGAAATTCAATCAAGAGAAACTAAAACACCCACCCATGTGTTATCATGCAAAACCCTTATACAAAAGGAAATTCCACTCTTACCTTAATGTTCCAGCAAGAGCACTTGAACAATGAGTTTTCTCTTCTTCCTCTTCAAAGCCCTAACCATATCTTCTCTTTCTCTTCTTTTCACACTCTGATTATTTTTCCCTTTATTCCCTTTCTTTTATTCTTTTATACCAATATTATTTATAATTTAATGTCTTATTCCAACTTTAATAAAATAAATATTTTACCCCTTAATCATTTATTTTATCATATCATTATTATCATAATAATCAAAATACATATTTAATTATTACCATAACTATCATTTATTTAAATAGCTTCAACTTAAATAATAATAACAAATGACACTTTCCCGCCACCCTCATGTCTCTACACTTACTCACACACCCCAAATACCTTATGTTCTACTCTCTAAGGCTACTACCTTTCACTCAAGGGTTCCCCTAACACATCAAAACATCAATCAACTCATACAATCACACAACATTATTTATAAAAAAATTGATTAAATAAATCGGGGAGTTTCAACCTGTTTGCTCGAGGCATCTTGTAGTTTTGCTTTCTTGAGACCATTTTCGATACGTTCTCTGACTTTCACTAGGTCAGAGAAGCCTAATGACGCACTACCTACCATTCTTTCGAAATACGAGCTTTGCAAGGTATCCATGAACATGTCAACCAATTCTCTAATTATGTTGCTTGCGCTTGGGCTGCCAATTCTCTCCATCGTTGCACATATCATTTAAAGGATTCATTACTCTTTTGAGATAAGCCTTGTAGCTTCAAAAAGGTATTGGCCAAGTCTTTCCAAGACTGAATATGGCTCCTTTCTAACTTCATGTACCAACTCAATGATGCCCCACTCAAACTATCTTAAAAATAGTGAAACATAAGCTTATCGTCGTGACTGTGGAAGGTCATTTTTTGGCAGAACATCACCAAATGGTGCCTCAGACAGCTATCCCCTTTGTATCTTGAAGTTGGTTACTTTGAATTTTAGGGGTATAACCAAGTCAGACACTAAACACATGTCGTTCCATAACCCTTAATCGTTTATCCGAATCACGACCCTTTTCTGCGACTTAAGCCACTTGAGAATGCTTCATTTTTGTCATTAGGTGGGCACCCTGAGCATTTGGCACATTTCTTGTAAATTGAGGACCCACTTTTTCAATATGAACAATGAGATTCTTCTGCATAATGAGGGCCTCATTAGATATCGGGATATGCATCTACTACTAAAAATTTTGTGTTTAGTGATCGAATTAGAGACCGAAAAAGCTTAAAAATCAATCACTATAACATTTAGCAGGAATCAAACCAATGCACTTTCCTTTGTGAGACTTTTGAGTGTCCACTAAGTCATTTAATTTTTGTTGTATTATTTACATTTGAAATGTATGTATTATTAATGAAATTAGAACTTTCAAATATTATTTAAAAAGATTCTTACACTAATTGTCACTAAAATTATATTTTATCTAAATTAATAAATTTATATGAGTTAATTATTTACATAAATATATATTTTATTTGTTAAAACAATAAAAATGTAAAATTTTGACTAAAAAATTTAAAAAATAAATAAAAGGAGAAAATTGAGAGGGAAGCAACTTAATAATGAAAAAAAAAAAATACCAGTGACCGAAATTTCGGCCATTGAATATTTTTATGAATTAATTTATATAAAAACGATTATTTGAGACTGAAAATTATGGTCACAAAATATCAGTTGCTAATTCGGTGGCTAATTTTATTTAGTGACCGATTTAGTGACTTTTAAAATTTTACTAACATGATGTCTAATTTTGGTGGCTAATTTAGTCACTAGAGTGACCGAAATTTTTCAGTCACTAATTCGATCACTAAAAGAGAATTTTCTAGTAGTGACCATCTGAGGTCGAGTAGGAATAACCACTTGTTAAGGAGCATATTCAATGAGAAGATCGTATATTGGGTTAGTCACCGCAGTAAATCCTGGTTGGGGACCGACATTCTCCGCAATAGCATGTTAAAGATTGTTGTTTGACATAGTTTCTGCAACTTCCAACATCTGGTCTATACCTGGCCCTTTAAGACGTCTATATTCCCTCTTATTTCCTCTTGATATTGCTTTAAATGCTTCATTGTCCTTCAACGGCTACCACGAGTTCAATATGGGTGTCAAGAAATCAACTGGCTAGTTATGGACAAAGGCGAAATGAGTTTTTTGTTGTTTTGGAAAATGATATGCATGCATGGCGATGAAATGAAAATTCATAATTTTGTTTTTAATATGCAAAAAATGCACTGCCATTATATGTATGGATCCAATGCCATACCACATACAGATGTAATGAAAGGTCATGTGCAGATAATGGTACAGGGTAACACTGGTAACAACACAGTAACCTAATTAGGTAGGCTTCCAATACCTAGATGGTTCTAAGTTTTGTTTACCCATTGAACCCACTCATAATTTAGTTTTAGGTGTTTGGAAAAGAGGGTACCTAGAGTCACGAATCTTAATCAAAATTTCTCCATGCAACGGGCAAACCATTTTATGACAAACTTCACGAAAAGATCTATTCTAGGTGGGGTCTTTGCATTGATCATACAAGGTGTGATCCATAGGGGATCAATACTACACAACCACCATAGATGGAACATGTTCTCAAACGTCCTTAGAGTCATTGACCATAATCGAAAGTTTCATCATGCAACAGGATAGTCGTTTCATGAAAAACTACATGAAGAGATCTACTCTAAGCGGGGTCTTCATGTTAACCATTCAAGGTATGCTCTTTGGGGGTTAACACTATACAACCACATCCTAACATATGTTCATTCTCTTTTTTTCAAAAGCTTGGGTAGATAGTTTCACTCAAGTACCAATTTCCAATGCCTGCACATAAATATATACGAATATAAAAATGCGATAAAGGAAAAATAAAGGAAACATACAACAAAGAAGAAGAAACAAAAAACCTAACAAACAAACGAAAATCTAACTAAACTAGGATGAACTCGTTTAGGAGAATTTCTTCCCCAGCAGAGTCGCCATTTGTCATTCCTTGGAAAAAGAATGCGACGCTCGTGGAGCATAATTGCACGCTCGCAGGATGGAAGAAACAGAGTCGCCACCGAACTTTATTTATTTTCAAATAGGGAAAGGGAAAATATTGATAAAATCCAAAAATAAAGACAATGATTATGGTCATCGCAGCCAAATTAAGGTTCGGGGAGTTAGTATTATCACCCATCACGTCCGTTGTACTCATTGGGAACCATTTGGTTAGTTGTGCGCATGAAAGATAGCGTGATGTTAGTTTTCGATCTTCTACTTATTTGAGTGAGAGAAAAAAAAGAAAAAGAGAAATTTTTTTAGATTTTTTATTGATGTGCCTGATGACTTCTCGGAAAGTGTACTGATAGTGTCGCAGTAATAAAAAGATCGAACCCACAAGGATTGTGTTCGAACAAGACAAGAATTGTGCAATATAACAAGAAACAGTAAATAGGGGGTTTGCAAGTTTTAGTGTAAAAAGTAATTAAACAAGTAAACAATGTCACAAAAGCGGTCAGGTTGTGTTGTAGAATCCCCTATTCCTCTATTGTTGATGTTTGATGCTCTGTATGAATGATCTAATCATTATAATCCACGATGAACTAAGAAATTCGTTATAGCCGATCGCTCACGAAATAACTCACTAACCACTACTTGGAGCTTCCTATCCCTAGTTCTCCAGCATAAGTAGGGTTAGGAGATGTATAGAGTGTTAATTCCTTACTCCACTACTCGGGGTCTCCTATCCATATACGACCAGTGTAAGTAGAAAGATTGCCATAGGTCCAACACATAGGCTAAGGGTCAGTAATCCCTATGTGTCCAATATTAAATTAACAGAGTATCTCAAATAAAAAGTATTAAGATTAAGAAACAACTTAATAGAATTATAGATCAACAAGTTCATACAACCGTCAAATCAACATAAAATCCACTAATATAGAAATAGGTTCATCATAACACAACCTAACCTAAGAGAATTTAGTTACTCATAGTGCAATTAAAATATCAATGATAGATGAAAATAACATATGAAATCTCTTGAAGAGATGGCATCCAATGGCTTCAAATTCCCTCAAAATCACTACTCTCAAACTTGTGCTTCAGTCTCCAAAATTTGTAACCCTTGTCAAACTGCTGAATATCCCCTTAAAAAGCACTTAAGACGGATCATAATGCGTTAGAAAAAACCCCATAAAAGTGTCTATCGCGCGCATTATATAAGCATCGTACACACGATACAACCCTTCCATCTTTATCGTGCATGCGATGGCGCACGATTGTCATACCCCAAATTTATCCTACCTTTTAAAAATTTCATTTATCTAACTTTATTTTCAGACTGCATTGCCTGCATAACATATCATCATGAATAATTCCTAAAATGATTGGCCAGAATAAATTCTTGGATATATAGACAGACTGGTTAAATTGTTTCTCAAATATGCAAAAAATCAGTGGTTGTAAAGTTTCGAATTTAATCTTCCAGACGCTAGTAATATTATTCTACCATTCACATATTTTAACCTGACGTGTTTGTCTTATTTTTTGACGACTTTTCATTCACATTTTGATCAGTTTGAACCTTTCTACCGGTCCCGATTTACTTTCAAATATGACCAAACGCTGTATTTTTTTAGTCGTTTATTATGTGCTACTGTGGAGGATGCATATGGTGAGACTTTGATCCTTGATATTGATGAGTTTAAAACTCCGCTTCAAAATTTTCGTGCAAAATTGGTAAAGGCTGGTTTAATTAAGGATCGTCATTCTAAAGGTGAAGTTTGTGATGTCAACTCTAAGGGATGCTTTTTGGTTCAAAAAGAAATTCAGAATTATATTAATGATGGCCTCTTACAAGTGGGTAGCAAGATGAAGAAGGATTAGGTGTATGTGGTTGAGATCATCTTTGATTTACCTTTGTTTTCCTAAAGCTGGCAACATGTTTGTTTGTTTCAGCCTTTTGTTGTAATTTCTATTTGTATTTGGCGATACTATTTGTAAACACTATTGGCTTTTATTGGAAATTATAATCTTCAATGAATGAAATTTTCTGTTGAAACTACTATTAATGTTTGCAATTATCTTTGAGTTTTTTTTAGGCTTTTTAGCTTGCATGTGCATGTCATTACATTTGCATCTCACTTGCGTTTCTCGGTCTTGAGTCTCATCTTCTTTTTCCTCTTATCTCTAAAAGGATACCTAGCATGCGTCCTGGATAGATGGAAATAATAAATGAGCTTTCAAAAGGTCAGGAAGCTCTGAAGAAGGAGATCAGGATCCTCAAATTTCAGATGAATTGGGTCTTGGAGACTTTGCAAAACTTGATGAAGAAAGAGGGGCACTCCTACCCTAATTCATCCAGAGAAGTTATCACTTCACCACCTCTTGTGGTTCTCCCATATCAAAGATACGCCCTTGAGGAAATTCGTGTCAACCAGCATTTGGCCCTACGCCAAAAGATCATCCTCATCATGTGGCTACCAAAAAAGCATATCAGCATCTAATGGTTGTTTCTCCTCAAGGTTCTCAAAGCCAGAACAAGAAGAAGAATCATGTCAAAAGGAACAAGGCTCTCTACAAGCAAATTCATGTGATGCTGAGAAAGATTTATCCACTGTTGCTTCAAAACACATTGGTGACTCCATGATCTCTTAAACCTGTGCTAGGACCATGGCACAACGCAAACTTGACTTGTAAGTTTGACAAAGGGGCTGAAGGGCACGACCTGGATACTTGCTTGGAATTAGGATCTATTGTGCAAGAGTTGATCTATGATAAAGATCTGATCCTCGAAGAAGATCACCCAGAAGTTGAATGCAAGTACCATACTGAGACAATGAGGCATCCAGCTGAAGAGTGTAAGGGTTTCGAACTTAAGTTGCAAAGCTTGTTGGAGCTGCTAAAACCTCAAGAAGGTAAGCCAAATGCCAATTTCTCGACTCGTGAAGCAAAATAAAAAGGACCTATGAGGCCTCTCAAGGTTTTGTACCACAAGGAGCAAATGATCAATGATGAAGGTGTTCCCCTGTTTGGACCTGGAAACTGAAGTTTGCTGAAGTCATTTCTCCAAAGTTGGTTGTATTTTGATTAGTATTTTCAGTTGTATTTTCCTCGCTTTTTGATTTCATGTATGCTTGTAATCTTTGTTATTTATTAAATTGGAAAGATTAATGAAATTTTTATACATATTTTGAATCAATCCATTTGTATCCAATCATTTTCTTTTATTGTCATAAAAAGCAAAAATATTTATCTTTTTCCATCCACTTATCTTTACCAAACATCTGTTGTTTAAGAAAAGATTGGAGAGGATGACAAAAACATTATACCTATAACTGTTGTTGGTTAAAACTTTACCGATGATGTAAGAGATTGTTTCAATTCTCAAACACTGGAGAAATAAGGAAGATAATCCCTTGTTAACCTCTTCGAGCCTAGAAGTAGGAGTTGTTTTTTTTACAAAAAAAAACTGTAATTTCAATCTCGGGGTGGGTAGTTCTCAGTTAACATGGTGATATGTGCATACAAGGCACCTTTCATATAAAGGTTATGCTCACAGGTTTTCCTTCGCACACAACAAACAAGTGTCGAAGATGTTTTCCAAGCCTAAAGACAAATGATGGTTCATCGTAACCATGAACTAGGTAGTCACTTTCTTTCTCAAAAAGGAAAATTGAAAAAAAGAGAAATCCCGCTAAGTCAAAACCTGTGAAAGAGACTTAGGCAAAACTGGGGCATTCCGCTGGCTGTAAATTCAAAAGGAAACAGTTCAGGCAAAAGTTAGGGATAATAAAAAGAGGAATTACTTAAAACCTTAGCTTTGAAAGCCCGCGAGGATAAAAACAACCAAGTGTTATGAGGGAGTAGTGACCACTTTAGGTGTTTGAACCATCAACAACTGTCATCAGTTCAATTCCTAGCCTATAGGAACCTGAATGTATAGCCTAAGTTAACTGAACATAGGATTGAAGTTCATCATGAAGATTTGGTGGGAACAAACAAACTTTGAGCCTTTATCCTTTGTTTCATGAACCATGAACCAAGCCACATTATAACCCTTAAAAGACCTAATTGAGGTAAGGTTATTTTGAAAGCATACTACAACAAGGTTGGATAATCTGACTCCTAATGATCTTTGCTAATTATTTATGTTGATCACTTCATTTGTCATTCTATAAATGACAAAATCCACTTTGTTTTTTATCTTTGAATCACTCCTTTGTGTTATTTTACCAATAAATTTTGATGTCAAAAGCTTGCATGAATGTTGCTTTGAAATTGTCAATTTTTAATGAATAAAACTATTTATAAGACAATCTGATATCAAAGGAATCTTAACAAACGCAGCCAGCTAGGGAATTTGACTTGGTAAAGAAAGCTCAGCCTGGGGCAACCAATTTGGAGGATATGATAATCAACTGTTGCAAATGCAGCTAATCAGAGGAAATTAGGTTGAGATTAAAAAAATCTCTCGAAGATCAGTTAGTATGGGGCAACTCCTTCACAGACCCACCGACAGGGGTAAGTTTGTCCCCAGTTGTTACTCCCACAGTCTGAAGGACAAGTTTGAGGACTTTGTTGTGTAAATGCAGTTAAACTGGGGCAGTTGCGTCGAGATTTGTGAATCTCTACAAGCGTTTGAAGGTATTTAAGCATCTTGTATACCAATTCTTCTGTAAAATCCTTTTGGTATTTTTCTTACAATAGGCCGTGTAATCTGGGGGAGGTAAGACTTGAAGATGATCATTATGCAATTGAAATGCATAACTATTTTTTTCTTGTGATATTCTTTGCTAACTCCCCAGTAAGTTGTTACTTTGATTGATCTTGGCAAGTTCCTACGAATTTCTCTCTTCCAACAAAGAAATCAGGCTCAAGATGGAAATCCTAGTGAAGTCATGATGTTATGCCTCTGAGTGGAATACTCTTTTCTCCCAGAGAAGGTTTTAACCTTGAAGTAGAATTGTTGGTTTTGCATGTTCATCCCTAGTGATGTTTCCAATCTGGTGAGGTTGGTTGGGTATCCTTGTCGAGATGTTTATTTCATCTCCAATTTTGTTTCCTTTTGTCTATTTTGTCAACATAAGCCTAAACATGGCATACATGAATTCATACATATGCATGGCATCTGAGTATTTTTTGCTATCATTCTGGTGTTTACTTATTTCGTTCACTTTGGCATCTATCTCCCTAAGTGGTTGGGTTTGTCGTTTCTCTCCAATAGAGTCGTCAACCCTTATGCGTAAAGTGTCCATCTTTTCTAGGTTCCCCATAGAGTTTGATCCTTGTGGGTGATGGTTGGTTCAGTTATCTTTTCCATGTTTGGATAAGATAGATCCCATTTGAGTTTATTCCTCGTTGGTTGGAGTCTTGTTTGACCGTTTCTTTATAGATCGTTCCTAGATTGAACTTTGGTCCGTGGCAGGTGTTGCTTTGAATCAAATTAGGTCACCGAACCCAGTTTGAATGTGCATTTATTTTGCACAGTGTCTCGTAGGAAAAATCTTTTATACACCCCTATTAAAGACATAATCCTTTCTCCAGCAGGGGTGTTATAACTTCTCCTTGGAAGTTAAACTCAACAACAAGTGGCAGTCTCTTTGAGAAGCTTATTTTGCTATATTTCTACAATGATACGTGGAAATCTCTCCTGAGAAGCTTATCCGTTTTTGGTGTTTCCTTCAATTTTTCTCATAACAAGTGGCAATCTCTTTGAGAAGCTTGTTTTCTATGGCGATAAGTGACAGTCTCTCTCGAGAAGCTTATCCGACCTTGGTGTTATTTAACCTGTTGCAATTACAATTGGTATTCCCCTGAAAGTTTGTCAGAAGGATTTTATTAAAGACCTTACAAATGGTTCCTCTTTATTTGGGTTACCCTTTTTACAAGGATCAATCACTCTAGATACATTCATTGGAGCCTATATTTTGGTTCTACTTCTAATGAGGTTGTTTTCTTTTCAGAGTGTTGGCCGGTCATTGCTTGAACTTGTTGATCCATCACTCTGGATATTCCCCAAGTGGAGATTGTATTTCCGGTTCAACCTCCATTGAGGATCTTTTTCTTCTAAAGTGCCAACTGGTCATGATTTGAACCTGTTGTTCCATCCTTTTAGATATGGTGTCTTTCCCTAGTGGAGACCGTCTTTCCGGTTCAACCTTCATTAAGGATCTTTTTCTTTCTAGAATGTCATCAAGTCATGCTTGAACTTGATGATCAATCATTCTAGATACCTTCATTACAGACCAAATTTTGGTTCTACCTCCAATAAAGTTATGTTGTTTTTCTTTCCCCAGTAGAAAACGTCTTTCCGGTTCTACCTTCAGTGAGGATCTTTTTCTTCTAAAGTGCCAATCAGTCATAGATTGACCCTGTTGTTCTATCACTTTAGATGTCTTGTTTTATCTTTATTCCCCAGTAGAGACCATCTTTCTGATTCTACCTTCATTGAGGATCTTTTTCTTTCTAGAATGTCATTCAGTCACGATTGAACTTGATGATCAATCATTCTAGATACCTCTATTGGAGCCCATATTTTGGTTCTACTTCCAATGAGGATGTTTCTTTTACCTTTTCATTGGTCCAATTCTAAGGCTTTGAGGATTTTGTCCTATTCCTGACTATTCTTTTCAGAGTGTCACTCAGTCATTGCTTGGACTTGTTGATCAACCACTCTGGATATTCCCTAGTGGAGACCATCTCTTGGTTCTACCACCAGTAGGGATCTTTTCCTTCTAAAATGTCACATGGTCATGCTCAGACCTATTGCTCAATCACTTTAGATTTCCCCGGTTTGTTTCAACTTCCCCAGTGTTGTTGTCATCCCTAGTGAATGGTTACTCATTGTGTGGGCTTTCTCTGCTTGCTTTCGCATATGTCTACATTGTTAGCTTTTAGAATCCCATCATTTTTATCAATTAGATTTCATCGCATGTCAGCATTGCATTGTTTTCTTTTGTCCATAACATAGCATGTCATTGCATCTAATGGAAAAAATTTCGCTATCTATATTTAAATACCTTTCACCATGATTTCATGAGGATTATCATCACTCATGCCATCCGGTAAATATATTTAAATAGACGCGACTGTGATACCCCAAATTTTACCCTAAGATTCTTTGATCTTTTGCATATCATTTTAGGTCAATCACATTGCATAACTAACCAGTTTATCAGATTTTGTTTGTTTTGTTTCACTTATGAATCAGGGTTTGACTTCAAAAGCTTCAAAAGTGGTTAAATTAGGGTTTTAGACAAGACATTTTTCTGTTGAGTTGGATTTCCATGGTTCAGAAGTTGTTTCATTCAGTTATTGTACTAAAGTCTGAGGCAGAGGAGTTGGGATTTCAATCGTCATAGGAATTTCCTATCAGAGGTTTATTAAGGCACGACTTCAGTTCTTTGAATGGCCACAAGGGTGTAGTTTGTCTAAGGTTCATTAGTGGTTTGACTAGTTTGATCCTGAATCAGGATTTTGGAATATTAAGGTTTCTCACTCCTGGTGTTTATGACCGACAAGTGTTGTTCAGTTGAGTCTTTTGAGGCTAGCAGGTTAAGTATGCATGCACAGTCTTATGTCAATTGGATCTGATATGGTTTTAGTCAAGTTTAAGCCATCAAAGGTGAAAGCAGTTGAGTTGTATGTAAGTACTAGTTGTGTGGTTCTGGATTTTGTCATTGATTCCAAGAGTTCTAGCTAGTTATTCAGTCCATATCCATTCTTTCTAAATTCACATTTGTAATCCATTTTCCCTTTTCAAATATCCAGTTCAATTATCTATTTTTCATTTTTATCCAAATTCCTCTTTCAATCCACTTCTTTCAGCTCTTTCATATCCATTTTCATTTTAGAACCAACTAACCTTTTAACTTTTTTTTTAAGGTCATTAGTCTTTGAATCCACTTTTCAAACCACTTATCCATTTTAATTAAATATCCACTTTCTTTCTAACCATTTTCATAAATTATTCACAATTTTCAATCCATATTTTATCCAAGTCCATAAGCCCATTCACTATTACAACCATTGCCAAAAACCCCTACAACAAAATGCCTTGCTCTTTAAATTCACCAAAATAGTATGTGAAGACCCACTTACACAATAAGAGTCATTGTCCATTACATTACAAACTACCAAAAGTTGCAACAACAAAATATAGAAACAATCCATATACAAAATTTACAAACTTAGTCCATATCCTACCAAAAATCCCATTTATATTAATTAATTACAAAAAAAAAATAGTAACTAAAAGAAGAAAAAAAGAGGTACAACTCATGGAAGAGGCATACACAGACCATACAACACACACAAAGAAATTACATTTTGTATTACCCTCCAAGCCTCACTACTGTGACTTCCAACCATACCATACACTCACACAAGCCAGTACACCAAGCTATGTGTATGCTACAACCAAATTCTGCAATACCATGTGCCAACAAAACCGTACGAACATGAAGGCAACTACATGATAAAGACAACCTGCAGCCACAGTGACTAAACAATCCTTCCACACACCAAGACCATTATGCACCCTGCGTAAACTGTATCAGATACACAATACTTTAAATTTTTATTATTCTAAGACAAAATTCAAAACTACACCCTACATCAAAACCTGCTAAACATAATACACAAAAACCACTTCCAAATAAAACAATGACTTCACTAAAACTCTGCTATTTTCTGGTCATGTAAAACCTACCAGTAACAATGGACACATCTTGCCCCTTCAAGACCAACCTGCATAACCTGTGTCACTAAGAGCAACAACATAAAAATAATAGCAGAAAAATTCAAATTTTAAATATAAAAAAAAACGAGGCAAGCTGGATTCTGGAATAAAAAAGGAGGAGAAGAGGAATTCACAGAGGAAAGAAGAAATGAAAAGATTTGAAAAAAGGGAGAAAACCTTAAGCTTTTCCTCTACATCAATCTGAAAGAACTGGAGAACACGAATTACTTCAAAATCTCAATCACCAAATCTCCATTAAAAAAAACCTCTTCAATCCTTACCTCGTTCGATTTTTTCCTCCAGTCCTCACCTCTTTCCTTACAAACCTTCATCAACAATAAATAAAACATTCATCACTTACTATCAAAAAAACCTGCGAAAAGGAAGGGAAAAAAGAGGAAGTATCGATAACTTCGGCAACATCTAGAGAGGTATTTCTTCATATCTTGAACCTTCACTCACACTAACACGTTTTGTTGTTCAGCTTTTAGTCATTTCAGTCATAAACCCTTTTTCATTTAAATCACGAATTGGTATGTGAAAGTTTGTTGAGTTCCCGTATCACTTCCTATCAATCCCTTTACGTTCAAACCTGTTATTGTTGTTGATTTTGCAAAACTGAAGAGAGAGGATCAAATAAGGACGAAAGCGTGAGAAAAGAAGTGGAGAGAGGGGAGATGACGGTGGAAATGTTGCTCTGACTCTGGAAGATTCCAGCTGAGATGAAGGTGGTATGAACGTAGGGATGCGAAGGAGATGCATATGACATCAGGAGGTGGTGATTGAGGAGTTCGATTATGTTTGGTTTGACAAGAAAGAAGCGTTCACGTTGCTTTGACTTTCTTTGTGTTTTTTTCCTTATTTCAATTTGCAACTAGTCGTGTTTTGGGATTCTAGGTTTTGTGTGGATTAAGTGAACTAGGTTGGGTCATTCCTACCCGCCCCATCACCTGGACTGAATTGCCACCGTGAGCCTTCCCCATTTAGTCTATCTCATTTTCTTCCTCAGCCCATCGTTTTTTTATATGCACCCTCAGATGAATCACTTACCTCCCCCCTTTTTGATTTTAAATTAACTAGATTTTAGTTTATTTAGTTTATAATTAGCATTTAGTTTATTTAGTTTTTTTGAGCTAGATTTTAGTTTCATTAACTAATTATTTTTTTATTAGAATTTATCTAGCCAATTAGTTAATTAACTTTTAGTAAATTAATTAGTTTTGTTTTTAATTAGGATTTAATTTTTTAGTTAGTTCATAATTAAATGTTTTAGCTTAATTAGAACATGGTCTAATTAGATTTTATTTTTAGTTAATTTTTAAGTTAATCTTGACAATCCTCGATTCCATTGTGTTTAATTCTTAATGTTCAATTTTGAATTCAATTCTTGATACCTTTGAAGCTTTTGATTCAATGTTGATCAATTATTGTTGCTTTTAGTTTGACTTGATTCTTGAGAAAATTATTGATTAATTCTTGCCTTGTTGTTTAGTTTACTCTTGATGCTTGCTAATACTTTCTTGACATTGTGATGTTGACCATGAGTTGTTTATGATGGTTTGGTGTTCTCTTGTTCGTTCTCGATTATTATCACTTATGTTTAAAGCTTCATCTTTGTTCCTTGTTTGTTGCTTCCCTGATTCCAAAAGAAAGGATCACTCCCGTTGATTGCCATGTCATGTTGGATAGCCTTGTCCATATTTCCCCCGAGGCCTTGTGAGAGTCTTGCTTGTTTAACCTAGTTTAGGTTTGGAGTCGCCGCACTCCATATAAGTTTCATGGTTATGGACACTTACCTCCCCCTGGAACCTTGATTGTTATCAAGAGTTCCTCAACCCTAGTTAAGCGAACTACGGAGACTCTGATTCCTTATTCCTAGTCAGGATACGTAGGCACAAGATGCAATATCTTGTCGAGCCCTCTAACCACTAACAACTAACAGTTAACTCTCCTATCTCATGATGTCGTGCGATTGAGACTAGTTTACCTTTCCCTTTATCTTATCCTTAGGATTGGAGTCTCCGTACTCCATGTAAGTGTCATGGTTATGAACACTTACTCCCCCTTGGTACCTTGACCATAGTCAAGAATTCCTCAACCCTGGTTAGGTGAACTATGAATGCTTTTATTCCATGCTAGTTAGGATATGTAGGCACGAGATGCAACATCTTGGCGAGTATACTTAGTGTATATACCCTAGGTCCTTACCTTAGCACCTTTTCCTTAGCAAGCAAACTTTAACATAACACAAATAATAACAAGAGATTCCTGTAGAGTACTACAGATACAATGGTGCTAGCACCTTCCTTAGGTATAACCAACCCCGGACCTTAGATCTCTTAGCTTTTTTGTTACATAGCGCATTTAGGGTTTTCTTCGATCTTTACCCTTTCCTTTGGATAAATCAAAGCTTGATGGTGAATTTCATAGATTTGTGATTCAAGTTAATTAATAACTTGATATCCGATTCTCACTGCAACAAGGGGCAATCGAAGAGAAACTTGAACTCTCAATAGTGTTTACCCGAATCAAGACTACCTCAAACTCTGAATTTGGGACAAATCCCTCAGCAGCTTAATCAAAGGCAATTCACATCTAAGCTCGGCTTCCAAAGATCAGATTATATCAGGAACTAGTTAATTAGGGGCAGACTACTACCATGTTCAGACGTTGGGAAAAATTATATCATAGTAAATCCTAAGAGCTTTCGTTCAAGGAGACTTCTTTCAAGAGCCCTATAGACTGAGGCAAGACCAGTTGTAGAGGGAATATCCTCTTTGTACTTTCAAGTTGGACAAGTATATCTTTCCAGACGCTAACAACCATTAAGTTCAAAGCAAAAGCAAAATCTTCATGAGTTGATTATGCCACAACACTCATTTTTCAAGCTTTATTGACCATCATGTATACGAGTTGTGGTTTTCTCTGGAACAAACACACAGCTTATCAACAAGTGGTCAAACTTGGGGCATCAAGAGCATCTTCATCTGCTTTTGATCTTAGCATCTTCAAAGACTGAGTGTTGAGGAAATCAAACCTTCCCACCACCCAAAGTCCAATCCGCATTGGCAACTACCAAAAGTCCACCTTACTGGCACCTATAATAATCTATCAAATCACATGTCTACATTCAAATATACATCATAAACATCATACATCATACACATCATAAGCATCAGATGCATCATATGCATACAAAATCATTACATACTTCCCCATCACTTACATCTCAGGCCATCAACATTCACATCGTATTTTCATCTAAAATGGAGTAACGTCACAAAATCAAACATGCATACATGCATAAGTCAAGATTCATGATCAATATTGAGATTCCAAGATGATCTTTAGCCCAACCAGGGGCATCTTCTTTAAGTCAATGGGTGTACCCCACTGGAGCTATTTCAACCTTTTGTTGATGAAGTTGTGATCCCCAAGCAAGTTAGTGGGCATTCCCCATTGAGTTGTTTCCCTCAACCATTTGTTAATGAAGTTGTTATCCCCAGTTAAGCCAGTGGCATTTCTTCAAGTCAGTGGGTGTTCATTGAGGTGTTCTCTTCAACCTTTTGTTAATAGAGTTATTATCCTCAGACCGATCAGTGGTTTTCCTCCGAATAAATTTCTACCCTCCTCTTAGGTGTTCCTTAGCGACTTGGTTCTTTTCAACCTTTTGTTGATAAGGATGGTGTTCCTCAGTGACTTCTTTGCTTCAACCTTTTGTTGATGTCTCCGGACAAGTCTTATTCATCTTACATCCAGCAAACCTAACCTTTTCTCAATAATATTACTATCACTCTTTTGGTGGTGGTCATTCCTGTTGATTCAACCTAACCTTCATCCTTTTGTTTTTGGTGATTCTCAAAATTGGGAAGTTCCTTCATCCTTTTGGTGTTGGTGATTCACAAAATTGGGAAGTTTCTATCATCCTTTTGGTGGTAGCGATTTATGTTGTTTGATCTTACTGTCATCCTTTTGGTGTCGGTGATTCGTGAATCTTTGGATTGTGTATCATCCTTTTGGTGAATGATAACCTCTGATATTTTTATGTACTTACTATTATCCTTTTGGTAATAGCAAGTTTTGTTGACCTCATTTTCATCCTTTTGGTGAAGAGTCATTGGGTTGTATCTGTGTACTATCATCCTTTTGGTGATAGGTTTGTCATTCTTTTGGTGTTGGATACTTCTGTGTGTGTGCTCTCTGCCATCCTTTTGGTCACAGATTCTTCATCCTTTTGGTGTCGCAAATCGGAGTCATGTGTGTTCTCTATCATCTTTTTGGTGATAGATCCTTCATCCTTTTGGTGTCAGAAATTCGTGGATCTTTGGTCTGTGTGTCATCCTTTTGGTGAATGACAACCTTTGATACCATTGTGTACTTACTATTATCCTTTTGGTAATAACAAGTTTTCACCTCACTTTCATCCTATTGGTGAAGGGTCATTGTGTGTAGTTATTTTTATCCTTTTGGTAATAGCAAGTCAAGTCATATGAGTTCACTATCATCCTTTTGGTGATAGGTCTGTTATCCTTTTGGTGTCAAAAATTTCTGTCATTTTGATCACATCATCCTTTTGGTGATGATGACCATTGCAAGTTATTTAGTGTCCATTCGAGGGTCGACATTGATTTGGTATTCCACTTTCCAAGAATTTTTCTTTCTTTTCAAACAAATTTGGAGTCTTCTTCGTATCTAATTGACTTCTACCTTGAAGAATGAACACTGTGGTAGTTCATATTACTAGGTTTAAGCCAATTAGCTATGGCCATTTGTCATTCCCCAAATTTGTCATGCCTTTAAATTTTTCATTTATCTGACTTTATTTTCATCCTGCATAGCATATCATCATGAATAATTCCTAAAACAAGTGGCCATAATAAATTCTTGGATATACAGACAGACTGGTTAAATTGTTTCTCAAATATGCAAAAAACCCGTGGTTATAAAGTTTCGAATTTAAGCTTGCAGATGTCAGTAATATTGATTTACCATTCACATAGTTTAACCTAACGCGCTCGTCTTATTTTTCGACGAATTTTCAGTCACATTTTAATTAGTCTGAGCCTTTTTACCGGTCCCAATTTATTTTTAAATCTGACCAAACGCTGTATTTTTCCGACTCGTTTATTTCGTGTTAATCATTTTAATGCAATCGATTTATTTTTTGGACACTTTTTCGCCTGACTTTATTTGTATTTTTACCTTTTTATTTTTATTTTTAATCAAAATAATGACTTTAATTATTTAAAGTTACTTAGGTCATTAGCTTAATTTTATTTTTATTTTATCTAGTTATTAAATGTTTCCAAAATAAAAGAGAATGAGAAATAAAAAATAAAAAAATTATTGGTCTTTGTCCACTCCCAAACAAACCGGACTCGTGTCCTGCTATGTTTTGAAAAGAAGAAAAAATGTGTGAGGACCCCAGCTGGCCAGGAATAATATGTGGTCTCCCATATGTTTTGGGGATCCTCATACATGATGCCCACTACAAAACTTCCTCCAACGAATATTCCTCTCTCGTACATTTAACATGGCACATAGAAAACCTAAAAATGAAGAAGAGTTTGGAACTACCAATTGGAAATGGACAAAAAAAATTTCTTTCACTCTCACACACTATCTCTCCATGTTACCAAAATTACTCAACCCATTATAAAAAACTCTTACACAATACCCACTCACATGAAAAAGATTGAATTTCACACAATCCCAGCTCACCAGTATACGTCCCTCTCTCCAAAAAAAAAGAATAAAAAAAAGGGAAAAGAGGCTCCTTCATTTTTGGATTTTTCTCACTCACCTTCTTCAATTCATCCTTTCCTCCATCTCTCTCTTTCTATAAAAACCTGCAAAACTAAAAAAAACACTCTACAAAAACTAATATTCTTATCTACTATGTAAGTCATCAACCCAACACCTCACCTATTACTTTCTTTTCTTCTCTACTGTAAATACTTCGAATCAACCTTCAATTCTTGCTACATAAATCTTGTTCACATGTTTCCTTCTTCTTTGAATGATAGATCCAAACACGCACAAAACAACTTTTCTGTAGAGTTGAAAACCAACTAAAGCCACCACCATTTCATCATCATCATCTTTTCTTCTTACCACCATAAACAAATATACACTAACCTCATTCACACCACCATTACAAACATCTTACTCCTTCATTCTCCCAACCTCCACAACCTCCCTCAGTGTTTTTCACAAACCTTCATCACTACCATAAACAAACACGCTTCCTCAAATTCTTTTCTCTCAATAAACTCAACCATCCAATACACACATGGAAATTAACCTCTCCTCTCTTTTTCTCGGATTATTTTTCTGCAATAACTAAATAACCACCATCATCTTTTGCCACTCTTCATCGTCTGAACATCAAAGAAGAAGGAAAGAAAGCTACTACTGTTCACGTTCAATCTCACTTTTTTATCTATCCATGTCACAACTCTTTCTCGTTAACCCCACTGCATTCTCCTTCAACAACCAAACCTCATCCTATATTCACCATCTTCATCATGTAACCTTATGAACAGTTAACCACATATACTCCCTTTTTTTGGTTTCCTTACCATACAATAAAAACCCATTGATATACAACGACCATGACATCCTTCAAAAAACTCACAACCATACACCTATATTACACCACCACCATTGAATAACCTTCACATCTTCCACGTAACTATTCTTCTTTATTTTAAAGCATTTCCAAGCGTAAGCTCCTTGTCATTGTCATCCTCATTGTTAAATTTGCTACAAATTTCTAGAGAGTTCTTAAATATAATATGTAAGAAAATATAGAACATCCTAGAAACTATAAGGTGTATGAATATGGTAGAATAATCTAAATATATAAGTATATGGCAAAGATAGAAAAATCTAGATTTATCATGATAATAAACTATCATGAGAACTCTAGAATATTCACCACCATTGAAAGGTTGGTGACTTGAGCCTATAAATAGGCATTTTCTACATTGTAAACTATCATCCAAGAAATTAATCACAAAACCTTCTTTCTAAACTACTCTCTAAAACTATCTTCTACCAACTATCATCTAAACAATTTCAAACAGTGGTATCAGAGCTACGTTCGGTCATACATTGGGCGTAGTTATACTAATACCTACCATTTAATAATCCTCCAAACTACTTCAAAATATTTCCCTTATACTATTAACCCACTACAATATTTTTTTCTAAGCCATGGATAACACTACTCAATCATCAACTATTTGTGTCCTTATTTTCAATGGTGAAAATTATGATTTCTGGCGTGTTAAAATGGAAACATATTTTTCATCTCAAGATTTATGGGACATAGTAGAAGAAGGCTTCATCGCTCCCATAGATACTTCAGCTCTAAATGCAGCTCAAGAAAAAGAGTTGAAGAAAAATAAACAGAAAAATTCAAAGGCATTGTTCACCTTGCAACAAGCGATGACTGATGCAATTTTTCCAAGAATTATGGGAGCTAAGACTGCAAAAGAAGCGTGGAAGACGTTGCAAGAGGAGTTTCAAGGAAATGACAAGGTACGTGCTGTCAAACTTCAATCTCTAAGAAGAGATTTTGAACTATTGAAGGTGAAGGAGTCTGAGACAGTTAAAGATTACTATTCTAAAGTTAAAGAAATAGTTAATCAAATGAGAGCTTTTGGGGAGGATATTCTTGACAAGAAAATTGTTGAGAAAATTCTAATTACTATGCCCCCAAAATTTGACCCAATCGTGACAACAATAGAGGAAACCAAAGATCTGTCTACTCTATCAGTGATAGAACTAGTGGTCTCTCTTGAAGCATATGAGCAAAGACTACATAGGCATAAAGAAGATACACTTGAAAATGCCTTTCAGTCAAAGCTCAAATTTAAGTCCCAAAATAAAGAAAATGGAGGAAAGAAAAATTATGGTGAAACTTCCAAAAGAAGAGAAGTTCCTAGAAATTTCCAAAAGAACAATCCAGATAAAAATATTCCATGCAATATATGCAAACGACTAGGCCATGCGGAGAAAAGTTGTTGGTACCGTAATATGCCACAATGCAATCATTGCAAGAAATTCGGGCACATAGAGAAACACTATCACAACAAAAATAGGCATCAAGCTAATATCGCAGAGGAGCATGATCAAGAACAATGTATGTTCTATGCCACTCAAGAATCAATCAAAGAAAAAGGAGGAAGTTGGTACTTAGATAATGGATGTAGCAATCACATGGCCAAGGATGAGACTATTTTCAAAAGCATTGATGAGTCAGTCAAAGTCAAAGTTCGACTAGGAAATGGAAGTGTGGTTGAGTCAAAAGGAAAAGGCACCGTCGTGGTAGAGACAGATAAAGGTACGCGACTCATCCATGATGTCTTACTAGTTCCCAGCCTAAAAGAAAATCTTCTAAGCATTGGCCAAATGATGGAGAGAAGCTACACATTTCACTTTGAAGGAGGTGTATGCAAAATCTTAGACAACAAGAATAAAAGGGCCGAGATAGCCGAAGTGAAGATGAATAAGAGCAATAGAAGCTTCTCGCTAAATTTAAAATATACAACTAACATTGCCATGAAGGTACAAGTTGATGATTCATGGCTTTGGAATCGAAGATTTGGCCACTTCAACACACATGCCTTGAAGTTGTTACATGATAAGAACATGATGAGATATCTTCCAAGCATAAAGGATAACAATGAAGTGTGTGAAGGATGTCTCCTTGGTAAGCAACATAGATTTCCATTCTCAACAAGCGGAGCATGGAGAGCAAAAGATCTGTTGGAGCTGATACATACTGATGTCTGTGGACCGATGAGGACGCCATCACACGAGAACAACAGGTACTTCATACTTTTCATTGATGACTTCTCTAGAATGACATGGGTCTATTTCTTGAAAGAAAAATCAGAAGTGTTTGGAGTATTCAAAAGGTTCAAGGCCCTTGTTGAAAATCAAAGTGGAAAGCGAATAAAAGTACTAAGAAGTGATCACGGAAAAGAGTACACATCCCGCGAGTTTGATAGATTTTGTAAGGATGAAAGCATAGAGTGTCGCTACGCGAGAAATGACACAGAGTCGCCACCGGATTTTATTTATCCCAAGGAGGGAAAGAGAAATAGCGATAAAACCTTTGGGAAAAGGATGTGGTCATCGCAACCAAGTCTTTAGGGTTCGGGAGTCGGTTATGCGAGGGGAAGGTATTAGCACCCCCTCGCATCCATCGCACTCGATGGGAACCTCCTAGGTTGTTTGGCGTGAATGGGTGTTTTGTTCTAAAAGTTTGCTTGTTTAAAGAAAGAGGGGTTGATGTTTTATTTTAATGCTCGCCAAGGATTGTGGCCCTTGTGCCTATATATCCTCACTTAAAAGAAGTGAAGAATCAGAGCTCTGTAGTTCGGAGGCTTATGAAATAGTTGTTTGTTGGTTGATTTTATACCTTGAAAAAGGGTTTTCGGATTGATGCCCTAAGGCGAAAAATAGTTTGATGAGTTGATGTTACTTTTAGGTTTTTCTTTGGGAAGAATTTATTCTTGACTAAGATTATACAAAAGACTTTAGATAGAGATGAATGTCTCGAATAACCAAGTCGAGCACCTTGTATTCAAAACATTCAGAATGAGTGTAGGAGGACTCCATTCTCATTCCTTCTCCACCACTTTAAAGTTCATGGTGCATAATTCTAATCGTATATTTTATTGTGTTTTCGGTTGTTTATAAGAAAAAGGATCACTTGATATTGGATCAAGGTTTAGTGTTTGTAAAAGTATTTGAGGTGATACGAACAAGGTCGATGGCGAACGCACAAGGCGGCCGACTTACATGGTCGAAAATGGCTCAATAAAATCGAGAGTTTGTTTTTGAAAATGGTTATGGAATCAAAAGTCAACAAGGACAATAGCAATATTCACACTAAGACCATACAAACATATGGGTTAGTCGGCTAAAAAAAATTGAGACATGCATTTAAGGTAAAAAAAACAGCAAAAAAGCATAAACAAACTGATCAGTTCGCGCCGCGAACTGAGAAAAGTGAACATTCTGATTTTTGCATGTTCGCGCCGCGAACTGGGAAAATTTTCATTCTGATTTTGGCATGTTCGTGCCGTGAACATGGGTCGCGGCGCGACCTGAAGCGAAAAATGTAATATTTGCTGTTTTTTGCTGTTTTTTATGGTTTTCTTCCCTTTCTATTAGTTCTCAAAAATGGTTTTTTGGTCCCCTTAGAATCTTACATGATATACTCAGTACAACAACATATAAAAGAGGAGGTAAAATGAATATAAAAGCAAAAAGTAAAGAGAGAAAAGTTTGAAATGGATACCCAAGAGCTTTCTATCTTTCTTGCAAGTCCTCCACTGATTTTTGTTGGAGGTGCTCTCCACTCTTCACTCTATGTTATGAAGATTATGTTCCTCAATGGTCCTCTTATGCTTCTATATCACTCTCTTTTTCTGGTTTTTTTTCCTTTCTATTTTTCTGGTTTTTAAGGTTTCTCTTGCTCTCTCTATTGTTTTGGTTTGCAATGTGTGTAGAATGTTGAATGTGTGAAGAGTGAATAATCCCCTTTGTTTACAGCCCCTTGCCTTCTTATCTCTCCCCTCTAGGGTTTTCCCTTCTCCCCAAACATCAGATTTTTTCATGGGGTAATGTTTCTTACCACCTTTTCTCATGTCACTCTCTTTCTTTCCATTTCCATGCAAGGTGTTATGCTGCATTTTCTGCACTATTTGCCTATGCTGTTTTTTCTGCAGCACTTTGTGCCTTGCACCCATTTTGTTGGCTTGTGCTTGGACAGCTCCTCTTGGTCAAAGCTACTACCTCTTGACAGCATTTTCAAATTCTGATATGTAGAAGCATTGTCACATGTTATTACCTTGGCCTTGTGACATGTGATCTTGTGACATGAAGAAATTTGTCACCTCTTGCATGGGACTGTTTTGCCATGATTAAACATGCATAATCTTGGTCTTAAAACATTCCAATATTGATTTAATTCTTGTATATTTCTTGGATGTTTGTAAGCATAATGTGGACTTGGTGTGGCATTACCATAACATGAATTTGATTAGAGACTTGAATGAAGATTAGAAATAAATTAATTTCTAAACATTACTTAGAGTTGGAAATCTTGCAACAAATGACATTCTTGTAATGTCATAAATGTTAGACTATGGCACGGATCTAGAAGGGGGGGTTGAATAGATCCCCAATTAAAATTTGAGTCGGCGCTACCAATTTAAAATTGGTTTTAAAAATGTTTTAAGTGCGGAAGCGGCCGAGGAAAAATATAGTCTAAAACAAACGGTTATTGGAAAACCGGATATACGTAAGCCTATGGATTTATGACAATTCGGAAAAATAGAATCACAACACCAACTATGGTTATCAATTATTTACTTCAGTTGTAAGGTTACCTAGTTCCAATGATCTAAAATTAAACCAAAACTAGATACACAAGTAAGGTAATTTTGGTTCAAGCAATATGTCAAACACTTGGTGTGCAAAGTCACACCAAGTGATGTTTATGTTGAGTAAGTGATTTCAATCAGCCTAGTACAACGTTTTGTTGTACGTTAGAGTTAAAAACAACGTTTTAATCTCTTACTCAATTTATATCACAGTTTTGACAAAAGAGCTTACACAAAAATTACTTATTTGAGCGGTAACGAAAATGCTGAAAATAAAGAAGACAAGTAATTTGGTGAGGCAGTTCCCCCGTCGTCCTCGCTTCGGGGTACGTCTGCCCTCAATTCTAAAACTAGAATTGAGATATACTGAATAGATATCACCTGTTTGAATGAACAGTTTATACAAGGATTGAGCAGCAAAATTACAACAAAAATCTCAATGTGTTGAAAGTTGCCTTCACTCCTTGCCCCTTGATTCAAGCTGAATCAAGTTCTTCGATTTGTGTTGATGGACCTCCGACTCCAGCCACCTTATTGAAGAACACGTTGTTGTTCAAACCTTTGGCTCCGGCTGATCTCAACAGCACCAAATCGAACCCGAGATCTTGCCTTCAAAGTCACCGAATCCGCTACTAGACTTGTGAAGACCACCTCTTCACAATCACCTTCGCTCAATTGATCATTGATGAAGAATCTCGTCCAAAAACCCCCCAAAATTAGAACCAATCTTGGAGGGCAAAACCCAATGGTTTTATTCAAGAAAGAACCTGTCGCAATCTTCAACCCGAGCTTGATTCTCCAATCTAAGCCTCGAACCTTATCGCCTTGAATCTCTCACAAATACATTTCAAAAATGATTGTGTGTAATTGAAATGTTGTGAGAGGTTGAAGATGAAGATGGTGAATCTTGGACACCTATTTCACTCTTTCTTGTTTTTGAACACATGAATCAAAAGAATATCAAATGTTGTTAGACACAAGTGTTTAAGCAAGTATATATAGAGCCCACAAATTTCAGAACATAACAGTATTTCAAATATGAGAGGGAATAAAGTTAAAAACAGTTTTTCCGCGCGAACGGTCGACCATAACAGGTCTATGCGTCGACGCATGGCCTGTGATGTTTTGAATTTCTGGAAATTTCATCAGTATGCGTCGACCATACAGTCGGCGTGCACTGACCCGTTGAAATTCTTTTCCTTTGTGCGCCGACCCTATGGTCGACCAAAGCTTTTATGCGTTGACCCGTTGGAAAATCACTCTTTCATGCGCTGACCCAATGGTCAACGCATGCTTTATGCGCTGACAGTCTTTCCCTTGTTTTTGATGGATACGTCGACCCTATGGTCGACCCATGTCCTGTAATCCTGCAAAATATTTTTAGTTTGAAGTTTTTCATGCCTTTAGTCATGATTGCATTTTGTCAACTCAATGTGTATTTAGTTAAGACAAATTAAGACAAGCAAAAGGAGAATATGATGAGTGATATGTTGCATCTGGTTTAGTGGATCTGGAACTCATACTTTCCAGTCTATCCTGGGAATTTGTCATCATCGAAACCTGCATTTACCAATGGCTTGCAGCTTTGTGTGATATGTGGCGACTTGCCTCCGCAATCTCCCCCTTTTTGATGATGACAACCTGTATACATTTAAAACACCAAATATGCAACATATACACACGCACACACGAATACACAAGCTCCCCCTTTCTTTTGCACTATGAGGCTGTAGAACAACAGTCATCAAATGTTGTTAAAATCCTGAACTATTGGCTTTGGTGTTTGCTTGCAACATTGTCTTCTCCCCCTTTGACACCATCAAAAAGAGAAGAGGGACGCATCAAATAACATAGTACAGACAATAGGTGATAGTTGATTACCAAACTTCACACACAAGCATGATAATGAACAAAAAACTGGAATTAATAGATAATGACGAACACATGTAATTAAAGTTCAGGCACAGATAATACAAAACAAATGAAAAGTACACAGACTAAAACATATAAGCAAATATGAAAATGCAACTATGAATCTAATAACCACACCCTCGTCCTCGTCCTCTCTCTCGATATGGAGCATCTGGATTTTGGCAGGGATCCGAGAATTCAAGAAGGTCTCGACGGACATGTTGAGATGACTAAGAGCGTTGGTGATTTCCCAATCTTGCCGCCCATGTGATTCAACCTGAGAGTCAATACGGGCGTCCATCCGAGTAGAGAAAGAATTGAACCGTTCATTTTGAGCATGAAGGTCAACTCTAATCTGCTCCATCTGAGTGTCTTAACGCCTTATGAAGTTTTGTTGTTCTAACTGCATTGACTGCATCATAGTAATAACTTCGGAGTTATCCGAAGGCGGAGGAGGTGATGAGTGCTCAGAGGGTTGGTAGTCTTGAGGGTAGCCGTGATATAGGTCATAGAATCTACCCAAGGTAGTCCAGCATGTATATTACCAATCGCCCCAACCTTGATTTGTAGAATCGCCTTCTTGGTCTTCTGATCGATATGAGTACTGGACCCAATCGGTATTTGTAGTCGTATCATGGACTAGAGATTGATGATAATCTTGAGTCCCATAGATAGGTTCTGGGATCTCTGCATCGGTGTTGTCTTTTGCATCGTCTTCTTCACCTTCCTCTTCACTTTCTTCATCACCTTGTTCGTCGCTTTCTTCTTCACCTTGCTCTTCACTTTCTTCTTCATCAGAATCGTTATCAGGAACCTGAGGGATATTAGCCCGTCGGACAAATCTGTACGAACGACGTTCAGCACACCAAAAATACCCCATCATTGCAAGGGTTTTGGTGCTAAATTCTTTATCTGGGGAAATTGATACACACGGAAATGTTGGATACACAACATTCGCAGCAACAAGAATTTCTGAAATGAATGACCCATAGGCTAAAGCAGTGCCTCTACTTGAGTCTCGCAGAGCAAACATCCTGCTAGCAATATAGTAAGGCCAATTTATTTTTATCCTGTTTTGCAGAATGTAGATAAGATGTACCTCAGCTTGTTCTACACGCGACAGACCACCTTTCTTCGGTCGTAGAATACGAGCGACAATCCACTGAAGAATGCGCTCCCCTGTGTTGAGTTTATCGGCAGTGACTGATCGAGGAAAAGCATCACTGTTGACAATTGCCTCTGGATACGGTCGTTTGAGCATTCCATTCAGAGCCCTCTTATATTCATAACCCGGCACCGTACGAGTATCAGTTACCTCATGGAGAGGGGGTGCATCATCATCAACAGTCATATCAAAATATTTATTCCATACTTCAGAATTGATATTAACCAGTCTATTTCCTACAGATGTGTGAAAGTGCTGGTCTTGAAAGTTACCTCTCATATTTGTGTAGAACACTCTGACCAGATCTTCACTGTACTTTGTATTACACTCCAAGAAGTTTACGAACCCTTGAAAGTCTAATAGGGACAGAAGCCGAGTGAGATGCAAGCGCTCACTTGTTGCATGGTAGAAGGCATGCTGTGGAACTATGGCCCTCTTGCTGAGACTTTTGTGGAAGTTTTCAACCGCAGGAGGATGAACAAGCGAGACAGCAGTTACCGAAACTGAAGTAGAGGATGAAGATTCTCTTGATCGCTTATCGGTAGTTTTGCGGAGAGAGGAAGTCATTGATGAAAAGTTTTGGAGAGTTGGAAGAGAAACTTTGAAGAGGAATAATGATTTAGGAGTAATGTTGGAGAAGAGGAATGCTTGGGTCTTTAATAGATGAAGAAGTTAGGGTTTTTGGGAAGAGGGAGAAGACAAGGAGACAATATAGGTTACTAGATGCAATTCACAAGAAAGAATGTCATGTCAAAGTATTACAACACATTTAATGCAGGGAAGAGGGAAAGTGGAACGGTTTTCAAACCATAAAATTTCTGGGTTTTCAAGCGAGCCGTCGACCATAGCCCTGCATGCGTCGACGCATACTGTTCAGTTTTTGATAATTTTGAAAAATTTACAGCATGCGTCGACCATTGTCCTGTTTAGGTCGACTCAAACTTTCAAAAACTCAAAAATTTCAATTTTCAAGTTATGCAACATGTCACACTTGCCTATTTATCATGCCTATTCATTTGTTCACAATATGACATGCGTTCAACACACATAGTATCAACCAGCAACAATCATATTCATATATAAGTACCATGATTGTATAACGATATAGATGTTTTCAAGTCATGAATGCTAAGAGAGAAGAAAGAGAAGGAGAAAGGAGCAATATCACCTTTATACGAACTACTCTAGTTAATCACTGATTTGTACTTGCAATAAACTCACAGCAATTGTTAGTGGTACAAAACATAGTTGTTAGTGGTACAAAAACATAGTTGTTTAAACCCGATCAGAAATATCGAGAATACCAAGCTCTCGACGGATATGAAAGAAGGGCTCATTGGCTAGCGGCTTTGTGAAAATGTCCGCTAGTGGTTTTTAGTGTCAACGTGCTCAAAGACAACGTCACCCTTCTCTACATGGTCCCTAAGAAAATGGTGTCGAATTTCTATGTGTTTAGTATGCGAGTGTAACACTGGATTCTTGGTAAGATTTATAGCATTGGTGTTGTCACACAATATTGGAATACGTTCTAGTTTCAAATTAAAGTCCAATAGTTGTTGTTTAATCCATAAGACTTGCGCACAACAACTACCGGCGGCTACGTATTCCGCTTCGGCGGTTGACAGAGCAACAGACACTTGTTTCTTGTTGTGCCAACTAACCCGAGAGTTTGAAAATAGGTGACATGTGCCACTGGTGCTTTTCCTATCTGATTTACAACCGGCAAAATCAGAATCAGAGAAGCCCACCAAAGAACAATCATTACCCTTAGAATACCACAATCCATACTTCGGAGTACCAGATAGGTATCGAAGTATGCGTTTGACAGATTTTAGATGGGATTCCTTAGGACATGATTGATATCTAGCGCACATACACACGCTAAACATGATATCGGGACGCGAAGCAGTAAAATATAGAAGCGAGCCAATCATACCTCTGTACCTTTTTACCTCAACATCTTTGCCACTTTCATCTTTACTCATGTTTGCACAAGTTGGCATAGGGGTGTCTATGGATTTTGCATTTGCCATGTCAAATCTCTTGAGAAGACCCAAACAATATTTTGTTTGGCTCACGAATGTTCCTTCCTTCAGTTGCTTGATTTGTAACCCGAGAAAATATGTGAGTTCATCCATCATACTCATCTCGAATACACCCTGCATAAGCTTAGCAAACTCTCTTATGAGATTCATGTTAGTGGATCCAAATATGATATCGTCAACATAAATTTGTACAAGAATTAAGTGTTTTCCTTGACGTTTAATGAAGAGAGTAGTATCAACCTTTCCTCTTGAGTAGCCTTGATCAAGTAAGAATTTGCTTAGTCTCTCATACCAAGCTCTAGGAGCTTGTTTAAGACCGTACAAAGCTCTTTTCAATTTATAGACATGATCAGGATACTCATGAGACTCAAAACCAGGTGGTTGAGCAACATAGACTTCTTCATTTATAAACCCGTTAAAGAAAGCACTTTCGACGTCCATTTGAAATAACTTAATCTCTTTCGCACAAGCGAAAGCAAGTAGAAGGCGTATAGCCTCGAGTCGGGCAACCGGCGCATAAGTTTCCTCATAGTCGATGCCTTCCTCTTGGTTATACCCTTGCGCGACTAAACGCGCTTTGTTACGAGTTATTACTCCGTTCTCGTCCAGTTTATTTCTAAACACCCATCGGGTGCCGATCACTCGATGACCTCGTGGAGGAGGGACAAGGTCCCAAACCTCATTTCTAGTAAACTGATTCAGTTCCTCCTGTATTGACAAATACCAATGTTCATCGAGTAGAGCTTCCTTAGGGTTTTTAGGTTCCATTTGTGACACGAAAGCGAAGTAATAACAGAAATTACTTAGCTTGGCACGAGTTGTTACACCCTTTGTGATGTCTCCAATAATGTTTTCAATAGGATGGTCTTTAGATGACTTCCATTCATGAGGAAGATCGTCGTTTGAAAGCGGATGAACTTCCTATGTTGCATCACGGTGTGCATCCTTATCCTCCTCAACTTTGGCTTTGTCAGGTTGATCAATCCCTATCTCGCCACTTTTGAGTATGTCTTCAGTGGATATACCTGCACCATGAACAACACTATCCTTTCCGACATTTCTCGGGTAGGACTCATCAAAGGTAACATGCACAGACTCTTCTACAACAAGTAATCGTTTATTATATATTCTATATGCTTTACTCGAGTGAGAGTATCCGAGAAAGATACCTTCATCGGCTTTGGAATCAAATTTGCCCAAGTTTTCCTTTCCATTGTTTAATACAAAACATTTACATCCAAACACGTGCAAGTGAGAGACATTTGGCTTTCGCCTTTTTAAGAGTTCGTACGGTGTTTTGTTTAGAATGGGGAGAATAAGTACCCTATTCAAAACATAGCATGCCGTACTAATGGCGTCGGCCCAAAAATATTTAGGCAAACCACTTTCATTAATCATTGTTCTTCCCAATTCTTCTAAAATACGGTTTTTGCGCTCCACAACCCCGTTTTGTTGAGGAGTGCGTGGAGCGGAGAAGTTATGATCAATACCATGGTTACCGCAATATTCTTCAAACAAATAATTTTCAAACTCATCTCCATGGTCGCTCCTAATGGACACTATGTTTGTATTTAACTTGTTTTGGGAAAGCTTAGCAAACATTTCAAAAGCGGCGAATGTATCACTTTTACTTACTAAGAAGATGGTCCAACCAAAACCTAGAAAAGTCGTCCACTATCACGAACCCATAATAGTTTCCTCCTAGACTTTTGATCCTAGACGGCCCAAACAAGTCCATGTGTAGAAGTTCAAGAGGTCTCGTTGTTGAAATTATCTTTTTGGATTTAAATGAGATCCTCGTTTGCTTCCCTTTTTGACAAGCATCACAAAGATGATCCTTGGTGAACTTTATTTTGGGAAGTCCTAAGACTAGGTCTTTTGAGACTACCTTATTGAGTAAGTCAAAATTAACATGCGCTAAACGCCTATGCCATAGCCATGAGTCTTCACTCATAGTTATGAGGCATTTGTCGCTTGTTAATGATACTTCATTTAAGTCAAGCATATATACATTGTTTACTCTAAAACCATTAAACATATTCTTCTTATCATTTTCATGTACAATGTTGCAACAATCTTTTGAAAAGGATACATTGTATCCTTTGTCGCACAGTTGGTTAATGCTAAGCAGATTATGTTTAAGGTTTTCGACAAGCAATACATCGGAAATCATAGTAGAGGCGGGATTACCTATACTACCTTTACCTAGTATTGCTCCGCGGTTGTTATCACCATAAGTTACATACCCTTTCTTCTTAGCCACAAAGTCTATGAATAAGGATATGTCTCCAGACATGTGTCTTGAGCACCCACTATCGAGAACCCATCTTCTCTCGGTGGTCTCGACACATTTCACCTGTCAAAACATAATTAGCACAAGGAGGTACCCAATGGCATATTGGGTCCTAATAGGTTAGCAACAAAATGGTTGCGTTTGGGCAACCATTGGTAGATGCCTTTAGGAACAAGAAATCTCCTAAAACGGCATTTACCAATGAAGTGGCCTTTCCTGCAACAGTATAAGCATGCAAAATCAACTTTAGAGATACTTTCACTTGCTTGATCCCTAATTACATATGCATATTTTTGGTATGGGTTAATCATACTTTTTCTAAAATCCTTTTTATCAATAGCAAATGTAACTTTAGGCTCAAGTGCCTTGTTTAATTTGGCCTTGAGGTTTCTAACCTCACCTTGCCAAATATGACAAGTACCACACCCGAAGTTGAAAGAGTTTCTATCGTCTTTACAATCCGATTCATTGTCTTTCACAATGGAAGCCTTAAGGTCCTCTAATTTCTTTTCGGACTCTTTAACCTTATGCTCTAAATATGTAAAGATTTTCTTATTAGAAGCAACTTTCTTGAAGGCTTCAACTGCTTCATTATGTAAGGCATGAAATGCGGCTAGTAATTCTGAATGCGACATATTTGAGGACTTATCATATTTAGAGTGACGTACCTGTTTTTTCTTATTTTTCTGATTGGCGGAGAGGCATCGATTCACGGACTCTTCTTCATCACTAGAACTTTCATCAGAGGAGGAAGAGTCGTTGTCACTTTCCCATGCTATGTACGCTCTCCTAGGCTTTGATGATTTCTTGTGTGATTTTGATGATTCCTTGTCCTTTCCCTTTTTATTCATTGGACAGTCCGGTTTGTAGTGACCGGGCTTTCCACACTTGTAGCACGTCCCTCTAGTCTTTTTACCTTTCGAGTCATCATCCTTGGAGTGTCTCGATTATTTCCGGAAGTTTACCAAGTTCTTCTCGGAATGTTGGATGTCGTTCTTTCTCACGTAACGGTTATACCGTTTAACAAACAACCCCATATCTTCTCTTGTGTCCTCTTCTTCTTCGTCGCTCGAGGAATAATCATTTTGCTCTTTTGCTCGAGACTTCGAGGAGGAAGTCTTGAGAGCTATCGATTTCTTTTCACTCACCTTCGTTTTGTATTTCTTTTCCATCTTTTCGCGTTGGTCATAGCTCAAGAGTACCTGTTCATGCTCTTGTAATTTGCCAAACAATGTTGTTAAATCTAATAAGGTAAGATCATGTGCTTCTTTGATGGCGGTCACTTTAGGCTGCCATTCCCTGTTTAAACATCTTAAGATCTTATTAGTAGCAACATCATTGGAAACAGGCCTACCTAATGAATGTAAAGGATTGATGAGATGTGTAAATCTCTTTTGCATGTCAGCAATGGTTTCCCCTTGCTCCATGAAAAAGGGATCGAACTCTTGAGTTAATGTATTGATTCTAGCCAACTTAACATCGTTTGTCCCCTCATGGGCTATTTGTAGTGAATCCCACATGGCCTTAGCAGTAGGACAATGGGATACACGATAGTATTCATCTACACCTAATGAGGAGATTAAGATGTTTTTAGCTTTCCAATCATAATTGTATTTTTTCTCATCGTCATCGGTCCATTGTGCTTCAGGCTTTGGCACAACTACATTATCTGCATTGGTCATAGTAATTTCTATTGGACCATTAAGGATAACGTTCCATATTTTTCTGTCTATGGAGTTTATATGCACACGCATACAGTATTTCTAATAACTATAATTTTCACCATTGAAAACAGGAGCCCTATTATACGCCCCTTTAGGTTCGTTTGCCATTTTCTATCTCGTTGTATTTGAAGCACCGAATAACCGGAGCTCTAGATACCACTTGTTAGACTATGGCACGAATCTAGAAGGGGGGGTTGAATAGATCTCCAATTAAAATTTGAGTCGGCGCTACCAATTTAAAATTGGTTTTAAAAATGTTTTAAGTGCGGAAGCGGCCGAGGAAAAATATAGTCTAAAACGAACGGTTATTGGAAAACCGGATATACGTAAGCCTATGGATTTATGACAATTCGGAAAAATAGAATCACAACACCAACTATGCTTATCAATTATTTACTTCAGTTGTAAGGTTACCTAGTTCCAATGATCCAAAATTAAACCAAAACTAGATACACAAGTAAGGTAATTTTGGTTCAAGCAATATGTCAAACACTTGGTGTGCAAAGTCACTCCGAGTGATATTTATGTTGAGTAAGTGATTTCAATCAGCCTAGTACAACGTTTTGTTGTACGTTAGAGTTAAAAACAACGTTTTAATCTCTTACTCAATTTATATCACAGTTTTGACAAAAGAGCTTACACAAAAATTACTTATTTGAGCGGTAACGAAAATGCTGAAAATAAAGAAGATAAGTAATTTGGTGAGGCAGTTCCCCCGTCGTCCTCGCTTCGGGGTACGTCTGCCCTCAATTCTAAAACTAGAATTGAGATATATTGAATAGATATCACCTGTTTGAATGAACAGTTTATACAAGGATTGAGCAGCAAAATTACAACAAAAATCTCAATGTGTTGAAAGTTGCCTTCACTCCTTGCCCTTTGATTCAAGCTGAATCAAGTTCTTCGATTTGTGTTGATGGACCTTCGACTCCAGCCACCTTATTGAAGAACACGTTGTTGTTCAAACCTTTGGCTCCGGATGATCTCAACAGCACCAAATCGAACCCGAGATCTTCCCTTCAAAGTCACCGAATCCGCTACTAGACTTATGAAGACCACCTCTTCACAATCACCTTCGCTCGATTGATCGTTGATGAAGAATCTCGTCCAAAAACCCCCAAAATTAGAACCAATCTTGGAGGGCAAAACCCAATGGTTTTATTCAAGAAAGAACCTGTCGCAATCTTCAACCCGAGCTTGATTCTCCAATCTAAGCCTCGAACCTTATCGCCTTGAATCTCTCACAAATGCATTTCAAAAATGATTGTGTGTAATTGAAATGTTGTGAGAGGTTGAAGATGAAGATGATGAATCTTGGACACCTATTTCATTCTTTCTTGTTTTTGAACACATGAATCAAAAGAATATCAAATGTTGTTAGACACAAGTGTTTAAGCAAGTATATATAGAGCCCACAAATTTCAGAACATAACAGTATTTCAAATATGAGAGGGAACAAAGTTAAAAACAGTTTTTCCGCGCGAACGGTCGACCATAACAGGTCTATGCGTCGACGCATGGCCTGTGATGTTTTGAATTTCTGGAAATTTCATCAGTATGCGTCGACCATACAGTCGGCGTGCGCTGACCCGTTGAAATTCTTTTCCTTTGTGCGCCGACCCTATGGTCGACCAAAGCTTTTATGCGTTGACCCGCTGAAAAATCACTCTTTCATGTGCTGACCCAATGGTCGACGCATGCTTTATGCGCTGACAGTCTTTCCCTTGTTTTTGATGGATACGTCGACCCTATGGTCGACCCATGTCCTGTAATCCTGCAAAATATTGTTAGTTTGAAGTTTTTCATGCCTTTAGTCATGATTGCATTTTGTCAACTCAATGTGTATTTAGTTAAGACAAATTAAGACAAGCAAAAGGAGAATATGATGAGTGATATGTTGCATCTGGTTTAGTGGATCTGGAACTCATACTTTCCAGTCTATCCTGGGAATTTGTCATTATCGAAACCTGCATTTACCAATGTCTTGCAGCTTTGTGTGATATGTGGCGACTTGCCTCCACAATAAAATTTCTCTTTGTAATATTCTTGCCTTTAGTCTTGAATTCATGATGGATTTTCTTAGAACCATTAAGCTTGAAATGAATGAAGTCTTGAATTATGGACTTGTGATCTTGACTCATGCTTTGAAAATTTGAACTTCACTTGATCAAGAATTTAAAACAAAATTGGATGAAGCAATCTTGAATTATGCTTTGCATTTCATGGTCATTAGGAATATATCTTGAAAATCCTAATGTTTTGTCAAGTAACTTCTCTTTGAAGAAATCTACATGAGTAGACTTTCCAATTTAGATCAAACCTTAAATGGTGAACCTTTCCTTCCATGTAGTCCAAGATAGACAAGTTATCTCATTTGAAATGGAAAATGACAAATCGACCCAATCCGTACCTTATGAACCCACATGCTCGATATGTAATAGAACGATGAATGATATGGTGAATGTAGGGTATAAAGGCTAAAGGTGAAAATGAGGGTGTGACAACTGCCCCTATTTAATCCTCTTAGACCTGAATGTCTGGAGGATAAAGGTGCTCGGACATTCATGGTAGAAGAGAATTAAATACTAGAATACCCGGGATTTTCAACTGGAGAGGTGTAGGATGAAAGTAGACGGTCAGCGAGATGGTTTAAAGAATATGTCTGTTAGCGAACAAGGGTTAAGGGGGGTATGATGATATGTTTGAGATGCAATGCGGAATGAACATGAATGCTTTGCCAGCCGGAAGAGGAGGACTCCTGTAGAATTCCAAGAGGATAAGTTATACTACAAACAAGTTATCTAAAACTCCTTCTGCAAAAAGTCAAAGAGCTGTCTCATAATAGGGAATCAAAAATTGGCTAGGAGATATTCCTTCTACAAAAGATAGAGAGGACTCAGAAAATAAAGGATTGTGAGATATTCCTTCCATGAAAGGTAGAGAGGACTCGGAAAATGAGGGATTATGAGATATTCCTTCTACGAAAGGTAGAGAGGACTCAGAAAATAACTGATTGTGAGATATTCCCTCCATGAAAGGGGGAAAGGACTCTAGAAAAATGGTTTTCCTCTTACAAAAGGCAAGGAGGACTCCCGAACAAAAGGTTAGGCGAAAAATATTCCTTCTACAAAAGGTAGAGAGGACTCCAGAACAAAAGGTTAGGAGAAATATTCCTTCTACAAAAGGTAGAGAGGGCTCCAAAACAAACGGTTTGGAGACAAAACAACTCCTTCTACATTATGCAGAGGAGACTCCCTTGGAAGAATACGATCGCATTTCCTTCTGTCACGGCAGAAAGGACTCCAGAACAAAAGGTTAGGAGAAAATGTTCCTTCCATAAAAGGTAGAGAGGATTCCTGAACAAAAGGTTAGGAGAGAATGTTCCTTCTACAAAAGGTAGAGAGGATTCCTGAACAAAAGGTTAGGAGAAATATTCCTTCTACAGAAGGTAGATAGGAAACTCCCTCGGGAGAGGATGATCGTATTTTCTTCTGTGGAAAACAGAAAATATTCCTGAACAAAAGGTTAGGAGAAAATGTTCCTTCTACAAAAGGTAGACAAGATACCTACGAAAGGTAAGCTGACAAGAACCTGTACAAAAGGTACGAGAGGTCTTGTTAAAGGTAAGTTGAATCTGTTGCAAAAGGCAAGGCAGGGATATTTAAAAAAGACTCACAAAAAGTAAGTTGAGGGCAATAACCATCCTCCTGCAAAAGGTAGAGGAAATTTCATAGGGTATTAGAACATCATTTGATCTCACAGGCACATCGGCGGAGATGATATTCCTTAAGTATGGCGACCATTCAGTTCTTGGCCACATAGGCATCAAGCGTCCAAATAGGTCGAAGATACCCAAAACAAAGTTTTGTCGCATGTAAAAGACAGCGAGAAACGCTTACAAAAGGGAAGCGAAGGGAAAAGATTTCACGCAAAAGGCAATGAAATCCCTTACGAAAGGTAAGGTGATAAGACAATCTCATGTAAGGCTCAAAAGGACTTACAAAAGGTAAGTGAATGGATAAACACTCCAAGAGGATCCTGCTAGAATGTCCACAGGAAATTTGTATCTTTGGGAACGCCCGGCTAAGCACATGCAATGATGCAGTATGTATGCAAAAAATGTCAGGGACGTAAGAACGTGAAGGTTAGGGGTGATAATTTATGCCAAGTGATTGGGCTTTGATTTGGGGCGTCAAGTTTGACTCCCCAACATCCTCGTGACGAAATTTGGATCATCTCCAGATGGTCTTATCAGAGAAGCTGTGCTGGCCAGTCAGGTTGCCCCTTATTTGCTCAAGTCCCCGACGAACTTTATGATCAGACGATGCTTAGGGTACACGTGCGCCTACTAGAGATCGCTTCTACCCTTTATACACCTAAGTCGAAGAGTAACTTTATGCTTTCTTTCGTTATTATTATCGTTATCCCATAATTTTCAATGCAATATTTATTAAGAATGAAAATTCCACTTTTTGCAAACATAGAAGAAAATAAATGTGACACACGAATTGATGAAAGAGATTTTTATTGATGATAAAGTGACCCATAAATGGGTAATTTTACATAAGGATACAATTCCTAAAAGAGGTAATTGCAAAAGATATGATAAAAAGCACAGTGGTAATGTGAAAAAGGATCAGATTTCCATTGAGTTCTGATTCTGCTATGATCCCTATGGCCTTGAAGCTTCTCGTACATTTCCTCTGAGGAAGGTGGATGGATTGATCTTCCCCATGTGTAGTTCTCTTTATTCTGATGATGAGCTCACAGACTTTTTGCACACCTCAGTCTTTTCTTTTTTAGGTCCCTAAATTTTGCCTAGACCGCCCTTTCGAGTTTTCAGTCTACCGGGATACCCTTTTTTTTGCCTAAGTTGCCCCTAAAGGTTTTCAACTTATCGGGTGTTATTTTTCATTTTAACCCTAACTTCTGCCTGGACTTTTCATTTTATTGTCCACCAGGTTTGCTTTCAAGCATAGTATTTTTTTACTGCGTCTGCGTTTACAGGAGATAACAGATCTTCACCGTCCATGTTGGATAATACCAAGGACCCTCCGGAGAAAACCTTCTTTACAACATACGGACCCTCATAGTTAGGTGTCCATTTGCCCCTTGGGTCTGTGTGGATTGGCAGAATCTTTCTCAATACCAAGTCTCCCACTTTGAAATCTCGAGGGCGAACTTTCTTGTCAAACGCCCTTTTCAACCGCTTTTGGTAAAGCTGGCCATGGCATATGGCTGCCATGCGCTTTTCATCAATAAGATTAAGTTGATCAAATCTCGCCTGCACCCATTCTGCTTCGTCAAGCTTGACATCAGTCGGAATTCTCAGGGAAGGGATTTCTACCTCAACAGGGAGTACCACATCCATGCCATACACAAGAGAAAATGGAGTTGCCCTAGTAGAAGTGCGCACTGAAGTGCGATAGCCATGCAAAGCAAATGGTAGCATTTCATGCCAATCTTTATATGTTTTCACCATTTTCTGAACAATCTTCTTGATGTTTTTGTTCGCTACTTCAACGGTGTCGTTCATCTTCGGGCGATACGGTGACGAATTGTGGTGCTCGATCTTGAAACTTTCACACAATTCCTTCATCATCTTGTTATTGAGGTTTGAACCATTGTCAGTAATGATTTTGTTTGGGACCCCAAAACGACAAATGATTTCCTTTTTGATGAAGCGAGTGACCACTTGTTTGGTGACATTGGCATAAGATGCGGCTTCCACCCATTTAGTAAAGTAGTCAATGGCCACTAAGATGAAACGATGACCGTCTGAAGCAGTTGGCTCAATGCGTCCGATCACATCTATGCCCCACATGGCGAAAGGCCAAGGCGATGTCAAGACATTCAGAGGAACTAGAGGTACATGTATCCTATCTGCATAGATTTGGCATTTGTGGCATGTGTTGCACCCCAAAATTTGCCCAACCTTTTTTAACCTAGGTTTATGTTTCAATTGCATAATCATTTGCATTGGTATCATGTATATAGTGTATTCATCTGCATTGCATAGCATAGGCAAGCTATCTTAATCAGGGGATCAAGTTCTATTCTTATCTCAAGAGGCATATTCAAGGGTTTCATTCATATTCAAGGCTACTCAGGTCATCAGGGAAGAATTTGAGCTTTGAAGAGTAGACAAGTTGATCAATGAGTTCTCCCCTATCTTGAGGTTATTTGGGGATCATCAGAGGAAGTGTGAGCTATGAGCCAAGAGCATGAGGTGTGTATGGATGTTATGAAGAGCCTAGATGATCATTTTTAAGGAGTAACCAAGTCATGGGAATGATTGCAAGAGCCTCAGTTGAAGTCAGTCAACTAGGGTTTTGTCTGGGTCAACACTAGGTCAACCCTAGATCAAAGACTTGTTTTGAAAGGCATCCAGGATCATTTGAAGAATTTGGGATTCATTATTTGCTATATGGATATGGATATGGTGTTGTGCTAAAGAAAAATCAGAAGGAGTCAAGGAGAAATGGAGTTACCAAATTAGGGTTTCAGTGTAAAATCCCCTGATTTAGGTCAAACTTCAAAGCAGTGTAACTCAAGATGCAAGCTTCATATGAATTTTTGGTCCACATGAAACTTGTAGATTATCTTCATAGCTTTAATTTCAGTGGTGGAAGTCATCAAGATGATTTATAGAACTCAAGTTATAGCTCTTGCAAGTTACAGGTCATCTGAGGGCACTGAAATTTGTCTGTGAAAGTTGTCTGTCTTCCAAGCTGCTTTTGACCTTCAAGGAGATTTCAAATGGATTTCTGGCCAACATGAGAGTTGTTCCTCATTGTCTTAGATTTCTAGAAAGGTATGGTGTGCCTTCATATGATTTGTGGAACTCTACTTATGTCCTTGGCAAGCAAAGGGTATTTTGGTCATTTGAGAATTACAGGTCATTCTTAGCCTATGCCTAAAACTCATACAAGGAAGCTTCAAATGGAAAACTTCACAACATAAAAGTTGCTCAAAATGGAATTTTAAGTCTAGAAAAGAGGTCATGGGAGTTTTGAAATGCATAGAACAAGAATTGACCAAAGTTGGTGAAAAATGACTTAAAAATGGCATATAACTTGAAAAAGTTCAAATGAAAAATTGGTTTGGGCAATCTACAAATCCAAAATGGGTCATGCAATATACCAAATTGATTCCAAACAACATTTTAAAGACATTGGTTCAGCCACTTTTTTGAGTTAGGGTTTAAATTTTGGACTTGCTTTGTAAAGTTCTTCCTTGCATAATAAGGCAACTTTGCAAAACTCAACATAATGAAGGGATCAACTTGTTTTTCACACATACACTCCCAATAACTCATGAAAGGAGATTTTCAAGTGTGCTAAAGGGGCTGTAGAGGATATATCATGATATGAGGTGTGAGATGAGATGGTTTTCATTATGTCATATTCATGAAGTTTCTAGAATCCCCTAAGATCAATCCAGAAACTTCTAGATCTTTCTATCATCATCTATATAATGAATGTGGATCATTTGTGGAAGAGGTTGAGTGAGGAGAGAGAGAATTCCATTGTTGCTTCAATTGTAAGAAAGAGTGAATTCATACAATCAACACCAATTCTGTTCATTATTCTTCTTCATCCACAATATATTGAATCTCTTGAGTGCATACATGCTGAATTAGAGAGCCATCCATGGAAGATTGAAGAGCTAGGGTTTGAAGTTTCAAGATCCATAACAGTTTCGAATCTCTTCATCCAAGCATTTTCCATACATTCCTTTGCAAACAGAAAGATCTCTACACCTCAAGGATCATCTGAGGAGCTAGCCAAGTCTTGGATTGCACGAATTCTCAACTGTCTCCACCAATATTCAAGGTATGAAGTTCAATTCGTATCTCTGTAATTATGACCTGTTAGCATGTTTCTTTAGGGTAGATTTGCTAGGGTTAGCTAGAAGATGATGTGCAGAAACTTAGGGCACCATTGATGATGATTCATGTCAGGGCAGTCAAACTTTTAGGGTCAAGAACTCATGGATTAGGGCAAGATAATCTTAGCTTTTTAGTTTAGAGTGATTAACATAACACATAGAACATTCTAGTATAGTTTGAGCAAGTTTAATAACCATGCATATCAGGTGCAATTCTTGGTGCCCTAAGGTTACAGCTATCGAGTTTAATTATAGAGTGAGTTTTAGAAAAATCTAAGTGTAGGATCTTGTAGAGGGCTTTGAGTAGGCCATTTTTTGTTTTTGGATCGTGGGACTTAGTTGAGTGAGGAGAGAGAACAGAGTTGTGGAAGTTCATGCATGGGAGAGGAAAATCCTGCAAACCCTAGGTCTCGTGAGGAAGACAAGCCAGGGTCGTTGGATCTGCAAGACTTTGTTTGACTTGGAAGTTTGATCCAACGCTTGAGGTTTAAACCAGAATTTGGAGGGAGAATTTGAGGCAGCAATACGCTGCGTTTCATTAAAGCCCCTTCGTGGGCTTAATGAAACTTTGATATTTACACTCCCTAAAAGCCAGCCCAACCAAATAACACTGCAAAAACCTACTAATACTCCCCCACGCGCCTTTCCCTTCTCCTGGATCTTTTCTGATTCATCTGGGCTTAACGCAATTGCTATCCCCACCCCCTAGGTCTGAGCCTAATGATCAATACAACTGAGCGCATATGCTTCTGACACCCCCTCCCCATTTAATTCTTTTTTTTTATTTTCATTTTCTTTAATTTTCTTTGATCTTGTAAAATCCATATAAAAATGAAAAAAGCTTATTTTTAATTGGTTCTTTTTGTGGTAGATCAATAATTCTGTTAAGAAAAATAATAAATAATAAAGTTAGCATTTTATTTTGTTTTATTATTTTTTGTGCATTTTTCTTTTAAATAGCTTTTTAAGTGATTTAGTTTAGTACTTGTTTTTGTTGATTTTAGTTCTAATAGTTCCCCTTAGATTTAGGACCCGTTCTTTTTAGGATATGTCACTTAGGACCTCAACTTGTATATAGGATTTAATTTGTAATTTTAGGATCAATTTTTAGATGATTTGATTAGGTGAGATTAGAGTGGTTAAAATTAGGGTTTTAAGTGAGCATAGGTGAGATAGATCATTTATTTTAGGAATTTTGATTTGATTTTGGGGTATGGGACTATAGGGGTTATGGGTAGATAATAGATCCCTTAGAAAATATTAGGCTTCCCCTATTAATATTAGTATATTGCTTGTATTTGATTGATCGTGTGGTGTGCCCTCTTTAGGGTTATTATTTGACTGTGTGGGGTATTGGGTTTGTTTGGGGCTTGGGGTTTGAGCTGAAGACTGTGTTGATGAAGCCCATTTGAAGATTAAAGAATGAAGACCAACTTCCAGAGTTGATGAGGAGTATCTCTTGCTGGCAGCTGTTGAAGTTTGTAGGATCTAGGAGTTAGGCAGAGCTCTAGAGTAGAAAACTTGATTCTCAAACATGGAAGGTCTTGATTGCCTCCATCCCTCTCTGTGATGCAGAGTCTCTCTAAGACATTCACCCCCTTTCTTTGGAAGGCTTGGTGATAATGTCTAAGAGATAGAACTCTTGAGAGAAAACATCCTATGTGTTGTTGGCAGTCTGTTTGCCACCTTTGGTGGTCAACTAATTGCTTAACACCCAGTTCATTCTTGTGATTGGTTCCTCAGCTTGGAGATGGGACTTGAAGAAAAGCCATTGAGAGATTGAAGATAAAAGATTGATGCTTGCATGAAGCCTGGAGATGAAGGCAGATGCTGATGAAGACTGCTTTGCTGTTTAGTTCTAGCTGTTTAATTCTTGATGTATTGTGTGAATTTCCCGGACTGTATTGTTTGCTGTTTAACCTGTTAGGTTGAAAGTGAATTCTGTTCACTTTTGCCTATTGTTTTCTGGGTTCGAGGTTGAGTGGGACTCCCTTGCCTCGCTTGTATTGTTGCATCCATGCATTTTACTGCTTTATTGTATATATATGTTGTTTCTGTTTCCGTCTATTCCCTTAGGATCTCTGTTTCTCTCTGCGCAAGAGAGGAGCATGATAGACATTAGGTCTTAACCCATGCATGATAACATTAGGGTAGATTTTATCCCCTTTTTCAACCCTAGGATTTGTAGAGTGTCATTTCTTCTTTCTTCAAAACAACAGAAAAACATTAATAAAGGTTATAACAGAAATCAATTCATTTCTTCCGTCAAAAGATTTGAACAAACATCAACCTTTTTGCAATAAGAAAACCCTTGTTTAAGGTGAGATTTTTCATAAAAGACACTTGAACAGCTTGTGTCGTGCGTAGCCCGAACTACGTTTGCTCTGATCTTCCATGCAGTTTGGAAGTACGTAGGCATAGGATGCGGTATCCTAGCGAGCAACCTTTCCCCTCCTTCACCCGTAGTTAGGCGAACTACGTTGACTCTGATTTCTCGTTCCAGACGGGAATACGTAGGCATAAAGTGCGATGCTTTGCCGAGTCATGTTTTCTTTTCTTTTCAGACCTCATCCTTTAGTTTAGATAGAAGTATAATCCGTACAAACCAAGCAAGCGTGGATCCCATCGAGTACGATGGACGTGAGGGGTGCTAATACCTTCCCCTTGCGTAACCGACTCCCGAATCCAGGTTTTGGTTGCGATGACCATATCTTTTCCCGTCTTTGCGTTAGGTTTACTTCAAGCGTTTCCTTTCCCTCCTTTGAGATAAATAACGCACGGTGGCGACTCTTCTGTATTGTCGGCGCCAATTTTCGCAGTAGCGCCAGCTGGCGACTCTGCTGGGGATCCAACGTCCCCTGACTGCTAAAGAACTGTGATAGTTTCTTATGCATTTGGGATCCAACGTCCCTTAAGAGAGTCGATCCTAGCGCTTGTTTTCCCGTCGAGGATTTTGTATGGATTTACATTTCTGTCATTTACTTTCAACATTATATTATTGTTATTATTACTGTGTTGGGGTGTGACGGGTGTTATATGATTGAGAGATAAGCCGGACCTGGGCTTGAGTGCACCTAGATTTAGAGTGGAGATTAGTGGGCGCGCACGTGCTTTGCATGTCCTAGTGTCCCGCGAAATCCACACTCAGACGAGGTTCTTCTGGTTGGCCTCCTGTCCTGCCCTTTGGGTGGCTCGGGTTGCTGGTTAGTTGGATTGTCGACTCTGGGAACCGATCATTTGGAAGTTGGCTAAGTGAGGCCTCTTCAGGATTTGATGATGCCACTCCTTCTGGGAATCGTATCATCAACCCTGAAAGTCTGTGACGCCGACGACCGCATAGGATGCCATACCTTTGTCAGTTACTAGGACACCTACCTGTGAGAGGGTTTTGGGGTTATGCAGGTAACTAGACCTTCAGATACCGGTTATTTCTCGATCTGAGATCCTGAGTATTTATGGACAGTGGTGAGGTCTATCAGAGACCAGTCAGAGTTATGGTATGAGGTCTATCAGAGACCAGTTGGAGTTATGTTATGGGGTCTATCAGAGACCTGTGTTGGAGCTTTGTGTTGGGTCTATCTGAGACCAGGGTTTGAGGAATTCTTGAGGGTCTATTTGAGACTTTTGATATGGTTCAGGCTTCTCAGCTATGGCATTTGGTCCCTGTTGCATGTTGCTTGCATTGCATTGTTTGCATAACCATTATCATTGCATCCCATTAACGTGTGTCTGTGTTGCAGGTGCATTTGCATATTCCCTGGTTCTAGTGCCTGGACTTCTGAGTATTGATCATGGCTGGTTTGAGGATGACAGTTGCCTACAAGCTACCTATCCCTGATATTACTCCCCTCCTGGGTCTGATTTCTCTTGCTGATGAGGATGTCCGTAAAAGCTTCAGGCAAAGTTACGGATGGCTGTTGAGTTTGGTTCGCAAATCCATTGATGATGAATTGAATGGGCTGTACACCTTGATGCAATTCTATGATCCTGCTTTGAGATGTTTCACATTTGCTGATTTTATCTTGGGGCCCACCATGGAGGAGTATGTAGAGTTTACTGAGCTGCCGGTACAGAATGCAGTTCCTTTTATTCACTCTGCCGCTGAGCCCAAGTTGGAGGATTTAGCTAAGGCCTTGCACATGAATGCTTATGAGCTGTTGATGACTTCTTGGCGAGGGGTTCCAGGTTTCTCTCTCCAGTTTCTGGTTGGAAAGGCTCAAGCGTATGCCAAGAATGGGTGTTGGGTGGCCTTTAACGCTATTTTGGCCCTATGCATTTATGGGATAGTGTTGTTTCCCAATTTCCCAAACTTCGTGGATATGGATGCATTTCATCTGTTTGCTGCTGGCAACCCGATACCCACACTGATCGGGGACTTCTACCATTCGATGCACTATAGAAATGAGAACAGGAGAGGCAAGAATGTCTCTTGTTGCATGCCTTTGCTGTACATGTGGTTTAAGAGCCATCTTCCCCTGAAGGGACCTTTTGTGGATAGTGCAACTACAGCTGACTGGCCAGAGCGCTTGATGAGGTTATTTTCTGAAGACATTGAGTGGTTTGATCGAGACTTATTGGGGTCTGAGCTTATTTTCAGTTGTTCTGGGTATCCTAATGTTCCGTTGATAGGAAGAAAAGGGTGTATCAATTACAACCCATCGCTATTCGTTCGCCAGTTCGGATATGCGTTGAAGAACCCACCTCAGGAGGAAGAAGTGCAGGAATCTCTGTACTTCACCGGTGATTTGAAGGGAGAGTTACTAGCCAAGCTGCAACACGCATGGATGCGTATTAACAGAAAAGGGAAACCACTGTTGGGGAAGAATGATTGTCAGGCATATACACCCTACAAAGCATGGATCCGAGAGAGAGCCGGACAGTTATTGATGCCATTTCCAGCTGCGTCGGTCCCTGCTCATATTCTGGTGGAAGAGCCAACCACTGTCACTATGGAGGTCTACGAGCAAGTTGTGAAGGAAAAGGAAGCCTTGATAAAGATTAATGAAGAGTTAGAAAAGGAGCTAGCTCAGATGCGTAGTGAGAAGAATAAGGCTGTACGTTCTTTCCAACAGCAGATCGAACTAGTAAACAAGCTAGGTGCTGAGTTGACTGAGGAGAAAAAGAAGCGCGAACGTTTGGGTCAAGAGTTCAGAAGCTCTCATGACATGTTGGAGTCCAAAAAGAAAGCACTTGACGCCGCTCACCGAGAAATCTCTTCTTGTAATAAGACATGGAATGCTACGCTAACCAACAACAAAAAGAGGGAAGATAAATTGAAGCAACAAATTTCTGAACTCGAAGAGCAGTTGAAGGCTAGCATTGAGAAGCATGAAGAGGAGGTAATGGCCAGATATAGTCTCCAGAAAGCATTGAACAAGGCCATCGAAGGCAGGAACAAGCTGTGTCTCAGAAGCGGAAGCTAGAGGATCGCTTCGGAGAAGGGGGATGGGAGGAAACCGCTGGTGACGTGCGACGTGTTCTCAAGAGAAGAAACCAGCTTGTCGAGGGTCTGCTTACCCGACCAAGTCATCCAGAGACCAAGAAGTTAATAGAAGAGTACCGGGCTTATGGGAGTACTTGATCGTTTCATGTATGCTTTATTTGCATTTGTGCTGACCATCACCAGGATTGTTGGTTGAGGTCATGCCTTCTTATTGTATACTCAGTGATATTGTATTCTTGGATTTCTCTGCAATATATAAGGTTTTCTATGATTCGGCTCCAACCACTGTCTTGCTAGCACTGTCACTGCACCGGCACATTCACACTAGAATCGGGGAATGATAATCCCTAATGCACAGACACATATTGCATTTTGCATACATACTCATATTTGCATTTACAGGTTTGTGATTCGTGTATCTTATCTCCTGCGTCCATTCCAGGTATTTTCAGGATTGCAGAAAAGCGGGTCCACCGTTACTCTACAAGGATTAACCAGAAGAAGATCATGGACAACGTGCAGAGTGAAATGCAAGAGATGCGTGACAGGATGGTCCTGCTCATGCAAACCATGGAGACTATCACCAAAGGACAAGAGCAGCTGCAGAATCTGGTTCAACCGATAGTCGCACGGGCTGAAAACAACGGGACACCGCAGGGTGAAAACATTGTTGCTTCTCCCCGAATTGAGAATCGTCAAAGTGCTGATGCTATTCCCGTAACCGGTTTGAATGCTGGAGAAACTGGTCCTATAGGCGGAGGTGGGAACACCGGTAATATGAATGCCAATGCAGATACTGCTGGGGTATTTGTGGGTAATGCCAACCAGGGTTTCAATGGGGGCGTTGAGAATGTCGGAATGAATGGTATTAATGGTAACCAGGGCTTCAATGGTGTGAATATGGGGTATGGCAGAATGGTTGGCGCCAAGGCTGGGTTTGGTGGCTATCGTAATCTTGGATATGGAACTGGCGCATACAACGCTCAAGAGATGGGCAATCTGAGGTATGACCCCAGGTACGTCCAAACGGGTCCGGGCCGTGATGCGGATTATGTTGGATACGATGCAGTACCTCGCTGGGAGGATCGTCAGGAGGATGTGTTCTCTGGTCAGAACGAAGGCTATGAAAGAGCCAGGGATGACAACCATCGGATGAGATTGCTAGAAGAGAAAGTGAACGGGTTAGCCAGCCAGAATGCTCTTGGGATGGATATGTCAAATATGGGGTTAGTCCCAGGGTTGAGGGTCCCGCTGAAATTCAAAGGACCGTCCTTTGATAAGTACAAAGGGGATACATGCCCTAGGGTGCATGTGCGCGCGTTCTACAGACGTATGTCTGCGTATTCTGAGGATGAAAAGATGCTAATGCACTTCTTCCAGGATAGCCTGTCAGGGCCATCGCTGGAGTGGTACATGAGCTTGGAGCCTACTCAGATCAGGAGTTGGAAAGAGCTGGCAGAGGCTTTTGTTCGACATTATCAATATAATAGTGATCTCGCCCCTAACCGAGTTCAGCTGCAAAGCATGTCTCAAAAGTCTAGCGAGAGCTTTAAAGAATACGCCCAGAGATGGCGAGATCTGGCTGCTAGGGTGCACCCTCCGATGGTGGAGCGCGAAATGATGGATATGTTCATAGGAACTTTTTCTGGAATGCACTATGACCGTCTGCTCAATTTTTCGATGAGTACTTTCTCTGAGTTGATCTTGATGGGGGAGCGCATTGAAAACGGGGTAAAGATTGGTAAAATTCAAGCGGGTGAGTCCAGTTCCGCAGGAGGTAATAAGAAGACGTTTGGTGGTAAACGGCAGGGTGACACCAATGTTGTATACAATGCTCGACGAAGGAATAAAGGTCAGAACTGGCGTCAGCAGTCGCAAGTTGCAAGTGTAACCATTCCAGGGCCTTCTCAGCAGCAGAGACAACAACCACCGCAGTAGGCTCAGCAGCAGCCTAATAATAATCAGCGCAGATTTCAGAACCCGCGACCGAGGAGAGTATTCGAGGTACCGCCGGTATCATATGCAGAACTTCTTCAAACTTTGTTGAAATTGCAGCTAGTCGAGAAAAGGACCTTAGCGCCACCAACTGGCCAGCCACCAGTCGGATATGATGTTAATGAGCACTGTGACTTCCATTCGGGTGCACCAGGGCACAATATTGAAAATTGCCTGGCTTTCAAGCATAAAGTACAGGATTTGCTTGATAGTATGGCTATTAACTTCGGGAAGGACGGTCCCAATATCACGCAGCAGCCAATGCCCAAGCATGGTGGGACCGGGGCCAATGCAATCCTGATAGATGATGAGTTGGACTTGGTTTCGGAAGTGAGCAAGCTGAAAACCCCTTTGAGTTACGTAAAGCAGCGTTTATTGAAAGGAGGTGTCTATCCCGGTTGCAGTGAAGAGTGTGATGACTGTTTGGTTCAACCTGAGGGCTGTGAGAAGCTGAAGAGGGGAGTTCAAAGTTTGATTGATGAAGGAATTTTGCAGTTTGACAGGGCTGCGGGGCGAGAGAAGTCTGTTGAGACAGAATCTGTAGAAGAGCGTAGGGAGATTGCTACTATCACCATTCTGTTCAAATCAGTGACGATTTCGGCATCGTCAAGACCGACCATTACTATTACCAAGGCTAAGCCAGTTCCTTATGAAAGCACAAAGGCAGTCCCGTGGAGTTATGGTGCTGAGGTGTATTGTAATGGGGAAAAGATTGACTTGAATGATCCGCCGGCGGGATCCGTAGACAACGTAGTAGGAGCAGGGGGTATAACCCGGAGCGGGAGAATTTTCACTTCACCTGAGGTTGAAGCAGAGAGGCTTGCCAGGGGTAAGAACAAAGTTGTTGAGGGGGAATCTTCGGGGAGTAAAGAGAAAGAGCCGATAACCAAAGATGTGGAAGAATTCATGAGGTTGATCCGCAAAAGTGATTACAAGATTGTGGAGCACCTGCAGCAGACCCCGTCAAAGATCTCCATATTATCGCTGCTGTTGTGTTCTGAAGCGCATAGAAATGCCCTGTTGAAGGTACTTGAGACATCCTTCGTGCCGCAAGAGATTTCAGTTAACCAACTGGAGGGAGTTATGGCGCATGTTAACGCTGGGCATGGACTGGGATTCACGGATTTTGACCTAACACCTCGGGGGCGTGGTCATAATAGTGCCTTGCATATCTCTATCGAATGCCGGGGCACTGTTTTATCCCATGTGCTGGTAGACACTGGGTCCTCATTGAATGTGTTACCAAAGAAAGCCCTATTGAAATTAGATACCCGTGGTTTGTTGTGCACACCTAGTGATTTGGTAGTGAGGGCCTTTGACGGAACAAGGAGGTCAGTATTCGGATCAGTAATGTTACCCATTCAGGTAGGTCCGGAGGTGTTTGATACAGTGTTTTACATCATGGACATCCAGCCTGCATATAGCTGTTTGATCGGGAGACCTTGGATTCATGCCGCTGGGGCAGTGACTTCTACGCTCCATCAGAAGCTGAAATATATGGTTGAGGGGAGTATTGTGACGGTGTGTGGCGAAGAGGATATCTTAGTCAGTCATTTGTCTTCCTTCAAGTACGTGGAGGTAGATGGAGAGATTCATGAAACGCTGTGTCAAGCGTTCGAAGGAGTGAAGGTTAGAGAAGAAGCTCCGGTGACGAGTGAAGGGCAAGAGGTGGTCGTCTCCTCATATAAAGAAGCCAAGGCGTTGGTACAAGCAGGAGAGACTCAGAGGTGGGGGCAGGTTCTGGACATTCCAGTGAAGCAAGATAGGTATGGCTTGGGGTACCGCCCATCTCTCTCGCAGAGTGCGCCTAAGTACAAGGGACCTGTGGTGTTCACGCCCGGAGGAGTTAGCTTCGAAAGGATTAATGCCGTGTCTGATACGGAGGAAGTGGATAGCGATTGCGACATGGATGCATGGATTCGACCCAGCACGCCGGGGCAAAGCCTATGCAACTGGTCCATCCAGGACGTCATCCAAGTCACCAAACAGTAATGCATTGTTTTTTCAATCATTGTATGATCACATGCCTTGCTCGGGGCATCGTTGATCTTGTCTTAGGGCCTAACTGTTTACCTGTATGTTTGCATGATCAATAAATGACGGCGTTTTTTACCTTCAAATGTTGTGATCCTTTTCTTTCTGTTTTTATTTTTCAATAAAATGGCAGTGTAGTTATGCATTTTACTTGTACATCATTTTGAAGCGCTTAACCGTTTCCCTCGCAGGATTCATGAATTTTCAGATGACACCGACCAAAAACTTCCTATGACTCGTTTAGACTTCGAGCATCCGATCTTCCAAGCTGAGGAGGAGATTGTGGAGGATAGTGACTTACCAGAAGAGCTTAGTCGGTTATTGAAGCAAGAGGAGAGAGTCATTCTGCCTCACCAGGAAGAGATTGATATTGTCAACTTAGGGTCTGAATAATGCGTCAGGAATATCCGTATAGGGGCCGCGTTGCAAGTGGACATCAAGCGAGAGCTTATTGAGATGCTGCGTGAATACAGTGATATATTCGCTTGGTCCTACGAGGACATGCCAGGGCTGGATACTGATATGGTTGTTCATCGTCTGCCGTTGAAGGAAGATTACCCGCCTGTGAAGCAGAAACTCCGAAGGACTCGTCCTGACATGGCTGTAAAGATAAAGGAAGAAGTGCAGAAGCAATGGGATGCTGGGTTCCTGGTTGTTACCACCTATCCCACTTGGGTCGCTAATATCGTGCCTGTGCCAAAGAAAGATGGCAAGGTTCAAATGTGTGTTGATTATAGGGATCTAAACAAAGCGATCCCGAAGGATGATTTCCCGCTACCGCATATTGATGTGTTAGTTGACAACACGGCTCAGTTTTCAGTGTTTTCCTTCATGGATGGCTTTTCAGGGTACAACCAGATCAAAATGGCTCCGGAAGATATGGAAAAAACGACCTTTATCACCCCGTGGGGAACCTTCTGTTATAAGGTGATGCCCTTTGGTTTGAAAAATGTTGGGGCAACGTACCAGCGAGCCATGACAACGCTTTTTCACGACATGATGCATAAGGAGATTGAGGTGTATGTCGACGACATGATTGCCAAGTCTCAAACAGAGGAAGAACATCTGGTTAATCTGATGAAGTTGTTCAAGAGGCTGAGGAAGTTCAGGCTGAGGATGAATCCTAATAAATGTACCTTCGGAGTGAGATCCGGGAAGCTACTGGGGTTCATTGTAAGCAAGAAAGGAATCGAGGTCGATCCTGCAAAAATAAAAGCAATACAAGAGATGCCAGCACCGAGAATAGAAAAAGAAGTTCGTGGGTTCTTAGGGAGGTTGAACTACATTGCTAGGTTCATCTCTCACCTAACGACCACGTGTGAACCATTATTCAAGCTGTTAAAGAAAGATCAAGCGGTGGTCTGGAATGACAATTGCCAAAGGGCATTTGAAAAGATAAAAGAATACTTGCAGGAACCTCCGGTGTTGATACCCCCAGTAGCGGGACGACCACTGATTATGTATCTGACGGTTCTTGAGAACAGTATGGGTTGTGTTCTCGGTCAACATGACGAGACAGGAAGGAAAGAGCATGCAGTTTACTACTTGAGTAAAAAGTTCACAGATTGTGAATCTCGATACTCTATGCTCGAAAAGACGTGTTGTGCATTGGCGTGGGCTGCCAAACGTCTAAGACAGTATATGCTGAACCATACAACCATGCTGATATCAAACATGGATCCGATCAAATATGTGTTTGAGAAGCAAGCGCTCTCCGGAAGGATTGCTAGATGGCAGATGGTATTGACAGAATACGATATCCAGTATGTTTCCCAGAAGGCTATTAAGGGAAGTGTTCTATCCGAATATCTCGCCGAACAGCCAATTGAGGATTATCAGCCTATGAAGTTTGAGTTTCCTGACGAGGACATAATGTACTTGAAGGCTAAAGATTGTGATGAGTCGTTGCCTGGTGAAGGACCTGAGCGGAGTTCCCAGTGGCAATTGATTTTTGATGGGGCTGTCAATTCGTACGGCAGCGGGATCGGGGCAATCATTACAACTCCCCACGGGTCGCACATCCCGTTCACGGCCAGATTGACTTTTCCAGTGACGAATAACGAAGCAGAGTACGAAGCTTGCATTATGGGGTTAGAAGAGGCGATTGATCTGAGGATCAAGAATCTGGATGTATATGGGGATTTAGCATTGGTTGTGAATCAGATTAAGGGAGAGTGGGAGACACGTCAACCTAATCTGATACCGTACATGAATTATGCGAGAAGGTTGCTACCTTTCTTTGATAAAGTAGAGTTTCATCATGTACCTCGGGCGGAGAATCAAATGGCGGACACCCTTGCAACGTTATCCTCGAAGTATAAAGTCAACCGCTGGAATGAGGCTCCCAGCATTGTCATCTCTCGCCTTGATAAGCCGGCCTTTGTGTTTGCAATTGATGAAGCATCTGACGGTAAACCTTGGTATTTCGACATACAGAATTTCCTGAAGAATAAGGAATATCCGGCTGGGGCATCCAGTCGTGATCAGAAGACTATAAGGAGATTAGCAGGCAACTTCTATCTGAATCCCGACGGCGTTTTGTATAGAAGGAACCACGATTTGGTACTCCTCCGGTGTGTAGACGAGAAGGAAGCCAATTTACTCATGGAAGAGGTCCATGAAGGAACGTTTGGTACACATGCTGGTGGGCATGCTATGACTCGAAAGTTGTTGCGGGCGGGGTATTATTGGTTAACGATGGAAACTGACTGTTTCAAATTTGCCAAGCGGTGTCACAAGTGCCAGATCTATGCAGATAAGATCCATGTGCCACCAAGTCCTCTGAATGTTATGGCATCACCATGGCCTTTCTCCATGTGGGGAATCGATATGATTGGCAAGATTGAGCCTACTGCTTCTAATGGGCATCGCTTCATTCTGGTTGCGATCGATTACTTCACTAAGTGGGTGGAAGCAGCTTCTTACGCTAATGTGACGAGGCAGGTGGTGGCCAAATTTATCAAGAGGGACATAATTTGCCGATACGGTATTCCTGAACGGATCATTACTGATAATGGTTTGAATTTGAACAACAAGATGATGAAAGATCTGTGTCGGGACTTCAAGATCGAACATCATAATTCATCTCCCTACAGACCCAAGATGAATGGCGCTGTTGAAGCGACCAACAAGAACATAAAGAAAATTGTTCAGAAGATGGTGGTAACGTATAAGGATTGGCATGAGATGCTGCCATTCGCTTTGCACGGTTATCGTACTACAGTGCGTACATCAACCGGGGCAACACCATTCTCACTAGTATATGGCATGGAGGTTGTCCTGCCATTGGAGGTTGAGATACCGTCTTTGAGGGTTTTGCTTGATGTTAAGCTGGACGAGGCAGAATGGGTGAGAAGTAGATTGAATCAGCTGAGCTTGATAGATGAGAAAAGACTGGCATCCATTGCACATGGTAGGCTGTATCAGAGCCGGATGAAGAAAGCGTTCGACAAAAAGGTTCGACCTCGAAGCTTTCAGACGGGTGATCTTGTGCTGAAGAAGATTCTCCCACCGCAATCGGATCACAGGGGCAAATGGACTCCCAATTACGAAGGTCCATACGTCGTGAGAAAGGTCTTCTCCAGAGGAGCCTTATTGTTATCCACCATGGATGGTGAAGACTTTTCATCCCCTGTGAACTCGGACGCAGTTAAAAAATACTTTGCTTAAAATTGACCCGCTGGACAGTAAAAAGAGAGTCCAGGCAAAAATGGGGCATCCTGGCGAACCGAAAAACAGAATAAAAAGGTTCGGGCAAAAGTTAGGGATAAAATGGAAAAATGTACACCCGCGAAGTCGAAAACCTACATTGGGCGGCTTCGGCAAAAAAGGGTATCCCGGTGAATCGAAAACCCGCAAAGGGCGATTCACGCAAAAGTTAGGGATTTGAGAAGCAAATGACTGCGGTCCAAGTTTGATGATTAGTGGTTTGGGAGCATCTGGGGGTCGATTATCCAAAGCAATTTCTTCCGAAGACAAAGATCGGGAAAGCGTCAGAGTCCGACGAGTCATAGGAGGATCGGTTCATGGTGTTCGTCTGTAACACGTTGCCGACATGTGTACAAATTTTATTCTGTATATTTGTATACTTCTGCATTTTGTTTATGTGTGACTACCTCTTTTCAGGAGTTGCATCTGATGTACAAATCTCGCCTATTCTCAGGCCGTTATCAATAAAGTGTTTTATTCACTGTAGTGTGTGACTTTGGTTTTAATTTTTTACAGTTTTGTTTGTAAAAAGCGCCGATGTTTTGATAAACTTACATGCGTATAAACAGGCGGGCCTCGGCCGATGATTGTTAAAACCGAAAATTACCTGAATGGTTGTCGTGGGTGACTACCAAGATGTTTCTTTTTGCATAGATTGCCTTGTGTTTGCTTGTTGATAGCGGGATGATTTCCCCAGCTCAGTGATAGCAGGAGAGGTTCCCCACAGAGTGTGATCAGGTGGTTGGAGCTGCTGAAAGGAGTTTTCCCAAGCACGATTGTCCTTTCTTTCCCCAGCAAGTCGCTCTTCCTCGTCAGAAGGATCGTCCTCAGCAGATTTTGGAGTTTTGAGTTTGTGAGCTACTTTCCTAGCAGGATGGTTATCCCCAGCGGAGTTAGTTCATCTTTCCAACATTTATTTTGTTGGAAGCGTATCGGTAGTATTCCGGTAATCCCCAGCGGATCCAGTGTGTCTTCAGCATTTATTTTGCTGAAGCAACTCTTTGCATAAACATGCATCATGAGCATTTGCATTTCACATGAGCACGTAGCATTTCCATGCAGTATGGAAGCATTACGTCATTATCAAACGTGCATTTTTGAAACATAAGCCAGGTGGTTACCTCTTCGGTTTCAGATGTGTTGTTTCTTGCCGATGAGAGAAATCGTGATTCAGGAAAATGTTGTTTTATGGTCAAAGTGCGCAGTGATCGTATTTTATCCCATTTACGGGGCTCATATTGTAAGGCACGCAGTGATCGTGTTGATTTTGAGATGTTGATTTGTGGCCCAAGTACGCAGTGATCGTATTTGTACCATATGTGGGGTTCATGTTGTAGGACACGCAGTGATCATGTTGATCTTGGTATGTGTATCTGTGGTCGAATAGCGCAGTGATTGTATTCGTCCCGATCTAAGAAGGTTGTAAGGCACGCAGTGATCGTGTTGGTATCATCTCGGGGTTTTATTGGGCAGGACGCGCAGTGATCGTGTTCACTCTATTGGCGGTGCAGGACATGCAGTGATCGTGTTTACCATATCATGTGGTTTTGTTGGTCGGTGTACGCAGTAATCGTATTCATCCGTTATACAGTGGTTATAGATTGACTCACAGTGATCAGGTTCATCCAATTTTTGTTAGTCGGTGTACGCAGTGATCATATTCGTCCGTTATACGGTTTGGTTATGGGGTGAGGCACGCGGTGAACGTGTTCATCTGGTTGTTGGTGGCCGAAGTACGCAGTAATCGTATTCGTCCCATGTTTGAAGTTGTGTCACAGCGCGCAGTGATCGTGTTTTTCCTCCAGTCAAGAGGGTCGTGACATGAAACGCGCAGTGATCGCGTTTACCCTATGTATGGTTAGAATATGCAGTGATCGTATTCGTCCAGTTATGTGGGTTAGTTGAGACACACAGCACGCAGTGATCGTGTTTTCTCCAATCAAGAGGATCGTGGCTCAGAACGCACAGTGATCGTGTTCAAACACGCAGTGATCGTGTTCAAGATACGCAGTGATCGTATTCGTATAGCATGCAGTGATCGTGTTGATAGTACCATGGGAACTTGTGACGCGGAGCACGCAGTGATCGTGGCTATCGTATCAGTTGGTTTTGTTGGTCGGCATACGCAGTAATCGTATTCGTCCTATTACATGGGTTGGCTTTTTGACATATGCAGTGATCGTGTTGACATCATTTTGGGGGTTTGTTGGTCGAGATGCGCAGTGATCGTGTTCATCATATTGGTGGTTGAAGTACGCAGTGAACGTGTTCGCCTCTTCTATGTGGATTTATTCCGTCTGGCACGCAGTGATCGTGTTTGTCCCATTATGTCGTTTTGTTTGTGGTATTGAAACACGCAGTGATCGTGTTCGTCGCAGTTTTGTGGATTTATGGCGTACGACATGTAGTGATCGTGTTCGTCATGTCAGATGTTCCCCTAGCAGAGTTACTTGGTCAAGCACTTCTCTTTCTCCCTGGCCGAGTCCTTTCTCAGAGTGAGGTGGAAATGACATGATGCAGATTGTGGGTGGTCACCCACAGTTACCCTAATAGAGACGTAATCCCCAGCGGGGTGGTCTTCAACGAGATACTTGGTTAAGTTCCTCGTGGTCCCCGACAGGGTATTCTTTGACAAGTCGCTTGGTTAAGTTACTTGTATTCCCCCATCTGGGTCCTTCTCAGGATGCCATGGAGTCAGCATTAGAAGACAGTACTGCAGTTCATGGGTAGTTACCCGTAGTTCCCCCAGCGGAGTTATGTGCTCCAGCAGGGTGTTACTTCAATGAGTTACTTGGTTAAGTCCCTCATGGTCCCCAGCAGGGTATTCGCCACAGGAGTTGTTTGGTTAAATTCCTCTTATTTTTCAACAAGGCTATTCTCGTCAGGGTGCTTGGTCAAGTTCCCAATTTCCCCAGCAGGTGTTTGACGGCCGTCGTCAGAATCGTCCCCTCAGAGTTACTTAGTTAAGTTTCTCATTTCCCCGCAGAGTCGGTTGCTCATGTCTTCGAACATTGCCCCGCTTGGTTAAGCGTTTGCTCGTTTCTTCAGGATACGAAAGGTTGATCAGTGAAGTCAACAAGACAAGTGAAGTCAATATTCTCCCGCTGGTTAGCGTGTGCAGAGGTTGATAAGTGAGATCAACAGAGGTTGATAAGTGAGACCAACAGAGGTTGATAAGTGATGTCAACAATTTCTCGTTGTGTGATGTATGCTCATTTCTTCGGAATGAAGTGGTTTGCGGACAATATCAGATTATTTTACAAAAACAGATTGACAGATGGATGGCTAGTTGTCGCTGTGACGACAGAAGTCATTTCCCTGAAGGGTTTTCCCCAAGCAGTAGTCGTTTACGCAATTTATTTTTGCGGTTGGCAAATTTCCGGGTTCTTTCATATTCAACCGTCTCGTACCTCGAATGTCTGAAGGCTGCGCGCTCTTCATCCAGTCGGGTCCAAGCCGCTTGAATAGGGGCAGCTGTTGCACCCCAAAATTTGCCCAACCTTTTTTAACCTAGGTTTATGTTTCAATTGCATAATCATTTGCATTGGTATCATGTATATAGTGTATTCATCTGCATTGCATAGCATAGGAAATCTATCTTAATCAGGGGATCAAGTGCTATTCTTATCTCAATAGGCATATTCAAGGGTTTCATTCATATTCAAGGCTACTCAGGTCATCAGGGAAGAATTTGAGCTTTGAAGAGTAGACAAGTTGATCAATGAGTTCTCCCCTATCTTGAGGTTATTTGGGGATCATCAGAGGAAGTGTGAGCTATGAGCCAAGAGCATGAGGTGTGTATGGATGTTATGAAGAGCCTAGATGATCATTTTTGAGGAGTAACCAAGTCATGGGAATGATTGCAAGAGCCTCAGTTGAAGTCAGTCAACTAGGGTTTTGTCTGGGTCAACACTAGGTCAACCCTAGATCAAAGACTTGTTTTGAAAGGCATCCAGGATCATTTGAAGAATTTGGGATTCATTATTTGCTATATGGATATGGATATGGTGTTGTGCTAAAGAAAAATCAGAAGGAATCAAGGAGAAATGGAGTTACCAAATTAGGGTTTCAGTGTAAAATCCCCTGATTTAGGTCAAACTTCAAAGCAATGTAACTCAAGATGCAAGATTCATATGAATTTCCGGTCCACATGAAACTTGTAGAGTATCTTCATAGCTTTAATTTGAGTGGTGGAAGTCATCAAGATGATTTATATAACTCAAGTTATAGCTCTTGCAAGTTACAGGTCATCTGAGGGCACAGAAATTTGTCTGTGAAAGTTGTCTGTCTTCCAAGCTGCTTTTGACCTTCAAGGAGATTTCAAATGGATTTCTGACCAACATGAGAGTTGTTCCTCATTGTCTTAGCTTTCTAGAAAGGTATGGTGTGCCTTCATATGATTTGTGGAACTCTACTTATGTCCTTGGAAAGCAAAGGGTATTTTGGTCATTTGAGAATTACAGGTCATTCTTAGCCTATGCCTAAAACTCATACAAGGAAGCTTCAAATGGAAAACTTCACAACATCAAAGTTGCTCAAAATGGAATTTTAAGTCTAGAAAAGAGGTCATGGGAGTTTGGAAATTCATAGAACAAGAATTGACTAAAGTTGGTGAAAAATGACTTAAAAATGGCATATAACTTGAAAAAGTTCAAATGAAAAATTGGTTTGGGCAATCTACAAATCCAAAATGGGTCATGCAATATACCAAATTGATTCCAAACAACATTTTAAAGACATTGGTTCAGCCACTTTTTTGATTTAGGGTTTAAATTTTGGACTTGCTTTGTAAAGTTCTTCCTTGCATAATAAGGCAACTTTGCAAAACTCAACATAATGAAGGAATCAGCTTGTTTTTCACACATACACTCCCAATAACTCATGAAAGGAGATTTTCAAGTGTGCTAAAGGGGCTGTAGAGGATATATCATGATATGAGGTGTGAGATGAGATGGTTTTCATTATGTCATATTCATGAAGTTTCTAGAATCCCCTAAGATCAATCCAGAAACTTCTAGATCTTTCTATCATCATCTATATAATGAATGTGGATCATTGATGGAAGAGGTTGAGTGAGGAGAGAGAGAATTCCATTGTTGCTTCAATTGTAAGAAAGAGTGAATTCATACAATCAACACCAATTCTGTTCATTCTTCTACTTCATCCACAATATATTGAATCTCTTGAGTGCATACATGCTGAATTAGAGAGCCATCCATGGAAGATTGAAGAGCTAGGGTTTGAAGTTTCAAGATCCATAACAGTTTCGAATCTCTTCATCCAAGCATTTTCCATACATTCCTTTGCAAACAGAAAGATCTCTACACCTCAAGGATCATCTGAGGAGCTAGCCAAGTCTTGGATTGCACGAATTCTCAACTGTCTCCACCAATATTCAAGGTATGAAGTTCAATTCGTATCTCTGTAATTATGACCTGTTAGCATGTTTCTTTAGGGTAGATTTGCTAGGGTTAGCTAGAAGATGATGTGCAGAAACTTAGGGCACCATTGATGATGATTCATGTCAGGGCAGTCAAACTTTTAGGGTCAAGAACTCATGGATTAGGGCAAGATAATCTTAGATTTTTAGTTTAGAGTGATTAGCATAACACATAGAACATTCTAGTATAGTTTGAGCAAGTTTAATAACCATGCATATCAGGTGCAATTCTTGGTGCCCTAAGGTTACAACTATCGAGTTTAATTATAGAGTGAGTTTTAGAAAAATCTAAGTGTAGGATCTTGTAGAGGGCTTTGAGTAGGCCATTTTTTGTTTTTGGATCGTGGGACTTGGTTGAGTGAGGAGAGAGAACAGAGCTGTGGAAGTTCATGCATGGGAGAGGAAAATCCTGCAAACCCTAGGTCTCGTGAGGAAGACAAGCCAGGGTCGTTGGATCTGCAAGACTTTGTTTGACTTGGAAGTTTGATCCAACGCTTGAGGTTTAAACCAGAATTTGGAGGGAGAATTTGAGGCAGCAATACGTTGCGTTTCATTAAAGCCCCTTCGTGGGCTTAATGAAACTTTGATATTTACACTCCCTAAAAGCCAGCCCAACCAAATAACACTGCAAAAACCTACTAATACACCCCCACGCGCCTTTCCCTTCTCCTGGATCTTTTCTGATTCATCTGGGCTTAACGCAATTGCTATCCCCACCCCCTAGGTCTGAGCCCAATGATCAATACAACTGAGCGCATATGCTTCTGACACCCTCTCCCCATTTAATTCTTTTTTTTATTTTCATTTTCTTTAATTTTCTTTGATCTTGTAAAATCCATATAAAAATGAAAAAAGCTTATTTTTAATTGGTTCTTTTTGTGGTAGATCAATAATTCTGTTAAGAAAAATAATAAATAATAAAATTAGCATTTTATTTTGTTTTATTATTTTTTGTGCATTTTTCTTTTAAATAGCTTTTTAAGTGATTTAGTTTAGTACTTGTTTTTGTTGATTTTAGTTCTAATAGTTCCCCTTAGATTTAGGACCCATTCTTTTTAGGATATGTCACTTAGGACCTCAACTTGTATATAGGATTTAATTTGTAATTTTAGGATCAATTTTTAGATGATTTGATTAGGTGAGATTAGAGTGGTTAAAATTAGGGTTTTAAGTGAGCATAGGTGAGATAGATCATTTCTTTTAGGAATTTTGATTTGATTTTGGGGTATGGGACTATAGGGGTTATGGGTAGATAATAGATCCCTTAGAAAATATTAGGCTTCCCCTATTACTATTAGTATATTGCTTGTATTTGATTGATTGTGTGGTGTGCCCTCTTTAGGGTTATTATTTGACTGTGTGGGGTATTGGGTTTGTTTGGGGCTTGGGGTTTGAGCTGAAGACTGTGTTGATGAAGCCCATTTGAAGATTAAAGAATGAAGACCAACTTCCAGAGTTGATGAGGAGTATCTCTTGCTGGCAGCTGTTGAAGTTTGTAGGATCTAGGAGTTAGGCAGAGCTCTAGAATAGAAAACTTGATTCTCAAACATGGAAGGTCTTGATTGCCTCCATCCCTCTCTGTGATGCAGAGTCTCTCTAAGACATTCACCCCCTTCCTTTGGAAGGCTTGGTGATAATGTCTAAGAGATAGAACTCTTGAGAGAAAACATCCTATGTGTTGTTGGCAGTCTGTTTGCCACCTTTGGTGGTCAACTAATTGCTTAACACCCAGTTCATTCTTGTGATTGGTTCCTCAGCTTGGAGATGGGACTTGAAGAAAAGCCATTGAGAGATTGAAGATAAAAGATTGATGCTTGCTTGAAGCCTGGAGATGAAGGCAGATGCTGATGAAGACTGCTTTGCTGTTTAACCTGTTAGGTTGAAAGTGAATTCTGTTCACTTTTGCCTATTGTTTTCTAGGTTCGAGGTTGAGTGGGACTCCCTTGCCTCGCTTGTATTGTTGCATCCATGCATTTTACTGCTTTATTGTATATATCTGCTGTTTCTGTTTCCGTCTATTCCCTTAGGATCTCTGTTTCTCTCTGCGCAAGAGAGGAGCATGATAGACATTAGGTCTTAACCCATGCATGATAACATTAGGGTAGATTTTATCCCCTTTTTCAACCCTAGGATTTGTAGAGTGTCATCTCTTCTTTCTTCAAAACAACAGAAAAACATTAATAAAGGTTATAACAGAAATCAATTCATTTCTTCCGTCAAAAGATTTGAACAAACATCAACCTTTTTTCAATAAGAAAACCCTTGTTTAAGGTGAGATTTTTCATAAAAGACACTTGAACAGCTTGTGTCGTGCGTAGCCCGAACTACGTTTGCTCTGATCTTCCATGCAGTGTGGAAGTACGTAGGCATAGGATGCGGTATCCTAGCGAGCAACCTTTCCCCTCCTTCACCCGTAGTTAGGCGAACTACGTTGACTCTAATTTCTCATTCCAGACGGGAATACGTAGGCATAAAGTGCGATGCTTTGCCGAGTCATGTTTTCTTTTCTTTTCAGACCTCATCCTTTAGTTTAGATAGAAGTGTAATCCGTACAAACCAAGCAAGCGTGGATCCCATCGAGTACGATGGACGTGAGGGGTGCTAATACCTTCCCCTTGCGTAACCGACTCCCGAATCCAGGTTTTGGTTGCGATGACCATACCTTTTCCCGTCTTTGCGTTAGGTTTACTTCGAGCGTTTCCTTTCCCTCCTTTGGGATAAATAACGCACGGTGGCGACTCTTCTGTATTGCCGGCGCCGATTTTCGCAGTAGCGACAGCATGTTTGAACGTGACGATAGCAATCAGTTTCCATTGTCAACCAGTAATAACTAGCTCTCAAAATCTTCTTGACCATCGTGTGTCCACTGGAATGTGTACCAAAAGAACCTTCATGGATTTCGTTTATGATCTGGTCGGCTTCGTGTCTATCCACGCATCTGAGCAAGATCGAGTCATAGTTTCGCTTGTGTCGCTACTGCGAAAATCGGCGCCGGATGACACAAGAGTCGCCACCGTGCGTTATTTATCCCAACGGAGGGAAAGGAAACGCTCGAAGTAAACCTCGCGAAAAACGGGAAAGGTATGGTCATCGCAACCAAAACCTGGGTTCGGGAGTCGGTTACGCAAGGGGAAGGTATTAGCACCCCTCATGTCCGTCGTACTCGACGGGATCCACGCTTGGTGTTTATAAGGAAAAAGGTGTGTTTATCTATCTACGCTAGTGGTCAGTCTGAAAAGAAAAGAAAAGGACAGGACTCGATAGAACATACGCTGTTTTGGGCCTACGTACTCCCTCGTGCAATGGGAAAGTCATAGTCAACGTAGTTCGACTACCTACGTCTAGACAGGGGGAAAGTTTGCTCACCAGGACATTGTGTTCTGTGCCTACGTACTTCCACACGGCATGGAAGATCAGAGCAAACGTAGTTCGGGCTACGCACGACACAAGCTGTTCAAGTGTTTTTTATGGGAAAATGCACCTTAACCCAGGGTTTTCACAGTCCAAGAGGACAAAAGGTTTTAATGTTTGTTCAAATCTTTTGACGGAAGAAATGAATTCACTTTTGTTTTATCCTTTATTAAGTGTTTTTCTGTTGTTTTGAGAAAGGAAAGAGACACCCTAAAACTATGGTTGAAAAGGGGAATCTACCTAATGTTATCATGCCTGGTTAACCAACCTAATGTCTATCATAACTCCTCCACAGCAGAGAAGTTAGAGCTCCTAGGGGATCATGGCAACAACACTAAACAGTAAACAGGGATCACTGCAAAGCAAAGAAATATTGGAAATATGCATGAATGCAACAACCAAACAAGCAAGGCACAAAGGCCACACACCACAGAGGCAAGGGAGCTCAGCTCTACCAAATACCAACAAGCAAAGCCACTCAATAACAATCAAGCAGAAGGAGGACCACCTCCACTTCTCATGCACACAAGAAGGCTTACTTCTAAGATGCACCTATCTCAGAAATATCTATATGAACCCCTAAGTCTAATGCAGCACAGCACCACACAAGTCAATCAACACAAGGAGAAGGCTAACCAGCCTGGCAAACTCCTATCCAAAAGCATGAAACTACCCTGAGCAAGACCCTAAACAACCCTAAAACAAAACCCTAATCTACCCTAAGCAAAACCCTAAAGGGAGAACTCAATCCCATTCTTCAAGCTTCAAGACAAGCTTACCAAAGAAAGGGAGCTAAGTAGACAAACCCATAGTGCATTCCTCAGGAAAGTACTAGGAGGCTTCCACTTAGGAATCATATCCCATGTGGCTCAACAACTGTGAACGGTTTACATTCCTCCTCAGGAGAAACTAAACTCACATGAAGGCTCCAACATCATTGGATACTTAGGAAATCCTACATGAACTAAGGGAACTAAGTGAACAGACCCATAGTGCCTTCCTCTGGAAAATGCTAGGGGGCTTCCACTTAGGAATCATATCCCATGTGGCTCAACAACTGTGAACGGTTTACATTCCTCCTCAGGAGAAACTAAACTCACATGAAGGCTACAACATCATTGGATACTTAAGAGAAAGGTGAGAAGAAAGAATGAAAGACACCCATAGTGCCTTCCTCAGGAAAGTACCATGAATTCCCCTCAAACTTCAGGATCTCAAACCTCACAGAGAGGGAGCAAGCTTCTAGACTAGGTCTTCAATCTATGCACCCTTGCAAACTCCATCAAGTCTTCATCCAGCCTCCATCTTCCAGAAGAAACCACAGATCCTCAAACCAAAAGAAACTATCTCTAAAGTTCAACCACAGTTGAACTTCAAAGTCAGAGGCCCTCAAGACTTCTCCTATTCTCAAGCTCAAGCAAAAATAGCAAAACAACTTCTAAAAATCCACCAAAAATCTAGGGGAAACCTACATGGCTCTATGATCCCAAGATCAAATCTCAAAGCCTAAGTCAACTTCTAAGGCTACTAAACAATCCCTAACATATGAATGGTCAAGGGTTAACCAGCAAGTTATGAGGTCTCTACTCTCTAACCCTAAAACAACATCAATCAAATTCTAAAAAAATCTATGAAAAATCTATGAGGAGCATGCATCAGTCTAGTACAACATACTAAAGAAAAACTAAAGCAAAATTCATTACCAAGCGAGAGAAATAAAATCAGCAAGGCAGACACATCACAAATCAATATTCAACCAATTAAAATGCAAAAAATGCAATAAAAATGAAAATGCATGATCAAATTAATATTTTTATTTGATAAAATTCTACATTGAACTATGAACCTATAGAAAAAATAAGGGAATTAATTGGATGATCCTACTATTTTTTATGAATTACTTTCTAACATGGATAAAACAAAGAAATTAAAAAAGAAAATAAAACAAGGGGGGGTGCACTCAGCAAAATGTCCTAGTTGCTTCTCAGCATTGGGCCAAGAGGGGGGTGCGATCAGCACTTGTTCATTAAGCCCACGAAATTCATTCAGTTCACACAGCCAGGGGAGGGGTCAACGAGTAAGGAGGGGGTAGCGATAGCAATTCATATTGTTTGGGCCCAGCCCAAACTCAAACCCTAACCCAATCAAACAACTAACAAAACCATCCCTCACCCCAAAAAATCGTTCACTGTTCACTCCCTAACCCTAATGCGCCGCTGTTCTCCCAAACTCTCTCTCAAACTCTCTCAACAATGTCAAACCCTAATCGCATCTAAAACCCTTTCAAACGCTATCCCTCACCACCTTTCATTCATGCAAACAAATCACACAGAAAACTCTCATCAGTCCACTATTACCCCCAAACCCTAACCCAAACTCAAGATCACCTTCAAAGAAAACTACATAATCATCTTTCATTAACATGCGATGATTCAGGGAACAAGAATAAAAACCTGGAGAACTGACGAAGGCGACGAAGCTGTGAAGAGTCTTGAAGGAAGTTGAACAAGCTCGCGGAGCTCTGGAAGTCTTCTGAAGGCAATCTTCAAAGAACCTGGAGAAAAAACTCGAGGAAGATGGACGGTGATCTGAAGAATCCACGGAGGAAGATCTTGAACTTGGTGCGAATATGTAGGCGATCTTGCGAAGACAAGGTTCCGGAAAGTCCTTCTTCGAAGGTTTGCTTGAAGAATCTGGAGAAAAACTTGAACAAACGAAGAACGCGCTTGAAGATTCTACGGATTGTTGAAATCTGGAGCTGAAGAATGATGAAGATCTTGCGAATCTGGAAAACAGAGGTGGAGTTCTTGGCAAGCTTGAGTGTTGATGGATGAAGTTCTTGTAAATCTGAAGAATAGATGATGAGTATCATCGTTCTGGAAAAACTTCAACATCGATGAAGATTCTGGCGGTCTATGCGTTTTCCGGTGAGGAAGTTGATGGAGGAGTGAAGAAGGATTTCTCGGAATTCCTGGAAATCTACAGTTTCCGGCGGGATCAACAGACTCCGGTGACGGTTACGGTGATGGAGGGTGGTCCGGCGGGCGACTGCATGGCCGGCGGTGAGGGGGCGTAGTGGATTACAGGTGTCACCGGGAGGCTGAAGGTTGGACGCGTGGCAGGGGAAGAATCTGGGAGAGAAACACGTGTGGCAGGAGAGAGGTAGTGGAGTGTGACGTGTTGCGCATGCACGAGTTTGGAAAGTGAGGTGGCTGGAGGAAGGGAAGGACATGTGGCACTCAGTATTTATAGACACCTGTACACCTGGGCTTTGACTGGACTTGGATAATGACTGGCCCACTAAACCAATACCTGGACTAATGCATGATTATGGCACGATTAATGGATTAAGCTGACTATTAGATGCATTAATATGACACAAAACGTGATTAGTGGACTGAAACAAAATGTTAATTGCTGAATTAACGTGATGAGTGGATTAAGAACTATTAGATGAATGATTAAAGACTAAACCAAGTTAAATGCTAATGAAAAATGAAAATGTTAATGGATTAATGACCTAATCAGGATAAAACTAATTAAAACTAATTAAAACCAATTAATATCCTAGTTAACTCTAAAAGATCTATCTATCATTTAAGAAAATTATAAAAACCTATATTAAAAAATAAAATCTATATATAAAATCTATATTAAAACCTATTCAAATAATGTTCTAAAAATTTTAAAAACTATTAATTTCTATCAATCCTATTACCTATTAAAAGGAAACACATTCTATTTATTTAATATTCTAGAGAAATCTAACATATTCTAAAAAATGATTAAAACTATTTAATATCTAATATATTCTAAAAATGATAAAAATTTGTTTAATACCTAATATTAAAAGGATCTATTTAAATTCTATATTAACACTATTCTATTAAAATGCTAATAAAACCCAATAAATGCCTAGAAAATTCTATAAAATTCTAAAATTGCTATTAAAGCGAACAACTCCGATAAAAGGAACGCGAGACCAGACTGGAATAAACGGTAAACCCCGGGCATCAGAATATCCCAAAAAAAAAACCACCATGCAAGCTGAAAACACCGAGAAGCGCACAATTTCCCGAAATAACCTCCGATTACCCGAACCGGTCTGAGACGTCCTATAGGTGGAAACCAGGCTGCAATTCTGACATCATCTGTAGGATTAAAAATGTAGTGCATGTGGTATGCGAATGCGAATGCAAAAATGAGCCGAAACGTAAATCAGGAGCGGGAGCCGGTTGGTCAAATTTTAGGGTGCAACAGCTTGTAAAGCACATCTCCACTTAAGAAGAATTTGGACGAAAGCCTTCTTAAATACTTCTTGTCTGTGATGGAAACATTTTCTGGATACTCTTGCTTTTCTAGATATCTTTTGATATCATAGAACCAAGGTTGATCATCGGTTGCTAACTCTGCTTCCAAACAGTGGGCAGGCTCATCAAGATATTCAATACGGATAGAGGGTGCCTCATTTTTCCATTTAACTTTGAACATGGATGACAACGTGGCAAGAGCGTCTGCCAATTGATTGCTTTCTCTAGGAATGTGATTGAAAGTAATCTCATCGAAGTATGGGATCAACTTTAAGACGTGATCCCGATACGACACTAATTTGTTGTCACGTGCTTCCCAGTCGCCTCTAACTTGGCTGATGACTAGAGCTGAGTCTCCATACACTTCCAGAATCTTGATTCTATGGTCAATAGCGGCTTCAATCCCAAAGATACATGCTTCATATTCTGCCATATTGTTGGTGCATTCAAAACATAATCTTGCGGTGAATGGAATGTGGAAACCGATAGGAGATGTGAGGATTGCCCCTATCCCATTGCCTTGAGCATTTGCGGCACCATCGAACACGAGCGTCCATCGCAATCCTAGTTCGGGTCCTTCATCTGGGCATGGTGTTTCGTAGTCTCTGATAAACATGATGTCTTCATCAAGGAAGTCAAAACGCATAGGCTGGTAATCTTCCACAGGTTGGTGGGCAAGGTAGTCAGATAACACACTCCCTTTGATATCTTTTTGCGAGACGTATTGGATGTCATATTCTGTCAGTACCATTTGCCAACGGGCTACTCGTCCGGTGAGAGCAGGCTTCTCGAAGATGTACTTGACTGGATCCATTTTTGATATCAGCAATGTGGTATGGGTCAACATATACTGCCTTAAGCGCTTGACAGCCCATGTGAGTGCACAACAGGTCTTCTCCAACACTGAGTATCTCGTTTCACAGTCAGTAAAATTTTTGCTTAGGTAGTAGATAGCATACTCCTTTCTACCTGTTTCGTCATGCTGCCCCAACACGCATCCCATGGACCCTTCTAGAACGGTCAAGTACATGATGAGAGGTCTTCCTGGCACGGGAGGCATCAAAATCGGTGGCTCTTGCAGATATTTTTTTATTTTCTCAAATGCTTTTTGGCAATTGTTATTCCACACGGTTGCTTGATCTTTGCGAAGCAGCTTGAATATTGGCTCACAGGTGGCTGTTAGGTGAGATATGAATCTGGCAATGTAGTTTAATCTCCCTAAGAAACCACGAACCTCCTTCTCGGTTCTTGGAGCTGGCATATCTTGGATAGCTTTTACTTTGTCAGGATCGACTTCAATCCATTTTTGGCTCACGATAAAACCTAGCAATTTACCAGATCTTACCCCAAAGGTACATTTGTTCGGATTGAGCCTTAGCCTGAACTTTCTTAGCCTAGCAAACAACTTTTCCAAGTGGATGAGATGCTCCTCTTCAGTTTGGGATTTTGCGATCATATCATCTACATAGCATTCAATCTCTTTATGTATCATGTCATGAAAGAGAGTCACCATTGCTCGTTGATATGTCGCGCCAGCATTCTTCACACCAAATGGCATAACCTTATAGCAGAAGGTTCCCTAAGGGGTAATGAAGGTAGTCTTCTCCATATCCTCTGGAGCCATTTTGATTTGGTTGTATCCGGAGAAGCCATCCATGAAAGAGAAGACAGAGAATTGGGCCATATTATCCATTAACACATCAATGTGTGGCAGTGGAAAATCATCTTTTGGGCTGGATCTATTTAGGTCTCTGTAGTCAACGCACATCTGCACCTTACCTCCTTTTTTAGGCACAGGTACAATGTTGGCGACCCATTTAGGGTATTTTGATACTGCCAAGAATCCGGCATCAAGCTGCTTTTGTACTTCCTCCTTAATCTTCAGGGCCATGTCAGGTCGAGTTCGTCTCATCTTCTGCTTTACCGGCGGACAATCTTCCTTTAGCGGCAATTTGTGCACCACGATGTCTGAATCCAATCCGGGCATGTCTTGGTATGACCAGGCAAACACATCTGCATACACGCGTAGGAGCTCGATCAGTCTTCTCTTCACACCTTCTTCTAGGGCAGCGCCTACCTTGACCTCTTTCCTATCCTCTTCGGTTCCAAGATTGACAACTTCCAATGACTCTTGATGCGGCTGGATGATCTTTGATTCCTGCTTCAATAGTCTGGCTAACTCCTCGGGGAGTTCACAATCTTCTTCACAATCCTCGTCGGCGTGGTAGATTGGATTATCAAAGTCATATGGAACCGTAGCAGTATCGTTATCAATGGAATCCGGGGTGGATCTGCATGATTGGTGATTTTATGCTTTATTTTCAGGAGATGGAAAAGAAACATGCAAGAAAACATTGCCATTTATTTATGCAAAAAGTAAAAAAGAAAGACAGGGAACACAATTGAATGCAAAGAGGTTCATTTCATTCATGATAAACATTATTTGAAAACATGGGGGCCCTACAAAATAATCCTTATGCCTTGGGCAGAGCATAGGATTTGAAAGCAGAACAAGGAAAAATTACTCTTCGACAAGGGTGATCTCCGGTATTTCTGTAACAGTCCAATTGTTGAGTTGTTGATTTGGTGCCTTTGGGTACACCATGCAGACTTCCTTTAATGCATCATCTTAAGCTTCCACAACGGCCACCTGATCATCCACCATATGTCCACCACTAACAAAGGCAAGTGGAGAAATGAACCTTTTGCCCTTGTCAATGGTTGTCTGCTGCTGATCTTTGTGATTGCCTGGGTAACCCAAATCAGTTCTGTTTTTGTTGATGGGTAGCTCCAACACTCTTCCCCAACCTTCAGGGTGACTGGCCTCAATTACGGTCCTTGCGTCCTTCCAAGTAATCATGGGGGGTCCTGCCCTTTCTGATTTCTTTTCCTCCTTCTTAGCAGGGATCATTTCTACACTTATCACATCAAACGCTTGAAAAGGGGTCTCATGAACTTCCCCTCCCACTTCAATATAACGGAATGAAGACAGATGGCTTACTAGCATATCCTCCTCTCCCTCGATGACGACAAGTTGGTTATTGACCATGAACTTTAGCCTTTGGTGAAGAGTGGACGTTACAGCACCGGTCGCATGAATCCATGGACGACCTAGTAGGCAACTGTACGCCGGGTAGATATCCATTACATAGAATGTGATAATGAAAGTGTGAGGTCCTATTTTGATGGGGAGATCAACTTCCCCTATCACGGTCCTTCTTGCCCCATCGAAAACTTTCACTATCACTGAACTGGGTTTCATCATTAATCCTTCAATGGTCAGCTTGGCTAATGAATTCTTTGGTAAAACATTTAAGGATGACCCAGTATCTACCAATACTCTCGACAATACAACATCAACACATTCAATGGAGATGTGCAAAGCCTTATTATGGTTCTTCCCCTCGGGGGGCAACTCTCCCTCATTAAAGCTCAGAATATGTGCGGAGGCAATGTTCGATACCACTCCTTCAAATTGTACAACAGATATTTCTTGAGGAACATGAGCAGTCTTCAAGAACTTGATCAATGACTCCTGATGGGCAGGAGAGCACATTAGCAATGAAAACATGGAAATCTTTGAAGGTGTTTGGTTGAGCTGGTCCACCACCTTATAATCGCTTTTTCGAATGATTCGTAAGAATTCCTTGACATCTTCATTGGAACTCCTTTTTTGAGTAGAAGTCTACCCCTGCTCAATCATTGGCTGCTTTTCACTTGTACCGTTTGGTGGTGGTACGGGCGCAAAAATTCTCCCACTTCTGGTTATTCCACCGGTCCCAACCATGTTCTCTACAGAATTATCAACTTTCACAGCATCCTCTTCCACCTTTTGCCCATTAATGTAAATAGTTGGCTCATATTTCCAAGGGACAGCCTTGGTGCTCTCAAAAAGGAAAGGAGCAGGTGTAGATATCACTAATGGAGCAAGTGAAGGTGGAGACAATGGAATCTCTACTTGGTCATATGGTATTTGTAACGGTTCACGAACTTGATTGTATGGGGTCTGAACAGAATGCCAATCATAATCACATGGGATTTCCAAGGGTGCACGAGGCTGGTCACATGGAATTGTCAGCGGTGTAACATCATACGGGATTTGTAGTGGAACTTGGGTAGGATACCAATCTTCATCGTACGAAATTGTCAAAGGTACACGGTTTTGACCATACAAATTGTTCAACAGTTCTTCATCATAAGCAAACTCCATTGGATCATAGGGAATATCAAGAGTGGCCACTTCTTCAGCACTAAACATCTGTTCTATCAATATGACACCTTGATCTAACAAATTTTTGATGCCCATCTTCAATTCATGACAGTTTTGGGGATCTTTCAAACAGTGTTGGCAATCCTCGGTACATCCTGGGACAATATTCTTCATTAACAATTGTTCTTTAACAACAGCAAATGGGGTCTTCATTTTATCAACTTCTGATACCAACTTCTTTCCTTTAGATTCTTCAACCATGTTTGTGGCATGGTGCGACATTGGATTTTTAGTCACGTTGGGAGGGTTCTTGGTGAAATTGATGGCTTTTGAATCAATGAGCTCTTGTACCACGTATTTCAAAGTTTTGCAGTTTTCAATGTTATGTCCGGGAGCTCCAGAATGAAATTCGCAACGGGCATTTGCACCATAGCCGGGAGGTAGAACAACTGGGGAAGCCTTCATTTCTCTCAACTGCACCAATGAACCTCTAAGCAAGAGAGGAAGCAACCTAGCGTACGTTGTAGGAATAGGATTAAATTTTTTCTCAAGTCTCCTTTGTCTTTGCGGACCTTGATAATAGTTTTGACGTTGTTGTTGATAGGGAGCTTGAACAGCCGGTTGAATCGCGGGTATGGAGAGAGGTTGATTTGGAGTAACAACGGCCATATGATGATAAGAGCCTTGGTATGCTTTGGCCTTCCCCTTATCCATCAAAGCGGCGCTTGTTTCACCTTCCCTTTTCCTTGCAAAACCTTGGTAGGGCTTCTTAGAAGCTCCATCAGCAATTTGAATCTTTCCAATCTTTATCATATTCTCTATCCTCTCACCAGCCATCACCAAATCTAAGAACGCAGTAGATATGCATCTCGCCAAACATTCTAGGAAAGGACCTTGAAGAGTCCCCATGAACATATCGGTCAATTCTCTTTCAAGAAGAGGAGGTTGGACTCTAGCAGCTAAGTCCCTCCACCTTTGAGCATAATCCTTGAATGCTTCACCAGATTTCTGGGTCAAGCCTTGGAGTTGTGTGCAATTAGGCGTCATATCAGAGTTGTATTGGTAGTGTTTCAGAAATGCCTCGGCTAACTCTTTCCAAGTCTTAATGTGCGTACCTTCTAACTGCATGTACCATTCAAGGGAAGCTCCACTGAGGCTATCTTGAAAGAAATGCATTAGTAGTTTTTCATCATCAGAGTAAGCAGCCATCTTCCTACAATAAGATCGGATGTGAGTTCGGGGACAACTTGTCCCTTTGTATTTTTCAAAGTCGGGGACTTTGAACTTGAGCGGAATCTTAACACCGGGTACCAAACACATATCCGCAGCCTCTAACCCAAAAGTGCTTGGGCCTTGTAGTCCTTTGACCGTCTCTTGCAACGCGAGTACCTTCTTTTCCAAGTCAGTAGTTGGTGCTCCAGAACCGTCTGCAGCCAAGTCATTGTGAGAGTTGTAGAAACCTTCGTGATCGTCAAAGTGGATTTGAGGGGTAGTCGTACCACTACGAGGAATAGGGATTGCACCTGCGCCAGCAGGAGTAGGGATCGTGCCACCAGGAATGGGGATTGCATTTGTAGGAGTAGGAATGACATTGTCAAGAGTGGGAGTTGTGCCTACAGTAGTAGGTACTGGAGTGTTGGCAGCGTTTCTCTCCGTAGCTTGCTTCAACTCTTCTTGTCCTTTAGCCATAGCCTGGATGATTTCCATCAACTGGCCCATCTGAGTCTTCATGTGGGTCATCTCATCTCTGAAAGCGGCTTGAGTTTGCTCAATTTGATCCATTAGTAACCTTTGCTTGCCACGAGTGTAGTAGGGATGTTGGGAAGTCAGCTTGTTTGCTGCAAATGGAGGTCAAGTTTTTATAAGTTTTTGTTTTTGTTTTTATGAAATGCGACATGATGTGTATGGAATGTATATGAATAATGTTATGTGCAAAGCTCTTAGTAACCTTGTTAGTTATTGTTGAGAATATAAACATTTTCCATTGCAATTAATCAGAAGAGACATAATAGAACAAACTCTCATTTCATTAAGGCTCGAAGCCAAGTTCAAATACAAAATACAAAAGATACACTTCTTAAGCAAATTACAAATCGACTCTAAATGTGACTCCTTGGGCTCTGCGAACAACCTCTAAATCTATAACAAGTTCCCCCATTGTTTCCTTGCAAAACTTCACAAAGTCGAACACAGGGACAAGAGTGTTTTCAGGAGTCATCACTTGATCGGCTACCTTCAATCTTTCAGGGATCTGCTGAAGCACAAAGTTGGAGAATCCCGCCAAGTTTATGAATTTATTCTTCCATTCCTCATAGAGAATTTGGAGATCATGGATGATGTCATCTCTCTGAAGTACCGCAGCTTCTGCCTGACGACAACTTTCTTCCCAATTGTGGCAGCTGTCCTTCAACTCCAGATATAGCTCATCATATATTCCATCTTTCAGTCTTCGGATTTCTTCGATAGCTCTACCCAACTGGTACTCTGCTTGTACGAAATCTCGCTGCGCATTCTCCTTTTCCAATAGCTCACGAGCTAATTGATCTTCGCAGCCTTTCATAATGCCTTTCAACTTGTGAATCTGAGCTTCAAATTTTTCCCTTTCATCTTTCTTTATCTGGGTGGCTATTCTCACATCATTTTCTAAGTCTCTGACCTTTCGCCACACTTGGTCCAATTTTTCATTTTGGTGATCCAAGTCGGCGTTGGCGTTTTTGAGAGCTCCACCAACCCATTATTTCTTTCCTTTCTCTTCCCTAGCCCTTTTCTTGCTATCCTCGAACTTTTCTTTCAACTCTTTGCTTTTGTCTTCCCAAGCTTCGCTTTTCTGCTTAGTCTCGTTGAGTCGAATTCAAAGCTGAGTGTTCTCATCTTCAAGTTCTTGGATCTTAGCCTTAAGTTTCTCCATATCTTCGGGTAAGATTGGCTCGGGTTCAGGATGAGATGGGAAAACAGATGCATCAAAGATAAAAGGTAATCTGACGTCTTTCACTCTCTCTTTCACCCATTTGACATAAGGTTCGTGAGCAAGGATGTTCTTCCGCCCATTGTCTGGATTGCTTCTTTGGATGTTTACCCATGCTCTTCTTGCTCTTCGTACAGACGAATCACTTGGGTCGGTCGTATTGACAAGGAATGGCACCAAATCTTCTTCCTTAGAAGGGCCATCCATGGAGTGTCCAAATTGTCTCTTGAGTAACACCGGGTTGTAATTGATGCAACCTCGCGTCCCTATAAGAGGCACGTTGGGAAATTCTCCACAAGAAAAGATAATATCTTTGGTTTCTCATTCCCTCTTGTACCACGTGATGGAACTAGCGGTGAGTGAAGCGAATCTTTGAGGCCATGAGAGTTCCTTGGAAGCAAAAGGACCTTTTTCGGGCATGTGGGTCCTTAGCCACTTATGCAGGAGTGGGGCGTAACAAAGGAACATTCCACCTCCTTTTGTATGTCTTGTATGGAGTGTGTGGTAGAAGTCACCTAAGAGGAAAGACACAGGGTTCCTGGTCAAGAAGATTTCCACAGCTACTTGGTCCATAAAATTTTCCCCATTTGGAAACATCACAATTCCGTAGACTAAGAGTGCTAGAACTGAACCACATATTTCCCATTTCTCTTCCTTGGCATACTTCCACGCTTGTTCTTCCAAGAATTTCCTCGAGAAACCCCTAGCTCCTTTGGGTGCCCAATTGGCTATCACATCTGATGTGGGAATCCCTAAGGCAGAGGCCACTTTCTTCAAAGTGAACTCTTCTTCGAGTTTGGGAAAAGGATTGCGATCTTTGATGTAGAGGTTCAAAATCTTCTCAAATTCCTCCAAAGTAGGAGCTATCTGAAAATCGGCGAAGGTGAAACAACGGAAAGACGTGTCATAGTACTGAGCCAAGGCTGTGAGGGCTTCAAACTCCACCCTCTCTGTCAACAGATCCAAAATTCTCCCATAAGAAGAGTGAAATTTGTTGTGCTTGATGGGAGTGATCTTGGCACTCAGAGCTTTTAGACTGTCGATTGAAGGATCTTTGTATTTGAAAGTGAAAGTGCTCTTTCTGTCGGTCTTCTTGTTTAGCTTCATTGTTCCTAAATTCACATTCATCATGACTGCTTCTGAAAAATGCTTATATCTGCAACAAGAACAAGACACTAAGAGCTTTGTTTTTTTTTGTTTTTTTATGAAGTATGTATGTATGAACGGATGCAGAATTCGAGCATATGGGTTCATAAGTCTGTGGTATGGATAAGGTCGGTACTGTCTGCTTTATTGAAAAGGTTCTCACAAGGTGTGATCTAGGGTTTAAAAGGGATCCCAAAGTCATGGATTCACATGATTGTTCATCATACATGACATGAATATGTCGGAGGATGACTCCATCACATGAATCTCTTTTGGGTGAGGTCCTCGTATCGACCCACATGAGAAGAACTTCTCGGGGGCCCACACTACGAGACACATCGACATTTGGTTCTAGACAAGGATTTCAGAGTCATGGACTTTCTTGACTGATTGTTACGTATGTCAGTCATTGCCAGGCAACAACTCCATCAAGAAAGTCTCTTCTGAACGAGGTCTTCGTATCGATCCACACGAGAAGAGCTTCTCGAGGACCCATACTACATGACCATCAATCTTAGTCGGCCAAAGGTTTAGGGTTCTAAAAGGTACTTAGAGTAATGGATTCTTGAGAAAACGTTGATCAAACACGCCAAGAGCTTGACGGTTCTCATCATTCTCAAATGAATCTACTCTAAGAGAGGTTCTCGTATCGACTATCACGAGATGAGCATCCCGGAAGCCCATACTACTCAACCTCTCCTATCTCAATTTTAACACTCTAGACTCGGGTGTAGAGTCTTTCCCTCAAGGTTTGCCACCAAAGTTTTCAATTCATACCAAGAACCAATGAAACCAAACACGATGAGATACAATTGAAAAAACAAGGAAAGTGATAAACAAGCAAAAAGGAAAGAACCCAAACACGCAAAAACAACCTAGGTTAGGCTTGACTCGCTTAGGAAAAAGTCCCCAGCAGATTCGCCAACTGTCGCTACGCGAGAAATGACACAGAGTCGCCACCGGATTTTATTTATCCCAAGGAGGGAAAGGGAAATAGAGTTGTTTGTTGGTTGATTTTATACCTTGAAAAAGGGTTTTCGGATTGATGCCCTAAGGCGAAAAATAGTTTGATGAGTTGATGTTATTTTTAGGTTTTTCTTTGGGAAGAATTTATTCTTGACTAAGATTATACAAAAGACTTTAGATAGAGATGAATGTCTCGAATAACCAAGTCGAGCGCCTTATATTCAAAACATTCGGAATGAGTGTAGGAGGACTCCATTCTCATTCCTTCTCCACCACTTTAAAGTTCATGGTGCATAATTCTAATCGTATATTTTATTGTGTTTTCGGTTGTTTATAAGAAAAAGGATCACTTAATATTGGATCAAGGTTTAGTGTTTGTAAAAGTATTTGAGGTGATACGAACAAGGTCGATGGCGAACGCACAAGGCGGCCGACTTACATAGTCGAAAATGGCTCGATAAAATCGAGAGTTTGTTTTTGAAAATGGTTATGGAATCAAAAGTCAACAAGGACAATAACAATATTCACACTAAGACCATACAAACATATGGGTTAGTCGGCTAAAAAAAATCGAGACATGCATTTAAGGTAAAAAAAAACAGCAAAAAAGCATAAACAAACTGATCAGTTCGCGCCGCGAACTGAGAAAAGTGAACATTCTGATTTTTGCATGTTCGCGCTGCGAACTGGGAAAATTTTCATTCTGATTTTGGCATGTTCGCGCCGCAAACATGGGTCGCGGCGCGACCTGAAGCGAAAAATGTAATATTTGTTGTTTTTTTGCTGTTTTTTATGGTTTTCTTCCCTTTCTATTAGTTCTCAAAAATGGTTTTTTGGTCCCCTTAGAATCTTACATGATATACTCAGTACAACAACATATAAAAGAGGAGGTAAAATGAATATAAAAGCAAAAAGTAAAGAGAGAAAAGTTTGAAATGGATACCCAAGAGCTTTCTATCTTTCTTGCAAGTCCTCCACTGATTTTTGTTGGAGGTGCTCTCCACTCTTCACTCTATGTTATGAAGATTATGTTCCTCAATGGTTCTCTTATGCTTCTATATCACTCTCTTTTTCTGGTTTTTTTTTTCTTTTCTATTTTTCTGGTTTTTAAGGTTTCTCTTGCTCTCTCTATTTTTCTGGTTTGCAATGTGTGTAGAATGTTGAATGTGTGAAGAGTGAATAATCCTCCTTTGTTTACAGCCCCTTGCCTTCTTATCTCTCCCCTCTAGGGTTTTCCCTTCTCCCCAAACATCAGATTTTTTCATGGGGTAATGTTTCTTACCACCTTTTCTCATGTCACTCTCTTTCTTTCCATTTCCATGCAAGGTGCTATGCTGCATTTTCTGCACTATTTGCCTATGCTGTTTTTTCTGCAGCACTTTGTGCCTTGCACCCATTTTGTTGGCTTGTGCTTGGACAACTCCTCTTGGTCAAAGCTACTACCTCTTGACAGCATTTTCAAATTCTGATATGTAGAAGCATTGTCACATGTTATTCCCTTGGCCTTGTGACATGTGATCTTGTGACATGAAGAAATTTGTCACCTCTTGCATGAGACTGTTTTGCCATGATTAAACATGCATAATCTTGGTCTTAAAACATTCCAATGTTGATTTAATTCTTGTATATTTCTTGGATGTTTGTAAGCATAATGTGGACTTGGTGTGGCATTACCATAACATGAATTTGATTAGAGACTTGAATGAAGATTAGAAATAAATTAATTTCTAAACATTACTTAGAGTTGGAAATCTTGCAACAAATGACATTCTTGTAATGTCATAAAATTTCTCTTTGTAATATTCTTGCCTTTAGTCTTGAATTCATGATGGATTTCCTTAGAACCATTAAGCTTGAAATGGATGAAGTCTTGAATTATGGACTTGTGATCTTGACTCATGCTTTGAAAATTTGAACTTCACTTGATCAAGAATTTAAAACAAAATTGGATGAAGCAATCTTGAATTATGCTTTGCATTTCATGGTCATTAGGAATATATCTTGAATATCCTAATGTTTTGTCAAGTAACTTCTCTTTGAAGAAATCTACATGAGTAGACTTTCCAATTTAGATCAAACCTTAAATGGTGAACCTTTCCTTCCATGTAGTCCAAGATAGACAAGTTATCTCATTTGAAATGGAAAATGACAAATCGACCCAATCCGTACCTTATGAACCCACATGCTTAATATGTAATAGAACGATGAATGATATGGTGAATGTAGGGTATAAAGGCTAAAGGTGAAAATGAGGGTGTGACATAGAGCGACAACTTACAGTCGCATATTCTCCTCAGTAAAATGGTGTGTCTGAGAGAAAGAATCGCACAGTTATGGAGATGGCTAGATCGATTCTCAAAGAGAAGCGACTACCTAACACATTCTGGGCTGAAGCAGTCTATACTGCTGTTTACTTACTCAACAGATGTCCAACTAAATCTGTACAAGATAAGACTCCAATTGAGGCCTGGAATGGGAAGAAGCCATCAGCAAAGCACCTAAGGGTCTTTGGATCTATATGCTACATTCATATTCCAGACGTGAAGAGGCATAAGCTTGAAGACAAGACTATACGAGGTATCTTCTTGGGGTATAGCACAATATCTAAAGGCTACCATGTATATAACTTGCAAACAAAAAAACTCATCATCAGTCGAGATGTTGAAGTTGATGAGAATGCTTCTTGGAATTGGGATGAAGAAAAAGTGGAGAAAAATGTTCTTATACCCACTCAACTACCTCAAGAAGAAGCTGAGGAAGAAGTCATAGGTGAACCTTCTTCACCTCCACCATAACAACAAGTTCAAGAACTATCATCACCAGAGTTTACTCCAAGACGAGTAAGATCTTTGAGAGACATATATGAAACCTGCAACATGGCCATACTCGAACCTGGAAGCTTTGAAGAAGCATCAAAGCATGAAGCATGGGTCAAGGCAATGGAAGAAGAGATAAAGATGATCGAGAAAAATAACACATGGGAGTTAGTAAATCGTCCCCATGGAAAAGATATCATTGGGGTTAAGTGGGTCTATAAGACAAAGTTCAATCCTGATGGCACCATACAGAAACATAAGGCGATTCTAGTAGCTAAGGGTTACTCACAACAACCTGGGGTTGACTACAATGAGACATTTGCACCAGTAGCTCGTCTTGACACCATTAGAGCTCTAATAGCTCTTGTGGCACAAAAAGGATGGAGTATACATCAACTGGATGTCAAATCTGCCTTCCTCAATGGTGTACTTGAAGAAGAGATCTATGTGGAGAAGCCACAAGGATTCATATCTGAAGGCGAAGAGAGCAAAGTGTTAAGACTAAGAAAAGCACTATACGGTTTGAAGCAAGCTCCTCGAGCATGGTATAGCAGAATCGATCAATATTTCATGGATCAAGGATTTAGGAGAAGCAAGAGTGAGCCCACACTATACATCAAGTCTCAAGCTACGCGGCCAGACATAATGTATGCTACAAGTCTTCTATCAAGATTCATGCAAAGTCCAAGTCAAATACACTTTGGAGCAGGAAAAAGAATTTTGAGATATCTACAAGGAACAAAAGAGTTAGGTATATGGTACTCTACCGAAACTAACTCAGGATTACTTGGCTACACCGATAGTGATTGGGCAGGTTCGGTAGATGACATGAAGAGCACCTCTGGCTATGCTTTCTCACTCGGATCAGGAATTTTCTCTTGGGCGTCGAAGAAGCAAGCTACGGTTGCACAATCCACAGTAGAAGCAGAGTACAAAACATATAGCAATCAAGAAGCAAGCTACGGTTGCACAATTCACAGTAGAACAAAACATATAGCAATCAAGTATCACTTTATAAGAGAAGCTGAAGCAACTAAAGAGATCAAACTCGACTACTGCAGAACAGAAGATCAAATTGCAGACATATTCACGAAGGCGTTGTCGAGACCAAGATTTGAAGAGCTACGAGCTATGCTTGGAGTCAAAGAAATTTGTATCAAGGAGGAGGGTTAAATTTGCTACAAATTTCTAGAGAGTTCTTAAATATAATATGTAAGAAAATATAGAACATCCTAAAAACTATAAGGTGTATGAATATGATAGAATAATCTAGATATATAAGTATATGGCAAAGATAGAAAAATCTAGATTTATCATGATAATAACCTATCATGAGAACTCTAGAATATTCACCACCATTGAAAGGTTGGTGACTTGAGCCTATAAATAGGCATTTGCTACATTGTAAACTATCATCCAAGAAATTAATCACAAAACCTTCTTTCTAAACTACTCTCTAAAACTATCTTCTACCAACTATCATCTAAACAATTTCAAACACTCATCAAACCAAACACAACACAATTCAAGCTACAACAACATTACAACCGGAGTTTATGCTTGACACCGACAACCTTGCAGCAGCTCTCACTTCCACCATTCCCTTCACTCTGCTAAAACCATATTCACTCATCAATATCACCTTCATCTCAGAACCGTAAACCACTATTTTCTTGCATCCTCTCTTTTAAAACATACAATCACGACTATCCTCCTTCATTTACAACTGAACATTCACCTTCATCCATTAAAGCACTCACCACCTATAACGCTCAATAGCAAGTTTTGCACGATGCCGATAAAGTTTCACATTCGGTAACATTTTTCGAATTTATAAAACCTTTTGCAAACTTGAACTTTTTTGAAATCCTGGTCCTGTTTTGCTATTGTCCTGCTTTGATGTTTGTTATGGTTTTGAGTGGGTTTACATGAAATAACTGATGAATTTGTATTTAATTATTTTGGTTATGTGTTGTTGATATAATTTTGAGATGGGTAGATAATTGTGAATACTTTACTGTTGCTATCCCGTTGATATCTGAAGCATATCTTCTTTTCTTTAAATCTTCTGATATTGTTAGCTTAGTGAATGCTACTGTTATTCAGTTCTTCTTTGCATTATCAGTATAAGTATTTGGTTGAGTTTAATAGTTAAATGTTGTAGGAATTTTGATCTGGATGTTGATTAAGTAGGTTTCTTAGTTTGTTTTTATTTTTTATATTTACCCGCATCTATACTAGTCGTTGCTTTTCGTTGATTTTGGAATTTGTTATGGGAGCTTGCATTTTATTCCGTTGTAGGTTTTGGTAACTTACATTTGTTATGCCTTCCTATTTATTGTTTTTTAGTTTGGCTGATTCAAAAGTTGATTGGGTATTGTAGATTGAGAGGTTTATACGGTTTTCATGGGCCAATATTATTTTTGTTGCTAGTAATGTCCATTTGAGTTATGGTTAGAGGTATGGATTGGGTTCTAGGCCCATTGACATCGTGTATTGGATGTTAATCCCAGTGATGTATGCATATACTATTTTTGCGTAGTAAACTTTTGATTCGATTTACGCTAGCATATACGTTTATATTGGAAATCATCGCCATTTGTCTTTAACATGAATCTTGTAAATATATATATATATATATATATATATATATATATATATATATATATATATATATATATATATATATATATATATATATATATATATATATATATATATATATATATATATATATGTATATATATATATATATATATATATATATATATGTATATATATATATATATATATATATATATATATATATATATATATATATATATATATATATATATATATATATATATATATATATATATATATATATATATATATATATATATATATATATATATATATATATATATATATATATATATATATATATATATATATATATATATATATATATATATATATATATCAGACTTTGATCCTTGGATTCGGTAATTTCATATCATTATGCCACAGTAATTCTTAGACACCAATGGAAATTTTCGCTGCGTTATGACCCATGTGTATGAAATTCCTCATGTTGTCATTACATACAAACCAGCTTTTGAGCACATTGTAACATACTCGATTCGATTTATTTTATATGCTTGCTTTCGTGTTATTTCATCCCTATTCGACAAAATGTACCTCAATTCCCATAACATGTAATAATTTTATCACTTTCCTTATTTTGTATATGTCTTTCCATTGTATCACCTAAAATCATTTTCTAAATAATTCTCGATCCAACGTTGAGCCATTTTTATCCTTTGTAAGTCAATTGCTTCTTAAGCATCGCCATCTACCTTACCCAACACCCATAAGACCTCCTTACCATTTGTCCTTACACCATTTCATGTGTAAATTCAAACCTCGATCAATATCGAGTATTTTCTTCAAGTCAAATTAAAATACCTAATCATACTTAAACATTATTTCTTAAAAGATGCATATGAGGGCTTTGGAGCCTTCGATTCTTCTCTTTAATTGTTTAGGTGGGAGTTGCCTTTCTCGCTATCTAGACAATTGTCATCCCTAAAATACTTCTAACCTGATAAGATTCAAATCATTTTTATAATCACTTAAACAAAATGAAGGGGTCTAGAGCCTTCTATATCTCTTCTCGAGTGCTTGGTATATGAGGAGCCTTCGTCGGCTATTCTGAGCACTCGTCGTTCATTAAAGCACTTAATCCATAACTCAAACACTTTTTTTCAAAAGAACATTGTTTAGTCCCTTCTTCCGTGCATATAAACTAGTGCTTCAGACTCACCTAGTGGACAAGAAAGCCAATGTTTAGAAGTTAGAATGTGACCTTGTCGTAAATGCGAAAAAGGCCGGCGAAAATAAACAGAAGAGTCGTCACCGAACGTTATTTGTCCCAAGGGAGGGAAAGGAAACAATCAAAGAAAACCTAAAAGAAAGGAGAAGACAATGTCATCACAACCAAATCTTGGATTCGGGAGTCGTTTACGCAAGGGGAAGGTATGAGAACCCCTTTATGTCTGTTGTACTCAACGAGATCCATGCTTGTTGTCTAATCAAAGGGTGTATTATCTAAAAGCTACTTCTAAACGAAAACAGGTAAGGAAAAAGAAAAAGGAGACTCGATAGGACATGGATGCCTTATGCCTACGTATTCCCTCGTGCAATGGGAAAGTTAGAGTCAACGTAGTTCGGAAAACTACGGGTGATAGGGGAAGGTTGCTCGCTAAGACATCGTCGTCCTGTGCCTATGTATCCTCATCTGGTATGAGAAATTAGAGCAAACATAATTCACGTAAATGAACCACAGGTTGGTTAAGTGTTTTTTATGAGTGACGCTAAGTTCCCATTCCAGCAGTTAAGGTTGATGCCTGTTTGCGGTAGAACGGGAAAATAACGTACTTTTTCTGAAAATGATTTTGCAACACAATTCCAAAGGATGAAAATATTTGAGTTTGGTTTAAGAGTTTTAGAGAAGTGAATTGAATTTGTTTGAGATTCACGTTGCACTAAAGACTATGACATAGGAGTGAATGCATCGCATATCGCCCAAGGGGCATACACTAAACACTCTAGACAAGTGAGGAGAAACCCCCCAATCATCATTTACCATATACTTAAAGCTCGTGGCGCATAATGTTCATCGTTCTTTATTAAGTGTCTTAGAATTGTTTGAGATGAGAAGAGAAAACACAAAAGAAGACACTAAAGGGAAACTGAAAGCCCTAATGTTATCATACAAAAATGGTCCTAAGGTTAGTATAAAATGGAAGTCTATCTAATGTTATCATACAAATGATGGACCTAAAGTTGAGGTCGAGAAGGGACTATCCTAATTGTTATCATGCAAAGGATTGAAAGCCTAATGTCTCCCCTACTCCCACCTTAATCAGAAATTAAGTGGGACTAGGAATCCTAAGGGATCATGTGAGCAAACACAAGTAAACACTATCCAATTCAATCACAAATAATAACAAGCTCAAGACTTAAACAAGTTTCAAGAAAAGAAAAAGAAGAGAGAGGAATGTAAGATGAAGGACATACATGAAAGTCCAAAGGAAAAACATAAAGCAAGCATCAATTAATGATCATACATGGTAAATATCAAGAACATGTCAAAGCAACAAGAATAGACTCACATGCCAAACCAAACTCAAAGATGGGAAGTCAAAGCAAATTGGAAAAACAAAATGCCCAAACACACATAAGTGACTCAAAGTCCAATAAGAGGTATTATCAATTATCAAGCAAGGTGGAATGAAGTCAAATGAGACGGGAAACAAAGTAGAGAAGTAGCAACATCATATCATGTCAACTTAATCCAAAAATCAAAGAAGAAGCATAAAGAGTGTCAAGCATGCATCCCATCAATATCCAAGCAAATAGCAACAACTATCTCATGCAAGACACACTTCAAATGATCAAACATGTGAGATTAGGGTATAAAACCAAATAGGGGCAGTAACAAAAACATGAACATCATTTCAAATATCAACTCATGGATATCAAGAAGAAACAACAAGGATCAAGTTCAAAACATGCATCAAAGCTAGGTAAGCATTCCTTATGAACAATTCCAAAAGAAAACAAATGTTCAAGCAAGATACAAAGCACAAATGGTCAAGTAATACATACCATATCATCAAGGTAATAATCGTACTCAAATGGTCTATATCACATTCATATCTAAGACATCAACCAAATTCAAGGAGGATCATGTTCAAAATATGTTCAAGAAGTCACTCAAAACAATCATTCAAAGGAACCACAAGATCAAGTGAAGAAAGAGATGAGAAATGATCATACAATGGATATCATACCATGAAAATCAAAAAATTAAACATGTCATTTAAAGCTCATAAGAGCCCACGGTCATCCACTAGACCAAAGAAGAATGCATCCCAAAGAATTAGGTTAGGAACACCAAAGAAGCAAAGTCAAAACATCAACAAATTAGAAATTCAAGCACAAATTGAAAAATAATCAAATGAATATGAAACCAATTCTCAAACCAATCTAAAATAATCAAGATTCATCATGAAGAAGATCTCAAATAGATTGCTCAAATACATCACCAAATCAAGCCAAACAAAATCATGTATGCAACTAATCTGGTATGAATCAAAGGTCAAATGAAACCACATGAAAGCAATCAAGACAAGACCATCAAAGCATCAAAACCACACTCAAACAAATATCAATCATATTTCAAAACATGGTAAAACAATTGGGTCAAGAAGTGTCTCAATGGTCATCAAACAACAAACCTTAATTCAAGGGTAAATATGGAAAACCACCTCTCAAAATAAATCAATTAAAAATAGGAAAATTAAATGAAAAATAAAAATAAAAATTATGAAAATAAAGTTAAGACATCAAACCATCAGAAAAGTATTCTTGTTGATTTTAAAAATGATTTTGACAATTAAAAATAAAATGAAAAAGAAAAAGGAAAGAAAATAAAAACAAAAATAAGAAAAAGGCCATGGGAGTGCATTAGTAAAATCAGAATATAAGGGAAACAAGAACAAATGCACTGATGGGCCAGGATATAGGGGGTGCAAAAATCAAAACTACCCAGTCCAAACTCACTTGGTTTAGCAATTAGTGAAACGCATCGTTTCACTAATTGACATGGCTTCCACGTTAGAAAAACATACATACTCCGATGACACACGCGCAACAAATCAACATGGTCAAAAGGTCAACTAAGCCACCTCACCTTTGAACACACCAGACGTCGGAGCCCTAGCTTCGGTCTTCTTCTCCGGTGACACTCACCGGAGCTGGTTGAAAACCACACCAAAAGCCAACATTTCTTATACCAATCTCAAGGAAATTTAATGTTAAACACAAATATGAACTCCATTTTCATTTTTAAAAGCTTTAACATCACAAAAACATGACATGAATAAAATACATGGTTTCTGCAACCCATTCAAAACAGCATAAGATTAATGCAAACATGGCCTATAATGTGTAGGATTTCAGTGCAACCAACATGAGCCCTAATGAACCTCTAACATGAGAGAGAAAATGAAGAGAAGGTTACCTCAAAAATTGCAAATTTGTAGCTCTTAAACCTGCTTCAATCTTTAACTAAACCCTTCCTTCTATCTCTAACAACTTCAATGAGGATGAAAATGACAAGCAAATAGGAGGAGAGACCTTGAGAAGACAGATTCGAAAGAGAGAGAAAAATGAGAAAGAGAGAGTTTTTTGGTTCTGAACTCTTGAGAAAAAGTGGTTGCCTCCTCTTGATTAGGGTTTTTTCTCTTTTATATGGGGGTTATGGTGAGTAGAAACAGTGTTACTGTGGTAAAAGTTGTGTTTACTGATTTTGTAGAAATTTTGAAATGGGTAGAGTGGCTCAGTTTGCTTAGGGTAGTGGAGGTTCTTGTTGTTTTCTTTTGAAGAGTGGAAAGAGATCATGAAATCAGAAGGAGGCTAAGTGGAGCATAAACTTGTTGGGCAATTTTTGGAACCTTACTTGAAATGGAAAAATATGACAAAAGTGTGCATGGTTAGTACAAGGCATGTTGGTTGGCTCTTGGCAATGTTCTTGTGACTCAAAGGATGACCTAATGCGTGTGTAATAGCATGAGCAAGTTGCTGCAAGACATGCTAAGGAAATGCCAAGGTTTCTCATCAAGTGCACATCATGAACCTACTTCCATGTTGCCTACTTTGCACTATTATAACTTGATGAGCAAAAATCCAATGATGATGAAATTTGTATGGTTGGAAAGCTTGGAGATAGATCTACGACTTTCATGTTGTAGGAAACTTGAGATAAGCCTTGGAAAGTCATGAAAGAAGTGGTTTAAAATCATGTTCCAAAATTTTCCTAGGATAACTTAGAAAAAATATCTAAGTTAAGAACTTTGACATAATTGAAACCTCATCTTTGAATCCATATAACTTGAGGAGTTTTGATCCAATGGAGATGTTATAGTAATGGATAGAAATCTTGAAGAATGATCTTCAACTTTCATGTTCAAGGGAAATTGATTTGAGGTCAAGAACATAGTGAAAAGTGTCTTGGAAAGCAACCCCAAAAATCTGCCTAAAACATGTCCAATCTTGACAACTTTGAAACCCTAACTTGGAGAGATCATAACTTGAGCTCTATAAATCCAATGGAGGTGATCTAGTACTCAAAAGAAATCTTGAAGGATGCTCTGCAACTTTCATGTTCAAGGAAAAGTCATTTGAAGCTTGCATCATCATGTAAGATAGGCTTGAAAACTTGTACTTCAAGTTGAATTTCCATACTTAGAAAAAAAAATTCTAAGTGTTGAAATGACAAAACCTCCATTTTCTCAACTTTAGCTCTCCATATCTCTCAAACTGTGGATCTTTTGGACTTGCTTTCTTCTAAAAACGTATAGTTCATGATGTCCTCTTTAACTTGATAACAAGTTTGCTTCCATTGGATCAAGGATGAGAAAGTTATGGAAGTTGCAAAATGGCTAGAATTTGGGTTTTCTACACTTAGAAAATATTTCAATCAAACCCTAATCCAACCAAACTCTTGATTTTATGTTTCCTCTTGACTTTTCTTGCTCCAAACACATGAAAACACTTGAAAGCACATAACATACCCTTAGTTGACCTTGAGATCCAAGATTTTGACCCCATTGAACCAGAGTTGACTTTTGTTGACCAGATGAAACCCTAGGATCATTTCCACTGATTGAAGCTCTTGTGATGACTTGTGATGACACATAATCCATGTAGAAGACCCTCAAGGTGCGTGTTGAACTTATGATGACCATGTTCTTATCTCTTAAAGGTTTTCTTGATATTTTCCTATTCCTTCATTGAAATGAATAAAGTTCGGTGGCGACTTTGTTTGAACCATTTTTCCGCGTTCCATTGCGAAGGTTGTACTTTTTTCGAGGTGCGACAATGATGACGCACGTAATTATTCCAGTAGTTGCATAAAACTTCACTCTTTTTTACCAGTATTTCCATTAAGTCTCATTCTTTCATACTTGGCTATTTTTCACTCATTCTTGGGTCTTTCGTCCTCATTTTGGCTCATCTTTTGCTTGTTTTTCCCCTAATCTTCACCTAATTAGATGCAATGAGGGACTTTCTTCACAACCCCAAACTTGAGTATTTGCTTGTCCTTAAGCAACTCGCCTGCAACTGCACATTTCAATAGATAACAAGTTGTACAATAACAATTGAACATCGCCATATTTTTTCATTATCTGACCATTCTTCTAGCTTCCAACTTTCATCCAGAAAATTTGAAAAACGTCATCAACATTTTTGAGTACTCAACCTGTCTCTCAGCTCACTATATATCGCTCAATGGATAGGGTTATCACTCAATCAACATACAAAATAAATTATACTTAGCTTGATCAAGTTATAATAAAGTTCTTCATAGAAATCATAACACAAATAAGAGGTCTTTTTAAGTTGTAACTTAGCTTATGTTTGGGTAGGATATTTTTAGAAGAGTAGTTTTAAACCTTTAGAGTTAGATACCTAGTTCTCTTTCTATTCTCATACCCCTTTATTCCTTTTTAACAGTACTAGAGTTTTGGTCATTCTTTTTATTCTTTCTCATTCTCTTCTTTTTTTTGACGAAGTGACTTTTTTCACTTCTTATTTTCTCATTATTTTTGAAATTTTGACCACTTATCTCTAGTACCTCAACCCCAAACTTAAAACTTTACTCACATCCAAGAGCGACCCGAAACTTAATCTTTTTTATTCACTTTAAGAACCTTAGTTCTACCTAACTCCAAAGAGAGGGTGGAAAGAAAGAATCTTTCAAGTTAAATGGCTAGGATTTGTAGGCTACGTCACTGAAAGAAAGACTTAGGCTCAAAGTGGATAGCAAAAGATGTTCCTAATACTACGGGTTGGCTACAAAGGCTCAAAGTTATAAACAAAGAACTTGCATCGATGTGTGTCAATCGGACTAAAAAACTTAATCAAAAATAGATCAAACCATATATAATAAAATTGCATGGATACACTCTAAGAAAGAAAAAGTGAACAATGGAAATATTTAGTCTCAAACCTTACTATATGAGGTACCTGAAGGTTAAGTATAAGTTCGTTGATTCTTTTCTCTTCCTTTTCCTTCAAGTTGTTAGTTTCTTTCATCATGATCAAGTCACTTCTCTTTTATTTCTTTTCTTGGATCATGTGTTCGATGCTAAAGTTTAGAACTTGTAAATCTGAATGAAAAAAACAACTACAAACAATAAAGAACAATGATTTTGATAATACAATGGGAAGGGGAAGAACATTTGAAACATTGTGGCTCTTCTCTAGGTACATCAATGGAAAATAAAAAAATAAAACTAAAAGTCTTCTAAGAATATAAAATAAACTACATGTCTTTTCACAAATCATCATCGCGGAAAAGAGCATGCACGTCGTTCATAGTGTTGTTGAAGTCATTGTTCTGCCTGGTCCATTTGGCTCGCATGTGGTCTCTCCTTCTTTCTTGCTCCTAATATTGGTTAATGAAGTAGTTCTCCATGTCTTTAGTTGATGTAAACCGAGATCTTAGGCTTTGAGTCAATATATGGTCTTCTTACTGGTTGTAAAAGTCTATGAATGCTGAAGCGATTCATGGAAGATTAACGTACAATGTTGGTGAAACCTCTTCAATCCACCTCGTGACTCCTACGACATGAACTTCCATCCTTCTTTTAAATTCTAACATCATTTAGCCTTTTATTTTCTATGGTTTATTTTGCATGGGTGGTTGACTGAACTCTCCATCATTGCCTTCTTGGTTGTCATCTTGATCCTGTTGAGCAACCTCTATGTGATGCATGTTTTCCAGACTCCTTATAGTCGACATATTGAGGGGTGCCTTCAGAAGGATAGTCTTATCTTCTGGGTACTCAGGTACACATGATCTCCTGCACAATTCATTGATAACACAAAAATGCCCACAAGCTCGTTGTGCAACATTAGCCATATGTACAATATTATCATCAATTAGGCGCCCCAAATCAATTGGTTCCCCTCTTAAAAGAGAAAAATACCTAAGCACCATTTCACAATGAATTGTGATTGATTAGATGCGAATTCTAGAGTTTAAACAAAATATGAAGCCCACGCCCTAGGAATTTGACGGAAGTCAACGGTTTTGAGACGCACCATTAAACCACGCTTCATCGCCCACTTCGCTCTAGGCCTACAAAATAGTTCAACTATTTATTTGCCTAATGCCTCATTCATCACCTTAAATTATTGCTTATAGTTCCTAAGGGTGCATACAGGAAGAGATTCTAAATTAAAAAGAATATTAATAGAAGTAGGAGATTAGTCAATATACTTAGCTCGCATGTAAGATTGATGTATGCCTGTTGCGCCAAAAGCAACATTGGAGTAAAATTCTAGAGTTATGGTTTTATTGGTTTAATGGATCAAATTATTAAAACTTACCCATCGCCTTTGTTGGAGCACCTCTATCATTCCCTTAAAACCTTGCAAGTCTTCGCACGCAATAGCCCTTTCTCTCACAATGTGTTAATCCAACATCTTGAGATACTTTAGAGCATTATCCTTAGATTAGAACTTATGATTGGGATAGGCGGGAGCATCTGGAGTGAGTGTATTCCTTGAATAATATATGTGTACAACTCTTTCTCTTTTGGGTGCCATGGTACCTACACAAATAAAACAAACACAACACGTGTAGAGGAAAAAGAAGGAAAAATTTCCTAGATTGCTTAGATAATTGTATTAGAAAGTAGAGAGAGCAGAGAGAAAGTTGTGAGAAAAAAGAATGAAATTGGCTCCTATTTGTAACACTTCTAACCATTGCTCATAACGCGCATTAGAGATGCATCACGCGCACAATAGCAACATCTCTTCTGTAACTTCTCTTTAAAACAATCATATCGCCTGAGTTATGGAGTCATTGGGCCCTTGATGACAATGGTACAAGGAACCTCCAAGGTCTATATCGCACACACGATACATATCATGCACGTGATGCATAACTTTTTCTTTCTCTTATTTATTTGTATTTTTATTTCCTTCTTCGCCCTTGTTTTATTTTTTCCGCAATGACATATGCAAACGTGACATGTTAAAAAATAAAATAGAAATCAAAAATAAAAAATTAACTTCTTACCGATGGATTGCCTCCCATCAAGTGCTTCTTTTTCGTCACTAGCTTGACGATCCATGCCTAAGGCATGTCATGCGCAAGGGGAACCGTTACGCTGGATAATTTAGCTGTTCTGATTCCTTTATCAACCTTTTTGCCCTTCTCTTCCATGTGGTAGCACATGTTCAAATCGTCCACATATGGTGTCTAGCCATACACCTTGAAAACCACTTTCTTTCACTACAACAAATAATGATTTTTATTACTAATTTTTCACAAGGAACAATATAAAACTGAGGGTATATGTACCGGTAACGCCTTTATTTTTTAAAAAATAATTTGTTACCTCAGTTCTTTGTAAAGTCGACATAACAATATGCTCAGTTTTTGAGATTGGATTCTCAGCTCCTGCAGTTTTATATTTTATATGGAACCAAATAGGCACCTTTAATTTCCATAGATTTTACGTCGGATATGTTACCTCAATTTTTAAGAAAATCGAGATATATAGTTTATAATTTTTATTCTTTTTGGAATCAAAAAGTCGCCTTTATTTTTTAAATTTTTACGTCGGATATGTTACCTTAACTTTTAGTAAAACTGCGATAAAAAATCTTTATATTTTTTATTCACTCAGTGCCTACCTCATTCACTTCTCGAGCCAATAAAAGAAAACTTATTTTCCAATGAGCCCTAGCGAAAGAATGATTCTTCTCCAGCCAACGAAAGAACACTTATTCTACAATGAGCCCTAGCGAATGAAAGAACACCATTAGTCTCCAGTATGTTATTATTGTTCTTGTTGATGCTTTAGTTCATTACTGTTGTTCTTGTTATTCTCCACTACTGTTGTTCTTGTTTATTATGGATGTGTACTATTTTTATTTTTTTTCCAGAAGCTTTATGTGATTATGGATCGTCGTTGGATGAAAGCCAATAGATTAAGTGTAGAGTATGAGAATGGGTTTAAACAATGTATTGATTTCGCAAACAAAAACCTCCTTGACAATAATGATATTTTTTATTGTCCTTGTAAAAATTGCTTTAATACAAAAAAACATCACATGGATGTTATATTCAATCATTGTGGTTGTGATGGAATTATTCAAAATTACACGAAATGGGTATGACACGGTGAATCGACAAATAAGATACCTTTATCACATACAATTGAAGATGATGAAGTTATGAATGATACCCTAGAAGACATCATTTATGATATTGCAGTTGATGCTTTCAAAAAGATATAGTTGTTAGATACTTTGAGGAAAGACATGGAAGATTCATTGTATCCAGGATGTAAAATTTTTACAAGATTGTTGGTTGTGTTAAGACTATTTAATCTTAAGGCAAGAGGTGGGTGGACGGATAAAAGTTTTACTGAATTGCTTGAATTGTTGAAAGAAATGTTTCCCAAAGGTAACACTAATGAAACGTACTTATGAAGCCAAGAAGATTTTGTGTCCAATGGGTTTGGACTATGTCAAAATACATGTATGTCGTAATGATTGCATATTATGTAGGAAAGATTTTGAAAACTTGAAAGAGTGCCCGAGGTTCGGGTTGTCACGGTGTCACACCCTCATTTTCACCTTTAGCCTTTCATACCCTTTGTTCGTCATATCATACATCGTTCTATTGTATCATCGAGCATATGGGTTCACAAGGTGAGGTTTGGTTCGATTCGTTTGTTTTCCATTCCAAATAAGAAAATTTGCCAATCATGGGCTACATGGAGGAAAATGTTCACCATCTAAGGTTTGATTCAATTTGGAAAGTCTATTCATGTAGATTTGTTCAAAGAGAAGTTACTTGAAAAATATTAGGATATTCAAGATCAATATTCCTAATATACATGAAGTGCAATGCTTAATTCAAGGTTTCTTCCTCCAACTTTGTTTCAAATTCTTGATCAAAGGGAAGTTCAAATTTGCAAAACATGAGTCAAGATCACAAGTGCATAATTCAAGATTTCATTCATTCCAAATAATGGTACAAGGGAAATCCATCATTCAAAGTTCAAGATTCATGAATTCAATACTAAAATATTACAAAGAGAAATTTCATGACATTACAAGAATGCCACTTGTTACAAAATCTCCAAGTAATGTTTAGAAATTAATTTATGTCTAATCTTGGTACAAGTCTCTAATCAAATTCATGCAATGGTACCCTTCATGCCCCCAACAAGCTTACATGTTTCACATTATACCCACAAACATCCAAGGAAAATAATTAAGAGTTAACTCAACATTGGAATATGTCAAGATCAAGACTATGTTTGTTTGGCCATGGGTAATTTTAATGTGATCCAAAACAGCCCCATGCAAGAAGTGACACTTTGCATTATATCATAAAACCATTACATGTCACAAGACCAAGGAAATGAACCCACAATGATGCATCTACACATCAAATATCAGAATTTTAAAAATTTGTCCCAAGGTAGTAACATTGACCACAAGAGCTGTCCAAACACAAGCCAACAAATGGGTACAAGGTTTGAGGGCAATGTAGAGTGCTGCAGAAAAATGACAGCATAGGCAAGTAGTGCAGCAAAAATGCAGCATAGCAACTTGCATGGAAATGGAAAGAAAGAGAGTGACATGAGAAAAGTGGCAAGAGACATTACCGCATGAAAAAAATCTAATATTTTGAAAGTAGGGAAACCCTAATGTGCTGAGATAAAAGAGGAGAGGGGGCTGCAAACAAAGAGGGGATATTCAGCATTCACTACACATGGAGATAGAGAGAGCAAGAAACCCTAAAAAAACCAGAAAAATAGAGAGAACAGAAAACCAGAAAAAATAGAGAGAAAGAAAACTAGCAAAAATCAAGAGATTCACATAGAAACACAAGAGAACCATTGAGAAGGAGAACCATCAAAGCATATAGTGAAGAGTGAAGAGAACACCCAACCAAAATCAGTGGATGTTTTGCAAGAAGGGGAACAACTCTTGGGTATCCATTTTTTCAAACTTTTTCTCTCTTTATATTTTTGCATTTTTGTCATTTATTATCTCTGTTAAGTGTTTTATGTTGTGTACCTTGTGTAAAGGTTCTAAGAGTGACCAAGAAACCTTTGTAAGAACCCCAAGAGAGGGAGATAACAAAGAGAAAAATCCAGATTTTTCACCCAGCAGGGCTGACACGGGCGACCGTGTCAGCCCGCTGTTTAAAAGTTTTCTTTGCGCGTATCTCCCAGGGGTGCTGACACGGGCTGTGTCAGCCCTTTGTTTGCCTTAAAAACCCATTTTGTAGGCACTTCCTGACACGGGTCGTGTCAGGCCCCTGTTTTTCACGTTTTTTTTTGCTATGTTACCTTTAAAAAAAAATTCAAGGGGTTTTTTTGTGTGTTTTGATTCAAGCCGACTAACCCATTGTGTTTGCATGGCCTTTGTGTGTGGATATTTTATTGTTGGTCCTTTTTGACCTTTGGTTCCAAAAAAACCCTTTTTAAGAAAACAAACTCTTGATTCTCGTCGAGCCATTTTCGACCTTGTAAGTTGACCGCCTTGTGCGTTCGCCATCAACCTTGTTCGCATCACTTCAAATATTTTTACAAACAATAAAACCCTTGACCCAACATCAAGTGGTATTTTTCCCATAAAAAATCCAAAACATAATAAAGATACAATTGGGGCATACACCATAATCTTTAAAGTGGTGGAGAAGGAATGAAAATGGAACTCTCCTACACTCGTTCCGAAACATTCATCTCTATCCAAAGTCTTTTGTGTAATCCTAATAAAGAACAATTTCTCCTAAAGAACCTAAAAATAACATCAACTCATCAAACTTCTTTTCGTCTTAGTGAATCAATCCGAAAACCCTTTTTCAAGGTATAAAATCAACCAACAAACAACCATTTCACAAGCCTTCGAACTACGGAGCTCTGATTCTTCACTTCTTTTAAGTGAGGATACGTAGGCACAAGGGCCACAATCCTTGGCGAGCATTAAAATAAAAACCAACCCCCTCTTTTCCTTTAAGCAAGCACACTTTTAATAATAAAAACATCCATTCACGCTAAACAACCTAGAAGGTTCCCATCGAGTACGATGGATACGAGGGGGTGCTAATACCTTCCCCTCGCATAACCAACTCCCGAACCCTAAGACTTGGTTGCAATGACCATGCTCTTTCCTAAAGGTTTTATCTCTATTTCCCTTTCCCTCCTTGGGATAAATAAAATTCGGTGGCGACTCTGTGTCATTTTTCGCGTAGCGACACACGCTATAAGAAAAAGAACAATATTATTGATGACATTGATGGTGTAACCAGTAAATGTGTTCCTGCTAAGGTGGTGTGGTACCTTCCGATAATTCAAAAGTTCAACAGATTGTTTGCTAATGCTAGTGACGCAAAGAATACTAGATGGAATGCATATGAAAGATTATGTGATGGAAAAATTTGCCATGTAGCTGATTCATTGCAATGGAAGAAAATTGATTTTTTGTATCCAGATTTTTCCCTTGAACCGAGGGACCTTAGGCTTGGACTTGCCACCGACGGAATGAACCCTTTGGGTAATTTAAGTACTAACCATATGTCATGGTTTGTTCTTCTCATAATTTGCAACCTATCTCCATGGTTGTGTATGAAGTGTAAGTATATGATACTATCGATGATGAATTCGGGTCCAAAACAACCAGGCAACAACATTGATGTTTATTTAACGCCATTGAATGAAAATTTGAGAATTTTGTGGGAGGAAGGTGTTGATGTTGATGATGCGTACACAGGTGATAACTATAAGTTGTGTGCCATGTTATTTTGCACAATCAATGACTTTCCTTCATACAGTAATTTTTCTGAATACAACGTCAAGCAACATAGAGTGTTTCCTATATGTGAAGTTGATACGTGTCACCACCAATTACAAAAAGGAAAAAAGACAATTTATCTTGGGCATCGAAAATTTATAAGACCTAATCATCCATATCGTAGAACGCGGAAGGCTTTTAATAGAGAGCAAGAGTTTGATATCGCTCCAAAGCCCTTAATCGGGAATGAAGTTTATAGAGAGAGAAAACAACACTTTAAGGTTGTCTTTGGAAAGAAACAAAAAAAGTATGCAGAGAAAAATATTTGGAAAAAGAGGTCGGTATTCTTTGATCTTCCATGCTGGTTTAATCATGATGTAATACATTTTCTTGATGTGATGCATGTGGAGAAAAGTGTATGTGATAGTCTGATTGGAACACTTCTCGACATTAAAGGCAAGACAAAAGGTACTAAGAAATCCTACAAAGATATGGTTGTGATGGGTATACGACAAGAGTTAGCTCCAAAAGAAGTAGGAAATAGAATATATTTTCCCCTAACATGTCACACTCTTTCTAAAAAAGAGAGAGAAAAAATTTGTGATTGTTTGCTCGGTATCAAAGTTCCCCAATGGTACTTGTCAAATGTGAAGAAACTTGTGTTAGAGAATGATCACAAATTAGTTGGCTTGAAATCTCATAGTTGTCATGTCTTGATGAAACAACTTCTACCACTGGCTATTTGTGGCATTTTACCAAGAAATATAAGAGTGACTATAATTAGATTGTGCTTATTCTACAATGTTATATGTAGTAAAGTTATTGATCCTGGAAATTTAGATGACTTGGAATATGAAGCTGCAGTTATTTTGTCCCAATTAGAGATGTTTTTCCCACCATCATTCTTTGACATTATGGTTCACTTAGTTGTTTATCTTGTAAGGGAGATTAGAATTTGTGGTGCAGTTTACTTATGGTGGATGTATCTAGTAGAGCGTTACATGAAGACTTTTAAAGGGTATACAAAGAATAATCATCGTCCAGAAGCTTCGATCGTAAAAAGGTACATAACAGAAGAAGCTATTGAGTTTTGTACAAACTATTTATTAGAGGCTTCCTTTATTGGAATCCCTGAGTCTCGTCGTGATGGATTTTATGATGGTAGATATATTCAAGGTTTAAATGTTAAGGCATTTCCCGAGATGTAGTTCTTCAAGCACATTTGCATGTATTGAATAATCTTAGTGAAGTTCAACCTTACTTGACCGCTCACAAAAATCTCTTAAAGGAAAATTTCCACCAGATGAATGAAAAATGGTTGTTGACAGCGCATAATAAAACTTTCATAAATTGGTTTAATGAAAGTATTTCTAAAGAGAGTAGTGCATCAGATTTTTGCAAATGGTTGTCGCATATGCCTAGTTTACTGTAATTACTTGGAGTGCATACGACATTTCTAAATATTCATTCTATACAAAACCAAAGGATGATTGTAGCACCATGCAAAATAGTGGGGTTTTGGTTCAGGATGAATCCATGTACTTTTCCAGTTCCAAAGATAACAATCATGTACTAGCATCTAGGGCGTACTTTGGGATCATTGTGGAGATTATGGAGATTGACTATGTTTCTTTTAAAGTGTCTTTATTCTGGTGCAAGAATATTCAATAGGGACAGTTGTCACACCCTAAAATTTTCCCTACCCTTTTCACCTACATCTTAAGATTCATATACTTCATATTTAGCATTTATATAATAACATATCATGCATTCACGTCCATTCATTGGCATTGAGCTCCTAAGGCATGGGATCAAAGGGAACTTCTAGTGATTAGGGTTGCCCTACACAAGTGAATATTCATCTGGCTACTACACAAGTTGAAGCAAGAGTGAAGTTCACAAGATCTTGATTATCTATCTAAAAGTTACACCACTCATTGATTCAAGATCTTCCTCACATCTAGGGCCAAGCTAGGGATTTGCATTGATAAGGGATTATCAAGCTTTATTTCATCACAAACACCAAACTAGGGTTTTGATCAAAGTAAAACCTGATGCTGACTTTTTGACCACAACATGATCCCATGGTCCAATACATGATTCAAGGTGTCCCAACATAACATTTTGGTCCGCTCATATGATTCAATTGACTTGAGAAGCATGAGGTGTTGATAAATGAAGAAAATGTATTTAATTACCAAAAAGTCAACTGAGGCCCAAAGTCAAAGTTTGACTTTTTGGGGCCTTTGGTCAACCATGATCATTCCAAGTCAAGATCCATGAAATATTAAGTTTTAATCAAGCTTAATCAATAGGAATCATAAAAATCAAGAAAAATGTGAATTTGAGGTGTTTGGAATATTTTGTAAGTACCAAAAATCATGTTCATTTGGCCAACTTTCCAAGGTTGTGGAGTTTGACTCAAGCATCTAAAGTTGAAAAACGAGGGCTTCCATTGAAGATCTCACTTGATACTACATGTTGGCAAAATGTTTGAACTCAAAAGCTTCCTCCAATTGAGAGATATTTGGGGCCAAAGTCAAGGTTTCACTCTTTGTACAATTTCCAATAACTTAGAATTTTTTCTAAGTATTAAAGCATGTTCATGTTCATGACTTTCAAGGCATTTTGTGGTTGATCCAAGCACTCAATGGAGACAAATGGGGTGTGAAATTGAATAGGGAATTTTATAATACACCATGGTGCAAAATTTGATCGAAGAATCATCCTCCAAGTGGGAGATATTTGAAGTTAAAGCGAAGGGTTTAACATTGTGCAAAACTGTCAATAACCTAGAATTTTTATAAGTGTTAGACAGCAATGATACCCCAACTTTATGGCTTCTATCTTGTATCATTCAAGCCTCATCTCAAAAATGTTCCAAAACTAAGTTGTACATTACAACAAGACCTTTCCAGGGATACCAAGTTTGCTCTATTTTGATCATCCTAGCTCAAGTTGTAGTCCTACATAACACACTTTTAAAGCATCCAAGATTGGATTCAAAGGTGGATAATTAAGAACGTGAGCATGGTACAAAGTGTGAAAGAAATTCACTGCACCAAGCATTTTCAAGTAAGACAAAACTTTAGAATATTCTAGATCATGGACAACTCATCATTGGAAATCACCAGTAACTCATTCCCTCATCATTTCCACTCAAATTGGCACATGGTAAATAGCTCTAAGAGAAAATATAATGAGGCGGCAAAGTTAGTTATGGAGAGTGAATCTCACTATCTCATTTTCATTCAAGAAGCAAGTGGATCTCACTCTCCCTCACCTTACATCACTTATCTAATAATAGAGAGCCATTACACTGCATTTCACAAGCTTTGAAAGCCAAGAAAATTATACCCAAATCTGTCCAAACGCCTCTAAAAGTGGAGCTTGTGTGCGCAATCCAAGCAACCTCAGTGAGAGTTCTTCGCCCATATCACAAGTAGGAAAAACAAGGAAGAGAAAGCAACAAAGATAAAGAAAAATGGAGCAATATGGAGTGAGAACGAAACACATCTTCAGAGCACTTTGATCACGACGGGATCGATAATTTCGTAAGCTTTTCTTGAGTTTATAAATGCTAATATGTTCATCTTGATTTCATGATCATGAATATATTGTTTGTTTTCATTTTCCATGCATAATTGTCATAAAATAAGCTTGAATATGTTTTGGTGTTTCGAGTTTGCTTGATTTTCTCCCTAACTGTGTCGTATGAGCAAAAACTAGTCGCATATTCGAGATCCTTATGAAATTTCGGTTAAGAAAGTGGTGTCATATGGCATTTTAATTGAATAGATGAAATAAAATCAAAGATATTAGGATGTTTATGCTAGCATGATAACATTAAGGTATGTCTTCCCTCTAAACCCTGGTGTGGGATCTCATTTCTCTCATGTTTCATGTATTCTTCCTTTAGGTTTTCATCATGTTTGATTACTTGAACTATGTTATTCGTGTGATTTCATTGGATGTTTCCTTGCATTCCATTTTTTATTTTGATTATTTGTCATTTACTTTTATGATGCATGTTGCCTTCACCTTTTTATTTCCATACATCTCATATGCTAACTCTTTTGTTTGTTTTGTGAGGTAATACTTGAGTGCTTTCTACACTTGGACATTTGAAACTTTGTTCATTTTGTTGAACATTCATGACTCATCTCATTTATCCATTGTACCTTAGATTAGGTTTATCCCCCCTTGGTGGGTTTCTCATACTTCCCCTTCCCCATTCATAATGTAATAGTTTAGGACATTTACTTTCTTGTATATGATTTTATATGCTTGTATGCTTGCATATTAATAGGATAGAAAAGAAGAAAAAAAGCGTTTAGAAAACATTTTAAAAAAACAAAGATAAAAACAAGTTAGATCCAATGTCTAACTCTTTTCAAAGACAAATAAGTAAAACCTTAGGGATTCACACACTCCACTTTAAGGATCCCATCATTCCCTCTCCTCCTCTCAAATATCCAAAACTTTATTTCATTCTACTTACCCCAAGCATGCCTTGTATGTGCACACCTTATAAGTCGATTGCCTTGTGCATCACCGTCAACTTACCATATTTCAATCTATCTCTTTCCACTACATTCCATCCCACCTTTATCCACCGTTTCAATAATAAGACTCAAACCTTTCCAAAAACACTTAATCCAAACAAGAGTTTAATTCGATCTTCTTAGGGCGAATATGAGTGGTTGGGATACCATTGTCCCCTCAACTCTCAAGTATTTGATTGTGGGTCGTACTTAGCCTATGGTTGAATACCCTTCTACCTCTAAGTACCTACAATTAGACTTGTCAAAAGCAAACAACTTTCACCACTCCTTTGCCTTAGAGCTTCACTTTCAAAACCATCCAAAAGGGCACATTACCTCCATTCTACTGCAATACAAGCAACTCTTAACTGCTAGAACGTGAATGTTAACCTCGTCCACCAAAACAAAAAACCTTCTCTCTCGTCCCCGTGCAATCGAGACCAATATCGTAGTCTCACGAACTATGAACACACTGATTCTTTATTCGTCAATGAAGATACATAGGTATAAGATTGCGAGAACTTTGCGAGTAACCTCCCATCAATTCACTCGTAGTCCTTTGAACTACGGCGACTCTAACTTTCCTATTGCATGAGGGAATACATAGGCATAGGGTTGTGAGATCCTATCGAGTCCCCTTTTGGTTTCAACCTGTTCTGTTCTTTTGGCAAGTAAACCTTATATAACAACACTCATTTACGCGTAGGCTACCTAGATGGTTCCCATCGAGTACGGTGGATGTGAAGAGGTGTTAATACCTTCCCCTTGCATAACCTACTTTCGAACCCATATCTTGGTTGCAAGACCATCCTTTTTCCTAGGTTTTCTCGATGTTTTCCTCCCCCTCCCCCCCCTGCGTTGGGATAAATAACGTTCGATGGTGACTTCTCTGATTTTTCATGTAGCAACAACTATATATTTAAAGTTATTGTTGATTGACCTAATTAGTTTCAAATTTTGTTCAAACTGTAGGTGCTTAAAGACTAGTGACAAATCCTATTGGACAGACTACACAACTTTCCATTTTGGTTATTGCTTTTGTTTCATAATCCTTTGTTTTTGGTTATGTAATACAGGTTCCAAAAAAATATGGTTCTATAATCCTGTAATTGATTTTAAGAATATGGTTCTGTAATACAAGTGAAAACAACAGTACAAAAAAAACATCCCTAGGTTCTTCATAAAACCGATATAATAACATTGACATATTACCTCGGAGTTGAATAAAATCGAAGTAAAATGATTAGCGCACCATCTATTTATGAAAATGTTGAAAATGTTGATGCTAGGTATCGAACCCACGACCTTTTAATTTCTAACATCGACTTTATATTAACCAAGCTGACAAGTGATTACTTTTCATGTCGTCGTCCATTACCTTGCCTGTGTAGCTGAGGTTATATGCAATTTGTGGTCGTTGTTATATGCGTTATTTGTAGTAGTGTCTTTATTGAATTTCAAAATAAGTTCACTTATTTCAACGTCAATCTTTACTTTCCCAGTTGCCAAGAATGGGTGCTCGAGAATCACCGAGCCTTTTGAGTTGCCTTTCATGTGCAATACTACAAAATCTGCAGGAAAGGTTAAACCATTGACATGTACTAACACATCTTGTATAACACCAATCAGGTGGGTAACCAATGAGTCAGCTAACCCAAGAGTTATATTGCGTGGTATGGTCTCCCCTAAGTCACATTCTTTAACTTTATCTAGTTGAATCACATTTTTACTCGAGTCTAAATCACATAAGGCATGTGGGATCTCCACCCCACCAATTTTACAAGATATAGAGAACTTACATGGGTCCTTTAGCTTTAGTGGTAATGTTTTAGACATGGGCTTGTCATCTTTTTCAACCATATTGACATGTGCCTTTTCCACCTTTTACTTAGTACCCATTAGTAGTTCCTTCATAAATTTAGCAAATTTAGGCATAATTTCTAGAACCTCGTAGAAAGAGATACTCACCTGTAGTGTCTTGAGCATCTCCTTAAACTTGGCAAACATTTTGGCCTAATCTTCATGAAGGTTTTTTTTCTTGATTATAGGATATGACGCCTTAATGTAATCATGTAGTGGAGGATTTGGATCATTAAGGATTTGCTTCTTTTTTCTTCTCCAAGGAGATTTTTTGTCTATTAACTGATCAATGATGGCTCTTCTCTCGTTTTGATCCTCTTAAGGTTCATTCTCCTTGTCCATTGGCACCTCTTACACTATTTCATATTTGCCTTTATCAACAGTTACCTCAGAACCTGTGTCCACAACCCTGAATAATTCATTCTTAGGATTATCCACCGTATTACCTGAGAATCCTCCACTTGAGCTTGATAGAGCAATGATTTGTTTCGATAACTGACCAATCCGGGTCTCTAAATTTTTTATGGATGTATCATGGTTTCTACTCATGGTCTCATGATTTTTATTTGTCTTCTCCAAGCTACTCTGAGTGGCTTTCATAAAACTTTGTAAGGTCTCTTCCAACTGTGAAGGCTTCATTTGGAAATTAGAAGCTTATTGATTTTATTGCATAGCTTAGTTACCACTTTAATTTTGGTTGTTGCTCAAACGAAAACTCAGATGATCTCTCCATCCCGGATTGTAAGTGTTAGAATAAGTATTTTTCCTTTAAAAATGAGCAAATTGGACCTCTTCATTTGACCCTTCCAAAGAACACCTTCTGTTTTCATGTCCTCCTCCATAACAGTCACACCTTAGTGTTTGTACCTAGCACACATTAGATTTATTTAAGCAACTTTCATCTAGCTTTTTTTTAACAATTCAATTTGATCTAATAATGCAGTTTAAGTATCATCAATTAGCATACTTTTTGGTGTCCCTACTGTCTCAACTTTCACTAACCTTTCGCTCTTTGTTCGGTACTCGTATAAGCATATCTTTTAAACTAGATATTTGACTTGTGGTTTGGTCATTTTTCAACTAGATCTTTGACTTGTCTATTATGTGTATGACTCTTTAGGCCTTTAATGAAAGCTTGCATCTGCTCCATGTTATTCATATTATGTTTGGGGCACCTGTGTAGCAATAATTTGAACCTCTCCCATGAGTCATATAATGACTCCACATCTTGTTGCTCAAAGTTTAAAATTTTAGCCCTTCTCTCAGTGAACTAGTTAGTGGTGAAAAATATTTCAAAGAACTTATCCTCTAGCTTTTTCCATGTTCGAATGGTTCCATTCGGAAGGCATAGTAACCAATCCTTAGTCCTTCCAATAAGTGAGAAACCAAACAATAGTAACCAATCCATGTTATTCTCCTCTTTAGAGTCCACCCAAAGCAGTGTTGGATCTAGTTCTAGTATGTCTCTTTCATCTAGAATTGCTTCTCTAGCTACTTTTCTGAGAGCACGTGCATTTCTTTTAATTTCTGGATCGAATGGTAGTAATGTCGATCATGAACTGCACATACAAAAACAGAAAATACCTTGTTACTCCATGATAAACACGAAAACTAATGAAATGCAATAAAAACTAAAAATAAAATAAACTAAGACGTTGCATAAAGCGTTGCTCTGTTGCAATCAATAGTCCCCGATAACGGCGGAAAAAACTTGATAACTTCTCGACCAGTGTACCGATAGTGTTGTAGTAATCAAAATATCGAACCCACAAGGACTATGTTCGAACAAGACAAGAATTTTGCAATGTAACAAGAAGCAGTAAATAAGGGGGTTCCAAGTTTTAGTGAAAAAAAGTAATTAAACGAGTAAAAAATGTCACGAAAGCGATCAGGTTATGTTGTAGAATCCTCTATTCCTCTACTGTTGATGTTTGATGCCCTGTATGAATGATCTAATCACTATAACCCCATGAAAAATTAACAAAACTGTTATAGCCCATCACTCACGAAATGACTCACTAACCACAACTAGGAGCTTCCTATCCCTAGTCCGCCAGCATAAGCAGGGTTAGTCAATGTATAGAACGTTAGTTCCCTATGCCACTACCAGTATCTCCTATTCCTATTCAACTAGCGTAAGTAAAATAATTGCCCTAGGTCCAACACATAGGCTAGGGGTCAGTAATCACTATGTGTCAAATATCAGATTAAAAAAGTATCTCAAATAAAAAACATTAATCTGAAGAAACAACTAAATAGAATTATAGATCAATATGTTCATACAACGATTAAATTAACATAGAATCCAACAATATAGAAATATGTACATCATAACACAACCTAAACTAGGAGAATTTAGTTACTCATTGTGCAATTAAAATACCATAAATTCATAAATGAAAATAACATAAAAACTCCCTTGAAGAGATGACCTCCAATGGCTTAAAATGCCCTCAGAATCACCACTTGTTCTCTCAAACTCGTGATTCAGTCTCCAAAATTCGTAACCCTTGTCAAACTGCTGAAAATCCCCTTAAAAAACACTCAGAACGGGTTAGAACGCGTCAGAAAAATCCCAGAAAAGTGACCATCACACGTGATGTAACTCTTCCATCTCTATTGTGCATACAATGGCACGTGATGACGCGCATGATTATTCCTATAGCTGCGTGAAAATTCACCAATTTTCACCAAAATTTCCATTAAGTCTTATTCTTTCATACTTGGCTATTTTCACTCATTCTTGGGACTTTCTTCCTCATTTTGGCTCATCTTTTGTTTGTTTTTCCCCGAATCTTCACCTAATTAGATGCAATGACAGACTATCATCAGTTCTTGACAAGATTTCAAAATTTTGCTCGTACGTATCTCCAGGTGTGATGGAGAACTCAAGGCTACGTATTTCTTTGTAGAAAATGTTTGTTTGTTGGTTGATTTTAGTAAAATTTAATCTCAATCGACGGAAAAACATTGCTTGTTACCCAAAACAAGGGAACATTTGCATTAGACCAAATGGATATACATGTCAACATTCCCGAGAAAACATCGCTAGCTTACTCACACATACAAGTGGACGAATCATTATCTTATATCGTCTCGAGACAAAATACCTTTCATTTGTGAAAAGGGTTTGAAGATTAATCGCGCGGTGCCGAGAAAAGAGTTTGATAAGTTGGATTTCTTTTATATGAAAATTAGATCTTTACGAATATGAGTAAACATTTGAGTATAGGTGTGCACCATGCACGCGTTTACTCGGGACTCATGGATGTGCTTCCATTGTCCTTTATTCCAAGTTTGGTTATCATGTCTTTTATTTGAAAGACTAATTCTCATTTTGAATCCGGTGTGCTCTAGACGCTCAACTACTAAGGGGTGTAAAGAGATGTGCATCTCTCTGTCCTTTGTATTTCAATTTTTATTATGAAAAAGGTTGTTTGTGTATCAACGACTTGACGTTGGATCAAATGTCTCAAATTGATTATGAAAAAGAGTTTGAATGAAGCGGAAGAGGTACTTAATGTTGGATCAAGCACTTGCGTTAGTGAACAGTTTAATTTGTGAAAATTGCTCGAAGTTTGATTTAACGTTATTTTTATTCTTTTTTATTGAAAATGGTTGATTTTATGCTAATCTAGAATTACTTAACTAACAGAATAAGAACAAAATATTAAAAATGCGGTAAATTTGTCGTATGGGGATATAATAAAGCGATTAAAAAGCAAGTCCATTAAACAAGTAAATGTAAACACAAAAAATGAGCTCATTGTAAGAAGGGACAAAAGTAAGCCAAGGGACCGAAAACAAACCAAAACCTACTTAATTTAGCTCAAAACAAACTTAAAAAGGAATCATATAGGAATCATTTTATAAGAAGTCGAGCAAAAATGATATTACAAAATCAAATTTGCAACATAATGAGAAAACATAGCAGCTCGATAGACTATATACAGTATTTACAACAGAAAATATAAACCAAACCTTAAAGTATATAATTTAGATCTAAGATAACTTAAGGTGAATTAATGTAAGAGACACTCTATAAGAAGCCGAGAAACCAAATTTATGCGTCCCAAAACGATTTTCAAAAATTAAATTGAATTTAAACTTTAACATCATAACACAATGAAATCGATGTAACAAGTAATCCATTTAACAAATAATAATAAACAAACAATTAATCAATTAAACTACAAACAACTAATAATTTAACAAATAATCAATTAATTTAATAAAAAAGAAAAGAAATAAAGAAAAACAAAGAATGGTGTATACATGAATATGAGATTGTGAGCAGTTGAAACACATTAGGCCCAACCCATGATCAAAATTAATCCTAATTTAATAATAATAATAATAATAATAATAATAATAATAATAATAATAATAATAATAATAATAATAACTAAATATAAAGCAAAAAGAAAAAGAAAATAGAGATTAAAAGAGTGAAAGGCTGTAACGGAAAGAAAAAGAGTAACAAAAAAATTTCAAATTAAAATGTACCACTCAATGACCGACATATGGCCATGTTATAGAAACAAAAGCAGACAAAAATGCTTTTCCTTTTTCTCGATGTCTGTGTTACCATAAACTTAAAAGGAGTAAAACACAAACTGTTCATTTTTCTTCTCTCTCGACGGAGATGCTAAAGGAGCGACGGGCGGGCGGGTGGCCCACACTCAAACCACTTAAAATATCTTGCTTTTATTTATTCATAAATAAAAACCATAAAGCAACAATAATCCAAAATATTCACAAGTTTTTAACACAAACATAAAGCATAAACACGAAGTAAAGAAAAAGACCTCAAAACTTGGAGGGGTGGTAAGGAGATAGTGAGTGCAATGTGTTGTTGTTGAAAAATGGGGCTTATGAGTTGAGAATATGTTGGTTGATGTAGGGTTTTGTATGTGGATCATTATGGTGTTGTTAATTTTTGTGAGTATGAAGAGGTGTGAGTGTTGTTTGGTGATTTTCTTGGTGTTTGTAATGGTTGTGTTCTGAATCTTGTTGTGAATTACGACAAAATTCAATATCAATTTGTGAGGAAAAGAACAATAGCAACCAAAATAAATGGTCTTCAACAACGATAATCCGAACACAGATAATATAACAGAATAAGGCAAGAAAAAATCGAAGGTTTGTTTACCCAGTTCGATCAAACGATCTACTCTGGGGGAGAGAGCAGCTCTCCAATTCACTATACTCAGAAAGTTATTACAAGAGATTACATATGAGTTACAAGAAAATAACTTTCGCATTCAGGTTCCCAAGAACAACCCTATTTTCTACCCAAGTGTTTCCCAACCTCTCCAACTCTTAATATATGAATCACTCAAACCCAATGTGTAACGGTGTTTCACAATAGCCTTAAACAACTCCAAAGGTTTCCCTAAATCTTTGCTTTTCTAAGGTTTTCCTTGTGAATGGCTGAAACCCTATGCTATACCTTTAAATTATTGTTCTCCCTTGTTGGTGTAAACTTTAAAATTGTCACACACCAATCATATAAAAGATACATATTTATAATAGCAAATACCCAACAAACAAAGCCCAAAATCACATGGATCCATGGACCGTATCGACAAAAGCCCAAAAACTTAAAAACACTATTCACCATACGGACAACACTATTCACCATACGAACGAGACTATTCACCGACCGAATTTTTTTTCCTCGACTTTTCGTTCGACTTTCTAAAACTTCTGATTTTCGCGGTAAACGTAATCTCCAAAATATCTTTTCTTTCTCTTCATCAACAAAGGTTTTAAGGCACATTTAAAATAATTTCCACCTAGACTTTAAACCGTGTTAATACCAATCAACAACATTGATGCTCTCAACCAAGTTGAAACTTTAATCAATAACTTTGATCAAATTCAAGCAACCCTTGAATCTTGATCTCGGAGCTTGCATCCACTTATTTCCAATTACCCTTTTCTGCATAGGTAATCTAACATGCCTACAAGTATGATTTTTCAACCACCCTTGACTCCACCTGTTTTAGAATGCCTCCCTGAAGGTTTTTCTTCTTTTACTTTGCAGTCCTTCAGCCACATTAAAACATAATATCCAAGGTTAGCATAATCGTCCCTTTGAGATGCTACAATAACCCTCCTTACCTTATCTTGAGCCAAATGATAATCAGAGATCTCTATAATCGTTCCCTCACTACTGCTAGCATCCATAGTAGGAAACTCTACCTCAAAAAGAGTTTTCTCCGTTATAGTTTCTCCCTTGGTTTTCACTATTCTTCTTCTGAAGAAATTCTCTACCAACCAAGTAAGTTGTTTTAATCTCATCTCTTCCCCAAAAACTCAATAACAACTCAGTGGTAACATGCATTTTTATCCCTTGATTTATGCAAAATTCATCATACTCCTCTGAAACTTTCTCAAGGCATTCATAATGCCTTAAACTCAAATCACATAGCTCTTCCTTGTCATGAAAGTCTCCACTAGTTAACAATGAATGAATAATAACATTTGAACCTTCTAAATTATATAGACCACATACTTTAGACCCTTTAGCAGTAATCAATTCATCACGCGAAATCTTCAACACTCCACATTCAACTCTAGTACAATAGCATAGATCATCAAACATACTTATAGATAACAAATTTCGCTTGAGTTCTAAATCATACCTCACATTATGAATAAGAAGTTCAAGATCATTAAACATTTTAAATTTGACCGTACCAATACCATGAACCTTGCATGCTTTATTATTACCAAGGTAAACTACTCCAGCTTGCACCATCTTCAAAGTTTCAAAGTATTTTATTCTTGGACACAAGTGATAAGAGCAGCCTGAGTCAATGACCCAACTATCTTCAGTTTCTAAACTTGATACTGTCACACCTCGAAAAATACAATAAAAAATATGACCCTCGCGCGAAAGGCGCGGAATGCGGTTTGACAGAGTCGCCACCAAAATGTATTTATCCCAAAAGAGGGAAAGGAAAATATCGAGAAAACATTTAAGAGAGATAGGAACATAGTCTTCACAACCAAATTTTGGGTTCGGGAGTCGGTTACACGAGGGGAAGATATTAGCACCCCTCACGTCTATTGTACTCAACGGGAATCTCTTAGTTTGATTTGTGATGAGCGTTATCTAAGCTTGTTTATTTTCTTCTCAATAATAAATGTGAAACAGTAAGATAAAAGGAATCAATGGTAAGGGGGAAATAGGTGGTTTCAGGATAGGGTGCTCGCCAAGGATTGGGGCCCTTGTGCCTACATACGCTCATTTGGACGAGAATGAGAAATCAGAGTGCTCGTAGTTTAACTACGAGAAAGGATAGAGAGGAAACAGAAGATAGATGGAGGGTATCTCGCCAAGATCATCGCAATCTTGTACCTACGTATCTTTATTCGAACGAGAATAAAGAATCAGGTCATTTTTAGTTTGTGAAGACGACCATAAGAAGAAATGGGGTTGAAATTTGGTTTGGATGACGACTACTCGAAGCTTAAGAAAGCCTCCTCGGGCCCAAGTAATCGGGAGAGTGAGTCAAAGGCGTGACTCTCTCTTTTTCATCTTGAAAAGAGGTTGATGTTTGAAGAGTGCTTTGAGTGTCGAGTGGTTGGAAGATAGTTGAACATTGTCAAGTTGGAAGTGTTTAAGAGGCGTTCATTGCTCGTACACGAGTAAGAGAACTCACATCCAACCAACTGAAGAGAGATCAAAGGCTCAATCCCTCTCTTTTTCACCTTGAAATAGTTAGATAATTGTTAATTATTTTGATAGTTTGATTAAGAAAACTCCATTTGACGTTGGATCAAGGGTTTGATTGTATTTGCGTGCAAAGGAGTTGAAAAGAGTTTGATTTGAAAATGGCTCGATGATGAATCGAGGGTTTGGTTGAAAAGAGGTGAGAATCGATACTAGTCCCTATAGGTGCTCATAATAACGAAAGTACGATGAAACGTGAGAGTGTATGCAATAGGTTGCTGGTAAATGCTTACGAGAAATCAACTTACAGAGGGTGTTTGAAAATGGCTCGACGATGAATCGATAATTAGTTTGAAAATGGTTTAGTCCATGTTAGTCCCTAAAGGTGCTTTTAGTAAACAAACCACAATCAAAACAATATGAATGTGTACATCGGAATGGGAGCGGGGTACATGTAAGTTACACGGGATTGAACGAAATAAAATGGTTCATTGTCAAGTAGCTCAAGAGGAAGCCGTGTGTGCGTGAGGTGTTCTAAACCAAGCCTTGAGCAAGAGTCGAACAAAATCTCCTTGCTAGTGTTTCTGTACAAAGTCCAAGTTCTATTGCTCGGAAAAGTAACCACAGTTCACCAATTTAGGCTTTTAGGGTTTCGATCGTTATTAGTGTGTTTTAAATAGTTTGAACAAAGTATGAATAAGATAAGTATGATATGAATAATATGAATAATATGACATGATAAATATCAACAATAATATAACTAAGATAATATCCACAATAGTATAATCAAGATAATATTAACAAGTATATGAACAATGATAATAAGATCAAGATATATTGACGGGAAAGTAAATCAAGAATATATTGACTGAAATTAAAGTTAGTGGTTAGTCATTATTGCTTTGAATTGGGTCGACTGTAGCGCTAAAACGCCATAGCACGATCTATGACAAAGGTCATACTATAGGAGGTCACACAAGTTGATATTCGTGCTAAAACACGATGGAGAGATGATATTGAGGATCATTCTCCAAAGAAATTGTGCCACACGAAAAGAAAAGCGGATGGTCTCGTCTTAATCACAAACTTGGGCCGATTAATCGAAGGTAACCTATCACGATCCCAAAGTATAGAAAGTGATCTCGATGATCACTCACTATAGATTTGAAATAATAAAGGTTAACAACCTCAATCAACCAACATTCGTGAATAGAAAGACTTCATCGATCCAAAATAAAAGGAGATGAAATAAATTAATAAAATCGGTCTCATCTTCATCAAGAATTTAGATCGATAAATCAATAGTTTATGATTTTAATCTTTCATTCACCAATTGAAATGGAAAAAGAAATAGAAGCGAAATTGAAATGAAAATAGTTTGAAAAAATAATTTGAACAAAGGTAGTAACAAACTAGTTACAAAAAAAAAATAAAGATTAAAAATAAATAAAAAATAACAAAATCATTAACAAGAAAAGTTGTTAAAATTAATAAAATTGTTAAAATCATGAAAAAAATTGTTAAAATAAAAATACAAAAAAAATAAAAAGAAGGAATAAGGAGGGGAGGATCCAAAATATGGTGTGAAAATATGATGGAATCATTTAGGCTTATCAAAGCCCATCATCCATCAAGACAGTAATATGCCAAGAAAGAAAAAAAAGGAAGGGGGGGGGGGCTCCGCGGCCCAGATAGCAACAAACATGCTATCATCAGCAAAATAGGTTACTAAATTAAAAAAACAAAGAACTCGACAAATAGTTTTCCTTTAAAATGAAAGCCATCAGAAGAAGAAGACAGTAGAAATCAGACAACAACGATCATCAACTTTTCACATTTTAGCGGCAAGAACACATTGAAAGAGAAATCATCATGAACAGAGAACACAAGCATCTACTTCCAACCTCTCACATCTCGATTCACCCAGGCTTATACAATTTATGATTCGATTTCACTTCGATTTCTCTCTTCTTCCACTTCTTCTTCAATTTCCCGTGTTCTGTTTTTCTACGCTTCGGGTTTGCTTCGTATTGCAAATTCTCTCTTCTTTTATTATTTTCTGCCTCAAATCTAATTTGAGTTCATGAATATTGGTTTTTTTTTGTTTAAGGTTGAAGAGTGGATTTGAGGGATTGGGTTGAAGAAATCGGATTTTGAAGATGGATTTAAAGTGAGAAGGAATTGAAGATGGGTTGTGGGTGACCAAGGTTGAAGAATTGTAAGAAGGAATTTTTGCAGGGTATCCTTGGTTGTGGAGCTTCAAGCAGAATAATGAAGGGAAAGCTGTATTTATAGAAGAGGAGTCTTGTTGTCATATTGGGTTTTTACGATTCTTTATTGTCGTTTCTGAAATTGCTTTGCGTTTTGATGTGAGTTGCGTTGCGAAAAATGTTTTTTTAAGAATATTCTTCACTATGCTTTTTGTCGTTTGTGATTGTAGATTTTGTTTTGCTGAAATGAATATGCGTGAATGACGGTTTGGTGATGGTGTGCACTATGGCTCAGGTACGATGCGCAATGGTTTTGTGGATATATGAGGCTAGCACAATGTGAATCATATCCTGGTTGTACATTGTATAATATGGCTTAGTTTTGGCTGAGGAATGGTATGCTTGGTGCGATGCGCAATGGTTTGTGTACTGCATTTTGACATGTTCATTTTGTAGCTCTTGTGACATGGAAGTGAAGGCTGAAGTTGTCATTTTTAAAGGGCTTGTTTTGTGTGGAAAGTTTATGGTTTGGTTTATGTTGTATCATGGCCTTATTTTTGGAGAATGAACTTTAATTTTTGTAGAGTTTTTTTTAATAAAATGTAATGGACTTTGATGTATATAATGCTTTTTTTTAATTGTAATGAAAAAATGGGTTATGTAAACCAACATGGGCTTTGGTTTCTTGTAGATGGACTTTTGGATGGACTTAGGAATTGAATTATAACTTGAATAGATATTGCTTGACATTTGATTGATTTGTCCAAGTACTTTGAATAGAATCCAAGAAAAAAATTCACTTAAAGCCTACTTCTCACTCTTTGAATTCCTCAATAAAATCAATCTTGAAATGAACTTCTCCTTAAACCAACGAAAAGTATATGAATCACATGATCAGGACCTAAAATATTGAACACATGCCTTGACTTTGCTCTTGAATGATGATGAACAAAAGCACCTATTATTATAAATTGCATCTAACGTACCTATAAATAATCTTAAAAAATGAACAACCATGAACCACTCTTGACTTTTGCCTCTTGCACTGATAAGTCAGTCTTTCACCGTGAACCAAATGAGCAACAGATTCCTTGAGAGCAGAAAAGATTGCACTGCACTACCGCTACTCCAAAAACCCTAATGGAGAATAATGAATTCCACATGTTTTTCCATCATGAAACATTTAATACTCAACCTACCCTAACATTCTCACACACATATGACTTAAACATGTATAAACCCTAGTTGAAAGCTCAAACCCATACCACTTAAATTAATCATCCCCAGTCCTTGATCTTGAAATAAAATTTTGTCTGACCAAGATTAGGACTAACCATATGAATCTCAATCAATGCCACACACACACTTGACCTGGCACCTTGAATTCAACTTTGCAAAAACATGAACAAAAAGCAGAAGCAATACATTTTTTTAGGGTTTTCTGAATAAAGTTAGTGGGTGGATGTACAGATGAAGGCAATATACAAGTAGGAAAATTTTGGGGTATGAGAGATGCCCCTATCTAATTGGCTTAGACTTGGTAGGATGAATTGCTACGACATTCATTCTCTCATAGTAGAAGTCAATTTGATATGAATAAGACTCCGAATTTGTCTGAAAAGAAAGAAAATGCTTGGAAGGTGGAATATCGGATCAATATCGACCCTCGAGTAGACACTAAATAACTTGCAAAGGTCGTTATCACCAAAAGGATGATAACAGAAGCAATATGACACCAAAAGGATGATAGGTCTATCACCAAAAGGATGATAGTAAACACATACTCACGACCCTTCACCAAAAGGATAAAAGTGAGGTCACAACTTGCTATTACCAAAAGGATAATAGTAAGCGAACACAGATATCCGACAACAAAAGGATGACGGTCTTATCACCAAAAGGATGATAGAAAACACATGTAATGACCCTTCACCAAAAGGATGAAAATGAGGTCAGAACTCGCTATTGCCAAAAAGATAATAGTAAGTGAACACAGATATTTGACACCAAAAGGATGATGGTCCTATCACCAGAAGGATGATAGAAAACATACGCAATGACCCTTCACCAAAAGGATGAAAATGAGGTCGAAACTCGCTATTACCAAAAGGATAATAGTAAGCGTACACAGATATTTGACACCAAAAAGATGACGGTTCTATCACCAAAAGGGTGATAGAAAACACACACAATGACCCTTCACCAAAAGGATGAAAATGAGGTCGAAACTCGCTATTACTAGAAGGATAATAGTAAGCAAACACAGATTTCTGACACCAAAAGGATGACAGTAAACACACCTCTGACACCAAAAGGATGACGGATATACCACCAAAAGGATGATAGAGCACACATACAAAATCTGGCACTAAAAGGATGACAAACTTATCACCAAAAGAATGATAGTAAACAGACACACACAGTGACCCTTCACCAAAATGATGAAAGCGAGGCCATAACTTACTACTACCAAAAAGATAATAGTAAGCAAAATGATATCACAGACTATCATTCACCAAAAGGATGATACACAGACCAAAGGTTTATGGATTTTTGGAACCAAAAGGATGATGGTAACAATACAAGCTACTATCACCAAAAGGATGATAGGAACTTCCCAAATTTGAGAACCATCAACACCAAAAGGATGAAGGTTAGGTTAAATTTTCAGGGTTGGCTATCACCAAAAGGATGATAGCGAGGCAATTGACAAAAGGTCAAGTTTGCTGGGGATATATTTAGTGAGGCTTATTTGAGGACATCAACAAAAGGTTGAAGCAAAAAAGTCACTGAGGGACACCATCGTTATCAACAAAAGGTTGAAAGGAACCAACTCATTAGGGAACAACCCAGTGACTTGGAGAAGTTCTGTAACACCCTTCTAAATGTAACACCCTTCTAAACCCCACGGAAAATATATGAATAATCAGAGTAAATTTTCATGCATTCACAAAAGGGCGTCACACATAACTTTCAAACATTAAAAACCACTTGTCATGCTCATTAACACTTATAATAAATAACCATGCTTCTCACAATTTCACTTTGCATGTAGCAGCAGATTCATTTTATAACATAATTCTCTTAACAGAATATTCATATTCATCACATACTTCAACATTACTTAGGCACCAAGGCCAACATCATAATATTCCAATGAATATAAAAACACAACATATAATACATAATGTATCTCTAAAATATAAACCAAACGATCCCAGTGTTACATGACCAGAGTATGACTCGACCCAATATAACCTAAATTACTAAATGGCTACACCAACAACGACCGCGCAACTACGAGCAGCTCTATTCTCGATACCTGCACGATGTCAGATAGGACATCATTCCAGCATAAGGGTGAGAAATATTATCATAATAATCAATGCATATAATTATATATATCCACAATCTTAGAATATACATAATCAACATTCTCACCACAAGTCATCCATATACGTCACAATGTATATACAATATATATGGATAATCACCAAACACATTCATCATAATTCACTCATGTACATCACCGTATACGCATATAAATATAATCCCAGCATAACATCATGCACACTTCCACGATTTCAATCAATCCACATAACATACACATTATGTTTAATTCACTATAATTCATATAAACATATACAATCATGTTTATTCATCAATTCATCAGTCAATATCGTTCACAATTACACATTTTTCACCCAATTCATCAATACACATCACAATATATGTATAAGTAAGTATGGATAATCACCAAGCATATTTATCATGCATACATCCATAATTCACATCATTCCACATAAACATTTACAATTATGTTTATTCATCCAATCACAACTCTCATTCAACAATTCATACACATGCATACTTCCATATAACAATGACATGTGCCATGTGACTCAATGCAACTCAATGCCATGTGGTACCAACACTTGTTATCATTTTTCAGTTTTTACATTTAAACCGGGTCCGCCCCCTAGACCGATAACAACAAAAGCCTGTCCTCTAAGCTTTCAAACTCACCCTTCTAGGTTTGGGACAAGTCACTAGTCTCCACGAAACTAGCAAGCATTACCTCTTGACTAAATGATGCGTATGCAATCAACAACCATATGCATTTAAGATCGTTCTCGCATCTTAATCCCATGCATAGTCAAATAATTCATCATACAAGAATTATATCATGATTGCACACTCATACATCATATCAAAGTATTCATACTTTCAACATCATCACATTTATCAAGCAATGCACACATATTCACAATATGTTCTCATGCATTATTCAAAATATTGCATACAATCAATATGCATTCACAATTCAATGCCATTACCACATTTTCAATCAATGCACACTGTTGCGGTGAGAATTGTGATACCAAGCTATTGAATTAACTTGAATCTTTAATTCATTAAATTCACAACCGGATTTTAATTTATCTAAAGGAATGGTCTAAAGAAAGAAAGAACCTTTTGCGTGACGTTACAAAAATGCTAAGAGATTCGGGGATCGGGGGTTGGTTATGCATAGGGTAGGTATTTCACATCCTAAACATCTGTAGTACTCTACAGGAACCTTTTGTTTGTTTGTATGCTAAGTTTGTTAAGTGTTTGCTATGGATTGGGATTGGGGTAAAAGGTGTAGGTTAAAACCTAAAGATATATATACAATAAGTTTGCTCGCAAAGACATCGCGTCTTCTGCCTACGTATCCTAACTAGGATAGAATCAGAGCAATCATAGTTCACCTCACTAAGTTTGAAGAACACTTGATTATGATCAAGGTTCAAAGGGGACCAAACATTACAATGCTTGTGTAGAGTTTAAGGAAACTCTCTAGATCTAAGTCGAACACTCAAGAAAGGGGAGTAAGTAATCATGACAATGATTCTTACATAGAGTTAAAAAACTCTATCCTAGGTTCTAATTGAAAGAGAACTCCTAACAAGGGGTAGGCTTTTTAGACTTAAGCAAAGTCCAATGGACAGGTTCTAACTTAACTAAGTGTAAATGACTTGACAAAGTCGAGGGAGAGAGATGAGCTATCTATGACCCAAAGGTCAATAGAGAGACTTTCCTTTGGAAGGATAGAAGGGGAGGCAACTTGGCTGAGAACTAAAAAGTTTCATCACTTGGGGAAACTAAACTTAACAAAGCATAAAGCATTAAACAGGATGAATACAAGAAACATGGTTACGACCAAGCATATACAAGCATATTACAATAAACAAGAACGTCAAATAGGACGAATGGTTACAACCAAAGCATGCAAGCGTATGACAATAGGCAAGCAAAAAATGAGTTCTTACAAGACTCAATAAAGGATAAAGACTTAAGCATATCTTGACAAAGATGAAGGTAACGACCAATGCAAATAAGTCACTTTCACGGGGATATTACATGGGAATCAAAATGAATCAAACATGATACTCACAGGCAAACAAGTATTTGTAATTACATACATAAAGTTGACAAATATAGAACTCACATCACAATGATCAACTAGAGAAAAGTGAATCAAAAGTTTGAAATGACCGGGAGGGTAAAAGACCCTAAAAGAAACATGAGCGTTTTCAATGCAAATTTGTTTTTACAAATGAAAATTCTAGAATGTTAATGCACCACATGAAAATATATACAAATACGAGATAGTTGCAAAAAGAACCGGTTAAAAATAATGAAAAAACAAAGAAGCTATGAATTTTACAAAATTTAAACAATGAAATAAGAAAACAAAAGCAAGTAGTGATAAAAAAAATAGGGGAGGCGCCTGGTGGGTGTTGAACCCACCACCCTTTGAATACCAATTCAAAATCATGCCTATTGGGCCAAGGCGCGCGTTTGTGAATGAAATGGAAATAAATACACAAAATAAAGAAAGCATGGCAAGGCGTGAAAAAATGAAAAAGGGTTGATCTCCACTGTGGATCGAACCCAGGACAAGCAGGTGAAAGGCGCATGAGAAAGTGAGGTTTAACCACTGGGGTGGTGATACATCCGTGTATTTTGCCACCCCTAAAATTGAAATACTTAAAAAAAGTAAATGATTTGGGCAAGGCAAGCACACATGAGAAGCAAGCAAGAACATGGATACGACAACATCATAACTTCACTAATACTCAACCAAATTGAATAAAGTTTAGGTCCATTTCACATGAAATTTCATAAGGATCACAATGGTAATGTTAATTTCCTCAGAAAATGCATATATTTTGAAATTCGCATGAACATGCAATTGTATCCTTTGAAATGCGTTTGAGTATCTACAACTCATGACAGTTGGATTTAATGACATGTAAAGGTATGCACAAATCATAAATACATAAACCAATGATTCTGATGCAAAAAATCATACCAAATCAAGTCCAATAAAAAAAGAGACATGCAAGTTGCACATATGCCTTGAAAATGCATTTTGGAAGCTGTGAATCAAAACTGACATGAACAAACTCAAAGAGAGCCAAACACATGTTTCAAATATGATACTCATGATTATGCTCAAAGAAACAAACTCTAATTCATACTGAATCATGAAATGACCATTCAATTGCAACTTAAGGAAGTATTTTAGAAGAAACTTGCATTTAAGCAAATATTAAACAACAGTTCACAACATCATGCTTATCAATCCACAATTTGCAGCAGCCACTGAATACACACATACAAATGATGATAGCTTTTCAAGTTTGAGAATGAGACTTGATACCAGAGGATAACAGACCTCAAAGTGACTTGGCAACCAACAAAATCATGAATAAAACACATTGATCATCAGAAAAAGCTCCAACAGCTCTGAATCATTTCAACAGAAGCAACCCAAACCAAACATGTTGACAGTTACAATGAAATGATGCACTCAACAGGGCTCTCTCAGAGCCACAACAATTTAACAATGTTGATGCAGAAATGATAGACATGCCAATTATAACCATGTTAATCTTTAAACAAAACACATCTTCATAATGATACAATGACATGACATGAAATGAACATGTGAAATGCTAAATTCTACTCATTTACATAATGATACAAAGCACACAAGAATGAACATGTGAAATGCTAAATGCTACACATTTACATAATGATACAAAACACACAAAAATGAACATGCTGGCAGAATTCAAACAGTTATTTGATGAATCAATATGCCTAGCCAAACACAGAAGCAAACAGCCAAGGCTGATGCAGCCACAAGCAAAAGCCACAAGTGGCTTAGGACCTTGCCTAACAGATAGAGTTTAACAAACTCAAAACAGAAATAACTCCTCCAAAAAACCAAAACAAACTTCTAAGCATAACCAAGTTAGCACCCCCAACAGATTTGTCATAACAAAGCCAGAACACACTTCTAATGAGAAAATGCAAACCTAAGGCAACAGCAAGAACAACACTGAGGAGTCAATAGCAACAAGGCAAGCAGCTCTTGGTATTCCAATCAATGTTTTTGATGGATTCCAATCACAGCTTCACAAATGATCTCCTCTAAGATCAACCAACATACATAAACACTGAAAATGACATTGTTTATCCTCAAAGGTTTAGGTGTATTTCAACACACCTTGTATGAGTCATTTCAACCACATTAATACCAAACAACCTAGCACAATGCCCTAAGGGCAGACATGACATGAATAGGTGAGATGCACAAAGAGATCAAAGCATGAAACATTGGCAGTCAAGTGTAAAAACAGACAGGCACATATTACAATCATGGCATATGCACATTTTTCACATAAAGATACAACAATAAGGTATTAGATTTGAGAATGGCATATCAGTTGTAAATTATACAATTAGATTGAAAGCATAAACAGAAAGTTACAGTTCCAAATCAAACCTAGTTTCAAGAACTCAAACATAACATGAATAGAACATATGGGGACTCCAATTTAAAATTGTCAACAAAGATCAAAGTTAAGTGAGGCTGCAATGATACCTCCCAAGTTGTTTTGCAGCAGAACCAACATAAAACAAATGTGACTTATGATAACATCCAACAATAACTCATGACAGAAATTAACTCAACATCCACAAGACATAATCATATCAAGGTAAAGGCATATCCAAGGCAATTACATGCTCAAAACAGTTGGCATAATACAAACTGGCAGATTTGCTCATAGATTACATTTTGCATTTAAACACAATACACACTAAGCACATCAATCATGTTCATGATAGAAATAAAAGGATAGTAACCACTAACCTTTTGTAGACCTCCACACAAGCTTGTTGCAATATGGAATGCCTTGAGAAAAACTTCAGCTGCTGTCCAACTTTGATTTGATGAAAACAGCCCTTGCTTGCACTTGAAGGAACTTGTGACAAGTCTCAAAATAAATGAGGATGGGGTTGTTTTATGCTATGGACAGTTGATACCTCATATATCAAAGGTGTATGGATGGTTAGAATGATCCAAACAGGTCTGGACAGAAGTTTGGCAGATTTTGAGTATAAGGTCAAACTTACTTGGTTTGAGGGTAGACTTTTGGGAGAATGGTGTTTTTGAGTGGTTTAAGAGTATGAACACCTTATACACATATTTATGAATTGTGCAGATGGTTTTTTGAGAATTGGAATGTGTGGAAATGGATTTGGGAAGCCAACTGCCCAAGACAGATTTTTGAAGAAAACTTGGAATTGTGAAAATGAGGCAAGCAAGAAAGGAGTGAGAGTTGTGGTTTTCTCTTGGTTCTAAGAGTGCTCTGGTGTCTAAATGACATAGAGGGAGCCTCTATTTATAGGAAAATGAAGGGTGAGGACAGATTTGTAACTTGGCACTTTTGGAGGGATTTTGAAAAGATTACTTTGCTTAAGGGTTTGGTGCAGCTGCAAAACTCAAATCTTTGGCTCAACTAATGCATTGCTCAAGTGGTATGGGTGACATAATGGTGATTAGAGTGGCTAGGCAATAGGGGGTTGTTAGCTGCAAGTGTGGCAAAAAGTTTCTCTTTCTTCCATTATATGAATAAAATACTCCCACTTGCCTCCAAGTTGCAAGTCTTGGTAAACTTCCTCATTTGCTGCATTTATCCTCTTCAAATCCTCTACATATCAAATAGAAATAAGATCCAAGGGCTGAGAATAGCTCAAGTGGTCAAAGGATGAGTTTGTGACAAATTGACAATGTGGGACTCAAGTGTTAAAGCCTCATCTTGTTAAATTCATAACTCTCAGCTCATAAGGGCTATGGAGGAATTCTACTACATTCTGGAAAGCCCTCATGTAGCTCTACAACTTTCATGTTTTCATGAGTTTCATATTCCCAAAGGAACTTGGCCAAAAAACCTCTCAAAGTTGCTGAAAAACAAGCCTAAAAGTGAAATTTTTCTAAGTTACTTTTCCCTCTTGTAATGAATTTGGTCATAACTCCAAATCCATGCATTTTCTGCTCATGGACCACTTTGGGACTTTTGTAGGACTTGTCAAGAGCTTTCCAATGAGCTTTGAACCAACTCAATTGGATGTGTGGTTAAGGAGTTATGGTCTTGCCCTTTCAAAACCCTAATTCCCGACTTTTGCGATTATTCCTCAATCCTTGATCCAATGGTCATGAAATTTTATGGGTAGGTGCAATATGTCATTAGGAACATTTTTGATTCATATCTTGAGGTCAAATTCCTTATGAGTGAAGAGTTAACTTTTCGGTCAACCGAACGATCGATCGGTGACTACCGAGTCGACTGTTGATGCTCCGGGTCTTTTGAGACCTTGAAACTTCTTGAGTAGACTTTACTAAGCCATATGAACTTTATGGATCATGATCCCACCATTGCAACACCTTTTAAATCAAAAGTCAAACCACAGTTGACTTTTCCTGATCGAAAACCCCAATCGGGTACCCTGAACTGCACTGCTCTTGATTCCTAGGTGACAACCTCAAATTGGATTCATATTTGATTCAATGGAATATATTTGATGATGTGGAGACCTATCTCAAGATGAACTAATCCAAAGCGTTGACTGATTAACCCTCGAAACCTCGATTTCGGCTGTACGGAACCCTGATTCCTGTATCTTAACAAAGACAAACTTGAAATGGGTTAAGGTTATATAATCAACTGAGTATGATCCTAAAATGATGATTAAGATCTAAGGGGTCAAAATTTGGGGTATGACAGTTGCCCCTATTTTAATATTTTTCACTGGGTGGCAGTGAGAGATGACAATCCTCGCAGAACCGTAGTGAGAGGTATTTAAATATAGCGAACCAAAAATTTTGTCCCTTAGATCCGATGGTATGCAAAAGGACAAATGCGGATATGCCATGAATCTAGATGATGCTTTATGATGCTTGAAATACAAGACAGGTGAAGACACACGAGCAAAGACAAAAGAATGGCAATACAATGAGTAACTACTCACGGGGGACCCAACATACTGGGGAAAGATCCAAGGCAAAACAAACAAAATAGTTCCAACGTGACTACAAATGTTGCCCAGGGGGAATCTTTCACATAGGGGACGCAAACTCCAACAGGGGAGACAAATCTTCATTGGGGAAAAGGAGACAACACTCCGCTGGGGAAGAAGGCAATTCTCCACCGGGGAAACGAAAGAAAAGAGACGCAAACCTCACTGGAGATAACCAAATGAGGAATTTCCTATAACGAAGAGTTCAAACGGGATCTTCAGGAAAAGAACAGAAACAAGACCGGGCGCACTGGAGGATGCTAGTATCCACTAGATCTCCGAGACTCGAATGGGAAAGTAACGCTTTGCTGGGAACACTGGCGACGACCAGAATAACAAACATTTTCAAAGGGTGCTAGTTTCTACTAGACTTACAGGGGGTGATGGTGACGACCAAACCAAATAATTGGGAACTCTGAATTGCATTGACACAATACAGGACTCTGGCTAGGGAAATTGGTAACAACCAACTCTTGGTACTAATAACGATTAGCTTTCAAGCAAAGCCAGTAACCACTGGACTTTTAAAAGATATGGTGACGACCAAACCAACGATACCAATAACGATTGGATTCTAAACAGTGCCAGTTATCACTGGACTTTCAAAAAGAACTGCCAATTACCATTGGACTTCAAGAAATGCCAGTTACCACTGGACTTTCAGAAGATATGGTGACGACCAAACCAACAATACCAATAACGATTGGATTTTAAACAGTGCCAGCTACCACTGGACTTTCAAAAGAGCTGCCAATTACCATTGGACTTTAAACAATGCGAATTGCTAGTAACGACTAGACCTTAAGGAAAGAAACTGGTGACGACCAGGCAAACGATATTAGTAGAAAAAGGACATCCAAAGGCACTAGTAACAACTAGGAACAAGCGGGGTACATGTGACGACCTATAACCACAAACAAAATCAGTAACAACTGAAGTAGAGAAATTGGTGACGACCAATACCCTAAAAAGACGGAGGATGCCCCAAGGACAACAAACGAAACCACTGGTAACAAACAGGAAACAATCAAGACAAAAGGTAACAACCAAAGACCACAGAGGCAAAACAAATTCACATGAAATGCCATGAAGCTAATGATTAATGATATGCAAGAGTCGATTCTGACGAGAGACAGAAGAATCTGGAGACTCAAGGGGAAGATAGATAAGAAAATCTATCTTGCTAGGGACGCAATGAATCATACTGAATTCCTAAAACAAAGGTGTCTGTAGATTCTTTGGGAAATAAACCCACTTTGCTTAGGGAATAAAGCTTCAGGGAGGCTTGCCAGAATTGACAACATAACTCTAAATAGATGCTCTGAATGCTTCTACTGAGGATGGGTCCACCATCACAAGAACGTATCTTGTAAAGAAACCTGGGGAGATGTCTTCAGTATTGGTAACCACACACGACCGAATGAGCAACCTAACAAATCAAATCAACTGACGCTTCAATGGGAGATGTATTGAGATTGCACATCAAAGCTTCTGCCACGTTCAGACCTTTCGAGGGATATGATTTCCACCAAATCTTTCTGTGAGCCAAAGTACTTTATGTTTTGTTAATCTTCAAAAGTTATTTTTAAATTCGAACCTAGTGCTTTCAAAATTATCATTGATCAATAAACGATGTTTTGCATAACAAAAGAAACAAAGAAAATGTTAAATTGCAAAAGAATGGTCCAAACACTGATTTCATTTAAGAATGGAAGTTTGTCAATGACAGAACTCCATGGAACTTTTACAATTTGAAAATGGCAACACGAAAAAAGGTTACATTGAATCCGCTGACAATTCTACCCCTAATGACTAAAACTTTCCAAAACCTTGCTTCTGACAAGAACGGTTGAAATGGACATTCCTGTGAAATCTTCTGTAGAGGTGACAACCCATCTGATGCAGTGAAACGCCTTTGTCCCTAACTTTTTCCTGGATTGCCCTTTCAGGTTTTCAATCCACCGGGACGCTCTTTCTTGCCTAAGTCGCCCTTTCGGGTTTTCAACTTAGCGAGCTCATTTTCTTTTATCTCATCCTTAACTTTTGCTTGGACCTCCTTCATAGGTTGTGATCCAGCGCGATACCCATTATTGCATAAGCCGCCCTTGCGGGTTTTCGACTTATCGGGTTCTTTAGGCATAATATTTTCGTACTGCATCAGAATTCACCGGGTGTGTAAGCTGTTCCCCATCCATTGTTGTGAGAATTAACGAGCCCCCTGAGAAGACTGTTTTTACAACAAACGGGCCATCATAGTTGGGCATCCATTTTCCCCGTGCATCTTTGTGAACTGGCAAAATCTTTTTGAGCACAAGCTCCCCTTTTCGGAATTCTCGGATACGAACCTTTTGGTCAAAAGCTCTCTTGATCCTTTTCTGATATAACTGGCCGTGACATACCGTAGTCATACGCTTTTCGTCAATGAGGTTTAACTAATCAAATCTTTCCCTCACCCATTTTGATTCTTCAAGCTCGGTTTCCATTATGACTCTTAAGGAAGGTATCTCAACCTCAATAGGAAGTACTGCATCCATCCCATATACCAAGGAAAAAGGGGTTGCCCCTGCTGAAGTGCGAACGGACGTTTTATACCTATGCAAGGCAAATGGCAGCATCTCATGCCAATCCTTATATGTTTTCACCATCTTTTGCAAAATCTTCTTGATGTTCTTATTCGCAACTTCGACAGCTCCATTCATTTTGGGACGATAAGGAGAAGAATTGCGATGTTCAATTTTGAAGTCACCACACAACTCTTTCATGGTTTTGTTATTCAGATTAGTACCGTTATTTGTTATGGTTCGGCTTGGGATTTCATATCGACAGATAATCTCCGTTTTAATAAAATGGGCCACCACTTGTCGAGTAACATTGGCGTAGGATGCGGCTTCAACCCACTTTGTGAAGTAATCAATAGCGACTAGAATGAATCGATGTCCGTTAGAAGCCTTTGGTTCGATTTCCCCAATCATGTCAATTCCCCACATAGAGAATGGCCAAGGTGATGTCAACACATTTAACAACGTTAGAGGCACATGCATCTTATCCGCATAAATTTGGCATTTGTGACATTTCCTGGCATATTGGATACAGTCAGTTTCCAAAGTCAACCAGTAATACCCAGCCCTCAAAATCTTCTTGGACATGGCATATCCATTGGCGTGAGTGCCAAATGTTCCTTCATGAATATCTTGCATTAATAAATCTGCTTCTCGTCTGTCGACACATCTAAGCATGACCATATCATGATTTCTTTTATAGAGCACATCATTACTGAGAAAGAACTTAGATGCCAATCTTCTCAAGGTTTTCTTGTCAAGTGACGTAGCATCAACTGGATACTCTTGTTTTAACAGATAATTCTTTATGTCATGGAACCATGGCTTGTTATCAACTTCTTCTTCAACCATCTGATAGTAGGAAGGCTCAGTCTTGCGTTCAATTCGAATGAGAGTAGCATCATTAAGATACCTGATTTTCCACATAAAGGCTAACATGGCTAGAGCATCGGCAATATGATTTTTAAATCTCGGAACATGCTTGAAAGTGATCTCATCAAAATATTCAATCATTTCAATAATGTAGGCTCTGTAAGGGATCAAATTCTCATGTCTGGTCTCCCATTCACCTGTAACTTGATAAATAACCAAAGCTGAATCTCCACTCACTTCGAGAAGTTTGATTCTTAGGTCAATAGCTGCTTCAAGGCCAAGAATGCATGCTTCATATTCGGAAATATTGTTTGTACATTCAAAGTCTAACCTTGTTGTAAATGGAGTATAACCACCTTCTGGATTCATCAGAACGGCACCTACGCCATGCCCACTGTAATTTGAGGAACCATCAAACATCATTTTCCATCAAAGACCCAACTCGGGACCTTCATCAGAACCTGGCTCTTTATAATCTTTTACCAACATAATATCCTCGTTCGGAAAATCAAACTTGAGAGACTCGTAATCTTCAACTGGCTGATCTGCAAGATAATCTTATAAGACACTGCCTTTGATAGACTTCTGGGCCACATATTGGATGTCATATTCTGATAGCAACATATGCCAATAGGCGAGCCTTCCTGTCTGAGCGGGCTTCTCAAAAATATACTTTATCGGGTCCATTTTTGAAATCAATAAAGTAGTATGACAAATCATGTACTGCCTCAAACGTCTGGAAGCCCATGCCAAAGCACAACAAGTTTTCTCTAAGAGTGAATATCGGCTTTCACAATCGGTGAACTTCTTGCTCAAATAATAGATGGCATGCTCCTTTCGTCCGGACTCATCTTGCTGACCTAACATGCAACCCATTGAATTCTCGAGTACCATTAAATACATGAAAAGAGGTATTCCCGGAACAGGAGGTATTAAGATCGGAGGCTCTTGAAGATATCCCTTAATCTTGTCAAAAGCTTGTTGGCAATCTGAATTCCAAACAACTGTCTGATCCTTGCGTAACAACTTGAAAATGGGCTCGCAAGTAAGAGTCATATTAGAAATAAATTAGGATATATAGTTCAATCTTCCAAGGAAACCTCGGACTTGTTTCTCAGTTTGCGGAGCCGGCATATCTTGAATGGCTCGAACTTTATCTGGATCTACCTCAATTCCTCGGTGACTAACAATGAAACCAAGTAATTTCCCAGATCTCACCCCAAAAGTACACTTGGATGGGTTTAGTCTCAACTGATACTTTCTGAGTCTCTTGAACAACTTCAATAGATGATTCAAATGGTCTTCCTCACTCTGAGATTTGGCGATCATATCATCAACATACACTTCTATATCTTTATGCATCATGTCATGAAACAACGTCACCATGGCTCTTTGATAAGTGGCACCAGCATTCCTCAAACCGAAAGGCATGACTTTATAACAGTAAGTTCCCCAAGGAGTAATGAAAGTAGTTTTTTCCATGTCATCTGGATCCATCTTGATTTGGTTGTATCCGGAGAAACCATCCATAAACGAGAAAACTGCAAAACGAGTCGTATTATCCACCAATGTATCAATATGCTGCAAAGGGAAATCGTCTTTTGGACTGGCTTTGTTCAGATCCCTATAATTCAAACACATTTTGACCTTCCCATCTTTCTTTGGTACAGGTACAATATTAGCCACCCATTCGGGGTACTTGGATACTGCCAAGAAACCTGCATCAATCTGCTTCTTCACTTCGTCTCAAATCTTAAGAGCCATATCAGGTCTAGTTCTTCGGAGCTTTTGTTTGACTGGCGTGCATTCTGGTCAGAGTGGTAGCTTGTGGACCACTATGTTTGTGTCTAAACCCGGCATATCCTGATATGACCAAGCAAATACATCCACATACTCTTTTAAAAGCTTCACCAATTTCTGCTTGACCTCTTCTCCAAGTGTTGCCCCAATCTTGACCTCTTTCTTGTTTTCTTCGGTGCCAAGATTAATAACATCTACCTACTCCTTGTGAGGTTGAAACTCTGGGTGCTCGTAACATGCCATTTTTGCCAGTTCATCGGGGATCTCAAAATCTTCGTCCTCATCTTCGGCTTGGTATATTGGTGAGTCAAAGTCAGGAGGGAAAGCAAAGTCAATGGATTCAACGGGTTTTGGGGTATCACTGCATGTTGGAATGGCTTAATTTATTAAAACACACACAAGGACAAATGCAGCAACAAGAAAAATGTTTTGATGATTTTTTTTAGAAAATCGCCATCTTCTTTTTAAACATGGAAACAAAAACAATTAAGGAAACAACAACGAAGGATTTAACAAAATAGTTCATTAATCATAATATTCTTGAAAACACGGGGCCCTTACAAAATACATCCTATAGCCTTGGGCATGGCTATGGAGGTTTAAAGATAAAAAAACAGCAACAAGTAAAGAAAACAAACAAATTACTTTGACACAGGAAAGATCAGGGAATCTCAACAGCCTCCCAATTGCCTAAAGCAGCTTTGCAATGATATACCAAATGTTCAATATCCTCGTCTTTAAAATCTTCTCCCACGGCATTGACTTGGAATCCTCCACTGATGAACACCTCTTGGATAGTCTTCGGACGTCCTTCGGTGTGTGTTGATGCTTCGACATGAGTTGGTTTGTAACCCAACCCTTGGCGGCCCAGTCTTGCCTTCACTTCAATAACCTCTCCCCAACCTGCATGAGTACTCTCCTCTAATGTAGACTTGGTGCTCTGGGCGGATGCAAAAGATGGACCACTCTTTGCCACTGTGTTTTCTATCATCACCACGTTAGCTATTTCAAGCACTTGGAAATAAGTTTCCAACACATCCTCATCTACCTCAATATATCTGAATGACGATAAATTACTCACCATCAAGTCCTCTTCGCCATGCACAATTACCAGTTTGTCGTTTATAACAAATTTCATCCTTTGATGCAAAGTGGAAGTTACTGCCCCTGCTGCGTGAATCCAAGGCCGTCCCAACAAACAACTGTAAGTTGGGTTAATGTCCATTACCTGGAATGTGATATCGAACACGTGAGGGCCTGTCATGATTGGTAATTCCACTTCCCCAACAACCGTTCTTCTCAAACCATCAAAAGCCTTCACAATTAACGACGTCGACTTCATCTCTGCCCCTGCATATGCTAACTTTACGAGCGACCTTTTAGGAAACACATTCAACGAAGATCCAGTATCAACCAAAACTCGCGCCAACATGTCCTCTTGACATTTGATAGATACGTGCAAAGCACGGTTATGATTACGTCCTCCCCTTGGCAGCTCTCCATCACTGAAACTCAGAGTATTGCAGGCTGTAATATTGGCTATCACCGAATCAAATTAGCCAGGGGTTATATCCTTCGTCACATGTGCTTGCATTAACACCTTTTGTAGGGCCTCTCTGTGGGCCGGGGAATTCATCAGGAGAGACAAAATTGATATTTTTGAGGGGGTTTAATAGAGCTGATCAACAACCTTGTAATTGCTTTTTTGGATAATCCTTAAGAACTCTTCAGCATCTCCTTCAGTGATGGGTATTTCTTTGTCTTTGGCCATCACAGCAGGGATAACCTCTTTTGGAGCAACCACTGTTATCTTGGGCTGATATATTCGACCACTACGGGTCATCTTGCTCGTTCCTGCAATATTTGTCACATCAACCTGGTCATCCTTCACCTCCTCATTCTGAATAATCTTCCCAGATCTTTGGTCTAACACCACCGTATCATACTTCCACGGGACTGCCTTTGTATTCTCAAAAGGAAACGATCTTGGCTTCTGAATAACAACTGGTCGAGGCTGATCAACCGCAGATTTGTCAAAAACAGGCTTCACATTTTTGCTGATCATATTGAACACAGGGACTTTCTCGCTTTTCCTTGGTAGATTGAAAACAGGCTCAACCACCGAAACTTCCTCCTTCCTTACCTTGATACCTACTTGCAATAATCCATCATCGATCGAACTTTGCACATCTTTTTGTACCACACCACACCCTTTAGGATTAACAAAACACTCTTCACAGTCACTATGGGTACCTTTAATCAGCCCTGCTTTCAACAGTTTCTCATGAAGTGACCTCAACGGAGTCTTGATCTCTGACCCGTCACAAACTAACCTTTCATCTGAAGATTCACCTATAGCATTAACTCCTCCATGGTTTGGCAATGGGTTATTTTTAACATTAGGCGGTACATCATCAAAATACAAAATCTTCTTCTCTATGAGCTCCCTGACAATATGTTTCAAGGCAAGACACCCCTCTAATTCATGGTCGGCAGCACCTTCATGAAAGGCACAATGAGCATTCAGATTGTAATGAGGTGATGAAGTGTCTGAGGGTGTATTCAATGGTCGCGTTGTTACCAGCCCTTGTTGCACCAAAGTCGGGTATAACTTTGTATAAGTCATTGGTATCTGAGGAAATGGAGGTCTCGTTGCTAGTCTTCGATTTTGGTAATTTTGCCTTGGTGATAGGGTAGAGCGTTGGGCGCTCGTTGATACCCTTGTTGTTGAACTGGTTGATACATGGGTGCAGGTTGCGTTGTCTGATAATTCAGAACAGGGTGATTGAAAGCAGGCGTTATAGCTGCCACATATGGTTGTTGAGCATACTGTACTGGATACATCGGTTGTTGTGTCAAATTTTGTTGAGGTTGCTGAACATAGCCTTGTGGAGGCTGCTGGATATAACCTTGTGGAGGCCGTTGATATTGTTGGTAAGGTTGCTTCCAAGTCTGATTCCTTTTCCCCACTGTTATGGCGTTTGTTTCTCCCTCCTTCTTTTTGTGAAAATTACCACTGAACTTCTTAACATTGTTGTTGTTGGAACCACTGGAACTACTAGTCATTTTTCCATTTTTCAATCCCAATTCTACTCTCACCCCCACAGCCACTATATCGGAGAACCTTGATGTTACACTGCTAATCATCTTCTCATAAAATTTTGGTCTTACCGTATCCACAAACCAATCTGTCAACTCTTTCTCATTCAAAGGAGGTTCTACCTGAGAGGCAGTCCCCCTCCATTGTTGTGCATACTCTTTAAACGATTCAGAACTCTTTTGTGTCATACTCAGCAATTGTTTTCTGTCAGGGGCCAAATCCATATTGTATTTGTAATGCTTTATGAAAGCATCGGCCAAGTCTTGGAAACTGTGAATGCGAGACTGATCTAAACTCAAATACCACTTAGCAGGGGCTCCTTTCAAGCTATCCTAGAAACAATGGATCATCAACTTATCATCTTCTACATGTGCAGCCATTCTTCGGTAATACATGATCAAATGCGTCCGAGGACAAGTAGCACCGATGTACTGACCAAAGTTGGGGATTTTGATTTTTGGTGGGATTATCAATCCAGACACTAAACACATATCTCGGGCATCAGTACCAAAGATATCATTTCCCTTCATTGCTCTAACCTTCCTCCCTATAGTTTCTTCAATCTCTTTCAATTTATCATGTCGTCCACTTCCTTCTTCAGACCCATCAGGAATTTCAAACACTGGTGGATGGTTGTGAAAAACTGGGCGCACTTGAGTTTGTACAGAGGCTGGAGTATAAGTCGGAACAGCTCGAGGAATCTCTGCCCCTAGAGGAACTGATTGTTAACTGACTGGTGGAGGAGGTACAAAACCTGGTATTAATCCATACGGTGGAATACTTGTAACAGTGATTGCCGTTGGGATCAGCTCCACAACTACGTTAGTGATTTTAGAAACTACAGTGGCCTGAGTGTCCATTTTTGCATTGATGACTTGTAAGACTTCCATGATTCGTCCTACGCTTCCTCGTAAATATTCAAGTTTGTTGTCAACCTTATCCAGAGCCAAATTGTGTTCTTCCATTCTTTGACGAGCTTGGGCTCGTATGTTGTATTGATGGCGAGGATTCAGTATGATTCTGGAGATAAGACAACGAGATGAGACACAACACATGAAATGCTATGGGTGCATATGCAAAAATGAAAAATTAATCATTCAAGGAATCCAAAAAAATATTTGCAAAAATTATAACAATGGGGAAATAAAGCAAATTCAAAGTCTTCATAGATTAATAACTGAGAGTTTTACAATAACAATTGAAACTGAAACACAGATCTCCAATACAGATACATGATAAAACACAGAAAACAAAAAGATCCTAGATCTTCTGGCTGACTCTTCTTTCCACCTTGATGGACCAACTCTTGAAGCTCTTCTTTCTCCTGCATAACCTTGAAATACTTATCTCTCCAAGTTTTCCCTTCTCTTTCAGCGTTTGCCAAAGCAGCTTTCAATTCTTCCACAAGAGTAAGTTTTGTTGAGTTAGGCTCAAAGCGGGTATAGAACATCTTCAATGCTGCTTCTTTCACCCATGGTAAGTAGGATTCTGAAACAGCAGTGTCAGGGTAATCCAAAGCAGTCATCCCCCTTGTGTGGATGTGACGCCAAGCATACATAGTCCGAGCCTTGTAGGTTGGATCCTTCCCTTATTCAATGTAGAAACTTCTCAAAAGAGTTGGGTCTGGTTCATTCTTCATCGGGTGTCCCAACTAGCGACGAGCTAAAATAGGATTATAGCTAATGCAACCATCGATGCTGATAAGCGGTACATTTGGGAAATCCCCACAGCTCTGAATTATGGCAATCTCTCCATACATAGGGTCATACCACTTAATATCTGAATGTTTGAGTAACAACAACTTCTCTGACCATGAGAGTCCATTCTGTATATCCCAGAGTGCTGGAAGCCTTGGCAAGTGCGAAATAAACCACTTGTATAGAAGAGCGGTGCAACACACAATCTGTCCAACTCCATGACGGTTTCTGCGGTGGATGGAAAAATACACATCGGCCAACAAGGTGGGTACGGGATTCTTGATTAAGAAAAGGTTAATTGCACTTGCATCCACAAAATTATCAGCAGTCGGAAACAGGAAAAGTCCGTAAATTAGCAAAGCCAGAATAGCCTCAAATGCTTCAGAATTATTCACTCGACATAACATTGAGCTTTTTCATACAGGAACATAGCTGGAAATCCGTATAGCCCTCCCTTAGCAGTCATATGAGATCGTACTTCATTCACCTCTAAGTGTGCGGCTTCTGCAATTACTATTTTTCTAGGAGTCCCTTCTCTTCCAGAAAATGGTCTAGGAGTGACACCCAATCCCATCAGAGCAGAATATTCTTCCAAGGTTGGCAGCAACTGGTAATCGGGAAACGTGAAACAATGATAAGTTGAATCATAAAAATACACGAGCGCTGCCAACATCTCTTCATCCACTTGGATTTCTAGTAAAGACAACATATTCCCATACTTCTCTCTGAACGCCTCAGGGTCTTCTACTAAACTTCCCAGTTTCTTCAGGTTCTCCAAATTTGGGCTTCGAAACACAATCTCTGCCTTCTTTCCAGAATCCATCCTATAATATCTGCAAAACAATCTTTAGTTCCTTGAATGATTAATAAAATGTGAATGCAAATGCGCAAAGTATCGTGGAACTCAAATTCTGTAAACATCAAAACGTCATAGACTTAATTTCATTGAATTACAAAATTTTAGTACATCTTACAAAAGTCTTAAACAGAAAGCTAAATAAAAGCTAACAAAAGTCCTAAGAAGGTTCTCCTAACAGTCTCAAGTTGAGTTTCTCAATCTCCTTTTCCATCTAGGCCTTCTCAAGAATGAGCTTGTCCACGATCAACTTCCACGAAGTCTATTGAGGACTAGAAGAAAATAAATTTTCTTGCGCCTTTCTCTTCTTGCAGGAGATTACTTCTTCATTCTTCAACTCTAATTGCTTCTGGAGCTCTGCGTTCTCTTCAACAACCACTTGGTACTTGTTCTTCCAAGCGTCTTCGGTTTGTCGTGCCTTGCTCAAAGCAATCCTTAGTTTCTCCTCCTCAGACATGAAGATCAAGGTATGCTCCTCCTTTAAAGCTATGGGTTCTTGTCGAGAATAGGGCATCTTCAACTCAATGGCTCTCTTTCGAACCCATTGGAGATAAGGTTCCAAAGAGACACAATTGGGTTTTCCCAGGTCTTTCTTTCCCTTTTTGTGCAAATGATTCCATGCTTTTAGAATCTTCTTTTTCTGCTCCTGACTATTACCCTCTTCCTTAAAGAAAATATTTTCCACATGAACATTGTTGGACTTGTCTTTCAAAGGATATCCCAACTGTCGACGAGCAAGGACCGGGCCATAACTGATTCCTCCATTAGTACCAAGAAGAGGTACATTACCAAAATCTCCACAGCTGTCAATGATCATTATCCCATCATATTCATGATTGTACCAATCGATATCAAAGTGCGTGAGAGCCATAATCTTCTATGACCACCATCCCTTCTTCGGATCCCAAAAAGCGTTAGCTTTAGGCAAGTGTGATATAAACCACTTGTACAATAAAGGAGCACAACAAGTGATCATCCCTCCCTTGTGGAAATTTCTAAGATGAACAGAATGATACGTGTCTGCTAGCAGAGTAGGCACAGGGTTTTTCTTCAAGAAGATCTTAATGGCATTGAGGTCTACAAAGTTCTAAAAGCTAAGGAACAGGAAGATACCATAAATGAGCAAGGCAAGGATAGCTTCAAATGCATCCATGCTCAAATGATCTGCATAGTATTGGGCTTTTTCAACCAAGAATTCCACACTCAACCCAAAAACTCCTCCTTTAGTGGTCATGTTCTTTTGAATATCAACCAATCCCAAACGTGTAGCTTTGGCAATATCTTGCTCCTTAGGGTCCTTCTCCATGATCGGAAAAGGAGAATCTTCAAGAATGGGAAACCCAACCAAGTGAGAGTATTCTTCTAGCGTGGGCACTAGCTGATAATCGGGAAAGGTGAAACAATGGTAGAGTGGATCATAGAACTGGAGAAGCGTAGAAAGAAGTCCACTATCCATTTTTATCTTCAATAGTAACAACAGCTTCCCATGCCTACTCTGGAAACCCTCTGGATCTGTCACCAAGGTACCCAACCTCCTTAGGTCATCTAGTTTAAAACCTTTGTAAGTGTACTTTAATGTTTTATTTCTTTCACCATCCATAGCGATCTCTGATGTTTACAAACAAAAAGTCTGAGTTCCATGAAACCTTATGATATGATGCTTATGAATGCAAGAATGCACAAACACATGTAATGCAAATATCACACATATGCGCACAAACACAAGCCTAGGTTTAGAAGGTATGAGCATGGATCCAAGGTCTACCCATCCCTAAAAGGTGTGTAATATGGGTTTTCAAACCTGTAGAGCAGGGTTCTAAACAGTTCTCAGAGTCATCAACCCATCTTTCGGATATTATCAACTTCCCAAATTACTTGGTAATCGATAATATTCTCAAGAGAGTCTCATCCAAGTGTAGTATCGCGTATCAACTATTTCGGAAATACTTCCTTATAGCCATCGCACTACGCCCTAGTAAGGCCAAAGTGGGGTAGAATGTAATCTAAAAGTCCACAATGTCACGGGCTCCTTCGTCGAAAGTAGCATTGTTTTCACGAATACTCATTACAATACTAAACTCTCGAGAGGGCCTACATTGAGCGGTGGTTTCTCAAGTTAGCTTGGTCGGGAATCAACTCCCTATAAGCCTTCTTGAATATACCACCATCCTATCATAATTGCACTCGGGTCCGGGTATAAGACCGTCTCACCACTCAAAGGTCTCAATATCCAACATACGAACAAATATATACATGTTAAGCAAATATTCACAAATATAGCACACAATCAAACAAAATAGGCCAAACCCTCAAGTTTGATTATCCCCAGTGAAGTCGCCATTTCTGTTGCAGTGAGAATTATGATACCAAGCTATTGAATTAACTTGAATCTTTAATTCATTGAATTCACAATCGGACTTTAATTTATCCAAAGGAAAGGACTAAAGAAAGAAAGAACCTTTTGCGTGATGTTACAACAACGCTAAGAGATTCGGGGATCGGGGGTTGGTTATGCATAGGGTAGGTATTTCACATCCTAAATATCTGTAGTACTCTACAGGAACCTTTTGTTTGTTTGTATGCTAAGTTTGTTAAATGTTTGCTATGGATTGGGATTGGGGTAAAAGGTGTAGGTTAAGACCTAAAGATATATATACACTAAGTTTGCTCGCAAAGACATCGCGTCTTCTGCCTACGTATCCTAACTAGGTAAGAATCAGAGCAATCGTAGTTCACCTCACTAAGTTTGAAGAACACTTGATTATGATCAAGGTTCAAAGGGGAACAAACATTACAATGCTTATGTAGAGTTTAAGGAAACTCTCTAGATCTAAGTTGAACACTCAAGAAAGGGGAGTAAGTAATCATGACAATGATTCTTACATAGAGTTAACAAACTCTATCCTAGGTTCTAATTGAAAGAGCACTCCTAACAAGGGGTAGGCTTTTTAGACTTAAGCAAAGTCCAATGGACAGGTTCTAACTTAACTAAGTGTAAATGACTTGACAAAGTCGAGGGAGAGAGATGAGCTATTTATGACCCAAAGGTCAATAGAGAGACTTTCCTTTGGAATGATAGAAGGGGAGGCAACTTGGCTGAGAACTAAAAAGTTCCATCACTTGGGGAAACTAAACTTAACAAAGCATAAAGCATTAAACAGGATGAATACAAGAAACATGGTTACGACCAAGCATATTACAATAAACAAGTACGTCAAATAGGAGGAATGGTTACAACCAAAGCATGCAAGCGTATGACAATAGGCAAGCAAAAAATGAGTTCTTACAAGACTCAATGAAGGATAAAGACTTAAGCATATCTTGACAAAGATGAAGGTAACGACCAATGCAAATAAGTTAATTTCACGGGGATATTACATGGGAATCAAAATGAATCAAACATGATACTCACAGGAAAACAAGTATTTGCAATTACATACATAAAGTTGACAAATATAGAACTCACATCACAATGATCAACTGGAGAAAAGTGAATAAAAAGTTTGAAATGACCGGGAGGGTAAAAGACCCTAAAAGAAACATGAGCGTTTTCAATGCAAATTTGTTTTTACAAATGAAAATTCTAGAATGTTAATGCACCACATAAAAATATATACAAATATTAGATAGTTGAAAAAAGAACCGGTTAAAAATAATGAAAAAAACGAAGAACCTATGTTTTTTACAAAATTTAAACAATGAAATAAGAAAACAAAAGCAATTAGTGATAAAAAAGAGGGGGAGGCGCCTGGTGGGTGTTGAACCCACCACCCTTTGAATACCAATTCAAAATCATGCCAATTGGGCCAAGGCACGCGTTTATGAATGAAATGGAAAGAAATACACAAAATAAAGAAAGCATGGCAAGGCGTGAAAAAATGAAAAAGGGTTTATCTCCACTGTGTATCGAACCCAGGATAAGCAGGTGAAAGGCGCATGAGAAAGTGAGGTTTAACCACTGGGGTGGCGATACATCCGTGTATTTTGCCAGCCCTAAATTTAAATACTTAAAACAAGCAAATGATTTGGGCAAGGCAAGCACACATGAGAAGCAAGCAAGAACATGGATACGACAACATCATAACTTCACTAATACTCAACCAAATTGAACAAAGTTTAGGTCCATTTTACATGAAATTTCATAAGGATCACAATGGTAATGTTGATTTCCTCAGAAAATGCATATATTTTGAAATTCGCATGAACATGCAATTGTAGCCTTTGAAATGCATTTGTATCTACAACTCATGACAGTTGGATTTAATGACATGTAAAGGCATGCACAAATCATAAATACATAAACCAATGATTCTAATGTAAAAATTCATACCAAATAAAGTCCAATCAAAAAAGAGACATGCAAGTTGCACATATGCCTTGAAAATGCATTTTGGAAGCTGTGAATCAAAACTGACATGAACAAACTCAAAGAGAGCCAAACACATGTTTCAAATATGATACTCATGATTATGCTCAAAGAAACAAACTCTAATTCATACTGAATCCTGAAATGACCATTCAATTGCAACTTAAGGAAGTATTTTAGAACAAACTTGCATTTAACCAAATATTAAACAAAAGTTCACAACATCATGCTTATCAATCCACAATTTGCAGCAGCCACTGAATACACACATACAAATGATGCTAGCTTTTCAAGTTTGAGAATGAGACTTGATACCTGATCGCGACTTTCTATGTCTGACTGAACTAACTGCAAGTGCACAGTCTATCGCGTAATAATATAAGATATCGATCCCACAAGGACTCGTAATCAAGCTAGTATTTTTGGGTGTTACTGTGTTTAGCTAGGTTGGTATGGTTTTAGGGAAATAAAAGCAAAATAAGTGTGTAAACCAAAGGGGAACTAAAAGCGTTACTTAAGGTATAAATGCGTGAATCGGTATGTGATATGTTAGTTCTTCAAGGATTCAACAAGTCACCGGTGTTTTGGGTGTTTTCAAAAATAGTTTAAGAAGAAAATGACGGTTTAAAGACCATTGTCTCACGATGGTTGTTGACGCTAGTCGCAACTCTAAGACGTAACATATGCTTTCGCTATTCCGTTCGCGGTTAAAATTACTTTTTGAAAACCATTAAGCTCTAATCCTTTTTAAAGCGCTGTCGCTGGTTTTTAAAACGAATGCTTAGTTTTTACTATCTGGTTCTAACCTCAGTTGTCGCTTGTTAGTTCATACCTTTATGAATTTCCCACTGTCGTGGCAAAACTTCTTTTAAATAGGGTCTCGCTGTTGCGACAAACATTTATTTAGAAAAATCGATTTAAAACTAAAGCTAGAAATAAGTTTGAAAAGGAAAGTATACACCGGTTATTATCGAATCCCATCTGACTACCTATTACATACCGATTACTTTAATTTAGCCAGACATGGAATATAAACTAAGAACACGTAAACAATGGTAGAATATATAAATATGCATCATAATGGAAAGTAAAATTCAATTAACGATTATAATAAGAACCTGTAAATAATTCAATTGGCCTTTGGGAAATCCTCCAAAATGTCGGCAGGATTTAGTCTTGGTACCAATCACTCGTACATAATAGAATTGAAAAGTAAAACACAATTGCAAGGAAAGGAAAGAAACAAGGAAACAATAAGAAATTCGGAAACTCAAATTCGCTCTGAAAATAATCTGGCAGCACTTCGTGTCTTGAATGCAGCCCCCTTTTCTAGTGTCAGCTTCCTCCTTTTATAGATGGAATTTCCAACGGTTAGTTGCTTCAGGAAGTGGGATTGATGTCAGAGAAAGTAGGAGCTAGTGGTCCACTCTTTTTGGTCTTTGAACGCACTTACAGCACGTGCACGTTTTCTGCACTTTTTGTCTGCATGACGGTCGTCATGGGTTGTGACGGTCGTAACACGTATGACGGTCGTAATGGGCATGTGACGACTGTCATATCAACAAAATTCGTATTTGTTGTTTTTGGTCTGTTTTTCATCTAGTTTTCATCTGTAATTGCTTGTTTTCTTCATCTTGCTCCATTTAAACATGAACTTTGAATACCTGCAAAATACTAGACAAATAACATGGAAAAACCCGAAATCAGAGTGAAACCAGTCATAGATTAGTTAAAATGTGTGTCATTATATATATACGATTTCGCGTTGTCAAACTCCCCTAAACTTGAATCTTTGCTTGTCCTCAAGTAAAGGTAGGAAAAATTTTAAAAATTTAGCAAGCACGCGGCACGCTCTTCTTTCGAAAAGACTTCTCAGGCGTCAAGATAGGAAACCGGGGGTCCAATAGAAACAAAATGTATACGGCGATGACACTGAACTGTAAGTCTTCGAAGGCCTTTCTTTTATGCAAGCCAGTCCCAATCATGTTACTGCAGCTCGGCGTCAAGTCTCCTGCAACAAGTTTTACCTGGTTTCGTTCTGGCGCAATCACATTAAGCCCGTTGTCCGTACATGTTCATGGCAAGTAAACCTGTTAGTGACTATGATCTCTTTGCTAATTTGATTTTTCTTCGCACATATGCTTATTCTGCTATAAATCTTGAAGAGTTTCGTACCGTTGGGCTAAATGCTCGGGTGAGGAGCACCTAACTTAGAAGGAAGATGTCTCTGTATTCAGGCTATATGGCTTTTCTTTTTCATAATTTTTCATTTCATACTAGAGATCATGCACTTATTTGCATCGGTTTCTTACTTAGAAGTGTTTAGGATGGTGCTGACTGCTCGTATAAACTACTGGGGGGCTCCGTTTGAGTCGAAACCTGAGGCTTTGGTACAAGTAAGTAGTGAAACTGACTCGCATAAACCGGAGGTCTAAGGTGTCAGGGCGGTAGTGGCTTTGTTAGAATTTTCTTCTCGGGAATTCCAAACTTGGTTAAGCTTTGGCGTATCCCGTGATGCTTTGAGGAGGATAAAAGTTTCTTTGTATATGTCGGATAAAGCGCGGGGAGTTCACGTAACAGAGAGAGATATATAAATGAGCTTTATTTGCCTAAATTAAAATACTTTAAATTGAAAATTTGAATGAAAGTACAAGCGGAATAGGAAATAACATGGAAATAGGGAAATAACGCTCCGCTCCCACACTATCTCAATCAGTGTCCTCACTGATTTGAAAATATGCGGAAGGGAAAATACAAAGGAAAGAAAAACAAAATACAAGAAATGAAAAATACTACTAGTCCCTTCCTCTGCCTCTGACTCTTCCGTCGCGTGCCTCGAGGTTCAAAGCTCCTGTGTGGTAAATGTAGTCGCGGAGGCCGTCGACTCGCACAGTGAGATTGGCCATGTCGTCGATCAGGCTGGCTTGTCCATCCTGGAGCTGTTGCATGGAGGTCCTCATTTGACCGAGTTGTTCTCTCTGCCAAGCTTCGAACTGTTCAGCCCGTTGGTTTTGTTGTTCCATCATAATCATCATCTGATTCTGTTGTTCAATGGAATGGAGGAGATCCGCGTTTGTAAAATCGGCTTCAGGACGGCGGCAGCGACGTGAGGAGGGACCTTCGGCAGGAGGTGGTTGTGATGACTCAGCTTGGTCAGCTCTGTCCAACTCATCTTGAACTTCATCCATGGGCCCTTTGGTATTTTCTTAAGTTGGGGCAGCAGGGGCAGTCGGATCAAAGAGCCAGTTGGCTCTGTCCAGAGGATGCATTCAGGTGCGAGAGGGCATGATAATGCTTTGGATAATGCGGCCTCACACTACCGGATGATATTTGCCATATGCTCGGGATCTGATTAGGTGAGAGGCGCGGCAATGGTCGGTGTCGAGAAAAACAGGAGGCATCTGGCGAAGGTTCTGATGATGCCACCAAAATAGAACAGTTTTGAGTTGCGGTTGCAGTTGGCTTGAATGTGAGCCAACAGGAACGGTGCGGCGTCAACGGGTCCGACGCAAACACGCAACGGAGAAAGAACAACTCCTTTGAATTGACTTTGTGGTTACTATCACGAGCGAAGATAGTGTTGCTCAACACTCGATGAAAGTATCTGATGGTTGGATTGTGGATGTGGGTGGCATTCAGAGTCTCCCAATTATCAGCTGTGGTACCGGTCAGTTGGTTCCAAAGAGTGAAGGCTTCATGGTAGAACTGATCGGAGGGGCGGCGATGAGCGTCGTCACCGTAAGGAAACTGCAGCATGTCGGTTGATTTGGTATTCGGTGCCGAACATGCGGAAGCAAGCGGCGTCGGTGAGCTGATTTGTATCGCTGGGTGAAGTCACGTATGCGAAGGAACTGAGAAACTCCAATGTGAGTTGCTCGTAGGTAGGTTGAGGGTTGGTGCAGAGATGCCAAATGCCGTCCCTCTGCAGCATCCAGGTGACACCATCCAGAATTCCAAGTTTTGTTAAAGACTCAATGTGAGCATAGCGGGTCGGTTGAAGCGACCATTGATGGAAAGCCATGTAGTTGGTCCTTTGCCGTTCTTCGGACTCGCCTTCTCTGAAGAGGATGTTGCTCAGATTAAGGATTTCACGGTTTTGCCTTGCCATTTTCGTAAGAAGTTCAGAGAGGAAAAATAGATATGTTATGTGGATGGAGAATTAGGGAAATGTAGAGGTGAATTTATAGGGGTGAAATGGAAGTTGAAATGGTGGTGGATTAATGAGGGATTCGGAAAGTTGTAGTGGGGTTTGAATGTGTGAGAGTGGGAAGTTAAGGGAATGGGGGGGAAAGGTTCGTAACCCCTGTTTTTGACAAAAGTGGGGTTCTGTATGCGTGACGACCGTCAGGTATTATTACGGTCGTAATACGCGTGACGACCGTCAGGGATTGCAGAATTTTGCATATGGGGCATTTTCCACAGTTGTAAATGTGATTTTAATGATATTGCAGTATAAGAGACTAGTTACAAAATGGAAGGTACAGAAAAAACAAAATTAAGGTAGTACCGGAATGAAATTGAAATAACATTGAATCGAAATACTTGTTTAATGTAGTATAATAATCAAAAAACAATTGCGAAATTTTAAAATGGGAATAACGCGAGATGCAGTAAACTAAACTTAGAAAGAAACTAAAACATCAATCCTTCAGTTGCTTCAATTTGTTGATCTGCTGAATAACGTCATCAAACTGGTCGCTAACTACTTCCATAAAAGTAACGACATCCATGTGAAGTTGCATTAGTTCATCTTTTACAGTGGTTAATTCCAGCTTGAAATCGTCCATAGTTTTCAGAACAGTGTCCAACTTGTCTGTGCCTTGTTCAGGAGTGGGATCAGGAAAGTTGTGGTAATTAGGAGGGGTTTCAGGATATGTCTCCACTTTGGACACATAATCTTTATAGTACATATAGTCATGTGCGTCTGATATGTGATCACTGTCGTACATGTAGGCCTGGGGTGTGGATTGAGGTGATGGAGGTCCCATAGGCTCGTCCAATTCATAAAGCCAATTGTTTCTGTTGTGGATACTCATCAGCTCATGGTTAGGCAATGTGAAAAGGTGGACAGGTCGATCAGCGATAAGGTATTCGTAGGCTCCTGGTCCTAAGTTACCTAAGATACATCTGTTGAAGCAAAATTGAATGTCCATTGGTCTGATGGTGCCAAAACGAATGGCTCCGTTCAGGTGGTACCTAAGGCCAATTTCGTGGGCAATCATGGTGACTAAGCCTCCTATTAAGATGGGCGAATGTGGTTCCTGATTAAGGTGTGTGAATGACCTCATCATAAAAGGTACAGCATTGACAGGGCGGCCTTGTGAAGCACAGAAAAGGATGAACAACTCTTCCTTAGAAACTGTTGTAATGTTTTCCTCCTTCCCAAAGAGGATGGGCCAAAATCCTATGAAAGTAACGGAGTGCTGGATTATGTATCTCGTTATTGTGCATGTCATTAGGTTCAGGGTGATAGTTACCTGTGATGGTACCCCAGAATTGTTCAAACTCGATATCAAAATCCTCTTCAGTGTTGGTAAACACATAAGGTCCGTTAGGGAATCCTAGGATGTTAGCTAACAACGTACGGTTGTGGGTGTGGTCCATTCCAAACATTCTAAAGGTTATTAGCTCTTTGGTGGATCCATAGCCATAATCAGGTAAGTAGCTTAAGGAGCTAAGGAATTCGAATGTGAGTTCACGGTAGGTAGCAAATCAGGTCTTTAGAGCAGTTTGCTCCCAGCCTAATTGGTTAAATAGATACTGAATGCTATCCTGGATTCCTAGCTTATCCAAGGTGGATCTATCGTAGTACAGAGTCGAAGTGATGCCTTTCTGAGTCAGTACTTCAAATCTGGCCTTGTGAACTAGTCCTCTAAATACAACGGTCGTAACGTCGATGTCAGTCATACTCGGAAGTTAGTCAGATAAAAATGGGAGAAAGGTAGGATGGCTTTAAAATCCTGGAAAAGTTGAAATCACATTTACTCAAATTAGATTTTTTTAAGAAGCAAAAGGTGATAAAAGAAAGAAAAATAAAGTAAAGGAAATAGTAGAAAATAAGAAAATAGAATTTTATGGAAATTATAAATTAAAATGAAAACATAGTTTCAATAAATTTAGAAGGGAAAAACGGGAAAAATTGGGTTACCTCCCAATGAGCGTTGTTTTTAACGCCAAAAGCCTGACGATAGCTTGGGGACAAGCTATTCGGGGGTTTGAGCGGGAAGCTCGAGCAATTACACACTGCTCACGTGGTGGCTGTTTTCATTTTGATTATAATGCTTTAAACGCTGTCTGTTTACTATAAACGGTGCGTTGGTTTTATCGCTGATTTCAACAGCTCCATGTTGCACCCCGAATTTTGACGCTTATATTTTCATCATCATTTTAGGATCATATTGATTTGTTTATCTAACCATAACCAGTTTCAAGTTTGTCTTTACTTAGTTACAGGTGAATCAGAGTTTCGTACAATCGGAAATCGAGGGTTCGACAATTTAATCAGTTAATGTATTGGGTTGTTTCCCCATAGAAAAGGCCTCTACACAATCAAAGACACTCCATTGGGTCAAGCATGAATCCAATTTGGGGGTTTCCACACAAAGATCGGGAGCAGTACAGTTTAAAATCCCCAATTAGGGTTTCTAATCAAGAAAAGTCAATTGTGGTTTGACTTTTGATTCAAAAGGTGTTCCAATGGTGGGATTGTGGTCCATTAAGCTCATATGACTTATTCAAGTCTACTCAGGAAGTCTCAAAACCTCAGAGGACCCAGAACAACAACAGTCGATCTGATCGTCATTGATCGATCGTTTCGTTGACCAAAAAGTCAACCCTTTAACCATAAGGAATTTGACCTCAAGATGTGAATAAAAAATGTTCCTTATATCATATTACACCTGCCCATAAAACTTCATGACCATTGGATCAAGGGTTAAGAAGTAATTGCAAAAATCGGGAATTAGGGCTTCGAAAGGGGCAAGACCATAACTCCTCAACCACACATCCAAATGAAGTGGTTCAAAGCTCATTAGAAAGCTCTTGACAAATCCTACAAAAGTCTCAAAGTTGTCCATGATCAAAAAATGCATAGAATTGGAGTTATGACAAAATTTATTTTAAGAAGGGAAATAACTTAGAAAAATTCTAAGTTATTTAGCCTTTTTAAGTGTTTTTTTTTTCCAGCAACTTTGAAGGGTTTTTCAACCTAGTTGCATCTAGAATTTGGAAATTCCCAAAACATGAAAGTTATACAGCTACTTAAGGGCTTTCAAAATTGTGGTAGAACTCCTCAATAGCATGTTTGAGCAGGAAGTTATGCACCATAGAAGTTGGGCCTGTCACACTTGAAACCACTTTGTCAAAACTTCTCAAATTTGGATTTTCAACAACTCAAGCCATTCTCAACCATTGGATTATGTTTCAATATGATATTTAGAGGGAATCATGAAAGGAAAACTAGAAGAGTGAAGGATTTGAGAGCTTGACAAGATTTGCAAGCAAGTGGCTAATATTTTAATCAAAAGTGCAAAGGAGGAAAGAGAAACTTTTCCACAAAATCTGGAGCAGTAGCCTCTCATATCCATCTAGACTCATATCAGTCACCTCATACACATTATTCCACTTGATTTTGCTTGCTTTGAGCCCAAGAACATGATGTTTGCAGCTGCCACAAGATCATATGCAAGATTTCCTTCCAAAACTCCCTCCAAAACCAAAACCTCAAATATGCCCCAAACCTCTTCATGGGCTATAATTAGAGGCTTCATCTCATTTCATTATAGACACCAGAGCCCCTCTCAAAACCAGGGAAAACATACAGCTCTCCCTCTTTCCCTCTTTGCTTGAAATTGAAGAAAACTCACAAAATCTTCACTTTTCACCACTTTGCATTTTTCAGACCAGATCTTGTTCCAAACACTAAAACACCTCAAAGACCATATACACACCCTTAAAATGACCCTCTGAAGCTGCTCCCACCATTGTTTTCCTTAAAAAACCTTTGGATCAAAAAGTCAACTGTCCACACACCATAGTTTGACTTTCATGCACATTTCAAGCCAAATCACTCCATAAACCATTTTTCATCAATTTAACACTTTGAACACCTTCCATGTATGTTATACCAACTGTCCATAACCTAAAACCACAGCTGGAACTTCATTCTCTCAAACTGGCCACAAAGTTGCACTTTTCTTCAAAAGGAAGTAAGCTATACCAACTTGCTCCAAGGGAATCTCTGGTTTTCTTTTTGGGCAGCTAGCTGGTATTTGGGAGTCTACAAGAGGTATGTGGCTCCAAGATTTCTCATTAATATTCATTAGCTAAAAATGTCTTGAAATCATCAGATCATGTGTTAAGATTTGGTTTGTGCTTGCTGTTATGAAGTTCTAACTATCATGTAGAGCATATAATGAATTGATGTCTGATGCTTGACATTTTCATGTTGAGCTTGCAACTGTCTCTGTTTGGATTGGTTTTGTGTTAGAATTTGGATTTTAATTGTGACAACATTGGGAACTATCATCCAAAAACAGCTTTTGATTAGTGTGTGGATTTGCCATTTGACCAACTGTTGTTGTCATGAGGGGCAATGTTTAGAACTTACATTTTTGCATTGTAATATAAAACTGTGGTGAAATTGTTTTGATTTAACATGTTCAAGCTGTATCATTTACCTTGCCATCAAGTAATGTTGTGTCTTATCATTTACTCTAGCAAGAGTATGGATGTCATTTCTATGTGTAATGTCTATGTTTGATTTAGGAGGGTTGTTTAATCTCTTTCCATGAGAGTATCAATTGGCTTGTATTTTGCTATGTGATTGAGGTGTAGGGGAAACTGTTAGAGGTTGACAACATAATCATGTTAGCGGTGCTGCTAAAGGCCACCCATAATTCCTGAACAGCTATTGTTTTACTGCAGCAATAATATCTCACTTCTAACCATGTATGACTTATTTGCTGTGAAATCATGTTGAATCCTGCCAGGGATCATTTGTGAATCATCTCAGGATCTCAATGTTTTAAATGTTCATCCCATCTGTTGAGTCCAAAAACTGTCATGCCCCACTCTGATTTATGTTCATCATTGTTAACCCTTTAGGTTGATAAGCAATTACTTAGCCTTGACCTTGAGATGTCAGTTTCTTGTTGATTGGTTTAGTGTCCTTGGGCTGTAGCAGTAGGCATTTAGGATTTAGTTGTTTTAGGCTGGATTTTTGACATGTTCAGAACAGTTTGGTTTTATTGTTAATGGTTGTGATTAAGATTTAAGTCTCCCCAACTCAGCTGCTACCAGTTGATTTGTGTTATGGCTACTGTCCAAGGGTGTTTGGCATGGAATAGGTCTGCTGTCAATGAAAGGTTGCATTGTTGTTTTTTCTGTTGCATTGATATGCATTGAGAGTATGGTTGTTGGAATTTTAGATTGAAAATTGGTTGTTACCCTTATGCATTGACTTAGCATTGTTGCACATTTAGTTCACTAGGTTGACAGTTGGATAATCACATTGTGATCCATGACAGAAATTCATTTCTCCTCCTAAAAACATCCATGAGGATTGTGTTTACAACTTGCACAGCCTTTTGTTTGATCTTGAGGATTTTGTTTTGACCATTTTGTGTCGTTCATAAGCAATTCATGTACATTTTTGCAACTCACATACCATTTTTGTGTTCTATATGCCTTTTGAACAAATTTTCTGTTGAAACTCACTCAATATTGCATTCCAAACATGTGCAAACCAGTGCTGGCCTTGAACTCATGCATCTTGGTCATTTCATTTTGACTCATGACCATATCATGCTTATCATTGCAATTCATACACCTCTTTTTTGATCCAATGCTATTTTGAACAAATTTCTTGTTAGAATTCATTCAAGATCATATATATAACTTGCTCATATCTTTCCATAGCCCCCATTGCCTCTGGTTTGGTTTATGTTTCTCAAAATGCATTTCAAGCTCTTATTATGCATGTTTGATCGTGTTTTAATTTGTGTGCATTTTCTCAAAATTTGAATAGCACCATCCTCTTCCTCATAAAAAATCAATCAAGTCTGACTAAAATTTCATGAAAAAAGATTGAGTTTTGAAGAAGTTATGGATCAAATCATATTTGGCATTCTACTTGTTTTTGCCCAAAAATTGCCCAGTCATGCACTTGTTTAACTATGTATGTTTATTGGGGTGGCATAATACACGGATGTATCGCCACCCCAGTGGTTGCTACCTGCGCGCATTATACCCCTTGCACCCTTGTGTCCTGAGTTCGATCCGGGTGGAGATCAACTCTTTTGTTTTTATTTTCTTTTATTCTGTTTTAACACTTCTTCTTGCATTTCCATTCATTTACACGCGCGCATTTGTGGCCTAGTGGTAAAGTGTGTTGCTTATAGTTCAAAGGTGGTGTGTTCAACACCCACCTAGTGCACCTTTATTTTAAAATTATTTGATTTTTCATGTTTCTTCACAAATTCCAAAAAAATCATAACTTGTTCAATTTTAATCCTTTTTTAGTGATTCTTTTTGCTAAATTCGTGTGTTAATGTATATTTTCACATTATGTATGATTCACTATTCAACCTTTATCCCCTTATCCTAGCCTTAGGATTTGAGTTTTCGTGCTCACTTTTACCGTCCCGCCGTGGACCCCTTTATTCCCTTTATTCCTAACCTTAGGATCCGAGTTGCCGCACTCATGTTTACCGTCCCGCCGTGGACATCCTTTATCACAACAATCTCAACATAGATTTAGGAGTCGCCGCACTCCCTGTAAGTACTTCCTTGTGAAGGCTTGCATCCCTTTGGAACCTTGACCACAGCCAAGAGTTCTTCACCCCCTAACCAGGGGAACTACGAACTCTCTGATTTCTCAAAATTCCTTTTGAGAATACGTAGGCACAAGGCCCCGATCCTTAGCGAGCAACCTTTTCTTTTTTCCTTCGTTTCAACCTTTATATCTTTATCCTTAGCATATTTCCCTTTAGCAAGCAAACTCTAGCAAACACAAATATTGACAAGAGGCTCCTGTAGAGTACTACAGATGTTTAGGATGTGAAATACCTACCCTAGGCATAACCAACCCCCGAACCTTTAGATCTCTCTTTGCTCAGCTTTAAGCCTTGCTTTTTTGCTTTGCATTTTTATAGGTTTTTCTTTCTTTAAACCTTTCCTTTCTTGGATAAATTAAAGTCCGGTTGTGAATTTAAGAATTAAAGATTCAAGTTAATTCAATAGCTTGGTATCACGATTCTCACCGCAATAGAAATGGCGACTTCACTAGGGACTCCCCTAAGAGGGTTAAGGCCACCTTGTTTATATTTATGTTTGCTTTATGTTTACTTGCTTTTATATTTGTATATATTTGTACATCTATCTGTTTGTGCGTGGGTTCTTCTGTATGCAGGGTTGTTACTTTGAGTGGTGAGGAAGTCCTATACCCGGACTCGAGTGCACTTATGATATGATGGTGGTATATTCAAGAAGGCTTATAGGGAGTTGATTCCCGACCAAGCTAACTTGAGAAACCACCGCTCAGTGAAGGCCCTCTTGAGAGTTAGTTTTGTTGAACGAGTATTTGTGAAAACATTACTACTTTGGATTTAGGAGCCTTTGACACTGAGGACCTTTAGTTACCTGTTATCCCCACTTGGCCTTTTAGGACGTAGTGTGATGACTATGAGGGAGTACTCCCGAAGTAGTTGATACGCGATACTACACTTGGACGAGACTCTCTTGAGAATATTATCGACTACCGAGTGATTTGGGAAATTGATAATATTTGAAAGATGGGTTGTTGACTCTGGGAACTTTGTTAGAACCCGTTGTGCAGGTACTTTACCCCTAGTACATACCCCGTGGTTGGTTCTTTACCCAAAATCCATGTTGTGATCTCGAACCTTTGATCCTGTTATGTGTGTTTGCATCCTGTCTTGCATCGCGTTGCATTTGCATGATTCATTGCATACCTCTGTTAGTCCAGTCGCTCCTCTCCAGTTGTCTTCATCGTCCAGTATGCCTTTGAGTTGTCAAGCTGATTCCTCGACACCGATATCGGACTAGAGCTAACTACAGACGTAAGATGTCAGGGCAAGAAGTACACAATGCAGAAGTTCGAATGGAGATCGATGAATTGAAATCAGGCATGACTAAGCTCACCGAGATGCTTCAAGTATTGATTACCAGAGGAGACTCTCAAAGGACTGTCATTCAAGAAGTTTCAAATGTTGATCCTCCTCCTGTTCAAATGCCACAATCTACTTGGCCAGAGTTTGGTTTACCTCCTAACTACTCTCCACCTCTTGCATCTACTTCTATGATTGGTCAGACTGTCAGACCTGTTTTTCAAGCTCCCATCTTTACAGAGCCCAGACCTGTGATCCACACTGTTGCCCAGAATGGCCGAGCTCCCTTTGAGACTCATTTCTTTGACTACAATGCTGCTAGTGCTCAAGGAGAAGACCATGAAGATTTTGTTGAGCCTGAGATTGTCTGTGAACAGTTTCAGAACATAGACAAGAGACTCAAGGCCGTTGAGGATACTGATTTCTTCAACGTCGATGCTGATAATATGTGCTTAGTCTCTGGCCTCGTCATGCCTCCTAAATTCAAGATTCCAGATTTCGTGAAATATAAAGATCACTCATGCCCAAGAGCCCATTTGGTCATGTACTTCTGAAGGATGGCAGCTTACACTAACAATCAGAAGTTGCTCATCCATTGCTTTCAAGACAGCTTGAGTTGAGCTTCTCTTAAATGGTATATGAACTTGGAGCATAACAGCATTCACTGCTTCCAAGATCTCGCCAACGCTTTTATGAAGCAATACAAATACAATCTGGACATGGCCCCTGATCGCCGTCAACTTCAAAACATGTCTCAAAATGAGAAAGAATCATTCAAAGAATACGCTCAACGTTGGAGAGAGTTAGCTTCCCAAGTTGAACCCCCTCTAGCAGAGAAAGAGCTAACTGGAATGTTCATGGATACTTTGCCTCCTTTCTATTGGGAAAAGATGATTGGGAGTGTATCTTCAAACTTCATAGACCTGGTGACCATTGGCCAAAGGTTAGAAGAAGGACTAAAAAAGGGTAAGGTATCCAAAGCTGTTGAACCTTCTAATGGTACGAACAAATCCTTTGGGACTTTCCATAAGAAGAAGGAAGAGCAAACCAATGTTGTCATGGTTGAAGTGAGAAATCCTCGTCCTCAGCCAAGGTATAATCACCCTGATATTGTTGTCGTTACTGCTGCTGCTGCTCCATGACCAGCTCAGATTCCTCAACGTCTAACTGTTGGATAAAACCAGTATCGAAAAGGAATCAATTCAATCCTATTCCCATGACATATACAGAACTTTATCCTGATCTGGTTCAACAAGGGTTGATTACTACAAAGGTGTCGCTACTGCGAAAATCGGCGTCGGCTGACAGGAGAGTCGCCACCGTGCGTTATTTATCCCAACGGAGGGAAAGGAAACGCTCGAAGTAAACCTCGCAAAAAAGGGAAAGGTATGGTCATCGCAACCAAAACCTGGGTTCGGGAGTCGGTTACGCAAGGGGAAGGTATTAACACCCCTCACGTCCATCGTACTCGATGGGATCCACGCTTGCTTGGTTTGTACGGATTACATTTCTATCTAAACTAAAGGATGAGGTCTGAAAAGAAAAGAAAACACGACTCGGCAAAGCATCGCACTTTATGCCTACGTATTCCCGTCTGGAACGAGAAATCAGAGTCAACGTAGTTCGCCTAACTACGGAGGAGGATGGGTGAAGGTTGCTCGCTAGGATATCGCATCTTATGCCTACGTACTTCCACACAGCATGGAAGATCAGAGCAAACGTAGTTCGGGCTACGCCTGACACAAGCTGTTCAAGTGTTTTTTATGAAAAATCTCACCTTAAACAAGGGTTTTCTTATTGCAAAAAGGTTGATGCCTGTTCAAATCTTTTGACGGAAGAAATGAATTAATCTCTGTTATAACCTTTATTAATGTTTTTCTGTTGTTTTGAAGGAAGAAGAGATGACACTCTACAAATCCTAGGGTTAAAAGGGAATAAAATCTACCCTAATGTTATCATGCATGGGTTAACTCCTAATGTCTATCACATCCTCCCTTGAACAAGGAAGAATGGAAGTCCTACGGGAAAGGAAAAAGAAAGGAAGAAACGGAAATACAAGTAATAACCGCATACAAGTGAACATGAATATAGCAATGATAAATGCAATGCAAAGGAGGGAGGAAGGTTCATCTCAACCTCAAGCCCATTCATGGATGGAATAAGAAAATATCAAGTGATCATATGCAAAGAATCGAGTGAAAACTCCAAATGAAACGCGTAATCCACTATTTGGAATCGCAACGTGCTATCATGCAAACAAGTCGATAATCGGGCAAGCTACACATACAAATAACAGCCACCTAAGGGTCTTCCAATACCTCTAACCTATCTACAATAAGAAATATGAGCCACGGCGTTCATCACGCAAACACAAAGCGGCCGTTGGAGCCTTAACAAAAATAAAGTCCGTTCGAAAGTCCAAATTACAAGTTCGAATACAAAGCATAAGAAAAATAGCAAAAGGTGCTAAAAAATTCAAATAAAAATCTCCAACGCTCTACATCAAGCCACAAACCAGGGGTGAGAGATACCGCAAAAATATCCAAAGATAAATGGTCAAACAAGATGAAAACATTGCAAGATATCTCATGTATACCAAAGGAAAGATTAAAGTGGAGCATGTTAAAGAAAGCATCCAAAACCAATTAAAATGGTACAATAAAATTCCCACAAAAATATATCACAATACCTCAACGTGCGTATGAGATCCCTGCAAAAGGATTGACATTTAAATTGTGTTTTGATAGGTCAAAGAAATTCAACAAAATGATAGCACCAGCATTGGCCTTTTTATGACGACCCCAAATGTAAAAAATCCAAAGAAAATGTCAAAAAATGGTAAAATTATAATTCTAGTTTTATTAAATCCTAGACATCTTAAATATTCAGCACAAAAAAATGGGGATCAAAAAGATTAATTTTCCTATTTTTTATGATTATTTGAAGTCAGCATATAAAACAGAAAAAATAAAAGAAACATGGCAATAGGAAAATAAAAGAAAATAACATGAATAAATAAAAGTGGCATGAGGCTTATGTGGCCGATTACGTGGCGCAGTGAGAGGCGTTGGATGAATGGAAGAAACCTTGACTTGGAAATGCATCCGACGGTGTTAACACCTTCTTCTCCAAATCAAATTTTTCAACTTTGTGAATAGTAACCCGCAGCTCCATGAACATGAGTTTTTTGCTACTTTGAAGCACCATAACTCCATCAATAATTATCCGTTTCGCACAAAATTTTGGTCAAACTTGAAGGAAAAAAATCAAGGAATCCAAATATGGTCTTATATTTTCTTGAAACTCTCTCTAACTCCCAAAACGTGGCACCTCAAGAAAAACTCAAGAACCAAAAATTGTCATAAAACCCATCTTTTTTGTACTAGAATCCATGTAGGAGATGAGAGCAATGTAATGCAACAACAATAATGCAAGAAAGACTCATAAATCATGAGTTATGTCGAATTCTTTATACCTCCGAAAAATGGCTTATGGAGCTTCACTCGATCACCAATTCTTTGAGCAAATGATGTGGACACGTCCTATAATTGATGAGGAAGGTGTTTGGATGGAAAGAAAGGAGTGAATTGATGGAAAACAAAAAATCAATTTTTCACTTGGAGTTCACTTTAATGGAGTTGTGTAGCTTGGTTCATGCATCAATTATGGCCACAAAAGTGTTGAATCAATTGTAAGAATGATAAGGATCACTGCATGCTGCGTTACAATCACATCGACCATAAATCCAACCGGATGAGATAAACACGATCACTGCGTGCCAGACGAAATAAATCCACATAGGAGAGGCGAACACGTTCACTGCGTACTTCAACCACCAATATGATAAACACGATCACTGCGTGTGCTGCAATAGGGCGAATGCGATCACTGCGCATCTCGACCAACAAAACCCCAGAATTATGTCAACACGATCACTGCGTGTGTCACAAAATCAACCCATGTAACAGGACGAATACGATTACTGCGTATGCCGACCAACAACCCACTGATACAATAGCCACGATCACTGCGCGCTCCGCATCATAAGTTCCCATGGTACTAACAACACGATCACTGCATGTTGTACGAATACGATCACTGTGTATCTTGAACACGATCCCTGCGCGTTCGAACACGATCACTGCGCGTTCTGAGCCACGATCCTCTGGACTGGAGAAAAAAAAACACGATCCCTGCGTGTTGCGTGAATACGGTCACTGCGTATCTGGAACACGATCACTGCGTGTTTGAACACGATCACTGCGCGTTCTGAGCCACGATCCTCTTGACTGGAGAAAAACACGATCCCTGCGTGTTGCGTGCCTCAACTAACCCACATAACTGGACGAATACGATCACTGCATATCCTGACCATACATAGGATAAACGCGATCACTGCGCGCTTCATGTCACGACCCTCTTGACTGGAGGAAAAACGATCCCTGCGTGCTGTGACACAATTTCAAACATGGGACGAATACGATCACTGCGTACTTCGGCCACCAACAACCCGATGAACACATTCACTGCGTGTCCTACAGCATAATCAAACTGCATAACGGACGAATACGGTCACTGCGTATCAACCCATAATCACTGTAACACGGACGAATACGATCACTGCATATATCGACCAACAACTGGATGAACACGATCACTGCGCGTCAATCTATAACCACCGTGTAACGGACGAATACGATCCCTGCGCATATCGACCAACAACTGGATGACCACGATCACTGCGTATCAACCCATAATCACTGTAACACGGACGAATACGATTACTGCATATATCGACCAACAACTAGATGAACACGATCACTGCGTGCCTTGCTCAATAAAACCCCCGAAACGATACCAACACGATCACTGCGTGCCTTACAAAACAATCTTCTTAGATCGGGACGAATACGATCACTGTGTCATTCGACCATAGATACACATTCCAAGATCAACACGATCACTGCGTGTCCTACGACATGAACCCCATACTGGCACAAATACGATCACTGCATACTTGGGCAACAAATCAACATCTCGAAATTAACACGATCACTGCGTGCCTTACAATATGAACCCCATAGAGGGTACCAATACGATCACTGCGTACTTTGACCACAAAACCCACATCTTCCTGAATCACGATTTCTCTTATCGGCAAGGAATAACATATCTGAAACTGGAGAGGTAACCACCTGGCTTATGTTTCAAATATGCATGTTTGATAATGACGAAATGCTTCCATACTGCATGGAAATGCTACATACTTGGGTAGAATGCAAATGCTCATGATGAATGCTTATGCAAAGAGTTACTTCAGCAAAATAAATGCTGAAGACACACTGGATCCGCTGGGGATGATCGGAATACCGCCGATACGCTTCCAACAAAATAAATGTTGGAAAGATGAACTAACTCCGCTGGGGATGACCACCCTGCTGGGAAAATAGCTCACGAACTCAGAACTCCAAAATCTGCTGATGACGGTCCTCCTGACGAGAAAGAGCGACTTGCTGGGGAAAGAAAGGACAATCCCGCTCGGGAAAACTCCTTTCAGCTGCTCCAACCACCTGATCACACTCTGTGGTGAACCTCTCCTGCTATCACTGAGCTGGGGAAATCATCCCGCCATCACTGAGCTGGGGAAATCATCCCGCCATCACTGAGCTGGAGACTGAACCACACATTCTGATTTGCACTGCACGAGAACCCTCTGGGAGTTAATCGTATCCATCTCGACCTTCACTGGGGAGGACTCTGCTCTGCTTGATAAGCTAATGCTGAACTGAAGATACATTAATCTTAACTCTCCTGGGGAATTAACATTCAGTTTTTCCCGGGGCGACTTCACTGGGGAAGACACAACATACAATCTCTGGAGAGGGTACCAGCCTGCCATGGATTCTGGCGGGGAACTTTGCGAGCTTTTGAATAGCTTGCCCCAGTGCACTCCACTTGCCCCTATCTACCTCCTGGGAATACTTGCGCTGAACCGCTTACTATGAGACGACCTCGAGATTTCTTGCCCCGGTAACTATACGGCAAAAAAATTCAATCTCCATTAGCTCCGATCAACCCAGTCGGTTTCAATGCTCTCTGCGGCGACTCGCCCCTGAATGAGCGTTCTAGCGACCTATCCTGATCTGATTTTCCACCTGAAGTATCTGCTTTCAAATCTCCACATTCTGTATGACTGCCCCTGATTGGATCTCGAGAAGACTCACTTCTGATTAGTTACCTCTCAAGCATACTGCCCCTTAATCAACTGAAGCTTCGGGACTTGTCCTCAGACTAACCGATTCCGAACTCACTGGAAGTCAATGCCCCTGATTCACATGACTTTGCCCCCGATTAGCTGGTCCAGAATAGTACCTCCAACTACGAGAGATTTACTGAATTTCGACCTGATTGCCCCAGAGTAGCTGACTTCTCATGGCTGACCTGATTGGGAATCACGATAATAGCTTGCCCCTGCTCTCGGAACATTCGGGCGCTCTGGATTCTATCCTGACCATACTTTCCATTGCAGAAAACTTTCCTGCTGTCAAGCGCTCACTCGCAAGTAAAACAAGTTGTTCTGCGTAAAAGACATATTAATGCAACACATATGACAGTTTTGACATCCAATCTGTTCACTGGGGAAAGGGAAAAACCAGTTTATAGCATACACTGCACAAAACATTTATCAACATCAATACCAACATGGTAAGAGGAACCCTTTCAGGAGTCAGAATCGACGCGGCCTTTACCGAAGTATGCTTTCGAAACAACCTGCTTCAATTAGGACTTTTGAAGGTTATAACGTGGTCAGGTTCACGGTTTTGAAGGAAAGGATAAAGGCTCAAAGTTTATTTTAACCCACCCATTCTCCTTGATGTTCTCCGATCCTATGTTCAGCTAATTCGACCTTAGCGCTCACCTCTCAGAGGCTGAAAGATAGGAGTGATAGTTCGAGAACCCATGAACTTTTGGAGTGACAGCCACTCACTTTTCGTCTTTGACACTTAGGGTCACACGACTCGCATTTGATTTGAGGATTTTTCTTTTTGTCCTCCTTTCATCTTTTTTCTTATCCCTAACTTTTGCCTGGACTGACTCCTTTTGAGTTTCTTTTGATTTTTTTAGTCCAGCGGGATGCCCTCATTTTTGCCTAAGTCATTTGTCTTGAAGTTGTGACTTAGCGGGCTTTTGATTCTTTCTTCTTTCTTTTTTTCGAACAAGTCGTGTGACACTGGTTGCCTGACTCATTGGAGAATGATGTGACTGTCTCACTCTTGATTTGACCATTGTGATTTTTTAGGCACGACCTCTAGAGGTGTGACTGATCCTCGAACGGACACTCCTTTTGCAACTTGAACGCTCGGTCAAATTAGCTAACACCTACCCTGCCCCAAGTTAAGATTGAGGGTTTTTCATGCACAGAAAGAAACTCCTACTACAAGGCTCAAAGGGGTTGACAAGGGATTATCTTCCTTATAACTTCGGTGTTTAGGGATTTGAAACAATGCCTGTACATCGTCAACAGGTTTCATTTCAAAAGCATACAATCGGAATTTTGCATGTCGTTCATTTTCGTCATCCTCCCCGGATTCCTCTTAACCAGGTGTTGGACATTTATAAAAACAATTAGTGAACACGAATGGATTTAATCAAAACATGCATATTTATTTCATCATCATCAATTGAAATGAAAACAACAAGTTTTACAAACAAGATCGCAATTCAAACATGAAAGAAACTACAAACGTAAAGAAATGACAAGATAAAACAAAGAAAAACGCCAGCTTCCGAGAACCGGGCTTTCACATCTGTCCTGCTGCTGAACCAGCTATCTTCACAATCAGTTATGAGAGGCAGCCTGCCGCTGTTCTGATCTACTTTTAACGGCCCACACGAACTATAGAACTCCTCTTTGCCCCCCATATTCCATCCTATTCATGGTTTGGCATTGGTTTTTGTGTAATGTTGGGACCTTCCTTCCCAAAATTGATGGCTGAGCTATCAAGCAAATCTTGCACTTTGTGCTTGAAAGCTAAACAATTCTCGATGTTGTGCCCGGGTGCACCAGAGTGAAAATCACAGTGCTCGTTGATGTCGTACCCTATTGGTGGCGTGCCAGTCGGCGGCGCCAAGGTTCTCTTTTCAACTAGCTGTAACTTCAATAGATTCTAAAGGAGCTCTGCGTAAGATACTGGCGGTACCTCAAATACCCTCCTTGGTCTTGGAGCCTGAAACCTCCACTGATTCTGATTAGGCTGCTGCTGTTGTCTCTGTTGCTGAGGTGGTCCAGGAATAGTCACACTTGCAACCTGAGGTTGTGGACGCCGATTTTGATTCCTATTTCTCCGCTGAACGTTATACACCGCATTAGCATCACCTTGCCTTTTACCACCGAAGGCTTTCTTGGTGCTTCCAGCTGAAACAGATTCTCCCGGTTGAATCTTACCAATTTTTATCCCGTTCTCTATATGCTCCCCCATCAGGATCAGCTCGGAGAAGGTACTCATTGAGAAGTTGAGAAGCCAGTCATAGTACATCCCTGAGAATGTCCCTACGAACAAGTCCATCATTTCCCTCTCGACCATAGGTGGTTGTACTCTCGCAGCCAGGTCACGCCATCTCTGGGCGTACTCTTTGAAGCTTTCCTTGGGCTTCTGGGACATGCTTTGCAACTGAACTCTGTTAGGAGCGAGATCGCTGTTGTATTGGTAGTGCTTCACGAAAGCTTCCGCCAATTCTTTCCAAGTTCTGATCTGTGTTGGCTCCAGGCTCATGTACCATTCCAACGACGGCCCTGACAAGCTGTCTTGGAAAAAGTGCATAAGCATCTTCTCGTCGTCTGAATACGCATACATCCTTCTGTAAAATGAACGGACATGCACCCTCGGGCACGTGTCGCCTCTATACTTATCAAAAGATGGCGCCTTGAATTTCAGAGGTACCCTCAGCCTTGGTACCAACCCCATGTTAGACATATCCAGTCCCACAGCGTTCTGATTAGCCAGACCATTTACCTTTTCTTCCAACAATCTCATGCGGAGGCTGTCCCCTGTAGGCCTCCCGTAACCTTCATTATGACCTGAGAAAACGTCTTCCTGATGGTCCTCCCAACGAGGTATCTCTTCATATGCAGCATGTCCAGCGTTACGGCCCAGACCTGCTTGGAAGTACCAGGGGTTACCCCTCAGGTTGCCCATATCCTGGCCGTTGTTCATACCCATTCCATATCCTGCGTTACCATAACCATGGTCTCCGTATCCAGTTTTGGCGCCAGCCACATTGCCATATCCCACATTCATACCCTGAAAGCCCTGATTACCATTGCCGCCATTCAGCCCGACGTTCTCCGCACCCAAGTTGAAACCCTGGTTGACGTTCCCTATGAACACTCCTGGAGTATCTCCGTTAGTGTTACCAGTGTTTCCGTTCCCACCAGCAGGACCAGCTTCTCCGTTGTTCAGCCCAGCGACTTGAATGTGATCAGCACTTTGATGATTTTCAACCCTGGGAGAGTTAGCCACATTTTCACCACGCGGGGTGCCGTTGATCTCAGCACGAGCAACCAACGGCTGTACCAGACTCTGCAACTGTTCCTGCCCTTTGGCGATAGTCTCCATGGTTTGCATGAACAGGGTCATCCTGTCACGCATCTCTTGCATTTCAAGCTGCATGGCGTCCATGATCTTCTTCTGGTTGATTCTTGTAAAGTAACGGTGGACCCGCTTTTCTTCAATCCTGAAAAATACCTGGAACGGATGCGGGAGATAAGATACCCGGCTCACAAACCTGTAATGCAAATATGGGTATGTATGCACAATGCAATGATAAATGGGTATGCAAACAATGCAATGCAAACAGCTGCAACAGGGGATCAAGTGCCCTGAATAAGAAGCCCAAGTCTCACCAAGAACAGGTCTCAGACAGACCCTCCAATACTCATCAATCCCTGGTCTCAGACAGACCTCACAAAGAACTCCAGCCTGGTCTCGGATAGACCCAATAATATAACCCACACCTGGTCTCTGACAGACCTCATAACATAACTCCAACTGGTCTCTGATAGACCTCATACCATAACTCTGGCTGGTCTCTGATAGACCTCACAACTATCCATAAATACCAAGGATCTCTGATCAAGAAATAACCGGTATCTGGAGGTCTAGTTACCTGCATATCCCCAAACCCTCTCACAGGTGGATGTCCTAGTAACTGACAAAGGTATGGCATCCTATGCGGTCGTCGGCGTCACAGACTTTCAGGGTTGATGATACGATTCCCAGAAGGAGTGGCATCATCAAATCCTGAAGAGGCCTCACTTAGACAACTTCCAAATGATCGGTCCCCAGAGTCGACAATCCAACTAACCAGCAACCCGAGCCACCCAAAAGGCAGGACAGGAGGCCAACCAGAAGAACCTCGTCTGAGCGTAGATTTCGCGGGACACTAGGACATGCAAAGCACGTGCGCGCCCACTAATCTCTACTCTAAATCTAGGTGCACTCAAGCCCAGGTCCGGCTTATCTCTCCATCATGGAACACCCGTCACAACCCCACAATACAGCAATAATAATGATAATATAATGCTGAAAGGTAAATACAGAAACGTAAATCCATACAAATTCCTCGACGGGCAAACAAGCGCTAGGATTGACTCTCTTAAGGGACGTTGGATCCCAAATGCATAAGAACTATCGCAGTCCTTAGCAGCCAGGGGACGTTGGGTCCCCAGCAGAGTCGCCAGCTGCTGGGGATGACCCCAAACAGCTAGGGAAAAACCCAAGGCGAGACTCGTATAGGGAACTATCGCAGTCCCCAGCAGAGTCGCCAGCTGTCGCTACTGCGAAAATCGGCGCCGGCTGACAGGAGAGTCGCCACCGTGCGTTATTTATCCCAACGGAGGGAAAGGAAACGCTCGAAGTAAACCTCGCGAAAAAGGGAAAGGTATGGTCATCGCAACCAAAACCTGGGTTCGGGAGTCGGTTACGCAAGGGGAAGGTATTAGCACCCCACGTCCATCGTACTCGATGGGATCCACGCTTGCTTGGTTTGTACGGATTACATTTCTATCTAAACTAAAGGATGAGGTCTGAAAAGAAAAGAAAACACGACTCGGCAAAGCATCGCACTTTATGCCTACGTATTCCCGTCTGGAACGAGAAATCAGAGTCAACGTAGTTCGCCTAACTACGGGGGAGGATGGGTGAAGGTTGCTCGCTAGGATATCGCATCTTATGCCTACGTACTTCCACACAGCATGGAAGATCAGAGCAAACGTAGTTCGGGCTACGCCCGACACAAGCTGTTCAAGTGTTTTTTATGAAAAATCTCACCTTAAACAAGGGTTTTCTTATTGCAAAAAGGTTGATGCCTGTTCAAATCTTTTGACGGAAGAAATGAATTAATCTCTGTTATAACCTTTATTAATGTTTTTCTGTTGTTTTGAAGGAAGAAGAGATGACACTCTACAAATCCTAGGGTTAAAAGGGAATAAAATCTACCCTAATGTTATCATGCATGGGTTAACTCCTAATGTCTATCACATCCTCCCTTGAACAAGAAAGAATGGAAGTCCTACGGGAAAGGAAAACGAAAGGAAGAAACGGAAATACAAGTAATAACCGCATACAAGTGAACATGAATATAGCAATGATAAATGCAATGCAAAGGAGGGAGGAAGGTTCATCTCAACCTCAAGCCCATTCATGGATGGAATAATAAAATATCAAGTGATCATATGCAAAGAATCGAGTGAAAACTCCGAATGAAACGCGTAATCCACTATTTGGAATCGCAACATGCTATCATGCAAACAAGTCGATAATCGGGCAAGCTACACATACAAATAACAGCCACCTAAGGGTCTTCCAATACCTCTAACCTATCTACAATAAGAAATATGAGCCACGGCGTTCATCACGCAAACACAAAGCGGTCGTTGGAGCCTTAACAAAAATAAAGTCCGTTCGAAAGTCCAAATTACAAGTTCGAATACAAATCATAAGAAAAATAGAAAAAGGTGCTAAAAAATTCAAATAAAAATCTCCAACGCCCTACATCAAGCCACAAACCAGGGGTGAGAGATACCGTAAAAATATCCAAAGATAAATGGTCAAACAAGATGAAAACATTGCAAGATATCTCATGTATACCAAAGGAAAGATTAAAGTGGAGCATGTTAAAGAAAGCATCCAAAACCAATTAAAATGGTACAATAAAATTCCCACAAAAATATATCACAATACCTCAACGTGTGTAAGAGATCCCTGCAAAAGGATTGACATTTAAATTGTGTTTTGATAGGTCAAAGAAATTCAACAAAATGATAGCACCAGCATTAGCCTTTTTATGACGACCCCAAATGTAAAAAATCCAAAGAAAATGTCAAAAAAATGGTAAAATTATAATTCCAGTTTTATTAAATCCTAGACATCTTAAAGATTCAGCACAAAAAAATGGGGATCAAAAAGACGAATTTTCCTATTTTTTATGATTATTTGAAGTCAGCATATAAAACAGAAAAAATAAAAGAAACATGGCAATAGGAAAATAAAAGAAAATAACATGAATAAATAAAAGTGGCATGAGGCTTATGTGGCCGATTACGTGGCGCAGTGAGAGGCGTTGGATGAATGGAAGAAACCTTGACTTGGAAATGCATCCGACGGTGTTAACACCTTCTTCTCCAAATCAAATTTTTCAACTTTGTGAATAGTAACCCGCAGCTCCATGAACATGAGTTTTTTGCTACTTTGAAGCACCATAACTCCATCAATAATTATCCGTTTCGCACAAAATTTTGGTCAAACTTGAAGGAAAAAAATCAAGGAATCCAAATATGGTCTTAGATTTTCTTAAAACTCTCTCTAACTCCCAAAACGTGGCACCTCAAGAAAAACTCAAGAACCAAAAATTGTCATAAAACCCATCTTTTTTGTACTAGAATCCATGTAGGAGATGAGAGCAATGTAATGCAACAACAATAATGCAAGAAAGACTCATAAATCATGAGTTATGTCGAATTCTTTATACCTCCGAAAAATGGCTTATGGAGCTTCACTCGATCACCAATTCTTTGAGCAAATGATGTGGACTCGTCCTATAATTGATGAGGAAGGTGTTTGGATGGAAAGAAAGGAGTGAATTGATGGAAAACAAAAAATCAATTTTTCACTTGGAGTTCACTTTAATGGAGTTGTGTAGCTTGGTTCATGTATCAATTATGGCCACAAAAGTGTTGAATCAATTGTAAGAATGATAAGGAATGTATTTGCAATGGTGGAATGAACCAAAAGTGGGAGAAAAATGGAATTGAAAATTTGAGTTTTCAAGTGTAGAAAAATGTGGGAAAAATGGAAAAAATGGTGAAGAGAAAAATGATTTACAAATGGAGAAAATGGATTCAACATCAACTATCACCAACCTCTACTCTTAATGATCTCAATCCAATATATAGATGATGATTAACAAACTTAGAGGTTTCTAGAATAATCTTGGAGGATTCTAGAAAGTTGTGGAAATTTCATGAACTTCTCATGCCATGATACTTTGAATATCTCTTATCTCATGCTTGCAACTTTCCAAACTTATGTCAAAATCTCCTTACATGAGATATGGGAAGTGTATGTAAGCTCCTTGCCTTGAAAATTCATCTTGTGTCAAGTTTTCTATACTTGCCTTATTATGCAAGTAACAAAAATACAAAGCAAGTCCAATTTTTAAACCCTAACTCAAAAAAGTGGCTGAACCAATGTCTTTAAAATGATGTTTGGAATCAATTTGATATATTGGATGACCCATATTGGATTTGTAGATCTCCCAAACCAATTTTTCATTTCAACTTTTTCAACTTATAAGCCATTTTCAAGTCATTTGCACCAATTTTAAAATTCCATGCTCTAAGCTTTTCCAAACTTTCACACCTTATTTTCTAGCCTTAAAATCCCATTTTGAACAACTTTGATGTTGTGAAGTTTTTCATTTGAAGCTTCCTTGTATGAGTTTTAGGCATATACTAAGAATGACCTGTAATCCTCAAATGACCAAAATACCCTTTGCTTGCCAAGACCATAAGTAGAGTTCCATAAATCATATGAAGGCATACCATACCATTATAGAAAGCTAAGACAATAAGGAACAATTATCAAGTTGTCCAGAAATCCATTTGAAGTACCCTTGAAAGTCAAAAGTTGCTTGGAATACAGACAATTTTCACAGACAAATTTCAGTGCCCTCAGATGACCTGTAACTTGCAAGAGCCATAACTTGAGTTCTACAAATCATCTTGATGACTTCCACCACTCAAATTAAAGCTATGAAGATATTCTACAAGTTTCATGTGGACCAAGAATCCATATGAAGCTTGCATCTTGAGTTACACTGCTTTGAAGTTTGACCTAAATCAGGGGATTTTACAATAAAACCCTAATTTAGTAACTCCAGTTCTCCTTGACTCCTCTTGATTTTTCTTTATCATAACATCATATCCATATCCACCTAGAAAATAATGAATCCCCCATTCTTCAAATGATCCTTGATGCCCTTCAAAACACTTCTTTGACCTAGAATTGACCCAGTGTTGACCCTAGTTGACTGACTTCAACTGAGGCTCCTGCAATCATTCAAATGACTTGGTTATCCTCAAAAATGATTCTCTAGACTCTTCATAACATCCATACACACCTAATTCTCTTGGCTCATAGCTCATATTTCCTCTGATGATCCCCCACTAACCTCACGATAGGAGAGAATTCACTGATCAACCTGGCAGCTCTTCAAAGCTCAAATTCTTCCCTGATGACCTGAGTAGTCTTGAATATGAATGAAACCCTTGGATATACCTCTTGAGATAAGAAAAACACTTGATCCCCTGATAAAGGTAGCTTACTCATGCTATGCAATGCAAATGAATACACTATGTACATGATGACAATGCAAATGACTATGCAATTGAAACATAAACCTAGGTTAGAAAAGGTTGGGCAAATTTTGGGGTGCAACAAAAGGCTTTGCAAACTCCTAATCCTCCTCCAACTGGATTTAGAGCTGACCTTCATTGTGCTTTTCATGAGGGTGCCCCAGGCCACGACTTAGAACATTGTTATGCACTGAAAGCCAGAGTGCGTGAGCTGATTAAAACTGGAATCCTTGGTTTTAAGGATAATCATCTGAATGTCCAGAATAATCCATTGCCATAACATCAAAAGTGAAGCTTCAGTCCGACTCCAGCAGACTATCTTTTTTGAGCGCCAGTGTTTCAGACAAGACAACTCATCTTTGTTCTGATTTAGTTACTAGGCCTCTTGTTTCTCATTGTTTGCATTTTCCTTCATTTTGTTTAAGCTGTTTGCTTTTATTTAGTGTTTGTAATTTCATCTTAATGAATGAGCATCATAACTTTTGATTTCAAATCATTTTGCCTATTGTTTGCACTTTTATGCTTTATCTTTCAAATATTTACTCCTTGTTCAAATTTCTGATTATGCAAACATTTGAGGGAGGATGATGAAAATGCTATACCCATAACTGCTGTTAGTATGCTTTCAATCAAACTTTGTTGACGATGTAAGGCATTGTTTCAACTCCCAAACACTGGAGAAATAAGGAAGTTAATCCCTTGTCAACCCCTTTCGAGCCTAGAAGTTGGAGTTTCTTTCTTTACAAAAACCCGCAGTTTTAACCTTGGGGTGGGTAGTTCTCAGTTAACTTGGTTGTGTGTTCACGCAAGACACCTTTTATATAAAGGTTGCAACCATAATTTATATTCCTTCGCACACAACAAACAAGTGTCGAAGATGTTTTTCAAGTCAAAAGGCCGATGATGGTTCACCGTGATCATTAAGCTAAGCAGTCACTTTCTTTCAAAAAATATATATCAAAAGAAAAATCCTGCTAAGTTGAAACCTATGAAGGAGACTTAGGCAAAACTGGGGCATCCCGCTGACTGTAAGTTTCAAAAGAAATAGTTTAGGCAAAAGTTAGGGATAATAAATAGAGGAGATCTTTAAATCCTTTAATTTCAAAACAACCAAATGTTGTAAAGAAGTAGTGACTGCCTTTTCAAAAAGTCTGTTGACTTCCGAACCATCATCATTACTATAATCAGTGTAATTCCTATGGGAACCTGAGCGCATAGTCTGAGTTAACTGAGCATAGGACTAGAGATCATCACGTAGATTGGGTGGGTACAAATAAACTTTGAGCCTTTATCCTTTGTTTCATAAACCGTGAACCAGGCCACATTACAACCCTCAAAAGACCTAATTGAAACAAGGTTATTTTTAAAGCATACTACAACAAGGTTGCGTAAACTGACTCCAAAAGATCTTTGCAAATCAATTATTTTGGCAGTACACCTTTGCTTTAAACTTTGAGTGTCTTGAACCACCGTGTTCCGACCAGTGACTTATTTATTTTGCATCTTTCAAAAAAAGGATTTTGATTTCAAAAGTTGAATGAACTTTACATTACCATGTTGTATGAACACTTTTGCTTGCAAATTGGCTTTCCTCTCAAGGAATTTTCAAACATTGAGAAACTTGGTCAAGTGATCCTATCAGGGGAAAGTTCCTTTTACATCCTGTCGAAGAATTAGTTCAATATTTGTTCAGGACAAGGTCTTCTCAGATTTGGTTTATCCAGAATATATTTCAAGACTCAGACTGGGGCAAGCTCTCCAAACACTCAGTAAATCAGTCATCTTCGACATCAGACAAGTTGAAGCCATTATCAGTTCATCTACAACAGACAGCTAATCTGGGGCAGTTTACTTGAAGAATCCCCAGGCAGCTCTTCATCCTTCCTACAAGGATCACCAACTTGATGCAATTTACAATTGTAGTGGAGGTATGCTCAACAGTAGCATATTTAGTCCCCAAGCAGATTGACATTGATCTCCGTGTTGAGGAATCAGTCTTCCAGTCTTGTCATCTCACCAAAGGAGTCGAGCCTTGTCATCAACATCTGCATTTACATTTAATCATATATCATATCATATTCGTATACATATGCATATTGCATATCGTGGGTGCTTTAGTCCCCATTTGATTTTTATCCTGAGGTCGTGTTTTACCCGCGTCTTACCTTGTGGACATTTCCAATTTACTTGGAATCATGGGTGTTTTATTCCCCATATGCCTCTTTCTCCTGAGGTCGTGTTTTACCCGCGTCTTACCTTGTGGACATTTCCAATTTACTTGGCATCATGGGTGTTTTATTCCTCATCTGCCTCTTTCTCCCGAGGTCGTGTTTTACCCGCGTCTTGCCTTGTGGACATTTCCAATTTACTTGGCATCATGGGTGTTTTATTCCCCATCTGCCTCTTTCTCCCGAGGTCGTGTTTTACCCGCGTCTTACCTTGTGCACATTTCCAATTTACTTGGCATCATGGGTGTTTTATTCCCCATCTGCCTCTTTCTCCCGAGGTTGTGTTTTACCTGCATCTTACATTGTGGACATTTCCAATTTACTTGGCATCATGGGTGTTTTATTCCCCATCTACCTCTTTCTCCCGAGGTCGTGTTTTACCCGCGTCTTACCTTGTGGACAAATTTCAATTTGCTTGGCATCGTGGGTGTTTTATTCCCCATCTGCCTCTTTCTCCCGAGGTCGTGTTTTATCCACGTTTTACCTTGTGGACATTTCCAATTTACTTGGCATCATGGGTGTTTTCCCCATCTGCCTCTTGTCGCTACTGCGAAAATCGGCGCCGGCTGACAGAAGAGTCGCCACCGTGCGTTATTTATCCCACGGGAGGGAAAGGAAACGCTCAGAGTAAACCTCGCACAACACGGGAAAGGTATGGTCGTCGCAACCAAAACCTGGGTTCGGGAGTCGGTTACGCAAGGGGAAGGTATTAGCACCCCTCACGTCCGTCGTACTCGATGGGATCCACGCTTGTTTTCGGGTATGGATTTTTATTCTATCTACTCTAAAGGTCAGGGGTTAAAAAGAAAAGAGGATGAAAATAAAATGACTCGGCAAAGTATCGCACTTTATGCCTACGTATTCCCGTCTGGAACGAGAAATCAGAGTCAACGTAGTTCGCCTACCTACGGGAAAGGAGGGGAAGGTTGCTCGCTAGGATATCGTATCCTATGCCTACGTACTTTCATACAGCATGAAAGATCAGAGCAAACGTAGTTCGGGCCACGTACGACACAAGTCTGTCTTGGTTGATTTTAGTCCTTCTGAAAAGGTTTTCTTGATTAACAGTCCCGGCGGGCGAAAATGACGCTTTGATGAGTTCACATTCTTTTACGGAAGAAGTGTCTTTTATTGTGTTTGAAATCTTTATGTGTTTTTCTGTTTGTTTTGAGAAAGAAAGAGACAGAACTCAAACCTACGGTTGCAAAGGGAAACAAACTAACCTAATGTTATCATGCATGGGTTAAGACCTAGTGTCTATCATGCTCCTCTCTTGCACAGAGAGAAACAGAGATCCTAAGGGAATAGACGGAAACAGAAACAATAACAGATATAATAAAGCAGTAAAATGCATGGATGCAACAGTACAAGCGAGGCAAGGGAGTCCTACTCAACCTCGAACCTAGAAAACAATAGGCGAAAGTGAACAAGATTCACTTTTAACCCAACAGGGTAAACAGCAAACAATACAGTCCAGAAAACCAATCAATACATCAGAAATGAAATACAGCAATAAAACAAACAGCTTCAGCAGCTCTGAATCAACATCTGGCTCCAAGTAATCTCCAATCAGCTACAGGCTTCAACAAGCATCAATCTCCATCTTCATGGTCTTCAGGTAAGGGCTCTGATCATCAGTCTCCCATTTGCCATGGCTTTTCTTCAAATTCAAACCTCCAGGATGAGGGATCAGTCACAAGAGTGAATGGGGTGTTAAGCAATCAGCTGACTACCAAAGGTGGTGAACAGACTGCTTTTAACACAAAAGACACTTTCTCTCAAGAGTTCTATCTCTTAGACACTATCACCAAGCCTTCCAAAGGAAGGGGGTGAGTGTCTTAGAGAGAATCTGAATCACAGAGAAGAATGGATGCAGACAAGGCAATCCATGTTTGAGAAACAAACTTTCTAACCTAGAGCTCTGCCTAGCTCCTAAATCCTAGTCTCCTCAGCATCTGCTAGCAAGAATCTTCTCTTCAACTCTGGAAGTTGAACTTCACTCTCTGGATCTCCAATGGCTTCATCTTCACAAGTCCTCAGCTCTCCCAAGTCCCCAGACAATCCCAATACCCACACAAGCCAGCAATAATCCCCAGAGGGCACACCACACCAGTCAATCAGATATATACAGTACATTAATAGCAGTAGGGGAATCCTGACTTTTCTAAGGGATCTAATAACTACCCATAGCCCCTATAGTCCCATAGCTAAACTATTCAAACCCTAAGTCCTAAGGGAAATGAATTGATTCTCCTAAGTCATCACCTAAAAAACCCTAGTTTGTTCATGTTATTCTCACCTAAACTAAACACCTAAAATTTATTTCTAAAAATGGGAACTAAATTGTATCTACAAGTTTAATGTCTAACCTAAACAAACTAAAAAGAATGGGCAAAAAATATTGAAGCAATTAATAGAACAAAAAATAACAAAATCATGTATGAAATGAAATTATGTAAAATGTTATTTATTTAGAAAATATGGGAAAAATATCAAATAAAAAATAAAATGCAATTTTTATTTTTTAAAATTTTTTAGACATCCTAAAGAAAAATATGAAAAAAGAATGAATTAAAAATAATGTTTTTTCCATTTATTATGAATTTTTAAAAATGAATGAAAAATGAAAAGAAAATAAAAGAAAATATAATGAATAAATGGAAAGGGGTGAGAAAAGTAAGGAAATCCAGTTCAAACATTTGGGCTTCGTGCGTGTGGGGGTGCCAATAGTCATCAGAGCCCAATTCCCCTACTTAAATGAAACGGTGCGTTTCATCTTTTAAAATTTCCCTCCGTTTCTCAGAGTGCACGTGGACCGTTGGATGGGAATTCCAGTCAAAGGTCAAGCTGGGATCGTGTGGTCTAGCCTTCATCTTCAACCTTGAGCTCTCCTAGGGTTTCAGAAAACCCTAACCATGCGTGACCTTCTCTCCCTCTGTTCTCTCTCTACACGCCATGGATTCACACGATATGAAAAGCAAAATTCCTCCATTTCTTTCCCTCTACAAGTCTATAACCATAGTTACTTTGAAACTCAAACAATCAGCTAATTCGATAAGTGGAACAGAGGGAAATCGCCATTAATACCTGATATGAAACCTCTCCAATTCCCCACAAAACTCATCCTAAACTGATCTACACTTCCTCATGATCATAGCATGCTACTCTACTAACATTTTCGTGCCTTAATCCAAGAGTTAAGAGCCTCAACAGAATTAACACATCATGCTCAAACTTCATGAAATCTTCTCAAATTCATCCAAAACAATCCCCTACCCTACCTTAACCGTTCTACACTATCAAAACCTATTAACCCTAACTAATTCATGCTATACGAAGAGAAAACAAACCTGGTGTAATTCCTTGATACAGGTGTTGAGATCTTCAAATCAACTGCTTGTGATGAAGGGAATGTGATCAGTAGGCTTGGTGATTACTTCTGTATGCAACGAGTGTGGTTCTAAGGCCTTGAATTACTCACTTCCAAAGTTCATGCTTCTTGAATGATAATGGTGAATGGTTCAATTCCTTCCTCAATTTGACAAATGAAAGTGTGGATTCTGATCCTTGTGTGATGATGATGAAGACTCAATCAAGAATAGTGAAGATTGGTGAGAAATTGAGGGAGTTTGAGAAGCTTATGCAAGAATGGGAAAATGAATGAAAATTGAGGTTTTGAACAAATGGGAGCACCAACCCTTGCATGAACCAACTTGCATGAATATATAGATGGCATTAGAACTTCCTAGAAGCTTGGAGAAGTTTCTCTTGTGCAAATTCCCTTGGATGTTGATTATGTAACTTTCAATTCAAGCAACCATGGATAACTATCAAATTATGAACTAAACTCAAAATTCCACTTTAGCCAATGTCTTTAAAATGCCCTTTCCATTCAAAATGACCTATAATCTTGCATCATTTGGCCAAGATATGAAAAATCTCATTTTTTAAGCCATTTTTCTTCATTAAATTCAACAATTTTGAAACCTTGTGCTATGAACTTTTCAAATCTCTCATGGTCACTTTTCTAGACTCAAAATGTCATTTGGAGCAAGTTTGATGTTGTAAGTTTTTCCATTTGAGGCCTCCTTGTATGAGTTTTGGACATAGGTTAAAATGACCTGTAATTCACAAATGACCAAAATACCCTTTGCTTGCCAAGACCATAAGTAGAGTTCCCCAACTCATATGAAGACATACCATACCATTCTAGAAAGCTAAGACAATAAGGAACAATTCTTATGTTGACCAGAAATTCATTTGACATCTCCTTGAGGGGTAAAAATTTCTTGGAAGTCAAATCACTTTCACAGACAAAATTTCAGATACCTCAGATGACCTGTAACTTGCAAGGATCATAACTTGAGTTCTATAAATCTCCTTGATGTCTACCACCACTCAAATTAAAGGTATTGAGATCCTCTACAAGTTTCATGTTGGCAAAGAAGCCATTTGAAGCTTGCATTTTGACTTATCTTGCTTGGAAATTTGACCTAAACTAGGGGATTTTACATAGAAACCCTAATTTAGAAACTCCTCTTCTCATTGATTTCTCTTGATTCCTGCTTAGCATAACAACATATCCTTATTCTCCATGTCAAATGATGAACCCCACATCTCTCCAATAGCCCTTAATGCCTTTCAATCAGTCAATTGACCTAGGGTTGACCCAGATGAAACCCTAGTTGACTGTCTTCAACTGCAGTTCTTGTGGTCCCATCAACAACTTGTTTTCTTCTCCAAATGACTTTCTAAGTCCTCCAAGATGTCTAGATACTCCCCATGCTCTCAATTCACAACTCATAATTCCCTTGTTGATCCTCAGACACCCTCAGTTAGGAGATATACTCAGTGCTTGATCCACTGAACTCCCTGCTTTCAAATTCTTTCTTGATGACTTGAATGAGATTGAATTAGGATAATGACCTCTGGATAGGCCTCTAGAGATGAGAATAATGCTTGATCCCCTGTTGAATGACTTGTTATGCTTATGCTATGCAGATGGTTAGGCTATGTACATGACTCTATATGCAAATGCTAATGATATTGAAACATAAACCAAGTGAATAAGGTTGAGCAAATTTTAGGGTGCAACAGCTGCCCCTATTCAAGCGACTTGGACCCGATTGGGTGAAGAGCGAACGACCTTCAAACATTCGAGGTACGAGACGGTTGAATACTAATGAACCTGGAAATTTGCCAACCGCAGAAATAAACTGCACCCCTGTTTGGGTAACGACATCCACTGCCTGGATCTGACTGTTTGCAGCCGCTCACTGATCTCGTAACGACCACGCTGGGGATAACAGATTGCTTGCTTGTCCACATTAGGACTCTGTCTGTCATTAATACGAAGAAATCTCAACTAGAACCTGTCCACGTTAGGACTCCACTTGCTGTTAACCCAGAAAAATCTCGGCAACTCCGCTGGGGGATATTCCAATAAATCGTCCACGTTAGGAATAGACTCTTCCACGTTAGGAATAACACCATCCACATAAGGAATCGTCTCTTCTGCATCTGTCCACGTCAGGACTAAACTTTCCATCTTTCCACGTCAGGATGCAATCTTCTTTTTCCACGTAAGGAGAACCGTATCAATCTGTCCATGTAAGGACTCCAGTACAACTCGATATGTCTGCGTCAGGACTCCAATCTTTCCGCGTAAGGAATACAACTTTGGTTCTGAACCTGTCCACGTTAGGACTCACCTTTCCACGTAAGGAGTACATCATTCTTCCACGTCAGGAATCAACTTTTCTTGAATCCGTCCACGTAAGGACCCCAATCTCTCCACGTAAGGAAACCAACTCTTTCCGATTTGTCCGCGTCATGACTACATTTTTCCACGTAAGGAATGCCATCTTAATCTGTCCATGTAAGGACTCCGCTCTTTCCACGTAAGGAATCCTCCTCCTATGTGTCCGCGTAAGGACTCAATCTTTTCCATGTAAGGAACACGATCTCCTTTCCCCGTAAGGAACCATTTTTCTGATTTGTCCACGTCATGACTACATTTTTCCACGTAAGGACCTGAAGTTCTCTTTCTCTTCCACGTAAGGAACACGCCTTCTTTCCACGTTAGGCATACTTCTTCTTCTGAATCCGTCCACGTCAGGACTAAATTTTCCACGTAAGGAATCTATCTTCTTCTTCCACGTTAGGAATAACTTCTTTGATCTGTCCGCGTCAGGACTAAACTCTTCCACGTCAGGAATAATCTCTTTCTTTCCACGTCAGGAATCAATCTTGATATGTCCGCGTGAGGACTCAATCTTTCCACGTAAGGAAACCCATTCTTTTCCACGTAAGGAATCTCATCTTTCCACGTTAGGAATAAACTCGTCTCTTATGCGTCTGTCCACTTCAGGACTGAACTTGCTTTTCCATGTAAGGAACTGAAGCTTCTTTTTCCCTGTAAGGAATAAACCTGTCCACGTCAGGACTCACGTTTCGTCTTGATTTGTCCACGTCAGGACTCACCTCTTGACTTGCTGAGGAAATAAAACTTGTCCACGTCCGGACTTGTGCGTCTTCAACTTGCTTGTGAAATAAGACTTGTCCACGTCAGGACTCCACACTCAATCAATACCGATAACCCGAACCGGTCCACGTTAGGACTAACACACATCGTCAACTTGAGGAAATGTCCACGTTAGGACTCTACATTCCCACAATCTTCTTTAGCACAAAGAAAACCTGTCAATAAAATTGTCCACGTTAGGACTCCTCCTTCCACCAATTTCTTATCACTGACGTTACAGCAACTTTGAGGTTGGCTCTACTGGGGACATTTGGCAACCAAACTTCCGGACGCCTGTTCTGATAACCGGCGGTAGCCTCTGAAGTTCTGATTCATGAATCCTTTGATGACAAACAACTCCGCTTGGGGGATAAGGAGAAACTTATCCTGCTGACTCTGGCGGGGACAACACAAGAAATTCATAAATAACTTTGTTCGGAGACACAGAGAAACTTCATCTTGACAACTCTGTGGGGAGTAGTGTCAAGGCTGACACCTCGTAGGATGTCTTATGTCGAGATCTTGAATGCTTGATAATTCACTTGAGCAGGGGCTCTCTCTACCTGCATGAGAAACAATACTTGAAACAAACAGTTAACCAACCTGGTTTATGTTTCAAAAAATGCGCATGTTTGACGGCGATGCAATGCTCCATTCGACATGGAAATACTACACTTTATTTGGTGGATGCAAGTACGACCCTATATGCCAATGCAACCGCAGACTTGAACTGCTGGGTACAGGAACTGCTTCAGCAAAATAAATGCTGAAGATAATGCCAACTCCGCTGGGGATAGCCAGGTGCTACAGGATTATTCCAGCAAAATAAATACCGGAAGAGTGAAGTCGACTCAGTTGGGGAATTGGGAGCTCGAACCAACACCTCACTGCAGTAACATCCTGCTGGGGAATATACCTCTGCTGGGGAATACCAGATGCGCCTGGCATAATCAGACTTCTGCTGGAAAGTGAACGGATATTACACAGTATCCCTGACAAAATGAATGCCGGGACCCACAACCAACTCTGCTAGGGAGAGTCTTAATCTTCGAGTTCTACTGGGAGGAAAGAACACTTGCTGAAAGGGGAGAACTCCGCCGGGGATGGGATGATTCTCTTGGGAAAAAATCAACTGACTCCGCTGGGAGAGAGTAAATGACCCTGCAAGGAAAGGTAAACTGCCTGACTACAGCTCGCAAACATTAATCTTCTGCGGCTAAACCAACTCCGCTCGAGACAAGGGAATCCTTCTGGGGGGACACCACACTGTCTGAATACAGCCTTACGATCTTGGAATCGTCAATTCTGTTGAGGGTAAACGACTCTGCAGGAACACGTCCTTTTGGATAGGCTACGACTAGCCGGGGAATTCGATCCTTCTTCGATAAGGAACATGCATGACCTGCGTGGAGGTCGTGTCTTTTATTATTGCAATCTTTTGATCATCTTCCTCGTACGGTTATGAAACCTGCAACAACACAGACAAGACAAGCCTATGCAACCAAATCAATTCAGGTTAGTGACGTTATTTTCAGTTAATTCAAAGCTTTAGCGATCGTTGGCAAGGGCCAGTGACGTTATACACATACTAGTTTCATCAAACTTAGGCGTTAATCATGCACAAAACAGTAAAGAATAGTGTCAAGTACTGAATAACGTATTTTATTGATTGGGCCCCTGAATGGGCGGAATTTTTGTACACGGGATGTAACTCCTGAAAAGAGGAAGCTACACAAAGCAAATATACAAGTATGCACAGGAAGCATAAATATATCGACAAACTAAATTTTGTACACATGTCGGCAACGGGATGCAGACGAACACCACGAACTGATCCTCCTATGACTCGTCCGACTCTAATGCTTTCTCGGTATCCATACTTCCAAAGAGATTGTATCCGATAGTCGACCCCCCAGGTATATTCTCCCGCGTTGATGCTCAGTGCAATGTCAAATTCGGACCGCAGTCATTTGCTTTTCAAATCCCTAACTTTTGCGTGAACCGCCCTTTACGGGTTTTCAGTTCACCGGGATACCCCTTTTTGCCGAAGCCGCCCAGTGTAGGTTTTCAACTTCGCGGGTGTACATTTTTTCAATTTTATCCCTAATTTTTGCCCGAACCTTTCATTCTGTTTTTGGTTCGCCAGGATGCCCCATTTTTGCCTGGACTCTCTTTTTCTGTCCAGCGGGTCTATTTTAAGCAAAGTATTTTTTAACTGCGTCCGAATTCACGGGCGACGCAAAGTCTTCTCCGTCCATGGTGGACAACAACAACGCTCCTCCTGAAAAGACCTTCCTGACAATGTATGGCCCTTCGTAGTTGGGGGTCCACTTGCCCCTGTGATCTGCTTGCGGCGGGAGAATCCTTTTCAGCACCAGGTCGCCCGTCTGAAAGCTTCGCGGATGTATCTTCTTGTCGTACGCTTTCTTCATTCGGCTCTGGTACAAACGACCGTATGCTAGAGAAGCTAGCCTCTTCTCATCCATCAAACTCAGTTGATTCAACCTGTCTTTCACCCATTCTGCCTCGTCCAGCTGAACGTCTCGCAATACCCTCAGAGAAGGGATCTCGACTTCTAATGGTAGCACCGCTTCCATTCCATATACCAACGAAAACGGAGTTGCCCCGGTTGATGTGTGTACCGTCGTACGATAACCGTGCAAAGCGAAAGGTAGCATCTCGTGCCAATCCTTATAGGTCACCACCATTTTCTGAACGATCTTCTTGATATTCTTATTGGCCGCCTCAACAGCGCCATTCATCTTGGGTCGGTAAGGGGAGGAGTTGTGATGTTCGATCTTGAAATTCTGACAGAGCTCCTTCATCATTTTGTTGTTCAAGTTTGAACCATTATCCGTGATTATCCGCTCGGGGATTCCATATCGGCAAATGATATCTCTCCTGATGAATCTGGCCACCACTTGCTTAGTTACGTTTGCGTAAGACGCCGCTTCTACCCACTTGGTGAAATAATCGATTGCTACTAGGATGAACCGATGCCCGTTAGAAGATGTCGGCTCGATCTTTCCAATCATATCGATTCCCCACATCGAGAATGGCCATGGCGATGACATCACATTTAGAGGACTCGGAGGCACATGGATCTTATCAGCATAGATTTGACATTTGTGGCACTTCCTTGCGAACTTGAAACAATCAGTTTCCATAGTCAGCCAAAAATAACCTGCCCGCAGCAGCTTTCTCGTCATGGCATGTCCACCAGCATGCGTACCAAAGGTACCTTCGTGTATTTCCTCCATGAGCAACTTTGCCTCTTTTTCATCTACACAGCGCAACAGCACCAAATCGTGGTTCCTTCTGTATAAGACGCCATCCGGATTCAAGTAGAAATTACCCGCTAATCTCCTGAGAGTCTTCTGATCTTGACTGGATGCCCCAGCCGGATACTCTTTATTCTTCAGGAAATTAAGGATATCGAAATACCATGGTTTGTCATCAGATGCTCCATCAATAGCAAATACATAAGCTGGTCTGTCAAGCCGAGAGATAACGATTCGGGGAGCCTCATTCCAGAAGTTGACTTTGTACATGGAAGACAAAGTGGCCAGGGCGTCAGCCATTTGATTCTCTGCCCGCGGTACATGATGCAATTCAACCTTGTCGAAGAAAGGCAACAATCTCCTTGCATAATTCATGTAATGTATCAAATTGGGCTGCCGTGTCTCCCATTCCCCTTTGATCTGATTCACCACCAGAGCTGAGTCTCCGTATACGTCCAGATGTTTGATTCGCAAATCAATGGCTTCTTCCAGCCCCATTATACAAGCTTCGTATTCGGCCTCATTATTGGTAACAGCAAAGGTCAGTCGGGCAGTAAACGGGATGTGCGACCCGTGTGGCGTGGTGATGATTGCCCCTATTCCGCTACCGTAAGCATTCACGGCTCCGTCAAATATCATCTTCCATTTGGAACCCAACTCTGGTCCTTCGTCTGGCAACGGCTCTTCACAATCTTTCATCTTTAGGTACATGATATCCTCGTCAGGAAAATCAAACCTCATCGATTGGTACTCTTCAATAGGCTGCTCCGCCAGATACTCAGACAGCACACTCCCCTTTATAGCCTTTTGCGAGACGTATTGAATGTCATATTCAGTCAAGACCATCTGCCAACGGGCAATTCTTCCTGACAACGCCTGCTTTTCAAATACGTATTTGATAGGATCCATCTTCGAGATGAGCATGGTTGTATGATTCAGCATGTACTGCCTCAAACGCTTGGCGGCCCAGGCTAGCGCGCAACAAGTTTTCTCCAGCATTGAATATCGCGATTCGCAGTCTGTAAATTTCTTACTCAAGTAATAGATCGCATGCTCTTTTCTTCCCGTCTCGTCGTGCTGACCGAGAACACAACCCATGCTTCCCTCAAGAACCGTCAAATACATTATCAAGGGTCTCCCTGCCACTGGGGGTATCAAAATAGGAGGCTCCTGCAAATACTGCTTTATTTTATCAAACGCCTTTTGACAATTTTCGTTCCACGTTACTGCTTGATCTTTCTTCAACAGCTTGAATAATGGTTCACACGTGGCCATTAGGTGAGATATGAACCGGGCGATGTAGTTCAACCTCCCTAAAAACCCGCGCACCTCTTTCTCTGTTTTAGGCGTCGGCATTTCTTGAATTGCTTTTATTTTAGCAGGATCGACCTCTATTCCTTTTTCGCTTACAATAAACCCCAGCAGCTTACCCGATCTCACCCCGGAGGTGCATTTATTAGGGTTCAGCCTCAGCCTGAACTTCCTAAGCCTTTTAAATAACTTCAACAGATTCACCAGATGCTCTTCCTCCGTCTGGGATTTGGCAATCATATCGTCAACATAAACTTCGATCTCTTTATGCATCATGTCATGGAAAAGAGTCGTCATCGCACGCTGATATGTTGCCCCAGCATTTTCAAACCAAAGGGCATCACTTTGTAGCAAAATGTTCCCCAAGGCGTTATGAAAGTAGTCTTCTCCATATCCTCTGGCGCCATTTTAATTTGATTATAGCCCGAAAAGCCATCCATGAAGGAGAATACGGAGTATTGAGCAGTATTATCAACTAACACGTCAATGTGAGGAAGTGGAAAATCGTCTTTTGGGCTTGCTTTATTCAAATCTCTATAGTCCACGCACATTCGAACCTTGCCATCTTTCTTTGGCACTGGTACGATGTTAGCAACCCATGAGGGATATTTTGTCACAGCCAGGAAACCAGCGTCCCACTGTTTTTGGACTTCCTCTTTGATCTTCACTGCCATATCTGGTCGAGTTCTGCGAAGCTTTTGCTTGACTGGCGGGCAATTTTCTTTCAGTGGCAGGCGATGCACAACCATATCTGTATCGAGCCTCGGCATATCTTCATATGACCAAGCGAATACATCATTATACTCCCTGAGCATTTCAACCAGTCTTCGCTTGATATCACTCTGTAGTGCGGCTCCGATACGAATATTCTTCTCGACCCCTTCCGACCCCAAGTTGATAATTTCGATGACCTCATCGTGTGGCAGAATGGCTCTTTCCTCTTGCTTTACCAACCAAGACAGTTCTTCAGGAACGTCGCTATCTTCGACAACCTCTTCTTCGGCCTGAAATACCGGGTGTTCAAAGTCGGGACGAGTCATAGGTGATTCAAGGATGTCCTCTGAAAATGTTATCCTGCAAAAGGAACGGTTAAGTGCTTCAAAATGCGGATAAAGCGAATGACCATGTTGCCATTTTATTGACAAATATAAAACAAGAAAGACAGGGATTACAGTATTTGCACATGAAAAAACGCCGTTTATTTAATGATTAACACGCAATGTTCATAACAACACAGCCCTAAGCAAATCCTGATGCCCCGGGCAAGACATCAGATTATTCAACAATTAATAAAGCAAAGCATTACTGTTTAAAAGTCACAGGAACAAGCTCCTGAATAGACCAGTTGCACAGTCCTTGTCCTGGCGTGCTTGGCTGAATCCAGGCATCCATATCACAGTCGCTGTCTCCTTCGTCAGACCCCGAAGCAGCATTGACGGTTTCATGACACACTCCACTGGCAGAGATGGTGATTGGCCCTCTGAAACGGGGCGCTCCCACGGCAGGAGTTGACGACGACGGTTGGTATCCCAGCCCGAACTGGTCCATCTTCACAGGAATGTCCACCCAGCCCTTTGCTTCTCCTGCTTCTACTAGAGCTTGAGCTTCTTTATACGATGAGACGGCTATCTCCGACGCTTTGCTCGGCCCAGGACCTTTGTCCTTGATACGCAACCCTTCAAATGCCTGACAGGGTGTTTCGTGGATCTCTCCGTCGACCTCCACATATTTAAACGACGACAAATGGCTGACCAGGATGTCTTCTTCTCCGCATACAGTGACTACGCTGTCTCCGACCATATATTTTAACTTCTGATGTAGGGTGGACGTGACTGCCCCCGCCCCATGAATCCAGGGTCTTCCAAGCAAGCAGCTGTACGCAGGCTGTATATCCATGATATAAAACTCAGTTGCGAACACCTCCGGCCCCACCTGTAGAGGCAACGTTATTGACCCGAAAACGTTTCTTCGCGTACCGTCAAACGCCCTAACCACCAAGTCACTGGGCGTGCACCGGATTCCGCTAACATCCAGCTTCATCATTGCCTTCTTAGGCAGCACATTCAGAGACGACCCGGTGTCAACCAATACGTGCGACATTACTGATCCTCTACACTCGACAGATACGTGCAGCGCCATATTATGGTCTCTCCCTTTCGGGGTCAAATCAAAGTCGGTAAAGCCCAAGCTGTGGCCTGCATTCACATGTGCCAACACTCCTTCCAGCTGATTCACGGAGACGTCCTGAGGTACAAAAGAAGTATCCAGGACTTTCAGCAAAGCATTTCTGTGAGCTTCCGAACACAACAGCAATGATAGGATAGATATTTTGGACGGCGTCTGCTGCAGATGCTCCACAATCTTATAATCACTTTTCCGAATCAAGCGCATGAACTCTTCTACATCTTTCGACGCCGATTCTTTGTCACTTGCTTGCACTGGGACATTCTCAACCGCTTTCCCTTTTCCTTTCGCTAGTCTTTCGGCCTCCACTTCAGGGGATATAAAGATCCTACCACTCCTTGTCATACCTCCCGAACCAACAACATTATCCACAGTCTCGGCTGGCTGCTTATTAACATCAACCTTTATCCCGTCACAATACACCTCCAACCCATATGACCACGGGACTGCTCTCGTGCTCTCGTACGGGATCGGTCCGGCCTTAGTTATGGTGATCGGTGGGCGCTGAGCTGGTGCTGTGATAGTGATTGTCTTTCGAGGAATCGTTACCGTGGCCACATTACTCCGACTATCTGGTACCGCCCCTGCAGGCTCTTCAGTTGCTGCTCGGTCAAACTGCAATATGCCTTCATCAATTAAAGCCTGAATGCCCTTCTTCAAGTCGTCACACCCCCCAGCTAGGGTCCAGCATTCTAAGCAATATTCGTCACATCCCGGGTAAACACCCCCTTGTAACAGTCGGCTCTTTATCTCGCTCAGCGGCGTCTTTAAATCGTCGACATTCATAATCAGATTTAACCCTTCCTCAGTCAGAATGGCGTTTGCCCCGTGATTAGGCATGGGTTTCTGCACTATATTCGGACCTGCCGTTCCGAAATTGATAGTCTTATTGTCCAAAAGATCCTGCACAGCATGTTTAAAAGCATGGCAACCCTCTATATCGTGGCCCGGGGCCCCAGAATGAAACTCACAGTGCCTGCTTGCGTCATAACCAAATGGGGGAGCTCCCGTTATCGGTGCCAGAGTTCTTTTCTCTACCAGGTTCAATCCCAACAATGTCTGCAACAAATCTGCATAGGTTGAGGGAGGCTTCTCAAACACTCTTCTCGGTTTACCACCCTGGACTCTTCGCTGAGCCTGCTGTGCCCCCTGTTGAGGCTGTTGCTACTGTTGCATTGGCTGTTGCTGAACCGGTTGTTGTTGCTGGAGTGGTTGTTGTTGATACGGGATAGTAACACTCGCCACCTGCTGCGGCTGACGATATTGACCTCGTCCCCTGCCTCGGCCTCCAAATACTGCGCTTGCCTCGCCCTGACGGCGCCCACCAAGAGCCTTCCTATTACTGCCAGATGCAGTTGATTCCTCAACCTGGAATTTTCCTTGCTTAATGTTACGTTCAATCTTTTCTCCCATCAGAATTAGGTCTGAAAAACTGGCCAGAGACGTGTGGAACAGCATATCATGAAACAGACCTGTGAATGTGCCGACAAACATGTCATTCATTTCCTTATCTTCTACAGGAGGACGGACCCTGGCAGCCATATCGCGCCACCTTTACGCGTACTCTTTAAAGCTCTCCCCCTTCTTCTGCGACAGTCCCGCCAACTGGACCCGATTGGGTGCCAAGTCGCTGTTATACTTGTAGTGAGCTACAAATGCCTCTGCTAATTGCTTCCATGTCTTGATATCAGTTGGCTCCAACCCCATGTACCACTCTAGGGAAGGACCCGACAGACTATCTTGAAAGAAATGCATTAGCATTCTTTCATCAGTTGAGTATGCAGACATCTTTCTGTAATAAGCTCGTACATGCACTTTTGGACATGTGTCCCCTTTATACTTATCAAACGCAGGAGCTTTGAATTTGATTGGCACCCTCAAACCAGGTACTAAACCCATTGTTGCCATGTCCAAACCCACAGCACTTTGGTTCAGGACTCCCCTCATCTGCTCTTCCAGCATTCTGATCTTCTGGGAGTCATCCATCGGCCCTTCGAAACCTCCTCCGGAGAAAGCGTCCTCCTGCTGATCTTCTTGCCACATACCGTTTCCAGCCCCATACCCATCATATCCATTATTACGTCCAGCTCTGATCTGATTCATCCCCGGACCTCGGCCTCTGTTGCCGTACCCTTGAACACCTCCAGCAGGACCAGAAGCCATAAATCCAGCACCGTTTCCATTTCCAAAACCTCCGTAACCCTGGTGGGTCGCACCATAACCGTCCTGCCCAAAGCCCTGAGCATTAAAGCCATATTTTCCCGCATTATCGAATCCCTGATCATTGAATCCGAATCCAGCATTGACGAAGCCATTGCCTCCCATGTTATCTCCCAAATTGACATCACCCAGCCCAACGTTATGGACAGCAGTCTCATTCCCAACTCCGACGTTACCATTCACAGCTGCGGTAGCGTTGTTGACATTAGCAGCAGGTATATTGACTACAGGTGGAGCCACTGGCGTGGGAGTGCCGTCTCCATGAACAGTATCGACCCGTACAGACTGATGATCCTCGTTACCGTGACCAGCATTTCGGGCTAACAGAGGTTGGACCATGGCCTGCAAATTCTCCTGACCCTTTGCAATAGCTTCCATGGTCTGCATAAAGAGAGCGAGCTTCTCGCGCACATCTTGCATCTCGTTCTGCATTTGATCCATGATTCTTCGACAGTTGGTGCGAGTAGAATAGCGGTGCGGGTGCTGATCTGCAATCCTGGAAAGTACCTGGTACAGAGCAGGAAATAAGACACTTATTCAAAGATTACCTGTAATGCAATATGAATATGAATGCAATGCAATGTGTCTGTGCATTAGGGAAGTTCATTCCCCCAGTTCTAGTGTAAAGGTGCCAGTGCGGTGACAGTGCTGACAATAGGAATATCGGAGCTGAATCATAGAAAGCCTCATATATTGCTGAGAAAACCAGAATACAATGTCGCTGAGAGTACAACAAGAAGGCATGACCTCAACCAACAATCCTGGTGATGGTCAGCACTATGCAAATAAAGCATACAAGTTACTACATGAAATGATCAAATCCTCCCAAAAGTCTGGTATTCTTCTATCAACTTCTTGGTCTCTGGATGACTTGGTCGATCAAGCAGCCCTTCAACAAGTTGGTTTCTCTTCTTAAGAACACGGCGCACGTCTTCAGCAGTTTCTTCCCATGTCGCTTCTCCGAAGCAATCTTCTAATTTTCGCTTTTGAGACACCGCTTCATCCCTGCCTTTGATTGCCTTGTTTAGTGCATGCTGGACACTATACCGGGTCATCACCTCTTCCTCACACTTCTTGATGCTAGACTTCAGCTTCTCTTCGAGGTCGGAGATTTGCTGCCTCAGCTTATCTTCCCTCTTCTTATTGTTGGTGAGTGTAGCATTCCAAGTCTTATTGCAGGAAGAGATCTCTCGGTGAGCGATGTCAAGCGCCTTCTTCTTGGATTCAAGCATGTCATGGGAACTTCTGAACTCTTGCCCCAGACGTTCGCGCTTTTTCTTTTCCTCAGTTAACTCAACCCCTAACCTGTTTAACAGCTCGATTTGTTGTTGGAAAGCATATACGGCCTTGTTTTTCTCACTGCGTACCTGAGCTAGCTCTTGCTCTAACCCTTCATTGATCTTCATCAAGGCTTCTTTTTCTTTCACAACTTGCTCGTAGGCTTCCATGGAAACAGTAGTTGGCTCTGCTACCGGAATGGGAACAAGAACTGGTGCATCTGGAAATGGCATCCTCAACTGACTCGCTCTCTCCTGGATCCACTCTCTGTAAGGTGCATAGGCTTGACAGTCGTTCTTCCCTAACAACGGCTTCCCTTTGCGGTTAATACGTGTCCAGGCATGCTGCAGCTCAGCTAGTAATTCTCCCTTCAGATCACCTGTGAAGTACAGAGATTCCTGTACTTCCTCTTTCTGAGGTGGATTCTTCAGTGCGTATCCGAACTGGCGAATGAATAGAGAAGGGTTGTAATTGATACACCTTTTTCTTCCTATCAGTGGCACATTGGGGTACCCAGAACAACTGAAGATGAGCTCGGATCCCAACAAATCTCGATCAAACCACTCCATGTCTTCCGACGATAGCCTCATCAGGCGCTCTGGCCAACCAGCTGGGACTGTAGTCTCTGCAACAGATCTTCTCTTAGGAAGGTGACTCTCAAACCACCTACTCAACAAGGGTACACACAGATGAACATTCTTCCCTCTTCCCTTCTCATTCTTGTAATGCAGTGAGTGGTAGAGATCTCCGAGTAAGGTAGGTACAGGATTACCAGCGGCAAACAAGTAGAAGGCGTCGAAGTCCACAAAATCCGGTATATTGGGGAACAGCACTATGCCATAAATGCACAAGGCCAACACATTATTGAAAGCAACCCAGCACCCGCTCTTGGCATACTCTTGGGCTTTACCAACTAAGAATTGGAGTGAGAAGCCTGGAACTCCACGGGAAACAGTAGTCACCAGTTCAGAAGCATCAATATGCAAGGCTTTTGCCAAATCCTCCGGCTTGGGCTTGGCGTCATAATGAATGAATGGAACCTGGTTCTGCACGGGCAGCTCAACATACTCAGCGTATTCCTCCAGGGTTGGTCCCATAATAAAGTCAGAGAACGTAAAACACCTCAAAGCAGGGTCGTAGAATTGCATCAGAGCATACAACCCATCCAACTCTACCTCTGTAGGTTTACACACCAATATCAGTAGTCTACCATAACTCATCCGGAAGCTCCTACGAACACCCTCATCAGCAAGAGAGATCAACCCCAGTAATGGAACAATATCAGGAGTAGGCAATTTGTAAGCAACTGTCCTCCTCAAGCTAGTCATGATCAAACACTCAGAAGTCTGGGCACTAGAACTAGGGAAATGCAAATGCACCTGAAGCACAGACACACGTTAGTGAAATGCAAATGGTAATGGATATGCAGTAATGCAATGCAAGTAACATGCAACAGGGGCCAAAGCTGTAGCTGAATAGTCTGAACCCAATCAAGAAGTCTCAGACAGATTCTCTAGAAGTCCTCAAACCCTGGTCTCGGATAGACCTAAAACAAAGCTCCAATACTGGTCTCTAATAGACCCCATAATCATAACCTGAATGGTCTCTGGCAGACCTCAAATCATATCTCCCCCTGGTCTCTGACAGACCTCAGAACACATCTCCACATAGTCTCTGACAGACCTCGGAACACACCAACTGGTCTCTGACAGACCTTAGAACCCTCCATAAATATCCAAGATCCTGATCAACAAACCGGTGGTCTGAAGGTCTAGTTACCTGCATAACCCTGAATCCCCTCACAGGTGGGTGGCCCTATAACTGGCACAAGGTACGGCATCCTATGCGGTCGTCGGCGTCACAGACTTTCAGGGTTGATGATACGATTCCCAGAAGGAGTGGCATCATCAATCCCTGAAGAGGCCTCACTTAGCCAACTTCCAAATGATCGGTCCCTAGAGTCGACAATTCAACTAACCAGCAACCCACGCCAACCAAAGGAAGGGGCAGGAGGCCAACCAGATGAACCTCGTCTGAGTGTAGATTTCATGGGACACCAAAGCAAGCAAAGCAAGCGGGCACCCACTAATTTCTACTCTAATTCTAGGTGCACTCAAGCCCAGGTCCGGCTTATCTCTCAATATCAGAACACCCGTCACACCCCAGATACAGCAACAATAATCAATATATATAATGCTGAAAGTACAAGGTTAGAAATACAAAATAACTCCATACAAAATCCTCGACGGGAAACAAGCGCTAGGATTGACTCTCTTAAGGGACGTTGGATCCCAAATGCATAAGAACTATCGCAGTCCTTAGCAGCCAGGGGACGTTCGATCCCCAGCAGAGTCGCCAGCTGTCGCTACTGCGAAAATCGGCGCCGGCTGACAGAAGAGTCGCCACCGTGCGTTATTTATCCCACGGGAGGGAAAGGAAACGCTCAGAGTAAACCTCGCACAACACGGGAAAGGTATGGTCGTCGCAACCAAAACCTGGGTTCGGGAGTCGGTTACGCAAGGGGAAGGTATTAGAACCCCTCACGTCCGTCGTACTCGACGGGATCCACGCTTGTTTTCGGGTATGGATTGTTATTCTATCTACTCTAAAGGTCAGGGGTTAAAAAGAAAAGAGGATGAAAATAAAATGACTCGGCAAAGTATCGCACTTTATGCCTACGTATTCCCGTCTGGAACGAGAAATCAGAGTCAACGTAGTTCGCCTACCTACGGGAAAGGAGGGGAAGGTTGCTCGCTAGGATATCGCATCCTATGCCTACGTACTTTCATACAGCATGAAAGATCAGAGCAAACGTAGTTCGGGCCACGTACGACACAAGTCTGTCTTGGTTGATTTTAGTCCTTCTGAAAAGGTTTTCTTGATTAACAGTCCCGGCGGGCGAAAATGACGCTTTGATGAGTTCACATTCTTTTACGGAAGAAGTGTCTTTTATTGTGTTTGAAATCTTTATGTGTTTTTCTGTTTGTTTTGAGAAAGAAAGAGACAGAACTCTAACCTACGGTTGCGAAGGGAAACAAACTAACCTAATGTTATCATGCATGGGTTAAGACCTAGTGTCTATCATGCTCCTCTCTTGCACAGAGAGAAACAGAGATCCTAAGGGAATAGACGGAAACAGAAACAATAACAGATATAATAAAGTAGTAAAATGCATGGATGCAACAGTACAAGCGAGGCAAGGGAGTCCTACTCAACCTCGAACCTAGAAAACAATAGGCGAAAGTGAACAGGATTCACTTTCAACCCAACAGGGTAAACAGCAAACAATACAGTCCAGAAAACCAATCAATACATCAGAAATGAAATACAGCAATAAAACAAACAGCTTCAGCAGCTCTGAATCAACATCTGGCTCCAAGTAATCTCCAATCAGCTACAGGCTTCAACAAGCATCAATCTCCATCTTCATGGCCTTCAGGTAAGGGCTCTGATCATCAGTCTCCCATTTGCCATGGCTTTTCTTCAAATTCAAACCTCCAAGATGAGGGATCAGTCACAAGAGTGAATGGGGTGTTAAGCAATCAGCTGACTACCAAAGGTGGTGAACAGACTGCTTTTAACACAAAAGACACTTTCTCTCAAGAGTTCTATCTCTTAGACACTATCACCAAGCCTTCCAAAGGAAGGGGGTGAGTGTCTTAGAGAGACTCTGAATCACAGAGAAGAATGGATGCAGACAAGGCAATCCATGTTTGAGAAACAAACTTTCTAACCTAGAGCTCTGCCTAGCTCCTAAATCCTAGTCTCCTCAGCATCTGCTAGCAAGAATCTTCTCTTCAACTCTGGAAGTTGAACTTCACTCTCTGGATCTCCAATGGCTTCATCTTCACAAGTCCTCAGCTCTCCCAAGTCCCCAGACAATCCCAATACCCACACAAGCCAGCAATAATCCCCAGAGGGCACACCACACCAGTCAATCAGATATATACAGTACATTAATAGCAGTAGGGGAATCCTGACTTTTCTAAGGGATCTAATAACTACCCATAGCCCCTATAGTCCCATAGCTAAACTATTCAAACCCTAAGTCCTAAGGGAAATGAATTGATTCTCCTAAGTCATCACCTAAAAAACCCTAGTTTGTTCATGTTATTCTCACCTAAACTAAACACCTAAAATTTATTTCTAAAAATGGGAACTAAATTGTATCTACAATTTTAATGTCTAACCTAAACAAACTAAAAAGAATGGGCAAAAAATATTGAAGCAATTAATAGAACAAAAAATAACAAAATCATGTATGAAATGAAATTATGTAAAATGTTATTTATTTAGAAAATATGGGAAAAATATCAAATAAAAAATAAAATGCAATTTTTATTTTTTTTAAATTTTTTAGACATCCTAAAGAAAAATATGCAAAAAGAATGAATTAAAAATAATGTTTTTTCCATTTATTATGAATTTTTAAAAATGAATGAAAAATGAAAAGAAAATATAATGAATAAATGGAAAGGGGTGAGAAAAGTAAGGAAATCCAGTTCAAACATTTGGGCTTCGCGCGTGTGGGGGTGCCAATAGTCATCAGAGCCCAATTCCCCTACTTAAATGAAACGGTGTGTTTCATCTTTTAAAATTTCCCTCCGTTTCTCAGAGTGCACGTGGACCGTTGGATGGGAATTCCAGTCAAAGGTCAAGCTGGGATCGTGTGGTCTAGCCTTCATCTTCAACCTTGAGCTCTCCTAGGGTTTCAGAAAACCCTAACCATGCGTGACCTTCTCTCCCTCTGTTCTCTCTCTACACGCCATGGATTCACACGATATGAAAAGCAAAATTCCTCCATTTCTTTCCCTCTACAAGTCTATAACCATAGTTACTTTGAAACTCAAACAATCAGCTAATTCGATAAGTGGAACAGAGGGAAATCGCCATTAATACCTGATATGAAACCTCTCCAATTCCCCACAAAACTCATCCTAAACTGATCTACACTTCCTCATGATCATAGCATGCTACTCTACTAACATTTTCGTGCCTTAATCCAAGAGTTAAGAGCCTCAACAGAATTAACACATCATGCTCAAACTTCATGAAATCTTCTCAAATTCATCCAAAACAATCCCCTACCCTACCTTAACCGTTCTACACTATCAAAACCTATTAACCCTAACTAATTCATGCTATACGAAGAGAAAACAAACCTGGTGTAATTCCTTGATACAGGTGCTGAGATCTTCAAATCAACTGCTTGTGATGAAGGGAATGTGATCAGTAGGCTTGGTGATTACTTCTGTATGCAACGAGTGTGGTTCTAAGGCCTTGAATTACTCACTTCCAAAGTTCATGCTTCTTGAATGATAATGGTGAATGGTTCAATTCCTTCCTCAATTTGACAAATGAAAGTGTGGATTCTGATCCTTGTGTGATGATGATGAAGACTCAATCAAGAATAGTGAAGATTGGTGAGAAATTGAGGGAGTTTGAGAAGCTTATGCAAGAATGGGAAAATGAATGAAAATTGAGGTTTTGAACAAATGGGAGCAACAACCCTTGCATGAACCAACTTGCATGAATATATAGATGAGATTAGAACTTCCTAGAAGCTTGGAGAAGTTTCTCTTGTGCAAATTCCCTTGGATGTTGATTATGTAACTTTCAATTCAAGCAACCATGGATAACTATCAAATTATGAACTAAACTCAAAATTACACTTTAGCCAATGTCTTTAAAATGCCCTTTCCATTCAAAATGACCTATAATCTTGCATCATTTGGCCAAGATATGAAATATCTCATTTTTTAAGCCATTTTTCTTCATTAAATTCAACAATTTTGAAACCTTGTGCTATGAACTTTTCAAATCTCTCATGGTCACTTTTCTAGACTCAAAATGTCATTTGGAGCAAGTTTGATGTTGTAAGTTTTTCCATTTGAGGCCTCCTTGTATGAGTTTTGGACATAGGTTAAAATGACCTGTAATTCACAAATGACCAAAATACCCTTTGCTTGCCAAGACCATAAGTAGAGTTCCCCAACTCATATGAAGACATACCATACCATTCTAGAAATCTAAGAAAATAAGGAACAATTCTTATGTTGACCAGAAATTCATTTGACATCTCCTTGAGGGGTAAACATTGCTTGGAAGTCAAATCACTTTCACAGACAAAATTTCAGATACCTCAGATGACCTGTAACTTGCAAGGATCATAACTTGAGTTCTATAAATCTCCTTGATGTCTTCCACAACTCAAATTAAAGGTATTGAGATTCTCTACAAGTTTCATGTTGGCCAAGAAGCCATTTGAAGCTTGAATTTTGACTTATCTTGCTTGGAAATTTGACCTAAACTAGGGGATTTTACATAGAAACCCTAATTTAGAAACTCCTCTTCTCATTGATTTCTCTTGATTCCTGCTTAGCATAACAACATATCCTTATTCTCCATGTCAAATTATGAACCCCACATCTCTCCAATAGCCCTTAATGCCTTTCAATCAGTCAATTGACCTAGGGTTGACCCAGATGAAACCCTAGTTGACTGTCTTCAACTGCAGTTCTTGTGGTCCCATCAACAACTTGTTTTCTTCTCCAAATGACTTTCTAAGTCCTCCAAGATGTCTAGATACTCCCCATGCTCTCAATTCACAACTCATAATTCCCTTGTTGATCCTCAGACACCCTCAGTTAGGAGATATACTCAGTGCTTGATCCACTGAACTCCCTGCTTTCAAATTCTTTCTTGATGACTTGAATGAGATTGAATTAGGATAATGACCTCTGGATAGGCCTCTAGAGATGAGAATAATGCTTGATCCCCTGTTGAATGACTTGCTATGCTTATGCTATGCAGATGGTTAGGCTATGTACATGACTCTATATGCAAATGCTAATGATATTGAAACATAAACCAAGTGAATAAGGTTGAGCAAATTTTAGGGTGCAACACCTCTTTCTCCCGAGGTCGTGTTTTACCCACGTCTTACATTGTGGACATTTCCAATTTGCTTGGCATCATGGGTGTTTTATTCCCCATCTGCCTCTTTCTCCCGAGGTCGTGTTTTACTCGCGTCTTACCTTGTGGACATTTCCAATTTACTTGGCATCATGGGTGTTTTATTCCCCAGCTGCCTCTTTCTCCCGAGGTCGTGTTTTACCTGCGTCTTACCTTGTGGACATTTCCAATTTACTTGGCATCATGTGTGTTTTATTCCCCATCTGCCTCTTTCTCCCGAGGTCATGTTTTACCCGCGTCTTACATTGTGGACATTTCCAATTTACTTGGCATCATGGGTGTTTTATTCCCCATCTACCTCTTTCTTCCGAGGTCGTGTTTTACCCGCGTCTTACCTTGTGGACAAATTTCAATTTGCTTGGCATCGTGGGTGTTTTATTCCCCATCTGCCTCTTTCTCCCGAGGTCGTGTTTTACATGCGTCTTACCTTGTGGACATTTCCAATTTACTTGGCATCATGTATGTTTTATTCCCCATCTGCCTCTTTCTCCCGAGGTCGTGTTTTACCCGCGTCTTACCTTGTGGACAAATTTCAATTTGCTTGGCATCGTGGGTGTTTTATTCCCCATCTGCCTCTTTCTCCCGAGGTCGTGTTTTATCCACGTTTTACCTTGTGGTCAAAGTCCAACTCACTTGGCACCTACCAAACAGTTTGGGTCGTGCTTATCTGACAGTTTTCCAGATATTTATTTTTCTCTCTCTGATGGTTTTCCAGATTGAGTCTTTGTTCTTTGTTCTGATGTTTTTCCAGAACTTATCTGATGGTTTTCCAGATATTTATTTTTCTCTCTCTGATGGTTTTCCAGATTGAGTCTTTGTTCTTTGTTCTGATGTTTTTCCAGAACTTATCTGTTGGTTTTCCAGATATTTATTCCTCCTTCTGATGGTTTTCCAGATTGAGTCTTTGTTCTGATGTTTTTCCAGATGCTCCCTTTAAATTCTGATGTTTTCCCAGAATCTTTCCGATGTTTTTCCGGATATATATCTTTTATTCTGATGTTCTTCCAGAACTCCTTTGTTGCTTATCTGATGTTCTCCCAGACATGTCTTCAAACTTTTTCCCATACATTTTAAATACCCTTCTAAAATGTTTCAGATGGTACCTTCAAAATATTTGTCTTCAATGTGTCCGGAGATTATTCGATGTTTTTCCGAGTATCTTTGATGTGTTTCAGAGTTCACTCGATGTTCTTCTGAATGTCTCTAATGTTTGTTTATATGTCCCTGTTATGTCTCCCATTTTCTTCTCACCTCGTTCATTGAACTTTTGAATGTTGTGGTTGTTTTCCATCCAGTTCCGCTCATGGATGATGGTTGTCGCTTCCCTGGTGTTGCTGTCTTTCCCCAGTGAGTAGTTACTCGTTGTTATACCGTTCTTTCATTTTTTGCTTGTGTGTTTGCATTTGTCTTGCATCATAAAACATCATTTAGAATTCATTGCATCTTAGCATTTGTCCTTTTGCATACCATCGGATCTAAGGGACAAAATTTCTGATTTTTTATATTTAACTATCTTTCACTATGATTCTATTCAGATTGACATCTCTCAAAACCATCTAGTGAAGATATTTAAATAGGGGCATCTGTTGCACCCCAAATTTTGACCCTTATATTTTCATCATCATTTTAGGATCATACTCATTTGTTTATCTAACCATAACCAGTTTCAAGTTTGTCTTTGTTGAATCAGAGTTCTGTACAATCGGAAATCGAGGGTTCGACAATTCAATCAGTTAATGTATTGGGTTGTTTCCCCATGGAAAATGCCTCTACACAATCAAATACACTCCATTGGGTCAAGCATGAATCCAATTTGGGGGTTTCCACACAAAGATCGGGAGCAGTACAACTTAAGATCCACGATTAGGGTTTCTAATCAAGAAAAGTCAACTGTGGTTTGACTTGTGTTCCAATGGTGGGATTATGGTCCATTAAGCTCGTATGACTTATTCAATTCTACTCAGGAAGTCTCAAAACCTCAGAGGACCCAGAACAACAACAGTCGATTCGATCGTCATCGATCGATCGTTTCGTTGACCAAAAAGTCAACCCTTCAACCATAAGGAATTTGACCTCAAGATGTGAATAAAATATGTTCCTTATATCATATTACACCTACCCATAAAACTTCATGACCATTGGATCAAGGGTTAAGAAGTAATTGCAAAAATCGGGAATTAGGGTTTCGAAAGGGGCAAGACCATAACTCCTCAACCACACATCCAAATGAAGTGGTTCAAAGCTCATTGGAAAGCTCTTGACAAATCCTACAAAAGTCTCAAAGTGGTCCATGATCAAAAAATGCATAGAATTGGAGTTATGACAAAATTCATTTTAAGAAGGGAAATAACTTAGAAAAATTCTAAGTTATTTAGCCTTTTTAAGTGTTTTTTTTTTCCAGCAACTTTGAAGGGTTTTTCAACCTAGTTGCATCTAGAATTTGGAAATTCCCAAAACATAAAAGTTATACAGCTACTTAAGGGCTTTCCAAATTGTGGTAGAACTCCTCAATATCATGTTTGAGGAGGAAGTTATGCACCATAGAAGTTGGGTCTGTCACACTTGAAACCACTTTGTCAAAACTTCTCAAATTTGGATTTTCAACAACTCAATCCATTCTCAACCATTGGATTATATTTCAATATGATATTTAGAGGGAATCATGAAAGTAAAACCAGAAGAGTGAAGGATTTGAGAGCTTGACAAGATTTGCAAGCAAGTGGCTAATATTTTAATCAAAAGTGCAAAGGAGGAAAGAGAAACTTTTCCATAAAATCTAGAGCAGCAGCCTCTCATATCCATCTAGCCTCATATCAGTCACCTCATACACATTATTCCACTTGATTTTGCTTGCTTTGAGCCCAAGAACATGATGTTTGCAGCTGCCACAAGATCATATGCAAGATTCCTTCCAAAACTCCCTCCAAAACCAAAACCTCAAATCTGCCCCAAACCTCTTCATGGGCTATAAGTAGAGGCTTCATATCATTGCATTACAGACACCAGAGCCCCTCTCAAAACCAGGGAAAACATACAACTCTCCCTCTTTCCCTCTTTGCTTGAAATTGAAGAAAACTCCCAAAATCTTCACTTTTCACCACTTTGCATTTTTCAGACCAGATCTTGTTCCAAACACTAAAACACCTCAAAGACCATATACACACCCTTAAAATGACCCTCTGAAGCTGTTCCCACCATTGGTTTCCTCAAAAAACCTTTGGATCAAAAAGTCAACTGTCCACACACCATAGTTTGACTTTCATGCACATTTCAAGCCAAATCACTCCATAAACCATTTTTCATCAATTTAACACTTTGAACACCTTCCATGTATGTTATACCAACTGTCTATAACCTAAAACCATAGTTGGAACTTCATTCTCTCAAACTGGCCACAAAGTTGCACTTTTCTTCAAAAGGAAGTAAGCTCTACCAACTTGCTCCAAGGGAATCTCTGGTTTTCTTTTTGGGCAGCTAGCTGGTATTTGGGAGTCTACAAGAGGTATGTGGCTCCAAGATTTCTCATTAATATTCATTAGCTAAAAATGTCTTGAAATCATCAGATCATGTGTTAAGATTTGGTTTGTGCTTGCTGTTATGAAGTTCTAACTATCATGTAGAGCATATAATGAATTGATGTCTGATGCTTGACATTTTCATGTTGAGCTTGCAACTGTCTCTGTTTGGATTGGTTTTGTGTTAGAATTTGGATTTTAATTGTTTTGACAACATTGGGAACTGTCATCCAAAAACAGCTTTTGATTAGTGTGTGGATTTGCCATTTAACCAACTGTTGTTGTCATGAGGGCAATATTTTGAACTTATATTTTTGCATTGTAATATAAAACTGTGGTGAAATTGTTTTGACTTAACATGTTCAAGCTATATCATTTACCTTGCCATCAAGTAATGTTGTGTCTTATCATTTACTCTAGCAAGAGTATGGATGTCATTTCTATGTATAATGTCTATGTTTGATTTAGGAGGGTTGTATAATCTCTTTCCATGAGAGTATCAATTGGCTTGTATTTTGCTATGTGATTGAGGTGTAGGGGCAACTGTTGAAGGTTGACAACATAATCATGTTAGTGGTGCTGCTAAAGGCCACCCATAATTCATGAACAGCTATTGTTTTACTGCAGCAATAATATCTCACTTCTAACCATGTATGACTTATTTGCTGTGAAATCATGTTGAATCCTGCCAGGGATCATTTGTGAATCATCTCAGGATCTCAATGTTTTAAATGTTCATCCCATCTGTTGAGTCCACAAACTGTCATGCCCCACTCTGATTTATGTTAATCATTGTTAACCCTTTAGGTTGATAAGTAATTACTTAGCCTTGACCTTGAGATGTTAGTTTCTTGTTGATTGGTTTAGTGTCCTTGGGCTGTAGCAGTAGGCATTTAGGATTTAGTTGTTTTAGGCTGGATTTTTGACATGTTCAGAACAGTTTGGTTTTATTGTTAATGGTTGTGATTAAGATTTAAGTCTCCCCAACTCAGCTGCTACCAGTTGATTTGTGTTATGGCTGCTGTCCAGGGGTGTTTGGCATGGAACAGGTCTGCTGTCAATGAAAGGTTGCATTGTTGTTTTTTCTGTTGCATTGATATGCATTGAGAGTATGGTTGTTGGAATTTTAGATTGAAAATTGGTTGTTACCCTTATGCATTGACTTAGCATTGTTGCACATTTAGTTCACTAGGTTGACAGTTGGATAATCACATTGTGATCCATGACAGAAATTCATTTCTCCTCCTAAAAACATCCATGAGGATTGTGTTTACAACTTGCACGGCCTTTTGTTTGATCTTGAGGATTTTGTTTTGACCATTTTGTGTCGTTCATAAGCAATTCATGTACACTTTTGCAACTCACATACCATTTTTGTGTTCTATATGCCTTTTGAACAAATTTTCTGTTGAAACTCACTCAATATTGCATTCCAAACATGTGCAAACCAGTGCTGGCCTTGAACTCATGCATCTTGGTCATTTCATTTTGACCCATGACCATATCATGCTTATCATTGCAATTCATACACCTTTTTTTTGATCCAATGCTATTTTGAACAAATTTCTTGTTAGAATTCATTCAAGATCATATATATAACTTGCTCATATCTTTCCATAGCCCTCATTGCCTCTGGTTTGGTTTATGTTTCTCAAAATGCATTTCAAGCTCTTATTATGCATGTTTGATCGTGTTTTAATTTGTGTGCATTTTCTCAAAATTTGAATAGCACCATCCTCTTCCTCATAAAAAATCAGTCAAGTCTGACTAAAATTTCATGAAAAAAGATTGAGTTTTGAAGAAGTTATGGATCAAATCGTATTTGGCATTCTACTTGTTTTTGCCCAAAAATTGCCCAGCCATGCACTTGTTTAACTATGTATGTTTATTGGGGTGGCATAATACACGGATGTATCGCCACCCCAGTGGTTGCTACCTGCGCGCATTATACCCCTTGCACCCTTGTGTCCTGAGTTCGACCCGGGTGGAGATCAATTCTTTTGTTTTTATTTTCTTTTATTATGTTTTAACACTTCTTCTTGCATTTCCATTCATTTACACACGCGCATTTGTGGCCTAGTGGTAAAGTGTGTTGGTTATAGTACAAAGGTGGTGTGTTCAACACCCACCTAGTGCACCTTTATTTTTAAATTATTTGATTTTTCATGTTTCTTCACAAATTCAAAAAAAATCATAACTTGTTCAATTTTAATCCTTTTTTAGTGATTCTTTTTGCTAAATTCCTGTGTTAATGTATATTTTCACATTATGTATGATTAACTATTCAACCTTTATCCCCTTATCCTAGCCTTAGGATTTGAGTTTCCATGCTCACTTTTACAGTCCCGCCGTGGACCCCCTTTATTCCCGTTATTCCTAACCTTAGGATCCGAGTCGCCGCACTCATGTTTACCGTCCCGCCATGGACATCCTTTATCACAACAATCTCAACATAGATTTAGGAGTCGCCGTACTCCCTGTAAGTACTTCCTTGTGAAGGCTTGCATCCCTTTGGAACCTTGACCACAGTCAAGAGTTCTTCACCCCCTAACCAGGGGATCTACGAACGCTCTGATTTCTCAAAATTCCTTTTGAGAATACGTAGGCATAAGGCCCCGATCCTTGGCGAGCAACCTTTTCTTTTTTCCTTCATTTCAACCTTTATATCTTTACCCTTAGCACATTTCCCTTTAGCAAGCAAACTCTAGCAAACACAAATATTGACAAGAGGCTCCTGTAGAGTACTACAGATGTTTAGGATGTGAAATACCTCCCTAGGCATAACCAACCCCCGAACCTTTAGATCTCTCTTTGCTCAGCTTTAAGCCTTGCTTTTTTGCTTTGCATTTTTATAGGTTTTTCTTTCTTTAAACCTTTCCTTTCTTGGATAAATTAAAGTCCAGTTGTAAATTTAAGAATTAAAGATTCAAGTTAATTCAATAGCTTGGTATCACGATTCTCACCGCAACACTCCACTTTTAAGGATTTTGGTTACCTCAAACGGTCCAGGCCATCTAGATTTTAATTTTCCAGGGAAAAGTTTTAATCTTGAGTTGAATAGGAGCACGACGTCTCCCACACTGAATTGTTTCCAAATCGAACGTTTATCATGCCATTTCTTGGTTCTTTCTTTGTAGATGCGGGAATTCTCATATGCGTCCAACCTGAGTTCTTCCAATTCGTGAAGATTCAAGATTCTTTTCTCCTCTGCCTCAGTGTAGTTGAAGTTCAGCATTTTAATAGCCCAAAAGGCTTTATGCTCTAATTCCACTGGCAGGTAACATGATTTTCCGTAAACCAATTTAAATGGTGTGGTACCTATTGGCGTCTTAAAAGCGGTCCTATAGGCCCATAAAGCTTCGTTAAGTTTTGATGACCAATCTTTCTTGGAGGTTGCGACAGTCTTTTCCAAAATTTGTTTTATTTCTCTGTTCGAAACCTCCACTTGTCCACTAGTTTGTGGATGATACGGTGTAGCTACGCGGTGTTTGACTCCATATTTAGAGAGGAGTTTGTCAAAGATTCGCGATATGAAGTGCGAACCACCGTCACTAATGACGAGTCTGGGCACACCGAATCTAGGAAAGATTGTGTTTCTAAAGAATTTGACGACTACTCGCGCGTCATTTGTTGGAGCGGCAACGGCCTCTATCCATTTAGATACATAGTCGACAGCGACGAGTATATATTTGTTTCCAAAAGAAGACGGGAAAGGTCCCATGAAGTCTATCCCCCAGACGTCAAAGATTTCTACTTCTAAAATTCATTTCTGAGGCATTTCATCGCGTCGTGAGATGTTGCCGGTGCGTTGGCACCGGTCGCATTTGAGTACAGCGATATGGACATCCTTCTAGAGGCTGGGCCAAAATAGGCCAGATTGTAGAATTTTAGCGCACGTCTTTGAAGTACTAGCATGACCACCATAAGGTGCCGAATGGCATTGGGAAATGATGTCTTCTATTTCTTCTTCTGGGACACAGTGATGGTATATGTTGTCGGCGCCTCGTTTGAAGAGTAGAGGTTCGTCCCAATAGTAATGCTTTAAGTCGTGGAAGAATTTCTTCTTTTGTTGATAAGTTAGGTCCGGTGGAAGCACGTCTGCGACTAAGTAGTTAACGATGTCGGCATACCAAAGCAAAGTGGCTTGGGCATAGACAACTTCTACAGCTTTTTCAAGTTCTGGTTCTTCCGAGGTTAAGTTGGACATATCGCTTTCCAATTTGGCTATCAGACGTTCGTAAGGAAAATCGTCATTGATAGGCATTGACTCTTGTTTAATACCCTCTATTCGGGATAAGTGATCTGCAACTACGTTCTCGGTCCCTTTCTTATCTTTAATTTCTAAGTCGAACTCTTGTAATAATAGGATCCATCTTAATAATCTTGGTTTGGCGTCCTTTTTGCTTATTAGGTACCTAATGGCAGCGTGATCTGTGTATATGATTATTTTGGCTCTTACTAAGTAGGAACAGAATTTATCAAGTGCAAACACAACTGCTAGAAGTTCCTTCTCCATTGTGGCGTAGTTCATTTGGGCAGGGTCTAAAGTTCTACTGGTGTAGTAGATTGCGTGAAGCTTCTTGTCTTTCCTTTATCCTAGAACTGCGCCTGCAGCATAATCACTCGCATCGCACATGATTTCAAATGGTAATCGCCAATCTGGGGGTTGCATGATTGGTGCGGTAATGAGTGATGTCTTTAGAGTTTTGAATGCTTCCAAGCATTCTTTGTCGAAAACGAACTCGACATCTTTCATCAACAAACCTGTCAGAGATTTTGTGATCTTCGAGAAATCCTTTATGAATCTTCGGTAGAATCCAGCGTGTCCTAAAAAGCTTCGTATTTCTCGAATTGTTTTCGGAGGTTGAAGATCCTTTATGATCTCTATTTTAGATTTGTCAACCTCAATCCCTTTTTCAGATATGACGTGTTCTAAAATGATGCCTTGTCGGACCATGAAATGGCATTTCTCCCAATTGAGGACAAGGTTCACTTTAGCGCATCTTTTGAGTACCATTTCTAAATTTGACAAGCAGCTTTCAAAGCTTTGTCTGCATATAGAGAAGTCATCCATGAACACTTCCATGATGTCGTCTATGAAATCCGCAAAAATTGCCATCATGCATCTTTGGAAGGTTGCTGGAGCATTGCATAGTCCGAACGGCATTCGGAAATATGCAAAAGTGCCATAAGGACAGGTGAATGTTGTCTTTTCTTGGTCATCGGGGTGAATAGGAATTTGGAAGAATCTCGAATAACCATCTAGATAGCAGAAGTACGAATGTTTCGCTAGTCTTTCCAACATCTGGTCTATGAAAGGTAACGGGAAGTGATCTTCCCGAGTCGCCTTATTTAGTTTTCTATAATCGATACACATCCTGCTTCCAGTCACAACTCTTTGGGTTATCGATTCACCTTTCACATTCTTCACTACAGTAACGCCTCCTTTCTTTGGCACTACGTGCACTGGGCTGACCCATTGGCTGTCGGAGATCGGGTATATGATTCCTGCGTCTAGTAACTTTTTCACCTCATCTTTGACTACAGTGCTTAAGATCGGATTTATCCTTCTCTGATGTTCTCTTGAAGTTTTGCAGTCTTCCTCTAGCATGATACGATGTATACAGATGGAAGGACTTATGCCTTTAAGATCGCTTATATTATAGCCTAACGCAGTTGGGTATTTCCTTAGGACTTCTAGTAATTGCTCAGTTTCTGACTGTCCTAAATTTGCATTGACTATTACTGGTCTTTTGAATTCTGTGTCTAAGAATTCGTACCTGAGGGTTTTAGGTAGTTCTTTAAGTTCTAAAACTGGGTTTTTCGGACCTGGCATGTGATTTGGAGTTAGTGCTAAGATCTCGCTCAGACTATCATCTTTGTATGGTGCACGCCAGTTGTCATCTTCATGAATAGCAGGGATTTGGATCTTCATGATTTCAGAATATTTAGTTTCTTCCTTCTCCAGTTCTCGTATGCATTCGTCAATGACATCTACTATATAGTATGTGTCATCTATGGCTGGTACCTTCAAGAACTTAGTAAGGATGAACTCTATCTTTTCTTCTCCTACTTCGAATGTTAGCCTTCCTTTCTTTACGTCTATGATAGCTCCGGCTGTCGCTAGGAACGGTCTTCCTAGGATAATTGGGGTAACAGAGTCCTCTTTGATGTCCATGATTATGAAGTCGATTGGAATATACAATTGGCCTATGCGTATTGGAATGTTTTCCAGCACACCGACGGGATATTTGACTGATCGGTCAGCCAATTGCACGGACATTTTAGTTTGTCTTAGTTCTCCCATATTCAGCTTTTTATATATAGATAAGGGCATAACACTTATATTGGCTCCTAGATCGCATAAAGCTTTGTCTATGACTAACTTTCCTATGACGCAAGGTATGGAAAAACTACCTGGGTCTTTTAGTTTAGGAGGCATGTTATTTTGAATGATTGCGCTACATTCGGCAGTAAGTGTAACTATTTCGTTATCCTCGATTTTCCTTTTGTTAGACAAGATTTCTTTAAGAAACTTAGCGTATGACGGCATTTGAGTTATCGCTTCTGTGAAAGGAATAGTGATATTTAGTTGTTTCAGAATTTCAACGAATTTCTTAAATTGTCCTGAAGTTTTAGAATTTATGAATATTTGAGGATAAGGAATCGGTGGTTTATATGGCGGTGGAGGCACATATGAGTTTTCATCTTTGGCGGCCTCTTGGTCGTCACCTTCCTTCTTTTCGGTTTCAGACTCCTTTTTTGTTGGTTTATCAGATTTCTGATGCATGGCTGAATCTTCATTCCTAGGATTTGTTGGGCCTTCCAATTCTTTTCCACTTCTCAATATGACGGCGTTTGCATGACCTTTCAGATTAGGTTCTGGCTGACCTGGAAATGTCCCAGCTGGTGCGGCTGCAGAGGCTTGTTGTTGAGCCACTTGTGATATCTGCGTTTCAAGCATTTTATGATGGGTGGCTAAAGCGTCTACTTTTTCGGTCAGCTGTTTAATCTGCTCGCTAGTGTGTATGTTTTGATTCAGGAATTCTTTATTCGTTTGAACTTGAGTAGCTATGAATTTTTCCATCATCACTTCGAGATTTGATTTCCTAGGGGCAGTCTGGGCAGCAGCGGCTGGTTTCTGATATCCTGGCGGAGCAGCCGGTGCTTGCAAGGCATTATCGCTTTTGTAGGAAAAGTTTGGGTGGTTCCTCCATCCTGGGTTGTAAGTATTTGCGTAAGGGTTGCCTTGAGCGTAGTTTACTTGGTCTGGTGGAATTCCTGCCAATAATGGGCACTTGGGCGCATTATGAGTGGCGATTCCACATAACTCGCAATTTGGAGTTACAGCAGCTACGGTTGCAGGTGGAGTTACAGTCAGACTGTCGATTTTCTGCGCTAGAGCATCCACCTTAGCGTTGAACTTTTCAAGACTGCTGATCTCATACATCCCACCTTTCGCTGTGGGTTTCTCTGATGGAGTTCTTTCACCTCCCCATTGGCAGTGGTTCTGAGACATGTTTTCGTTAAGTTGATAGGCTTCGTCGTATGGCTTATCCATAAGTGTACCGCCTGCAGCGGCGTCTACCGTTAATCTTCACTCCATTTGCCTTCACTGTATCCGCGTATTACACAAACTTCGTTAAGTGTTCATTCGGATCCTCAATTGCATTTCCTGAGAATTGATGTTGTTGTACAGCTGACAGCAATGACGGTTTCAGCTTGAAATCGTTCCGGTTAATAGCGGGGGCAACAATGCTACTTCGAGGCTCCAACTGAGATGGGGTAGCGTAGTCCTTCAGCGGCTTGTTCTGAGGTCCTTCAGCCATCTTCGGTTCTTCAACAGGAGTATGAGCTAGAAGATCAGGAATATTGTGTTTTCGTTGATATTCGAGGATGCACCTTCTTAAGTGTAAGAAGCGCTCTAGTTCGGCGATTGTAGGTTGTAAGATGTCGCCTTGTGAGCGAGTACTTGGCATACAACCGAAGAACGAGTAGAGGGAGAGATAATAGTTAACCTAGTCTATACTGTGCACCAAAGGATTACACTATTGACTAAACGGGTCCCCGGCAACGGCGCCAAAAACTTGATCGCGACTTTCTATGTCTAACTGAACTAACTGCAAGTGCACAGTCTATCGCATAGTAATATAAGATATCGATCCCACAGGGACTCGTAATCAAGCTAGTATTTTCGGGTGTTACTGTGTTTAGCTAGGTTGGTATGGTTTTAGGGAAATAAAAGCAAAATAAGTGTGTAAACCAAAGGGGAACTAAAAACGTTACTTAAGGTATAAATGCGTGAATCGGTATGCGATATGTTAGTTCTTCAAGGATTCGACAAATCACCGGTGTTTTAGGTGTTTTCAAAAATAGTTTAAGAAGAAAATGACGGTTTAAAGACCTTTGTCTCACGATGGTTGTTGACGCTAGTCGCAACTCTAAGACGAAACGTATGTTGTCGCTATTCCGTTCGCGGTTAAAATTACTTTTTGAAAACCATTAAGCTCTAATCCTTTTTAAAGCGCTGTCGCTGGTTTTTAAAATGAATGCTTAGTTTTTACTATCTGGTCCTAACCTCAGTTGTCGCTTGTTGGTTCATACCTTTATGAATTTCCCACTGTCGTGGCAAAACTTCTTTTAAATAGGTTCTCGTTGTCGCGACGAACATTTATTTAGAAAAATCGATTTAAAACTAAAGCTAGAAATAAGTTTGAAAAGGAAAGTATACACCGGTTATTATCGAATCCCATCTGACTACCTATTACATACCGATTACTTTAATTTAGCCAGACATGGAATATAAACTAAGAACACGTAAACAATGGTAGAATATATAAACATGCATCATAATGGAAAGTAACATTCAATTAACGATTATAATAAGAACCTGTAAATAATTCAATTGGCCTTTGGGAAATCCTCCAAAATTTCGGCAGGATTTAGTCTTGGTACCAATCACTCGTACATAATAGAATTGAAAAGTAAAACACAATTGCAAGGAAAGGAAAGAAACAAGGAAACAATAAGAAATTCTGAAACTCAAATTCGCTCTGAAAATAATTTGGCAGCACTTCGTGTCTTGAATGCAGCCCCCTTTTCTGGTCTCAGCTTCCTTCTTTTATAGATGGAATTTCCAACGGTTAGTTGCTTCAGGAAGTGGGATTGATGTCAGAGAAAGTAGGAGCTAGTGGTCCACTCTTTTTGGTCTTTGAAGGCACTTACAGCACGTGCACGTTTTCTGCACTTTTTGTCTGCATGACGGTCGTCATGGGTTGTGACGGTCGTAACACGTATGACGGTCGTAATGGGCATGTGACGACCGTCATATCAGCAAAATTCATATTTGTTGTTTTTGGTCTGTTTTTCATCTGTAATTGCTTGTTTTCTTCATCTTGCTCCATTTGAACATGAACTTTGAATACCTGCAAAATACTAGACAAATAACATGGAAAAACCCGAAATCAGAGTGAAACCGGTCATAGATTAGTTAAAATGTGTGTCATTATATATATACGATTTCGCGTTATCAATACCAGAGGCTAACAGACCTCAAAGTGACTTGGCAACCAACAAAATCATGAATAAAACACATTGATCATCAGAAAAACCTCCAACAGCTCTGAATCATTTCAATAGAAGCAACCCAAACCAAACATGTTGACAGTTACAATGAAATGATGCACTCAACAGGGCTCTCTCAGATCCACAACAATTTAACAATGCTGATGCAGAAATGACAGACATGCCAATTATAACCATGTTAATCTTTAAACAAAACACATCTGCATAATGATATAAGGACATGAAATGAACATGTGAAATGCTAAATGCTACTCATTTACATAATGATACCAAGCACACAAGAATGAACATGTGAAATTCTAAATTCTACACATCTACATAATGATACAAAGCACACAAAAATGAACATGCTGGCAGAATTCAAACAGTTATTTGATGAATCAATATGCCTAGCCAAACACAGAAGCAAACAGCCAAGGCTGATGCAGCCACAAGCAAAAGCGACAAGTGGCTTAGGACCTTGCCTAACAGATAGAGTTTAACAAACTCAAAACAAAAATAACTCCTCTAAAAAACCAAAACAAACTTCTAAGCATAACCAAGTTAGCACCCCCAACAGATTTGCCATAACAAAGCCATAACACACTTCTAATGAGAAAATGCAAACCTAAGGCAACAGCAAGAACAACACTGAGGAGTCAATAGCAACAGGGCAATCAGCTCTTGGTATTCCAATCAATGTTTTTGATGGATTCCAATCACAGCTTCACAAATGATCTCCTCTAAGATCAACCAACATACATAAACACTGAAAATGACATTGTTGATCCTTAAAGGTTTAGGTGTATTTCAACACACCTTGTATGAGTCATTTCAACCACATTAATACCAAACAACCTAACACAATGCCCTAAGTGCAGACATGACATGAATAGGTGAGATGCACAAAGAGATCAAATCATGAAACATTGGCAGTCAAGTGTAAAAACAGATAGGCACATATTACAATCATGGCATATGCACAGTTTTCACATAAAGATACAACAATAAGGTATTAGATTTGAGAATGGCATATCAGTTGTAAATTGTATAATTAGATTGAAAGCATAAACAGAAAGTTACAGTTCCAAATCAAACCTAGTTTCAAGAACTCAAACATAACATGAATAGAACATATGGGGACTCCAATTCAAAATTGTCAACAAAGATCAAAGTTAAATGAGGTTGCAATGATACCTCCCATGCTGTTTTGCAGCAGAACCAACATAAAACAAATGTGACTTATGATAACATCCAACAATAACTCATGACAGAAATTAACTCAACATCCACAAGACATAATCATATCAAGGTAAAGGCATATCCAAGGCAATTACATGCTCAAAACAGTTGGCATAATACAAACTGGCAGATTTGCTCATAGATTACATTTTGCATTTAAACACAATACACATTAAGCACATCAATCATGTTCATGACATAAATAAAAGGATAGTGACCACTAACCTTTTGTAGACCTCCACACAAGCTTGTTGCAATATGGAATGCCTTGAGAAAAACTTCAGCTGCTGTCCAACTTTGATTTGATGAATACAACCCTTGCTTGCACTTGAAGGAACTTGTGACAAGTCTCAAAATAAATGAGTATGAGGTTTTTTTATGCTATGGACAGTTGATACCTCATATATCAAAGGTGTAGGATGGTTAGAATGACCCAAACTGGTATGGACAGAAGTTTGGCAGATTTTGAGTATAAGGTCAAACTTGCTTGGTTTGAGGGTTGACTTTTGGGAGAATGGTGTTTTTGAGTGGTTTAAGAGTATGAACACCTTCTACACATCACTTATGAATTGTGCAGATGGTTTTTTAAGGATTAAAATGTGTGGAAATGGATTTGGGAAGCCAACTGCCCAAGACAGATTTTTGAAGAAAACTTGGAAGTGTGAAAATGAGGCAAGCAAGAAAGGAGTGAGAGTTGTGGTTTTCTCTTGGTTCTATGAGTTCTCTGGTGTCTAAATGACATAGAGGGAGCCTCTATTTATAGGAAAATGAAGGGTGAGGACAGATTTGTAACTTGGCACTTTTGGAGGGATTTTGAAAAGATTACTTTGCTTGAGGGTTTGGTGCACCTGCAAAATTCAAATCCTTGGCTCAACTGATGCATTGCTCAAGTGGTATGGGTGACATAATGGTGATTAGAGTGGCTAGGCAATAGGGGGCTGTTTGCTGCAAGTGTGGCAAAAAGTTTCTCTTTCTTCCATTATATGAATAAAATACTCCCACTTGCCTACAAGTTGCAAGCCTTGCTAAACTTCCTCATTTGCTGCATTTCTCCTCTTCAAATCCTCAACATATCAGATAGAAATAAGATCCAAGGGCTGAGAATAGCTCAAGTGGTCAAAGGATGAGTTTGTGACAAATTGACAATGTGGGACTCAAGTGTTAAAGCCTCATCTTGTTAAATTCATAACTCTCAGCTCATAAGGGCTATGGAGGAGTTCTACTACATTCTGGAAAGCCCTCATGTAGCTCTACAACTTTCATGATTTTATGAGTTTTAGATTCCCAAAGGAACTTGGCCAAAAAACCTCTCAAAGTTGCTAAAAAACAAGCCTAAAAGTGAAATTTTTCTAAGTTACTTTTCCCTCTTGTAATGAATTTGGTCATAACTCCAAATCTATGCATTTTCTGCTCATGGACCAATTTGGGACTTTTGTAAGACTTGTCAAGAGCTTTCCAATGAGCTTTGAACCAACTCAGTTGGATGTGTGGTTAAGGAGTTATGGTCTTGCCCCTTTCAAAAGCCTAATTCCCGACTTTTGCGATTATTCCTCAATCCTTGATCCAATGGTCATGAAATTTTATGGGTAGGTGCAATATGTCATTAGGAACATTTTTTATTCATATCTTAAGGTCAGATTCCTTATGAGTGAATACTTGACTTTTCGGTCAACCGAACGATCGATCGGTGACTACCGAGTCGACTGTTGATGCTCCGGGTCTTTTGAGACCTTGAAACTTCTTGAATAGACTTTGCTAAGCCATATGAACTTTATGGATCATGATCCCACCATTGCAACACATTTTAAATCAAAAGTCAAACCACGGTTGACTTTTCCTAATCCAAAACCCTAATCGGGTACCCTGAACTGCACTGCTCTTGATTCCTAGGTGACAACCTCAAATTGGATTCATACTTGATTCAGTGGAATATATTTGATGACTTGGAGACCTATCTCAAGGAGAACTAATCCAAACCGTTGACTGATTAACCCTTAAAACCTCGATTTCGGCTGTATGGAACCCTGATTCCTGTATCTTAACAAAGACAAACTTGAAACGGGTTAAGGTTATATAATCAACTGAGTATGATCCTAAAATGATGATGAAGATCTAAGGGGTCAAAATTTGGGGTATGACACACACATATTCACAATATGCTCTCATGCATTCATCTCATACTATCAAATACAATCCATATGCATTCACAACAATTATGCCAAACGGCAACCGAACGCTCTAATTATTTAAGTCTCACTTACTTAAAATAATTAATCTCGATTAATTGGTAAAATCGGCTAAAAGTCGGCAAAAAATAATATTTCTTTTCACCAAGTTATAGAATATATTATTAGCTTCAGTTTGATATAAAGAACGACAAAATCTGATAAACGGTGAAGAAGTTATGAATTTTCAAAGTTTTGAAAAATAATATTTTTCTCACACTTACAATGTTAACCGGTTAACACAAAACGTTAACTGGTTAACACACCCAGATTCTCAAAATCCTGGCGCGTTAACACTCAGTTAATCGGTTAACACAAAGCGTTAACCGGTTAACGGCTCCAAAAACTCAGTTTAATACTGTTAATACCGTTAATCGGTTAACCCAAAGTGTTAACCGGTTAACACCTAAAAATTTTGGAAAAACAAGCTACGGGTTTGTGCCCAAAACCTCCAAAAACCCGACCGATTTAATTATTTTCTCCCGATTAAATACCTACTCGTTATTACCAATCATATAGTAACAATTTAGGATCATAAAACGCAAATTCTACGACTTCCGATTTTCATCCAAAATCTTAACCTCCAATTGTCCAAAAATGTCAAAACTCACAAATTCAACCAAATTCAATCAAACGAAATCCAATAATTACGGCTAAATATTACCCGACTAAACTACGCAATTTATTTCAAGTTTCATCCGCGAAAACATCGGTTTCTATCGATTAAACTCATTTCTGCCCTAAAATGGAAAATGAGCAAAAACTCTCCAACAATCCAAACCACTTCAACAAACACATACATAATCATACACATTGATAGAATAATAAGATTTCACACCCTTACCTTGATTAATCGGAAGCTAGAAGCCGTTTTGATGATTCCAAGCTTTTCCTCTATTTTCTCCTCTTCTCTCTTCTTCCTTCTTTCTTTCTCTTCTTTTCCTTTCTATCTATTTCTATCCTTTTCTTTCCACTTTCTCTTATATATCCTTCTCTTTTATTTCTCCTTAATATATCTCATCTTATCATTAATTAGAGAAGATCTAGTAAATTCACCTTATTATACCAAATAGAATAAATCAGTTAAATCCATTAACTCATATAAATTAAATAGATCTAATAATTCATTAAATCAATTAATTAGTACAAATAATCAATTATTGAAAATTGGGCTGTGACAAGCCTCCCCCACTTTAGGAATTTTCGTCCTCCAAAATGTTACCTGATTCAAACAACTCTGGATACGACTCTCGCATCCCAATCTCCCAAATCCAACTTTCTCCCAAACTACCTCCACCAAAGGAATCCATTTACTTCGAAGTTGCTTCTCGTTCATCAACCTGAACTAGCAATGCCTCAACAGTCAAATCCTCCATCACTCGTACACTATCCATCTGAATCAATGTACCTTCTCAACTTAGACACATGAATATATCATGCAATTCCCACAAGTGACAGCGGTAAAATAGTCTAACATGCTATTTTCCCCATGTTTCCGCTGCGCCACTCTGATACAGATCAATAAAACACAGCGTGCTTCCGAGACCTCAAGCTCGACCAACACCAGTTACTATCGTAACTCTCAAAACACGTCCTTTCTTGGATCCTTTTGATCTTTTCAATCGTCTCTTGAACAATCTCAGGTCCGAGTACAACACTCTCGCTGGACACACATCAACATAAAAGAGTCCTACACCTCCTACCCTACAAAGCCTCATACGATGTTATTCTGATACTAGAATGATAGTGATTATTATAGGTAACCTCAATCAGCGATAATTAACTACCCTCGGATCTATCTTGATCCAACACACAAGCTCTCAACAAATCTTCTATATACTGGATAGTTCTCTTTGTCCGTCCATCCGTCCATGGATGATAGGCAGAGTTCAACTTCAATCATGGTACTCAAGGCGTCTGCAAGCTCTCCCAAAGATCTCGATGAAACTTAGATTCCCATCTGACACAATATTCGACGACATCTCATACTACTTCACAACTTCCTCACTATACCTCTTAGCTAGCTTCAGCATAGAATGATTCATCCTCATTGGTAAGAAATGAGTTAATCTTGTCAATCCATTCATAACCACCTAAGTCGAATCATATCTCTTCAAATTCTTCGGAAAACCCGTCACAAAATCCATGGGCATACTATCTCATGCCACTCAAAAATATTCAACAGTTGTATTAGGCCCAACAATCTCTGATGTTCACACTTCGACTTTCAATAAGTCTAATCAGCATATACAACCTCAACCACTTCTCTCTCCATTTATGGTCACCAAAATAACTTCTCAAATTCGGTCACATCCTCACAGTACCTGGATGGATACTCAATCTATCTCAATATCCTTCTTCCAGAGTACTCTTATCCAACTCACACTATTTGGAACACACCCACCATCATGACATCTCATAGTACCATTCCCATCAATCCGAAAATCAGCTCTTCGACTATAATTCATTAAATTCAATCACTCTATTAACTCAAATTAGAATTCTGACCTCTTCGAATCTCATAGAGAATACCAATAGTCGGCCTCAACATACAAAGCTCAACTCCATAAGAAGTCTCCTCACAGATTAACTCATCCCGGATTTGCTTAATCAGTTCTAACTTCATTACCATCATCATCGGTATATGCTGAAATTTCCAATTCGATACCTCAGCTACCACGTTGCCTCACCTGAATGGTAATTCGACCAAAACCAAACTCCTTCAAAAGTCCCAATTATTTCCTCTGCGTCATATTTAACTCTTTCAAATCAATAAATACCTTAAGTTCGTAAGATCACCAACCATCTCAAATCTCAACTAAACAATTGAGGCCTCCGAACTCCGGTACAAACACACAACAGCAACTAACCCTAAATCACTTGTCAGGTAAGTCCCCTTATGTACTTTAAGTTGCCTTAAAGCATAACCAAAAATTGCTGAAGTTGCACTTAACATACCTCCCAATCATATCAACAAGCATCACAAAACACAACAAATAGTCTTGTCGGATTCGGCAAAACCAACACACGGGCTGTTGACAGCTCTCCCCAAAACTCTTTGAACTTTCTTCACAGCGGCATATCACTGCTTCTTCTCCAACACTGATAACTCAAGTCCCCAATGTTCAACATGATCCTCTATACTCTTCGAATATATCCAACCATCATCGGTTACACAACCATTGACTCACTCAATCTGTAAGTTATGGCAGAAACACGAATCTCACTTTCCGCACTCACTACAACATCTAAATGTATTCCATCAATAAATAACTTAATTCCATGTTACTACTTCACCATCACATAGAGCATTGTAATCGCTTCCAACGCTTCTAATCTGGCGTCATTCCGAGTTACGGTTCTCCCGTTACGATAACAATACGAAAACAACATCTTCACACTTAGAAGGCCATTTAACACATCTCCAACTCTTAAAATGTTTAAAGGTCTAATTATACCAATATTGTATTCCACCTCTTATTTTAATAATCACCAGAAGTCACCATCCACCCTTTACATATTCGACCTCACAATCTGTTGTCGTAGCACGCACACCAGACACAATTCTCAAAACTACTCAATCAATTTAATTCCTTGACCATCCAAATAGGAATATAATATGAAGCTCTCAATATCGGACTAGTTTCCGTAACTAAGTCAATCACAACTCCACTTCACGTCCTTGTTGTGTATCACCATCTTGTTAGGATAACTTCCAGACAACCATAATTAATCGGCGAACCGCCAATTTTCCACTTTCATTAACACTTAAAATTCACATCAAAATTAAACATCTGCTGTCTTGTGCCGACTCATCAAAACAATTCTTAAGCACTGGATTTAACTCCAAACAATTCACTGCTCACGCCATATAAGCTCGCAAGACATGTCTATCCCATCCAGTACAATCCCAACTACTATCAACAAGAGATTAAGGGTGATCAGTTCCTCAATTTGTTAATAGACAGTCGACAATCATAATGGGGCATAAACCATCTTTACCAAACTATAAGAGCGTTTAACCATACACTGAGCTACAACTCCATGCTTGTAGCATCCTGGTGAAGCACCAGCTTCTCCCCCACTTGGATCATTCCCACTTCTGCAGACAAGGTTAGACAACAAACATGCATCGACAGTGTTTTCACACACATGTCGCATACAGGGGAACAACCAACATTAGACAACTTGGCCGGATGGACCGACCTGCTCTGATACCACTAATTTAACACCCTTCTAAACCCCACGGAAAATATACGAATAATCAGAGTAAATAATCATGCTTCTCAAAATTTCACTTTGCATGTAGCAGCGAATTCATTTTATAACATAATTCTCTTAACAGAATATTCAGATTCATCACATACTTCAACATTACTTAGGCACCAAGGCCAACATCATAATATTCCAATGAATATAAAAACACAACATAGAATACATAATGTATCTCTAAAATATAAACCAAACGATCCCAGTGTTACATGACCAGAGCATGACCCGACCCAATATAACCTAAATTACTAAATGGCTACACCAACAACGACCACGCAACTACGAGCAGCTCTATTCTCGATACCTGTACGATGTCAGATAGGACATCATTCCAGCAGAAGGGTGAGAAATATTATCATAATAATCAATGCATATAATTATATATATCCACAATCTTAGAATACACATAATCTCACCACAAGTCATCCATATACGTCACAATGTATATACAATATATATGGATAATCACCAAACACATTCATCATAATTCACTCATGTACATCGCTGTATACGCATATATATATATATATATATATATATATATATATATATATATATATATATATATATATATATATATATATATATATATATATATATATATATATATATATATATATATATATATATATATATATATATATATATATATATATATATATATATATATATATATATATATATATATATATATATATATATATATATATATATATATATATATATATATATATATATATATATAATCCCAGCATAACATCATGCACACTTCCACGATTTCAATCAATCCACGTAACATACACATTATGTTTAATTCACTACAATACATATAAACATATACAATCATGTTTATTCATCAATTCATCAGTCAATATCGTTCACAATTACACATTTTTCACTCAATTCATCAATACACATCACAATATATGTATAAGCAAATATGGATAATCACCAAGCATATTTATCATGCATACATCCACAATTCACATCATTCCACATAAACATTTACAATTATGTTTATTCATCCAATCACAACTCTCATTCAACAATTCATACACATGCATACTTCCATATAACAATGATATATGCCATGTGACTCAATGCAACTCAATGCCATGTGGTACCAACACTTGTTATCATTTTTCGGTTTTTACATTTAAACTGGGTCCGTCCCCTAGACCGATAACAACAAAAGCCTTTCCTTTAAGCTTTCAAACCCACCCTTCTAGGTTTGGGACAAGTCACTAGTCTCCATGAAACTAGCAAGCATTGCCTCTTGACTAAATGATGTGTATGCAATCAACAACCATATGCACTTAAGACCGTTCTCGCATCTTAATCCCATGCATAGTCAAATAATTCATCACACAAGAATTATATCATGATTTCACACTCACACATCATATCAAAGTATTCATACTTTCAACATCATCACATTTATCAAGCAATGCACACATATTCACAATATGTTCTCATGCATTATTCATAATATTGCATACAATCAATATGCATTCACAATTCAATGCCATCACCACATTTTCAATCAATTCACACATATTCACAATATGTTCTCATGCATTCATCTCATATTATCACATACAATCCATATGCATTCACAGCAATTATGTCAAACGGCAACCGAGCGCTCTAATTATTTAAGTCTCACTTACTTAAAATAATTAATCTCGATTAATCGGTAAAATCGGCTAAAAATAATATTTCTTTTCACCAAGTTATAGAACATATTATTATCTTCAGTTTGATATAAAGAACGACAAAATCCGATAAACGGTTAAGAAGTTATGAATTTTCAAAGTTTTGAAAAATAATATTTTTCTCACACTTACAGTGTTAACCGGTTAACAGAAAGCGTTAACCGGTTAACACACTCAGATTCTCAAAATCCTGGCGTGTTAACACTCTGTTAATCGGTTAACACAAAGCGTTAACCGGTTAACGGCTCCAAAAACTCAGTTTTTCATGCCATTTTTAATATCGTTAATCGGTTAACCCAAAGTGTTAATCGGTTAACACCTGAAAAATTTGGAAAAACAAGCTACGGGTTTGTGCCCAAAACCTCCAAAAACCTGACCGATTTAATTATTTTCTCCTGATTAAATACCTACTCATCATTACCAATCATATAGTAACAATTTAGGATCATAAAACGCAAATTCTACGACTTCCGATTTTCATCCAAAATCTTAACCTCCAATTGTCCAAAAATGTCAAAACTCACAAATTCAACCAAATTCAATCAAACGAAATCCAATAATTATGGCTAAACATTACCCGACTAAACTACACAATTTATTTTGAGTTTCATCCGCAAAAACATCGGTTTCTATCGATTAAACTCATTTTTGCCCTAAAATGGAAAATGAGCAAAAACTCTCCAACAATCCAAACCACTTCAACAAACACATACATAATCATACACATTGATAGAATAATAAGATTTCACACCCTTACCTTGATTAATCAGAAGCTAGAAGCCATTCTGATGATTCCAAGCTTTTCCTTTATTTTCTCCTCTTCTCTCTTCTTCCTTCTTTCTTTCTTTTCTTTTCCTTTCTCTCTATTTCTATCCTTTTCTTTCCACTTTCTCTTATATATCCTTCTCTTTTATTTTTCCTCAATATATCTCATCTTATCATTAATTAGAGAAGATCTAGTAAATTCACCTTATTCTACCAAATAGAATAAATCAGTTAAATCCATTAACTCATATAAATTAAATAGATCCAATAATTCATTAAATCAATTAATTAGTACAAATAATCAATTATTGAAAATTGGGCTGTTACAAGTTCAACTAGTTGAACTGGGGATGACCACTTCATCAACAAGAGGTTGAGGATGGCAACTCAATGAGGAACACCCATTGATTTGCTTGGAGATCATAGTTTCATCAATAAAAGGTTGAAATAACTCCATGGAGAACGCCCATGAATTTGAAGAAGATGCCCCTGGCTGGGCTAAAGATTACTTTGTGATCTTGTCTTGATCAAAAAAATGTTGAAATAACTTCGTGAGGGACGCCCACAAATTTGAAGAAGATGTCCCTGACAGGGCTGAAGATCGTCTTGGAATTTTGTCATGATCAACAAAAGGTTGAGGTAACTGCATGAGGAATGCCCATGAACTTGAAAAAATGCCCCTGACTGGGCTAAGGTTTGCTTTCGAAATCTTGAGATCAACAAAAGGTTGATACAACTTTGTGAGGGGCACCCACGAATTTGCAGAAGATGCCCCTGACTGGGCTAAACATCACTTTGGAGTCTTGAAATCAACAAAAGGTTGATACAACTTCGTGAGGAACATCCACGAATTTGAAGAAGATACCCCTGACTGAGCTGAAGATCGCTTTGGAATCTCGAGATTAATCCTGGATTTTGACCGTGCATTAATGAATGCTTGATGTTGTAAATTATGTTCCATATTGAATGGAAATGCAAATGCAAATGCTGATATACGGAGATGCAAGTGCAGGGGAAGTATGATTTGGTTTTGGTATGCATGTGATGTAGGATATTTATGACGTCGAATACGATGCATATGATACGTATGATGCAACCAGGTGATTGGATATGTTCAGTGAAGGTGCCAGCATGATGGACTTTTGGTAGTTGCCAATGCATATTGGACTTTGGGTGGTGAGAGGGTTTGATTTCCTCGACACTCAGTGTGAAGACATGGCTTCTCAAAAGATTTTGATGATGACACACCCTATAACATACAAGGATGGACAAAAGAATCTCGAAGAAATCAAGCTTGAAGAACTTCAATGTCAAATCAATATGTCAAGAGTTGTTAAAGAATGAAGAAAAAGTTCTACATAAATGAAGGTACAACATTCAACTTCTATATATCTTGAAAAAGTGTTCAACTTCATCTCTCATTCTTGCATATCATTTTAAAATCATTTTAAAAACTTTTACAATGCATTTTGCCTCTGTTTTAAAGCGTTTTTAGCAAAACCTGTTCTGAGCAACCGGTTACCTATTCCTGGTAATCGGTTACCCAATGTAAACTTTCAAAAAAATTTAAGCGTTGAGGCTGGTAACCAATTACCCACATATGGTAATCAATTACTAATGGCAGTTTGAGCCAGAAAATTGCATCTGTTGGCAGAATTTTGTTTTCTTATTTCTTCTTGAACCATGACAACTCTTGGTCATTTGCACTCTTTTGAAAAGGTATTTAGAGGCATTTATGTACCTCATAATCTCAGACTCTGAGATTAACTTTCTTGCAATCAATTCAAATTTAATTTGATCTCTCAAATTCTAAATTTTCACATGTGTCAAAAGCTTTCAATTTTCAAGAGTGAAACTACTGCACCTCAAATTTCATTATTTCATTATATTTCCGTTCCTCTATTATTGAACACTTGTATTTGATATATAAGAGTTGATATCTCAAGAAGAAGATCAGTCGGAAGATTGATAATTGAATACTGCTGCAAACTACTTAAAATCATAATTATTTGTTCTTTGATTACATCTTATCTATCCAGGATTATTGGAAATAAGTTTATAAGGTTGTAACCTTGCTGTCCAGGATTGTGGGAAGCAAGAGGTCCATTTTGAGTGCATTGTTCTCATTGGACTTAGTGATAAAAATCCAAGAGGATTGTTCTTGGTGTTTTGATTAGTTAGATTCTGTATAAGAAAGACTAGGTAGAAGTCTTGTCTTAGGATCTAACAATATTGAAAAATCTCTTTCATGTTGAAAGGGGACTGGAGTACTCTCGGGCTGTGAGGGGAACCAGGATACATCGTCGTGTCTCTTTACTTTCCGCTTTCACTGCATTAAACACTTAGTAACTTTTAGGAAAGTAAAACAAGAAATTTTCATTAAGACTGGAAAAAGATTTTCAGTACCTAATTCACCCCCCTCTTAGGTGCAACTCTACTTACAATTGGTATCAGAGCAGGTTATAGACAACCTGTTCTTAAAAGATCCAGATGGCTTCCACTAGCGCGAACCCGGTTTTTAAAGATAGTGGTAGCAATAATAAACCTCCTCCGTTTTCTGGTGAATATTTTGGTTTTTGGAAAATTCGCATGAAAGCACATCTAAAGGCACAAGGAGAAGGCATATGGGAAACTGTTGAAACTGGCCCTCATATACCAATTAGTGTTGTAAACAGTGTTGGTACTCCAAAAATTCAAAGTGCATGGGACGATGATAATAAAAATAGAGTCATAAATTATAAGAAAGTTATCAATGTTTTACAGAGCGCTTTAAGTATGGATGAATTCTTCTGAATCTCACAATGCAAATCGGCTAAGGAAATCTGGAATACTTTAGTGGAGACTCATGAAGGAATCGTCGAGGTTAAAATATCAAGGCTGAACACACTAAGTCAAGAGTATGAAATATTTCGTATGTTGCCAAGAGAATCCATTATTGCTCTCCAGAAAATATTTGTTCACTTGACCAACCATTTGATTGCATTAGGTAAGACATTCTCCAATGATAAACTAAATCTGGAAGTACTAAGATCTTCAACAAGAGATTGGAAACCCAAAGTTACGGTAATATCGGAGAAGAAAAGTCTCTCAACAATGACTTCCACATCACTTTTTGGAAAACTTCAAGAACATGAGTTGGAACTTGGGCGCCTTGATAAGCATGAACATCAAGATAAAAATTCTAAAAGAGTCACATTAAAGGTAGACTCAAAAGAAGGACCAGACGGTGATGCATCAGAGGAAGATGAAAATTGTATGCTTCTAGTCAAGAGACTTGGAAAATTCTTCAACAAAAATGATAAACCCTTCGGCTATGCAAAAAGGAAGAAACACTTCAAGAAAAGGGAGGCTTCAACATCAAATTAAGATGTCACATGCTATGAATATGGAAAGCAATGTCACATTAAACTGGATTGTCCAAAACATTCGAAGAAAAATGGATTCAAAGGCAAGAAGAAGACAAATAATAAGAAGTCTTATGTTGCATGGGAAGACAACGACATAAGTTCATCATCCGAATAAGATAACGATGAAAGTGCAAACTTGGCATTGATGGCTTCTCATCACTCCGACGACGAAAATGATGAGGTTAGTACTTCTTTTTCACTTTATGATAATCATCCTCAAGAGGCGATAAATGAACTCTTAAATGAATGCAAAGTTTTATGTAAAACCATATATTCACAAAAGAAACAAATATCATCTCTAGAAGAAAAAGTGAGTACTATTGAAAAATATGAAAAAGATGAAAAGAATGAAAAGCAAAAGGTTCTTACTGAAGAAAAACAAAACTTTGTATGTAAAAATTATGAATCACTTTCTTTCCAAATTATTCAACTTAAAAGAGTTCTAGATAGATATGAAAAAGGGCAAATTGGTTTAGAAGGGGTTCTTAGTCAAATAAGATTTTCTAACGATAAAAGTGTACTTGGTTATTCTAAGTTTTATAAACCAAGTTCTAGCAAAATAATCTTTGTTAAGGCTAGTGACCAAACTTCTAAAGAGAAAGTGAGCAAGCCTAAAGTTGTGCATCATCATCATAAAAAGAAAAAGATTGTAAAAAATAAATCTTTTGTTCCTAGATATAAGAGTAATTTTGTACCTACTTGCTTTTATTGCGGTATTATTGGCCATACACCTAATACATGTTATGTTAGAAACTTTAGTATAGCAAGCGGGCACTATGTGTGGGTTAAGAAAGGCACTAATTATGAAGGACCCAAAGCAACTTGGGTACCTAACAAGAAATAACTTGTTTTGTAGGTTTGCTTGAAGACCACTTCAAATCTTTGGTATCTTGATAGTGGATGTTCAAAGCATATGACCGGTGATCTCAACAAATTTTCAAATCTAAAGCTTAAGGCCAAGGGTTATGTTACCTATGGTGACAATAACAAAGGAAAGATTCTTGGCATAGGCAAAGTTGGATCACCACCTTTCACATCTATTGAAGATGTACTTTATGTCGAAGGACTAAAGCACAACTTGCTTAGCATAAGCCAACTATATGACAAAGGATTCAAAATCAAGTTCGCAAAAGATGAATGATTGATAGAAGACGAAATCACTAATGAGGTAAAGCTAAAAGGTAAAAGGATTAATTATATATTCATGATTTCTCTTGACAATTTGTCTTTGAAGGTTAAATGTCTCGGGGCAAACAATAATAATTCCTGGTTATGGCATAAGAGATTTGCTCATATACACATGGAACATTTGAACAAGTTGGTTAAACATGATCTAGTTGTTGGTTTGCATAAGATTAAATTCATAAAGGATAAGTTGTGTGACACATGTCAAAAGGGGAAACAGACCAAATCAACTTTCAAGTCAAAGAATGTGGTGTCCACTACAAGGCCACTACAATTGTTATATATGGACTTATTTGGTCCATCAATAACAAAGAGCTTTGGAGGTAATGTTTATGATTTGGTTATAATTGATGATTTTTCTAGATTTTGTTGGACTTACTTTTTAGTACAGAAAAATGATGTCTTTAAAGCATTCAAGAAGTTTGAAAAACAAATACAAAATGAAAAGTCTTTAACCATTACCTTCATAAGAAACGATCATAGTGGAGAATTCCAAAATGCTCCTTTCGAATAATTTTGCGAAGAATATGGAATCTCTCACAATTTCTCAGCACCAAGGATTCCTCAACAAAATGGTGTTGTAGAAAGAAAGAACAGGTCATTGGTGGAACTTGCAAGGACAATGCTTAGCGATTTGAATCTTCCAAAATGTTGTTGGGCGGATGCGGTTAGTACAACATGCTTTGTAAGTAATAGAGTAAATATTAGACCTATTCTTAAGAAGACTCCCTATGAACTTTTCAAAGGGAGATGCAAGTGCTTTGTCTTGAACAATGACAAAGACAATCTCGGTATGTTTGACGAGAAATCTGTTGAAGGCATATTTATCGGCTACTCTCTCTCTAGTAAGGCTTATAGAATTTATAATAAAAGAACTTTAACTATTGAAGAATCAATGCATGTTAAATTTTATGAATATAACCCCTCCAAGGAGGAAATTATTTTGTGTGATGATGATGATGATTTTGTAGATGTTCCTAAAAAAGATACTTCTCATTCAAATGATCAACCTAAACATCAAGAAGAACCGATACAAAAAAAGTCAGAAGACAATAATCTACCTAAGGAATGGAGAACACATAGAGCTCACCCAATTGATAAAGTAATTGGTGATATTATTCAAGGCGTTACAACTAGACTCAACCTCAAAGATGCATGCTTGAATATGGCGTTCGTATCTTAAATTGAACCTTCCAAAGTTGATGAAGCCTTAGAAGACGACTAATGGATCATTGCCATGCAAGAAGAATTAAACTAGTTCGAAAGGAATCAAGTGTGGGAACTTGTTCCTAGGCCAAGTGATAAACATATCATAGGTACCAAATGGGTGTTTAAAAATAAACTTGATGAGAATGGGATAAATATTTGAAACAAGGCAAGATTGGTGGCCCAAAGATATAATCAAGAATAAGGAATTGATTTCGAGGAAACTTTCGCTCCGGTTGCAAGGTTAAAAGCTATTCATTTATTACTTGCTTATGTGTGTTCATTGAATTTTCAGTTGTACCAGATGGACGTCAAGAGCGATTTCCTGAATGGCTACATCAATGAAGAAGTTTATGTCTAGCAACCCCCTGGATTTGAAGACTTCAAGAATCCTTCCCATGTCTTTAAGTTGAGAAAAGATCTTTATGGCTTAAAGTAGGCTCCAAGGGCATGGTATGATCGACTCAACAATTTTATGCGAAAAGGGATTTGAAAAAGGGAAAGTAGATAAAACCTTGTTCACCAAGCGAATTAAGGACAACACTTTACTAGTTCAAGTCTATGTTGACGACATCATATTTGGATCAACCAACAAAGATCTGTGTGAGGAATTCTCGTTGATGATGCAAGGAGAGTTCGATATGTCTATGATGGGAAAGATGAATTACTTCCTTGGATTACAAACAAAGCAGTTAAAGGATGGCATCTTCATCAACCAAGCCAAGTATTGCAAAGAGTTGTTGAAGAGATTCAACATGGATAGTTGTAAAGCGATGTCTACTCCAATGGGATCCGAAACTTATGTTGATCAAGACGAATCGGGTAGTTCAATTGATATCACAAAGTATCGAGGTATGATTGGTTCTCTATTATATTTGACAGTAATTCATCCTGACATAATGTTCAGTGTGTGTTTGTGTGCTCGATTTCAAGAAAATCCAAAGGAATCACATCTCACTGCTGTAAAGAGGATCATGAAGTATCTCAAAGGAAAAACCAATGTTGGACTATGGTATCCAAAAGGTAGTATATGTAACTTAGTAGGTTATTCTCACTCGGATTATGCAAGTTGTAAAACAAATCACAAAAGCACGAGTGAAACTTGTCACATTCTAGGTAATGCATTGGTTTCTTGCTCCTTTAAGAAGCAAGCATGTGTTGCTTTTAGCACTACTGAAGCATAAAACATTGAGACAAGAAGTTGTTGTGCACAGATCCTTTGGCTCAAACAACAACTACATGATTATGGACTAAACCTCGGATGCGTTCCTCTAAGGTGTGATAATACAAGCGCGATCAACATTACAAAAAAACCCTGTCATGCACTCAAGGACAAAACACATTGATATTCAAAATCATTTCCTACAAGATCACGTTCTCCAAAAAGACGTTGAAGTTACTTTTGTGGATACTCATAACCAACTGGCAGACATCTTCACAAAACCACTTCCAAAAGAAGTTTTTTACAAGATTCGGAGGGAAATTGGAATTCTAGATGAAGGTGATGTGTAAAATCTTCAATAAAAATTCATTATTTTTCTAAAAAATAATGCCAAGGTATGAATATCTCTATGGTTTATTATTTTCTATTTGAAATATAAAATTGTTGTTTTTTGACTTATGGTAACCGATTATCCACATCTGGTAACCGGTTAATACTGATGCATTCTTCTCTTCTGCTCGCTATTTTTTGCATGGTAACCGATTATCCAAACCTGGTAACCGGTTACATCTGTTGTGATTTTTACTTCTGCTATTTGTTTTTGGTATGGTAACCGATTACCCATACTTGGTAACTGGTTACTAGTGCTCATTTTTGTAAAAAAAAAATTCATTCAAAACATAATTGAAAAAGTTCATTTAAAACCCACTTCATATTTCTCATAAGCACTTATTCAGATTTTTAAGACATTTTGACTCCTCCATATTCATTCTCTTCACTCTTCCATCTTCTCCTCTTCTCCATTAAAGAGTTAGTCATCAATCATCAATATCCACTATCACATACCTCTCTTTATATACCTCAACAAAGCTCATCTCTCTTCATTAATCCACTCTATCAGTGAAACCTTAAAAGCTTCCAACAACATCAATGGCACCCAAAATGCAAAACAAGGGAAAGAAGAAATTAGGAGAATCAAGCTCAAAACCCATTGAAGAAGAGCAAGCTCAGAAGGTTAAAGCAAGAAGACTAACATTCAACATTCGAAATCGTCCATTGATGTCGGTAAAATATGTGAGTCTAAATTCATTTCCTGCTTATAGCTTCGATTTTCCTGAACTGTTGAAAACTCAAGAAATATATAAACTTGTCAGCAATATTGGACCGGTTTACCCGGATTTAGTTAAAGAATTCTTTGCTTCTTACAAATTGGGTAATGATAAATTTGGAGACTTAACTTTTCAAACCACTGTTAAAGGAGTAACCATTTTTATGAACTTATAAGAGTTAGGTGAGTGTTTAGGAATCTCTTTTTAAGGAGAAAACATCAGGTATGGAATTCAATTAGAGGCTGATCCGTGGAAAGACTTTTCAAGTATGAATTATCAAATTGAAATCTCTAGAATAACCCAAGAAGAGTTGTTAAGCAGACAAAATCCTGAAACTTCTAGGGTATTCAAGCTGGCTAAAAACCTTACTGTGAGTGACTGAATGCTTCACTTTGTCCTGGCTTACATTCTGGTTCCAAAGCACTCCAATCATTCTCAGGTGAGTGATATAGAGGTTCAGCTCCTATTTGCGATCAAGAAGAGTTTGCAGGTGAATTGGGCATATGTGTTCATGCATCATATGTGCCATATAAAGTCTCTTGCTGGAGGACTTCCTTATGGGCGAGTCATTTCTATCATTCTAGAGGCAAGCTCCATTTGTCTTCAACGGGAACCTCAGACCATGATGACAACACAGGCAAATGAAGTTAATGTTACCACAACAACCAAGAATACTGGAATTGTACAAAATGATGAAAAACGGTATGTTTATAAAGATGATTCATCTTCTTCTACTGATGCTCCTTTTCCTGAAGAAGGCTGCACCAATGAGGCTATCTATAAAAAGATAGTAGCTCTTGAGAGCAAAGTTGATTTTAATGCAAGGGAACATAGGAAAGATGTAAATCCCTTTTCTACCCCACAAATATAATGGAAAATCAATCATATTTATTATAGTAAAATATTGAACACAATAAAATCATCTCAAAAGGGCACACATTCCTCAATAATTCAAATATAGTCAATGCTCCGTAAACAAAGGGTTTTCCCAAAATTACTCAAAAGGCAGTGGAACTCAAAAAGGAAAAAGCCAAAGTTTTCCTTGTGCAGAAACATAATCAAAATAACAATAATCAATAAAACATGGTTTAACTCAAAGACTCCAACTCTATGTTACACTATCATAGCAAGACCCTCTAAGTCAACCATAATGGCCAACGACCAAAAAACTTCAAAAAGTCTTCGACGGCATCCACGGCTAAACCTGGTCATTTGCACGTTACCCATGTGGAGGCAACATTCAAACAAGCAGAGTGACTAACGATCCATAATAATCAATATATAAAATGGCGTCATTTTCATATTCAACTTCATCAGAATCATCAAGGAACATCAAAGGCCACAACATTATAAATTACACAAAATTGTCACATAAATGCAAATGCAACAAAACTCATGGATGTGGTACCAATCAACAAAATTTGATGGACATTGGGCCATCAACCCTTCATAGATCCACAACAGTAGGATCGATTCTACACGAGAACCAGAGCACAACAAAATACCTCACATCCTCACAATGGGACTGAAGCCACAAGAATCAAGATCCTGAACCGAAGTTCGGAATGCATATGAATGCATGATGCACACGTCAATATCATCCTCATAATAAACTCATTAGGTGCATCACCATTCATCAAAATGATCATAATAATCACGTCACCATAGAATCATCAAAACTCATGGAATCAACATCATAACTCATCATCATTACTCATAGGAATCATCATATAATCATGTATTAATCACATAGGAATCATAGTCATACTCCTGGTAATTCATCAAAGAAATCGCAACATCAAAACATCAAGACAGCACAACACAAGATCAGAATTCGTGAAACTCTGCTACGTTCGCTAACAAGTTCGATGTGCGAGTCTGGGGCGAATGTTCGTCGTGCGAAACATTCTTCATTGTGTGAACTCGCGATTACAACAAATCGCTGTTACGCACCAGCACCCAAAACCAGCCCCAAAACCTCTATGATTTCCTTCCCCAATGCCCTAAAAGCATCCCTAAATCATTCCTAAGGTATTACGGTGATAAAGGTACGAAATCTACAACTTATTAGGCCAATCTCGTATCATAGTTATGCCTCCAATTCTCATAATTTCTTACAACTACCCCACTATCATTAAAGTTCTCACAATCAATTACCCTGTACGGTTAAAACCTCAACAATATAATTTGGCCACAAAGGCCTAATTTCCCTTACTCTCAAATCAGCCTCAACCCTATCAGACCATTAGTTCAAATCCCTCAAACTCATTGAACTCACCATCAGAAAGGCAACAACAATTCAATACTCAAAAATCCATAAACCCGTAAATCAGCTTTAAACACATTGAAAATAATGAAGGCAATACTCCCCATACCTTAATTGCCGACTCTAAGCCTTTCTCCTTGATTTTTGGAAACCTTGCGAAGCTTTTTCCTCAATCCTCTTTCTCAGAGCTCTGGCCTCTATTTCTTTCCTTTTCACAGTCTAATTAACAAGAATAAATCCTAATTCCCTCAAAATTCCTTTCTGTTAAACCTAACTTTGGGCCTTAAAATTGGGCTTTCAAACTTCACCCTCACTAACTCCTCCTCAAATGTCCACTTTGCCCTTAATTCACTTATATTTATTTAAATTAATAATAATACAAATGTATTCATGTTATATACTATTATTTAAATAAATAACTCAAAATCCATAATTCATAATATTCACACCAACCACCGAAAATCACCAAAATAAATGTGAATATTCATATTTAAATAAATTAAATAAATATTCCAAGAATTTGGGGTGTTACAAAAGACATGGCTTATATGCGCAAAATGTTCAAACAACTAGCTATGCAGCAACTGCAAGCTCATTGCGAAGAAGAAGAAGAAGGTGATGAAGATGAACAAGAAAATAAAAATGAGAATGTCATGTCTGAAAGTGATTAAACAATGTTTTCTATTTTGTTTAAGTTTGTTTGTCTTATGTTTTTGTGTTGTAACTCGTACACTGTGTTCGGTTTCGTTCGTTACATTTTAGTTTCATATTTGTGACATGTTGTGTTCTTCTTTATATTCTTGTGTTTCATTTGTGTCCACATGTGTTTCTTGTTGAAACGCTTTTCCCGTCCTTTTTGTTCTTGACAAAGGGGGAGAAGAATCTCATGAGTTTGTATGTGTGTATACTGTATTTTTTCTCTTCTAACAAACTTTGCAGATAATTTCAAGACTCTCTTAAATCATAGATTAAGGGGGAGTAATTTAGCACTTAGAAAAGTCGCAAAAACTTTCAAAGAAGATGTTGTCATCATCAAAAAGGGGGAGACTGTGAAGACATGGTTTCTTAAAAGATTTTGATGATGACACACTCTACAACATACAAGGATAGATAAAAGAATCTCAAAGAAATCAAGCTTGAAGAACTTCAATGTCAAATCAATATGTCAAGACTTATTAAAGAATGAAGACAAAGTTCTACACAAATGAAGGTACAACACTTAGCTTCTATATAGCTTGTACAAGTGTCCAACTTCATCTCTCATTCTTGCATATCATTTTAAAATCATTTTAAAAACTCTTACAATGCATTTTGCCCATGTTTCAAAGTATTTTTAGCAAAACCTGTTCTGAGTAACCGATTACCTATTCCTGGTAATCGGTTACCCAATGTAAACTTTCAAAAAAATTTAAGCGTTGAGGCTGATAACCAATTACCCACATATGGTAACCAGTTACTAATGGTAGTTTGAGCCAGAAAATTGCATCTGTTGGCAAAATTTTGTTTTCTCATTTCTTCTTGAACCATGACAACTCTTGGTCATTTGCACTCTTTTGAAAAGGTATTTAGAGGCATTTATATACCTCATAATCTCAGACTCTGAGATTAACTTTCTTGCAATCAATTCAAATTTCATTTCATCTCTCAAATTCTAAATTTTTCACAAGTGTTAAAAGTTTTCAATTTTCACAAGTGAAACTACTGCACCTCAAATTTCATTATTTCATTATAGTTTCATTCCTCTATTCTTGAACACTCGTATTTGATATATAAGAGTTGATATCTAAAGAAGAAGATCAGTCGGAAGATTGATAATCGAATACTGCTGTAAACTACTCAAAATTAGAATTATTTGTTCTTTGATTATATCTTATCTTTCCAGGATTGTTGGTAATAAGTTTGTAAGGTTGTAACCTTGCTGTCCAAGATTGCTGGAAGGAAGAAGCCCATTTTGAGAGGATTGTTCTCGTTGGACTTAGTGATAAAAATCCAACAGAATTGTTCTTGGTGTTTTGATTAGTTAGACTCTGTATAAGAAAGACTAGGTAGAAGTTTTGTCTTAGGATCTAAAAATATTGAAAAATCTCTTTCGTGTTGAAAGGGGACTAGAATACTCTCGGGCTATAAGGGGAACCAGGATACATCATCGTGTCTCTTTATTTTCCGCTTTTACTGCATTCAACACTTAGTAACTTTTAGGAAAGTAAAACAAGAAATTTTCATTAAGACCGGAAAAAGATTTTCAGTACCTAATTCACCTCCCCCCCCCCTCTCTTAGGTGCAACTCTACTTACACTTAGTTCATTGAGGATGTCATTATTGAAGCAGCCGAAAATGTTCTTGATGCCTCAAGTCTAATCACTTGATGACAAGCTGTGGTGTTTACCTTTGAGAGAACCACATCGATGTGCTTGATGGTCAGGATGGCTTGAAAATAAGTGTAGCGACGTGATTGACTCATGAAGATTGTGCTCTTGATCTAACCTCAATGATTTCTTAGTACCTGGCCAGATATGCTTTTCTCACTTGAAGGTATGGAAAGGATCTACCTTCTGCAAACTGGTTTTGCCTTAGTATTTGAATATGGTAATGGTCTGCCCCTAATTAACTAGTTCTAGAGTGATCTTCGAAAATTGTATTTTTATGTGCTTCGAGATGGCTTGCCCCTGATTAAGTTGTTGAAGGACTTGCCCCTGATGAGGGTTGGAGGTAACCTTGATTCGGGTCGGCACCACTGAAAATTCCAGCTCCTTCTTTGATTGCCCCTTTCTTGGAGTGTATTTGATGCCAAACACTAATTTGCAGCTAAAATTGCACATTCACAAATGGTAATCTCAATGCAATGTTCGTGCAAGTTTTGAAAAATAATCATTTATTTATTAGAGTAATGTGATAGTGTGAGACAAATGGACCGTTAGTCCAGACATTGTGCTGATTTAATTAGTGTGAAAGATATATCAAGAAGAATGACACCAATGCTGATGATTAGCAAATATGTGGGGAGTCAGTCTACGCAACCTTGCAGTGGTATGCTTTCAGAATAAACCTTGCCTCAATTAGGTATTTCTAGGGTTGTAACATGGTCTGGTTCACGGTTACGAAACAAAGGATATTAGGCTTAAAACTTGGTTTGTTCCCACCCCTTCTTCGTGATGATATCTAGTCCTACATTCGGTTAATTCTGCACTTGTTCATCTTGCAAAAGGGTTGACGGTGTAAGCTTGACATTTCAAGGTTTACTTGACATGGCAGTCACCTTATTTTGCATTTGATTGATGTCAATGACCTTTTTAACTTGAGATAGTGGCCACTAGATCATATTTAGTTTTTTTGTTGAGGATTCGAGGACCACTTTTGGTTTTGTTTTTTATCCCTAACTTTTGCATGGACTAATTTCGCTTGTCAGATCCATCGGGATTGCCTTGATTTTTTCCTAAGTCTCCTTTGAGGTGCTCAACTTAGCAGGCTTTTGATTTTTTTGTTGGAAGATTGTGACTACCAAGTCATGGGTCATTGAAGAACAACCGTCATATCCTTCAGATTTTGCTTTGTTGATTCGAGTGAGTAGTGGGATTAACTGAACACTACCCTGCCTCAGGTTGAGCGTAAAGGTTTGAATATCTGAAGGAAACTGGTACTTCTTGGATCGAAGTGGTTAACTAGGGATTAACTCCTTGTCTCTCCAGTGTTTGGGGATTGAAATAATACATGTACATCATCAACGAGATTTCTATCTGAAAGCATACGGTTTACAATTATGGGTATTTCATTGTCATCATCCTCCCTCCAATCATGCTAAACAACAGTTTGATAAAGAGAGTGTAGTGGATAATATGTGTCGGTGCTTTATGGTAAATGAAAACAATGAGCGAATACGACATATCTGATTCAAAACATGCATAATCACTACATTAATAAAACCAAATACAAAAGGCGACGTTTAAAGCATACAATACTTAAACAAACAAAGACAAACAATACAAGAATGAAAATAACGGAATGGCAACATGATTGCCTTCTTTGACTTAACTTGATTTGATATTGGCACTAACTTGGCGGCGGTAGAGGGTTGTTCGTGATATTTGTAGTCCTTCCTTTGAATGTGAGAAACTGCGTGTCGACCAAGTCTTGAACTTTTTGTTTGAAAGCTCTGTAGTCCTCAATTATATGCCTTGGAGCACCCTTATGAAACTTGCAATGGGCATTAGCATCATGGTATGGAGGAATGGCAGTCGGAGGAGCTAGGTCTCTCGGAGTAATTGCCCTTTTCTCCAGCAACTTAGCAAAGATCTTAGAGGTCATTGGCAGATGATCAAACACTCTATCTGGCCTCCTTATCCTCTGTTGATTTGGCTGACATTGTTGTTGAGCAACTCGTTGTTATTAATGCTGAGGCAAATACTGATACCCTTGCTGATTATAGGACTATTGTTGAGGAGCCTATTACTGAGGCATTGGAGCTTGAACAGCTGGCTGATAAGGCATTAGAGCATATTGTGCATCAACAACATACATATACTAGAAGTAGTAGATTTGATAAGGCATTTAAGGAGGAGCATGTTGAGAAGTTTGCCCTTTATGAGCAGAGACATCATTTGTTTCTCCCTCCTTTTTATTGTATCTATTGAAAGGCTTCTTAGCTCCAGACTGGCTACTTGAACCTTCTTGGATCTTTCTGCTTTTCAAACCTTCTTCAATTCTCTCACCGATAATCACCAAGTCAGAGAATCCAGCAGAAACACTACCAATCAGCTTTTCATAGTATTGGCCTTGCAAGGTACTCATGAAGATATTAATTAACTCACTGTCAACAAGTGGTGGATGCACCCTTGTAGCTAGCTCTCTCCAGCGTTGTACGTACTCTTTAAAGGATTCATTGTTCTTTTGAGCCATACTCTAAAGTTGAGTATGATTCGGAGCAAGGTCAATGTTATACTCGTACTGCTTGACAAATGCATAAGCTAACTCAGCCCAAGTGCGCACACTTCTATGCTCTAGTTGCATATATAATTTGAGAGATGCTCCAGAGAAGTTATCTTGGAAGCAATGGATCATTAACTTTTTGTCTCTAGCATAGGCATTCATCTTGCGATAATACATATTCAGATGAATGTTAGGACAACTGAGGCCTTTGTACTTCAATAATTATGGCACCTTTAACTTGGGAGGAATGATGACATCTTACACCAAGCACAATTCTAGAGCATTCAGGGAAGTTGAGTTGTGTCCCTCCATGACTCGGAGTTTCTCAGCTAAATCACAACACATCTTGATAGCTTCAGAATCCTAAGCAGCAACAGGACTGGCAATGGGGATAACAACATAATAGTTTTACACGTCGTCATACTCATCTCACAGATTTTCTTCAGCATGAGGAATGGGGATCTGAACGACAATAGGTTGGGCTTGCGGGACGGCTCCAATAATAACTTCAGGTGTTGGGAGTGGTTAAGAGGTGGCTCATTCAGTTGCGGTAGTAAAGTTCATTGGGATCCCATAGGTGATAGGGTTAGGAACAGAAACTAAGAGCCTTGAAGTAGATCCTTGCACAGGAACATTGTTGTGGGCGGTAGCAGCTTCACACAGTTCTTCTTCCTTTCTGGCCGTGTGATGGCTTCAAGAATCTGGCCGATATTGCCCTTGAGGGAGTCCAATTCTTCTCTGAAGACAGCTTGTTCTTGTTGGATCTACTATATAATGCGTCTATTATTGGCTCGAGTTGCATACTGGTGTCGAGGAATCAACTTGATTTACTGGAGAGGAAGGAAGGAGAAATGAGATTCTGTCGATGAAATGAAAATGCAAGATGCATAATAAATGCAATGATATGTATGTAAGATGTAATGCAAGATGCAAGATCCAGAATCGCAGGATCACAAGTTCAAACAGTTCTGAGGTTGGCCGGAGGAACAGGTCAACAACCGAAGTCACTGGTCAAAGAAACCCCACGGGTAGGATTCTAAAATGGGTAGGTGCCTAGAATCATGGATATCTTTCAAAGACATTATAGCAATGGCAAACATTCACCGTGATAATAATATCCTCGAAAGGATCTCCTATAGGTGAGGTTTTTGTATCTTCCACACGAGAAAGACTCCTCAAAGGCGTCCACTACACAACCATTGACACACGGGTTCTAAGAAAGGTTCTTAGAGTCATAGATCGAGGTTGAAAATATTACTGTCAGAAAGTAATATGTTCAAGGGATCTCATCTGATTGGGGTGTTCGTATTAACCCAAAAGGAGTTAACACTACCAACCATCATGGATAAAATGGGTTAATGGTTCTTAGGATCAACGATTTAGGCTCGAAAACATTATTGCCATGGAAAAGATTCACCACAACAATAACATCTCCAAGAGAATCTACTCTAAGCGAGGTTTTCGCTTCAGCCTTACATGGAAGATACCACGTAAGTATCCATTATACAACCACCATCCTAATCCTAGGGTTTTACTCAGACTCAAGTGTAGATCCATCTCACAAAGTACCCATAACTATAGCAACCCAACAATGTCACAAAAGGTAACACAAACAAGGAAAAGGAAAGCAAATAAATAAATAAACAAGAAGAAAACAAGTAAGCGAAGCTAACAAGCTCACAATTCGAACTAAGATAGGCTCGACTCTCTCTTGCATGGAGCAATTCTCCCCAACAGAATCGCCAGCTGTCGCACCTCGAAAAATATAATCGAAAATACGATCCTCGTGCAAAATGCGCGGAATACGGTTCGACAGAGTTGCCACCGAACTTTAGTTATCCCAAAAGAGGGAAAGGAAAATATCGAGAAAACCTTTAAGAGAGATAGGAACACGGTCGTTGCAACCACGTTATAGGTTCGGGAGTCGGTTACGCAAGGGGAAGGTATTAGCACCCCTCACGTTTGTTGTACTCAACGAGAACCTCTTAGTTCGATTAGTGATGAACGTTATCTAAGCTTGTTTGTTTTCTTCTCAATAATAAATGTGAAACAGTAAGATAAAAGGAATCAATGGTAAGGGGGAAATTAGTGGTTTTAGGATAGTGTGCTCGTCAAGGATTAGGACCCTTGTACCTATGTATGCTCATTCGGACGAGAATGAGAAATCGGAACGCTCGTGGTTCGACTACGAGAAACGATAAAGGGGAAACAGAAGATAGGGGGAAGGTAGCTCGCCAAGATCATCGTAATCTTGTGCATACGTACCTTTATTCAGACGAGAATAAAGAACCAGAGCGTTCGTAGTTTGTGGAGACGGCCACGAAAAGAAAGGGGGTTAAAATTTGGTTCGAATGACGACTACTCGAAGCTTAAGAAAGGCTCCTTGGGTCCAAGTAATCGGGAGAGTGAGTCAAAGGCGTGACTCTCTATATTTTTCATCTTGAAAATAGGTTGATGTTTGAAGAGTGTTTTGAGTGTCGAGTGGTTGTAAGATAGTTGAACATTGTCAAGTTGGAAGTGTTTTAGAGGCGTTAATTGCTCGCACACGAGTAAGAGAACTAACATCTAAACAAATAAAGAGAGGTCAAAGACTCAATCCCTATCTTTTTCACCTTGAAAGAGTTAGATAAATGTTAATTATTTTGATAGTTTGATTGAGAAAACTCCAATTGATGTTGGATCAAGGGTTTGGTTGTATTTGCGTGCAAATGAGTTGAAAAGAGTTTGATTTGAAAATGGCTCGACAACGAATCAAGGGTTTGGTAGAAAAGAGGTGAGAATCGATACTAGTCCCTAGGGGTGCTTCTAATAACGAAACCACGATGAAATGTGGGAGTGTGAGCAATATGTTGATGGCGAATGCTTACGAGCAATCGACTTACAGAGGGTGTTTGAAAATGGCTTGACGATGAATTGATAATTAGTTTGAAAATGGTTTAGTCTATGCTAGTCCATAGGGGTGCTCCTAGTAAACAAACCACAATCAAAGCAATACGAATGGGTACATCGGAATGGGAGCGGGGTACATGTAAGTTACACAGGATTGCACGAAATAAAAGAGTTCATTGTCAGGTAGCCCAAGAGGAATCCGTGTGTGTACGAGGTGTCATAAACTAAGCCTTGAGCAAGAGTTGGACAAAATATCCTTGTTAGGGTTTCTGTACAAAGTCCAATTTCCGTTGCTCGGAAAAGTAACCACAATCCACCAATTTAGGCTTTTAGGGTTTCGATTGTTATTATTGTGTTTTGAATAGTTTGAACAAAGTATGAATAAGATGAGTATGATATGAACAATATGAATAATATGACAAGATAAATATCAATGATAATATAATCAAGATGATATCCACAATAATAAAATCAAGATAATATTAACAAGTATATGAATAATGATAGTAAGATCAAGATATATTGACGGAAAAGTAAATCAAGAATATATTGACTGAAATTAAAGTTAGTTGTTAGTCGTTATTACTTTGAATTGGGTCGACTGTAGTGCTAAACCGTTGTAGCACGATCTATGATTTAGATCATACTATATAAGGTCACGCAAGTTGGTATTTGTGCTAAAACACGATGGAGAAATGATATTGAGGATCATTCTCCAAAGAAATTGTGTCACACGAAAAGAAAAGCGGATGGTCTCGTCTTAATCACAAACTTGCGTCGATTAATCGAAGGTAACCTATCACGATCCCAAAGTATAGAAAGTGATCTCGATGATCACTCAATACAGATTTGAAATAATGAAGGTTAACAACTTCAATCAATCAACATTCGTGAATAGAAAGACTTCATCTATCCAAGATAAAAGGAGATGAAATAAATTAATAAAACCGGTCTCATCTTCATCAAGACTTTAGATCGATAAATCGATTATCTATGATTTTAGACTTTCATTGATCAATTGAAATAAAAAAAAATAGAAGTGAAATTGAAATGAAAATAGTTTGAGAAAATAATTTAACAAAGGTAATAATAAACTAATTACAAAAATTTTAAAAATTTAAAATATTAAAAAAAATTAACAAAATCATTAAAAAGAGTAGTTGTTAAAATCATGAACAAAATTGTTAAAATAAAATAAAATAAAAAGAAGGAATAAGGAGGGGAGGGGCGGATTAGAAATATGGTGTGTGAATATGATGGAATCCTTTGGGCTTATCAAAGCCCATCATCCATCAAGATGGTAATATGCCAAGAAAGAAAAAAAGGGGTTCCTCGCCCCAGATAACAGCAATCATGCTATCATCAGCAAATTAGGTTATTAAATTAAAAAAACAAAGAAGTTAACAAATCATTTTCCTTTAAAATGAAATCCATCAGAAGAAGAAGAAAGTGGAAATCAGACAACAATAATCATCAACTTTTCGCATTTTAACGACAAGAACACATTGAAAGAGAAATCATCATGAACAGAGAACACAAGCATCTACTTCCAACCTTCTCGCGTCTAGATTCACCCAGACTTATACAATTTAAGATTCAATTTCAGTTTGATTTCTCTCTTCTTCCACTTCTTCTTTGATTTCCCGTGTTCTGTTTTCCATGCTTCAGGTTTGCTTCAGTTTGTGTCGTCTCAAATTCTCCCTTCTTTTATTCTTTTCTGCCTCAAATCTCGTTCGGGTTCGTGAATATGGGTTTTGTTTGGTTTAAGGTTTAAGAATGGATTTGAGGGATTGGTTTGAAGAAATTGGAGTTTAAAGATGGATTTAAAGTGAGAAGGAATTGAAGACAGGTTGTGGGTGATGAAGGTTGAAGAATGGTAAGAAGGAATTTTTGCAGGGTATCCTTGGTTGTGGAGCTTCCAACATAATGATGAAGGGAAATTTGCATTTATAGGAGATGAGTCTTGTTGTTGTGCTGGGTTTTTACAATTCTTTATTGTCGTTTCTGAAATTGCTCTGCATTTTGATGTGCGTTGCGTTTCGAAAACCATTTTTTTTAAAAATATTCTTTACTATGCTTTTTGTCGTTTGTGATTGCAGATTTTGTTTTGTTGAAATGAAGATGTGTGAATGACGGTATGATGATGGTGTACGTTATGGCTCAGGTATAAATTTCTGAGTGTGGTGGCTCGTAATGGTTTTGTGGATGTATGAGGCTAGCGCAATGTGAAACATGTCTTGGTTGTACGTTGTAGAATATGGCTTTTGGCTGAGGAATGGTATGCTTGATGCGATGTAAAATGGTTGATGTACCTCATTTTGACATGTTAATTTTGTTCATTTTGCAGCTCTTGTGACGTAGAAGTGAAGGCTTAAGTTGTCATTTCTAAATGGCTTGTTTTGTGTGAAAGTTTATGGTTTGGTTTATGTTGTATCATGACCTTTTTTTTTGGAGAATGAACTTTGATTCTTATAGAGTTTTTTTAATAAAATGTAATGGGATTTGATGTATATAATACTTTTTGTGTGAATTATAATGAAAAATGGGTTATGTAAATCGATATGGGCTTTGGTTTCTTGTAGATGGACTTTTGGCTGGACTTAGGAATTAAATTATAACTTGAATAGATATTGCTTGAAATTTGATTGATTTGTCCAAGTACTTTGAATAGAATCCAAGAAAAAAAATCCACTTAAATCCTACTTCTCACTCTTTTGAATTCCTCAATAAAATCAATCTTGAAATGAACTTCTCATTGAACCAATGAAAAGTATATGAATCACATGATCAGGAGCCTAAAATATTGAACACATGCCTTGACTTTGCTCTTGAATGATGATGAACAAAAGCACCAATTGTGATCAAATTGTATCTAACATGCCTTATAATTAATCTTGAAAAATGAACAACCATGAATCACTATTAACTTTTGCCTCTTGCACTGATAAATCAGTCCTCCACCGTGAACCAAATGAGCAACAAATGCCTTGAGATCAGAAAAGATTGCACTGCACTACCGCTGCTTCAAAAACTCTAATGGAGAATAACAGATTCCACATGTTTTTTCCATCATGAAACATTTAATACTCAACCTACCCTAACATTCTCACACACATATGACTTAAACATGTATAAACCCTAGTTGAAAGCTCAAACCCACACCACATGAATCAATCATTCTAAGTTCTTGATCTTGAAGTAAAATTTTGTCTGACCAAGATTAGGACTAACCATATGAATCTTAATCAATGCCACATACACACTTGACCTGACACCTTGAATTCAACCTTGCAAAAACTTGAACAACAAGCATAAGCAACACATTGTTTTGGGGTTTTCTAAATAACAGTTAGTGGGTGGATGTACAGATGAAAGCAATATACAAGTAGGACAAATTTGGGGTATGAAAGATACTACTAGTGATTCGGCATTCTCATAACTTTCCTCACCCAATGCAACTATAGCTTGAACATAATCTTCATTGACCTTTCTTTCAAGACAATCCCTTTTAAAGTGACTAATTTTTTGACAATTAAAACATTTTACCTTTGACTTGTCAGACCTCTTTGATTTGGACATCTCTTTACGCCCACCCCCTCCTCTTGACACATTTAAGCCTTCACCATTATCTTCAATCTTCAAATCTTTCGACTTTGAAAATTATTTGGATTTCACTACTGTCTGGACTTCATACAAAGTAATAGTACCTTCCTTATCATAGAGAAGGGTATCCTTAAAATGCTCAAAGGATCTGGGTAATGACCTCAACAGGAGTAAAGCCTTGTCCTCGTCATCAATCTTCACTTCAATATTCTCAAGATTATTGATAATCTTGTGAAATTCTATGAGCTTCTTAACTATGGATTTGTTCTCCACCATTCAGAATGAATAAAGTTGTTGTTTCAGATACAACCTGTGAGCCAAAGATTTTGTCATATACAATGATTTAAGTTTTTCCCACATAGCAACAACAGTTTGCTCCCTGACGACTTCTCTTAGAACTTTATCCCAGAGGCGCAAGATAATGGCAATCTTGGCCTTATCCACCATCTCGGTCTTCTATACCTGTGTAAGCCCTACAGGCATCAATGTTTCACTCTTCAAAGCATCAATACACTTCTCTTGAATTAAAATTTCTTGCATCTTAATTTTCCACAACCCTAAGTCGTTGTTACCGGAAAATTTCTCGATTTTCCATCTACTAACCATGGTGCTCACTTGTCAATAATATTTCTTTATTCCATGCTCATTGCACCACTTGTTGTGAATCTTGTTGTGAATTACGACAAAATTCAATATCAATTTGTGAGGCAAAGAACAATAGTAACCGAAATAAATGGTCTTCAGCAATAATAATCCGTACGCAAATAATATAATAGAATAAGGCAAGAAAAAGCCGAAGGTTTGTTTACCCAGTTTGATAAAATGATGTACTCTAGGGGAGAAAGCAGCTCTCCAATTTACTATACTCAGAAAGTTGTTACAAGATATTATAGATGAGTTATAAGAAAATAGTCCTCGCCTTCAAGTTCCCAAGAACAACCCTATTTTCTACCCAAGTGTTTCCCAACCTATCCAACTCTTAATATATGAATCACTCAAACCCAAGGTATAACAGTGTTTCACAATAGCCTTAAACAACTCTAAAGGTTTCCCTAAGCCTTTGCTTTTCTAAGGTTTTCCTTGTGAATAGCTGAAACCCTGTGCTATACCTTTAAACCCTTGCTCTCCCTTGTTGGTGTAAACTTTAAGATTGTCACACAACAAACATATAGGAAATACATATTTATAATAGCAAATAACCAACAAACAAAGCCCAAAATCATATGGATCGAATTGAAAAAAGCCCAAAAACTCGAAAATACTATTCACCGTACAAATAATACTATTCACCGTATGGATGACACTATTCACCGATCAAATTTTTTTCTCGACTTTTCGTTCAATTTTCGCGGTAAATGCAATCTCCAAAATATGTTTTCTTTCTCTTCATCAACAAAGATTTTAAGGCACATTTACAACATGTTGTTTAAGTGAAGATGAATAAGCTATGGTGTAGTTTCTTTAATGAGAGAGAGGGTGTGTTTTAGTGAGTGAAAATGGAAGGTGAAGTCGGTTGGATTTAGGGAGTTGATTTGAAGTGAGATTTTATGGTGTAGTTATGGAGAGATTTTATGGTGAGAGTTGTTAGACGACAATGATCTAGAAGGGGGGGTTGAATAGATCATGAATTCCTAAATAGAGTCGGCGCTTAAAAGAAATTTGATTTTTAAAATTTATGCGAAAGCAACCAAGGAACAAGGTCGTCTAAATGAACCGCTACTGAAAAGATCGGATATGCGATAAATCAAGTTGGAATATCGAATCCAATGAGAAAACAAATCAATATTTTGAATGCTAACCAATATAATTAGAATCACTTAAGTTTGTGCAATTTCCAATGGCTTCTAAAAATTAAACTCAAATTGACACAAGCACCAATAATTTGTGTGCGATCAATTCGTCGAACACTTGGTGTCTAAAACACCCTAAGTGAAATTCTCTAAGTAATGGTAGTGCAGAATTTTTCCAATTACAATCAAAATGATTGTAATGAATTTTCAAAACACTTTTCAGCACTACACTACACCAGCATTTTTATCGAATAATTGATTGTGAGAAAACGTTAACAATTCAAAAATAGAAAAATAGCAAAAGAGAGAACAACACCAAATTTGTTGAGGCAGTTCCCCTTTCATCCTCGCTTAAGGTACGTCTGCCCTCAATTCTAGAAATAGAATTGAGATCTATATTAACCTGTTGCAAAATTTTGTACAAGAAAAGCAATAGTAACCACACACTCAAGCCTAGTTATTGATGCTGATAATATGTCTTTTCTCCCCTTGATTCAAGTTAAATCAAGTGCCTCGAATGTGTTGAATAAACCTCTGATTCCAACTACTCGTCTGAACAACCCAACGATCTTCAAATCTTTAACTCGGCTGATTTCAATCACACACAATTTGAACCCAAATCTTTCTTCCACAATCCTCCGGTTACCGCTACTAGATTAAACGAACCACCCATTCTTTAATCACCTTCGCTCAACTGAATCTGTGAAGAAATTATTTGTGCAAAAACCCCCAAAACCTCAAGATTCTTAGAGGACAAAACCCTAACGGTTTTATTCAAGAAAAACCCACTGAACTCTCAACCCAAACCCGATACAATATCCTATGTTTGGATGTTATCACCTCAATGATGCAGAATGATCAACAAAAATTGTTACGTGTAGTTGTTGAGAAAATGCAAGAAAGAGGATGAAGATGATGAGAGAAATTCAGTGTCAATGTTTCACTTTTCTTGTTGTTATCAAAATGATGAACCATAAAGAATATATATGAAGCTAAGACTAATTAACAACCATAACAGCAATTTGAAATCAAACAGATCAGAAAAATAGTGTGATTCGAGCAAACGGTCGGCTAAAGAAAATAGGGGGTCGACCTGAGCACACCCAATTTCAGAATTGTGCAAAAATTGACTCTGTGCGTCGACCAGAACAGGTCCATCATCGACGCAAACTTGCCCAAAAATGACAAATTCAAATACTAACAGTATGAGTCGACTGGGGGGTCGACGCGAGCACACCTAAGAGAAAAAGCTCAAAATCCACATTACATGAGTCGACCTAAGCAGGGCTTTGAGTCGACTCAAGCACTCGAAACTTCCAAAAATGAATTTTTGAACATGTTTTGGTCTACCTAAATAATACTTATGCACACCTAAGTCTCTTAACAAGATCAAATACACACAAAACACATATGATGCTCTTCTATATGAATAAACTCATGTTTTTGAAATTTTTTATACACTTGAAAACTATGAATGTAAATGAGACTCGATGATACCGTCCAAAATACAAAGTACTACCTAGACACATTTTGACATCATTAAAATAAAGATTGAGACACCTTGCCCTCACAATATGTCTTAATGAAAAAAAATAAAATGATGTAATGTTATGAAAAGAAGAAGTTGTGTGGAAGTAATTTTGTATGGAGAGAAGTTGTTCATGATTTATTATCATGTGGGGAAGAAAGTTTTGTGGTATATAGTGTTATGAAGTTGAAAACAAAAAAAGTATGAATAATAGAGGTTGTTAGTGTTAAGTTAAAGGTGAAAGATACATAGTTTTCACACATTTAATATAGGAAAGGGAAGAGTGAGATGTGAAGGAATGTTTGGCGTGGTTAGAAAGGTAAAGAAGAAGAAAGAAAAGAAATGCAAAACCAGTAAGAATGAAAAAATGTGTTCTTTTGTTTCTTTTTCTCCCAATCCTCACTCTTTTTCTATTTACATTTTTTTTTAATTTTCCACACACTCCCAAAGATCCGCCGCGTGTGCTCTTATGAATGTCCCCTCCCTCATTGCAAACAAGTTGGTAGTTATACCAACTTAGTAGGGCTTTCTTTTAAAATAAAATATCCACAATACCCTTAATAAGTGTTAATATAAAAAATGAATTTTGAAAAAAAATAACTCAAATAAAATTAAACTATACTAAATAATTGAAATTGGATGAAAACATGAACTTATAAAATTTCATTTAATCATTACGAACATTTTGACAAAGAAATAAAAATAAAAGGGCTCAAAATGAATAAAAATCGGGTGCAAAAATGTCCAAAAAATTAAACCGAATGCTTAAAATGATCAACGCGAAATAAACCTCTAGAAAACAGACAAGCTTTGAAGTAAAAAATATTCGGTTAGAAAGGCTCAGACTGATCCAAATGCGACTGAAAAAGGTTTAAAAAAATATAAAAAGAGCACGACAAGTTAAACTACGCGAACCGTAGATCAATAAAATTAACGCCTGCAAGCTCGATTTGAAATTTTTTCGCCCGCTAATTTTACGTACATTTGAGAATCAATTCAACCGGTCTGTCTGTAGAGTCAAAAATTTATTTTGGTCGACATTTTAGGTATTATGTGAGATGAAATGCATGTTATGTTATGCAGGTGAAGCAAATTCTATGATAAATGTATCAATTTAATGATTCGGAGGGTCATTATCATGAATGTTAACCACACCGGTGTCCTTGTCAAAAAAGGCGATGTTAACTTTCATTTCCCCTTGGTCACCCTTATAAGAGCTATAAGATGTCACATTTGTAGCAAGAACATGTCTTGCATATTTCCTTCGGGAGGAGCTGGAACTACCTTCTTCTGCGAGACCTCTGACTATGGTATTTGTATTGGAGCGTAGAGTTTTATTGACCATTTTTGGAGGAAAGATGGAAGAAATGAGAAAAGTGTGACCAATGTTAGTTTTACTGGGGTCCCACGGTGGATGTCACTATACTGGTAAAAAAGTACACGTGTGCATGGTATCCTTATAAGGGTAAGGGATACTCAAATGCCTTAGTAGGTTTATAGCAATTGTACTATTTAGAACTTGCTCGCGACAACGATATATCCTGTATGGCAGTGTTTACAGTGGTTTAGAGGTCCTGATAAGCTCTATATACAAGCATATAACTTTGAGTGTTGTGTGTAAGTTATGATCTGTGCCCTATCCCATTTAGGGGAAAGATATTTATTGAGGCCTTGGGCGTAGGGTTTTCTTAGGAAGGATCGTTGTCCACTTAGTCAATGGTAGACCGTTGAATTTCTATTTTCTAGTGGGACGTGGACCAACCACTCACCCTGACTTCTATTTATCCAAGGAATGTCTTTTCCCACGTTTTCCATATTTGGACGAGAGGTAGGTGTTGGGGGGCTAGACGATATCTCCATAACGACAACATATGGTCAACGCCTTTCTCGAAGGTTGTACAGTTTCCGTCCTTCACATATCTTTTACAAATATAACATTACAATTTTAATAAATTAAATTTATATTTATATACAAAAATTAAAATTAAAAATTAAAATATGATTATAATTAATATGAAAGATCATTACTCTATTCCAAATCCATCAAATTGATGAATATAACTTTATACATAGGAAGATATGATTGTTTTCAATACATGTTATAATTTTGTTTGTTTGAAGAGAAAGATATGATTTTTGTTATCAATAAAAGATATGCTTTAGATACATCTTTAATAAAAAAGATAAAAAAAGATTTGTTTTATTAATTGAAATATACAAAATATAAAATAAAATAAAATCCTACTACTAATTTTTATCTCGAAATATATAAATACATGAAACCTATTCCCGATTTATTTATTTAACCAAACGAGGAACGAACCTATAATTTCTGATACAGTCCTTAACCAACCTGAATTCCTCACCATCGCTGTAAGATTCGCGCTTCCAAAACAATCCATGCAGTTTGATTCAATGATCAAGGTTTTTCTTCAAACTTCTCTATACTACTAATTTCCCCACTTCGCTCTCTCTCTATCTCAACAATTTGCGTATTCTGCATTGCAGTGCGATTTAAGCCTTTCTAATTTTTATATTGGTTATTTAGGGTTAGGTGCATTGTTGTATTATTCGTTGAAACCCTAGATTTTCTGCATTATTTGAATATTCTAAATGTTAGGTAAGATTATTGTTCAGGATTATGGAATTTCTTGGAATTAAGGATTGTAGATGCTCTATTTGCCATGAGAATGTGAAGCAATTATATGATGTATATTATTACTGGTCTAAAATTTATTTTGGTTAAAAGTGATTTTGGTTAAAAGTCATTTTGGTTAAAAGTGATTTGAAGGTAAAAGTGATTTATGTTTGGATAAATTTTTGTAGAAGTCTACAAATCCTAGTTTCATGTAGAATCAATTATGGAAATCATAATCAATTCTACTTGAGAGAAACCAAACATGTCAGAATCAATTCTACACCTTTAGAATCAATTCTGTGATTGTTTTTGAGACTAATGTCGTCCTTTTGTGCAACTTGAGCAAATTTTAGGAAAACCAAATTATAATTTTCTTTAAATGGTAGAACATACTGTTATTGATATCAGTTTATTATTTGTAAAGGCACAACTCTAAATAGTGATTAATGTATCGATTTCAATTGTTTGTATCCGGGGACATATTCCTTTGTAGTTGGTACCACAACTTACACTTAATCTTAATGAAGTTTTCTACTTGCCAATAGATATCTGTGTATTGTATGTCGGTTTTTGTTTCCTTATACTGATCAAATGTATTATTCTGTAGATTTCATAAGTCAAAATATTCTGCAAAGCAAATGGTAAGTAGTACACGTTCTAGACAAAGTGCTAAGGATAAAGAAAATAATAATAGGAGGGTGACCCGAAGTAGCAAGACAGCAAAAATCAAATCACATCTTAATGTATCAGGTACAGCTGGTATTAGAAAGTCTACTAGAGAAACACCTTTGAAGAAGATAATTGCAAGCTCTTCAAGTACTCAAAAGTCCAAGCAGGTAGAGAAGAGAATACTACCAGCTCCTGAAGCTAGAAGGAAGTCTGAAAGGGTTGAGAAAAAGAAGATACCAAGTCCTTTGACGAGATCTGGAAGAACTAATAATCATTCTTCTTCTAGTCCTTCAAATTCTAAAAGTGCAGGGTCTTTGGGTTCAATTTCAAAGCAGAAGCTACAAAAAGAGAAGAGCATGAAACAATTGATATTTGAAACTGAAGTGAATGAGAATGATGAACACACTGTAGGAACTTCCCTGGTGAACGCTAAGAGAATGGATGCTCGCACGTATCGGTCTCTCTTTAGAAAACGAAAGAAAGGTACTCTGGTGTTTTGCATAGTGTCATTCTTTTTTGCCAACTTTGTTCTTGTTTACCCGGGGATGATTTTGGTTAGGTTGGGTATCCATATTTAATTAAAATTGAAGGAAATTCGCCTTCATTATGGGCCGCCCCTATCTGCCCAATTGCAACATTTAGGTTGCCTTCATTACGGTGTTTAAAAACCGGGAACTGGGCCCATGTCAGGTCCAATTAGCAAATTGGACCGTTCATGCTTTTAGCCCGGTCTAAACTGGAGCAGTCCAGTTCAATGATGTTTGGATAATGCGTCAAATTTTAAAAATAATTATTAGAAATGGCACGTGTGTGACTCAAACACACACACTGCAGCAACTATGGTAGGTGCATTTGGCCATTAAGCCAATGGCTTTCTTTTTGTGTTATCCTGGTTGCTTTTAACTCCTATGTTCAATATAAACTTGAATTTCAATCAATTGTTAATGAACTTAACACCCTCGTCATTCTTTTAAATTAAAAAACAAGTCTCTGCTCTCATTAGCATGTAGTACATTTTGTTAGTTTTTTTTGGTTCAAAGTACATTGTTATATAATGATTGATAATAAATTTTACAAAAATGTATATTCTTTCAAATTAAAATATATAAATAGTCTTAAATTAAATTATATTTCATACAAATATGTTTAAAATTGTACAAATACTATATTTTGTAACAATTATTTTTTAATTTTGTATTATAGACCGGATCAACTGTCACGCGGGTCAATTAGTGACCCACCGATCTGACCAATGACCCACCGATCTGATCAATGACCCACTGAAGGAGGATTGCCTTGACATGATCAATCACCGGTCTGGGTATTCCAACACTTTCACTGTGTTGGGTGCGAAGGGGTAAATTTAGTCCCACTTTGCTGAGAGATATGGTGTGTGTGTGTAGTGTTTATAAAGCTTGGGCAACCCTCACCTTATGAACCGATTTTGTAAGGTTGAGTTAGGCAAAACTCAAATTCTAACATGGTACCAAAGCCTATCCAAGATCTGTAGTTGGGCTTCCCAAATGGACTGCCATGCTTTAGGCTCATTGGGGCTTGAGCGCGAGGGTGTGTGTTGGAAGTTCTGCCTTCGTTGCAGTCCGCCTCTAGCCATCTTATTGTGGCACTTGGGTTGCCTTTATTGCAACTTCCAACTCCTTCATCGTGTTGGAAGTTGTTTTTGTTCGCATTTTCATGTCAAACATTTTATAAGTGGAAGTTTTTCCGAGTAAGACACGCTAATTATTGTTAGGTATTATTTAACTAATTCATATTTTGATTGCTTGATTTTCAGATTGCCTTGAGAAATCCCATAGGATTAGTAAGTCAAATCAGGAAGGTGACAACAGTAGTGGAGACAAGATTGACGAGTTATCTAAACGAAGTTGTTCAGATAATAAAGAAGTCTCAAAGAATGCTACATTGCCATCTGAAGATGCCAAAGCAAAAGAGATTGGAATTGACTCTAGGTTGAGTCGGCCTAATGTGACTCCTGGCTCATTTATTCCTACTAACACCCCAACTCATGAGACTAGTGAGGTATCTAGAAGTACACAGCCTGATTGCTTCAGGGAGGAGACAATTCCAACATTAGTGTCTGGAAACTCTATATTAGATAACAAGGACTTGGCCAGTAACAATGTTGGGCTTGGTGGGGGTGAAAATTTTGCACCTTCTAAGAGAAGGATAATCACAGTGGACATGGATTCAAATGTTTCTTCTACATTATCCAAAGGAGACAACTGCAACACGATCCCTGATGCTCTCCCTTCAAAGCTAGGTGGTAACAAGTCATGTTCCGAACAGATAAGGTACTTGTTAATAAATGATAGTAAATAGTATCAATTCTAGTGAAGTAAGAGTTCTGATCCATTCATTATTCATGTTTTTTGGTGTGTGCTGTTGCTTTTATTGTGTATATGAGGTTTGGTTTTATTGTTCCCCTCCCCTATATCAAACCATCTTATTTTTTTTCTTACTATAAAGCTCATACACACATTTCTATCTTTTCTATTTAATTTTCAAATTCATGGTCACATTACAACGTTCTTCTATTGAATCATTCATATCATACATGCTTCTTGATATATCATATTAACCATCTTCTGTCCTTTTTGATAGTGTTGTACTCAAACATCTTTGTTTTGGATGGTGTTGACCTATTCTATATTCGTAGGAGCTAATATGAAAGTGATTGTCATCAGCAACTCTAAAATTTCCCTACTGTTTCTTCTCCCCAATCCTTACTAATACTATATTTGTAAGGTAGAGTTAGGGCCCAATATAAAAATCTAAGATGGTATATGAGTCTATCTTAGATCTGTTGTTGGGCTTCCTGAATCGCCCCCGCTTCAGGCTGATCAGGGCCCGATCGTTAGGGTGTATGTTGGAATTTTCACCTTCATTGTGATCCTCCCCTAGCTGTCTAGTTGCGGTATTTGGACTTCCTTCGTTGTAGCTTCCAACACCCTCATTGTGTTGGGTGTGAAGGGGAGGATTTAGTTATACACATTGCCTAGAGATATGACAGCTTGGACATCTTTCACCTCACAAGTCTGTTTTGTAAGGTCAAGTTAGGCCCAATATAAAATTCTAAGAACATCTATGCACCAATTTGAGGGGGTGTGTTGAATGTTGTCGGTACAATTATTATTCTTGAAGAAAGAAATATTAGGACTTGGGAGCAGAATCAGATCACTACAATCTGATGTGATCTTAATTGATTCTCTATCTGACACAAAATCGAGTCTTTTGATTTGATCTGATTCCCTTTATTTTGTTTCCATTCCTGCATATATTATGTAATAGAGGCAACACTTCCTATATATGTCTTCCTATCATTTTAAAATAAGATAAAAGCAGTTTTTCTCCTCTATTTGTTCTAACCTAGTGCAGCCCCTAAAACCACAATATCCACTATTTCTAACACTCTCCCTCAAGCTAGAGCATATAGATGATAGATCATATGCATCAAGTTTGTTACATATGTAATTTATGTAAGGACCCCTTGAAGACTGGATGATTACATCTGTCAATTGATCATTTGAACTAACAATGCTAGTGGTAATGGCTTTAGATAAAGTCTTTTCTCTAATGAATTGACAATATATCTCAATGTTGTTAGTCTTGTTGGGAAATACTAATGAAATGGCAATATATCTCAATGTTGTTAGTCCTACTGGGAAATAATAATGAAATGACAATATATCTCAATGTTTTTAGTCCTATTGGGAAATACTAGAAGCAACATGAAGTGGAAATGGATTATCACCAATGATTGTCATTTGTGTTGCCTCCACAAATTTAAGCTCTCAGTAATTTTTCAGTCTTCTCAGCTCCCAAGTAGCCCAGGTTAAAACAACAAGAATAGTACTTTGTTGGTTTATCCGGGATATCTTTTTGGGTTATCGGGTGTTATATTTTTCTTTCAAAGATATGTTTGTAACAAGCTTTAAGCTGCTTAATAAGCTTCAGTTTGAGAGGGAGTGTTAGAATATAATAAAATATCTTATAATATCTTTGGTATCGTATTGAAGTATCTTAGGTTATATCTTTTGGATGATTTTCCATATCACTTGGTTGTTATTATTATTATTTGATTCCCGATTTCCTTATTTATTTAGGATTATAAGTCCATTATCCCTATTAAGAGGGATTAGTGTTTAGTCTTTTGTATCATGCTATTATCAAGTTATTATCTATAATTTTCAAGCTCTTATCACGTCTCTTCTCCATTCATCTAAAACTAATAACTTCAACCATGATCAATAAATGTAAGAAAGTATTTCAGCCTTTAAATTGTCTCATTATGGTTAGCCATCATCAAGTGCTAGCCAATTTTTGTTACTTTTCAAGGCTAGTGCTGCCCATTTACTATATTCACATACAACATAAACATGTAAATACATGGACGGAATCTTTTGCTAAGAATGATACCATTTACCCTTTATCTGTCGATGTGCTCCTCATGGTTTATCGACAGTTTGACATGTTAGGTGTGTTTTCAGGTCTAAGTGATTGGTTCTTTACTTTGCAGGTTGGATTACAATCCTACAGTCAAGGAGTCATGTGACCCAAGTGCAGCCGAGGTTGGTTCAATTTCTTTTATTCGCATTGTCCCACATCTCTCAATTTACTTATAATTTGTTAACAAGGGCTTACACTGCCAGGATTCTCAATCAAATTAAAATTATTCAACAATCATCTAGTGGCTAGACATAGATCCCGTTACTTTAAATCAAAATTAGCAAATGTATATCCATGTACTTTCTTTTAATGTTTATTTGTGGTAAGTCTCTTATTTCTTTGTATCTTTTCATTAGCATCAGGATGAAGATGACATTGAGGTAACCATGCTGCAGGCGGATAAGAGTGATCACACAAGTGGAATTGGACACCCGAAGGTTTGTTTCTTTTGATGCATAGGTTTGTTTGTTCTTGTTCCTAAACTCATTTGTTTTGTTGCCTATTTGTTCCTACTGGCATTTCAGAATAGCATTGTGGAAGACAAAAATATTCTTGATGGTCAAAGTGATACTGAAAAAGACGGTTTAATATATAATTCCAATAAAAGTGTTGTTCAACCGAAGGAGAAATTGTCAAGTCATATTGCAAATAGATGCAAGTCTGACTCCTTTTGGTTTGTTGAGTATTGGGTTCCTGCACAGATATCTCATGCGCAGCTTGAGCAGTATTGTGCTACTTTACTTTCAAACGCTTCAATTCTTTGCTCATCACCAAAGGTTGATAGTGTTGGGGCCATTCGTGATGTCCTTATTTCAACTCGTAAGGTTAGGCTGCCCTTTTTTAATTATTTGCATAGATTGCCTGGGATCATATATACTGGGTTCATATTTTAGTTGTTTATTCTGCAATATTTGGTTGGTACAATATTGGTTAATTTTACTTTATTATTATTAGATGGTTATTGATAAATTGATCATAATTCCTTACTGGTATGAATTTCAAATATTTAAAATTTCACGTTTCAATTTTTTTTGACAATTTCAAATATTGCATAGCAGTTTCAACCCATCCATTACATGCACGATTTTTTATTAGATTGTTATTGATAAATTGATCATAATTCTTTACGAGTATGCATTCCAATATTTAAAATTTCATCCTTTCATTTTTTAAAATAATTTCAAAAATGTTGCGTAGCTGTTTTAAATTATGAAGCGTGGACCCCGGAAACATGACACTGGCACGTCGACACCAGTAGTAATTTGAATATATGAATAAGTTAAACATAATCACAAGTGACGGAGTCGGTTTGGGACACCAATGCGGGCACAAACACACCTTTTTTCAGAAGTGTCGGTGCTACATAGGTTTTAACGAATTCAATAGATACACGATTCATTATTTGAAGAAGGTCCCACTTCGCCTAGTGATATGGCCTAAATGGAGCTTATCCAACTTTGGCAACCTTGGCCTAACAAGCTTTTTGTGTGGCTGGGTTAGGCTGAAAGCCTAAGATGTTAGAGTCAATTCTTCACTCATTGCGGCACCACCCAAATTGTTCAAGCAGAATAGATAAGAGCTCTGGATGTGGGGTTGTACTGGTGACTAGTACAAATCTCACACCACCTAGTGATATGACCTAAATAGAGCTTATAAAGATTGCACAATACTCATCTTACAATCCAGTTTTATTTGTTTGAGTTATACCCTCCCTCTAATCTCATATTCATCAATCAATGATTAAAATAGGTTTAGATTCAACCTTTTTTAATTATTAAAATCTATTTATGCATATGTTCTGAAACTTATTTGGTCTCCCTAACTAAAAACTAGAACACATTTAGTAAACAAATGTATATTTTAATAGCTGAATTGGCGTTCCCTTGCCTTTTCAATTAACTCCAAAGTTGTCAAGTGGCTCTAAATTTTCTTAATGGTTTCTTGCCTTTTCAATTAACTCCAAAGTTGTCAGTGGCTCTATATTTTCTTAATGGTTTCATTTTCTGGTTGTGGTATCTCTCGACAGTCTTGTAATCATCCCTATGTTATTGATCCGTCCATGCAACCTCTACTAGTCAAGGGCCTTGAAGAAATAGAGTATCTGGACGTTGGAGTAAAAGCAAGTGGCAAGCTGCAACTACTTGATTCAATGCTCAAGGAGTTGAAAAAAAATGATTTAAGGGCACTTGTACTTTTTCAGGTATGCATTTTGCAGACTATCTTCCTATACATAGAATTGTTGTATATATGTGTCTGAGAGAGTTAAAGTTTCACTTGTTAGAGTAAGAAAAGTCTCACCATTCAACTTTTCTTTTAAGATTGGTTAGGATTGTACGAGTGAGGAGAACATTGTTATAGAACACTTAGAAACATGTTTTATTATAATAAATAACACTAAGTAACCAGGTCACCGACATAACTTCAGATTCTCTATTATTTAGTAGATATTATACAACACAAATAGTTAAGTAGAGGAGGGGAAGAGAGTCAGAGAAAGGTCAAGCCATTGTTGTAGAGAAGGAGACGAGAGTATGAGCGCTATCAAGAAGCAGAAGTAGTTTTTTTTTTTAAAGTTGCGTAATAGAAGAGATTAAATGGTTATCGTTTGATTTTTCTGAGAAACAAATTTTTGTACTTTTTCCCCGTCTATCACCTTTGATTTGTTTTGTTTTGTTCCACGGCAATTTTCAAAAATCAAACAAGTATCTGTATTTGTCTGGTCATTCTTTTTTAGCAAATCAAATGCAAGAAGGCATGTCATTTTTTTTTGGCATTATCATGGTCAGTTTTTCTAATTTTCTCACTGTTCATGAGTGTTGGTGACTAAATAGAAAATGTCATACCCCACTTTCTTTTATATTGTCAGTTCATCCTCTTAAGAGAAGTTAGGTCATTGAGCTATAAGAAATTCTTATTGAATTTGCAGTCTATTGGAGGTTCTGGAAAGGATTCAATAGGAGATATTTTGGATGACTTCCTGCGACAAAGATTTGGTCTGGATTCGTATGAAAGAATTGATAAAGGTGTTCCGTCTTCCAAGAAACAAGCTGCCATGAAGAAATTTAACGACAAGAATAATAAGCGATTTGTCTTTTTGATGGAAACATGTGCCTGCCTTCCTAGCATAAAATTGTCATCTATTGACACTATTATTATATATGATAGTGATTGGAACCCAATGAATGATATAAGATCCCTTCAGAAGATAACACTTGATTCACAGTTTGAATTGATCAAAATGTTCCGTCTTTATTCAGCTTTCACTGTTGAAGAGAAAGCGTTAATACTTGCTAAGCAAGATAAGATCCTGGACATAAATATTCTATCTACAAACCGGAGTCTCAGTCATACACTATTGATGTGGGGTGCATCTCATCTTTTCGATGAGTTGGGACTTTTCCTTGATGGTGCAACTTCTACGTCAAGTCCTAAACCATTGCTGGAAGAAACAGTGTCACAGTTCTCATCATTTATATCTGATGCTGCTGAAGATTCTGAAACAAGCAACCCCCCAATTTTATTGAAAGTCCAGCAAAATGGAGGAACATACCGTGCAAGTTCTCCTTTGTTTGGTGAGCTGAAAATTGGATCGCTGGATGAAGAGTCACCTCAATGTTTTTGGACTAAACTATTGGAGGGGAAACGGTTTCAGTGGAAGTACTCATGTAGTTCATCTCAGCGGAGCCGGAAGAGAGTTCAGTCTTTTAATAATTTGGAAGGTGGGTCTGACTTTGTGTATGAAGGCACAGCAAAGAAGCGCATGAAAATGGGCAACAATATTGTTGACCCGCCTTCATCGAAGTCCGATGGTGAAAAGTTATCTCCTGAAATCAAGACAGGTTAGTGGCTGGTTTGTTACTTCAACTTTGTTACAAACTTTTATTAGTAGGTTAATTTGTTTTGGCTTATTTTTGTGAAAAAATACCTTTTTAATATAAGTGTATGTTTAAAGTTATTCATTGTTAAGAGTCCAACATCGGACAATATATGACATGAACATGTGTTTATAAGTGGAGGTAATCCTCACTCTACCAACCGGTTTTCTAGGGTTGAGTTAGGTCCAACCACATTTCTGAACATGGTATCAAGAGTCTCGTTTAAGATCCGGTGGGTCACCTTCTATGGTTTCCGCTATCGGGCCACCCACCATTTATTTCCACGCTTCAGTTGTCTAGTCTTGAGCATGTGTGTTTATAAGTGGGGGTAATCCTCACTCTACCAACCGGTTTTGTTAGGGTTGAGTTAGGGCAACCACATTTCTTAACATTCATAATATTCATATTAAAATATGAAATATACTTAAGACTTATTATTAAAACCTATTGTATTCAAATAAACTCTTTTTGACAAGGTATTCAAAGAATACTTAATTGTTTTTTATTAAAAATATGTTGTCATTTCTTGTAGTTTTGTAGAAAATTAGCACTTTTATGTAATTAATTGTATTCAATCAAGTTAAAAATTACTTAAAAACAGTAATTTTTATTATTGTAAACAAACATAAATCAGTTTCTTCTTTTTCTAAACATCTCTAAATTATTTCAATAAAAAATAATTTTTATTTTGAGCAGTAACAAACAGGCCCTTAACGAGGTTAACTAATAGTAAGAATTATCTTTGATTTTTTTTATGATATCCTCTAAAACCAGTAATACACTTTTGTATGAACCTTTGGAAATCTAGTGGGTAAAGTCACTGAATTCTTTGCTAGTTCAACTATTTGTTTTGATGTAGGCATTCAATGTAAATTACAGTCCTTACTCACTATTTGCTTGACCAAATGCCAGATAAACCTACGAGTAATGATGTTGAATTTGAGAAAAATGGCAGTGTGCATGATGAGCAGAGGAGCCTACATCTTTCGTTGAAGCCACAGACCACAAAGCTCTGTGAAATTCTTCTTCTCCCAGTATGTAGCATGTTTTTCTCTTTGTTAAGTTTTACTTGCTGTTTATTTTCCTGCTTTGTTCCCTTGACAAGATTGCATTTTAGTTACCTTATGAAGCCCAGATACTTGATACAATACAGATACGGTAAAATTTGATAGGATACGCGATAAAATTAAATATATAAATCAACATTATAATATATAAACACAAACTAAAAATGATAACTAAAAATCATTCACATTACAAATAATATTCAAAACAAGTGACAATTACATGTCTTTTCCAAACCAATTAGAATATAGCAAAATGAACATCATTACTACTACTATCCAAAAGAAATTTGGGCTCCATAGAATTGTCTAATATTCACCACTTAACACTAATTGTGTCAGTGTCCTCTCCCCCTTTCCCATCATCAAAAAACAACTCCAGTTCTGGTTCTGTGGGGACACAATCGGTGCTGTGGGTGGCAAACCTCAGCTTTTGATTAAACAATTCAAACGCATATTTTTAACTCTTGCATTCCTTATTATATTTCACTTTCTTTTTTTATTCTAAAAAATCAATTATGGAATCCTGACTTTCGATAAAAGAAAGACCTTGTTTTTTGGAGTTTGCTTTATTCCGTGCCTATCTCATTCAACCTATCCCGTGCTGTAGCTGTGACATTCAGCCATATCCGAAACGCATCGGTCATATTTTCTTTACAAAAGTGAAATTTAAATGCCGGATACTACCCTGGCATTGGTACGTATCGGGCCGTAGTGGACACGTATCAGTGTTGGATACGTGTAAGACACTGATACCTTGGCAATTTTGGAGTATCAGGCTTCAGAGTAATTACGTGATTGTTTGTGCTAATGAGATCTGAGCTCTATTGTATGTTTGAATTTGATGTTATGGTGCCTTATATTTTGTAATGCAGGATAATGTCAAGAAGATGGTTGACCGTTTTCTTGAGTATGTTATGAACAATCACCATGTCAGTAGGGAACCTGTGTCAATCTTACAGGCTTTTCAAATATCTCTGGTCAGTTTCTTGCATTTTTATCTGACACCCTTTTCCTTATTCACCCCTCCTCTATCATTTACCTTATGCTCCTCTGAATAAATTTGGTCTTTCATTTGTTTGATTGTTTGTTATTGTTTATTTATCCTTGATTTGATTTTTTATACAATTTAGGCTACCTTTTTCTTTCAAGCAGTAGTATTTTCTGTAATTTGATTTCTTTACATACTATCCAGGCTTTCTAATTTCGTGTATTGTGTGCATATTTTATTTATTTATTTTTGGGAAAATCTAATAATCAATTTGTTGATTTTTCACACACTTGACATTTTTATATTGCAAGCAAACCACCAAAGCCATTATTTGTTTGCACTTGATCCGGCTAGTCAACTGCATGTTTGCCCTGAAATTTTTGTTTCAACTGAGATTCTTATCTGAGTAGTTTAGCAAGCCTGTTCAAAAGGTGGCTAAAATCGAGCCTCATTTGTGGAAGATAATATAGAAGAAAGAAATGGACAAGACTGGCATATGATAGATGCAAAGCTGAATATAATTCCCCCCATTCTGTTTAATATTTGTTCTTATTATATAACTTCCACTCTTTTTTCTCATGCCTCTTTTATTCCATTTGAAACGGAGAGAATCTTACTGTCACGTCACTTTTCTTATCGCAATTATGATATTTTCTAGTATATTGTAGTTAATAATATGTAAAGGTCTGTGACTGTAAACAGTACTTTGTTTTTGTGAACAGTACTTTGTTTTTGTGAACAGTAATTTGTTTTATAATTGAATTAAGCATGCAAAAGTATGACTGATAATCCCTCCTTGTATTGTGCCATTTTAGATTTGGACTGCTGCTGCTTTGGAAAAGCACAAACTTGACCACAACGCTTCTCTTATTCTTGCAAAACAACATTTGAATTTTGACTGTAAGAAAGGAGAGGTGAACTACTGTTATTCTCTGCTGCGGTGTCTAAAAAGAATATTTCTACATCGTACAGGCACTTGTAGCGATACTTCTTCTCCCCAAGCTTCTAATATGATTGAAGTTGAAATGTTCAAAAAAGATTTGTCCAAAAGCATTAAAGAAATAAAAAAAAAGTGTGAAAAAATGCTGAATCAGATACACCTTATGCAACAGGAAGAGAAACATAGGTTGAGAGCTGCTATTGAGGTTGAACAGGCTGAATTGGAGAGAAAACACAAAATAGAGTTAGCATTCACTCGGTCCTGCTCTCCTAATGAGGTGACGAGAACAGAAACACTCAAGATTTTGAATATTGACCAGCAAAAAAGTATTGAAGAGCTGAAATTTCAGCATGAATTAAGACTCAAGAATCTTGAGGACGAACAATCAGCTCATATGCTAAAGGCTAAAGACTGGGGGCCCAATTGGGTGGAAAATGTGAAGTCTTGGGCAAAAAATGAGTTGCAAAGCATAGTTGCTTCAAAGGAACTTGGGACTGGGGTTGATTACTCGCTGATGATTGATAATGTGATTGAATCTATGAAAGAGACGAGGGGCATGGTTCCTGAAACCAATTCCTCTTCAGTTAGTAAAACTGTTGAACAACAAAATTCTCTAGGCAAGCATGACAGTGCTAATGAAGTGGGCATTATGGTTTCAAATCATCTACCAGTCTCTGGAAGTGAGGACCATAATGTAACGGAAAATCATTATGTCAGTCAGGAAAACATTATCTCTAAACATTTCCATTCCAGAGAACAGAATTTTGATGGTGCTACAAGCATGACCGATGAAGATAATAGGCGTGAGAATTTTGGCCATAGGTCTCGAGATGATTGTGAGAGGCCTAGCTTAGATACCACGTCTTCTAGAGAACATAATTCTGATGGTGCTACAAGCATGACAGATGAAGATAATAGGTGTGCAGATTTTGGCCATGGGTCTCGAGATGGTTGTGAGATGCCTAGTTTAGGTACCAAGTGCTTGCCAGTTTGTGAGAATGGAACACATCTAAATCATCAATATTCTGATGGAGTCCCCTCAAGTGTACCTGAAAGGCAAATTTCAGTTGAAGTGCAAGAAACTAATAATGAAAGGGACTATGTTAGTGTATCAGAAAGACAAGTGGGAGTTGAAATGCCTGCGGCCGTCAATTTTACTGATTGTCTGCTTCAGAATGCAACTCATCTGAACCCCCCTTCATCTGTGGATCAAATATGCGACAGAAGTTCAATAGATGTGCCAGTTTTAGATGGTGTTTTATCTTCAAGGCCTTGTCAAGTTGCTTGTTCAACCAGTTGTGGAGATGCAATTTCCCTTTCAAATCCACCTTTGGAGCAACAAATACATGATGGGGTCTTGAGTATTCCTGATGGAGATATCCCTATTATAGTGCCAGAAAATTTCCATACAGTGGCTGATCGTCATATGGATATAGAGTCTTCAGCAAATGCCATATTGATGGATAATAGTACCACAAATAACCAGGAGGGAAGAGTACTTGTAACTGTGACCAGTTCTCCAGTATCTAGACAAGTTAATGTCATGGAGCCTCTAGGACAAGGAAAACAATTGCCATCTGTGGAGTCCGCCGCCGACAAATCAACTGGGGAAATGCAAAATTCATCTGATCAAGTTCAACTAGCATCTAGTTCAGCTGATGTTGTACCGGCCAATCAAATCAGGATGCCTCCGAAACAGGTTCATCAATTAGAAGCTGCAGAGTTCTCTTCCAACTTGGATATGTTGGCTTTGTCTAATTTTCAGTTAGCAACTGAAGATGAACATCAGCCGATCAGTGTACATGATCTCCCCACTCATCATCCTCAGGTATCTTCTGCGATTCCAGATATTGGGCAACCACTCCCAAATTCAGTACATGGTTTACATTCAAATCAAGTTGCTGTGCACCCTGCCTCAAATTCAGATCTTGATTCACTTACAGCCAGTAGAGTAAGAGCACAATCTGCCAACCCAAGAAATTTGTCAACTCCATTGGAGATGAATAATCATCCTATCCAAACTACAGCCCCTTCACCTTCCAGAATGCTTCCTCGTTTGTCCTATGATCCACTGAAAGTTGATGTCGAAAGAATACATAAATTAATAGAACAATCTTCAAAAAACCATGAAGACACGGTTAGTTTCTGGTTTACTCATTACATTACTCTGATGATACATTTCTAGGTTTCTATATTTTCTGATTACTAAGTATATTCTTGTTGAAACAGAAATTGCAGCTGAAATCTGAATTTGAGAAGGAGTTAGCAGAGCTTCGAAGAAAGTATGATGTTAAATTTCAGGAGGCTGAAGTTGAATATCAGCAAACGAAGAAGACTCTGGAAACCAATCTTAAGACGGTTTGTGTGAGTAGGATCTTGGCACATGCTTTTAGGTCTAAATGCTTGGATCTTAAAGCTGGTACATCAGGAATGCTGCATGGTAGGTTTGTTTCTCAGATATCTAAGTTTTAATATTGCTTTTACAGCTCTGACTTGGATATAATACAGAAGCTAAATTTCAATTCCATTCCTTTATCCATGTTGGTGGTTTATTTATTTTTCCTTGCCATGTGTTGTTTTTTAATTAACTGATCAAGTTTCAACCTAAAAATAAGCCTGAGTGGCAGATGCTTTTAAGTTTGAGAGTTCTTGCAGGAAAAGTGTGCTTCTCTTATTACTCCCTCTGGTCACTATTATAAGCAAAGATTCTCATTTTAGATTCATTGAATAACTATTATATCTGATCTCTATGTAGACCAAATACATTGGTTGTTGAATGAACCTGAAAAGAGAATCTTTGCTTAAAATAGTGACCGGAGGGAGTATTTATCTTTTCTAAAAGGCAAATTTTTAAACTAAACTTTATATGTGCAGTTTCTGTAAAATTAGTCATATACCAAATTGTTTCAGTAGTTATAGTATTTATTGTTTTTAGTTTGGATTCTTACTATAACATTGAGATATGGTGGCAAATTTACGTGCTTAAATCTGCACTCTTATGCATAGTGTGTTTGCATTCATCTCTTGTTTTTGTGTTCTATGCCGCAGCACATACGGATCACTAAGTGTGGATTGGCTTGCAGCACTGAGTTTTCTGTTTCGAGTATTTTCTAACCACCATCTTGATTTCAGATTCAATTCCACAGCAGCTGCTTCAACTTTCGAGACAACAAACTACTCGCTCGATCTCTGGTTCTTCTAACGAGCCTCCTGCGACCAGTCTGTCGAGCCCCTCCATTGCTCCTAACTCACAGCATATAGTACCACCTGGTTACAATGCGGCAGGAAATTTCTCTGGTTTCTCTGCAAGACCACCTATTATAAACACTACTACTTCTCCTATCATAAACACTACTAGGTGTCCTATCATAAATATTACTACTCCTGTCCTAAACACTACTAGATCTTCAATCGTCCGAGGTAGTCAAACGGGCGGTGAGATACGTGCCCCTGCACCACATCTCCAATCTTCTAGACCCCAAATATCTGTTCCACCCTCCAATTTCCGTCCAATTATACCAAGGATTCAAAGTCAGACAGCTCCTAGTAACGTTCAAACAACTTTTCCCTCACATGCTCATGTTCCATCCTGGCAACGAACGGCAACCTATCAGTCTGATCCACAAATCGGACGCAGGCCTGACAATGCAGGCAGGTTAGCTGCTCCTAACTTACCTTTCATGGGATTACAAGGGAGTTCTAGCAGTCAACCTACTATAACCTCTCCAAATGTTATTTCACGTTTGTTAGATCAGGGCCCTGATAACCTATCCAGAATAGAGCCCAACAGCAGTAACATTGCAGCTAACTCATCGCATCAAGCTGCATCTCCTGGTTTAGTATGTTTATCAGATGATGATAACTGACCAGACAAGTGTTGCATGCATTTGTCCTAACTCCTTGGCCATGTTATAGCTTAGTTTTGGTTGGAGGTTATTGTGTTGGACTGCTGGCAGTGTTTTGAAAATTTTTTTAGTGGGCAACTGATCGCCCTAATTATTGATAGTAAAATGTATATTGGTATCAAGGGTAGCCTCATCTTAGTTAGATCCCAAATTTCATTGATATTTTGATGTATCTAACAAATTATTAATTAGTTGATATGCTATGAGCACCTTTATAAGAAAAAGGTAATCAAAATTTTGTCCGTTAAAGAAAGCATGGTGAATCATGAACCGACGTGGACTGATCTATATCTCTTGTCTTCAAAAAACTTATTTCATATTAAACATTTTAACTGTCATTTGGCCAATGTCAAGGGGCCTTCTAACTTCTCTTACATGTGACACGAGTAAGAGTAGAAATTATCTCATTTTACCATTTCAGTATAATAGTAATAATAATATGTTATCTAATATATTTTGCTTTTTATCATTTATTTCCGTTTATTTGTGTGAAATGTCAAAAACATATTTGGATAAAGTGTAATCATACTACTTTTATGAGCATTTTTAGGCTGGGCTTAACTATTTGAAAGTGGTACAATTTAAAAGTTTTTAAAAAAAATATTGGGAATTGGAGAATTGTTTTTTCACCCTCGTAAAATATTAAAAATACTTTTAAAATTCAAAAATGCATCTCGGAATATATTTTAAACATATTAGTTCTCGAGGAGGCTCTAAGATTGTTTAAAAAAAAATTATAGAAATATATCTCCTTATTTTACAAAGATACATTTTTGAGTAGACTTTATGATTATTTAAACAAAAATTACACAAATATATCTTCTTATTTTACAATAATACATTTTTGAAAGCTGTTTTAACCAAAAAGGCTCTAGACCTTTTCTGCATTCTCACATTTTAAAATACTTTTTCAATCTCTCAAGTCTCAAACTCCCTCCACTCATATTCTTTCAAAATCATTTAACTTCAAAGTTTATTTCAACATCAAATCGATCAAAAAATTCATTCAACATCAAATTAATCTCACATTTAACAAATTTTTTATTTTTTTATTTTTTTATTAAATTTCTATGTACATTTGTAGAAATTGAGCATTAGGTTATGTAATAGGTAGTTTATATATGTTATTTAAATAAGTCTTAAAAAATGTGATAGGATTTAACTCAATCCTACAAAATCGGCTTGTAAGATGATGATTGCCCCCTACTTATACATACAAGTTTAAACTATGTATTGTCCAATGTGAGACTCTCAACATACCTCTTCATGCTCAAGATTGGACATGGAGCATGGAAATAAATGGTGGGTGGTCCGATAGAGGAAACTTAATAGTAGGTGCTCTGCCGGATCTTAAACAAGACTCTGATACCATGTTAAAGTATGATTGTAATCGCTTTGGCTATTATTAATAATAGCCTAAGCGATTGCAATTATTGATTGATATAAGTAGGATTGCATATTTGCAATTTGGATGTTATTTTGTTCGTGTGATGTACGTTTGTATCATTTCAATTTGATTGTAATCGCTTAGACTATTATTAGTTGTACCATTATGAACTCTCTACATTTCATGAATTAAAAATTCCTTGTTATTATTTCTTTTTTGAGCCCATGAAATTGCTCTTTTGTCATTTCTGCAAGTGTGACTTGAATCACAAGTTAGAACATTTAAATCTGGATGTTTTGGTATTTGATTCGAATCATGTGTTATCTTTGATTCAAATCATTCACCTTTAAAAATTAGAATTCACCTCTAGACCAAATGATTCGGATCACAACTTGAATATGATTCGAATCATAACATCATTTGATTCAGATTGAGTGCATATCATGATTCGAGTCATTAGCTTTAAAAAATACCATTTTGGGCATGTCTATATTGATTCGAACAATAAATCCTTCTTGATTCGAATAATGAATAAAAAAAAAACAATTTTCCATCTCTAATTTAAATAGTTGTGTCTTTTGGTGAAAGTAACAAGTGTGTGAAACCTATGGTGAAATCCATAGAGACAACAATGTGATTATGTCTTCTCCTTTTAGTGTGTTCATCTTTACACCATGAATATTTTTCTCTTCTTCTCCAAAACCAACTTCTTGATATTGAATCCATGTCAATTCATTATCTTTTTTGTTGCATCTTATTCTGGTGCAATTTTGTTGTTGTCTTTGTGTGAATTAGAGAGTGAGTTAATCAATCTTGTTGTATTTGATCAAGCTCTTGATATAAATGAAGAACCAAGACCCATTCATCTAGAAACTTGATAAAACCTTGTGTGTGTGTGTGTTCTTCATTCACCAAAATTGAATTACTTGACTAACACCTTGTAATTTTAGTGGTTGGTTGAGATTATCTGGCATTGTTCATCATCTTCATCCTTAGTCTTTTTTCTTTTATTGTGAGCCCTTCCTCTAAAAATTTAGTGTTAAGGGAGACTAATGGTACATTAGGGTATATAATATTTTTGTATGAAGCTGGTTGTTCTGTAACCGGTGCAGGTATCATTTCTTGAATGCAGTTTGCTATTGATTTGTTATCTATCAAGAAGAGAGTTTCAAATATACTCAAAGGAAGACTTTGGAGAAATCAAGTATCAATGGTCTGTAAGGCGGAGTTGGAAGTTGTCATTCTTTGGTGGCGTTGGAGAAAGATTGCATGCAAACAAATTTAGGAGTTGTCCAATATACGCTCAGTTAATAGCAATTGCTTAGACAAGAAAACGGTGAGATCAAGGAGATCGCCACACACGAATACTTGAAGCAGGTTATTGTGGATAACGAGGTTATTGGATCAGGATCTTTAGGGATCTTGGTTTTGTTAGCATTTTAATGTCTGCATCAAAAGGGAAATTATTGTGTGATAGTTTTCTGTAATCAAAATACTGTAATCAATTTTATCAAAATAGTGGAAGACCGTGATTATGATCCAATGGAATCATCCATTAAAGAGTGCAATAGACAAAGTGAGGATGAACGCTGAAACACTATATATCTCTGTGTATCTTTTCATTTCTCTTCTCTCTTTTATTTTGCAAGCATCCATTCATATTTGGTGTTGCATTATTGCATGATTTCATTAATTGTATGCCAACTATGCTTAGGTATATGGTGTATCAATCTTATAGAATCATCATTAAGTCAACTATGCTTTGCTAAGAACATCTAAGTAACGTGTTTTTAATCGATTTGTCTAAAGTGGATTTGTTTGTCTTGTAAGTGACTTGCATTATAAACAATCAATCTCATGCTAACCTCATGTATCATTTCATGTGGCTTGGTTCATTGAGATGCTTCCAAACTCTCATATTTTTGTGTTTTACTTATGTGCTTCTTAAAATATTTGATTTTTTTTAAGGGACCTAAATTTTTTTTTCAAATTTCTAAAGGAAATAATAGTCTATTCAACCCCCCTTCTTCTAAAAATCATAATATTCACCATAGAGCAAATGATTCTTATTGTTACTACCACTCTTTTTAAAAACCCGATTTGCGAAAGCCATTTTCTAGTTCTTAGGAACATGTTATTTATAACCTGTTCTGATGCCAATTGTAAGTTTAAAGTGCACATAAGAGGGAGTGAATTAGGTTTTAAGACTTTTTTTGGTTATTTTAGAAATGTTATGGTTCTCTTTATTATTTAGGAAAATATGATGAACAAATGAACGATATTGCTGAAAAAATAAAGTGCAGTAAATAAAATTGACACAAGGATATATATATTAGTTCCCCTTTCCAATCAATGGTATGTTTAGTCCCCTCACACCCTGTGAGAAATTTCTACTATTGTCAAATCTTTGTACAAGTCTTACACCAAGACTTTTCAGTTTTCTAACAACAACCAAGAATCACACCACTTTCTTGATTTTACAACACACCAACAACTATGATGGATTTTGAATCACCTCGATTCAAAGCACGTCTCCCGGTACAAATCACCACACACTTGGTAAAAATTACAACAACTTGTTTGAAAAATATTGTAGACATACTTTGGAACAACTTTGATCAACTTTGAGATTTTACTCTTATTCTAAGATATGAAAATTAAATCTTCTCCTTCAAAGAACAAATCAATATGATATAGACCTTTAAGTGCTTAAGTGTTTCTATAAAGTTTTTCACATTAAAATAAAAATTATGCTGAAAAAAGTTTTCTCTTAAAATGTTACATATACTTGAAAAATATTAAAAATGTTCATAAAGAAGGTGTCATGCAATATGAAAAATTATGCATTTTATAATCACAAAGAAACTCTTTGAAAATCATGACAATGTTTGAAAATAATCACAACAATTATGCAATGATTCAAGAAAATGTTTCATAAAAATGTGTCATGAAAATACACTGGAATGTTACAAAATTTTAAAAAGATGCATGGTCCAATTGATTGAGGCATTCCATACAATCAATTGGAATTAAAGGTAACATTAAAAAAATATGCAATGTTATTAACTAATTCAATGAAAAAAGTGCAATTAAAGAGGTATCATGTTGTTTAAGATTTTTCAAAAACAATGAGGGTATAAACGATTGTACGTAAATGCAATGTTTAAAAATTTGAAAAATTACAAAGATTCAATCGATTGTGGAGAACATTTCAAAAAGAAAAAGTTCCATACAATTGATACTGGGAACTATGAAAATCGATTGGAACCTTTTAGAATGAGCACTTTCAAAGTCAGTAACCAAGTGAAAATTGATTGTGGCATGTATGTGTTAGCTAGTAAATTTCGACTAGGGGAAAATAAGTGAACCAAAGGGAGAAACTTTGATTCACAAACAAAGAAGCGTCGAGAAAGATCGACGTCGTCGAAGAGGCTCGATGCAAGACAGGAAAATGGACATATGGGCCCAGTCGAAGCAAGTTCAACGGATAACTACACAAACATATCGAAGTCAAAGCCAAGCTCACATGAGCAAGTTTTGGAAGCAAGCGACGTGAACGTGAGGAAGTTACAAATAAAATGGGTGTGCATGGGTGGACGTGTGGCAAGCTGCGAATAATCGACAGCAAAACAACAATTATTTTTTATGCCTATTTAAGTAAAATTTAGTTTCAAATCAAGGGGGCAAGGAAAACACTCAAAGTACCAGCGTCTAAGAGAAACGAGTTACTTCTACACAAATGTATGCATGTGTCCAACTTATATTCAAGCAATTTACATTATAAGTTTTTTTTTCCAATTCAATTTCTTTTCCAATTTTTCTCATTTATTTATCGTAATTGCACAAACACAAATTCGTCCAATTCCTTGTCTACTATTTCAAACCCAAAACACTTAAATAACCATTCCATACTTAACACTAAGTCTAAGATTTTGTAGCCAATCCTGCAAGTAACCTTTAATAAAAGGCTAAAAATTATTCACCAAAAAATCGGTAGAACAAATTAGCACACCCGGTGGGACCCGCTGTGTTAGGTAGATGCAATTGCATAGTGATAAGAAAATGGTAGATCCATGAAATACCAGTCCAAATGAGGAACAATCCTCAGGAGGAAATACAGTTGTGTCAGAAGCGACTGATGTTGGTTCTAACACTATGGTTGCGGTTTCGACTGCCCACAGTGGACTAGTACGGACACCGCATCGACCTGAAGCTCTAAGACCAACAATCGTTGGAACTTCAGGGCCATATATGCCCAGTTTCACGATGCCCATGTATGGAAGGGATTGAAGCTTTGGAATGCCAACTGAATTGATGAAAAATATACATAGTAGCGGTTCGACGTTTGGCGAAAATTCATCCTCAACGTTCTCACCATATCATGGATGAGGACCGATAGGAAACCAATCCGATCGAACCACAGGGCTAGATTTCCATCTCAAGCAATCCAAACTTTCACCTCAAGTTCTGTCGTAGTAATGAGGCAACAGATGGACGAAAGTAATTACGAAATGGTCCATATGCTAACTCAGTAGATGTGTACAATACTTAGGCCATTAATTCAGGATTTGACTCAGAGTTACTAATAACTGGTGTCGCGGTAAGATTCAGATATTAAGCTATTATATTAACTTGAATCACAAAACATGATATCACCACCAAACTTTTATTTTATTCAAGGGAAGGGAGAAAAGATTGAACAAAAATTCTACGTAAAAATGAAAAGCAAAAAGCAAGGCCTAAAGCTAAGAAAAAGAGAGATTAAAGGTACGAGGGTTGGTTATACTAAGGGAAGATACTAGCACCCTGAGTATCTGTAGTACTCTACAAGAACCTCTTGAAATATTTGTTTTTTGGCTTAAATTGTTTGCTAAAGGTCAAGATGGGCAAAGTAAAAAGAAAAGGTAGAAAAATAAAAAGGTAGCTCGCTAGGATCTCACAATCCTATGCCTATGTATCTTTAATAGGAAGTCAGAGCAATCGTAGTTCAGAGACTACGTGTAAAAAGAAGGAAATGGGTGAAAAATAAAAAGAGTGCTCGCCAAGGATTGAAGCCCTTGTGCCTATGTATTCTCAAAAGGAACTTGAGAAATCAGAGCGTCCGTAGTTCGTGGAACCACAGATTGTTAAGGTTCTAAGAACCAAAACAACAACAAAGACAAACAAACAAGGGACATGCACAATGAAAATAAGTCAACATACAATCTCTTCCCTTGGATTAGGTCAACAAGGATCAAAGAAAGCCACAGATACACAGAAAAACATCATGTAAATGACGAGCAGATAAGGCACAAACACAGTACACGGAAAAACATCATGCATGGTCAGGTAGACAAAATAACACAGAATACGCATGGAAAAACATCATGATATCTACACATAGAATTAATAATCATACATGGAAAACATCATACATAAACAGACAAAGATACGAGGAAAAACATCGCGAATAAAATCTACAAAACAATCACGAAAAAGCATCATGATAAAAATAAACAGTCACGGAAAAATATCGTGGATAAAACAAAGGCACACGACAAAGCATCGTGTAACAGATTAAACTGACAAAAAGTCATAAAATACGCATGGAAAAATATCATGGTAATTAGACAACAAAAGTCAATAGAAGATACATGAAAAAACATCATGGTATCAATGAACAAAGATACGCGGCAAAACATCGCGAAAAAGATAAACAGTCACGGCAAAACATCGTTAATATCCACAAACGATCACGGCAAAACATCGTGAAGCAAATTGAAAGTACGCGGCAAAACATCGTGAAGCAAATAGAAAGTACGCGGCAAAACATCGCAAATAAAACAGAGGTACACGACAAAACATTGTGATACAATCCACATACAAAGAATAAATACACGACAAAACATCGTGTGAAACATAAACAAAGTTCACGGCAAAACATCGCGTGAAACATAAACAAAGTTCACAACAAAACATCATGAATAAACAGAGAAAAAATGCACGGCAAAACATCGTGAATAAACAGAGAAAATACACGGCAAAACATCATGGTTCAGATTAATCATGAAAAAACAACATAAAAAATTAATCAGATAGAACAAACTCAAAAAAATGATAGCAAGCAAATTACAAAAATCAAATCGAACAACAAGAAGAATTATTAATTAATTTAAATATAAGTATTTAATAAGATTAACTAATAATTTAATTAATCAACATTAAACAAAAATATTTAAATTAGTTAATAATCAAACAAATATTTTTACACTTTTTTATATTTAACAAATAATTAAATTAAAAAAAAACACATTAAAATATTTTGGTATTTTTCAATAAAAGTGGCTAAAACAAAATCTTTCACACACATTTTTAATATATTCAAATTAAAAATAAAAAAGCTAACCAAAACAAAAGTTAGAACATAAATTTGGTCCTTTTTATATTTTTTAAATGCCACACATACATTAAAAGAATTAAATCACATATTTTTAAAAAATAATTAACAACACATTAGTCTACAGAATGCACATGATAACCTTATATTTAACTCATCCAAATAAATAAAAACGATAATAATAAACAAGAACAAAAGAAAATAAAATATGTAGAAAACAAATAAATTAAAAAATTAAAAATGAAAAGTAACCACACATGGTATCAACACACATATAATAAGAATAACAGTAAAGAAATAACAGAAAATCGAGAACAAGTTACCGAAAAAAGGTCAAGCTCTTCCCCCACGTTCGGCTTGTAGTTGTTGCTATTCTTTTCCTTCAATACTGCAAGTGGTGGAGAGTTGTACCGTGAAAAGTGATTAGAGTGATGGAGTAGTTAATGAAGAAGAAAAATGTTTATGTCCAGTTGTTGGTTTTGAAAGGCGAGATTAATATTTCCTCATGGTGTACCTATGGTGGAAGAAAAGTACTACATAAAAAATGAGGTGGGTGTTAGTGTGTGTTTTTTTATTAAGTGTAAGTTCCTTTAAAGTAAAGAAAGAGGGCATGTTGTAAGTGTGTCTAGGATATATATATATATATATATATATATATATATATATATATATATATATATATATATATTGTTTTCAATCTCCCAGCCTAGTAACATGTATCAAATCATGTATAACGTGTGGTGTGTTAGTTTTATAAAAGTAAAAAAAGTGTTCTTGTCAGCGCAAAAGCAGGTTTCACAAATAAATAAAACAAAAGAAATTGACCTATAAAACTTAAATACTAAATGTTTCTAAAAATAGCTCAAGATCAAAATTTAAATATTAAAAATAATAAAATAGATATAAAATATTAATATAAAAAATTGAAAGAAAAATAAAAAAAGATTAAATAAAAATATTATTATTGAAAAATCGAAATAAAATCAGTAAAAAAAATGAATAATCGGACCGGTATTGAAGTGCTCGAAAAAATAAAATGAATACATGATCAACAAAAAATATACGTATTGAAAAAATACAGCGTTTGGTTAAATTTCAAAATTAATTTTATCCGGTCAAATGGCTCAAACATTCTAAAATGTGATCAAAAAATTATCGAAAAATTTAAATGAGCACGCCAAGTTATACTACGCAAACGTAGATTAAAGTGACTAATGTTTGCAGGTTGTGTAACACCCCAATTTTTAGTAAATATTAATTTAATTAAATTAATTGATTAATTGTGTGATTTTGTGCCTAATTGAATTAACTAATTTATTCAATTTATTTGAATATTTGATTTAAATGAATTAGTTGATTTATTGAATTTATATGAAGTATTTGATTTATATGAATTAATTGATTTATTAGATTTATATAAATTATTTGATTTATTTGAGTTGTTTGGATTAATTGATTTATTGAACATATATGAAATAATTAATTTAATTTAATTATTTAATTTATTTGATATATTCTATTTGGTAGAATAATATAGAATTGTTAGATTAGTTAATTGAGCCTAATTGGGGGTGTGAATAGAAATGGGTTAGTAAGCCCATTAGAAATTATTAGGTTTTGAGAAATTGTGAGAGTTTAAGAAAAAAAGAAAGAGTTAGAGTAGAAAGTTAGTAAAGAGGAAGAAAGAGGCAAGAGAGAAAGAGGAGTGGAGAAGAAGAGAAGAACCAAGAGAGCTAAAGAAATTCAAGAAAACCAAGGTAAGGGTGAGTTTTTATATGATTATTGGGATTGTATGATAGTGTATGACTGATAGTATCATATTTAGGATAAAAATCCTAATTTCCATGGTTTTGAAATTTATGATTACATGATATATGATGATATGATCCTTAAATATGTCTTGTGGACTGTTATAATTGTCATATAATGTTAGGATTTCGAATTCTGGAACTGGGGCTTTTTACGGAATTGAAATCGGAGGTCCTGAAGGCCTCCAACGGTGGAAAACGCAGAAAATTCTGCATTCTGCGCTGTTTGCATCGACGCACACGTCGCAATGGTCGACGCATACTGAATGCGTTTTTTTTTCTGGATTTGATTCTGCACTGTTTGCGTCGACTGATCCGTCGCTAGCGGTCGACGCAAGGTTGTGTATTGGTAAAAATTTTGTTCCGACGATTTTGGCCGTAGCTTTTGATCCGTAAGTCGGTTTTGGTCCCCGTTCGAAGCGTTGGAAAGCTAATGAATAGATCTATAACATAGTATAGATAATATAATTGGTTGCCAAATATTTTTATATCTAATATGTTTGGGAATTCAATTGTGTATATGTTCTATTATTGAATTGTTGCACTGTTGCTGCCGGTTGTGAAATTATTTGTGGATAATTTATCGAATACTTGTGCGTGTGCTTGTATAAGTATATTTTGGTGTATGAAAATATGAAATTCATGATAGTTATTTCTTGTTGTAATGATAATACCGTTGTGATTATATTGTAAAATGTGTTGTATACCATTGAAAATGAATTGTGTGTGAATGATTGATAAAAATTTGCAAGTATGTGTGATTGTATGGTAATTCAAGTGTGATGAATTATTAAAGATATGAATAAATATTAAGATTAGGGAATGATTTTACTTGCATATGATTGTGAACTTGCACGTGCATCAATTGTGTCAAGAGACAATGCTTGTTAGTTCTGTGGGAGCTAGTGACTTGTCCCAAACCTAGAGTGGGGTTTGAAAGCTTAGGGAATGGGCTTTTTGTGTATTATTGGTCTAGGGAACGGACCCGGTTTAAATGTAAAAACCAAAAAATAATAACAAATGTTGGTACACATGGCATGAGTTGCAGTGGTTATTGCAGTAAGTTTTGCATTGAGTCTCATTGTGTATATGTTTGTGCTATGAGATTATGTTTATCTATGTGAATTGTTGAAATTGGTGAAATTGTGGATTATGTGTATATACTTGTGAATGGTATGGTTACTTTAGTGATACTTTGTTGACGAAACTTTGAAGTGTGAGAATAATTGAATTATACTTGTATGTCTTAGATTAATTATTATCTTATAATGTTAATAATTATGTGAATTCTCACCCTTCTGTTGGAATGATGTTTTATACAACATTGCTCAGGTGCCAAGGAGTAGATTTGCTTCTAGCGGGAGGTAGCTATTAGAGTAGCTTGATTTGTGTCTTTATTTATTTTGGGTCGAGTCATGCTCTGATTATGTAACACTGGGGATTGTTTCGAGTTCATGTTTTGAGAGATACTTTATGTACTCTACTTCATTCTGTTATTGTTATTTTGAATTATATGAAGTATTGGCTTTTAAGCCTAAGTATTGATTATGAATGAGATGAGCATGAGATTTTTATTATGTCTATTATGATTAAAGTAAATCCGCTGCTACATGCTAATGTGAAAGTGTATGAAAAGCATGAATTTATTCTAAGTGCTATGGAGAATGACAGGTGATTGTGTGATGTCTTGAAATTATATGTGACACCTTTTTGTGAGATGCATGATAATTACTCTGATTATTTATATATATTCCGTGGGGGTTTAGAAGGGTGTTACAGGCTGTATTATAAAATTTTATGTCCACTGATTTTTTGCACAATTGACTTTTAGTTTAACCGATTCGACTGTAAATCCAACAAGCATATTCCAACTGATAAACTGAGTATTATGCAAGATGAAATGTGTGATAAATTATGCAGATGATGCAAAAAACATGGAATCTTAAAGTAAAAAATTAGGGTATGACAGATGCCTCTACTTAAGTTTCTTCGATTTGGAGATGTGAAGATTGAAGTATTCGTCTCTACGAGATAAGAAAGACTTAAATATAAACATGCACAACTTTTGGCCCTAAGATAGCAAGAAATGCTTATGATATGATATGACACAAGACAAAGATCCTGTGACAAAAGATGTCACAGAGGATGAGTATATACTGGGAAGATGCTGCAACTCCACTAGGGAAAGATTGACGACTTCACGAGGAAAAGTCTCAAGGAGACGCAACTGAGGAAAAAAAGATATTATGGATATCTACCAAGGTGACAAAGAGTATATAGTAATACTTGGGAAAAGAGGGACAAACCCTGAATGGAGATACAAACATCCGGGAAAGAATCAAATGCTGAAAGTAACACACTCTGGAAAGTAAATCAGAAACTTCTAGAAAAGCATTACATGTGGTGCGAGACAAAGTCTGAGTATGCAACAGAGATTTCTAAGAAAGCATTTAACTTTACAGTGGAATACACAGAAACATCCAGAAAGCAGAAGCAACTTACTGAGGAAAGGGTTATAGTCATCAGACGTTTTGTCAGAAGTGCATCGAACAAAACTCTGGAAAAGAACAATATCAACCATCAAACACATTCAGAAGAATATTGAATGAAAATTGGAATACACACAAACATAAATGATATACAGGAAACGTCGGATATATTCAGAATAGCATTGAATACACTCCACTAGGGAATCAACAGTCATTATCCATGAATGGAACTTGATAGAAAAGAGTCATAATATTTAGAAGATCATTGAATGAGATGAGGAGAATTCTGGGAAGTACATTAGTGACATTGAAATAAACATCATAGACATTCAAAAAAGCATTGAATACTCTGGAACACATGAAAACATCAGAGACATCTAGAAAAGCATTGAATGGACTCTGGAAAACATTAGAGATATTCAAGAAACCTTGTAATAAACTCTGGAAAACATCAGAGACATTTATAAAAGCATTAAATAAACTCTGGAAAGCATCGAATATATTCATAAAAACATTGAATACTCTGGAACATAACAAACATCAGAGACATCAAAAAAAGCATTGAATGGAGAGTGGAAACAAACTTGAAAACATTCAGCAGTTTTTAACCAAAGTCAGAAATAATTTTAAGACATTTAGAAGAGCATTAGATGAAGACAAAGATTATAAAAACACATCCGAAACATTTAGAAAAGCATTAAATATACGGGAAATTTTTTTGAAGAGATATCTGGAAGAACATCAAATAAGCAACATCATATTTGGAAGAACATTAGATAAATAACATCATATCTGGAAGTACATAAGATAGGCAAAGCCGTATCTGGAAGAACGTCAGATTGACACAAAGGGGTTCTAGAAAAACATCAGAAGCAAAGAGTCATATCTAGAAGAACGTCAGATAGACACCAAGGAGTTCTGGAAAAACATTAGAAGAAAAGTCGTATCTGGAAGAATATCATATAGACACAGAGGAGTTCTGGAAAAACATCAGAACATAAGACACATCTGGAAAATCATCAAACGGTAAAAGAAATGAAATTTTGAAAAAGCATCAGAATTACAAAGGTATATATCTGGAAACTCACTAGGGAGTAAAACAAATTCTAGAAGGGCTTCAGAATCAAAGTAATATCTGAGAAAACATCAAATAAACAGATAAACACAAAAGGGGTTCTGGAAAAACATCAGAGAGATAAACGCATCTAGTAAAACCTCTGAGGGATTCTGAAAAAGCATCAGAGTCAAAAGGAACATCTGGAAAAAACATCAGAACAAAAGACTCAATCTGGAAAAACATCAGAGAGACAAACATATCAGGTAAAACCTCAAATAGATTCTTGAAAAGCATCTGAATCAAAGGGAATATTTGGAAAAACATCATATAAGTTCTGAAAGACATCAGAACAAAAGATTCAATCTGGTAAAACATCAAAAGAGCAAAGTCATATCTGGAAGAATATTAGATAGGTTTTGGAAGAACATCAGAATAAAAAAAAATCGATCTGGAAAAACATCAGAGAGATAATCATATCCAATAAAACCTCAGATAGATTCTGGAAAAGTATCAAAATTCAAGAAATATCTGGAAAAACATCAGATAGATTCTGGACGAACATCATAACAAAAGACTCAATATGGAAAAACATCAGAGAGATATAAAAATAATTTGGAAAACCATCGGATAAACTCTGGAAAAACATCATAATCAAAGGGAACATTTGGAAAAACATCAGATAACACAAAGAGAAAGTTCTATTTAGTAGGTGCCAAGTGAGTTGGATTTTGATCATAAGGTAAGACGTGAATAACAACATGACCTATGGAGTATGCAAATAAGGATGAAACACTCATTCTATGCATATGTATATGAATTATGCTATGATATATGATCAAATAAAAATATAGACATCGACGACGTGGCTCGACTCTTTTGGGGAGAAGACAAGACTGGAAGGTTGATTCCTCAACACATATATCACTGCCATTCTGCTTAGGGACTAAAGATGCTGCTACTGAGCACAATCTCTGCCACATTGGTAAACTGTATCAAGTTGATGATCCTTATAGGAAGGATGAAAAACTGCTTGGGGAATCTTTAAGTAAATTTCCCCAGATTAGTTGGCTGTTGTAGGTGAATTGATCATTGCTTCAATTTGTCTAATTCTTGAAATGACTGCTTTACTGAGCGCTTAGAAATCTTGCCCCAGTATGAGTCTTGAAAATTCTTATGGATAAACCAATTCTGGTAAGGACTTGCTTTGAACAACAAATCTTAAACTGATTCTTAACAAGATCTGGAAGAAACTTGCCTCTGATAGGATCACCTAACCAAGTTTCTCAATTGTTTGAAAATTCCTTGAAAGAAAAGCCAGTTTGCAAACAAAAGTATTCATACAAACATGGTGAATTTAATGCAAAATTCATGCAACTTTTTAAATCATTTTTGTTTTTGGAAAGATGCAAAATATGAGTCATGTTAGAAAATGGCAGTTCAAGACATCAAAGTGATAGGTAAAGCAAAGGTATAATGCCAAAATAATTGATTAGCAAAGATCTTTTGGAGTCAGTTTATGCAACCTTGCTATAATATACTTTCAAAATAACCTTGCTTCAGTTAGGTCTTTCAAAGGTTGTAACGTGGATTGGTTCACAATTTATGAAACAAAGGATAAAGACTCAAAGTTTATTTGTACCCACCCAATCTTCATGATGATCTTTAGTCCTACACTTAGTTAACTCAGAATATACACACAACTTCTTAGAGGTTGGGAATTGCATTGATGATAGTGATGATGGTTCATAAGTCAAGGGACTCTTGGGATGGTAGTCACTGCTTCCTTACAACATTTGGTTGTTTTTACTATTAAGGAATTTTAGGGTGAAGGATTTAAAGATCTCCTCTTTTATTATCCCTAACTTTTTCCTGAACTGTTTCTTTTGAATCTTACAGTCAGCGGGATGCCCCATTTTTGCCTAAGTCTCCTTCATAGGTTTTGACTTAGCGGGCTTTTCTTTTGATTTTTTTTGTTTTTTGAGAAGGAAAGTGATTGCCAGGCTTAATGATTACGGTGAATCATCATTGGCTTTTGAATTGAAAGACTTCTTCGAGACTTGCTTGTTGTGTGCGAAGGAAAACTTTTGAATGCAACCTTTATATGAAAGGTGTCTTACATGAATACATAGTCAAGTTAACTGAGAACTACCCATACCTAGGTTGAGATTGCAGTTTTTTGTAAAGAAAGATACTCCAACTTCTAGGCTCGAAGGGGTTGACAAGGGAATAACTTCCTTATTTCTCCAATTTTTGGAGGATTGAAACAATACCTTACATCGTCAGCAAAGTTTGATTGAAAGGATACCGACAACAATTATGGGTATAAAGTTTTCATCATCCTCTCTCAAATATTTGCATAGTCAAAAGTTTGAACAAGAGGTAAATATTTGTTTGATTTTCTTGAAACAAAAGGCATAAAGATGAAAAATATAGACAAAATGAATTGAATCAAAAGGTTGCAATGCTCATTTCATTAATCACGAAAGTATAAACATAAGTCAAAAGCAAACAACTTATACAATGAAGGAAACAAACAACAAGACACATGGCCTAGTGACTAATCAGTAACAAGGATGAGCTGTACTATCTAAAACACTGGCTCTTAGGAAGATTGAAATTATGGTGTAGCAGATAACAAAGATGTCCTGACAAGATGTCGAGTCACTTGATCTCTGCTTCTCAATGAAAAGAACAAGCACAATAGTAGAATTCCAAAAGTAAAGAAACATGCAACAATTGTTTACCCAGTTCGGTGTAACTCACCTACGTCAGGGGGATTCCAAGCCAGTAATGAAATCCACTAAATAGTATTAGTTCAAAGCTAAATTCCCCCGCTTACGACTTGTTACCTAATCACTACCCGTACTATATTTCTACCTAAGACTCTCCTAGGTATGAGACCCTTCTCAATTCCCTTTCAATCACAATAGTGACTGAATAATTACAACTCGATAAAATAGTCCAACTCAAGTATTCACACAATACAAGAGAGGCTTACAAAGCACAAACCCTAAAAAATCACAAAACTCAATGTAATTTTCGATACTTTTCTTAGGTTAAATCTATCCTATTTATAACCATAAACAAGACTGGATTTGGGCTTCAAAAATGCAGCAATTATGTTCCACAAAATCTGCAACCAATTCTCCTCTAGAATAGTTTCTTCAATCCTAAGTTTCCTAAAGTGTCTCCGCACTTAGAAACAACATCTTCAAATTACAATCAAAATCTTTGATTCCTCAATCTTGGACACCACCTAGGAAAAACAAATAATCCTATAATAATATGAAATCTAGAATAACATAATTAAAACTGAAAAGTAAGAGACAAAGATGTCAAATCATCATGATAGGACATCTTGTCCAACATCTTGATCTTCAGTTAGTTCTTCATGTTAGGACATCTTGTCCAACATCTTGTTGACAAGTTAGTTTTACCAAAATTAATGCCAACCTTAAAGGCTTGGACTCATCAATCTCCCCCTTGGAAAGATTTTGGCTAAAGCTAACTAAAAGAAACTTGCAGACAGAAAACCATAGTCCAGGGCCAAGAAATAGAACATCAGAACATCAACAGCGGACAAAAATCTCGCCTTCCCCTTAGTTAGTTCCTTATTCTGCAAGAAACAAATTAGCATACCCCCCTCAATGGTTAGCAACAAAAGTAGTAAGTGGTTAGCAGATAGTGGTTAGTAAAGTTAGTATTACTCCCTCTTTTTAGCCATAATATGAAAAAGACAGTTAAACTAACTAAATAACCAAGTAATAACATAAAGTATTAGAGTACAAAATAAGCACATAAAGTTCCAAAAAATAATCCTGGGCATTAAGCCCTTACATAACGACAAAAAAAACAAGACAACATTCAACGGTCATCTTCAATTTCCTCATCATCCTCTTTTTCTCTTTCTTCCTTTCCAACAAGGTCATCGTCAGCCTTAACTTCAATATCTTCAGCATCATCATCTTCAGTTCCATCCTTATCAGCATCATCAGTCCCACCAATAACTTCAGTGCCATTGTCATGTTCAGCTGTTAAGGCCTGTATTAGCTGTTCAAGTTTAGCCTTCCTAGATGTGTTGGACTTGATGATAGCATCCAGATCTGTAAGTCTCTTTTAGGTAGGAAATAGCATCCTCATTTGAAGTTGTAGGAACAGATGTTGAAGTAGATGTCGAAACAATATCTGGGACATGACTCCTAGCAAACAACTTATAGTGCAATATCAAAGGAGATTCCCTTTTCATTGCATAATCTGCAGGCACCAGGATACCAGGATGTTGATATAGGATTATAACCCAAATAAGGGAGGGAAAGCATATAGGCAGCTTAGTTGCAGTTGATGAGGCTTGCTTCAAGACTTGATCAAAGATATAGGCACTAAAATCAAACTTCTTTCCTTTACCAACAATATAGATGAACTTTCTCAGCCCAATAGAGATGGTTGATGTGTGGTTGGTAAGAACCCAATTGATAGTACTAATTTGGTGCAGAATTGCATACTTCACATTAAGCTTCCCAGGTGACAGCTTCCCTTTGCTTGGCCACTGCTTCACAGTTTTGCAGGTGATCTCCTAACAAACCTGATCATCAGTCTCTTCAACCTCAAGTTGAAGGTCTTCTGATCTTCTCAGGAACTTGTTGATCACAATGGAGGAAAATGTCACAACATTTCCTCTAACATATACTTTCCTGAAGTCTTCACTATTAGCATCATTATAGCCTTCAGGAATGTTAACCACGAATTCCTTCACAAGCTTCTCGAAGCAGGGACTAAATTTAGTCATTGTCTTCATGAAGTTAACATCTTCAATTAGCTTCAACACCTCTTTGCACTCAAGGGAATTTTCCCTAGTTCTCTTTCCAAGGCAACTCTCCTTTGATGCACATATCGCCATCTTCCCACGTTTTCAGCAGCATGGAATGAAACATTGTCCAAAGGAGATTTTGGTAGAGCAACAACCTTCTTCTTATAAGATGGTTTCTTTACATGCATGATGTCCTAGACATCTCTTTCAACATTATAGTCTGACTCAGCATCAGACTCAACCTTTCTCTTTTTCAACACAATAGCAACCTTACTCTAAGGTTTATGTGGTCCAACCACAAATTTCTTAGGTATCTTGGTTGGTGTGTCCTCAACAACCACACCCTTACCTTTTCTGCACTTTAGTCTCTTGGCCACACCAGGATAGAGATTCTTTGCAATGATCTCATCATCAAAAGGAAGATCATCAATATTGATAGCCTGATCAGCAACCTTTCTAGAAGTACTCTCAGATGCTTGACTCTTTGACTAAGATTCTTCTTCGGAGGAAGATGTTCCATCATTTGCTTCAACATCTCTTACCAAAGAATCACCAAGGGTGTGTAGATTCTCTTTTGATTTTTCATGATCATTCCCTTCATTCCTATCCTCTTCAATATTCTCGTTAGTAACTACCTCTGGTTCAGCAGTCTGTACAAAGGTAGGGGGAAGAATCTGAGCTAGAGGTCTAGTAATACCAGCAATATTCAAATGACTCCCTATATTTAAGGTTTCTAGCAACCATTTGACTGATTCTCTTATCAGTATCAAATATTTCTTTCTCACTCCTAGGATTAGTAAAAACATCATAGGTCTTTGAAGGATTACCTATAAGGAGATCCTTAGATCTTTTCACAAGGAGTTTTTCAGGCTTGCATGGCACCATAGCTAGTGGAGCAACATCAATCGCATCTGCATCAAACAGTTCCCCAGACTTAGCTCTAGCTATTAAAGATGGAACATTCTCCTTCTTAGTTACCCCCTTAGAAGATTGTTGTTGAGACATCTTGGCACACTGGAAAGTTGAAGAAGAATAAACTGGATTAGGGTTTTCTCTGAGCACGAAGGTGAAACAGTTTGTAACAAAAGGCACGGTATGAAAGAGACGTGCGAGGGAGTGGTTTAGGTCACTTTGAAATGATTGATTTTGAAATCCTCTCTTTATTTTATTAGAACCATACATACACTTGAGTAGTATTCTCACAAATTAATTTCTCAAAACCCTCAATCATGAAAAACCCTAATTTTCCCCTTAACTCCTCAATCTAATTTTTAGAATCATTAGTGAGACTCAAGTTATCACAGTAAGATGTCATAACATCTCGTGTGACATTATGCTCAGTCAAAATCTGTTTCAATCCTATGATCTGAGAGCAACTATTCCCGATTTCTATTCATTCAGTTTATGTGATTGAGTCATTAGTAACAACATAAGCACACCTTTTCCCTTTAAAATCATCAACCATAGAGACACTATAAAAAAGATCATGAATCCTTGAGATAGTCTGATGTTGTAACTTCTTGTGTGACATATTGGTTAACTTCCCACTCTGCCATTCATCAATGTTCAGATCTGAGGCAGGTTTCTGATGCTTCCTATTTGACATTGATGAGCACTCTGTCTGTAGAGAAGTCCATGCATAGCAGTTATTTTTTGATCTGGCACCCCTCGTGATGAATTTATCTTTCCAAACATTCATATTTGATAAAGGTAACCTTTAGAACTTGGTCACAAAGTTGACTAATACTAATAAAATTAGCAGCCAGTCCCTTGACAAGCAGCACATTTTCCCAACATGGTCCAATTTTCCAACCCCTTTAATTTTTTCCTTTGGACCCATCTTCAAAGGTGACATAGTTAGAGACATGAGATTCTATATTCACCAAAAAGTTCTTGACACCTTTCATGTCTCTTGAACAACTACTATCAAAGTACCACTTCTCTTCAGCAGAGCCTCTTAGAGAAGAATGAGCTATTAGGGCCACAAACTTATTCTTGGGACTCCACTTCTTTCCAGCTTGCATCTTTATGGATTGGGAGCTAGACTTAGGATAACCATGTAAATTGTAGCAAAAAGGTTTAATATGAACATACTTACCATAATGATGACATTTCCAGTCTTGCTTCTTTTTGCCTGAAGTATCTTTCTGATGTCTGCGCGGATGTTGAAACATCCCTTTTGACATCTTCTGATTCTGTCTCCTCTTGGGCTGAGCAGAACTAGATTCTGACTCCTTTCTTTTTCTCATCATACCTTATTAATTATAACCAAGTCCTCTGCTATCTCCAGCATTCCTCCCAAATTGAAGGATCTCATCTAGAACATTAGAACTGTTATTCAACATACTTACTGTCTTGATCATACTGTCAAATTTTGAGTTGACCGAAGCTACATCATCCTCCAGGTCTGAGATAATCCTCATATGCTTTAACCTTTCATCCTAAATACAAACAATCAGATTATGTTGATTTTGTCATAGTTGACAAAGTTCTGAATTTTTGGTGGACAACTTCTTCCAGGATTTAACAAGTTCATCAAACGAGAGATCTTGAACATCTAATTCTTCATCTACACTTCAGTAAGAGCAACAACATTTTTGGAAGACCCTCCTTCACTACCTGAATCATCCTCAGACCAAGATGCAGACCAACCCTTCTTCTCCTTTTTGAGAAAGGTAGGACACTCAGATCTAACATGCCCGAACCCTTCACATTCAAAACATTACATCCTTTCCTTTGTTCACATTCTCTTAAAATTTTGACCTTCTTCCAAAGTCCTTCCTTCTATTGAAGTTGGATGACTGAGTTTTGACATTTGGTCTAGACTCACCATCCACCCTTTTTAGAAGTTGATTGTACTGTTTTTCAAGTACCATAAGGGATTTGGACAATTCTTCATTAGTTCTTGACTCACATTCATCTTGATTAGAAACCACGACAATACTCTTCTTCCTTTCAGATTTCTCATTGATTGCTGATTCAAAGGTCTAAAAGGATCCCATGAGTTCGTCAACCTTCATGGTATTTAGGTCTTAAGCTTCCTCAATGGTAGTTAGCTTCATGTCAAACCTTTTTGGCAAAGATCTTAGGATCTTCTGTACCAGCTTGGCTTTAGGAATCTTCTCTCCTAGATCACTTGATGAGTTAGCTATATCAAGAATATTCATATGAAAGTCTTGAATGCTTTCATCCTCAACCATCTTCAAGTTCTCAAACTTGGTTGTAAGTGTTGCACCCTAAAATTTTACCAACTTATTTTACCTGATTTGTGTTTTCATAGCTTTATCATTTGCATAGTAGATCATGCACATATTTCATTCATTTGCATAGCATAGCATGGGCAAGCCATCCAACAAGGGGTCAAGTGCTATTCTTATCTCAAGAAGCATATCCAAGGGGTTTTTATTCAAGCCCAAGTCTATTCAAGTCACCAAGAAAGAAAGTGAAGCTTTGAGAAGTTAAAAGGCCAAGCAGTGGGTTTCTCTCCTATCTTGAGGGTATTTGAAGATCATCAGAGAAGTTGTGAGTTATGAACTGGGGCATGGAATGTGTAGAGACATTATGGAAGACCTAGAGGGTCATTTTGAAGATGATACAAGTTATTGGTGTGGTTATAAGAACTACAGTTGAAGACAGTCAACTAGGGTCTCACCTGGGTCAACCCTAGGTCAACCCTAGGTCTAATGCTTGATTGAAGGGCATCAAGGCCTATTTGAAGGATGTGGGATTCATCATTTGATGTGTGGATATGGATGTGGTGTTGTGCCAAGGTGAAATCAAAAGAAATCAAGAAGAAGAGAAGTTTCTAAATTAGGGTTCTGAGTAAAATTCCCTGATTTAGGTCAAACTTCCAAGCAAAATAATTCAAAATGCAAGTCTCAAATGGATCCTTGGACAACATGAAACTTGTAGATTATCTAAAGACCTTTAATTTGAGTGGTGGAAGGCATCAAGGAGATTTATAGAACTCAAGTTATGGTTCTTGCAAGTTACAGGTCATCTGAGGACACTGAAATTTATCTGTGAAAGTTACTTGACTTCCAAGCAACTTTTACCCCATAAGGAGTTTTCAAATGGATTTTTGGCCAGCATGAAAGTTGTTCCTCATGATCTTATATTTCTAGAAAGGTATGGTATGCCTCAATCTGATTTGTGGAGCTCTACTTATGATCTTGACAAGCCAGGGGTATTTTGGGAAAGTAAGATTATAGGTCATTTCAAGCATATGCCTAAAACTCCTACTTGCAAGCTTCAAATGAAAAAATGTCCAACATGAGATGTGCTACAAATGGCATTTTTAGGCTAGACAAGAAGTCATGGTGAGCTAGAATGGCTTGCATCACAAAATGCCCAAAAATGGCTTGAATATGGAAGAATTTCAAATGGATTCATGGAGGGAAAATGTAATTTTCAAGTTATGAGTCCAAAATGCATCATCCAAATACTCATTTCAATTTGAAAACATCTTTTAAAGACATTGACATTAACACTTTTTTTATTAGAGGTCAGAATCATGGACTTGCTTTGTAAACCTCTTACTTGAAATCCAAGTTACACAACCAAAATTCAACACAAGCTGATTCAAGCCAAGCTAACTATCCACACACATCCCATATCTCCTTAGAAGGTAAATTGAACACAAGACAAGTTGAATTGAGAGCTAAAACCAGAACTTATATGTTGATATCATCAAATGAGAAATTCATGACATGAGATATCCAAAATCTCATAGGATCATTCCAGGTCTTTCTAGAGGGTTCTAACACTTCCTATATATGAATTTGAGTTGATCTAAACCAAGGTTGGACTTCATTTGGTGCAGAGAAGAGAGGTTGAGATTCATCTTGCTCAATTGCAATTCACAATCGAATTCTTCATTTTCTTCACAATCAACCCATTCTTTTGATTCATTCAGTTCAATAATCATCACTGAGTGCATTGCAATCAAAATCAGAGTGAATCCATGGTTGAATCGAGTTCTTGAAGTTTCATTTCTTCATCTGCAACTGAAATTCTGTTACACTGATTCAGGCCATTTGAGGAAGATCTATTGCATACAGAAGCAAGCAATCATCACACTGATCGAATCTGGAAATTATCAAGCATTGATTTGGAGCTTTGGTTCATCTGTTTTGTTCGATTTAACAGGTTGGTACACTTCAATCCCTGGCACAATTTATTTGTTTTTCTTAGATGTTAGGTGGTTAGAATGATAGGAAATGATCATGTGGAACTTTTAGGCTTTGATTCGTGGAATTTAGAGACAATTAGGTTATGAACACATTTTCTGTTTTGATGAAGAACTTGATGAATTTGGAGTCAGAAGGTGTGTTTGATAGTTAGAGTTGCTCCTAGTAAGGTGAGGAAGAGTTTAGGCATCTCAATTTGATGATTGGTGATGGTTGAATTTATGAGCATTTCTGAATCCATGATCGTGTTTACTGCTAAAGACTGTATCAATTGATGATGATGATATGGATGAAATCAGGGTGAGAAATAAAGCATGTTAGGGTTTTATTTCATGATTTTTGATCAAGATTTGATGAGGTTCGAGTTGCTGAGTTTGGAGATTTCTTGGAGCTTCATCAATGGAGTTTTGGCTCCAATTATGTTTGAATGGGGAAGATAAGGTCTCAGCCGTTGGATTGGCGTGGACTCTTGACCAAGGCATGCATCATGTGGCCCTGATTGTATTTCAATTGTGAAGGTTTTGGCCGAAGGGTGAAACACGGTCGTTTCACTTAAAACATGTTGATGGGCTTAAGTGGTTTTTCATATGCACACCCCCTTCATGAGGCCCAATCCATTTTGCACTGTATTTCAATGCTATTCTCACCGTGTCTTTTTCATTTTCTTTTCATTTTAGTAATTGTTTTCTGATTAAATGTTGGGCCTAACGCACATGCTTTTTGAACCCCCCCAGTCTGGGCCCATATGTGAATTACACTGCATATCATTTCTATTCACCCCACATCATTTCCATTTTAATTTCTTTTTCTTCATTTTATTTTCAAACTTTGGAAAATCATATTAAATGGAAAAATAATGATTTTTTAATGGGAATTTTTTCTCCTACTTCATATTCATGTCAAGAAAATTATAAAATAAAAATATTTTCCTTTCATGCATTTTTAGTATTTTTTGTATATTTTCTACTTTTATTGCATTTTATTTCTTTTATGTTGATACATGATCTTGTAAATTTTTGTTTAGGTAGTTCCCATTACTTTTTTAGGCCAATATTTTTAGGACAATTAGATATACATATTAGGTACCCCTGAATTTTATTCCATAATTTTTAGGATTACTTTTAGGTAATTTTGATTAGTGAATATTAAGATGATCAGATTAGGGTTTATACACAACATAGGTGCACTTGAACATTTTATTTTTGGGTTTTTAGATTGAATTAGAGTATGGGACCTATGGGGTATATAGGGTAGATATAGTACTTCCCTTAGAATTAATATTAGGCTTATAAATATTATTTTACTATTTTTAGTATATTTTGCAATTGTGTGATTGTTTGGTTTGCCCATTTTTGGGGTTTATATTGTTTGTGTGGGCTTATTGGGCTTTTCTTGGGGTGTGGGATTGGTTTGAAGAGCATGATGATGGAGCATATTGAAGACAAAGTAGAAGCTGAAGATCAAAGCTTGATGAAGATGCTTGGCTTGCTTGAAGTTGTTTGAAGACCTAGGACATAGGAGCTAGATAGAGCCTTAGAATAGAAAATTTCTTCACAAATATGGATGGCTTCTTTTGCCTCCATTCTTCTATGTGATTAAAAGTCTCTCCCTAATACTCACATCCCTCCTTTGGAAGGATTAGTGACTGTATCTAGGAGATAGAACTTTGAGAGAAACAGTCTGTATTATGTTAACTTTCTGTAGGCCACCTTTGGTGCTCAGCAGACTGTTTAACATCCAAACTCATTTTGTGAACTGTTTATCATCTAGGAGAGTTTGCTTTGAAGAAGCCCTTGAAGATTGAGGATGAAGTTCATTGCCTTGATAGAAGTAGGAGCTTGTGCTGTCAGGTTTTGCTGTTTAGAGCTGCTGGTGCTGTTCAAAGCTGGTGATGTATTGTTTGAGTTTCTTGATTGTATTGTTTGTTAATTTTCCCATAGGGTTGAGGTGAAGTTGTTTCACTTTGCCCATTGTTTTCTAGGTTCGAGGTTGAGTGGGACTCCCTTGCCTCGCTTGTACTGCTGCATTCATGTATTTTACTGCTTTGCTGTATATATGCTGTTTCTTTTCCGTTTATCCCCTTAGGATCTCTGTTTCTCTCTGCACAAGGGAGAAATATGACAGACATTACGCTCTCATCCATGCATGCCAACAGTAGGGTAGATTTTGATTCCCTTTTCAACCATAGGTTTTAAATTTCTGTATCTTCTTTCTCAAAACAATCAGAAAAACACAATAAACATTTCAAACACCATAAAAGACAGTTCTTGCGTAAAAGACTGTAAACCAATCAAAAAACATCATTTTTTGTCCGCTTGGACCCATAATCAGGAGAAAACCTTTTTCAGAAGGATAAAAACAATCAAGACAGACTTGTGTCGTACGCGGCCCAAACTACGTTTGCTCTGAGCTTTCATGCTGTATGAAAGTACGTAGGCATAGGATGCGATATCCTAGCGAGCAACCTTCCCCTCCTTTCCAGTAGGTAGGCGAACTACGTTGACTCTGATTTCTCGTTCCAGACGGGAATACGTAGGCATAAAGTGCGATACTTTGCCGAGTCATTTTATTTTCTTTTAACCTCAGACCTGTAGAATAGATATAATAACAATACGTACTATAAAACAAGCGTGGATCCCGTCGAGTACGACGGAAGTGAGGGGTGCTAATACCTTCCCCTTGCGTAACCGACTCCCGAATCCAGGATTTGGTTGCAATGACCATTCCTTTCCCGTCTTTGCGGTAGGTTTACTTCGAGCGTTTCCTTTCCCTCCTTTGGGATAAATAACGCACGGTGGCGACTCTTCTGTTCAGCCGGCGCCGATTTTCGCAGTAGCGACAGTAAGAAGCTGAAGTCTTGATGATTTTACCTTAGAAGTTCTTTCATAAACAATCTTCAAGGTCTTCCATGCAACTTTTGCAATAATGAAATTCTTTATTAAGCTGAAGATACTTTTGCCTACTCCATTGAAGATGGAATTCAAGGCATTGGAATTTCCTTGATCTAAATTATCATCTTCATCATCCCAGTGCTCCTCTGGTTTGAAAACATCAGTGATTTTGCCATCGGCACCCTTCACCTTTGGTGGATCCCACCCTTTGACAACAACTTTCCATACTTTAACACCTGTCTTAAGAAAGGCCACCATGCGAACTTTCCAAAATTCGTAATTAGATCCGTCGAGAATAAAAGGTCTGTTTAATATCCTTCCTTCCTTGTCCATTGTACCAGAAAGTAATGTCCCTGAATCTCACCCAGATATAGAGTAGGATGCCTGCTGTGATACCAATTGGAATTCTAGTTTAGCAGATCACAAAGATGTCCTAACAGGATGTTGAGACACTTGATCTCTGCTTCTCAATGATAAGAACAAGCACAATAGAATAATGCAAAAAGTAAAGAAACACACAACAATTGTTAACACAGTTCGGTGCAACTTGTCGCAACTGCAAAAAAGGCCGGCGAAAACAAACAGAAGAGTTGCTACCGAATGTTATTTATCCCAAAGAGAGGGAAAGGAAATGATCAAAGAAAACCTAAAAGAACGGGAAAAGACAAGGTCATTGCAACCAAATTTTGGGCTCGGAAGTCGGTTATGCAAGGGGAAGGTATGAGCACCCCTCACGTTTGTTGTACTCAACGGGATCCATGCTTGTTGTCTAACCAAAGGGGAATGTTATCTAAAAGCTACTACTAAACGAAAAAAGGAAAAGAAAAAGGAGACTCGATAGGATATCGCCGCCCTATGCCTACGTATTCCCTCGTGCAACGAGAAAGTTAAAGTCAACGTAGTTCAAAAAACTACGGGTGATGAGGGGAAGGTTACTCACTAAGAAATCACTGTCTTGTGCCTACGTATCCTCATATGGTATGAGAAATCAGAGCAAATGTAGTTCGGGGAACTAAACCACTGGTTAGTTAAGTATTTTTTTTATAAGTGACGTTAAGTTCCCATTCCAGCAGTTAGGGACGAAGCCTGTTTGCGGTAGAACGAAAAAACAACGTACTCTTTTCTAAAAATGATTTTGAGAATAATCCCGAAGGATAAAAGGTTTGAATTTGGTTTAAGAGTTTTAGTGAAGTGAATTGAATTTGTTTGAGATTCACTTTGCACTGAAGACTATGACATAGGAGCAAATGCCTCACATATCGCCCAAAGGGCATACACTAAACACTCTAGATAAGTGAGGAGAAACCCCCCACTCATAATTTCCCATATACTTAAGGCTCGTGGTGCACAATGTTCATGATTCTTTATTAAGTGTCTTAAAGTTGTTTAAGATTAGGAGAGAAGACACAAAAGAGAACACTAAAGGGAAACTAAAACCCTAATGTTATCATACAAGATGGTCCTAAAATTAGGATGAAAAGGAAGTCTACCTAATGTTATCATACAAGAGATAGACCTAAAGTTGAGGTAAAAGGGACTATCCTAATCGCTATCATGCAAAGGATTGAAAGCCTAATGTCTCTCCTACTCCCATCTTAATCAGAAATTAAGAGGGACTAGGAATCCTAAGGGATAATGTGAGCAAGCACAAGTAAACACTAATCAATTCAATCACAGATGAAAACAAGAATGAAACTTAAACAAGTTCCAAAAAGAGAAGAAAGATGAAGAAGAAAGAAGGAATGCCAGATGAAAAACACACATGAAAGTTCAAAGGCAAAGCATCAAGAAAACATCAATTAATGATCACACATAGTAAACATCAATAACATATCAAAGCAACAAGAATGAGCTCACACCATGTCAAAAGATTTGCAAACAAAAACACAACGGCAAAACAAAGTGCCCGCACATATTCAAACATCATCAATAAGCATCATCAATCACAAAACAAGATGGAATAATAACAAAAGGCACAAGAAACATGGTAGGGAAGTAGCACAACTCATCATACTCACATCAATACCAATGATCAAAGAGAAAGCGCCAAGAAAACAAGTCATGCATACCATTCAAGAGCAAACCACAAGTTAATACAAACAAGTGTGCAAAGCAAACATCCCAAAGTCAAAGGCATAAAAACATGACATGAAACCAAAGTGAAGCCACACATCAACATAATCAACAATTTTGACATCCAACCATAAACACACAAGAGAGATCATACAAGTAGAATCACACAAATGGAAAATCAAGAACATGCCTTAAGAAGAATCAAGCACCAAAACAATCACCAAAAGGAAAAAAACCATCAAACAAGCATCAAAGTCTCAAATGACTTGAAGAAAAACAGAATGACACTCAATCATCGATTAAAAACAAGATCATATCATTTGGATTAAAAAACACATAAAAGGGAAAAAAGAATCTAAAACACAAATGGAACCTCAAAAAACCTCACCATAGGTCAAGGACTATCATAGGATCATGTACTAATTTCCTCATAATTTTAAATGGCTCAAAAATAATTTTAAACTAATTAAAACTAACCAAATAATCCAAAAATACATGGAAAATAGAAAAACCAAAAATAAAAATCAGAGAAAATCACCATAGGTCAGAAACCATCATAAGATCATATGATATTTTTCTCATAATTTTAAAATGCCTAATTTTTTTAAACTAATTAAAATTGACTCAAACAAATTAAAATTCAAGAAAAATAACAAACTGAAAAATAAAAATGCACAAAAATAAAAATTAGAAAAATAAAAATAAAACGAAATTTTAGAAAATATTTTGATATTTTTCTGATTAAAAATGAATTTTCTATAAATTTTTGAAAATAAAAAGAATTTAAAAACAAAATAGAAAAATAAAATAAAGCAGAAAAAACAAGATGCGTTGGATCTCACTTTATTATATGACGTGGCTAATCCAAGGGCCAGAAAGCGCGCATCTAGGGTGGATTTGAGTCAACCTCATTATTTCCAATCAACAAAGGTCAAACACACAAGATTAGAATAAGTGGCGCAATGGACGGTGAGAACATCATCTTCAACCTCCATCCACTTAAGATCTTTAGAGAATTGCAAAAATACAAAGATCCATCAAGTCATAACCATTAGAGCTCATAGTGGTTTCATCTGACGCGTCTTTTCAAGACGATCTCAACCATATCATCGCGCCATATTTCTTTAAATCACAACTCATTTGATTTGAAAAAAACCAAAAGAGAAAGCAAACACGAATTTGAAAATTAAACATCAAAACTCAACCAAAACTAAATCTAACAATCCTGACAACATCAACACATCAAGGGCTACATCTTAGCAACAAATTTTAGTCAAAATGGTTGAGAATTGTACCTGTTGAGTTCAACTTCAAAGCTCTGAAAATGGAATCCTCAAGCTTGATTCAGGCCATGATTCTTCAAGTTCTTGAGCTGGTTAGCTTCACTGAATGTTGGTGAAGCTAACTGAAGGAAGAATTTGAGTGATTAAGGTTTGGAAATGAAAATACGAAGTTCATGCTTAAGAGTTCAAATGGGATCTCAACAGGGTGATTATGGCTATCAAAGCTTGTGAAAATGAGTGGAATGAGTCCCTTATTTATAGGAGAAGCTTTCTAAATGCTGAGGGAGGGTGAATGATGCAAAATTAAGCAAATTCGTGCACACCTGCATCATGAGCAAAGTGTGACTTGAAACTTATCAAAACTCACTCAAAACTTGCATTTCAATGCTCTAATCAACCCAGGCAAGTTTTTAAATCATGTTTAAACTGAATTCGTGGATTCATTTGATGATTAGAAGCCAATTCAACCAAATTCAATTCTGACTTGAAGTGAAATTTCAGCTTTGAAATTCAAATTTTGCCACCATGGTTCTCACAACGTAGGAGGCTTTATGATGTGATTCTTCTTGCATTGGATATAGGATGATATATTCTTTGCTATGTGAAAATAAAGTATTGATTTGGAAATCTGAGTTGAGAGATATGATCCTTTAAAGTAGCTTGCATGAAAAGGTTCAAAATTTCAAAACACTTGGAAAAATTTCAAGTCCTTTTAGGGACCTAACATGACCTATAATGTTTTGATAAAAACCAAGGCCTTCCATAAGTTTCTTGCAATTCCACCTTGAATAAAAGTTGTAGAGGACATCTTCAAGTTCATCTTCGAAAAATAGTGGGCTCTAAATGATGAAAATTGACCAAGTTATGACCTTTTGAAGTTGACTAGAAAATTCTTCCAAAACTCAAAATGACCTATAATGTCTTCAAACTTTTGATGACTTTGCAAACATGATTGGATCTTCCCTTACAAAGGGAACTTGTTAGGGATGATGAGAAGAGTTCATTTGAAAAAAACCACCTCAAGATGTTTAAAAATGAAGGAGTTATTTCCATTTGACCATAGCAATCACAATTTGCTAAATTAGGCAAAACACCTTGAACAACACTGAATCTCTTGATTATTTCATGCCAACCAAGACATGGTGAACCACATATGATATTGAAATGATGTTACCTTAAATAAAACTTGATGATGAGGGACCTTTGGGGCCTAAAGTCAAGAAGAAACCTTGCTTGAGGTTGAAGAAACAAATCTCTCTTTCTTGAGAAACAAGCCATGATTCCTTGATCCCTTGTCTAGAGCAATGCTATGAAAAAATGAATGTGAAAATGCAATGAAACATAAGCCAAGACACAAGAGGAGAGATGGTTAAATTTTGGGGTGCTACAGCTGCCCCTATTCAAACAACTTGGACCTGAAGGGATGAAAAACGACCGTTTTCAAACATTTAAGGTAAAAGGTGATTGAATACCAAAAGAACCCAGAAATTTGTAAACTGTGGGGATACCCAGAGTGTAAAGATTTCCAGCCGAGGGTGTACTAAAAAACAACGATACCAACCAAAATTTGGGTTAACCAAAATGGTAATCAATCAAATAGATAATAATGGCTACTAACCAAAAGTTAGGATCACCAAAGAGATAATAACCAAAAGTTGCGAGACAAAGGCTACTAACCAAAAGTTAGGATCACCCCGATGCCGACTGAAGGCGAATACACAAACAAAGAAGACTACCAACCAAAAGTTGGGATCGTCCCAAAATATTACCAACCAAAAGTTGGAATGAAGGCTACTAACCAAAAGTTAGGATCGCCGGAACGCCGATTGAGGGCGAACACACAGAAAAGAAGACTACCAACCAAAAGTTAGGATAATGACTTCGCAGGGGAGCACAATTGAGGACTACCAACCAAAAGTTGGGATAAGGTCCAACCAACAACTAACTATCAACCAAAAGTTAGGATAACATCCAACAAGCAACGAACTACCAACCAAGAGATAACATCCAAGAAACAACGGACTACCAACCAAAAGTTGGGATAATATCCAATAAGCAACGAACTACTAATCAAAAGTTGGTATAACATCCAAGAAAAAACGGACCACCAACCAAAAGTTGGGATAACATCCAGCAAGCAACGGACTACCAACCAAAAGTTGGGATAACATCCAACAAGCAACAGACTACCATCCAAAAGTTGGGATTGTCGACAAATAAGCAGATGGCTACCAACCAAAAGTTGGAATCACCGAGACGCTGACCGAAGTCGAACTTATATAAAAAAAAAGACTACCAACCAAAAGTTGGGATAACGACTCCATGGGGAACCAAAGAAAATGACCAACCAAAAGTTGGAATAAACCAAGTATACAGAAAGTAGAATCAAACGAATCACGACCTAAAATATAAATTCCGCTAGGGAAAGAGAGGTTTAAACAAAAAAACTCTGTCGGGGAGTAAAATGAACACTCCCATCAAACTTGGCTTATGCTTCAGATGCATATGTTTGAATATGGCGTAATGCTCCATACGAAATGGAAATGCTACGCGTTTAGGAGGATGTAATACAAATGATATGCAAAAGAACCCTACCGGAAAGAGCGCTTTAAAGAAAATCAGCAAACCAAACTTTGCTGGGGAAAATGCCTGAATGGCCTACTGCCGAGGAAAAGGTCCTGAATAACCTATCATACCTCTTATGGGGATTGTAAATAACATCCTTTTGGGAGAAAGTCTCAAAAATATGATTTTGAAGAATGCAAATGATCATTGAACTTTATCGAAAAATATAGGTCATCACTAAAACACATGTCTAGGAAATCAACACCAACCTCTGTCTGGGGGAGGACTTTTAATTCTAAACTGATGGGATAATTGCAAACCAAAGCTGACAGGAACACCTTTGATCTGACAACAATACTCTGTGGGGGAACAACAATCTCTGCTGTGAGAGGACACAACCTCTTCTACTAAATGAATGCTTGATTGTATGTTATCCTGACTGATGTAATCAACCTCTGAAAACTTACTAGGGAGATAAGCTCTACTGGGGGAAAAAGATCATGTCATCCTGCAAACAACCAACAAACAACAAAAATGTCCTGTATGCAAATGGCTGTTTTGGTTACCATCCATGACATCATCCAAGTAAATTCATTCTTTTCAATATGACTTGTAATGCCCCAATTTTTTCACATGTAAAGTTTAATAACAATATCAGATTCCCCTTTTTGCAAACAAAATAGTAAAAGTAAAAACAGGAAATGAAAAGCTCTTTGAATGTATAATACTTTATTGATTGAAAAGGCATGTAAATAGGAAAGTTACAATTGGATGCAATTCCTGAAAAGAGGTAATTGTGTAAAAAGTACAACAAGAAATACACAAATGTCGGCAATATGGAAACATGCAACCACCATGTGTTGATCCGGCTATGACCCATATGTCTTTAATGTTTTACCAATGTTTTTCCTTCTGAAGAGACTGATTGGACTAATTTTTACCCTTCGAGACTTCTATGATTCAAAACTCATTCACAGATCGAACGCAGACTGTATTCATTTGCTTTTAAATCCCTAACTTTTGCCTGGATCGCCTTTGCGGGTTTTCAATCCACTGGGATATCCATTTTTGCCAAAGTTGCCTTTTCAGGTTTTCAGCTTTGTGGGTTCATTCTTTTTATTTTATCCCTAATTTTTGCCTGAACCTTTTCTTTTTATGGTTCGGTGGGATGCCCCATTTTCATGGACTTTCTTTTTATGTCCAGCGGGTCTATTTTAAGCAAAGTATTTTTTGACTGCGTCTGCATTCGCAGGGGATGTAAAATCTTCACCATCCATGGTTGATAGTAGTAAGGCTCCACCAGAGAAAACCTGTCTCACTATGTATGGAACTTCATAGTTAGAAGTCCACTTGCCCCTGTGATCTGTTTGTGGAGGGAGGATCCTTTTCAACACCAAATCACCTATCTGGAAATACCGAGGGTGCACCTTCTGATCAAAAGCCTTCTTTATTCTTCTATGGTATAATCGGCCATGGGCGATAGCTGCGAATCTCTTTTCATCAATCATATTAAATTGATTCAACCTAGCCTTCACCCATTCTGCTTCCTCAAGCTTCACATCAGACAGTATCCTTAAAGAAGGAATCTCGACCTCTAATGGTAGGACAACTTCCGTACCATATACTAGTGAAAAAGGTGTTGCCCCAGTCGATGTACACATTGAAGTACGATAACCATGTAAAGCAAAGGGCAACATCTCATTCCAATCTTTACAAGTTACCACGATCTTCTGTACGATCCTATTGATATTTTTATTTGCTGCTTCAACAGCGCCATTCACTTTGGACGGTATGGAGAGGAATTGTGGTGTTCAATTTTGAAACTTTTGCAGAGCTCTTTCATCATCTTATTATTCAAATTAGAACCATTGTCAGTAATGATTCATTCTGGTATTCTGTAACGGCCATGTCAGAGTTTCTTTTATACAACACATCATGCTTATTCAAGTAGAAGTTGCCCGACAGCCTCCTCAGGGTCTTCTTGTCTTTGCTTGATGCTCCAGGCGAATACTCTCGAGTCTTAAGGGAATGTATGATGTCAAAATACCAAGGTTTTTCATCTGACGCTTTTTCAATTGCAAACACAAAGGCCGGCCTGTCAAGGCGTATGATAGTGATTGTTGGAGCTTCATTCCAAAATTTCACTTTATACATTGATGCAAGCGTTGCCAAGGCATCCTCCATCTGATTTTCAGCCCTCGATACATGATGGAATTCAAATTTATTAAAGAATGGCAACAATCTTCTGGCATAGTTCTTATAAGGCACCAGGTTGGCCTGGCGAGTTTCCCACTCTCCCTTGATTTGATTGACGACTAACGTTGAATCACCATACACATCTAGATTCTTGATTCTCAAATCAATAGCCTCTTATAAACCCATGATGCATGCTTCATATTCAGCTTTTTTATTCGTATAGGGAAACATCAATCAGACAGTGAATGGTATGTGGGAACCGCGAGGAGTTGTAATAATTTCCCCAATTCTGCTGCCGTATGAATTAACAGAACCATCGAAAATTAATTTCCACTGAGACCCAATCTCAGGACCCTCGTCAGGCAAAGGCTCATCACAGTTCTTCATCTTCAGAAACATGATATCTTCACCAGGAAAATCAAACCTCATTGATTGATAATCCTCAATTGGCTTTTCGGAAATATATTCTGACAAAACACTCCCATTAGTGGCCTTTTGGGAAACTTACTGAATGTCGTATTCTATCAGCACCATCTTCCATCTAGCAATTCTTCCGGAAAGCGCTTGTTTCTGAAACACGTATTTAATCGGATCCATCTTCGAAATCAACATGGTTGTGTGGTTTAATATGTATTGCCTTAAGAGCTTAGCTACCCAAGCAAGTGCACAACATGTTTTCTCTAGCATTGAGTACCATGACTCGTAATTGGTGAATTTTTTGCTCAGGTAGTAAATAACATGTTCTTTTCTACCTATCTCGTCGTGTTGACCGAACACACAACCCATCGAGTTCCCCATAATCGTTAAATACATAATCAAAGGTCTTCCATCAACTGGAGGCATTAATATTGGAGGCTCCTGTAAATACTCTTTTATTTTTTCGAAAGCCTTTTGACAATTCTCATTCTAGATAACTGCCTGATCTTTTCTTAGCAATTTTAATATTGGCTCGCAAGTGGCTGTAAGGTGAGAAATGAACCTTGCAATATAGTTTAATCTCCCCAGGAAACCACGAACCTCTTTCTCTATTCTCGGCTCAGGCATTTCTTGTATAGGTTTTATCTTTGCAGGATCCACCTTAATACCCTTTTCGTTGACATTGAAACCCAGCAACTTCCCTGATCTCACCCCGAAGGTGCATTTTTTAGGATTCAACCTCACCTTGAACTTCCTTAACCTTTAAAAAAATTTCATAAGATTGACCAGAATTTCTTCCTCCGTTTGTGACTTTGCAATCATATCATCAACATATACTTCAATCTCATGATGAATCATATCATGAAAGAGAGTCACCATTTCCTGCTGATAAGTTGCCCCTGGACAAATCCAAAAGGCATAACCTTGTAGCAAAAGGTCCCCCATGGTGTGATGAAAGTAGTTTTCTCCATGTCCTCTGGGGCCATTTTGATTTGGTTATACCTAGAGAAGCAATCCATGAAGGAAAACACAGAGTATTGAGCAGTGTTATTAACCAACACGTCAATGTGAGGGAGCGGGAAATCGTCTTTCGGGCTCGCTCTATTTAAATCTCGATAGTCGATACACATCCTGACCTTTCCGTCCTTCTTAGATACAGGAAAAATATTAGTGACCCATAGAAGGTAATTAGCAACAACAAGAAAACCAACATCCAACTGCTTTTGGACTTCCTCTTTGATCTTGACTGCCATATCAGGTCTGGTCCTTCTCAACTTCTGTTTCACGGGCGGACATTCTTCTCAAAGAGGTAGATGGTGCACCACTATGTCGGTATCTAACCTAGACATATCTTGATAAGACCAAGCGAAGACATCTTTATACTCACGGAGCATCTCAACCAGTCTTCTCTTGACATCACCTTCTAATGCGGCCCCTGTTCTGACTTTCTTTTTCTTATCTTCGGTACCCAGATTGATGACTTCAATATCCTCCTGATGAGGCAGAATAACCCTTTCCTCTTGCTTTAGAAGCCTGGCCAGTTCCTCAGGTAGGTCACAATCTTCATCAACCTCTTCTTCAGCTTGATAAATGGGATTATCGAAATCATACAGAGTCATAGCCGAATCAGGATCAATAGTATATGAAATGGGTAACCTGTATGATTGATGTTTTATGCTGATTATGATATGCAAACAAACACAAAACACATTGCCATTTTTCTGTTTAATGTAAAAACAAGAAGGAAAAAAAGGGATCAAAATATTTGAATACAAAGGGGACATCTTTTATTCATGTCTAACTCTAGTACTTTTTTAGTTTTTCTACATTCCATGGTCGAGCAAGTTCTTCCCCGTGTAGGTTTTCGAGGTAATAGGCCCCATTGCCCGTTTTGGCTCGAATGCGGTAGGGGCTTTCCCAATTTGCGACGAGCTTTCCCTCGCGTGAATCCTTCTGGTTCCTTTGTAGGTCCAGGATGCCCACATGGAATTCACGCTTGATGAATTTGCTGTCGTGCCGCAAGGTTATCCTTTGTTTTAGTGAGGCTTCCCGTAGGGAGGCCCCCGACCTGATTTCCTTAACTAGGTCGAGTTCTTCCCTTAGTGACTCATCATATTCCTCCTCGGGGAGGGGGAGACTCAGTTCTCCTGGAAGGTTCCCTTATTTCCACCAAAATTACAGCCTCAGTCCCGTAGGTCAGTCGAAATAGGGTCTCCTTGGTTTTCGAGTATGAGGTGGTTCTATAAGCTCAGAGGACGCTGTGTAGCTCCTCGGCCCATCTTTTCTTGGTGTCTCTCAGCCTTCGCTTCAGGCCGCGCAGAACTACTCTGTTCGCGGCTTCGCCTGCAAGTTCGTTTGCGGGTGTTCGAACAATGTGAAATGTTGCTTCGTGCCCAGCCTGGTGACGAAGTCCTAGAAGTTCTTGTCGGTGAACTGTGTCCCGTTGTCGGTGACGATGGATTAGGGCATGCCGAACCGGGAAAGTATGTTTCGTTTGTAGAAACGAAATATGTTTTGCACCGTGATTTTGGCTAAGGATTCAACATTTATCCATTTAGTGAAGTAGTCAACGCCGACTATCAAATATTTGTTTTGGTAGGACCCGATGGTGAAGGGTCTGAAGATGTCCATCCCCCATAGGGAAAATGGCCATGGTGATTAAAGTGTTTTGAGCTCGTTTGGCAGGGCCAGGTGCATGTCCCCGTGCCGTTGGCATTTGTCGCACTTCTTAATGCGCTCTTTAGCGTCTTGCTGCATGGTGGGCCAATAGTATCCCGCTCGTAGGGCCTTGCGGGCAAGTGATATTTCTCTGAGGTGCTGGGCGTTGATCCATTTCGTGTATCTCTTGGAGTATTCCCAGTACCTTGGATTTATCGACGCACTTGAGGAGGGGTGGAGAATCCCGGTCTGTACAGTTTGTCCTTGATCAAGACTTATAAGCAGGCTCGACGTCTAACCATGCTCGCCTCTTTAGCATCGTCGGGAAGTCGTCCTGTGCTGAGGTAGGCATACACAGGGGTCATCCAACAATCATTATCGTTGATAGTGTTTACCTCAGTAGTTGTTGTGTCCCTCTTGATGCTGGGGAGAGAGAGGACCTCCTGGATTACAAATTTGTTTCCGCCCTTCTTCTTCGTGCTACCCAGTTTCGACAAGATGCCTATCCGGGTGTTGTGTTCGCGTGGAACGTGTCATACCTCCGCGGGATCGAAGCTTTTCATCCTTTCTCTTACTAAGGAGAGATATTTGGCTAGGTTATCGTTTTTGGCTTGATACTCTCCCCGTACCTGGGATGCCACAGGCTGGGAGTCGGTAAAGATCTTTACCTCCTGCAAGGAACGCCTCATACTCGGCCTGGTTCTTCGACATCGGGAATGCCAAGGCAAAGGAGACTTCTATCAGGATACCTTCTTTGTTTTCCAGTATGATTCCCACTCCACTTCCTGTCGAGCTAGAGGCGCCATCGACGAAGATGGTCCATTTGTGCGCCCGGGGGTCGGGGACTCTGTGGGAGCCATTTCCGCGAAAAAGTCGACTAAGACTTGAGCCTTGAGGGATTTTCTACTTTCATATTGGAAGTCAAATTCAGAGAGTTCGAGCGGCCATTTGAGCATTCTACCCAACATGTCTGGTCGCCCGAGTAGCTGTTTGACGGATTGGTCGGTTTTGACTATGATTGTATAGGCCAAAAAGTAATGTCGTAACCTCCTGGCCGTGTTGATGAGGGCCAAAGAGACCTTCTCTATTTGCTGGTATCTAAGCTCGGGACCTTGGAGAGCTTTTCTCATGAATTATATCAGCTTTTTGCCTTTCGGGAGTTTCGTGGATCAGCGCTGCACTGACAGCCTTCATGGCGACAACGAGATACAAGTATAAGGTTTCCCCGACTTCAGGCCTTGACAACACTAGTGGTTCTGAGAGGACTTGCTTGAGGTGGAGGAAGGCATTTTCGCACTCCTCGGTCCATTTAAATACGACCTCCTTCCGTAGAAGCTTAAAGAAGGGGAGGGCGTGCTGAGCAGACTTGGCGACGAATCGTGACAAAGATGCGAGCATGTTGTTTAGTGATTGGATGAACTTCTTTATGCTCAGCATGGAGAACTTGGAGAAATCCATGCACTTGTCTGGATTCACTTCTATTCCTTATTCTGTCAGGTAGAATCTGAGGAACTTGCCTGCCCATACGCCGAAGGTGCGCTTCTCAGGGTTGAACCTCATCCTGCACTTCCGCACTATCGCGAAGACCTTCTTGAGGTGGAAGGTGTGGTTGACCTCTTCTCGTGATTTTATGATCATGTCGTCCATGTAAACTTCGAGCATGTCCCCGATTCCTGGAAGACCTTGTTCATCATCCGTTGATAGGTCGCATTTGCGTTCTTCAATTCGAAGGGCATTATGTTGTAGTGATAGTTTCCTGACTCGGTCATGAAGGTCGTGTATTTCTTGTCGGACTTAGTCATGGGGATTTGATTGTATCCCTAGTACGCGTCCATGAATGACAATAGTTTAAAACCTGCAGAATTGTCGACGAGTTTGTCAATGTTAGGTAACGGGTAAGCATCTTTGGGACATGCCCGATTGAGATCAGTATAATCAACACATATTCTCCATTTTCCATTATGTTTGTTAACTAGTAGAACATTGGACAGCCAGATTGTGTACTGGGCTTCCGATATAAAATTTTCCTCTAGGAGGTCTTTTACAGCTTTTTCACCAGCCTCCGCTTTCTCGGGAGACTACCTATGCCTATGTTGAACTATGGCCCTAGCGCCCAGATCTATGGTGAGGTGGTGACATGTTATGTTGGGGTCGAGGTCGGGCATCTCCGCAGCGTTCCAAGCGACCAGGTCAACATTCTTCTGGAGGTAGGCTTTAAGCTGCTTCCTCGCCAAGTTAGGGAGTTTCGTGCCAATCTTCACGCTTCTTTCTGGGTCGTCTTTGAGTGTGATGAGCTCGAAGTCTCCGTATGGAATGGGGCGCATTGGGTGAGACAACTTCCCGTTGTCTGTTGAGGGCGTGTCTTCAGATTATGTGCTTTGTTCCTGCTTGCTGGGGAAGCGGTTTGTCGAGGTCGACAGAGTTGACGTAAAGGAGTAGCTTCTACTCCTCAATCCAGGCTGGACTGTCGGTTGACTTAGGGGGATGTTGATCGAGTTGAGCCCTTTGAGCGCCGCCTCGAAGCATCTTCTAGCTACCTTGATTTCCCCGTGGAGGGTGACGACCCGACCTTTGGTTGTGTAGTACTTCATCTTCAGGTGGACTGTAGACAGTACCGCGGTCATCTCAGCTGAGGTCAGCCTTTCCAGGATGCACTAGTACAAGGTGGGGGCATTAAATTACCAGGAAGTGGATCTTCACCTGTCTGGCCGTCTCCTTGGCCCCAAATGTGACGAGCAGTTCCATGTATCCCAAAGGCTTGGTGGTGGTACCTTTGAAGCCATGGAGGTCAGAGTCGACATACAGGGTCAGGTGGCTCTCGTTGAGATAGAGGGTCGTGAACAAATGGGCATACATTATATCCATCGAACTCCCTTGGTCGACTAGGATTTGGCGCATGTCGAAGTTCTCCATCTGAGCCCTGATCAAGAGGGGAATGCTAGAATTAGGTACACCCCCGGGAAGCTCCTCGAGGTAAAAGGTAATCGGGTTCGATTGGCCTTTGAACTTGTTGAGGGTAGCGTTCGTCTTTGAGCTCTTGTCGATGAGTTCCTTGAACTTACTCTTGACCGACCTGACCGATAGCTTGCAGGACCCCTCACCATATATGACTAGGGTGGCTGAGAAATCCTCCCACAGACTGTGGGCGGACAAAGGTCTGGCGGGCTCGCTAAAAAGGAGGAAATCCTCTAGTCGGGAGACACACAAGGTAACTTATAGTCCCGCTTTGTCGGAGGAAGGAGACACTTCCTCGACCCTCTTAGCTTTGCGGCCTCAGGTCAGGGAGCTTCACCTCTCCAGGTGTACTGTTTCAGGTGCCCTTCCTTAATTAAGATCTCTATTGCATCCTTGGAGGCAGTCCTCCGTGACGTGTCCATGACTTCGGTGGAACCGACACTATTTGGATTTATCCGCGTTGGGCTTCAGGGGCGTCAGTTTCGGGAAATGGACACCGCCCCTCTGAAATTTCAAATTGATGCATTCGGACAAGATGCACTCGCGGGGATCTGTGAGCAGCGTGTACGCAATGAACCGGCCCACGGGTCCTCTCTACTTGTGGGGTCGGTCTTCATGTCTTCTTTCCCTACTTCGTCGAGGAGGAAAGACCTCCTTATGCCTGGCGCCCATGAAGCCCTCCTGGTTCCACGTTTCCCGGGCGGTGTTCGCGGCTTCTATCTCCTCATACTCGATATATGATTGGGCTTTATGGAGAAGGACATTCAAGGTGCAGGGATGTTCAATCCTAACGACCTTGGTGAAGTCGGAGTGAGATCTTATGCCTTTCTGGATCAGGAATTTCATCATGTCACTCGTGGTGGACACCTGGATGGCCTCTCAGTTGAACCTCTCTATGTAGTCTCGGAGAGGTTCGTTCTTCCCTTGGATAATGGCTTCCAGCTGCCTCTGTCTTCGGATGGCGTTGGGAGGCCGTGAAATGCCTGAAGAACTGCCTCTTTAGTTGGCCCTAGGAGGTGATGGATTCGGGCGTGAGGCATTTGTACCATGCCATGACGCCCTTCCTCAGGGTAGTGGGGAACAACCTGCACTTGATGGCTCCCCGAACATTCCTATAATTGAGCATCACTTCGATGCTTTCAATATGGTCGTCTGGGTCGGTCGTGCCATCGTATGTTGGCAAGGACGGGGGTTTCTCCATCCCGATGGGTAGCGGGGCCTCCCTGATGGCCCTACATAATGGCGAGCATTGGACGTCCTCGTCACTTCTGACGGGCGTTAATAAGGAGGAGGCTGATCCCTGATTGTTTTTGTTCCGTCAGGAAGGACTCTTCGGTCGGGCTTTTAGTTTGGAGGCACCCCATTTGGCTTTGTTCTTCTTTTGAACTGGGGAGTGTCGCTCCTTCCAAGGAGGCGACCTGCCCCGTTTTTGGGAAGCCAACGTCTGTGGTCTCTCCAAACGAGGGCGATGCCTAGTTGGTTGAGGAGAGGGGCTCCGAGAATCTTCAACTGGCCGTGTCCTCTGCGGGGGAGGAGAGGGGCTGTTCGAAACTGGGCGACAATGTCTCCACGGGGGAGAGCGTGATGGTAATTCCCTCTCGAGCATCCCTATTCGCTCGTTTTGCTCGAAGATCATATAGTTAGTCTGGTTGATTGCCGCGAACAGGGCCACCATGGTAGGGTTGGGGCCTGTTGGCATCGGGATGGGCTGGTAGATAGCAGGGCTGTCGAAGCGCTGGGCACCGTTGAAGGCCGCGTCTTCTGAGGAGGGATAAGTGGTGCGTCCATCCCTGTAGTCGCCTTCTTTATTGCGGAAGGTCGCATTAGGGTCATGACCGTCTCTATTGGTGAAGGGGATGAAGGCGATTTCAGGAGCATTGTCGTCGCGTGGGCTGGCTATGATTAGAATGAAAGTTGAAGGTTGCTTTGGTTCTTTAACTTCTATTCTTGGACAAGAGAAAGAACGAGGAAGTAAAAGGTTCCCACAGACGGCGCCATTAATCGTACCAGATCAGAAAGGAATCAGTAGTCTGCCACGCGCCGTGAGCTGTTGCCTTCACCGGTGTTGTACAGGAGGAGGGGGTGTACCTACAAGGTACTCTGATGCTTAAGTGAGTAACGAAATTAGAGATAGAGATAGATAAATATATATATATATATATATATATATATATATATATATATATATATATATATATATATATATATATATATATATATATATATATATATATATATATATATATATATATATATATATATATATATATATATATATATATAGAGAGAGAGAGAGAGAGAGAGAGAGAGAGAGAGAGAGAGAAAGTACAGAGAAAATGTGTAGTGAATAAGAAATCTGACCCTCTAGTGAAAAAGGGTATTTATAATGTGCCCCCAGCGCAGGACCAATGATTACATTGCAGTGGGCCAGATTGCCAAGTCCAACACAAGTAACTTCCAGGGCTTACGTGGCGTAGTGAAGACCAGCACATGGTATTCTCCCTGGATCAATTGCCCTGTGATCTTCGGAAGGTGGGCTTGTTGCACCCCAAAATTTGACCAACCGGGTCTCGCATTTGGCTCGATGTTTCGACGCATAACCGCATTCGCATCTGCATATCGCATACATTGCATTTTGCATTGATATTGATTTTATCAGGGATCACAGCTCCCGTCTCGTGTTTCAGGTGTTTTTGACCAGTAGAATCGTATTTTTGGGATATTTCGGTGCCCGTTTATTTTTACCGATTATTTTTGTGTCGTTCGGTGCTTATTTTGTCCCTCTGGGAATTATCGTGATTTTTCTGGATTTTTATAGGATTTTTTAGGATTTAATAGAAGTTTTGATATTTTTAATTATTTTTAAATCATTTTTTAGCATTTTATAGAATATAATAGATTTTAAATTCATTTTTAGGATTTGATAGGTTTTAATAGATTTTTTATATTTTTAGATAATATAGTAATATAGTTTTTTAGAAATTTTAAATAGAATTTAATAGCATTTTTTATTTTAGGATGATATAGGATTTTCTAGAATATTAGTATAATTTTTAAATAGTTTTAAATAGCTTTAATAGTTTTTAGAATTTAATTGTTTTTTAGAATTTCTTTTATAGGAATAATAAATGAATAGAGTCTTCTTTTATAAAAATAAATAGGTTTTATTTTCTTTTATAGATATTATAGAAAATTAATAGATTTTAGAATATTATCAATTAGGAGTTAATTGGATTTATTAGATTTAATTGAGTATTAGTTTAGTTGTTAGTTGCTGTTAATTGGTTTAATGATATTAATTCAATTCAGTTTTTTTGTGGGTTTCTATTCATTTTCGTTGGGCTTCAGTAGGCCCAGTTAGAGTGTAATGTCCAGAAAATAGGTCCAACGTCCAGCTTCAATCCAGCGTTTTCCAGCTTCTCCCAGAAGGCTCCAGAAGCTTCCAGCGAGTTTCTCACCATAAATACCAGAAGCACACGTGTAATGCAGAGCAGGCCCCACATTGCGTCACCCTTTCCACGCCACGTATCACTCAACCTCCTCTCTCTCAGCCACGCTATCCCCACGTGGAGGGCATGCAAGCCTCCACTCCACCGTCCCTCCACCACGTGGCTCCATCACGCTGCCTCGCCTGAAAAGTCTCACCGACCGGCCTGCATGGCCGGCGGCAACCGTCCCTCGCCGGAAAGTCACAACAATCCCAGAAACTTCATCCTTTTCATCTTCTTCCTCCCTTCATCTTCATCCCTTCCCCTAACCCTCATCACCGGAAACCTAAAGATCTCCAGATTCCGGCCACCATGAGATCCTTCAACCAAAATCCAGAAAAACCTATGATCTTCATCGTTCTCAACCATCAACCACCAGAAACTAAGCTAACAGAATCATCAACATCATCAATTACCAGAGTCATCCATCTTTTCCAGAAATTCCTCCATCAAGAACATGCAAGGATGCCTTCATAGTGTTCGTCAGTTCTTCATCTTCAAGCACGATTTCCAGAAACCTTCAACACAAACTCTCCGAATCCACAAAAGCCTCCATCAGAGCCATCGTCACCAGATCTCCAGAACTTCATGCAAGAAGAACGCGCATCAGTTCATTGAAGCGTGTCCAGAATCCTTCATCGCCACTCAACAACATTCGTCTTCCACATCAAGAATCTCAGAAATCCAGAAATTCCAGAAAAATCTTCAATCATCAACGTCTTCTCAGATGGTTCTTCACAAACTTAACAATATCATCATCGTTCTACAGAATCTTATTCAAAAAATCATCAATGTTCATCTTGCTAACCAGGATCCCCAGTTTTTTCCAGATTCAATCTTCAACCACCGCAAGAACAAATTTCCAGAACAAGAACTCGCATCAGCAAATCTTCATTATGATCTTCAACAAACCTCCAGCAGTTCTTCAAGATTTTTCCAGAAATCTTCAGAGCGAAGTTCATCACACATGCAACGAATCTTCTTCAAGATCTTCACTGAGCTTCTCTCTTCTTAGCAGGTAATGGTGATGTTCGAAGGAGATGGTGCTAAGCTGAGAACGAAGGATGAGGAGAGGAAGTTCCCAGAGACTGAGAGAGTGTGAAGAGGAACGAGAATGGAAGGAGAGGGAGAGGCTGAGATTGAACGGTGAGAAGTTGACGGCGGCGCGGAGGGAGAAGGGAGACAGACTAGGGTTTCTTTCTTTCAGAAAGGGACTTGGGAGTTTGAGATTGGGCCTCAGGGCCCAGTTCACTTTTTTTGGCACACGCCCCTCCGTTTTTGGACAAACGTTGGGCCTGAGCCCAACACCACTTGCCAGTACACACCCCAGACCATCCCAACACACCCCCCTGCGTTTTCCTGAGAAGAATTGGGCTGGGCCCAAACAAGGCAGTTTGTTTTTTTTATTTTATTTTCTGCATATCCCTTGTAATCCAGTACCCCCCCTTTTGTTTTCTCTTGTTTTATTTTGTTTAAAATAAAAAAACATATAATAGAAGAAAAAGAGAAAAAGAAATATAATAGAAAAAAGAGAAAAAGAAACATAGTGAAAAAATAGAAAAAGAAAAGAAAAGAAGTATATTTGAAATATTGAAAAAATAATAAAGAAGAAATATATTTGAGATAGGGAAAAAGAAATAGGAAAAAGAAGTGAAAAGAAATATTCTTGAAAAAAAATGGAAAAAGAAAGAGAAAAGAAATATTGTTGAAAATAAAGAGAAATAAGAAAATAAAGAGAAAATATTGAAAGAAGAAAAATAAGAAAAAAATAGAGAGAAAATATTCAATAAGAAAATATGAAAAAATATGTTGAAAAGAAAAGGAGAAAAAAGGAAAAAATATTAAAGTGCCGATTTAATATTTTTAAAGATCATTTTCTTTTAGGATACTTTCATAGAGATTAGTTTTCGACTTTTAGGATAGAATTAGAGGCCCATTTGTTAGGGGGCTATTTTCATTCGATTTTGTCAAGATAGAATAGGATAGCGTTTCCTAGGAGATTTATTTCAGTATGCAACCATTGTAATCATTCTTTCAGAGATTAATAAAACGAGATTTGAGCTGTGGTCCGATAGTAGCCGAACTACAGCTGCTCTGATTCTTCGTACCAGACGAAGATATGTAGGCATAGGATGCGATATCCTAGCGAGCACACTAACGACTGACTTTTGTTCTCTCGCGGCTGTGCGATCGAGACTTTCCCGCTGACGACTAATTGAGTACCCTTTTTTCTCTCTTGCCCAAGTGCATTTGAGACTCAGCCATAGTTTTGACCATAGGTTCCCGACCCTGTGAAACTAGTTGTTTTTCTCACTGCTGTGTGAGAATGTTTGTTTAGCTGTAGTTAGTCTGAACTACGTAAAGCTCTGATCTTCCATCCAGTGGAAGTACGTAGGCACAAGACGCGAGGTCTTGGCGAGCCATTTTTTCCCCGTAGTCCCGAACTACGTCGACTCTGACTTTCTCTCTCGAGAATACGTAGGCATAGAGTGCGACGCTCTATCGAGTCAATTCCCTTCCGTTTAGATTTAGCAGCCGTAGATAAGATTGTTTTGCATCCAGTAGACAACCCAAGCAAGCGTGGATCCCGTCGAGTACGACGGACGTGAGGGGTGCTAATACCTTCCCCTTGCGTAACCGACTCCCGAACCCAGGCTATGGTTGCGATGACCATACCTTTTCCCCGTTTTTTGCGAGGTTTACTTCGAGCGTTTCCTTTCCCGCTCTGAGGGATAAATAACGCACGGTGGCGACTCTTCTGTCAGCCGGCGCCGATTTTCGCAGTAGCGACAGCTGGCGACTCTGCTGGGGACTGCGATAGTTCCCCATGCATGTGGGATCCAACGTCCCCTAAGAGAGAGTCAATCCTAGCGCTTGTTTGCTTGTCTATTAGGTGCTTATTTATCGATATTATCTGTTACTGTTGGGCTGTTACGGGTGTTCTATGATTGAGATAAGCCGGACCTGGGCTCGAGTATGAGTATACACCTAGATATAGTTGCGGAGAAGTAGTAGACGAACCTGTCTGCTGAGCAGGCGCAGTTCCCTACGAAAATTCGCACTCGGACGAGGTTCTCGCAGAGGTGCTCCTTTCCGGTCCTGAGGATCTGAGGGGAGTCCAGACGTGAGGATTGTCGACTCTGGGAACCGATCAATTGGAAGTTAGCTAAGTGAGGCCTCTTCATGAGATGACGATGCCACTCCTTCTGGGAATCGTATCATTCCTCATGAAAGTCTGTGACGCTGACGACCGCATAGGATGCCGTACCTTGTCAGATATAGGTCCACACCTGTGAGTGGGGGGGTTTTTGTGCAGGAAACTTGACTTCCAACCTACCCGTTATTCTGGTCTTCTTTTCAGAGAACGTCTCCGTCAGCAGCGCAGCAGTATTCAGATTTTGTGTGGGGGTTGTGGTCCCATTGTTTGCTGCATTTTGCATATCATATGCATATCAGTGTTGCATTGCATATCATCCTCCAGCTAGCCAGAGTTCTGATCCAGCCTTTGTTTCCTGAAGGTGATTATCCAGAGTTTGGATTGAGCAGCTGTTGATTGTCAGGAGACCTACCTAGGGGTTGAGTAGATTTGAGCAGAATCAAGTGTCGAAGTCAGCTGAAGATTATTGGTAGCCATGTCTGAAGGCAATTTCCAGTCTCCTAACACCCTGACAGGGTTCACTATGGCGTCCAACCCTCTATATGATTCCATGGAAGATTCCCCGCAAGTGAACAACGTTGCTGCAGACCAAGTTGTACAGCCTTCTGTTGAGAACCGAGATCGACATGAGCAGTTTGTTGCCCAGAATGAGCGTCCTCCTCCTGTCAACAATCAAGGTGTTGCTTTCCCTGTGATGAATTACCGAAGAGATATTCCAGCAGCTGGGATGGTAGATCCAAGAGCCCTTGACGATGTTAGAAGAGTCCGAGTGTTGGAAGAGCAAATGAAAGTTTTGAAAGCCAAAGATGCTGTCGACCTGGATGCTGTAGGCATGTGTTTGGTTCCTGACCTGGTGTTGCCTTACAAGTTCAAAGTGCCGAAATTTGAGAAGTACACGGGAGATAGCTGTCCAAAGCTGCATTTGATGATGTTCTGTCGAAGAATGACTGCGTTTGCGCGAGATGATAAGTTGATGATCCATTGCTTTCAAGATAGTCTGACTGGGGCATCTTTGAGGTGGTATATGCAGTTAGAGAGGAATCAGATTCAGTCATGGATGGATTTAGCCAGAGCTTTTCTGAAGCAGTATGATTACAACCTGGACATTGCTCCTTATCGCATGCATTTGCAAGAATTGTCTCAAGAGATCAATGAACCTATCAGGAAGTATGCTCAGAGATGGAGAGAATTTGCTGCTAGAGTGCGTCCACCACTGTTAGACCAAGAGCTGGCAAGCATGTTTGTGGATTCCCTACAATATCCGTACTTCAAAAGATTGCTCGGAGTTCCGGCAAGTTTCTCTGACGTGGTAGCATTAGGAGAACGCCTTGAGTACTCCATAAGAATGGGGAAAATTCAGATTACTTCATATGATCAAGCTGGTGAAACTGAATACCCTTGTGACTATCAGAGTGAAGAAGAAGTTGTGATCAACTCAGTCATGCCAAGGGTTGAATATCCTCGAAGCGAATCAGTGAATTTTGTTGGTTCATCATCTTATCAGAGATCAGTACCTCCCGTGGCTTGTTATACTGAACAAACAGCCGTGCCTGGGGCACTCTATCAGGAATCTTATGTCGCTTCCATTGCAAATCAGCAAACTCGTGGCCGAGGTTATCAGAATCAGCGTCAGAATCAGAACAGACCTCGCAATAACTTGGAACGAAGGAAAGCTCCTTTTCACCCAGTGCCGATACCGTATAGCCAGTTGCTACCATCTTTGATCCAGAAGTCTTTGGTGGAGCCGAAAGCTCTTAAGCCAGTTCCAGAACCTTACCCTCCTGGGTACAATCCCCACGTTCAGTGTGGTTATCATGGTGGCTCTCCGGGGCATTCAACGGAAGATTGTAAAGCATTTCAGGCGAAGGTACAGCAATTGATTGATCAGGATCGCATTTCCTTTCGAGAAGGATTTCCGTTTGTTCATCCCTAACCGCTCAGCTGTCCAAGCTCGTAGACTCAGAAGGGCGTTCCCCAGCAAAAGCCAGTGGTTCAGACAGGCAGGCGCCTCAGCATTGGCAGTTCTCAAGCCTTTTATGTCATTTGCATTTGTAGTTTCTTTTTTGTTAGTTACTACCTGCTTTTAACATTGTATGTTTTGAATGGTGATAATAATAAAGTGACTATGCATTTTTCTGAATTAATCATGTCGTTGTCGCTCATTTACTGCATTGCACTGACACTTGCATTTGTTTCACTCCACTTTTTCGCTGTGACTAGCAAAGTTAGGAGGGAGGATGACGAAACTGAAACTCATAACCAATGATTGTATGCTTTCAGATAAGACCGTACCGATGACGTACAAGGCATTATTTCAAATTCCCCAAACACTGGAGATATAAGGAGTTAGTCCCTTGTTAACCACTTCGAGCCAGGAAGTAGAAGTTTTTTCGGACTTTTAAACCCTCACATCTTAACCCGGGGCAGGGTAGTTGTCAGTTAGCTTGACCGAGCATTCAAGTCTTGCAGAGGAGTGTTGTCTTTCAAGGACCAATCAGTTTATACCTTCCAAGAGGTCAAACCTCACCAATCAGGAGTGAGACAGTTACAATCCTTTCGGAGCAATCAAGACAACCAGTGTCACATGACTTTGTTCCAAAAGAAAGAAAGAAAGAAAGCCCGCTAAGTAAAAAGCTGGAAAGATAATACTTAGGCAAAAATCAGGGCATCCCGCTGGACTTCAAAAGAAATCGAAAAAATCGAAGAGAACTCAAAAAGAGTCAGTCCAGGCAAAAATTAGGGAATCAAAAGAATGAAAAAGAGGGTTAAAAAGAAAATTTTCCCCAGCAAGTCACAAAGTCGTGTACACAGACACCGAAAGTGAAGAAGGAGTAACTATCACTCTAGGAGAAAAGCTTGTGAATTCCTTAACTGTGGTTCTTACCATTCAACATACCTCTCGAAGAGGCGAGCGTTTGTGCCAGGTTAACTGAACCTTAGGATCGGAGATCATCACGTAGAAGGGGTGGGTACAAATCAAAATTTGAGCCAAATATCCTTTGTTTCACGAACTGTGAACCCGACCACGATACAACCCTCAAAAGACCTAATTGAGGTAGGGTTAGTCTGAAGCGCATTACGATAAGGTTGAGTAACCTGACTCCTTCTTGACTTGCTAGTCACATCCTTGTTGTATTTTCACTGACCACGTAATCACTGCGTTTGAACTTTGGTTCATTCGTCACTCTCAATCATATGCATGTAAATGAGTGACAGCTCAAATTTTTTCAAAATCTGCATGAGCACTGCATTAAGATTACCATTCGTAGACAGACGATTTTAATTGCGGGTTAGTAGTTGGCATGAAAGAAATTCCAGCAGAAAATAATCGAGCGGGACTGAGTAATCCAGCAGTCTGAACCAGAATGGTGTATGTTGTGAAGCCTTGTGAATCAGGGGCATTATCTTCCAGTAAGTTCAGTATCAGTCAGTCTGAGGACAAGTCCCGAAGCCTCAGTTGAGCAGGGGCAGTTTGTTTGAGAAGCAGTTAATCAAAAGGAGTCTTCTCAAGACCCAATCAGGGGCAATTATGCAGAGCGCTGAGATTTGAAAGCAGATGCTTCCAGTGGATAATCAGATCGGGTTGAGTCGCTAGAACGCTCATTCAGGGGCAAGTCATCGCAGAGAATGTTGAAATCAACTGGGTTGTTAGGTGTTTAATTGGAGATTGAATTCTTTTGTCGTGCAGATACCGGGGCAAGTATTCTCGAAGTCTTCTCGTAGCAAGTTGTTCGGAGCAGGTATTCCTAAGAGTTAGATTGGGGCAAGGTGCATTGTGCTGGGGCAAGTTGTGCAAGTCAGTCTTTTATCCCCCAGCTGAGTGTACCAGGGGCAAGTCATTCAAACCCGCTTGTTTATCCCCAGCCAGAGTTGAGTATCGGGGAATCATGTCAATACCCTTATCAAAAACCTTTCAAATAAGAAGATCTTGTTGTCGTTGGATCATTATCCTGCAGTTTAAACCTGTTGCGTGTCAGTAACCAGTAGTTTCCAAAGTCCAGTTCTCGCCTGGCAAATCGGTAACCAGTTCTCGTCTGGCCCACCCTTTTGTAAGCATCAGTTCCCGTCCGGGTGCAGTTTATTGTAAGCAGCAGTTCCCGTCCTGGTGCAGTTTATTGGTAACCAATTCTCGTTTGGTCACCGTTTCTTCAAGAGTTGTATCAGTTCTCGCCTGGTACATGTCATCGCGTAATCAGTTCTCGTGTGTTTTAACCCAAGTGTTATACCAGTTCTCGCCTGGTGAACGTCAGCTTTCAATCAGTTCTCGCCTGGTTGTCTATACCTTAGTCTGTTATCCAGTCAGTCCTATCTGATGCTCAAAAACACAAAAATCAATTTTCCTAACCTATTTTCCTATCAGTTCTCGCCTGGTAGTCTACCTTTGAATGCTAGTTCTCGTCTAGTATTTCTTATACTTCCACTGTGTACATAATCCATGTTTATTCTAAACCGAAAAAAAAAAAAAAACAAAAAACCTAAAGGTATCTGACACAATATTTCCCAATGACTCGCATGTCGTCATGTTCCCCGATACGAAGCTCGACGAATGCCAGCGCTCCGAGTAATGTTTGAATTCCTTGTGGATGTTGTTAAATCAGAATTGCCACTCTTCAGCAGATGAAAGTTGCTTATTATCCCCGGAAGAGTCGAGATTGTCTTTTACCCAGTATCAGAGTAGGATCAGGAGTATCTGCAGCATATTAAGATTGATATCCTTGATAGTAGGAGCATTTCCAGCAGTGTGCTGCGCGTAATCAATCTCAGTTTGGGCCAATCCCCGCAGAGTACAATCAGTTGCCAATGGTTTGAAGAAAGCATCCCCAAGCAGAGTTGTTTCTTTCCCCAGTGAAGTCGTCAAGCAGGGTTGCCTTTTCATTTCTCCAGCAGGGCGGTTATCCCCAGCGGATTTGATTTCTCGTTTCCAGCATTTATTTTGCTGAGATGGTTCTGTGACTTCAGGTCATCCCCAGTAGAGTTGACGTTATCTTCGGCATTTATTTTGCCAAGTGGTTTTCAGACCTGGTGTTCTCTGGCAGCTCGAGCCTGCATTAGCGTTTCCATATATAGTCATTGCATCTATCAAGCATATAGCATATTCATGCCGTCTGGGCCTCGCATTTTCAAACCAAAACGCATAGCATTTGCATATCATATAGGACATTGCATCATATCAAGCATACGCATGTCGAAACATAGACCAAGATGGTTGCCTATTGGATTTCGAATTTGTTCACCTGCAGAGTTGTTTGGTTCAGCTTCTCGTCTTCCCCAGCGGAGTGATTCTTCATTTGGTTGTTACGTTAGCATCGGAAAAAACAACAACAACAACAATAACAACAACAACAAAGATTGACATATGTCAGACTTCTGAAGCTGCCCCCTTTGTCAAAACAGGTGCCAGGCAGTTCCTTTCAGATTTCCTCAGGAGAATTGTCCTCAAGTTCGCAATGAACTGTGAGTTGACCAGATTTGATCCCATGAGACAGATGGGAATCAAGGTGTTTGCTTTATGAAGCATTATTTCAATACTTGTGGCGTCACACAGGTATTGAAAAGGAGAAGAAAATCTTATCAGAAAATTGACCAGATGTTGCCGTTACAACCAAACTTCAGTTTATTGGAAGCTATTCCTCAAGCAGTTTTGCAGTATATTCTTGCGGTTGGCAAATTTCAGGGTTCCATTTGTATTCAACCGTCATCTACCTTGAATGTTTGAAGGCTGAGCGCTCTTCACCCATTCAGGTCGAAGCCGCTTGAATAGGGGCAGCTGTTGCACCCCAAAATTTGACCAACCGGGTCTCGCATTTGGCTCGATGTTTCGACGCATAACCGCATTCGCATCTGCATATCGCATACATTGCATTTTGCATTGATATTGATTTTATCAGGGATCACAGCTCCCGTCTCGTGTTTCAGGTGTTTTTGACCAGTAGAATCGTATTTTTGGGATATTTCGGTGCCCGTTTATTTTTACCGATTATTTTTGTGTCGTTCGGTGCTTATTTTGTCCCTCTGGGAATTATCGTGATTTTTCTGGATTTTTATAGGATTTTTTAGGATTTAATAGAAGTTTTGATATTTTTAATTCTTTTTAAATCATTTTTTAGCATTTTATAGAATATAATAGATTTTAAATTCATTTTTAGGATTTAATAGGTTTTAATAGATTTTTTATATTTTTAGATAATATAGTAATATAGTTTTTTAGAAATTTTAAATAGAATTTAATAGCATTTTTTATTTTAGGATGATATAGGATTTTCTAGAATATTAGTATAATTTTTAAATAGTTTTAAATAGCTTTAATAGTTTTTAGAATTTAATTGTTTTTTAGAATTTCTTTTATAGGAATAATAAATGAATAGAGTCTTCTTTTATAAAAATAAATAGGTTTTATTTTCTTTTATAGATATTATAGAAAATTAATAGATTTTAGAATATTATCAATTAGGAGTTAATTGGATTTATTAGATTTAATTGAGTATTAGTTTAGTTGTTAGTTGCTGTTAATTGGTTTAATGATATTAATTCAATTCAGTTTTTTTGTGGGTTTCTATTCATTTTCGTTGGGCTTCAGTAGGCCCAGTTAGAGTGTAATGTCCAGAAAATAGGTCCAACGTCCAGCTTCAATCCAGCGTTTTCCAGCTTCTCCCAGAAGGCTCCAGAAGCTTCCAGCGAGTTTCTCACCATAAATACCAGAAGCACACGTGTAATGCAGAGGAGGCCCCACATTGCGTCACCCTTTCCACGCCACGTATCACTCAACCTCCTCTCTCTCAGCCACGCTATCCCCACGTGGAGGGCATGCAAGCCTCCACTCCACCGTCCCTCCACCACGTGGCTCCATCACGCTGCCTCGCCTGAAAAGTCTCACCGACCGGCCTGCATGGCCGGCGGCAACCGTCCCTCGCCGGAAAGTCACAACAATCCCAGAAACTTCATCCTTTTCATCTTCTTCCTCCCTTCATCTTCATCCCTTCCCCTAACCCTCATCACCGGAAACCTAAAGATCTCCAGATTCCGGCCACCATGAGATCCTTCAACCAAAATCCAGAAAAACCTATGATCTTCATCGTTCTCAACCATCAACCACCAGAAACTAAGCTAACAGAATCATCAACATCATTAATTACCAGAGTCATCCATCTTTTCCAGAAATTCCTCCATCAAGAACATGCAAGGATGCCTTCATAGTGTTCGTCAGTTCTTCATCTTCAAGCACGATTTCCAGAAACCTTCAACACAAACTCTCCGAATCCACAAAAGCCTCCATCAGAGCCATCGTCACCAGATCTCCAGAACTTCATGCAAGAAGAACGCGCATCAGTTCATTGAAGCGTGTCCAGAATCCTTCATCGCCACTCAACAACATTCGTCTTCCACATCAAGAATCTCAGAAATCCAGAAATTCCAGAAAAATCTTCAATCATCAACGTCTTCTCAGATGGTTCTTCACAAACTTAACAATATCATCATCGTTCTACAGAATCTTATTCAAAAAATCATCAATGTTCATCTTGCTAACCAGGATCCCCAGTTTTTTCCAGATTCGATCTTCAACCACCGCAAGAACAAATTTCCAGAACAAGAACTCGCATCAGCAAATCTTCATTATGATCTTCAACAAACCTCCAGCAGTTCTTCAAGATTTTTCCAGAAATCTTCAGAGCGAAGTTCATCACACATGCAACGAATCTTCTTCAAGATCTTCACTGAGCTTCTCTCTTCTTAGCAGGTAATGGTGATGTTCGAAGGAGATGGTGCTAAGCTGAGAACGAAGGATGAGGAGAGGAAGTTCCCAGAGACTGAGAGAGTGTGAAGAGGAACGAGAATGGAAGGAGAGGGAGAGGCTGAGAGTGAACGGTGAGAAGTTGACGGCGGCGCGGAGGGAGAAGGGAGACAGACTAGGGTTTCTTTCTTTCAGAAAGGGACTTGGGAGTTTGAGATTGGGCCTCAGGGCCCAGTTCACTTTTTTTGGCACACGCCCCTCCGTTTTTGGACAAACGTTGGGCCTGAGCCCAACACCACTTGCCAGTACACACCCCAGACCATCCCAACACACCCCCCTGCGTTTTCCTGAGAAGAATTGGGCTGGGCCCAAACAAGGCAGTTTGTTTTTTTTATTTTATTTTCTGCATATCCCTTGTAATCCAGTACCCCCCCTTTTGTTTTCTCTTGTTTTATTTTGTTTAAAATAAAAAAACATATAATAGAAGAAAAAGAGAAAAAGAAATATAATAGAAAAAAGAGAAAAAGAAACATAGTGAAAAAATAGAAAAAGAAAAGAAAAGAAGTATATTTGAAATATTGAAAAAATAATAAAGAAGAAATATATTTGAGATAGGGAAAAAGAAATAGGAAAAAGAAGTGAAAAGAAATATTCTTGAAAAAAAATGGAAAAAGAAAGAGAAAAGAAATATTGTTGAAAATAAAGAGAAATAAGAAAATAAAGAGAAAATATTGAAAGAAGAAAAATAAGAAAAAAATAGAGAGAAAATATTCAATAAGAAAATATGAAAAAATATGTTGAAAAGAAAAGGAGAAAAAAGGAAAAAATATTAAAGTGCCGATTTAATATTTTTAAAGATCATTTTCTTTTAGGATACTTTCATAGAGATTAGTTTTCGACTTTTAGGATAGAATTAGAGGCCCATTTGTTAGGGGGCTATTTTCATTCGATTTTGTCAAGATAGAATAGGATAGCGTTTCCTAGGAGATTTATTTCAGTATGCAACCATTGTAATCATTCTTTCAGAGATTAATAAAACGAGATTTGAGCTGTGGTCCGATAGTAGCCGAACTACAGCTGCTCTGATTCTTCGTACCAGACGAAGATATGTAGGCATAGGATGCGATATCCTAGCGAGCACACTAACGACTGACTTTTGTTCTCTCGCGGCTGTGCGATCGAGACTTTCCCGCTGACGACTAATTGAGTACCCTTTTTTCTCTCTTGCCCAAGTGCATTTGAGACTCAGCCATAGTTTTGACCATAGGTTCCCGACCCTGTGAAACTAGTTGTTTTTCTCACTGCTGTGTGAGAATGTTTGTTTAGCTGTAGTTAGTCTGAACTACGTAAAGCTCTGATCTTCCATCCAGTGGAAGTACGTAGGCACAAGACGCGAGGTCTTGGCGAGCCATTTTTTCCCCGTAGTCCCGAACTACGTCGACTCTGACTTTCTCTCTCGAGAATACGTAGGCATAGAGTGCGACGCTCTATCGAGTCAATTCCCTTCCGTTTAGATTTAGCAGCCGTAGATAAGATTGTTTTGCATCCAGTAGACAACCCAAGCAAGCGTGGATCCCGTCGAGTACGACGGACGTGAGGGGTGCTAATACCTTCCCCTTGCGTAACCGACTCCCGAACCCAGGCTATGGTTGCGATGACCATACCTTTTCCCCGTTTTTTGCGAGGTTTACTTCGAGCGTTTCCTTTCCCGCTCTGAGGGATAAATAACGCACGGTGGCGACTCTTCTGTCAGCCGGCGCCGATTTTCGCAGTAGCAACAGGGCTGACCAACGCTTTCGGAAGTGGGTAGTTTCCTGATAACGTGTTCCCGTGTGGGGGCACGTGGAGTCCGTGGGAAAAACGTGTGAGCTCTCCCCGTGCAAGATAACGCTCTGCCTGACTAGTGTGCCTTGTTGAGACTTGTGCCCGACAGAGAGGATTGGGCCTTGTTGGATCTCATCAGCATGATATTGGGTTGGGCCTGCCCGTCTGAAGGACAGGTCTCGGCCCAATCCATAACAATATATATATATATATATATATATATATATATATTGTTATGGATATATATATTGTTTTCAATCTGCTAGCCTTGTAACATGTATCAAATTATGTGTAACGTGTGGTGTGTTGGTTTCATAAAAGTAAAAAAAAGTGTTCTCGTCAGCGCAAAAGCAGGTTTCACAAATAAATAAAACAAACGAAATTGATCTATAAAACTTAAATACTAAGTGTTTTTAAAAATAGTTAAAGATCAAAATTTAAATATTAAAAATAATAAAATAAAAAATAAAATAGAAATAAAATATTCAATATAAAAAATATGAAAGAAAAAATAAAAAGAGATTAAATAAAAATATTATTATTGAAAAATAGAAATAAAATCGGTAAAAAAAATTAATAATCGGACCGGTATCGAAGTGCTTTAAAAAATAAAATAAATACACCAAAGTGATCAGCAAAAAATTACTCAAACTGTCCAAAATGTGACCAAAAATCCGTCGAAAAATTCAAATGAGCATGTCAGGTTAAACTACGCAAAACGTAGATTAATATGGCTGACGTTTGCAGGTATGATTATAAAAAATTTTGTCCACTGATTTTTTGCACAGTTGACTTTCAGTTTGACCGATTCGGCTGTAAATCCAACAAGCTTATTTCAGTTGATAAATTAGGTAATATGCAAGATGAAATGCGTGATAAATTATGCAGATGATGCAAAAATGTGGGGTCTTAGAGTAAAAAATTAGGGTATCACAACTGGCAACTCAAATGACTCGAAAAGATGCTTTTTAGGTGCTTTTAGGCACAAGTTCGATAGACGACCCCACCTCGACCAGAGGTAACTGTCAGACATGAAGAGAGGTTAGACAAGACAATTGACCAGGAACCCCCAGTGGTCGAACCAATACCTAGGGTTGCCCAACGCCCTTCCGTTTTGTTAGTTAATAGAAACCAAGATTTCGACTACGTGATCAGGCAAGTTCGGCAGGATGCAATGGCTGGAGAACAAAACCTAGAAACCATTGTCAAGCGAATCACAGTTCAAAAAGGTGTGAATCCTGGCCTTGAAAGGCCAGCGTATTCGTCCCCATTACCGGATTTTGTCTTGTAAACAGAATTGCCTAGGGGATGGAAGGTTGTGAAGTTTACCAAGCTTGCTGGGGACACCGAATAGTCCACTGTCGAACACGTCACCATGTATCAAACCGAAGTTGGGGACATAACGGACAATGAGGATTTAAAAATGAAATACTTCCCAAGTTTCCTAAAAAACAATGCGCTCACTTGGTTTACAATGTTACCTCCACAGTCTGTCCATACGTGGGATGCAATGTTGTCTTTGATGAAAATGTTGCAGAAAAGTATGAAACAAACAAGGAGAAGGCGCCAGAAAGAGAAAAACCACCCATTCCAAGATTTATGTTCGACAAAAAGGGAGCCCCTCGACAAAATGAGGAGCTCAGAAGCCAATTCTAGCAGCCTCGACCGAAGACCTTTCGTCCTCCGTCGGACACCTCGCAAGAAAAGTGGGTGGAACCAATGAATCAAAAAGTAGGCAAGAGGCCAAAATGGAGATTACTTGATCTGGAGACAGAAGCAAGGAATCCAGAGAAAAGAATTGGACCTAAAGGCTATGTGGTTTCTCCTAATTACAAAGAGAAAAACCCCATGACAAGAATGCAATGAAGGCGTTTTCAGAGGAATAAGAAAGTTGAGAGAGAGGCTTCAACATCACAGCTGAAACCTAGCAAAACTCCTGGGTAGAAAAGGCACTATCCAAAAGGAAGGCTTGTCGAGAAGGAACAAATTATGGCGAATCAGACATTGGCCACGAATGTTGACCCGTCTGGAGAAAAGGAGGTAGTATCAACCCAGACCATAAGGTACACTCCCTTGATCGAGGAGGAATAACCTGAATACACTCCCCAATCAGATGAGGAAGAACCTAAATACACTCCCCATTCGGATGAAGAAGAGCCCGAGTATACTCCTTCACTAGATCATGAGATGGTCGACAAAAATTATGGTGAAAACTTTATCATAAACTACGGTATAGTATCGGTGTTACCTACTGAATATGACAGAGTGTCGAAAGTTTCCGAAGTTGACGAAGACTTTGTGCCAGATGAAAATGTTGAAGATAAACCATTGTGTTACTATGTTAAGAACATTGGTATGGTGGAAGAGAAAAAGGCTATGTTTGAGAAGCCTAGTCCAGGAATTATGTATCATCTGAAACCATTATTCATAAGGGAAAAGGTAGATGGGATGCTAGTAAACAAGATGTTTGTTGATGGAGGGGCAATTGACAATTTAAGGCCTCACACCTTGTTAAAAAAGATGGGAAATTCTGATGCCGACCTTTAACAACACAATATGGTTTTATCTAACTATGAAGGAAAAACTAGTAACATACTAGGGGTGATCCAAGTCGAACTGGATGTTGGTACAACTACCCGATCAATGTTGTTTATGGTGATAAACTCCAAAGAAAACTTCAATTTGATGTTAGGATGCGAATGGATCCACAAAATAGGGTTAGTGTCATCAACCTTATACCAAAGGTTAATTATTTGGAGAAAAGATGGCATTGTAAAGAATATCGAAGCTAATCAGAGTTACTACATAATCGACAAAGCGGAGGGTGTGAAGAAGTCCTTTGACCAACATTTAGAAAATGTTGCACCTTGTGATGGCGAATCAAAAGTTCACACCTCTGTCAAAAATACGAATCGTTTCCTAAGTCTAGATCCCAACTATGGGTTTATCTGGGATAGCAAAGAGGCAGTAGAGCCTAATGAGGTGAATCCACCTACTGGGTGGCCTGCGGTCGACGAAGATGACCACTGAGCCAAAACGTTTCGCTCAAATTTCGGCCTATCTGGCTAAAAACAGAAGAAAATTAACACTAGAGCCGAGAAACTACAAAATTTGCTTGTCAAGGCCAAAGTCGAAGAACTTGAAGATGGCCAACAAGGCCAAACAACAGCTTCAGAAAGCTGGAGACTAGATTGTATCTAAGATAATGAGCCTTTAGGGTTTGAGAAATACACATTGGATGAATTGCAGAGAAGGCAAGCACAAGATCCACTTGAAGAAATAGATCTGGGAGATGGAGTCACAAAAAGACCAACTTATATAAGCATCAAAGTTGGGTCGAACATGAATGTGAAGTTGGTCGAATTATTGAAAGAATATAAAGATTGCTTTGTCCAGGATCATGGCGAGATGCATGGTTTGAGTCGAAGCATGGTGGAACGTCGCTTACCTATTCAGCTAGAGAAAAGGCCAACGAAGCAACATCCTCGAAGTTTTTCTCCAGAAATCACAATGAATATTAAGCAAGAAATCAAAAGACTGCTCAAAAGCAAGTTCATTAAAATGGTAAGGTATGTCGAATGGTTAGCTGATACATTATCTGTCATTAAGAAAAATGGAACGCTTTGAGTTTGTATAGATTTTAGAGATTTGACTAAGGCAACTCCAAAAGATGAGTATTTGATGCCAGTAGCCGAAATGTTAGTTGATTCAGCCGCATGTTTCGAATACCTCAGTATGCTTGATGGGTATTTGTTGCACCCCAAAATTTGCCCTCTTTCAAGGCTTGACTCATTTCTTCATTTCTTTCAAATTCAATGACATAAGGGAGGCCCATCATTCCAAATTCAAGGTTCATGAATTTGAGGCTAGATTCAAGAATATTACAAAGAAAAATTTCATGACATTTGCAAGAATGTCACATTTGTTACAAAATCAAAACTCTTGGTATTGCTTAGGAAATTAAGCTATTTCTAGTCTTGATTCAAGTTTCTAAAAATAATTTCATGTCATGGTATCCCCCATGCTCCATCAAGTCCACATAACCCTCTTTATGCTTACAAACATGCAAGGAAAATATTTAAGAGCTAATTCAATGTTGGAATATTTCAAGATCAATACCATGCATGTTCAACCATGAGCAATTTGAATATGGTCCAAAACAGCCCCATGCAAGAAGTGACAATGTGTATCATATTACAAAATCATTTTATGTCACAAAACCAAGGCTATAAGCTTATGTTGATACATCTCCACATCAAAAAATTAGAATTTGAAAATTCTGTCCAAAAGGTAGTGGTGTTAGCTACATGAATATGTCCAAGCATAACCAACCAATGGGTACAAGGTTGGAAGGCAATATAGAGTGCTGCAGAAGAAATACAGCAAAAGCAGCATACTAGAAGTGGAAAAAGTAGGGCTGCACCAAGAAAGTGGCCATAATTGTTGCCAAGAATGGAAATTCTGAAAGTTGAAGCTTGTGCAAGAGCTATTGCTTTGGTACAGCAGAAAAAGGTGACAGAAAAGTGAGATGAGAAGGGAAGGAGGGTTGTCAACAAAAGGATTGGATTCATAACACATTCACTAACATACACTATCATACACAACATATTGAGATAGAGAGATTGAAAGAAAAGAATAAGAGAGAAAACCAGAAAAAATAGAGAGAGCAAAAACCAACAAAAAGTGAAGAGAGTAAAAGAGAAACACAAGGGAGCCATTGAGGAGAGTCATCAAAGCATATAGTGAAGAGAAGTTAACACCTAACCAAAATCAGTGGAGGCTTTGCAAGGAGGGTAACAACTCTTGGGTATCCATTTCTTCAAAGTCTTTTCTTCTTTTATATTGTGCATTTATCATTTGTTCTCTTTGTTTGAGCGTTGTTGTGCTGTGTATATCGTGAAAGAACCCAAGAGGGACCAAGAAACCATTTTTAAGAACCACAAAAAGAAGCAAAAAACAAGAGAAAAGTTTGGATTTTTCATCTGGTAGCCTGACACGGCCGGCCGTGTTGCATCTCTGTGTGACTTTTCAAAGTACAGAATGCCCAGGACTCATGACACGGGCCGTGTCACACAACACGGCCACCCGTGTTGTACCTCTGTTTGAGGTTTCAAATGTGTAAAATTCCCATGACCCCTGACACGGGCCGTGTCACACAACACGGCCACCCATGTCACACTTCTGTTTGCCCTAAAAAAGCATTTTTCTCCCAGACCTTGTGACACGGGCCGTGTCATGCAACATGGGCGGCCGTGTCATGCCGCTGTTTGCCTAAAAAACCCTAAGTTTCCTAGAACTGTGACACGGGCCGTGTCACACAACACAGCCGCCCGTGTCAGACCCCTGTTTTTCACATTTTTTCGACTTTTTTACCTCAAAATTTTTTTTTCAAGGAGTTCGCCGTTTTTTTTGAGCTAATTAACCCGTTGTGTTTGGTATGGTTTTTATGCATATTTATTGTTGGTCATTGTTTTTACCTTTGGTTCTAAAAAAACTATTTTCAAGAAAACGAACTCTCAATTCTCATCGAGCCATTTTTGACCTTGTAAGCCGATTGCCTTGTGCGTCGCCATCGACCTTGCTCGCTTCACCTCAAGACTTTTTAAGCAATTAAACCCTTGACTCAACGTCAAGCGAATTTTCTCAAATAATGGTTAAACCAACTCACCATATTTAACAAAAGGATAAAGTTCACTTTGTATTGAACTAAAGAGAGAGGATTAAGTGTAGACTTCTTCCTTTCCGAGTGTCGAGATGCTCACTGTAGTGTGGGTGGTTTTGATACTCGTCTTTCAATACGAAGACGTTTTCATCCACACCTTTTTCTCCTAAAAAACCTCGGCCCCGTACCGAGTTCATTTTCAAAACACTTACAATAAATAAATCGATTCTCTTTGTATTGAACTAAAGAGAGAAGATTGAGTGTAGACTTCTTCCTCTCCGAGTGTTGGGATATTCACTGTAGTGTGGGTGGTCTCGATACTCGTCTTTCAATATGAAGACGTGAATCTATCTGCCACCTATCTCCTTCTACAAATTCCTCCCGCAACCTTTCCCCACCTAAAAACCTCGGTCCCGTACTGAGCGCAATTTTAAACTCTTTTCATAACAAAAACTTGAATGGTCGTGGAGTGGTTAGGCGTAGGCCTTCTCCTATCCCGAGTGCTGACGTTTACCGTAAGGTTCTCTGTCGCAAAAGCACTTACCATTCAAAACCAAAAACACTTTAATAAGAGAAGGAAGTTCTCTTTGTATTGAACTAAAAAGAGAGGATTAAGTGTAGACTTCTTCCTCTCCGAGTGTCGAGATGCTCACTGTAGTGTGGGTGGTTTTGATACTCGTCTTTCAATACGAAGACGCTATGTTCGCCACGCCCTTTCATAACAAAAACTTTGAGATAAAGAATCGGGTACTACCCGTAGGGGTTACTATCCGAGGACCTATCTCGCCCCTAAAAAAAAACAATTCAACAAATCAAATGTGACATCTTGCCTCACATGGCGAAAACTAATCTTTCAAAAAGGATATGATACGTCCGTTCTACCGCAAACAGGTAATACCTAAGTCTCCAACGAGCGAGCAACAATACACCTAACTGCTAGAATGCGTACGATAGCATCATCCATAAAAACATGAACAAATCATAGGCCAAACTACGGCTGCTCTGATTCTTTACTTCGTTCAAGTAAAGATACGTAGGCACAAGGGCCACAATCCTTGGCGAGCACAAACCCTCATATCAGTAGTTTCCCGAACTACGTCGACTCTGATTTTCTCATATCCGTTGAGAATACGTAGGCCTGGGACCGCAAAGTCCTACCGAGTCCGTTCTTTCCCTTCTTCCCCCAGTTACCTCCTTTCTTAGTTTCTAAACCCACTTTCTTTACCCTTTGGAAAACACACTCTTATAGCATAATATTTAAGCAAATAAATTCACACATTCGACAAACAAATGGTTCCCATCGAGTACGATGGATGCGAGGGGTGCTAATACCTTCCCCTCGCATAACCGGCTTCCGAACCCGTTCTTGGTTGCGAGACCATCTTATCCATTTCTTTCTTAAGGTTTTCTCGATATTTTCCTTTCCCCTCATGGGATAAATAAAGTTCGGTGGCGACTCTTCTGTCTATCTTTTTCGCCTCCCTGTCGTTGCACGATGCATTTTTCGAGTACCTCCAGTATTCTTATTATATCCATATTTTCATAGTAGAAGATGATGTATCCAAAATGGTGTTTCGATGCCCAAGAGCTTTGGGAACATAGAAATGGGTTGTGATGTCATTTGGTTTTAAAAACACCGAAGATGATTATATAGAAAAGTTTATGCAGGTTTACATTAAAGATATTGTGATAAAGTCCTCATCCAAAAATGGTCGTTTGGACCATCTTCGACGCTCCTTCGAGAGAATGAGAAAATCTGGATTAAAAATGAATCCACTAAAATTTTCTTTTTGTGTACATGCAGGAGACTTTATATAGTGCACGAAAAAGGCATCAAGATCAACCAAAACAAAACAAAGGCAATTTTGGATCTCCAGCCTCCTTCGACAAAGAAGCAGCTACAATCTTTGTTGGGGAAAATAAATTTCTTGAGAAGATTCATATTGATTCTAAGTGGAAAGACAAAAGTTTTCTCTCCGTTACTCAAAATCAAGAAAGAAAGTGATTTTCATTGAGAACGAGAGCAACATGAGACTTTCAACGCCATCAAAAATACCTCACAAAGCTTCCCATTTTATTTCCCCTAGTAGAAATAAGAGTATGAAATTATATATTACTGCGTCTAATTCGACCATAAGAAGTATGTTAGCGCAAGCAGATGATTTGGTGTCAAAAGACCCATTTACTATCTTAGTTGAATCTTAATAGATGTTGAAACTAGGTATAATATGATTGAAAAATTATGCCTATGCTTGTACTTCTCATGTATGAAATTAAAGCAATATATAAAACCAATAGATGTTTATGTTTCCTCTCATTTTGATGTTATTAAACATATATTTTCTAAACCAATTTTACATAGTTGAATTGGGAAATGGGCACTTGCATTAACTGAATTGTCTTTGACATATATGCCTTTGAGGGCCATGAAAGGACAAATTGTGTTAGACTTCATTTTAGATTATGTAATAGTCGAGCCAATACTCAACATGATCGACACAGACCCTTGGAAGTTGTACTTCGACATGTCAAGTCATAAAAATGACACTGGTGTTGGAGTCTTAATATTATCCCCAAAAGGAATTCTAACGGAGTTCAAATGTCAAGTAGACGGAAAATGTTCCAATAACGAAGTAGAATATGAAGCCCTAATCACTGGCCTCAAAATCTTGAAAGATTTGGGAGAAAATAAGGTCGAAATAAAGGGTGATTTGGAGATAGTGATTAAGTAAACTACACGAGAATATAAATGCATTAAAGAGCACTTGTTAATGTATTTTGCAATAGCAAAATGACTTTTAGAGTACTTTGAGATAGTCAGCATCACACATGTTCCTAGAATAGAAAATCAAGAGGCCAATGAATTGGCAGATAGTGCATATGGATATAAGGTGTCGAATGATAAGCTCAAAGACTTTATTGAACTCAGAGAGAAGGTGGTGTCAAACGTATTACCACCATCCAATGTGTCAATCCCAAAAGTTAAGGGGGCAGAAACTCTGAACGAGATCTTTGAAATTTATGAAGTTTTTGACATTGACAATTTGACAAAGTCAGATTGGCGAAGGCTAATCGTAGAATACTTGGAAGATCTAGTCAGAAACACTAATGGGAAAGTCAAGTATAGAGCATTAAGTTATATCTATATGGGCAATGAATTGTTGAAAAAGACTCCAGAAGGTGTATTGCTCAAGTGTCTTTGAGATACAAAGGCGTACCTAGAAATATCAAAGGTACATAGTGGAACATGTGGAGCTCACCAAGATGACCATAAAATGAAATGGCTACTATTTCGACAAGGTGTATATTGGCCATGCATGTTAAAAGACTGTATTGACTTCGCCAAAGGATGTCAGAGACATGCAAACATTCAGCATGTGCTAGCCAATAATTTGCGCACAATCATTAAACCATGGTCTTTTCGAGGGTGGGTGTTGGACATCATAGGTAAAATTTGACCAGCCACATCAAAACAACAAAAATTTATCCTGGTAGGTATAAATTATTTTACAAAGTGGATAAAGGTCGTACCTCTGGTAAAAGTAGATCAAGAGGCGGTGTTTGAATTCATTCAAAAATATATTATTTATAGATTTGGAATTCTTGAAACCATTACTACGGACCAAGGATCAATTTTTGTTGGTACAAAAATGCAAGAGTTTGCATCCGAAATGGGGTTCAAACTGATCACTTGCACACCTTATTACCCCAAGCAAATGGTCAAGTCGAAGCAACTAACAAAGTAATAATTAGGCTGATTAAGAAATATGTTGCCAAAAAAAACTAAGAATTGGCACAAAACACTAGACCAGATTTTATGGGCTTGTCGAACATCCCCTAAAGAGGCAACAAATTCAACGCCTTTTCGTTTGACATTTGGACATAGTGATGTGTTGCAAGTGGAGATTTGTTTACAATCAATTAGGATACAGCGGAAAAACGAAATTCTGTCAGAGCAATATTGGAGCATGATGTTTGATGAAATAGTCGACTTGGACGAAGAAAGATTGGCTGCATTAGACGTGTTATTGAGACAAAAAGCGCGGGTGCCAAAAGCATAAAGTAAAAAGGTTAAGGTGAAGACCTTCACAGTAAATGATTACATTTGGAAAGTGATCCTACCTATGGATCAAAGAGATCGGACTTTAGGAAAATGGTCACCAATCTGGAAAGGACCATTTCAAGTAATCCGAACGTTTACAAATAATGCCTATGAAATTCAAGAACTAGGTATTGATCGACGAGTCTTAAGGATAAACGGGAAATATTTGAAAATATATAAACCTATGCTCCAAGAGATTCAAATCAAAATGGATTAAAACATATCATTAATAATGGTGGCCAAAATGGAATAAAACCAAAATGGCAGTCAAAATATTCAAAAAGAATTACATCGTCTCGACAATAAAAATAGCTAAGCAGGAAATCTAGACTTAAAGTCTTCAAAGAGAGTCTTTTCATAAGAAATCATGATGTCGAGACGACCGTTCCTCTCTGCCAAGTGAGCAATTATTTCTTTAATATTGACGGCTTTTTCACCATGAGCAATCCCCTTGAGTATTTCCAGGTCGACAACATCTTGAGTCGTAAGGTCTTCAGACAAATCCAATGAAGCTTTATGTAGCTTGACTTCAACAATCATTTTGTTAAATTCATCTATTTGAGCGTGATACATTGAGATTTGCTGGTCAAAGCATTGTGTTTGTCGAGACGTTCCTAACGCTTGGCCTCAAAGTGATTTAGCTTTCTCTCACAAGCTTCACTGAAGTCCCATTCCAATCTCATCTCGTTTGACTTTGTCTTGATTTAAAAGTCAGTGTTTCGTCGAAGAGAGAGATCCTTGAAGTGTTGATTGAAAAAGGCCTCAAACTAAATAAGGTATTGAGCCATAGAACCAGGAATGTTATATTGATAGATTTCGTCAAGAATTTTGAGAACATCAGCCCCCTTAGCAGTTTCTTCTTTGACAACGGCTAAAATTTCACCCTCAAACATATATGTTTTGAGTTGCTGGAGTTTGAGGGTAAAAGAAGCATCCATTTCCGGCGTAGGAGTGAGGGCCGAGTCAGAGGTCTGAGCGCCAACTGACACCTGGTGAAGTCTTTGAAGTCTTCGCAAAATTCCAGTTGGGTTCTTCTGCTTCATAGCTATAATTTCTTCTTGACTAAGCGAGCTGTTGGAACTAGTGTCTTGCAAGAGTGGTTTGAGGGAACCTTCTGCAAAAGCTTATGGATTCGAATTTCCTTCTCCAGGCATGTTTCCAGCAACAATAGTCGAAGGCTCCTAAGTTACATCATTGTGTGTGTCACGATCTGGATTATCTTCGGTCGAAAAGCCTTGAAACTCATCATGTTTTTTGGGACTCAAGGGGTTTAAAGTTCTGTCAGATTCTTAGCAGGTGGTCCTTATATAAAGAATTCAAAGTTAATATCAAGGAATAACTCCCGAAGTTAGACAACTAAGATGTTCAATGCCTCAGGAGTTGTGTGTTTGGGAGGAGAAGTTGGAGTTGTAATTTCATGAACAATAGATTTGGAGGCTGAAGTGATATTGTCGAGGCCAGAGGTTTTGGCACTCAAAGACACGGTTTTTGAAGCCAGTTTCTTAAGAAAAAAATTTCTTTTCTTCTTAGCTTGAGCGGCCTTAGTAGGCGTCGAAGCCTTCACAAAAGAAAAGATTTGAGAGTGAATGCTGCTATCAGAAGCTTCACCTTCAACAGATGGCGCCTCTTTGGAGATCTAAGCAGTAAGAGACGTAAGATATCAGTAGAAGTGAACATCATAAGACACCAAAACACATTATACCTGTGGTTTCAAAATTGGAGATGCCTTTGCCTTCTTCGAAGGTTTGTTTGGGGCTAGTGCCGAAGTTGGATCATGCTTTCGACCCTAGAGGACAAGTACGAAAAACATTCAGTTCATTCTGCTTCTGAACAAAAGAAACTCGATGAAACAATGTTTACCTTCTTTGGTTGAGTCTCATCGATGTCAGCAGTTTGGGTGGTTTCGATGGAAGCATCTGTTGTCGGCTTTACAGCTGGTAGTTTGTTTTCTAAAGCAGAAAAAGCTTCAATTAAATTTTGGAGGAAACTGGAGCTGGAAAAATACTGGCACTGGTATTCAAACCATCATTTGTCAAATTCATTGGCGGTGAAGAACAAATGTTGAAACTTGAACACATGAAGTTCAAGGTGTTGAGTCGTCTTGCAAAACATAATGTAGGCCACGTGGCCGTCAGCGTCTAGCTGTCGACCAACCCACTCAATGTTAATTGAATGGGACACTAATGACTTTGGCAACATTTGGCTCATACCAAATTTTCAAGCCACCAAGTTGGGTTGGTAGTTCATGAACCCGTACCCCTTTGACCCATATTCAATTCTAAAAGATAGCATTATGGGAGTCAAAAACGCTCTCCATACAACATTCCACTGTGCTACAGATTTTGGAGAAACACCAGGAAAAGGATTCTTGAACCAAGTCGAACCAAAGCTTTGATCCACGAAGGGAGCCATGGTTGAAACAAAAGTGGTGGCTTCGACAAACATATTAATATACCTCATAAAAATGAACTTGTTGAGGGTTTCTTGACGGGTAGTTAAGGCAAGCCACATGCCTTCAATAGGCCGACTCTATGTCAAATACATAATATGCTCCGACACAGGAGCACTTAGTTGATATTCAAAGGTGGCGTTCAACCAATGTTACAGCAGCCATATGGGGCCCGACATATTCAAGGCTTTAGGAGTGGTGTGAAGGAGTTTTAGCTTCAGAGAAGCAATACCCAAATAATGATAAAGGGATGCCAGCAAAAGTTTTACTAAGGAAACCTATCGACCCTCATGTATATGGGTCGCTAAACCAATATAGCTCTTAGATATTTGCAAATAGCAGAGACATAACACATAGTAGGAGAGCCAAAGAGTTAAGAAAGCAATGTGTTTCTTGTTAGAAAATTCCTCAGAATCTTGGCAATGTTGGTCTTTGATGTAGTGTTTGAGGCTTGCACAGCTGAAAGAAAAAGTGTTTTTAGATGAAAGAGTTAGGTCAAAAGTTTCGCCCAAAGATGAGAGGCTAGTAATGGCTTCTACGTCGAACATCGTAGGAGTTAACATACCACAAGGAAGTTGGAAGGTGTTAGTTGAACCTTCCCAAAAATAAATTGAAGCAAGCAGCATGCAAGGATTGACTTTGTGGGCATGTCTCGATATCTGGATGGCGTCGAAGATGACAACTGTTTTCCATTATTCTTGACGTTTTCTTTGAACCCTGTCGAGCCAGGCCAAGTAATCCTTGTTGCCCGGAGTAGGCATCGAACAAAAAACCATGGCATTTGGATTCATGAACTTCAATTCGAGAGAACCCTTCTTTTCAAAAGCAGGTGGAATGGCGGAAGTATAACAAAGAAAGTATTCTTGAACCTTTTTGGGGTGTGTCATTTCATCTGGATATGGCCCATGGAAGGCAACAAGTTTTTTAGCAACAATGAAAGGAATAAGCATTTGTCGCTGTCAGTTTTCCACCGTAGATTTGTCAGTTGACAGTGGTTGAAGAATGGTTTTTAGACCCTCTTCTTCAGTAACGACGAATGCTATAGGATTGTTACTAGTGTTGTGAGTAGTATAAGCCATGTCAATGTGAGGGAAAAGAAGAAAAGCAAAGAAAGTTGCGTTTCTCTGAAAATTGCAGAAAACAGGCACGAGGAAGAACAAGGAAAGAAAAAGTATGGAAAAAGTATTTATAGGCATAAAACTCAAACATTAATGATAGCCAAATGGCAGTCGAGGGAAGCTTGTGACTGTTCTGTTCCACTGTGGTGGGAAAACTAGTAGGAGTAGCTGAGAAACCCACGACCTAGGGAATAGCCAAAATCATGAAGAGTGATGGAGTGTTTCCTTGGATATCGTGACGTAGAAATTTGTTATCATTACGTGTGATGTCAGTAGATTGGACATAGAGTCAAAATTTGGCAAGAACAAAATGCCAGATTTCTCAGTCGAAGATAATCTCAGTCGAAATTGGCCTTTTAGGGGGGAAATTTGTTAGCTAGCAAATTTCGACCAGGGAAAAATAAGTGAACCAAAGGGAGAAACTTTGATTCACAAACAAAGAAGCGTCGAGAAAGGTCGACGTCGCCAAAGAGGCTCAACTAGCAAGACAGGAAAATGGACATATGGGCCCAATCGAAGCACGTTTGACGGAAAATCACACAGACAGATCGAAGTCGAAGCCAAGCTCACGCGGGCAAGTTTTGGAAGCAAGCGACAAGAACATGGCGAAGTTACAAATAAAGTGGGTGTGCATGGGTGGATGTGTGGCAAGCTGTGAATAATCGACAACAAAACAACAATTATTTTTTATACCTATTTAAGTAGAATTTAATTTCAGTTCAAGGGGTCACATTTTGTAACATTTCAAAGAAAACACTCAAAGTACCAGCGTCTAAGAGAAACGAGTTACTTCTACACAAATGTATGCATGCGTCTAACTTATATTCAAGCAATTTACATTATAAGTTTCTTTTTCCAATTCATTTTTTTCTTGCATTTTTTGTCTTGTTTTTCTCATTTATTTATCGTAGTTGCACGAACGCAAATTTGTCCAATTCCTTGTCTACTATTTCAAACCCAAAACACCTAAATAACCATTCCATACTTAAGACTAAGTCTAGGATTTTGCAGCCGATCTTGCTAGTAACCTTTAATAAGAGGCTAGAGATTGTTCACCAAAAATTCGGTCGAACAGTACGACAATTGATTGCCATGTTTTAAAACATCATTTTTCTTCAATTTTCAAAAACTTTCATGAATGGAAACATGATTAAAAAAACTTCTAAATCTCTAAAGAAAATTTAAGATTAAGTGAGATACTTAAATACTAAATGTATAACCAGTACATTAATTTGCCACAAGTATCTTGATAAAAGAATAATTTCACGACTTAGCACATGAACAGATAAATCAAATATTTTTCTTCTTTGTCATCTCTTCCATAATAATCTTTTGACTTCATCAAAACCAATACTTCTAAAGACGATCAACATTTTCTTCACAACTTTTGGATCATGACTATTGGGTCTAGATATGTTAGCTGGCTGATCTTGTGAAGGACCAATGGGTTCAGAATCAGATATAACTATTAATTGAACTTAGGATGGAATAGACTCAGGACTAGATTCAACATATGACTGAAATAAATGAGTATTACTAAGAGGAACACTATGTGTCAAATTTTTGTCAAGACTTAAATTACAAATTTCATTGAAATTGATGTTATCAACTTAAGACTCAACATGTGAAATAATGTTTGTGTAGTGGATTTAGCGATCACGTGTACGGTTGGACGAGTCTTGTTGGGACTACTTGACCTTAAAAAGTTGATAGGGTAAAGAATGTGTCTCAGAATACATACAAACTTGTCCTTGCACGTGCTATCAGATTAAAACAATGAAGGAAAGAGAAATACAATGTAGTAATAAAAGACATGTCTGGTCAGTGTGAACTAACTTAAAAGCAACACTATACATAGTACAAGACAAGGGAGCATGGATCTTATGAGATTTTTCCAAGCAAAAAGGTTTACAAAAGACATTATTTTCTTTATTAGAAATGTTCACATTACAATATTTCAAAGCTTGTCTAATAGAAAGAAAAATAGCATGACCAAACCTATAATTCCACAAAGAGCTTGTGCTTAATTTACATCATTAATGAGATGACAAGAAATTGAATTAACAGGTTTCAGTATAGTAGTAGATAAACCATGATTGACAAAGTTCACATGAAGAATACTCTTGTGTTGTAGACATCATGGCTATGGCCTGAGAGTTATATGTGGATACTTCATGTTTTCATTTGATACATTCAAATTTTTTGATGAACTTGATTGAGCACGAGGGGGCACAAATGATTCATTAAACTTGTGCCAACAATCAGCAACTGAATGGCCATTTTTTCCATGTAATTGGCATTCTAGCTAAACTATGACCTCTACCATGATCTCTTCCATGAAATACTCGACCTCTACCCATGAATTACCCAAGGTTGGGCCTCTAGTAATATGTCATTATTGAGCATCAGAAAAATTATCATGTGCACCACTTGTTTGTTTATTTGTGTGATCTAATGTGATATTCAACACAACCAACTTTTGCCGAAACTTGTTTATTAGGCTTCTTGAACGTAGACAAAAACTTCAACATCATAAAGAATTAGTGAACCATAATTACCATACATCTTCCTACGGTAGGCCATCATGAATGAAGTCTATTTGATCTTGCTCTAAGATGACTTCACCAAGTGCAAGTAAGGAGTTGGTTATGACTTTCATTCATATCACATATTAAGTAACATAATGGGTTACCTTTCTTCATCAATTTCAACTTAACACACAATTGTCTAACTCTCGCCTTCATATATGCATTAAAGTATCAATGAATCTTGCCCCACACTTCAAACACATGTTTGCACAGTATGACTCAAGGCAATACCGATTCAAATATCGTAGAGAGAAGTCAAATGAACACAACTTGATCTTGAACCATTTAGGATTCACACTCTTCAGACATATTGTCTTGGAGTTGATCTTGATCCATCTTGAACTTCAGTGAAATTTGAGGATTTATAATGAGATTATGCATTCTCTGAGTGAGAATCACTTCTTCAACTTGTTAATTTCATATAAGATTATTGTTGTCTTATAATTTAAAGGATAAATTTATACCAAAATTGTGAATCGAGCCCAACTCAAAGATATCAGAAGAAATTAGTAGTGGAGATGGATCAAGATTGATCATTGTAGCAGTTTGTGTTGGTTTTGCAATGGTCCTGACTTAGACGAGGGAAGAAAAAGAAGTTCTTAAAGTCCCTGAAGAATGCGATAACAAAAGTTTAATTACAAGAACTAGAGTTTGTTAGAATTTAGAAATGGATCTAATCAAGTGAATGATATTTAAATGGATTCATTGAAAGATAAGTTCCCTTGCACATTTGTATTAATTTATCAAGGCTTAATAGCATTTTTAGTTCCTTAACTACACCACTAGGTCCATTTTGGTCTTCTTTCTTTTAAAACGTCTAATTTAGTTCCTTACGTTATCAAAAGTATACCACGTTTATCCTTTCTATTTGAAACGTTAGATTAGCCTCATAAAATTTGCTGATGTGGTAAGTTATTGCTTAGGTGGAAGGAAAGGAATGCATACAATGAAGATTACACAGTCCTCTTTCACATTTCATTTCTCATTCTAAAAAAAAAGAAAGAAAGGCATTCACAGGAACGAAGAAGGCATTGTAGACGATGAAGGTCTCAATCAAGGTTAGTTCTAACCATATCTTTATCTGGGTTTAGTTTCCGTACTATCACTGTATGTTCATAGTCTTCGTCCCCCTTTTGTTGTTTCGTTAGCTAGTTTATAAATCTAGAATTTTCGCCCTAGAGAATGCAATGTGAAGATAATGAGTACCAAATAGCTTAGCAAGAGGATTCAAAATTCACTAAAAAATAATCCTAAGATGAAGATAAAGGATATAAAGGAAAAGGCTCTAAAGAAATGGAATGTAGGGGTTAACAAAACAAAGGCAATTAGGGGCAAATTTGCAACTAAGGATATTATTGATGACTCATTTTTAGAGGATTATATAAGAATATATGATTACTGTCATGAAATTCTAAGGACAAATCCTGGCTCAATTGTCAAATCAAGTGTCACACCTGTCCAAGAAAGTGTTGAGGATATAAGGCCTTATTTCAAGAGGTTATATATTTGTTATGCTGCTTGCAAAACGAGTTTCAAATTGTGTAGGTTTATTATTGGTCTTGATGGATGCTTCTTAAAAGGTCTTTGTGGAGGTCATATTTTGACATCTATTGGTACATATCCCAATGACCAGATGTTACATATAGCTTTTGTTGTTGTGGAAGGGGAAACTAAAGAAAATTGGTCATGGTTTTTGGATCTCCTTATTGATGATCTAGGAGGTAGGAATGAATGTTGAACCTATACATTCATTTCTGATCAGCAAAAGGTACCAGCCTATTTTGTTCACATTCAGTTAAAGTATGTAGTCCCTAGTTAATGTATTTAGTCACTATTGTTTGGTTTAATTTTGCAGGGTCTTCTTCCTGCAATGGATGGATTACTATCCAATGTTGAACTGAGATATTGTGTAAGACATTTATATAACAATTTAGGAAGAAGTTTTCTGGAAAAATGTTGAAGGAGATCATTTGAAAGACTTCCAGGACTACTTATTCACAAGCATGGGAAAGGTATATGAGAGTAATAAGGCAGTTACATGAAGAGGATTTTAAACATATGATTCAAACTCCACCCAGATTTTGGAGTAAATCCTATTTCAGGACAACTTCAAAGTGTTATTCTGTTTTGAATAATATGTCTGAGGCTTTCAATAGTGTGATTGTAGAGTCAAGAGCAAATGCATTGGTGACCATGCTAGAAGAAGTAATGGGCTACATCATGGGAAAATGGGCAACTAATAGTGTGAGATTCCCACAATTAAGTGAAGGGGATGTTTTGTCAAATATTAAGAAGAAAATGGAGAAAACAAGAACTTGCACAAACTACTGGATAATAAGGTACATTATCAATTGTGAATTTTGGACATTATCAACTCTGTGTTCAATAATTATACAGTTTGTGAATTTTTGTAGGATGTCATTTGAGTTCATCTTTGAAGTCAGACATAATGAGAATCAAGCTGATATGTTTTCTGTCAACTTAAAGGATCATGAGTGTTCATGCAAAAAGTGCCAACTGATATCTCTCCCATGTGTTCATGCAATTTCTGCATTGAAGAGTAGAAGTCTATGTATTGATGATTACATCCTAGAGTTTTATAAGAAATCAAGGATCAAATTGTTTATAAACCTATCATTTATCTTGTTAATGAAACCAATTTATGGGTCAGAATAAAGTACCTAGATGTGCACCCACCAAAATTAAAAAAAAAATCCAGGAAGACCTAAGAAGAGAAAGAACCGTGAGCAGGGTGAAATTAATGGGACGGGTTGAAAGATGAGAAAAACTGGAATGGTACTTAGGTGTACCAGGTGCAGACAAATTGGACACAATAAGTCAACCTGTAAGAGGACTCCTTCGACATATTTATCTCAGCCATCATCCCAAACAACTCAAGCAAGGGCTACACAATCATCTCAGCCATCATCTTAAACAACTCAAGCAAGGGATACACATGCATCTCAACCACCAACTCAAACAACTCAAGCAAGGGTTACATAGTCATCTCAGCCACCAACTCAAACAACTCAAGCAAGGGCTACACACTCATATGTTACACAATCATCTCAGCAAGGAGGGATGCCAAACAAGTTACCTGTTAGGAAACCAATTCAGTCATTTGTTACAAAGGGTCCAACTACCTAGCTAAGTGCATCACAAAATGAAATTGGACCTACCACTAGGATGACCACTCCAACAAAAAGAAACAATCTAAAGAATAGAATTTAGTCATGTCTGCATTGTAACAATCTTATATAATTTCTCTTTTGAGAACATGGTTTATGTCATGTTTGTTTTGAGACAAGGTTTATCTCATATCTATTTTTGAGACAAAGTTTATGTTATGTCTGTAACAAATTATGCCATGTCTATTTTGAACAAGGTTTATGCAAGGTTTGAACAATGTTATTATAATTCTGTTTTGCAAATTTATCATTCAATTTATACAAGTTTATGCAAGTTTGAACACTGCATAAAACATTCATGTAAAATAACATTCAAGTTTGAACACTGCAAGTTTGAACTGGTGCAACTAAATAATACCAAAATCAACTTTTACATAACATATTCATTCAAAATAACTGAACCGGTACAACAAATTCATGATACAAATTAAACTTCTTCATAACACAATCATGTTTAGCCTAACTGAACTGGTACATAATGAGTATTACAACATCTTGAATACTAAAACAAAGAACACAACATAGAACATAAGCTTTCAAAAAAAAATCAACTTGATGGTATTCTTTAAAGCAGCTTCTAATTCCATATTACTGATCCTAAATGCTTCAACCTCTTTTTTGGCTTTCTCCAGCACTTGAGTTAGCACATTTATCTTACTTTGTTGCTTCATCATGATTTGCTCCTTTTCATCTCTAACTTATTCGTAGAACCATTCAAAGAATCCACAACCAACATTATTATATCCATGTAGAGATTAAGAAGAAAAAAATTACAATGTAATAAAAAGACATTTCAACAATATTTCAACTTAGAATATTCAGACTAAAGCTTACCTTAAAATGTTAACAACTCTAAAAATGTTTTCCATAATTGTTAATAGTTATTGCCTTTCGAAGTACAACTGTGTCTCCACAATAATAAAAAGGCTTCCATGAAAGATTAGAGTTGTTAAATACGTGTGAATCACTTCTGTTTTTTTATAATGATGATGAACCGCGGGCAACACTCATGATTTGTGGACTAATGTAGACGAAATAAGTTTCAATTTAGAGATTTCTTACACTATTGGCATTAAGTTTAGATTGGGGTAAAATAAACTATGTTTCAGCAACAAAGAAGAAGGTGATGAAAAGGACAATCCACCTCAGCTGCCACGTCCTTTTTGTCTAATGTCGTATATCATTATTTGATAGAAAAGATTTGTTTGATTCTGTTTGACAACATAAGGGACCAAATTGGATGTTTTAAAAGAAAGAGGAGAAAAATAGACCCAGAGATATATGTAAAAGACTAAAAAGAATATTAAGTCATTTATCAAGTAACTGCAAATGACTCAATATAGTATTTATATCGATGTACATCTGTTTATACCCCTAAGGCCATATCGGTTACATTGCTAGCTTAGACCACACAAACAAAATGCTAGTAAAAAGCACCACTACACCACTTAAGTTTTATAATTCTAATATAAATTATTTAATATATATTTTTGGCTTAAATATATCAGTAGTCAATGTAAGTTAACGAATTTTAGTTCTTTTAGTATTCGTCTCTAACATTAAAATCCGCAAGTAAAAAAAGATTTTAACTCTTTTTACCAACAAATTTTGTCAAAAAAATTTAAAATTCAAGAATTATTTTTAAAATAAAAAATAAAGACACGAAAAATAAAAAGTTCACTGAATTTTGTTTGGATTTTAAAAATCTTTTTCAAAACAATTTAGTTTTTAGTTTTTATTTGAGAAAAATATCCAAAATACGTATATATAGCATTAAAATTCTTATTTGTCATCATTATCCCATTTATTTTCATTTTAAGGGGAAAAAACAACACAAAAACATATCATTTTCTTTACTAGCTTTTAAATGTTTAAATTTTAAAACAAAAAGAAATCAAAATATTATTTTTCTTTTTAAAGTTTTTTTCAATTTAAAAATTATATTAAAAAAACTATTTTCCTCTTTCAAGCAAGCTTTTTCCCTCCTTTTCCTCTGTCTCTTTGGCATTACTATCTCCTTCATGCAACAAAAAGAAACATGACATCATCACACCATGCAAATGAGCTGAATTTTTCAACAAGAAAGTCAATTCTTTTTCTCATTTTGAACCACACAAAAACCTTAATGCTTGGCTATTTAAGCTAATTTTTGTTGCCTTAAAAAGTGGAGGTTTAGAGAGATTTTAAAAAAGATGAAAAAGTTGCTACACAACCACACTGAGAGTGCAAAACCAGCAAAAGAAGAGAGCATTGAGGGAAGAAAAAGAGAGGAAAAAAGTCACTATTCATTATCTTTTCCAAAACCACCACCACCATTTTTCATAAACTCAAACTACCACATTCACCAACAACAACATCACCACTCTCACACTAACTTTTTGGAGTTAGTAAATTCTTATTATTCATTGAAAGTGTTTATGTGGTTACGTGAGTTTGTCATTATGTAGATATTCATGTATCTATGATGTTGTAGGTTTTTTAAAATATTCATAAATGTTACTAGTTTTAGATGTTGTGTGGAAAAAATTCATATATGATGTTATAGATGTAGGATTTATTTTCATGTAATGTTATTGTAATAGTTGTATGTTGTTTAGAAATTTCATGAATGTTGTTCTTTTGAAAGAGTATATGTGAAATGAAACAATGCTTAAAAAAAATAATTTAGAAACACGTAATTTACACCCGTTTTTTTCCGGTCGCAACCTATGTATAAAAACAAGACTCTAAGATCCCTTAAATTTAAAACAACAATAACAACAACCTGCACCCTTTTTTAATTGAGAATTTCTTATCCTACTCCTTAAGGTTCTTAGGCACCATGTACACTTCTAAATATACTCACTGTTTTTTGAGATGTATCTCCGGACGCACTTTTTTTTTACTTAGTGTTGGTTTTTTTCGGAGCTACATCTACGAAATATTTCCGTTTATAGAGCTCCGGAACATATCAGAATACGTTCGTGATCGCGACTTTCTATGTCTAATACAACTTAAGTAAAAACAGGAAGAATAAAAGTTGGCAAGCACGAGGCAGCTTCCTCATTCAGAAAGTTGGGAAAAATCGGGATTCTAAATGGGAACAAAACGAGTACGGTGACGACACTGAACTATAAGTCTTCGGAGGTCTCCTTTTTATACAAATCGGTCCCAATCACGCTACTGCAACTTGGTATCAAGGTTCTCACGTCAAGTTTACCCTGTTTGTTCTAGCGCAATCACATTAAGCCCGTTGTCCATACACTTTCATGGCAAGTCAACCTGTTAGTGAATATGATCTCATTGCTGTTTTGATCTTTTCATTGCTCATAAGCTTATACTATTGATTTTTCAATGAGTTTTTGTACCGTTGGGCTAAATGCTCGGGTGAGGAGCACCTAACTTAGAGGGAACATGTCTCTATACTTGGCCTATATGGCTTTCTTTTCATGATTTTTCATCTTTTTAGAAATCATACACTTATTTGCATTGGTCGCTCACTTAGAAGTGTTTAGGATGGTGCTGACTGCTTATATAAACTACTTGGGGCTGAGTTTGCGTAGAAACTTGAAACTTTGGTACACGTAGGTAGTGAAACCGACTCGCATAAACCGGAGGTCTAAGGTGTCAGGACGGTTCTGGTTTTGTTTAGAATTTTCGTCTCGGAGTTTCAAAACTTGGTTTGAACTTTGGCGCATTCTCGTGATACTTTTGAGGAACTTGGCCAGGAAACCATCACTGAGAACTTGGCAAATCTTACCTTGCAATTCGAAAACTTGATCGCGACTTTCTATGTCTAATACAACTTAACTGCAAGTGCACAGTCTATCGCGTAGTAATAAAAGATATCAATCCCACAAGGACTCGTAATCAAACTAGTGTTCTCGGGAGTTACTATGTTTAGCTAGGTAGATAATGTTTAAGAGAATAATTTCTATCACTAAAGGGAACTAAAAACGTTACTTGAATTATAATTACGCGAATCGATATGCAATAATTATGTTCTTCGGGGATTTGACAAGTTACCGGTATATAAAATATTTTTCAGAATTTATTTAAGAAGAAAATAGTGATCTAAAGACCTTCGTCTCACGATGGTTGTTGACGCTAGTCGCAACTTTAAGGCGGAACGTGTGTTGTCGCTATCCCGTTCGGGGTTAAAATCGCTTTTTGGAAATCTCTAAGTTCTAATCTATTTTAAAGTGCTTTCGCTGTTATTAAAACAAATGCCTAGTGTTTACTATCTGGTCTTAGCCGCAGTTGTCGCTTGTTGGTTCGTACCTTAATTAATTTCCCACTGTCGTGGCAAAACTACTTTTAAATAAGTTCTCGCTGTCGCGACGAACATTTATTCAGGAAATAAGTTTAAACACTCAGGCCATAAACAACTCTTGAAAAAGAAAGGTTTTAACCGGTTATTATCAGATCCCGTCTGAATTATTATTACATATCGATTACTCTGGTTTAGCTAGACATGGATTTGGAATAAGTAAAGCGTAAATAAAAGCAGAAATTTAGAACATTCATATTGCTGGGAATTAAAGTTACAATTAACAAAATAATAAAAACATGTAACGTATCCAATTGGCTTTTGGCCAAATCCCAACGATGTCGGTAGGATTGTGTCTTCAAACCAATAGAGCGCACAAATGAATATTGCAGAAATAGAATACAGGAAAAAGAAAAGGAAACAAAAAACAACAAGACTGAAACTAAATTTGCTCTGGAAAATAATTTGGGCAGCACTTCGTTATCTGAATGCGGCTCTCTTTCTCAGCTCCCCTCCTTCCCCTTTTATAGAAGTGAAATGCTAACGGTTATAATTTTCAGAAGGTGGACTTGGAGTCAGAGAAAATAGGAAGTAGTGGTCCATCATTTTGGGACTTGGAACTGATTTTTGCACGTTAAATGAAGTTCTGCGTTTTTGCCTGCATGACGGTCGTCATGGTGTGTGACGGTCGTCACCTGTGTGACGGTCGTCATGGATGTGTGACGGTCGTCACTGTTGCACCCCAAAATTTGACCAACATTTATTTACCCATCAAGTGTTTGAAGGTTGATACCTTCATCAGAAAGTTCAAGAGATCCTCAGAGAAATTGGTTGAAACCAAGGTTGTGTGTCTCATAACTTGAGAGTTGTGGGAGCTCCTCAGATGATTCTGAGACTGTGAGGATAGACTTGAAGCTTTGAGAAAGCCTATGAGATGTCTTGAAAGCCATCATGAAGCCCAGAGAGGTCATTATGCAAGAATTCAGAAGATTCAGCCATGAATGGTAGAATTAGGGTTTTTGACTGGGTCAACCCTAGGTCAACTGAAGATTTGGAGAAGGTTGAGACCCAATCCAAAAGCCATGTGATCATGGAATGATGTATTGAGATGTTATAAGGATGATTACTAGACCAACTCATCATGATTGAGGAGTTTGAGAATTTTTAAGCTAGGGTTTCTAAGGATTGTCAGTGTAAAATCCCCTAGTTTGATCCCTATCTTCCAGGCAGTTTTAGCTCAAGATGTGATTGTCATCTCATATTCCCCACAACATGAATGTTGTAGAGCTTGATCTTAGCTTTAATTTTAGTGGTAGAAGTCCTTGATAGGATTTGCAGAGCTCAAGTTATGGTTTTGACAAATTACAGGTCATCTGAGGTATGTGAATCTGGGTCCTTGAAAGTCACCCAACTTGCAGACAACTTTTGCCCTAGTAGGATGATTCCTATGATCTCTTGGTCAACATGAATGTTGAATAGCTTGTTCTTAGCTTTAATTTGAGTGGTAGAAGTCCTTGATAGGATTTGCAGAACTCAAGTTATGGTTTTGACAAATTACAGGTCATCTGAGGTATGTGAATCTGGGTCCTTGAAAGTCACCCAACTTGCAGACAACTTTTGCCCTAGTAGGATGATTCCTATGGTCTCTTAGTCAACATGAATGTTGAAGAGCATCTTCTTAGCTTTCTATAGAGTACTATAAGTCCTTGATAGGATTTGTAGAACTCAACTTATGGCTTTGACAAGCCAAGGGCATTTTGGTCATTTGGAAGTTATAGGTCATTTCAAGCATATGGCCATATCTCCTACTTCCAAGCTTCAAATGGAAAAACCTTCAACATCAAAGTTGCTTAGAATGATGTTTTAAGGCTAATAGGGTGGTCATGAAATGTTGGAAAGGCTCATATCAAAAAGTGATAAAAATTGCCTAAAAATGAGGCATAAGTTAATTCAAGTGAAATGGAAAATCATAAAATCCAAGTTACAAACCCTAACCATGTCATATGATAGGTCATTTTAACTCCAAAGGACATTTTAAGAACAATGTTTCAGCCACAATTTTGATTTGAGGCTTGAATCTTAAGGTTGCTTTGTAATTTGGTTGCTTGCATAATGGGGTACCAAACCAAAACAAAGAAAAGCTTAATAAACAAGGAAGATATGTATTGTGACTTGTCCAAAATACCACTTGGGGATAAATTCAAGTTAATTACTCAAGTTGCATGGGTTTTGGTCATGATATATCATGTGGTGAGAAGTGAAATGCTAGTTATCATGTCATGAAAGTTCAAGTTCTTACTAGATTGATCTAGATGGTTCTAGACCTTTCTAAATCAGTCTATATATTGAATACAATCTGCATTGGTGAATGGTTGGTGATTGTTGATGTTAATGGTGGTATAGAATAGAGATTGAATCCATTTTTCTCCATTTGCAAATTGTATTGAAACTTCATTTTTCTCTTCATTACCCTTCCATTTTTCTACACAAATCTTCTCTACAAACATTGCTGATTATGTTCATGCTAGCTTGAGGTTCCATTGATGAAGAATTGAGAGCTTTCCAATTGAAATTGCAAGGGAGCAAAAGGCATTGGATCTTGAGATACAAGCCATTTCCATCAAATCTTGTGCAAGCAGAGGATTGTTCATCACCTAAGGATTGTTCTTGAGGATCTACAAGGCTTGATTTGAAGCTTTTCACCACCTACCATATCCAAGAGCAAGGTATGCAAAATTGTTCCTACACCTTACTTTAGGCATGGCTAGGATGAATTCTTGTTGTAAAACCATTAGAGACAATTAGGTGGTTCATTTTAATGAGTTTGGGACTGATTGGAGAAGATTCATCAATGGTGGTCAATTCTTGATGGAGTTGGAATGAGTGATTTAATGGATGATAATGCATGATTTTTGGCTAGTTTTAATCAGCATAACATAAGGATCAATTCTATATAAAGATTGCTGAGTTTGGCGAAGGTCAAAAACTGAAGAAAGTTTGAGTTCATGGAAGTACACCGTTCGGTTTGGATGATTTATGGTGTTTCAGTGCAAACTAATGGCACAGTCGTGTTCTACGTGAAAAATAGGCCAAGATTGGTTTTTACATTTTGAATTTTGGACGAGAAATGAAGTCACACGAGTGGTGGAAAGTTTCATGCATGAAGCTTATGTTTTAATGGCTTTTCTGAAACCCTAATGACCAAGGTTGAAGATGACGTCGTTGCCGTTGATCACGCGTGGACTATTTGACCTGGGAGAGCCATCTAACGGCCAGGATTTGAACGAAATGTTGGAGGGAAGCCAGCAGCGTCAAACGCTGCGTTTTACTTAATGTACCAGCATGGGCTTCATGTGCAATTGCTATCCAAACCCCCTTTCCAAGCCCAATCACGTTTTTAACTGCCATTTCATGCTATTTGCACCGCTGATGGTTTCTTTTTCTTTTGATTTTAATTTGTTTTTCTGATTTGCACTGGGCCCAAGCGCTTCGCTATTGCCACCCCCCATGCTGGGCCCAGATATGAATAACAACTAGATTTTATCTCTATCTGCACCCCCATGCTAATTCTCATATTATAATTTTCTCCAAATTTTATTTCACTCTAAAAATTCATAACAAAATGAAAAATGAATATTTTTTAATGAGACTTTTTTCCCATTTTCCATTTTCTGTCTAGAAAAATATAAAACCATAAAATAGCCATTTTATTTCATTTTTATATTTTTTTGCACATTTTTACTTTTAATTCTTTTAGTTGATGCATGATTTTGTAGATTTTAATTAGGGTAGTTCCCTTAGGATTTTGAGTTCAATCTTTTTAGGATGATTAGATGAATGGTTTAGGTTCCCCCTGAATTAATGCCATATTTTTGTGATAATTTTTAGGGTAGTTTTAATTAGGTAGTTCTAGGTAGCATAGAATTTGATTAAAACTTTAACATAGGTCAATAACAATTTTAGATTTAGGTTTTGTAGGGCAATTTAGTCTATGGGGAATATATGGGACTTAAGGGTAGATGTGTAGGGTCCCCTAGCATTTATATTAGTATTTAATAGAATAATATACTATTTTTAGTTGATTTTTGCATTGAATGATTGTTTGTGTTGCCTTTAGGGCATGTTTGTGTAGTTTGCTTTGCTTTGGAGTTTTCCTTTGGTTTGAGGAGCTTGGCATCTCATTGTGGAGCATGGTTGAAGACTTGAAGAGGCTTGGAGGAGCTTGAGGAGCTTGTTCTTCTTTTCTTTTTGTTGTTTTAGGGTTAGGATTAGGAAGAGCTTAGATGTAGATAATTTCTTTCTTAAACATGGATAGTATTCTTCACATCCATTCCTCCCCATGATTCAAAGTCCCTTCAGGGTATACACCTCTCTCCTTTGGAGGGATTAGTGCTATACCTAGGAGGTAGAACTTTTGAGGGAACCCTTCACTTGATATTGAACCCTTATAGGTCACCTTTGGTGATCAAATAAGCAGTTCAATATCCCCCAGCTTATCCAGTAAGTGATTTTCTCTGGTTTTGATTATTCTTGAGAGATGTCAGAGCTTGAGCATGAAGGTGAAGACTTCATTGAAGATTATTGAAGAGGATGAATCCTTGAAGACTGCCATTCCAGCTGAAGCTTGAAGAGCATGAAGATCAAATTGATACTTGAAGATCCCTGAAGATGGTGAAGCCTGAAGGTGGAGCTGATCAAAGACCCTAGAAGCTTAAGGGAGAAGATGAGTTGAAACTCATGTTGTAGGGTTGAAACCTGGAAGGCAATTGATGATTGAAGTCTGAGGATTGAGTTGCTGCTGGAGGAGCTGAGGCTTTCTTCTGTTTTTCTTTTCTGTATTGTGTGTTTTGCTTGATTTGTCTGTTGCATTAGAATAAGTTCATCTAGAATAGGTAGAATCTAGGAGCATGATTGCATTACAGGTTGAGTTGCTCCCTCTGCTTGTATTGTTACTGCGTGGCTTTGCTTGCGGGTATTCGGTAGAGCCCAGCTCCCTTGCCCATGTGGTTTGTTTGCCTTATGGCATTTCATTTCTGTTATCTGTATGATTGCAGTTTACTGTTTATTGCTTGATAGCATGTTGTTTATTTTTCAGTATGATTACTGTTATTTCATGACTGGCTTGAGGTTGAGATGAGCTTGTGGAGGCTGAAGCCCCACACACATTTCCTCCCTCACTTGCATTGCATGCATTTTACTGTTAAGCTGATGCTTTGTCTGTTTTGGTGTATCATTGACATGATCCCTTAGGACTCTCATATCCTTGGATAAGGATTTGATGATAGACTTTTAGGTTGAAACCTATGCATGACAACATCTAGGAGTTCCCTGTTCAAACCTCAACCATAGGATGAATCCATGGCATGATAACAGTAGGACTTGATAGTCTCCCTCCTAGTTGGGCCTGTTCCCTTCTCATCTCAAAACAGTTTAAAATACAGTAATCATGAATGATTTCTCTCGTACGTTACGAGCCTTAAGCTATCTGAGAAAGGATTGTGGGAGAGTTTCTTTTCCACAGTCTGGATGTTTAGTATGGTGCCCTTTGGGTGACATGCGACGCATTCACTCTCAGGTCATAGTCTCTAGTGCGGTTGAAATCGCAAACACAATAAAAAAACACTTCTTTCGTAAAAGACAGGAAATAAACCGTAGTTTCCCGAACTACGTGAGCTCTGATCTCTCATGCCTGTTGAGAGTACGTAGGCACAAGATGGCGAAGTCTTGGCGAGCTACCTTCCCCCATAACCCTTCGTAGGCCGAACTACGTTGACTCTGATTTCTCATTCTCCGATGAGAATACGTAGGCATAAAGTGAGACGCTTTGCCGAGTCATTTTCTTTTTCTTTTTCAGCCAGCCTTGATAGGTAGATAGAATAAAACCAACCCGTCCAAGTAAACAAACAAGCGAGGATCCCGTCGAGTACAACGGACGTGAGGGGTGCTAATACCTTCCCCTTGCGTAACCGACTCCCGAACCCAAACAATGGTTGCGACGACCTTGTCTTACCCTTATTCGTCAGGTTTTTCCGATCGTTTCCTTTCCCGCTCTGAGGGATAAATAACGAAAGGTGGAGACTCTTCTGTCATGCCGGCACCTTATTTTCGCGTAAGCGACAGCTGGCGACTCTGCTGGGGACTCCAACGGTTCCCTGCGAGAGTCAATCCTACCGCGTGTATGTTTACCTGCTGGGTTGCGTTTATTTATCGCATTTTTTACTTCTCGCACTTTATTTCCCGCATTTTATTTTCAGTATAATATGATTATTTGTGATGTTGTGGGATGAGAGTTCTGATGAGTGAGAAGCCAGACCCAGGCTTGAGTGCACCATAGAATTAGAGTGGAAATTAGTGGGCGCGTGCTTGCTTTGCAGGCACTAGTGTATCATGAAATCCACGCTCAGACGAGGTTCATCCGGTTGGCTTCACTTTCAACCCTTTGGGTTGAGACGGTTGCTGGTTTGGTGGATTGTCGACTCTGGGGACCGATCATTTGTGATTCAGCTAAGTGAGGCCTCTTCATGAGCTGGTGATGCCACACCTTCTGGGTATCGTATCACCCCTCTTGAAAGTCTGTGACGCTGATGAACGCATAGGATGCCGTACCTTGAGTCAGTTTAGGTCCATACCTGTGAGTGGGATTGGGTTTATTGCAGGAAACTTTGACCTTCAGACTACCTGGTTTTCTTGACAGTGAATCAGTTATGTTGGTACCAGGGATTCTCAGTTGCAGATTTGTCTGTTCTTGATAGAGCAGGTTTTGATCAGAGGGTCTTATCATCAGGTGTATGTCTGTTCTTGATAGAGCAGGTTTTGATCAGAGTATTGTCATTAGTTGTATGTCTGTTCTTGATAGAGCAGGTTTTGATCAGAGGATCTTATCAGCAGATGTTGTTTGTTCTTGATAGAGCAGATTTTGAGTGAGGTCTGAAGATCTCATCAGCAGCTGTATGTTTGTTCTTGATAGAGCAGATTTTTGATTTGGGGTCTGAAGACTTCATCAGCAGATATTTCTTGATCACACATCCGAGGTCCTTATTATCAGACATTTGTTCTCGACAGAGCAGAATTTTGATCCTATGTATATGGTCCTATCAGATGGTTGTTCTTAGCAGATCAGAGCAGTGGTCTTACACCGGGGTTTTCTTCTCATCAGTGATTGTTGATATAGAATCTCCACAGCAGCAGTTACCTGGATATATTATTGCATGACTGCATTTTGCATTAGTTTGCATGACATTTGCATTTCATTAACATGTGTCTGTGTTGCAGGTACCGTTTCCCCGATCCAGGATTTCTCGCCTCCTATTGTATTGTTATGGCCTCTCTCAGGAAGACCGTTGCGTACAAGTTCCCGACCCCTGATGTGTCGAAGTTGATTGGTTTGATAGCTCTCGCAGGTGATTCTGTGAAGGATGAGTTCAGGAAGTCTTATGGCAGGTTGCTCAGTCTGGTTTGCAAGCCTTCTACGTTCGAGCTGAATGGGTTGCATGCTCTGCTGCAGTTCTATGACCCTCCGCTGAGGTGTTTCACTTTTCAGGACTTCCTTCTCGCGCCGACGCTGGAAGAGTATGCTGGTTTGCTGGGTGTGCCTATCAAAAGGCAGATGCCTTTTGTCCACATGGATGCTGAGCCTGATCTGGCTGGTTTAGCTTCTTCACTTCACTTGGACGCCTCAGAGTTAGTGCTGACTAGTTGGAACAAGGTTCCTGGATTCTCCTTGCAGTTTCTGGTAGCTAAGGCTCAGCAGTGTGCTAAGGACAGATGTTGGGATGCGTTCAATGCCATCCTCGCTTTATGCATATATGGCATTATCCTGTTCCCCAACATGCCGGATTTCGTAGACTTTGATGCATTTCACATCTTCGCTTCAGGGAATCCAGTCCCTACTTTGATTGGAGACGTCTATCACTCAGTGCACTACAAGAATGAGAACCGGAGAGGGAAAAATGTCTCATGCTGTGTACCGTTGCTGTACAAATGGTTTGATAGTCATTTGCCCAAGAGGGGTTCTTTCGCATTGTCTGCAGCCACAGCTGAGTGGCCTGAACGTCTGATGAGTTTATCTGCAGAAGACATTGATTGGTTCGACAGAGACAGGTTGGGTACTGAGGTGATCTTCAGTTGCAGCGGATTTCCTAATGTACCTCTGATAGGTAGGAAGGGTTGCGTCAACTACAATCCGTCGTTGCTAGTTCGCCAATTCGCATATGCTTTGAGGACTCCGCCGAAGGAGGAAGAGGTACAGGAATCTCTGTACCTCGCGGGTACTTTAGGAGGGGATTTGTTGTCCAGGCTTCAGCATGCGTGGAACGGTATTAGTAAGAGAGGAAAGCCTTTGTTGGGAAAGAGCAACAGTCAAGCCTACCCTCCTTATTCAGCTTGGATCAGAGCCAGAGCCAATGCTATAGGGATGCCATTTCCTCATGCCAGACCAGAGAGTCCTCCACCAATCGAAGAGCCTACTACTGTGTCCATTCATCAGCATAACCAGGTATTAGCTGAGCGGGATGAATTGAAGCGGGCGAACGCAGAACTGGAGAAGGAGTTAGCTCAGCTTCGAAGTGAAAGGAATGAAGTCGTGCATGCTTTCAAAAAGCAAACAGAGTTGGTGAACCAGCTGGGTACAGACCTGGCGAAGCAGATTGCCGACCGTGAGCGCCTGGGTCAAGATTTTAGGGCTGTTAATGATGTACTAGCTACGAAGAAGCAGCATTTGGACGAGGCATATCAGAGGATATCTAAGTTCGACCAGCACTGGAAGGCTTCCCTGGCCACCAGGAGGGAGCGAGAGGATAAACTGATGCTGTAGATCTCTAAGCTGGAAGCCGAGGTGAAGGACAGTGAGCGAAGGTTTGATGAAGAAACCGCCCGCAGGTACGCCGCCGAAGGCCAACTCAACAAAGCCCTTGCCAACCTGAGGGAGTGCAAGCTGAAGTTTGAGTCTAAGAAGCGGAAACTGGAAGATTGCTTCGGCGAAGGAGCATGGGAAAGTTCAGTTCAGGGACTTCAGTATACCATTGTGCAGAGGGAACTACTCGTCGAAGGGTTGCTCACTTTGCCAGATCATCCAGAGACGAAGGAGTTATTAGCAGAGTACCGCGCCCGTGGCCGTGCTTGACTAGTTGTATTCCTTTTGTTTTGATCTTTGCTGTATGCTGACCATCACCAGGCTTGTTGGCTGAGGTCACGCTGTTGATTTGTTTTGTACTCGCTGATGCTATGTACTGCCTTGATAGGCCTTTCCTTATATATATGAGATTGATGTTTCCATGATTGGGCTCGGACTTCTTCTTCTTCTTATTATTATCAACACTGACACTAAGGCACTAGGATCGGGGGAAATCTCCCAAGCACACAGACACACGCATGCATCTGCATAAAGCATTTGCATGGCGTACATCTTGTTGTTTTTCCTAACCTTTAGTGTTTGCAGGTTTTTTCAGGTTCACAGGTTCCAAGCTGTTTCCGGTCTCCAGGATTGATCAGAGACTCATTCACCATTATTCAACTCGAGCTAATCAGACAAGGATCATGGATCAAGTGCAGTCAGATGTCCAAGAGCTCCGTGAACGGATGGATCGTTTTATGGAACTGATGCAGGTGGTCGCCAATGGTCAGGACCAGCTCCGGACTTTGGTTCAACCTTTGATCTCCAGGGTTGATAGTAACGGCATACTTCATGGCGGGGCCGTGCCTACTCCTCCTCCAGTTGATACTCCACAGAATGTTGTTCCTGTTGCCGGGGGCAACGGCAGTGCTAATGGCAATATGATGGCCAATATCGGACTCAATGCGACGGGCGTCGGCAATGGTGGTCTGGGAGCTAATGTCAACATCGGGCTGGTCAATGGCAATGTTGGCGTCGGGAATCTGTTGGTGCCTCAACCGTGGCTTGAGGATCATCAGGATGATGTGTTTTCTCAAAGAGGTGCGGAAGCAGAGTTGAATGTTGAAGCGCGGCTCAAGTTCAAAGCACTGGAAGATAAAATGAGAGACATTGAGAATCAGAATACTTTGGGCGTTGATATGTCCAAGCTGGGGTTAATTGCTGATTTCAAGGTACCTCCTAAGTTCAAGGTGCCTGTCTTTGAGAAGTATAAGGGTACTACTTGCCCTCGTGTCCACCTGCGATCGTACTATAGAAAGATGTCTGCCTATTCCGAAGATGAGAAGTTGCTGATGCACTTCTTCCAAGATAGTCTTTCTGGGCCATCCCTTAGAGTGGTATATGGGCTTGGAGCCCACTAGCGTGCGCACCTGGAAGGATCTCGCTGAAGCGTTTGTCCTCCACTATCAGTACAATAGCGACTTGGCCCCGAACCGAGTCCAGCTCCAGAACCTTTCGCAGCGAAATAATGAAGGCTTTAAGGAGTACGCCCAGCGGTGGCGTGAGTTGGCTGCTCGGGTTCAACCGCCGATGGTTGAGCGCGAGCTCGTGCAGATGTTTGTTGCTACCCTCCCGGGAATCTACTATGAAAAGTTAGTCAGCGGTATGTCGGGGACGTTCTCAGCTCTCATCACTATGGGCGAGCACGTCGAGAATGGTATAAAGGTCGGAAATATTCAAGGTGACTCATCCTCAGTTGGAGGAGGTGGAAAGAAACCTTATGCTGGTAAGCGAAGAGAAGGGGATGCGAGGTCACCAACGCTCGGAGAAAGGGCAAGGGCCCTCAGCAGCAGATAGCCAGTATAAATATCCCAGCAGCTCCGCAACCGCAGCAGCAGCAGCAGCAACAGAATCAACAGGGATATAGAAAATACCAGAATCGGGCTCCTTTGACAAACCGTCAGTTCGAAGCACCACCCATGTCGTATGCGCAACTCTTGCAGACCTTGCTTCAGCTTCAGTTAGTTCAGAAGAGGACGATGGCTCCCTTGACAGGGGCACCACCACCAAGGTATGACGCAAATGCCACTTGCGATTTCCATACTAGGGCACCAGGCCATACAATCGAGAACTGCAAAGCCTTTAAGCACAAGGTGCAGGACCTGGTAGATGCCAAGATTATCAACTTCTCCGATAATGTGCCCAATGTCACCAAAAACCCTATGCCGAATCATAGGGGAGGCGGAGTGAACGCCATTATCGAAGAAGAGAGTGCGGATCTGTTGACTGATGTCAAAGACTTAAAGACGCCGCTTAGTTTCGTCAAAGCTAAGTTGTTGAAGAAGGGGTTCTTTCCAGGATGCGGAGAGTTATGCATGGATTGTGCTACACATTCTGATGGGTGTGAGCAGCTGGTAGAAGGTATCCAAAGTCTGATGACTGAGGGTGTTTTGCAGTTCAGCCGGAGGGCTGAAAGTGTATCAGGAGAGGTTGTATTGAAGCAGGCAGATGAAGTTGCCACCATCACCATTCCTCGCCGACCAATCACTATTTCTGCGCCCCGACCGCCTACAATCACTATCACCAAAGCTGGGCCGATCCCATTCGAGAGCACTAACGCCGTTCCGTGGCATTATGGCGCCGAAGTCTATTGCAATGGTCAGAAGTTAGAGTTGGAGCCGTATGGATCGACTGTGCAGAATCTCGCAGGAGTCAGTGGTATTACTCGAAGCGGAAGAGTGTTTGCACCGACAGAGGTTGTGGCAGAGAAAGTGGTCAGAGCTGAAGCTGCTGATAAGGGTAAAGGCAGAGCCGTCGAAGAGGTCCTTTGTGGGGCAGAGAAGGATTTGCTAGTCAAAGATGCCGAGGAGTTTATGCGGTTAATCAAGAAGAGCGACTACAAGATTGTGGACCATCTTCATCAGACTCCGTCAAAGATTTCTATTCTCAACCTGTTGCTGTGTTCTGAAGCGCACCGCAACGCGTTACTGAAGGTATTGAACGCTGCCTACGTACCGCAAGAGATATCCGTGAATCAGCTAGAAGAGGTGGTAGCCCATGTTAATGCTGGCAACGGGTTAGGTTTCACAGATTTAGAGCTGACTCCTAAAGGAAGGGATCACAACAGCGCCTTGCACATCTCGATAGAGTGCAGGGGCACAATTATGTCGCATGTCCTGGTGGACACGGGTTCGTCGCTTAATGTGCTTCCGAAGAAGGCACTAATGAAGTTGGACACTCGTGGATTGCTTTGCACGCCCAGTGATCTGGTGGTGAAAGCATTTGACGGAACTAAGCGCCACGTTTTCGGAGAGTTGACCCTGCCAATTCAAGTTGGTCCGGAGACGTTCGATACGGTCTTTTATATCATGGACATCATGCCCGCCTACAGTTGCCTCTTAGGTCGGCCATGGATCCATGCTGCTGGTGCCGTGACGTCCACGTTGCATCAAAAGCTCAAATATGCTGTCGGGGGAAGCATAGTAACCGTGTGTGGTGAGGAGGACATTATGGTGAGCCATTTGTCATCCTTTAAGTATGTTGAAATAGATGGCGAAATCCATGAAACTCTCTGCCAAGCATTTGAAGCCGTCAAGGTGAAAGAGGTAGCTCTTGTCGTCACAGAGAAGCAAGAGATGAATCTCTCCTCATTCAGAGAAGCTCGAGCCGTCGTCGAAGCCGGTTCCACCCCAGGCTGGGGGCATGTTTTGGAAATACCGATCAAGCAGGATAAGTTTGGATTGGGGTATTCTCCTGAAGCTGAAGCTTCTTCTTCTTCGTCTAGAAGCGCGTCACGGGGTATGGGGCCGATCCTATTCACCAGTGGCAGAGTGATCTTCGAAAGCATCAACACGGCGTCTGAGGACAGCGGGGATAGCGATTGTGATCTCGACGCTTGGATTCAGCCAAGCAAGTCGGGCGAGCGCCTCAACAATTGGACCATCAAGGAAATTATCCAACTGACAAGTGAAGAGTAATGATTTACTTTTTTCAATCATTATACAACCCTATGTCCTACCCGGGGCATAGCGGTTTTATTGTCAGGGCCTTGTTGGATTATGTACATGCATTTTGTTAATAAATCAAAGGCGTTTTCTTCGTACTCAAATATTATGTTCTCTGTTATTCCTGTTTTATGTTTATTTTGAAAAACAGTAAAATGGCAACGGGGTTTGTGCTAACCTGCATATTCTTGTTTTAAACTTAACCCTTGTTATTGCAGGATCCACATAACAGACGACATCGACTTTGGACCCTCTACGGCTCACTACGACTTCGATTGCCCGATCTATCACGCCGAGGATGAGATTGATGAAGACGAAGACCTTCCGGAAGAGTTGGCCCGCTTGTTGAGACAAGAGGAAAAGGTTATTCTGCCTCATGAGGAGGACATTGAGATCGTAAATCTGGGTTCTGAAGAGCTCGTCAGAAATGTCAGAGTAGGGGCTGCGCTGCAGAGTGATGTCAAGCATAGACTGGTCGAGATGCTTCGAGAGTATAGTGACGTCTTTGCTTGGTCATACGAAGATATGCCCGGACTTGACACGGACATCGTGGTTCATCGCTTGCCGTTGCGAGAAGATTGCCCTCTCGTCAAGCAGAAGCTTAGGAGGACGAGACCAGATATGACTGTAAAAATCAAAGAAGAAGTCCAGAAGCAGTTGGATGCAGGATTTTTAGCCGTTACCACTTACCCTCCGTGGGTCGCCAATATAGTGCATGTACCGAAGAAGGACGGTAAGGTACGCATGTGCGTCGATTATCGGGATTTGAATAGGACGAGCCCTAAGGATGATTTCCTGTTGCCTCATATCGATGTGTTGGTCGACAACACAACCCAGTTCTCCGTGTTTTCGTTCATGGATGGCTTCTCCGGTTACAATCAGATTAAAATGGCGTCGGAGGACATGGAGAAAACAACATTTATCACCCCCTGGGGAACATTTTGCTATAAGGTAATGCCCTTCGGTCTGAAGAATGCGGGGGCCACTTACCAGCGAGCAATGGTAACTTTGTTTCATGATATGATTCATCATGAGATCGAGGTCTATGTTGATGACATGATTGCAAAGTCCCAAACGGAGGAAGAGCATCTGGTCAACTTATTGAAGCTTTTTCAAAGGCTTAGGAAATTCAGGCTGAGGCTGAATCCTAACAAGTGCACTTTCGGAGTGCGGTCTGGAAAGTTGCTAGGGTTTATCGTTAGTGAACGAGGTATCGAGGTTGATCCTGCGAAAATAAAAGCCATTCAAGAAATGCCAGCGCCGAAAACAGAAAAAGAATTTCGTGATTTCTTGGGCCGAATAAACTACATTGCAAGGTTTATCTCTCAGCTCACGGCCACTTGTGAACCGATGTTCAAGCTCTTAAAGAAAGATCAGGCGATTACTTGGAATGAGGATTGCCAGAAGGCATTCGATAAGATAAAGCAGTATCTTCAAGAACCTCCAATCTTGGTACCCCCAGTGGCTGGACGGCCATTAATCATGTACCTGACGGTTCTGGAGAATAGTATGGGGTGTGTTCTCGGTCAGCACGACGAGACGGGCAGAAAAGAGCATGCCATTTACTATTTGAGTAAAAAGTTCACTGAGTGTGAATCTCAATACTCGATGCTGGAGAAGACGTGTTGTGCACTAGCTTGGGCCGCCAAACGTCTGCGACAGTACATGCTCAATCACACCACTATGCTAATTTCGAAGATGGATCCGATCAAGTACGTCTTCGAGAGGCAGGCTCTTTCGGGCAGGATTGCCAGGTGGCAAATGGTGTTAACGGAATATGATATTCAGTACGTGTCCCAGAAGGCCATCAAGGGAAGCGTATTGTCTGATTACCTTGCCGAACAGCCGATCGAGGACTACCAGCCGATGAGGTTTGAATTCCCTGACGAGGATATTATGTTTCTCAAAGCGAAGGATTGCGATGAGTCGTTGCCCGGCGAGGGGCCAGATAGGAAATCTCAGTGGAAGTTGATATTCGATGGAGCGGTTAATTCCTATGGAAATGGCATCGGGGCTATCATCACGACTCCTCACGGATCCCACATCCCGTTTACTGCGAGACTGACGTTTCCAGTTACCAATAATGAGGCGGAGTACGAAGCATGTATTATGGGTCTAGAAGGGGCAATTGATTTGAGAATCAAGAATCTAGACGTGTATGGTGACTCAGCGCTTGTGATCAACCAAATTAAAGGGGAGTGGGAAACTCGTCAAGCGAATTTGGTGCCGTATATGAATTATGCCAGGAGGCTGCTTCCATTCTCCGATCGAGTGGAACTTCATCATGTACCCAGGGCTGAAAATCAGATGGCTGATGCCTTAGCCATGTTGGCTTCAATGTATAAGGCCAATTTTTGGAATGAGGCTCCAAGAATTGTTCTTTCCCGTCTTGATAGACCGGCATTTGTCTTTGCAATCGAGGAGGCCGCCGACGGCAAGCCATGGTTCCACGACATCCAGACTTTCCTTATGACTAAGGAGTATCCTGCGGGTGCGTCAACCCAGGATAAGAAGACTCTGAGGAGGCTGTCTGGAAACTTTTATCTCAATCCTGATGGAGTGTTGTATAAGAGAAACCACGATCTCGTGCTACTCAGATGTGTAGATGAGAAAGAGGCGAGTATGCTCATGGAAGAAGTCCATGAAGGCACATTTGGTACGCACGCCGGCGGGCATGCTATGACGAGAAAGATCCTGAGAGCAGGGTATTACTGGCTGACTATGGAGTCGGATTGCTTCAGATTCGCGAAGAGATGTCATAAATGCCAGATTTATGCTGATAAAGTTCATGTGCCGCCGTGTCCGTTGAATGTCATGTCCTCCCCTTGGCCGTTCTCCATGTGGGGCATCGACATGATAGGCAAGATCGAGCCCACTGCATCCAATGGTCATCGTTTCATTCTGGTAGCTATCGACTACTTCACCAAGTGGGTGGAGGCAACCTCGTACGCTAATGTGACCAAGCAGGTGGTAGCTAAGTTCATAAAGAGGGACATCATCTGTCGTTACGGAGTTCCCGAGCGGATCATTACTGATAATGGTTCAAATTTGAATAACAAGATGATGAAGGAGTTGTGCCAGAGCTTCAAGATCGAACACCATAACTCATCTCCTTACCGGCCGAAGATGAATGGCGCCGTTGAAGCCGCCAACAAGAACATAAAGAAGATTGTTCAGAAGATGGTTGTGACGTACAAAGATTGGCACGAGATGCTGCCGTTTGCATTGCACGGTTATCGTACGACGGTGCGTACGTCGACCGGGGCAACTCCTTTCTCCTTGGTGTACGGTATGGAGGTTGTCCTACCGTTAGAAGTGGAGATCCCTTCTTTGCGAGTTTTGGTTGATGTGAAACTCGATGAGGCAGAATGGATTACGAATCGTTTGAACCAACTCAGCCTGATGGACGAGAAGAGGTTAGCATCGATTGCATTTGGTCGTCTGTACCAAAGCCGAATGAAGAAAGCTTATGATAAGAAGGTGCGTCCTAGAAGCTTTCAGACGGGTGATCTCGTCCTGAAGAAGATTCTTCCGCCACACTCCGATCACCGGGGCAAGTGGACCTCGAATTACGAAGGGCCGTATGTCGTCAGCAAGGTCTTCTCGGGAGGAGCTTTGTTGTTATCCACGATGGATGGTGAAGATTTTGCATCCCCGGTGAACGCGGACGCAGTTAAAAAATACTTTGCTTGAAAGAGACCCGCTGGACAAAAAAGGAAAGAGTCCAGGAAAAAAAGGGGCATCCCGGCGAACCAAAAACAGAATAAAAGGTTCGGGCAAAAATTAGGGATATATTGAAAAAATGTACACCCGCGAAGTCGAAAAACTACACTGGGCAGCTTCGGGAAAAAAGGGTATCCCGGTGAACTGAAAACCCGTAAAGGGCGGTTCACGCAAAAGTTAGGGATTTAAATAAGCAAATGACTGCGTTCCGCGTGTGGACTTTCATTGTTTAGTGGTTTGGAGGACCTGAGGGCCGTTTATCTGAATCAATCTCTTCCGAAGCTGAAGCGTCGGAGAAATATCAAAGTCGAGTGGGTCTTAGAGGGATCAACTTATGGTGTTCGTCTACGCCTCGTTGCCGACATTTGTATATACTGATGTATATTTATGTTTTATTTTTGCGCGGCTTCCTCATTCCAGGAGCTTGCCTCTATTGTAAAACATTTTTACCCATTCAGGGGTTCATCATCAATGAAATGCATATTATTCAGCAATTCTGTTTGCCTGTTTAGCATTTATCTGTTTTGTTTGCGGAAAAAAACGCCGATGTTTTTGATAAAATGCGCATACATAAACTTACTGGCCTAGGCCCATTGATTGTTGAAACAATTAATTACCTGAATATTGTCACGAGATAATAACCTTGATAGGCCCCTTTGAGAAGGGTATCTTGTCTGTTTGTTTGTGTTGTTGCAGGTGTAGCACATTCCAGACAGTGCGTCGTGCGCATCTCCGAAGCAGGACGAGTCCTCCTCCTCCAGCAAAGTTCAGTGGCTTCTCCTCGCAGAGTCTGAACGCAAGATCTTGAGCATTGATATGTGTCCCCAGGCAGAGATGATTCTCTTCCCTAAGTAGACGCGTCCTGAAGGAACGTCATCTCCTCAGCTGAGTAAAGTCGCCGAAGCAGGATTCTTTCCCCCGCACCGGGTCACAAGTGCAGACTTCATAGAAATGTTCGGGTGCCGAAGCTCGTGTTTTCCCCAGTAAAGTCGCCGAAGCAGGTGTCACCCCCAGCACCGGGTCACAAGTGCAGGTTTCGTAGGAAACTATTCGTACGCCGAAGTATGCAGTAACTGACGGTGTCAGACTGAAGTCTCCAGCGGAATTGAGATTCCCCACCAGAGTCGTACTCTCCCTCGAAGTCGGATGATTCCCTCTTCCCCAGTAGAGCGTTGGAACAGCTGATGCTGTATTCCCCTGCAGAGTTGTACTCTCCCCCGGAGGCGGATGTTTCCTTCTTCCCCAGCGGAATTGAAATTTCTCATCAAAGCCGTACTCTCCAGTGAAGTAGAATGATTTCTCTTTCCCCGGCTGAGTTCGCAATCCCCAAGAGAGCCGAATCCTTGGAAGCAGTAGGGACCATGATTGGTTTTCCCTGGCAGAGCGCTGAGCAGCTGATGCTGTATTTCCCCAGAGTCGTACTCTCTCCAGCGAAGCAGAATGATTTCTCCTTCCTCATCCGAGGTCGCAGATCACCAAGAGAGCCGAGTCCTTGGAAATTGATCAGACCATGATTGGTTTTCCCCAGTGGAGTGTTGAGCAGCCGAAGTTGTTTCCCCACAGAGTTATCATCCCCAGAAGAGTAGCCGAGACGGCCACGCAGTTTATTCTCGCGATCGACATCGCTTACTCTCAGCAGGTCCAGGTTCTCGTGAAGCTTCGTCCCCTGCAGTAATCAACTGAAGTTGTTTCCCCTGCAGCAGGCAACTGAAGATCATTTCCACAGACGGAGTCCAATTGATATTGGCGTGTTCATGTTCTCCTCAGCAGGATGATTCCTCTATCTGAGTAGTTCTTCCCCCTTTGACAGGAGGATTTCCCCCTCGGCATTTATTTTGCTGACGGGATCGCATCATTGTGCATGATTGCATAGCATTTGTCATAAACGCATAGCATCTCCACCGTGTGGAAGATGGCGCCGAAGCATAAGCATAATAAACATGAGCTAGGTTGTTACCGTTCTTGTTTTACAGGTGTTCAGCCGAAGGATCAGTTGCTCAGGATGATTCCTGACATTCTCCCCCATAGTCGCTTGCTCAAGATGATTTTTGAGATCCCCAGCGAAGTCTTCAGTTCAAGATGATTCTCGAATCCCTCAGCAGGGTCGTGTGCTTAAAATGATTCTTAAGACCCCAGTGCAGTCTCCAGAGTTGGTTGCTCAAGTTGATACTTAGAGTCCCCAGCTAAGATCGCCCAGGATGATTCCTAAAGCCCCAAGAGAGCCGAATCCTTGGAAGCTGCTAATGCCGTGATTGGTTTGTCCCCAGCAAGAGTTGCCCAAGATAATTCCTGGAATCCCCAACAGAATGTTTCTCCAGAATGGTTATCAGTTCGAGGTGATTCTTGAAGGTGCCCGGCGGAGTTATTTGTTCAAGATGATTCTTGAAGTCCTCAGCAGAGTTGATTCCTCCAGAATGATTTCTGGACCCCCGGAGCGGAGTTGCTTGATAGTTCTCTAGATTCCGTAGCGGCGAAGCGTCATCCCCAGCAGGTTTTCCAACGGCGAAGTTAGAATCTCTCCTGAAGACTCCATGATTGAAGTATGACCGTGTTAATGAAGCGGTATGATCGACTATGAATTACCGGTTACCGTGTGACCTATTCCCCAATGAAGTTCTTCATCTTGACGGCGAGGTCAGATTATGTTTGTTTCCGGCGGCGATGTTGGATGTTGTCTTGACGGCGAGGTCAGATTATGTTTGTTTCCGGCGACGATGTTGGATGTTGTCTTGATGGCGAGGTCAGATTATGTTTGTTTCCGGCGGCGATGTTGGATGTTGTCTTGACGGCGAGGTCAGATTATGTTTGTTTCCGGCGGCGATGTTGGATGGTTATCCGACGGCGATGTCAGACTCTTCAGTTCTCCAGCGGTGATGTTGGGTATTTTGGATTCGACGGCGAGGTCAGATTATGTTTGTTTCCGGCGGCGAGGTTGGATGTTTGTTTGACGGCGATGTCAGACTCTTTAACTCCCCAGCAGAGATTGTGTTAAGTACTCGACGACGATGTCGGGTGTTTCCCAGATTATGCTAGTTTTCTAGCGGCGATGTTGGATGTGTGTTCGACGGCGATGTCGAATGTCTCTCAGAGTTATGTTTGTTTATGACGGCGATGTCAGATTCTCTATTTCTCCAGCGGCGATGTTGGGTATTTTGATTGTCCGACGGCGATGTCGGATTTAGAGTTCCAGCGGCGATGTTGGGTATTTTCAGATTCTTCAGTTCTCCAGCGGCGATGTTGGGTGTTTCGGTCAGTCGACTCAGTTTTCCAGCGGCGATGTTGGGTGTTTTGATTGTGCGACGGCGATGTCGGGTGATTCAGTTTTCCAGCGGCGATGTTGGGTGTTCTTGTTTCTGGCGGCGATGTCAGTGGATTTATTTCTCCAGCGGCGATGTTGGATACTTCAGTTCTCCAGCGGCGATGTTGGGTATTTTGGTTGATCGACGGCGATGTCAGGTCAGATTTAGTTCTCCAGCGGCGATGTTGGGTATGTTTGTTTATGACGACGATGTCAGATTTAGTTCTTCAGCGGCGATGTTGGATACTTCAGTTCTTCAGCGGCGATGTTGGATACTTCAGTTCTTCAGCAGCGATGTTGGATACTTCAGTTCTCCAGCGGCGATGTTGGATATTTTGGTTGATCGACGGCGATGTCAGGTCAGATTTAGTTCTCCAGCGGCGATGTTGGGTATGTTTGTTTATGACGGCGATGTCAGATTTAGTTCTTCAGCGGCGATGTTGGATACTTCAGTTCTTCAGCGGCGATGTTGGATACTTCAGTTCTTCAGCGACGATGTTGGATACTTCAGTTTTCCAGTGGCGATGTTGGGTATTTTGGTTGATCGACGGTGATGTCAGGTCAGATTTAGTTCTCCAGCGGCGATGTTGGGTATGTTTGTTTATGACGGCGATGTCAGATTTAGTTCTTCAGCGGTGATGTTGGGTATTTTAGTTGATCGACGGCGATGTCAGATTTAGTTCTCCGGCGGCAATGTTGGATGTTTGTTTCCCCGAGTTATGGTTGTTCTTGACGGCGATGTCAGGTGATTTGGTGTTCCAGCGGCGATGTTGGGTGTTCCTCAGAATTTTGTCTGCTTCTGACGGTGATGTCAGGTGGTTTAGTCTTCCAACGACGATGTTGGGTGTTTTGGTTGTCGGATGACAATATCAGAAGAATTTAATGTGGATAACTGACGGCGATGTCAGATCAGTATTTCTCCAGCTAGTTACCGTGCAGTTAGTATTGCAGTGTTCGAAGATTTGTTCCCCTCAGAGTACCGTGTACTCGAGCAGTTGGCAAATTTCTGGGGTTTACCGGTATTCAACCGTCTCGCACCTTGATTGGCTGAGAGCCGTTTGCTCTTCACCCAGTCAGGTTCAAGCCGTTTGAATAGGGGCAGCTATTGCACCCCAAAATTTGACCAACATTTATTTACCCATCAAGTGTTTGAAGGTTGATACCTTCATCAGAAAGTTCAAGAGATCCTCAGAGAAATTGGTTGAAACCAAGGTTGTGTGTCTCATAACTTGAGAGTTGTGGGAGCTCCTCAGATGATTCTGAGACTGTGAGGATAGACTTGAAGCTTTGAGAAAGCCTATGAGATGTCTTGAAAGCCATCATGAATCCCAGAGAGGTCATTATGCAAGAATTCAGAAGATTCAGCCATGAATGGTAGAATTAGGGTTTTTGACTGGGTCAACCCTAGGTCAACTGAAGATTTGGAGAAGGTTGAGACCCAATCCAAAAGCCATGTGATCATGGAATGATGTATTGATATGTTATAAGGATGATTCCTAGACCAACTCATCATGATTGAGGAGTTTGAGAAGTTTTAAGCTAGGGTTTCTAAGGATTGTTAGTGTAAAATCCCCTAGTTTGATCCCTATCTTCCAGGCAGTTTTAGCTCAAGATGTAATTGTCATCTCATCTTCCCCACAACATGAATGTTGTAGAGATTGATCTTAGCTTTAATTTGAGTGGTAGAAGTACTTGATAGGATTTGCAGAGCTCAAGTTATGGTTTTGACAAATTACAGGTCATCTGAGGTATGTGAATCTGGGTCCTTGAAAGTCACCCAACTTGAAGACAACTTTTGCCCTAGTAGGATGATTCCTATGATCTCTTGGTCAACATGAATGTTGAAGATCTTGTTCTTAGCTTTAATTTGAGTGGTAGAAGTCCTTGATAGGATTTGCAAAACTCAAGTTATGGTTTTGACAAATTACAGGTCATCTGAGGTATGTGAATCTGGGTACTTGAAAGTCATCCAACTTGCAGACAACTTTTTCCCTAGTAGGATGATTCCTATGGTCTCTTAGTCAACATGAATGTTGAAGATCATCTTCTTAGATTTCTAGAGAGTACTAGAAGTCCTTGATAGGATTTGTAGAACTCAACTTATGGCTTTGACAAGCCAAGGGCATTTTGGTCATTTGGAAGTTATAGGTCATTTCAAGCATATGGCCATATCTCCTACTTCCAAGCTTCAAATGGAAAAACCTTCAACATCAAAGTTTCTTAGAATGATGTTTTAAGGCTAGTAGGGTGGTCATGAGATGTTGGAAAGGCTCATATCAAAAAGTGATAAAAATGGCCTAAAAATGAGGCATAAGTTAATTCAAGTGAAATGGAAAATCATAAAATCCAAGTTACAAACCCTAAACATGTCATATGATAGGTCATTTTGACTCCAAAGGACATTTTAAGAACAATGGTTCGGCCACAATTTTGATTTGAGGCTTGAATCTTAGGGTTGCTTTGTAATTTGGTTGCTTGCATAATGGGGTACCAAACGAAAACAAAGAAAAGCTTAATAAACAAGGAAGATATGTATTGTGACTTGTCCAAAATACCACTTGGGGATAAATTCAAGTTAATTACTCAAGTTGCAAGGGTTTTTGTCATGATATATCATGTGGTGAGAAGTGAAATGCAAGTTATCATGTCATGAAAGTTCAAGTTCTTACTAGATTGATCTAGATGGTTCTAGACCTTTCTAAATCAGTCTATATATTGAATACAATCTGCATTGGTGAATGGTTGGTGATTGTTGATGTTAATGGTGGTATAGAATAGAGATTGAATCCATTTTTCTCCATTTGCAAATTGTATTGAAACTTCATTTTTCTCTTCATTACCCTTCCATTTTTCTACACAAATCTTCTCTACAAACATTGCTGAGTATGTTCATGCTAGCTTGAGGTTCCATTGATGAAGAATTGAGAGCTTTCCAATTGAAATTGCAAGGGAGCAAAAGGCATTGGATCTTGAGATACAAGCCATTTCCATCAAATCTTGTGCAAGCAGAGGATTGTTCATCACCTAAGGATTGTTCTTGAGGATCTACAAGGCTTGATTTGAAGCTTTTCACCACCTACCATATCCAAGAGCAAGGTATGCAAAATTGTTCCTACACCTTACTTTAGGCATGGCTAGGATGAATTCTTGTTGTAAAACCATTAGAGACAATTAGGTGGTTCATTTTAATGAGTTTGGGACTGATTGGAGAAGATTCATCAATGGTGGTCAATTCTTGATGGAGTTGGAATGAGTGATTTAATGGATGATAATGCACGATTTTTGGCTAGTTTTAATCAGCATAACATAAGGATCAATTCTATATAAAGATTGTTGAGTTTGGTGAAGGTCAAAAACTGAAGAAAGTTTGAGTTCATGGAAGTACACCGTTCGGTTTGGATGATTTATGGTGTTTCAGTGAAAACTAATGGCACAGTCGTGTTCTACGTGAAAAATAGGCCAAGATTGGTTTTTACATTTTGAATTTTGGACGAGAAATGAAGTCACACGAGTGGTGGAAAGTTTCATGCATGAAGCTTATGTTTTAATGGCTTTTCTGAAACCCTAATGACCAAGGTTGAAGATGACGTCGTTGCCGTTGATCACGCGTGGACTATTTGACCTGGGAGAGCCATCTAACGGCCAGGATTTGAACGAAATGTTGGAGGGAAGCCAGCAGCGTCAAACGCTGCGTTTTACTTAATGTACCAGCATGGGCTTCATGTGCAATTGCTATCCAAACCCCCTTTCCAAGCCCAATCACGTTTTTAACTGCCATTTCATGCTATTTACACCGCTGATGGTTTCTTTTTCTTTTGATTTTAATTTGTTTTTCTGATTTGCACTGGGCCCAAGCGCTTCACTATTGCCACCCCCCATGCTGGGCCCAGATATGAATAACAACTGGATTTTATCTCTATCTGCACCCCCATGCTAATTCTCATATTATAATTTTCTCCAAATTTTATTTCACTCTAAAAATTCATAACAAAATGAAAAATGAATATTTTTTAATGAGACTTTTTTTCCCATTTTCCATTTTCTGTCTAGAAAAATATAAAACCATAAAATAGCCATTTTATTTCATTTTTATATTTTTTGCATATTTTTACTTTTAATTGCTTTTTTTAATTCTTTTAGTTGATGCATGATTTTGTAGATTTTAATTAGGGTAGTTCCCTTAGGATTTTGAGTTCAATATTTTTAGGATGATTAGATGAATGGTTTAGGTTCCTCCTGAATTAATGCCATATTTTTGTGATAATGTTTAGGGTAGTTTTAATTAGGTAGTTCTAGGTAGCATTGAATTTGATTAAAACTTTAACATAGGTCAATAACAATTTTAGATTTAGGTTTTGTAGGGCAATTTAGTCTATGGGGAATATATGGGACTTAAGGGTAGATGTGTAGGGTCCCCTAGCATTTATATTAGGATTTAATAGAATAATATACTATTTTTAGTTGATTTTTGCATTGAATGATTGTTTGTGTTGCCTTTAGGGCATGTTTGTGTAGTTTGCTTTGCTTTGGAGTTTTCCTTTGGTTTGAGGAGCTTGGCATCTCATTGTGGAGCATGGTTGAAGACTTGAAGAGGCTTGGAGGAGCTTGATGAGCTTGTTCTTCTTTTCTTTTTGTTGTTTTAGGGTTAGGATTAGGAAGAGCTTAGATGTAGATAATTTCTTTCTCAAACATGGATAGTATTCTTCACATCTATTCCTCCCCATGATTCAAAGTCCCTCCAGGGTATACACCTCTCTCCTTTGGAGGGATTAGTGCTATACCTAGGAGGTAGAACTTTTGAGGGAACCCTTCACTTGATATTGAACCCTTATAGGTCACCTTTGGTGATCAAATAAGCAGTTCAATATCCCCCAGCTTATCCAGTAAGTGATTTTCTCTGATTTTGATTATTCTTGAGAGATGTCAGAGCTTGAGCATGAAGATGAAGACTTCATTGAAGATTATTGAAGAGGATGAATCCTTGAAGACTGCCATTCCAGCTGAAGCTTAAAGAGCATGTGTCGCTTGCGCGAAAATAAGGTGCCGGCATGACAGAAGAGTCGCCACCTTTCATTATTTATCCCTCAGAGCGGGAAAGGAAACGATCGGAAAAACCTGACGAATACGGGTAAGACAAGGTCATCGCAACCATTGTCTGGGTTCGGGAGTCGGTTACGCAAGGGGAAGGTATTAGCACCCCTCACGTCCGTCGTACTCGACGGGATCCACGCTTGTTTGTTTACTTAGACGGGTTGGTTATAATCTATCTACCTATCAAGGCTGGCTGAAAAAGAAAAGAAAAATGACTCGGCAAAGCGTCGCACTTTATGCCTACGTATTCTCATCAGAGAATGAGAAATCAGAGTCAACGTAGTTCGGCCTACGAAGGGTTATGGGGGAAAGGTTGCTCGCTAGGATATCGCATCCTATGCCTACGTACTTCCACACTGTATGGAAGATCAGAGCAAACGTAGTTCGGGAAACTATGGGTTATCTCCTAAAAGAAGTGTTTTTTATTGTGTTTGCGATTTCAACCGCACTAGAGACTGTGACCTGAGAGTGAATGCGTCGCATGTCACCCAAAGGGTACCATACTAAACATCCCACCTCAGATAGCTTAAGGCTCGTAACGTACGAAAGAAATCATTCATGATTACTGTATCTTAAACTGCTTTGAGATGAGAAGAGAACAGGCCCAACTAGGAGGGAGACTATCAAGTCCTACTGTTATCATGCCATGGATTCATCCTATGGTTGAGGTTTGAACAGGGAACTCCTAGAAGTTGTCATGCATAGGTTTCAACCTAAAAGTCTATCATCAAATCCTTATCAAAGGAAATGAGAGTCCTAAGGGATCATGTCAATGATACACCAAAACAGACAAAGCATCAGCTTAACAGTAAAATGCATGCAATGCAAGTGAGGGAGGAAATGTGTGTGGGGCTTCAGCCTCCACAAGCTCGTCTCAACCTCAAGCCAGTCATGAAATAACAGTAATCATACTGAAAAATAAACAATATGCTATCAAGCAATAAACAGATAAAAGAAAGGAAATGCCATCAGGCAGACAAACCACATGCTTGAGAAAGAAATTATCTAATCTAAGCTCTAATCCTAACCCTAAAACCTGATCAAATCAAATCTAAGCAGAGCCCTAAAGCAAAACCTAAACAAGAGAAATCAATCCCAGTCTTCAAGCTTCAAAGCAAGCTTACCAAAGAAAGGGAGCTAAGTAGGCAGACTCATAGTGTCTTCCTCAGGAAAGCACTAGGAGGCTTATACTCAGGAGTTATATCCTATGTGGCTCAACCACTGTGATCAGTTTACATTCCTCCTCAGGAGAAATTAAACTCACAAGCAGGCTCCAACATCACTGGATACTTAGGAAATCCTAGATGAACTAGTGGAACTAAGTGAATAGACCCATAGGACCTTCCTCAGGAAAGTACTAGGAGGCTTCCACTTAGGAGTTGTATCCCATGTGGCTCAACAATTGTGATCAGTTTACATTCCTCCTCAGGAGAAATTAAACTCACAAGTTGGCTCCAACATCATTGGATACTTAAGAAATCCTAGGTGAACTAGTGGAACTAAGTGAATAGACCCATAGGACCTTCCTCAGGAAAGTACTAGGAGGCTTCCACTTAGGAGTTATATCCCATGTGGCTCAACAACTGTGATCAGTTTACATTCCTCCTCAGGAGAAATTAAACTCACAAGTTGGCTCCAACATCATTGGATACTTAAGAAAGAGGTGAGAAGAAAGAATGAAAGTCATTCATAGTGCCTTCCTCAGGAAAGTACCACGAACTTCCCTCAAACTTCAGGATCTCAAACCTTACAGACAGGGAATAAGCTCCAACCTCTGGGTCTCTGGGCCTTGATCTACAATCTTCTATTCCATGCTCCTTCAACAAGCTCTTCAAAACAAACTAAGCCCCACAACAAATTCCCCAAAGATAAACCCCAGAGACAGACAAATAACCACAGAACAGTCAAAACCAACAGTCAACCTCAGAAAATATCTAAAAATACTAAAACAAGGGGGAAAATTCTAACAATTATTCACAAGGGTCTATAACATCTACCTATAACATCCATATGTACACATACCCAAAAATCAAATCAAAACTCTCTAAAGAAAATGAATTACTTCAATTATGCATAACCTAAACCCTAATTAGGATACCCTAATGCTAACCCAATTAAACTAATCAAATTTTAATCTAAAAATCATGAATTAAATCCTATGGGGAACTATGATTCAATATCTAATCACACCAAAAAGAATGAATTAAAAATCCTAAGGGAAGGCCCTAAAAGAAATTCTACAAAATGAAGCATCAAACTAAACATATTAAAAAGCTATTTAAAAATGAAAAATATACTAAAAATATTAAAAGAAAAAATAAAATGGAATTTTATTTATTTAATATTTTCTAGACATGAATATGAACATGTGAAAAAAACAAGCATTAAAAAAATGATCATTTTTCTATTTTATGTGAATTATTGAAAATGCAAGAAAACATTAAAAATAAAAGAAATGAATTAAAATGGGGGAGGGGGTGAAAACAGCAAAACGCCCAGTTGATTCTCATGATGGGCCCAGGAAGGGGGGTGCGCCTAGCAGGGCGCGCCTGGGCCCAATGGCTACCAGAAAAAACAATTGAAAAAGAAAAAGAAAAAGGACATGAGGACGGTGCAAATAGCATTGGTTTTTTAGGGTTATTCTGAGATGGGCTCTGAATGGAGGGTGCATATAGCAAATAGGGCCTAAGCCCAATCCAGACTTACCACTCAGCTTTCACGCTCAGGGGGGGGATGAGTAAACTGGGAGTGTTTCAGTAATTCACATTTGGGCTTGGCCCAACCGAAACCCTAACCCACACCATCAAGACACAAAACCTATCTTCCTCTCCCACAATCTGAACATTGTTCATCACCTAAACCTAAGACGCCGTTCATCTCCCAACCCTCCTCTCAAACAATCTCTGAAACCCCTCCAAATCCTCTCCAACACCCTCGCCCAGATCAATACCCTAAACAAATAACACTAAACCTCTATTCTCAAAAACAAGAAACCCTATCCTAATGTATGAACGACAATGGATATTGTGAAAAGGGGACAAACCTAAGACGACGCCGTTCTGTGATCTCTTGAAGGTCCCACGAAGGTGCGCTTGAGGAGCAACAATCTTTCTGGGAAGAAAACTGAGGAAGACGAAGACCTTAGAAGCGCGTGGATGATTTGGATGAAGAGATGTTCTTGAGACGTAGTTGAAGTTTTCTGGCGAATTGGTGATGAAGGTCTATGAGTTTCTAGACGAAGATTCAAGTGAATCTGGGCGCGTCTTTGAAGATCTTGATGGCTATCATTGAAGATCTTGAACGGTTTTCTGGGGAATGTTGATGAAGGATCTGAAAAAGCCTTTGAAGGACGATGGAGGTTGAAGGTCCTTGGACACTTGTGATTGAAGAACGATGAAGGTGGATGCGTTCTGGGCAATTGCGATTGAAGAACGATGAAGGTGGATGCGTTCTGGGCAATTGCGATTGAAGAACGATGAAGGTGGATGCGTTCTGGGCAATTGCGATTGAAGAACGATGAAGGTGCGAGGATTTTCTGGAAAAGATTTCTTGAAGAACGAAGGAGATGTGAACGTTCTGGAAAATCTGTTTGAAGTTCCCGACGAAGTGGTTGAGTTCTCCGGCGAGTGGTGATGAAGGTGGACGGAGGAGAAAGATGAAGATCGGAGACGGTCAGAGGTGTTTCTGAGAAATTTCCAGATTCCGGCGAGATCACCAGTTTCCGATGACCGGTACGGTGGATGGGAGTAGTCTGGTCGGCGGCTGCATGGCCGGCGATTGGGGCTCCGGTGTGGGATGTGGGGAGGACAAGTGGCAGGAGGCTGAGAAGGAAGGGGGGCACGTGTGGAGAGAGAGGGAGTAGTGGGACGCGTGTCAGGTTCTTGGGGAGTCTGAAGTGTGGCATGGTGAGTCCTGGTTCGCACGCGTGGATCAGCTTTTATGCTGACAAGTGGCGTCAGCAATTCTGTGGACAAAACGGACAAAAAAACAAATTGAACTCTGGGCCTTCAAAAATTCTCTTCTGGGCCCATACGAAATAAATGGCCAAAAAACCCTAAAAAATACTTGAAAAATTGATTAATAATTCTGAATAACATGCTTAGACCTAATTAAAAAGTAATCAAAGATTAAACCCAACTAACTCTAAAACAATTAACTAAATGAACTCAATTATCCCTAACTAAAAGATTAAATCCTAATGAAATCTAAAAAGTGATTAATATCTAATTAACTCTATTTAAACAAAAAAATGATTAAAACTCTACTAATTTCTATAAAATTCTATTTAATTTCTATAAAATCCTATTAAAATTCTAATAAACTCTACACTATTAATAAAAGAAAAAACTATACTTTCCTATATTATCTAAAACACTTAAAAACAATTTTAAAATCTATTATTCTAAAAATGATTTAAAAAACTATTAAACCAATTAAAACCTATTTAAACTCTAAAAAAATCTATAAAGCTCTAGAAAAAGATTTAAGCTATTTAAAAATGTTAAAAATCTATTTAAATCCTAAAAATGATTAAAAGTCTGATTAAAATCCACAAAGGTCTATTAAGCCCTAAAAATGCAAACAGAGGCCAATAACCAACATAACAGAGCGTGCGACCAGATCAAATCAACCAGTAAACCCCTGGCATCAGAATATTCCCCAGTCACCGTGCAAGTTGAAAATCACCGAGGAGCGCACAATTTCCCGAAAATACAACCCTGATGATCTGGACTGGACCTGCCATATCTAATAGTTGAAACTCAAACTGTAACTCTGATATTCTCTGTCTGTGCACAAATGTCACGTATCTGATATGCGAGTACGAAGTTAAACCACGAGCCAGCTAGGAGAATCGGTTGGTCAAATTTTGGGGTGCAACAGCTGCCCCTATTCAAACGGCTTGAACCTGACTGGGTGACAAGCGAACGGCTCTCAACCAATCAAGGTGCGAGACGGTTGAATACCGGTAAACCCGAAAATTTGCCAACTGCGCGAGCACATGATACTCTGCGGAGAACAAACCTTCGAACACTGCAGCACTAGCTGCTCAACAACTAGCTGGAGAAATATCGATCTGACATCGCCGTCAGTTATCCACATTAAATTCTTCTGACATTGTCACCAAAACACCCAACATCGCTGCTGGAAGACTAAACCTGATGTCGCCGTCGAACAATCAAAATACCCCGCATCGCCGCTGGAGAGAATACAATACTGAACAAAATACCCCGCATCGCCGCTGGAGAACTACATCTGACATCGCCGTCGGACAATCGAAATACCCCGCATCGCCGCTGGAGAACTACGTCAATCAAAATACCCCGCATCGCCGCTGGAGAACTGAATCTGACATCGCCGTCGGAAACAAACATCACTCTGAGAGACACTCGACATCGCCGTCGTACAAACATCATCTCTGCTGGGGATTTAAAGAGTTTGACATCGCCGTCAAACAACATCCAACATCGCCGCCGGACACAAACATTCAACCTCGCCGTCGAACAAACATTCAACCTCGCCGTCGAATAAACATCCAACCTCGCCGTCGAACAAACATTCAACCTCGCCGTCGAACAAACATCCAACCTCGCCGCCGGACACATTCAACATCGCCGTCGAACCAATCATAATCTGACATCGCCGTCAAACAAACATTCAACCTCGCCGTCAAACAAACATCCAACCTCGCCACCGGACACATTCAACATCGCCGTCGAACCAATCATAATCTGACCTCGCCGTCAAACAAACATTCAACCTCGCCGTCGAACAAACATCCAACCTCGCCGCCGGACACATTCAACATCATCGTCGAACCAATCATAATCTGACCTCGCCGTCAAACAAACATTCAACCTCGTCGTCGAACAAACATCCAACCTCGCCGCCGGACACATTCAACATCGCCGTCGAACCAATCATAATCTGACCTCGGGTCCACCCCTGGTAAATGGAACAAAAGGTACACTTGCGTATTTGAAACTACTCCGCTGGGAATGAGAGACCTAACCGAGCATACTCTGATCTGGGGTTCACCCTCAGAACCATAACGAACATCGGAATACTACTGCATACTGCCCACCGTAGAACTTCAATCATCAAAGACATATGAAACCCTGGCCCCTGGCCACTTCCAGCTTCAGCTAGAAAAGATCTTCAAGTACTCCTGAAGATGGTATCCTTGGCCTCCAAGGATATAATCCTTGCCCGTCGGCGATTCCAGCTTCAGCTAGAACAGATCTTCAAGTATTTCTGAAGATAAACATCCTTGACCTTCAAGGATGTAAACTTTTCCCGTCGGCAACTCTGCAGGAGGTATCTTCGACTTCAGTCTGAAGAAATGGTCCTTGGCCTTCAAGGATACATGGATATGCCTTCAGGCAACTCCACCTCTGCTATAGAGCATCCGTGACTTCAGTCAGGGATATACTTCGGCCTTCAGTCCGAACAATGAATCCTAGGTCATTCATGACCTTGGGGATAACCTTGCCTTCAGGCACCTTCGCTTCAGCTTGGGAAATCTATGACTTCAGTCAGAGAAATGGTATCCTGAGCCATTCATGACTCTACGGGGATTCAAACACTTTGCCTTCAGGCAAAACTCCGCTTCAGCTGGAGGAACATCTTCGACTTCAGTCGGAAGAAATGCTATTTACTTGATCGCAATCAATCATCACCTCAGGACAACTGACTTGGTCTTCAGACCAACACGGATCACTCTACGAACTCTGGAACCTTGTCTTCAGCCACCCGTTGATTCATCAACCCGGAAATCTGAATTCACAGGAACCTCTGATACCGCCTTCAGGCGCTTACGAAGTCAATCTTCATATTAGACATCACTGTTAGAGCAAACATATCACGCTGCTAAGGGCTTCAAGAATCATCTTGAACAAACAATCAGTCGGGCACCTTCAAGAATCATCCTGAACTGATAACCTTTCTGGAGACTTTATCCTGCTGGGTATTCCAGGAATCTTCCTGGGCAACTCTTGCTGGGGGACGCTACTGGGAGCTCAAGCATCACACTAGGCGAACAACTCGGGAAACTGCGCTGAAGTCTTAAGAATCATCTTAAGCAAACGGCCCTGCTGAGGAATTCAAGAATCGTCTTGAACTGAAGACTTCGCTGGGGATCTCAAAAATCGTCTTGAGCGAGCGACCGTGGGGGTTACACCGGGGTCTTGAGAATCATCTTAGGAAAGCGACCTCGTTGGGGAGAATATCAGGAATCGTCCTGAGCAACTGGTCTCTTGGTGGAACACCTGTAAAACAAGAATGATAGTAACCTAGATCATGCTTATGATGCGTATGCTTCTGCGCCATGCTCCACATGGTGGGAATGCTATGCGTTTATGCTAAATGCTATGCAATCATGCACAATGATGCGATCCCGTCAGCAAAATAAATGCCGAAGGGGAGATTCTCCTGTCAAGGAGAAAGAACTACTCAGATAGAGGAATCATCCTGCTGAGAAGAACGTGGACACGCCAATATCAACCGGACTCTGTCTGGGGAATTGATCTTCCGTGGACTGCTGCAGGGAAAACAACTTCAGTTGACTGCTGCAGGGGAACGAAGCTCTACGAGAACCTGGACCTGCTGACAGAAAGCGATACCAATCGCGTGAATAAACTGCGTGTCCGTCTCGGCTACTCTTTTGGGGATAACCACTCCGTGGGGAAACAATTTCAGCTGCTCAACACTCCACTGGGGAAAACCAATCATGATCTGATCAACTTTCAAGGACTCGACCCTCCTGGACATCTGCAAACTCGGCTGAGGAAGGAGAAGTCATTCTGCTTCGCTGGAGAGAGTGCGACTCTGGGGAAAATACAGCATCAGCTGCTCAACATCTGCTAGGGAAAATCCACTCAAGGTCCCAACTACTTCCAAGGATTCGGCTCTCTTGGGGGGTCTGCGGACTCGGCCGGGGAGAGAGAAATCATTCTACTTCACTGGTGAGTACGACTCTGATGAGGAATTTCAATTCCACTGGGGAAGAAAGAATCATCTGACTTCGGGGGGAGAGTACAACTCTGCAGGGGAATACAACATCAGCTGCTCCAACACTCTACTGGGGAAGAGGGAATCATCCGACTTCGGGAGAGAATACGGCTCTGGTGGGGAATCCCAATTCCGCTGGAGACTTCAGTCTGGTACCATCAGTTACTGCATCTTTTGGCGTACGAATAATTTCCTGCGAAACCTGCACTTGTGACCCGGTGCTGGGGAAGACACCTGCTGCGGCGACTTTACTGGGGAAAACACGAGCCTCGGTACCCGAACATTTCTATGAAACCTGCACTTGTGACCCGGTGCTGGGGGGGGGTACGAGCTTCGGCCCTTGAATCAGCTGATGAGGTGACGTTCCTTCAGGATGCGTCTGCTTGGGGAAGAGAATCATCTCTGCCTGGGGAGACATATCAATGCTCACTATCTTACGCTCAGATTCTATGGAGGAGAGACTACTGAACTCTGCTGGAGAAGGAGGACTCGCCCTGCTTCGGGGATATCAATCCTGGTCTGCTGAGGGTAATCTTGACCCTAATCTGATGAGGGATAAACGCCATCTCGATCTGCTGCAGTCTCAAACTGCACATGGGGAACGACCTCAAACCGTACATCTCTGCTGAGAAACGATCCTGGTTCAACAACGTCAACACGGGGAATACAGGCTACCAATCATGGAGTCAAGTAACAGGTTATGCTGTAGGATAGCAATCCAATGATCGCAAGGCTTCTTCAGAAGGTTCAGGTTTTGGCAGGGTAATGACACGATTCCACGATACTCAACTCTTGCTAGGGTGAACAAACTCATTTGAACAACTTGCCCCAGCGCCGTTCATCTTGCCCCAATCCGACTTTTGGGACTAATTCATCCTGAATCGAAAACAACTGGCAGCAAGACAATCTTCAGAGGGCTTGCCCCAACACCTGCACGACAGAAGGATTCATCCTCCACTAATCAACTCTCAGCATGGTCGGCTTCAATATCTCTGAAGTAGTTTGCCCCTGATCGAGCGATGAGCGACTCAACATGCCCTGATTGAACACTGGAGGGATCTGCCCCCAAATCGCAAGAACTCTGGATAACTGCCCCTGATTGGGTCTCGAGAAGATTCACTTCCGATCAACCGCTTCTTGCATAAACTGCCCCATAACCAACTGATACTCCGGGGCTTGTCCTCAGACAAACTGATTCCAAACTCACAGGAAGTCATTGCCCCAAATTCACAGGGCTTCACAGCATACCATTCTGATCCAGACCTCTGACGACTTAGTCCTGATTGACTATTCCCTGTTGAAGTTCCCTCGTATCAGCTACTAACCTGCAATTAGAATTGTTTATTCACGAATGGTAATTTTAATGCAGTGTTCATGCAAATTTCGAAAAAATGTACTGTCACTCATTTACGTGCCATGCTAGTGAGTGACGAATGAACCAAAGAGTTCAAACGTAGTGCCGATGTGATCAGTGAAAAATACCATAAGGATATGATTAGTAAATCATGAAGGAGTCAGGTTACTCAACCTTATCGTAATGCGCTCTCAGAATAAACCCTGCCTCAATTAGGTCTTTTAAGGGTTGTATCGTGGTCGGGTTCACGGTTCGTGAAACAAAGGATATTTAGCTCAAATTATGATTTGTACCCACCCCTTCTACGTGATGATCTCCGATCCTAAAGTTCAGCTAACTTAGCTCGAGCGCTCGCCTCTTCGAGAGGTGTGTTGAACATTGGGAACAACTGGTTAAAGAATTCACAGGGTGTTTTGGAGTGACAGTTACTCCTTTTTCGTTTTTGGTGTCTGTATCTACACGACTTTGTCCTTGTTTGAGGATTTTTCTCTTTTATAATCCTTTCATTTTTTTTTTGATTCCCTAATTTTTGCCTGGACTGACTCCTTTTGAGTTCTTTTCGATTTTTCTTTTGAAGTCCAGCGGGATGCCCTGATTTTTTTGCCTAAGTATTTGCTTTCTAGCTTTTTTCCTTTTTTACTTAGCGGGCTTTCTTATTCCCTTTTTTTGGAACGAGTCGTGCGACACTGGCTGTCTTGATTGCTCCGAAAGGATTATAACCGTCTCACTCCTGATTGGTGAGGTTTAACCATTGTGGTTGATGAGGTACGACCTCTGGAGAGGAATATGATGTGATTGGTCCTCGAAGGACAACACTCCTCTATAAGACTTGAACGCTCGATCAAGCTAACTGACAACTACCCTGCCCCGGGTTAAGATGTGAGGGTTAAAAAGTCCGAAAGAAACTCCTACTTCTCGGCTCGAAGTGGTTAACAAGGGATTCTCTTCCTTATCTCTCCGGTGTTTAGGGGATTTGAAACAATGCCTTGTACGTCATCGGCAAGGTTTTATCTGAACGCATACGATCATCGGTTATGAGTATTCAGTTTCATCATCCTCCCTCCACTCATCGCTAATCATAGTAATAAAGTGGAGTAAATAAAATGCAAGTGTCAGTGCAATGCAGTAAATGAGTGACAACGACATAACTAATTCAGAAAAATGCATAGTCACTTTATTAATATTACCATTCGAAACATACAATGTTTAACAGCAAGTAGTAACTAACAGAAAAGAAACTACAAATGCAAATGGTAAAAAGTCCGAGGACTGCCAATGCTGAGGACGTCTGCCTGTCTGGACCACCAGCTTCTGGAAATAACCCTCTGAATCTACGAGCTCAAACAGCTGAGAGGTTGTCACGTACAACCAAAACTCCGTCTGGAAAGGAAATACACCCTTGGTCGATCAATTGTTGCACTTTCGCCTGGAAAGCCTTGCAATCTTCAGTTGAATGCCCCGGAGATCCACCATGGTAATCGCACTGAGCATGAGGATTGTACCCTGGAGGGTAAAGTTCTGGCACGGGCTTGAGAGCTTTCGGTTCCACCAAAGAATTCTGAATCAAGTGTGGCAGAATCTGGCTATACGGCACAGGCACTGGATGGAAAGAAGCATTCCTTTGTTCTAAGTGGTTGCAAGGTCTCTTGTGATCCTGGTGTTGGTATTCTTTTCGCCAAGGAGTAAGGGGTCGTCGTTTCTGAGTGGCAATGGTCCCTTGTTTAGGCGCTTGCGTCCTTGAGCTTGATCCAGGTAGAAACTGCGAGCGAGGCGATTCAGTCACCAAAGGTCGCGGGACATATTCGAGATCTTTCTCAGCTTCAGGCAAAGGAGTGGAATCATTCACTTCTTCTGCAGGGTACGAGATGAACTTTCCCGATACTCTCATGCCGCCCAGCACAAACCTAATTGTCCTTGAGTCAATAAGGTCTTGAATCTTATTCTTGAGAGCCTTACATGTTTCAACATGGTGCCCCGGTGCTCCTGAGTGGAAATCACAACGGTGTGTTGAGATCAACGTCTGGTGACACGTCACCTGGTGGATCCGAGGTCCGAAGCTTGAGAACGCGATTCTGAACCAACAGCGGAAACAGCTGGGCATAACTCACAGGTATTGGGTCCACAGCTCTATCAAGTAGCTTCTTCTTTTGATTATGACCTTCAGGGTTATTCTGAGATGTCTGGCACGGCTGCTGACGAGACATACCTCGAGCTTCATGCTGTGTAGAGGATCTATGAGGTCCACTTGGCTTCAGCACAGGTGGCACTGGCGGCAATGGGGGAAACACTTTGGTCTCCTCCTTGGGTGCTTGACCACTCTCCTTTTTTAGCATACTTCTCACCACTCCCATGAGAAAGCTCAACTGATTCTGCAGCTGCTGATTCTCCTCTCTGAGTACTTACTGGTCCAGACGCACTGCCTGTATGTCATTCATGACCTGCCCCAGCTGGCTTTGGATTCTCCCCAACTCAGCTTGTACCTGCTCCATTAGTCTGAGCTGCTTGATTCTGAGTCACACCTGCAAACACAAGGGTTAGAAGACAAGCCCCGACTTCTGTCATGCAAGATGAATTATGCTAATGCCATGGGTGTCTGTACGTTTAGGAGATCACCCATAATTCTGGTGTCAACGTGCCAACATAGTGTCAATGCAGTGATAAGACTGGATCCATTCATGGAAGAAAATATCTCATATTGCTCGGGACACCAGAATCAGGGTACGAAACGCGCCTGCAGCACAGACACATGCTAATGGGATGCAAAAATGGATATGCAAACTAATGCAAAATGCAGGCATGCCATAATATATCCAGGTAGCTGTTGTGGGGATTCTGGGTCAATAATCACTGACGAGAAGAAAACCCCGGTGTAGGACCCCTAATCTGATCTGCTAGGAACGACCTTCTGACAGGACCATAATCAAAATTCTGCTCTGTCGAGAACAAATGTCTGACGATAAGGACCCCGGGTGTATGATCGAGAAATATCTGCTGATGAAGTCTTCAGACCCCAAATCAAAAATCTGCCATGTCAAGAACAAACACACAGCTGCTGATGAGATCTTCAGACCCCACTCAAAATCTGCCCTATCAAGAACAAACAACATCTGCTGATGAGATCTTCAGACCCCACTCAAAATCTGCTCCATCCAGGACAAACCTCTGATGACAATACTCTGATCGAAACCTGCTCTATCAGGAACAGACATACACCCGATGATACAATCCTCTGATCAAAAACCTGCTCTGTCAAGAACAGTCAAATCTGCAACTGAGAACCCTGATATCAACATAACTGATTCACTGTCAAGAAAACCAGGTAGTCTGAAGGTATAAGTTTCCTGCAATATCCCAATCCCACTCACAGGTATGGACCTAATTCACGGACAAAGGTACGGCATCCTATGCGGTCATCAGCGTCACAGACTTTCATGAGTGACGATACGATTCCCAGAAGGAGTGGCATCATCAAGTCATGAAGAGGCCTCACTTAGCTGACTTCCAAATGATCGGTCCCCAGAGTCGACAATCCTCACGTCTGGACTCCCCTCAGATCCTCAGGACCGGAAAGGAGCACCTCTGCAAGAATCTCGTCTGAGCGCAGATTTTCGTAGGGAACTGTGCCTGCTCAGCAGACAGGTTCGTCTACTACTTCTCCGCAACTATATCTAGGTGTATACTCAAGCCCAGGTCTGGCTTCTCACTCATAGTAACATCCCTCTCCCATAGCAGCACAGATAATCATATCAAACTGGAAATAAAATGCGGGAAATAAAGTGCGAGAAGTAAAAATGCGATAAATAAACGCAACCCAACAAGCAAACATACACGCGCTAGGATTGACTCGCGTAGGGGATGGGAAACGGTCCCAGCATAAGGGATGGGAAAAGTCCCTAGATGCTATAAGTCCCCAGCAGAGTCGCCAGCTGTCGCTTGCGCGAAAATAAGGTGCCGGCATGACAGAAGAGTCGCCACCTTTCGTTATTTATCCCTCAGAGCGGGAAAGGAAATGATCGGAAAAACCTGACGAATACGGGTAAGACAAGGTCATCGCAACCATTGTCTGGGTTCGGGAGTCGGTTACGCAAGGGGAAGGTATTAGCACCCCTCACGTCCGTCGTACTCGACGGGATCCACGCTTGTTTGTTTACTTGGACGGGTTGGTTATAATCTATCTACCTATCAAGGCTGGCTGAAAAAGAAAAGAAAAATGACTCGGCAAAGCGTCGCACTTTATGCCTACGTATTCTCATCAGAGAATGAGAAATCAGAGTCAACGTAGTTCGGCCTACGAAGGGTTATGGGGGAAAGGTTGCTCGCTAGGATATCGCATCCTATACCTACGTACTTCCACACTGTATGGAATATCAGAGCAAACGTAGTTCGGGAAACTACGGGTTATCTCCTAAAAGAAGTGTTTTTTATTGTGTTTGCGATTTCAACCGCACTAGAGACTGTGACCTGAGAGTGAATGCGTCGCATGTCACCCAAAGGGTACCATACTAAACATCCCACCTCAGATAGCTTAAGGCTCGTAACGTACGAAAGAAATCATTCATGATTACTGTATCTTAAACTGCTTTGAGATGAGAAGAGAACAGGCCCAACTAGGAGGAAGACTATCAAGTCCTACTGTTATCATGCCATGGATTCATCCTATGGTTGAGGTTTGAACAGGGAACTCCTAGAAGTTGTCATGCATAGGTTTCAACCTAAAAGTCTATCATCAAATCCTTATCAAAGGAAATGAGAGTCCTAAGGGATCATGTCAATGATACACCAAAACAGACAAAGCATCAGCTTAACAGTAAAATGCATGCAATGCAAGTGAGGGAGGAAATGTGTGTGGGGCTTCAGCCTCCACAAGCTCGTCTCAACCTCAAGCCAGTCATGAAATAACAGTAATCATACTGAAAAATAAACAATATGCTATCAAGCAATAAACAGATAAAAGAAAGGAAATGCCATCAGGCAGACAAACCACATGCTTGAGAAAGAAATCATCTAATCTAAGCTCTAATCCTAACCCTAAAACCTGATCAAATCAAATCTAAGCAGAGCCCTAAAGCAAAACCTAAACAAGAGAAATCAATCCCAGTCTTCAAGCTTCAAATCAAGCTTACCAAAGAAAGGGAGCTAAGTAGGCAGACTCATAGTGTCTTCCTCAGGAAAGCACTAGGAGGCTTATACTCAGGAGTTATATCCTATGTGGCTCAACCACTGTGATCAGTTTACATTCCTCCTCAGGAGAAATTAAACTCACAAGCAGGCTCCAACATCACTGGATACTTAGGAAATCCTAGATGAACTAGTGAAACTAAGTGAATAGACCCATAGGACCTTCCTCAGGAAAGTACTAGGAGGCTTCCACTTAGGAGTTGTATCCCATGTGGCTCAACAACTGTGATCAGTTTACATTCCTCCTCAGGAGAAATTAAACTCACAAGTTGGCTCCAACATCATTGGATACTTAAGAAATCCTAGGTGAACTAGTGGAACTAAGTGAATAGACCCATAAGACCTTCCTCAGGAAAGTACTAGGAGGCTTCCACTTAGGAGTTGTATCCCATGTGGCTCAACAACTGTGATCAGTTTACATTCCTCCTCAGGAGAAATTAAACTCACAAGTTGGCTCCAACATCATTGGATACTTAAGAAAGAGGTGAGAAGAAAGAATGAAAGTCATTCATAGTGCCTTCCTTAGGAAAGTACCACGAACTTCACTCAAACTTCAGGATCTCAAACCTTACAGACAGGGAATAAGCTCCAACCTCTGGGTCTCTGGGCCTTGATCTACAATCTTCTATTCCATGCTCCTTCAACAAGCTCTTCAAAACAAACTAAGCCCCACAACAAATTCCCCAAAGATAAACCCCAGAGACAGACAAATAACCACAGAACAGTCAAAACCAACAGTCAACCTCAGAAAATATCTAAAAATACTAAAACAAGGGGGAAAATTCTAACAATTATTCACAAGGGTCTATAACATCTACCCATAACATCCATATGTACACATACCCAAAAATCAAATCAAAACTCTCTAAAGAAAATGAATTACTTCAATTATGCATAACCTAAACCCTAATTAGGATACCCTAATGCTAACCCAATTAAACTAATCAAATTTTAATCTAAAAATCATGAATTAAATCCTATGGGGAACTATGATTCAATATCTAATCACACCAAAAAGAATGAATTAAAAATCCTAAGGGAAGGCCCTAAAAGAAATTCTACAAAATGAAGCATCAAACTAAACATATTAAAAAGCTATTTAAAAATGAAAAATATACTAAAAATATTAAAAGAAAAAATAAAATGGAATTTTATTTATTTAATATTTTCTAGACATGAATATGAACATGTGAAAAAAACAAGCATTAAAAAAATGATCATTTTTCTATTTTATGTGAATTATTGAAAATGCAAGAAAACATTAAAAATAAAAGAAATGAATTAAAATGGGGGAGGGGGGTGAAAACAGCAAAACGCCCAGTTGATTCTCATGATGGGCCCAGGAAGGGGGGTGCGCCTAGCAGGGCGCGCCTGGGCCCAATGGCTACCAGAAAAAACAATTGAAAAATAAAAAGAAAAAGGACATGAGGACGGTGCAAATAGCATTGGTTTTTTAGGGTTATTCTGAGATGGGCTCTGAATGGAGGGTGCATATAGCAAATAGGGCCTAAGCCCAATCCAGACTTACCACTCAGCTTTCACGCTCAGGGGGGGGGGGGATGAGTAAACTGGGAGTGTTTCAGCAATTCACATTTGGGCTTGGCCCAACCGAAACCCTAACCCACACCAACAAATAACACTAAACCTCTATTCTCAAAAACAAGAAACCCTATCCTAATGTATGAACGTCAATGGATATTGTGAAAAGGGGACAAACCTGAGACGACGCCGTTCTGTGATCTCTTGAAGGTTCCACGAAGGTGCGCTTGAGGAGCAACAATCTTTCTGGGAAGAAAACTGAGGAAGACGAAGACCTTAGAAGCGCGTGGATGATTTGGATGAAGAGATGTTCTTGAGACGTAGTTGAAGTTTTCTGGCGAATTGGTGATGAAGGTCCATGAGTTTCTGGACGAAGATTCAAGTGAATCTGGGCGCGTCTTTGAAGATCTTGATGGCTATCATTGAAGATCTTGAACGGTTTTCTGGGGAATGTTGATGAAGGATCTGGAAAAGCCTTTGAAGGACGATGGAGGTTGAAGGTCCTTGGACACTTGTGATTGAAGAACGATGAAGGTGGATGCGTTCTGGGCAATTGCGATTGAAGAACGATGAAGGTGGATGCGTTCTGGGCAATTGCGATTGAAGAACGATGAAGGTGCGAGGATTTTCTGGAAAAGATTTCTTGAAGAACGAAGGAGATGTGAACGTTCTGGAAAATCTGTTTGAAGTTCCCGGCGAAGTGGTTGAGTTCTCCGGCGAGTGGTGATGAAGGTGGACGGAGGAGAAAGATGAAGATCGGAGACGGTCAGAGGTGTTTCTGGGAAATTTCCAGATTCCGGCGAGATCACCAGTTTCCGATGACCGGTACGGTGGATGGGAGTAGTCTGGTCGGCGGCTGCATGGCCGGCGATTGGGGCTCCGGTGTGGGATGTGGGGAGGACAAGTGGCAAGAGGCTGAGAAGGAAGGGGGGCACGTGTGGAGAGAGAGGGAGTAGTGGGACGCGTGTCAGGTTCTTGGGGAGTCTGAAGTGTGGCATGGTGAGTCCTGGTTCGCACGCGTGGATCAGCTTTTATGCTGACAAGTGGCGTCAGCAATTCTGTGGACAAAACGGACAAAAAAACAAATTGAACTCTGGGCCTTCAAAAATTCTCTTCTGGGCCCATACGAAATAAATGGCCAAAAAACCCTAAAAAATACTTGAAAAATTGATTAATAATTCTGAATAACATGCTTAGACCTAATTAAAAAGTAATCAAAGATTAAACCCAACTAACTCTAAAACAATTAACTAAATGAACTCAATTATCCCTAACTAAAAGATTAAATCCTAATGAAATCTAAAAAGTGATTAATATCTAATTAACTCTATTTAAACAAAAAAATGATTAAAACTCTACTAATTTCTATAAAATTCTATTTAATTTCTATAAAATCCTATTAAAATTCTAATAAACTCTACACTATTAATAAAAGAAAAAACTATACTTTCCTATATTATATAAAACACTTAAAAACAATTTTAAAATCTATTATTCTAAAAATGATTTAAAAAACTATTAAACCAATTAAAACCTATTTAAACTCTAAAAAAATCTATAAAGCTCTAGAAAAAGATTTAAGCTATTTAAAAATGTTAAAAATCTATTTAAATCCTAAAAATGATTAAAAGTCTGATTAAAATCCACAAAGGTCTATTAAGCCCTAAAAATGCAAACAGAGGCCAATAACCAACATAACAGAGCGTGCGACCAGATCAGATCAACCAGTAAACCCCTGGCATCAGAATATTCCCCAGTCACTGTCGCGGTGAAAATCGGATACCAAACTATTGATTAGTTTGAATCGTTAATTCATTTTGCAACCGAACTTTGATTTGTCCAAAGGAAGGGATAAAGATCGAAATTCCCACAATGCAATGCAAATGCAAGGTTTAGAGAGTTATAGGTTCGGGGGTTGGTTAAACTTAGGGAAGGTACTAGCATCCTAAGTTTCTGTAGTACTCTACAGGAACCTCTTGTTTTATGTTTGTTTATTGCTAAGTGTTTATCTGCTTAAGGGTTGAAAGACCCTAGGGGTTTATTTCTAAGTATACTCGATAAGGTATCGCACCTTGTGCCTACATATCCTTACGGGAGTGGAATCAGAGTATGTTGTAGTTCGCCCTAAAGGGTTAGAGGAGTTCTTTGACTGTGGTCAAAGTTCCTACGGGCTTAGGGTAGTTGTTTTGATTGGGTTTAGGAGAAGAGATGAGTCTTCATTTTAAGGGAGAGATAACCACCACAAATGTAAAGGAGAAGGGTTGTAGGAAATGGTCTTTGCATCGTCTTAAGAGAAGGTCTTACATACTCGGATGGTCGCCAAGCATGCCTTTGTCGCTCTTAAGGCAAAGTCCCTACATGTTTGATTGTATTGTTGTGGGGGCGGAGATTATATCTCGCTTAAGATGATTAACATCTATTCTCTATTTGTGTTTGAAAAAGTTGTATTGTTTGATTGTTTGTTTCTATGTGGTGAAGATAAAGAACAGTCCTTCCTATGGGGTAGGATCTATCCTAAGTGATCAACTTGAATGGGATCAAGGATCAAGTGGGAGCATGATGCATATGAAGTGCAACTACACACAATGTTGCATTATGTGTAGGTTTTTCCTTTGGACGGAATGCGATGCGATAAGAGTAAATATGATAATGTTAAATAGCTGTAAGGTAAATTGCGGAAAAATAAACCATACACATACGCATGAAAGCGCTAGGTGAGTGTGTGAGTTGTGGATAAAAGCGGAAATAAAGCATACGCATGAAAGCGCTAAGTGTAAGTGCGAGTGTCGTGAAGTGCACGAGTTTTACGATGTTGGTTGAAAGTTGATTTGATTTTGGATGAAAAGTTGATTTTAATGAAAAAAGTGATTGGGCCTTATTATTTAAGAGAAGAATTGTATTTGATTTCTAGTAAAAGTTAAGTTAATTATATTAATTAAATGGAAGGTTTTATTATTAATTAGACAAATTTGTAGATGTAACTTAATTATAAAAGATTAAATATTATAGTGAATAACTAATATTTTTTAAAGTTATTAAGTTGATTTGAAAAAAAGGCTAATTAAAGTTTATTAACAAAATGAGTTAATTTGAATTAATTTTATTAATAATCAAGTAGAGATTTTTATTTGAGAAAATGGTGATTTAAATGGAATGGTTATTGGGGTTGATGACTAAATTAAATAAATAATAAAATTGTTGGGTAAATTGAGATAAAGAGAAACAAATTAATTAGAAGGGTTAATTTAAAAGATTATTTTAATAAAACGGTTGATTAAAGGTTAATTATTGGTTAATTAATTAATTAAAATGATTATTAGATTGGTTAAGTTGATTAACGATGGATTAGAGGTGTTTAGTGGTGTGTTATGTGGTGTGTTTAGCAGCAAATTACATAAACAATTCAGAAAAACAGTGAGAAACCCTAAGTTCCCCTTTCCCAAATGTTCCATCGTTAGCCCGCCTCTCTCTTGGCGCCGCGGTCGTTTCCCTCCTCCTTCTCTCGCTTCTTCCTTCGCTTCTCTTCTCTTCGTTTCTGTTCTTCTTTCTTTACGCTGAAAACAATATATAGAACAAGCGAAACAAAAATTATGTTAACAGCAAACAAGCTCACGGTGTGAATGGTTTTGTAGGTGGTTCCGATGACGGCGACGAAAAGGGCTGGACGGAAGTGTTGAAAGGATTCGCGGCCGTTGACGGCTGATGATTTGCGATGAGGATGTGGTTTAGACGGGAGCTCCGGTGGTGGAAATGACGGTTCTTCCGGTGAATTCGCGGTCGACAGCGGAGGTTTTGACGAAAAGGAGTTAAGTTCTTCTAATCCTCTTTCTGGTTTCTTCGAATTTGGGAATTTGATGGTAATTCTATCTCTGATTGTTTGTGGTTGCCTTTTTTCGAATGTTGGAGTAGGGATTTTTGTGAATGGATTCGAATCTGTTAGGGTTTTTTGATTGGGATTTTTGTGTGTATCAGTTCTTGTGTATCGATTCCCCTTTTATAATCGAGTCTTGAGTTTTGGATTGAATGCCATTATGAATACCTTCCGAATTTGCTTGGGCATGTCTGTGAACTTATTAAGGATATTCCATTTTCGGGCTGAATCAAATTGAAACTTTCCCATTTTTCAAATGATTGTAGTAATGATTCGCTTAAATGATTTTCAGATCTCCGGTTCAAATGAGATAGGATTTGATTCTGAATCCTCTGTTATTCCAAGAATATTCTCTAATCGATTGTTTTTCTGACTTGGCAGGTACAGGTGGCTTTGGGCCAAAAGAAGGAATAGAGGCTTTGCGTTTGGTGCGTGTATCAGAAAAAACTGGTGACGAGGAGCAGCGGTAGCAGGTGTTTGCAGGGTAAACTTTCCAACCTCTATCTCTATTTCTCTGGTTCGAACTGGTATGCGTTTACCGTCTCGTGCTATGAATTGCTTTTCTTATCAATTCCATTCATGCAGTTTTCTTTTGTAATATTGATAGGTTATACGAAGTGGTCATATGGACTTCCTTCAAAGCCAATGCAAAGGTGGTTCGTTCACATATCCTGCGGGAAGGTATCGTCGATAATGCCGGCAACTGGCAGCACCTGCTCAGGCCTCTTGTAGCTGAAGTTTTTGAAGGTTGTCGTTGGGGATAGTCCGTTCAACAACCTGATATGTGGCGTCCTTTGTGCCTCATAGCAATAGTCTCTTTTGAAATGTAAAATATAGTTGGTATGCTGCTGTAATGGTACTGTAGTGTCGTTTTCTTGTTATGCAGGTCGTGGAGGCTTGGCAATTATAAAGGGTGCACCCCTCGTGTGTTGGCTTTCATTTTTTGTCTATTATCTGGTTTGAGGGGCTCGCTGGACTTGAGCCATTGCTTGATGAGGAAACAAAATGTGGTTGTCTGTGGAAGCCAAAACCCATCAAGAAGTAATCAATTGGTATCATCATGGAGTTTGGGTGTTCTTCTATTATTAGTGAGCCACAGGCTTGAACCTCAACAAGTGCACAGATTTTGCTGTCCATTTGTACTCACGTGAATAGACTCGGCATGAAATGGACCACTCTCCTCTGCAACTATAGGTGTCCTGTATTGCATGTTCTTTAGTCCCTCACTGAGGTCGCGCCTTGCATTAACTGCTTGAAGAAAACGCGTGACATTCAAACTTCTCCTTTCACCCAAAAGTCCTCGGCAGGTTAGTTCCAACTCTGATTCCTCGATACTGTATCTAAGCTTCTTACTGTAATAACATTGTAAGAGGCATTCCTTCTCCTGTGATGTTCTCTCTTCCCCAAATTGCTTTTCGATTCTCTCCAAAAAATGTTTGTTCCTTGCTGTCAACGTAGTCGTTCGTGTGCACCTGTTACGGAGGCATAGTTTCGTGTAGCTTTAGTGTTATACCATCGAAGCGAGTTCCTTATACATCTTACCATCGCTATTGTTTAATTTTGGTTTTGACGGTTACTTTGAACTTGCTACCTTCGCTTTATGTTCTAATTGATTGGTTATTTGTTTTCCGCAGGTGTACACATGAAGCAGGTTAGTGCGCGAGGGCCTTCAGGACTAGCGTAGCATGAGCTTTGGTCGTATGATCTGCGGTAATTAACAACCTTGTAAAAAAACTGTTGATGTTGTTGTCGCCTTACATTCCATTCATTCCTTGAGAACTTTAAGGTGCAGGTGTTTCTTCTTACAGTTCCCTCTTACGAATAGCACTCCTAGATTAACGGTTGCGATCATTAGGAGCAGACTTCGTGGGAGAGTTGATACCACCAAATGATACTTGCCCTCCGGCCAAGCTTTCTCGTAACTGGAGCTGCGACCAGGGATATAATAAAACCGGAAGTATATAAAGTAGAGGTATATGCAGAAATGCCCTGATTATTATACTTGCGATAGCTGTTTTCAAGTGCTGAAGGTTTGTTGTTAACGGGATGCTTTCGGGTTCGGACATGTAGCTACAGTTGGTACTGGGATGGTTGAGTGCCTTGAGAATTTTCATGAATGATTTCAAGAACTGTTGAGTTTGGTTTATTCTACGAATCCCTCCTCGTCCTTATAATATTGAGTCTTTCGTTCTTGGTTTAATATATTTCTTTATCATCTACAGGGAGCGCTGCCCTCGAGCTGCCGAGACAAAGGAATGTGGGTTTGATGCTGTGGGCACAACGTGCGCAGGATGTACTTGGATGCTCATAATATTGCAAGTTGATAGTCGCATGCATTTGTGGTCAGACTCTTTGTAGTTTTGATTTTATTTTACAATCCACTGTATTGCAATGGTCTGTAACATGAAATTATGGTTATTGCAGCAAGCAGGGATTTGCTTTGGTTGGCGAGGTACGGGAAGGTTCGGCACGAAACGTTTTTTTTTTGTGCCAGCTGTAAAAGTATTAATCCTGTCATCTTGCAATGTCGTCCCATCATAGTCACCATAAGCACAACTTTGTGCTCCGAGAGTATTAGACCTTGAGAAGCCGTCATCTTGGATGTTCGGGTAATCACGCTCTTGCTAGAGTATGCCTCGAATATACACATCATTAAATTGTGGCGGTGTAACAGTTGAAAACAAGAACCGTACACATCGTCTGGAAGTAGGATGAATGGTGCTTTCGGCAAGTCTCATGAAGCTTATGAACTTTATGTCTCCTCCTTGAATTCTAGTTGAATTTTGACTCATTTGCAAGTTTTTTTCAATGTAAATCTCTAGACATAGTATTATGAACTTGTGACGTTTCTTGTAAATCCTGTCCCATGAATAAAGTAGCAGCCTTGCAGTTGTATGGCTGAGTTTTCCTTAATATACACACTTCTAAATATCCAGCCTTGAAGCTTGAACAAACTTGGACCTGTCTAATGTGATGATGAATTGACCTTCCATATTGAGTAACTTTGAATGTATTGTCCTGAATTGGTGCTTGAATTGGAAAAATGATTTCACTTGTGAACCATGTCTGGACTTTCCTTAGAACCAAGGCGGAGAGCTCCGTGTCATAAATCTCTTCTTGAATTAATTCAGACGTATTCTTCTTCAAAGTTTTCAATTTTCACTCTACTAATAGACCTCCCTTCTCTTGTATCCACATAATTTGCAGAGGGATAAAATCTGGTGGGAATGCATACAACTTTCGTGACTTTTAAAACCTCCGGTAGTAATCCTAACTTCACAAAAAACGAACAAATGGTTAACATGGTTAGTTATGCGTGGATGACTGATATGCAAAGGGAATGCTCAGGGGGTGGGATTTTGTGGTCAAAAATTAGGGTGCAACAGATGCCCCTATTTAAGTTACTCCTATTCGGAGATATGGAGATTGAAATCTCTGTCTCGACGAGATAGGAGGGACTTAAATACAAACATTGCACGAATTTTTGGCTATAAGAAACCACTGAATGCAAATTATATGTAATGATATGAGAATGCAAGACATAGAGGATCCTGTGAGGAAATGATGGCACAGGGGAACAAATAGACATAACACACGGGAAGAACAAAACGGAACTCCACGAGGGAAGATTGACAATCACAAAGTGTCTGTAGATATGTTGCAACGGCACTAGTGAGAAAAATCCAATTGAAGATCCTACTGCATATGCCAAATGTAATGATCCCAAGATATCAGTCGGAGAAGTCTAATGTCGAGTCTGGTAACTTTATGTAAGGATGCTTTTGTCAAAGTATCTATTGTCAAGAACTTCTAGGGAATCTGCTGTCGAGATTCCATGTTGAAATAGTACTACCTACTGTCAAGGTCTCCTGGGAATCTACTGTCAAGATTAACCAGGAAATGAAATGGTACCACCTACTGTCGAGGTCTTCTGGGAATCTATTGTCAAGATTAACCAGGGAATGAAAGATGTTTGAATGATTGTTGTTGAAAAACTTCCCCGTGCGTCATGGTATGGGTGCCATAAGCTGGTCTAAGTTTCTGATGTAAAACTTCCCCTTGCTGCATGGTATGGGAACCATGAGCTGGTCTCAGTTCCTGCCCAAAATGATGGAAACTCGCGAGAGCGTCTTCACAAAGAGGGGTGGTAGATGTTGTAGATTGTAAGTTGTAATTGTAGAATTTTGTAGATGTGATCTTGTAAAGCTGTAGATTTGTAAAATAATTTGTAGTTGTAGTTTGTAAAGCTTCACCGGGGATCTTCGGAAGAGATGTGGGCCGGTTGAATTGTAATGTGCGTCTTCTCAAATAAAGAGAGACTATTGTGATAAACTTATTCGACTTCTTCGGGGAGACGAAAGTAAACTTGTGTGATGAACCCACTGGGGAATATATTCCTGAAGAGTATCTTGTTGTAATTGTAAGATATGTGAAATTGTTGTAGCAGAAATCCTCAAATGGGGAAGTATCTGTAATGTCCTTTGCTTTGACTTGAGAATCCACTGAGGATGGACAGATTGTCTTGAGGAAATTGCTGTTTTTCGTTTTGAGTAAATCCTGCCCGAAACGAGTTGCTCAAATAAAGAGGTGTCTTGTAATATTGTTAGAGAGATATTCGTCTTCATGAAGACCTTTTCTGGGGAGAATAGTGCAAAATAAATGCACCCTCTGATCCATGTTCAAAAGTTGGAAAAATGTCCGAAAAAAAATGTGATTGTCAAGGACCGAAGTTCAATTCAGGAAATAACTGAAGAGAAACTGTCAAGCAAGACTCGACCATTGAGGTATGAACTCGAATGGGAATATACTAAAGCAACCATCTTCCACGAGGATCGAACTTCGTGGGGAAAATAGAAATATTGCGCTTTTTTTGCCTAAGGGTGACAACTCTACTTGGAAGGAGAAGACACGCCCAACCGTTTGTAGATAGACACGACCAAAGTGACAGAATAACAATACACACAAAGATGCACAAATGCAAATGTTATGTTATCTACTTATATGATATGTGTATGCTTATGCTGACAAACAGACGAAAGCAACGAACGGAGATGGGATAAACATCTCGAAACAAACATCCGACCAATCTTCAAAGATAGAAGTATCACTGGGGATATACGGAGAACCAGATGTAGGATCTTAATCCTGTTTCAGAGCTTCACAAGCCTCTATTAGGGAATAGAGATCAATCCATTCGGGGATATAACAACTTAATCTTGCCGGATAACATGGTTGTTGAAGATGTCGTAAAAACTTCACGGGGATGAAATAAACATCCGCCTCGCTGGAGAAGATTAACATTGTAGAGATCCACTAGGGTGTACAGTAACAACCACTTCGTTGGGGAGATGAAGAAGATCTATTGGGGAGTAAAATACGTTCACTTCACTGAGGAAGGTGGAGTTGGAGAAGATTCACTGAGGATTGAAATAGCATCTACTTCATTGAGGAAGTGAAGTTGAGCAAATCACTAGGTGTTCTTGCATCGAAAAGTTTCATCGAAGAGTTGTCATGACCACCAAAAATAAAATTCATCGGGGATATGAGGAAAAACGTTGTAAGAACAAAGTAATTCTGTCTTGATGAACTGCGTAATATTCAACATTTGAATAATAGTTTGTTGCATAGGGATAAAATAATCTTTGTTTCTCAGATGCCCCAAGTCACATGCTAATGAGAAGAAGTCGATCCAAGAGGATTTTACAGAAAACATGGCGTCCCACTGTTTTCAAACTCTTAGAGAGATTCGTCGAATCTCGACGTAACGGACCCTGATTGACGATATGGCGAGTCTTCAATCTCGCTTTAGGGGTGAAGTCCAACTTGTATAAATAAGCAAACCATTTAGAGATATCATGCCCCAAGTCAGCAGAGTCTTCGAATTCCAATAGGGCAAACTTGATGTCGATGCTTATATGTAACTTTCTATGATATCAGGCAAAATTAACACGCGTGAAATGTTATTCCTGAAACTGTTAATGCAACATATGTTTGTCTTGAAGTTTTGAAAAAGAGATATCATGACCACTTGTGACAAAGTCACTAATTAGGACATGAATTAATTTATAAGCCAATATAAATTTGAGCATAGCTCATAGGAGTCAGGAAACGTTATCTCATTGAGTATGCTTTCGAAGTAAACCTTACTTCAATTAGGACTTTCGAGGTTTAGTTTACGTTTTGTAAAATAAAAGGAATAAGGGTCAAAAGCTTATTTGTGCCCACCCAAATTTTTTGAAATTCTAAGTATTCAATCGAGCTGACTGAAAATTTCCCTGCCCCAGGTTTAAAAATGAAGTTGGAAAGGGTCTGGGAGAAATAAAGCAGATCCTCAATCAAGGTTTGAAGGAGTTAAAAATGGATTAACTTCTTTATGTCTTTGGTGTTTAGGAGGTTTGAAACAGTGCCTTACATCATCAGTAGGGTTTTATTCGAAAGCATACGTCGAGAGATCCTACGTTTTACTTCATCATCCTCCTTCCAATTCTTCACCGAAGTGAGAAAGAAATCGGGTGATTTTGGCATTATAAAAAAAACATTTTTAAAGAGTGAAACGAATGGGTTTCCTCAAGATAAACATTTATTGCATTACTTATTCAAAATAAACAAGTTCTCACATGCTAATTATGCTTTTAACCAAAGAAAATGACAAGAGCAAATAAGCAGACAAAATAAATAGCTGATCATAACGGTGTTCCATTCAAGACTGGGTTTCTTCCTTTGAAAGTCAGCTCTTCATTATCAATCATTTCTTGCACTTTCCCTTGGAAAACTTTACATTCTTCAATCGAATGCCCCAATGCTCCATCATGAAATTCACAACTGGCGTTCGGGTCGAACCACAGTGGACGAGACTTCATAATTCTGGTCTTTCTGGGTGTCATCACCGAGTTTTTAGCAAAATAAGACCATAGCTGATGGTAAGTCATTGGGATAAGATCAAACCATCGATTTTCTTCCTTCGGAACACATAGAGGTACCTCCTGATTCTGAAACCGTCTTCGAACTTGTCGATTCTGATGTTGATTTGGAGGAGTCAATCTTCGTTTATGAGCAGGCGCTGCATATTGATGTTGAGGTACTGGATCTGGATCTGACAGGATTTGATGGGAGTCCTGAATTGCATTGACGTCAACACTTCCTTCCTCTTGGGAATCATCAACTGAAATCTCTTCGTCAGTTTGGTTATTCAAATCATCTTGAATTCTTCCACTTTTGAGTGCATTCTCGATGTTTACTCCAACTTCTATAATCTTGGGGAAATCCAATGGTACAGCTCCTACCATTCTAACATAATAAGAGTCTAGCAGTGTTCTCAGAAACATCTTATTTAAATCCTTCTCGGGAAGTGGTGGATGAACTTGAGATGCTAACTCCTTCCATCGTTGGGCATATTCCTTGAAAGATTCCTCGTCATTCTTACTCATGTCCATCAATTGATCACTGTCTGGAGCCGCGTCCAAATTATAATTGTACTGCTTTATAAAAGCATCAGCTAAATCTTTAAAAGACTGAATACGATTCCTTTGTAGCTTCGTATACCACATCAAGGATGCCCCAGATAAGCTCTCTTGAAAGCAATGAATCATCAACTCGTCGTTGTCAACATAAGCAGCTATCTTCCGACAGAACATCGTCAAATGATATCTTGGACAACTAGTACCCTTATACACTTGAAAGACAGGCATCTTAAACTTAGGAGGAATAATCACACCTGGAACCAGACATGAGTCACGAGCATTAAAATCGTATGTATCAGCTTCTTTTGTCATCTTTAATTGCTTTTTGAGATCCCGAAGTTCTTTCTCCATTACATCCACCTTCATCTTAGTACGAACATTCTGAAGATTAGGTACATTTTGTAAGGGCTGGGAAGCTTGGACAACCAAGTTGTCTTGCACAGGATGAGGTTGAGTAGGAACATCCACTTGTTGAACACTGTCGTCAGAAGGAAGATCGAATAACGGATTAGTCACAACCCTGAAACCAGTCATGGAATCCATATCTTTATTCTCTTTGCTATCCTTCAATAATACTTCAAGCTTGGTCAGATGGTCGAGATGTCAACTGACAGACAAAGACGGAAAACTGAATGAGGACATAGAGGAGAAGGGACTCATGCACATGTAAATGCTGGATGCATGATGCGAGAATGCATAATGCTAATGCAAGAATGTAAGGATGAAAGGTTTCACGGAACTCAAGTTATTATAAACATTACAGAGTACCAATCATTTTAATATTTTTATGTATATATATTTTATTTTATCGGATTACAAATAAATATCCTCTTAAGAGTTCTAACATAAAAGCTAAATAAAAGCTAAGAAAGCCCTAAGGAAGTCCTTCATCTGGTTTGTTGATTTGTTCCTCCACTTGGATCTCCTGGAAGGTAAGCTCGTTCATGATCAAAGTCTAAAGAGTAGTTTGATAGAGGAAAATAAATCCTCCATCCCTTCTTTTGCTCTTGTTGGAAAATGAGAAATGGATCCCTTGTTTACTTGGATCTTTGATGATGATGAGAGTCTTCTAATGATCCTCCATGTTAAGGGAAGCCTTCTATTGATCTTCAATGATAAGGAAGTCTCTTGTATTTGTCCTTTAGAGTTTCTTGATTCTTCAATTGATGCCCCTTACTTCCTTAGGTCATCCAAGCTAGGACTCTTAAAAGAATATTTCAAAAATATTTTCTATTTGTAATCTATGTTGGTTTTGTAATGTTTATAAATAAACTAGGAATTCCATGAAACTAATGCAATATGATGCTATATGGATGCAACAAACACAGGTATTCACATAAGGACACAATGATAAACAAAGGAGGGGGACCCTAGGTTTGCAACGAGCATGGAGCAAAGGTATACCCATCCCCAAAGGATTTGGACTAAGGTTGATTGTACCTGCAGAACAAGGTTCTAATGAGGTTCCCAAAGTCATTAGCCCATCTTTCGGATATTATCAACTTCCCAAGTACTCGGGGGTTAATAATATTCTCAAGAGAACTTCTTTCGAGTGTAGCATCGCGTAGCACTATTTCGGGGGTACCCCCTCATAGCCTCGCACTACGTCCTAATAAAGGCCAAAGTTGGGTTAAGGTAACTACGGTCCTCAATATCATAGGCTCCAACATCGAATATAGTGCATGTTTTCACGATTAAAGACTCGTTCAACAATACAATTTTCGAGAGGGCCTCAATTGAGCGTGATTTTCAAGTCAGCTTAGTCGGGATTCCACCCCTATAAGCCTCTTTGAACATATCACTATCCTATCTTAATTTCACTCAAGTCCGGGTGTAGGACTTTGTCTCACCACTCAGGAGTATCAACCCAAGAATACAAACAAATAAACAAGTAAACAAATAAGCAAATATAAGCAAATATAAAAAGCAATAATAAAACAAGATAGGGAGACCCACTGAGAGGTCCCCAGTGAAGTTGCCATTTCTGTCGCGGTGAAAATCGGATACCAAACTATTGATTAGTTTGAATCGTTAATTCATTTTGCAACCGAACTTTGATTTGTCCAAAGGAAGGGATAAAGATCGAAATTCCCACAATGCAATGCAAATGCAAGGTTTAGAGAGTTATAGGTTCGGGGGTTGGTTAAACTTAGGGAAGGTACTAGCATCCTAAGTTTCTGTAGTACTCTACAGGAACCTCTTGTTTTATGTTTGTTTATTGCTAAGTGTTTATCTGCTTAAGGGTTGAAAGACCCTAGGGGTTTATTTCTAAGTATACTCGATAAGGTATCGCACCTTGTGCCTACATATCCTTACGGGAGTGGAATCAGAGTATGTTGTAGTTCGCCCTAAAGGGTTAGAGGAGTTCTTTGACTGTGGTCAAAGTTCCTACGGGCTTAGGGTAGTTGTTTTGATTGGGTTTAGGAGAAGAGATGAGTCTTCATTTTAAGGGAGAGATAACCACCACAAATGTAAAGGAGAAGGGTTGTAGGAAATGGTCTTTGCATCGTCTTAAGAGAAGGTCTTACATACTCGGATGGTCGCCAAGCATGCCTTTGTCGCTCTTAAGGCAAAGTCCCTACATGTTTGATTGTATTGTTGTGGGGGCGGAGATTATATCTCGCTTAAGATGATTAACATCTATTCTCTATTTGTGTTTGAAAAAGTTGTATTGTTTGATTGTTTGTTTCTATGTGGTGAAGATAAAGAACAGTCCTTCCTATGGGGTAGGATCTATCCTAAGTGATCAACTTGAATGGGATCAAGGATCAAGTGGGAGCATGATGCATATGAAGTGCAACTACACACAATGTTGCATTATGTGTAGGTTTTTCCTTTGGACGGAATGCGATGCGATAAGAGTAAATATGATAATGTTAAATAGCTGTAAGGTAAATTGCGGAAAAATAAACCATACACATACGCATGAAAGCGCTAGGTGAGTGTGTGAGTTGTGGATAAAAGCGGAAATAAAGCATACGCATGAAAGCGCTAAATGTAAGTGCGAGTGTCGTGAAGTGCACGAGTTTTACGATGTTGGTTGAAAGTTGATTTGATTTTGGATGAAAAGTTGATTTTAATGAAAAAAGTGATTGGGCCTTATTATTTAAGAGAAGAATTGTATTTGATTTCTAGTAAAAGTTAAGTTAATTATATTAATTAAATGGAAGGTTTTATTATTAATTAGACAAATTTGTAGATGTAACTTAATTATAAAAGATTAAATATTATAGTGAATAACTAATATTTTTTAAAGTTATTAAGTTGATTTGAAAAAAAGGCTAATTAAAGTTTATTAACAAAATGAGTTAATTTGAATTAATTTTATTAATAATCAAGTAGAGATTTTTATTTGAGAAAATGGTGATTTAAATGGAATGGTTATTGGGGTTGATGACTAAATTAAATAAATAATAAAATTGTTGGGTAAATTGAGATAAAGAGAAACAGATTAATTAGAAGGGTTAATTTAAAAGATTATTTTAATAAAACGGTTGATTAAAGGTTAATTATTGGTTAATTAATTAATTAAAATGATTATTAGATTGGTTAAGTTGATTAACGATGGATTAGAGGTGTTTAGTGGTGTGTTATGTGGTGTGTTTAGCAGCAAATTACATAAACAATTCAGAAAAACAGTGAGAAACCCTAAGTTCCCCTTTCCCAAATGTTCCATCGTTAGCCCGCCTCTCTCTTGGCGCCGCGGTCGTTTCCCTCCTCCTTCTCTCGCTTCTTCCTTCGCTTCTCTTCTCTTCGTTTCTGTTCTTCTTTCTTTACGCTGAAAACAATATATAGAACAAGCGAAACAAAAATTATGTTAACAGCAAACAAGCTCACGATGTGAATGGTTTTGTAGGTGGTTCCGATGACGGCGACGAAAAGGGCTGGACGGAAGTGTTGAAAGGATTCGCGGCCGTTGACGGCTGATGATTTGCGATGAGGATGTGGTTTAGACGGGAGCTCCGGTGGTGGAAATGACGGTTCTTCTGGTGAATTCGCGGTCGACAGCGGAGGTTTTGACGAAAAGGAGTTAAGTTCTTCTAATCCTCTTTCTGGTTTCTTCGAATTTGGGAATTTGATGGTAATTCTATCTCTGATTGTTTGTGGTTGCCTTTTTTCGAATGTTGGAGTAGGGATTTTTGTGAATGGATTCGAATCTGTTAGGGTTTTTTGATTGGGATTTTTGTGTGTATCAGTTCTTGTGTATCGATTCCCCTTTTATAATCGAGTCTTGAGTTTTGGATTGAATGCCATTATGAATACCTTCCGAATTTGCTTGGGCATGTCTGTGAACTTATTAAGGATATTCCATTTTCGGGCTGAATCAAATTGAAACTTTCCCATTTTTCAAATGATTGTAGTAATGATTCGCTTAAATGATTTTCAGATCTCCAGTTCAAATGAGATAGGATTTGATTCTGAATCCTCTGTTATTCCAAGAATATTCTCTAATCGATTGTTTTTCTGACTTGGCAGGTACAGGTGGCTTTGGGCCAAAAGAAGGAATAGAGGCTTTGCGTTTGGTGCGTGTATCAGAAAAAACTGGTGACGAGGAGCAGCGGTAGCAGGTGTTTGCAGGGTAAACTTTCCAACCTCTATCTCTATTTCTCTGGTTCGAACTGGTATGCGTTTACCGTCTCGTGCTATGAATTGCTTTTCTTATCAATTCCATTCATGCAGTTTTCTTTTGTAATATTGATAGGTTATACGAAGTGGTCATATGGACTTCCTTCAAAGCCAATGCAAAGGTGGTTCGTTCACATATCCTGCGGGAAGGTATCGTCGATAATGCCGGCAACTGGCAGCACCTGCTCAGGCCTCTTGTAGCTGAAGTTTTTGAAGGTTGTCGTTGGGGATAGTCCGTTCAACAACCTGATATGTGGCGTCCTTTGTGCCTCATAGCAATAGTCTCTTTTGAAATGTAAAATATAGTTGGTATGCTGCTGTAATGGTACTGTAGTGTCGTTTTCTTGTTATGCAGGTCGTGGAGGCTTGGCAATTATAAAGGGTGCACCCCTCGTGTGTTGGCTTTCATTTTTCGTCTATTATCTGGTTTGAGGGGCTCGCTGGACTTGAGCCATTGCTTGATGAGGAAACAAAATGTGGTTGTCTGTGGAAGCCAAAACCCATCAAGAAGTAATCAATTGGTATCATCATGGAGTTTGGGTGTTCTTCTATTATTAGTGAGCCACAGGCTTGAACCTCAACAAGTGCACAGATTTTGCTGTCCATTTGTACTCACGTGAATAGACTCGGCATGAAATGGACCACTCTCCTCTGCAACTATAGGTGTCCTGTATTGCATGTTCTTTAGTCCCTCACTGAGGTCGCGCCTTGCATTAACTGCTTGAAGAAAACGCGTGACATTCAAACTTCTCCTTTCACCCAAAAGTCCTCGGCAGGTTAGTTCCAACTCTGATTCCTCGATACTGTATCTAAGCTTCTTACTGTAATAACATTGTAAGAGGCATTCCTTCTCCTGTGATGTTCTCTCTTCCCCAAATTGCTTTTCGATTCTCTCCAAAAAATGTTTGTTCCTTGCTGTCAACGTAGTCGTTCGTGTGCACCTGTTACGGAGGCATAGTTTCGTGTAGCTTTAGTGTTATACCATCGAAGCGAGTTCCTTATACATCTTACCATCGCTATTGTTTAATTTTGGTTTTGACGGTTACTTTGAACTTGCTACCTTCGCTTTATGTTCTAATTGATTGGTTATTTGTTTTCCGCAGGTGTACACATGAAGCAGGTTAGTGCGCGAGGGCCTTCAGGACTAGCGTAGCATGAGCTTTGGTCGTATGATCTGCGGTAATTAACAACCTTGTAAAAAAACTGTTGATGTTGCTGTCGCCTTACATTCCATTCATTCCTTGAGAACTTTAAGGTGCAGGTGTTTCTTCTTACAGTTCCCTCTTACGAATAGCACTCCTAGATTAACGGTTGCGATCATTAGGAGCAGACTTCGTGGGAGAGTTGATACCACCAAATGATACTTGCCCTCCGGCCAAGCTTTCTCGTAACTGGAGCTGCGACCAGGGATATAATAAAACCGGAAGTATATAAAGTAGAGGTATATGCAGAAATGCCCTGATTATTATACTTGTGATAGCTGTTTTCAAGTGCTGAAGGTTTGTTGTTAACGGGATGCTTTCGGGTTCGGACATGTAGCTACAGTTGGTACTGGGATGGTTGAGTGCCTTGAGAATTTTCATGAATGATTTCAAGAACTGTTGAGTTTGGTTTATTCTACGAATCCCTCCTCGTCCTTATAATATTGAGTCTTTCGTTCTTGGTTTAATATATTTCTTTATCATCTACAGGGAGCGCTGCCCTCGAGCTGCTGAGACAAAGGAATGTGGGTTTGATGCTGTGGGCACAACGTGCGCAGGATGTACTTGGATGCTCATAATATTGCAAGTTGATAGTCGCATGCATTTGTGGTCAGACTCTTTGTAGTTTTGATTTTATTTTACAATCCACTGTATTGCAATGGTCTGTAACATGAAATTATGGTTATTGCAGCAAGCAGGGATTTGCTTTGGTTGGCGAGGTACGGGAAGGTTCGGCACGAAACGTTTTTTTTTTGTGCCAGCTGTAAAAGTATTAATCCTGTCATCTTGCAATGTCGTCCCATCATAGTCACCATAAGCACAACTTTGTGCTCCGAGAGTATTAGACCTTGAGAAGCCGTCATCTTGGATGTTCGGGTAATCACGCTCTTGCTGGAGTATGCCTCGAATATACACATCATTAAATTGTGGCGGTGTAACAGTTGAAAACAAGAACCGTACACATCGTCTGGAAGTAGGATGAATGGTGCTTTCGGCAAGTCTCATGAAGCTTATGAACTTTATGTCTCCTCCTTGAATTCTAGTTGAATTTTGACTCATTTGCAAGTTTTTTTCAATGTAAATCTCTAGACATAGTATTATGAACTTGTGACGTTTCTTGTAAATCCTGTCCCATGAATAAAGTAGCAGCCTTGCAGTTGTATGGCTGAGTTTTCCTTAATATACACACTTCTAAATATCCAGCCTTGAAGCTTGAACAAACTTGGACCTGTCTAATGTGATGATGAATTGACCTTCCATATTGAGTAACTTTGAATGTATTGTCCTGAATTGGTGCTTGAATTGGAAAAATGATTTCACTTGTGAACCATGTCTGGACTTTCCTTAGAACCAAGGCGGAGAGCTCCGTGTCATAAATCTCTTCTTGAATTAATTCAGACGTATTCTTCTTCAAAGTTTTCAATTTTCACTCTACTAATAGACCTCCCTTCTCTTGTATCCACATAATTTGCAGAGGGATAAAATCTGGTGGGAATGCATACAACTTTCGTGACTTTTAAAACCTCCGGTAGTAATCCTAACTTCACAAAAAACGAACAAATGGTTAACATGGTTAGTTATGCGTGGATGACTGATATGCAAAGGGAATTCTCAGGGGGTGGGATTTTGTGGTCAAAAATTAGGGTGCAACAGTCACCGTGCAAGTTGAAAATCACCGAGGAGCGCACAATTTCCCGAAAATACAACCCTGATGATCTGGACTGGACCTGTCATATCTAATAGTCGAAACTCAAACTGTAACTCTGATATTCTCTGTCTGTGCACAAATGTCACGTATCTGATATGCGAGTACGAAGTTAAACCACGAGCCAGCTAGGAGAATCGGTTGGTCAAATTTTGGGGTGCAACAGCATGAAGATCAAGTTGATACTTGAAGATCCCTGAAGATGGTGAAGCCTGAAGGTGGAGCTGATCAAAGACCCTAGAAGCTTAAGGGAGAAGATGAGTTGAAACTCATGTTGTAGGGTTGAAACCTGGAAGGAAATTGATGATTGAAGTCTGAGGATTGAGTTGCTGCTGGAGGAGCTGAGGCTTTCTTCTGTTTTTCTTTTCTGTATTGTGTGTTTTGCTTGATTTGTCTGTTGCAGTAGAATAAGTTCATCTAGAATAGGTAGAATCTAGGAGCATGATTGCATTAGAGGTTGAGTTGCTCCCTCTGCTTGTATTGTTACTGCGTGGCTTTGCTTGCGGGTATTCGGTAGAGCCCAGCTCCCTTGCCCATGTGGTTTGTTTGCCTGATGGCATTTCATTTCTGTTATCTGTATGATTGCAGTTTACTGTTTATTGCTTGATAGCATGTTGTTTATTTTTCAGTATGATTACTGTTATTTCATGACTGGCTTGAGGTTGAGATGAGCTTGTGGAGGCTGAAGCCCCACACACATTTCCTCCCTCACTTGCATTGCATGCATTTTACTGTTAAGCTGATGCTTTGTCTGTTTTGGTGTATCATTGACATGATCCCTTAGGACTCTCATATCCTTGGATAAGGATTTGATGATAGACTTTTAGGTTGAAACCTATGCATGACAACATCTAGGAGTTCCCTGTTCAAACCTCAACCATAGGATGAATCCATGGCATGATAACAGTAGGACTTGATAGTCTCCCTCCTAGTTGGGTCTGTTCCCTTCTCATCTCAAAACAGTTTAAAATACAGTAATCATGAATGATTTCTCTCGTACCTTACGAGCCTTAAGCTATCTGAGAAAGGATTGTGGGAGAGTTTCTTTTCCACAGTCTGGATGTTTAGTATGGTACCCTTTGGGTGACATGCGACGCATTCACTCTCAGGTCATAGTCTCTAGTGCGGTTGAAATCGCAAACACAATAAAAAACACTTCTTTCGTAAAAGACAGGAAATAAACCGTAGTTTCCCGAACTACGTGAGCTCTGATCTCTCATGCCTGTTGAGAGTACGTAGGCACAAGATGGCGAAGTCTTGGCGAGCTACCTTCCCCCATAACCCTTCGTAGGCCGAACTACGTTGACTCTGATTTCTCATTCTCCGATGAGAATACGTAGGCATAAAGTGAGACGCTTTGCCGAGTCATTTTCTTTTTCTTTTTCAGCCAGCCTTGATAGGTAGATAGAATAAAACCAACCCGTCCAAGTAAACAAACAAGCGAGGATCCCGTCGAGTACGACGGACGTGAGGGGTGCTAATACCTTCCCCTTGCGTAACCGACTCCCGAACCCAAACAATGGTTGCGACGACCTTGTCTTACCCTTATTCGTCAGGTTTTTCCGATCGTTTCCTTTCCCGCTATGAGGGATAAATAACGAAAGGTGGCGACTCTTCTGTCATGTCGGCACCTTATTTTCGCGCAAGCGACAGTCACAGCAGCAAAATGCGCATCTGCTGTTTTTCATATTGTTTTCATCTGGTTTTCGTCCATATTTCATCTGTAATTGCTTCTTTTCTTCATATTGCTTTGTTTGGACATGATCTTCAAATACCTGCAAAATATCAGACAAATAACATGGAAAAAACCCGAAATCGGATTGAAATCAGTCGAATATTAGTTGAATTATACGTCAATATATATATATATATATATATATATATATATATATATATATATATATATATATATATATATATATATATATATATATATATACGATTTCGCGTTATCAAACTCCCCTAAGCTTGAATCTTTGCTTGTCCTCAAGTAAAAACAGGAAGAATAAAAGTCGGCAAGCACGAGGCAGCTTCCTCATTCAGAAAGTTGGGAAAAATCGGGATTCTAAATGGGAACAAAACGAGTACGGTGACGACACTGGACTATAAGTCTTCGGAGGTCTCCTTTTTATGCAAATCGGTCCCAATCACGCTACTGCAGCTTGGTATCAAGGTTCTCGCGTCAAGTTTACCCTGTTTGTTCTAGCGCAATCACATTAAGCCCGTTGTCCATACACTTTCATGGCAAGTCAACCTGTTAGTGAATATGATCTCATTGCTATTTTGATCTTTTCATTGCTCATAAGCTTATACTATTGATTTTTCAATGAGTTTTTGTACCGTTGGGCTAAATGCTCAGGTGAGGAGCACCTAACTTAGAGGGAACATGTCTCTATACTTGGGCTATATGGCTTTCTTTTCATGATTTTTCATCTTTTTAGAGATCATACACTTATTTGCATTGGTCGCTCGCTTAGAAGTGTTTAGGATGGTGCTGACTGCTTGTATAAACTACTTGGGGCTAAGTTTGCGTAGAAACTTGAAACTTTGGTACACGTAGGTAGTGAAACCGACTCGCATAAATCGGAGGTCTAAGGTGTTAGGACGGTACTGGTTTTGTTTAGAATTTTTGTCTCGGAGTTTCAAAACTTGGTTTGAACTTTGGCGCATTCTCGTGATGCTTTTGAGGAACTTGGCCAGGAAACCATCACTGAGAACTTGGCAAATCTTACCTTGCAATTCGAAAACTTGATTGCGACTTTCTATGTCTAATACAACTTAACTGCAAGTGCACAGTCTATCGCGTAGTAATAAAAGATATCGATCCCACAAGGACTCGTAATTAAACTAGTGTTCTCGGGAGTTACTATGTTTAGCTAGGTAGATAATGTTTAAGGGAATAATTTCTATCACTAAAGGGAACTAAAAACGTTACTTGAATTATAATTACGCGAATCGATATGCAATAATTATGTTCTTCGGGGATTTGACAAGTTACCGGTATATAAAACATTTTTCAGAATTTATTTAAGAAGAAAATAGTGATCTAAAGACCTTCGTCTCACGATGGTTGTTGACGCTAGTCGCAACTTTAAGGCGGAACGTATGCTGTCGCTATCCCGTTCGGGGTTAAAATCACTTTTTGGAAATCTCTAAGTTCTAATCTATTTTAAAGTGCTTTCGCTGTTATTAAAACAAATGCCTAGTGTTTACTATCTGGTCTTAGCCGCAGTTGTCGCTTGTTGGTTCGTACCTTAATTAATTTCCCACTGTCGTGGCAAAACTACTTTTAAATAAGTTCTCGCTGTCGCGACGAACGTTTATTCAGGAAATAAGTTTAAACACTCAGGCCATAAACAACTCTTGAAAAAGAAAGGTTTTAACCGGTTATTATCAGATCCCGTCTGAATTATTATTACATATCGATTACTCTAGTTTAGCTAGACATGGATTTGGAATAAGTAAAGCGTAAATAAAAGCAGAAATTTAGAACATTCATATTGCTGGGAATTAAAGTTACAATTAACGAAATAATAAAAACATGTAACGTATCCAATTGGCTTTTGGCCAAATCCCAACGATGTCGGCAGGAATGTGTCTTCAAACCAATAGAGCGCACAAATGAATATTGCAGAAATGGAATACAGGAAAAAGAAAAGGAAACAAAAAACAACAAGACTGAAACTAAATTTGCTCTGGAAAATAATTTGGGCAGCACTTCGTTATCTGAATGCGGCTCTCTTTCTCAGCTCCCCTCCTTCCCCTTTTATAGAAGTGAAATGCTAACGGTTATAATTTTCAGAAGGTGGACTTGGAGTCAGAGAAAATAGGAAGTAGTGGTCCATCATTTTGGGACTTGGAACTGATTTTTGCACGTTAAATGAAGTTCTGCGTTTTTGCCTGCATGACGGTCGTCATGGTGTGTGACGGTCGTCACCCGTGTGACGGTCGTCATGGATGTGTGACGGTCGTCACAGCAGCAAAATGTGCATCTGCTGTTTTTCATATTGTTTTCATCTGGTTTTCATCCATATTTCATCTGTAATTGCTTCTTTTCTTCATATTGCTTTGTTTGGACATGATCTTCAAATACCTGCAAAATATCAGACAAATAACATGGAAAAAACCCGAAATCGGATTGAAACCAGTCGAATATTAGTTGAATTATACGTCAATATATATACGATTTCGCGTTATCAAACTCCCCTAAGCTTGAATCTTTGCTTGTCCTCAAGTAAAAACAGGAAGAATAAAAGTCGGCAAGCACGAGGCAGCTTCCTCATTCAGAAAGTTGGGAAAAATCGGGATTCTAAATGGGAACAAAACGAGTACGGTGACGACACTGGACTATAAGTCTTCAGAGGTCTCCTTCTTATGCAAATCGGTCCCAATCACGCTACTGCAGGTCGGTATCAATGAGTATGATCTCATTGCTGTTAGTGAATATGATCTCATTGCTGTTTTTCATACACTTTCATGGCAAGTCAACCTGTTAGTGAATATGATCTCATTGTTGTTTTGATCTTTTCATTGCTCATAAGCTTATACTATTGATTTTTCAATGAGTTTTTGTACCGTTGGGCTAAATGCTCGGGTGAGGAGCACCTAACTTAGAGGGAACATGTCTCTATACTTGGCCTATATGGCTTTCTTTTCATGATTTTTCATCTTTTTAGAGATCATACACTTATTTGCATTGGTCGCTCGCTTAGAAGTGTTTAGGATGGTGCTGACTGCTTGTATAAACTACTTGGGGCTGAGTTTGCGTAGAAACTTGAAACGTTAGTACACGTAGGTAGTGAAACCGACTCGCATAAACCGGAGGTCTAAGGTGTCAGGACGGTACTGGTTTTGTTTAGAATTTTCGTCTCGGAGTTTCAAAACTTGGTTTGGACTTTGGCGCATTCTCGTGACGCTTTTGAGAACGACTGAAAAATTTTGTTTATGTCGGATAAAGTGGGGATATTTGCGTAACGGAAGAAGATATATAAAAGAGCTCTGGTCGCTCGCTTAGAAGTGTTTAGGATGGTGCTGACTGCTTGTATAAACTACTTGGGGCTGAGTTTGTGTAGAAACTTGAAACTTTGGTACACGTAGGTAGTGAAACCGACTCGCATAAACCGGAGGTCTAAGGTGTCAGGACGGTACTGGTTTTGTTTAGAATTTTCGTCTCGGAGTTTCAAAACTTGGTTTGAACTTTGGCGCTTTCTCGTGATGCTTTTGAGGAACGACTGAAAAATTTTGTTTATGTCGGATAAAGTGGGGATATTTGCGTAACGGAAGAAGATATATAAAAGAGCTTTTATTTGCTAAAATGGGAAAATGTTTGAATTGAAATTACTGAATTGAAAGTACAAGGGAACGGGAAATAAACGCTCCGCTCCCACACTATCTCAATCAGTGTCCCCACTGATTTGAAAGAATGCGAGAGGGAAATACAAGGGAAATGAAAATACAGGAAACGGAAAATATAGTAAACAAATAAAGAAAGAAAGAACTAATCACGGCCTCTGCCTCGGTCACGTCCTCTGTCTCGTCCTCTACCTCTGGCTTGGTCGACTCGGGCCTCAAAGTTCAGCGCTCCGGTGTGATAGACATAATCTCGGAGTCCTTCGAATTGCAAGGTAAGATTTGCCAAGTTCTCAGTGATGGTTTCCTGGCCAGTTTGGAGCTGTTGCATCGTGGTCCTATGCCAAGCTTCGAATTGCTCTGCTCGCTGATTTTGTTGCTGCATCATGGCGAGCATCTGTGCTTGCTGGTCGAGGGATCGGCGGAGGTCTTCTTCAGAGAGGTCGGGCTCTGAACGTTGGTGGCGGCGACGGTAGGATGTGCCTTCAGAAGGAAGTGGTTGCGATGCCTCAGGTTGCTCAGTTTTGTCCAACTCATCTTGCATTTCGTCAACAGAACCTTGGGTGTTGGTTTGAGTTGGGGCAGCGGTAGCAGCAGGGGCATGGAGGTCAAAAAGCCAGTTGGCACGATCCTGTGGGTGCATCCGAGTACGTGACGGCATGATGATACTTCTGATGGTTTTGCCACGCACGACCGGATGGTACTTTCCATCGGCCCTGGAGCGGATGAGGTGAGAAGCTCTGCAATGGTCGGTGTCGAGAAATACCGAAGGAATTGTATGAAGATTCTGGAGTTGGTTACCAAGGTTCAGCCCTAGTGCAATGGAGGTAACAATCCCGCCAAAAAAAAAATGGCTTAGAGCCACGGTTGCAGTTGGCCTGAATGTGGGCCAGGAGGAACGGAGCAGCGTTGATGGGCTCGGAATTGAACACGCAGCAGAGAAAGAAAAGTTCTTTGGAGTTCACCTTATGGTTGTTATCCCTTGCGAAGATGGTATTGCTCAGTGCTCGGTGGAAATACCGGATGGTTGGGTTGTGGATGTGTGTTTCATGCAGAGAATCCCAGCCGTCGGCATTGATTCCGGTCAATTGGTACCAAAGCGCAAAGGCTTCATGTTTAAATTGTTCGGTAATGCGGCGGTGAGCATCTTCGCCGCGAGGGAAATGTAGGATGTCGGCAATCTGATTTTGATTCAGTTGGTAGTTCGTGCCGAACATACGGAAGCAGGCGGCGCCAGAATGCTGGTTGAGGTCGCCGCTAGAGGTGAAGTAACTGAACGAACTGAGGAACTCAAGGGTGAGTTGTTCGTAAGTGGGATGCGGATTTGTGCACAGATGCCAAATGCCGGCTCTCTGGAGCATCCAAGTGACACCGTCAAGGAGGCCGAGCTCTGTGAGAGATGGTATGTGCGGATAGTGGGTCGGCTGTAGCGACAGTTGATGGAAGGCGACATAGTTTGCCCGTTGTTTCTCGCCGGAGTCGCCGTCGCTGAACATGATATTGCTAAGGTAAAGGGTTTCATTGTTTCTTGCCATGGTTGGAGGATGCTGATGGAATGGGGATTAAGTTGTTTCTGTGGAATGAGAAATGTCACAAAAGTGGATTGTAAAGATGAAACGGGAGTTGGGATTATATGTAGTAAGGAGGGAAAACGAAATTTTTTAAGTGGGGTTTGAGTGTGTGGTGATTGGAAGTTGATAAGATGGGAGTGGGGGAGGAAACGTAACCTCTGTTATAGCAGATAACAGGTTTTGGACTCGTGACGATCGTCACACATCTGTGATGGTCGTCACCCGTGTGACGGGCGTCATGCTTCTGTGACGGTCGTCACACCAGCAAATTCTGCAGAACGCAGAATTTTGCTACAAGGGTGCTTTTGTCATGGTTTTAAGGCTTATACTTGATATGGCAATGTATTAAATCAGCCAAGAAGCATATGATAACGTAAAAACAGAATAAATGAGTAATGAATAAAATTGAAATAACATTTAATTAAAATGATTGTTTTTAATGTAATACATAAGTGAAATGAAACAATGCGAAAATCAAAATAATTGAAAACGTACGGAAAAACAGAAAAAAATAAACTAAACTAAAGTTAAAATCTCGGTCCTTTTGTGCCTTCAATTCGTCAAACTTCCGAGCGTGGTAATCGAGCTGGTCACAAACTAAGTCCATGAAAACCGCTAGTTCGCTGTGTATGCTTGTGATTTCCTCTCTTACAGTGGTCAGAGCTGCGTCGACGTTGTTTAATCGGTGGATAACAGTATCCATTTTGTCAGTGTTTTCTTCAGGAATGGGCTCAGGATAGGTGTTGTAATGTGGAGGGGTCTCAGGGTCTACCTCTGCTTCTGATACAACATCCTCATAGTACATATAATCATGTGCTTCAGAGATGTGATCACTGACGTACATGTAATTTTGTGGTGTTGATTGAGGTGAAGGAGGTCCCATAGGCTCATCCAATTTATAAACCCAATTGTCCGTGTTATGGATACTCGTCATCTGATGATTTGGCAATGTGAACAGTTGGACAGGTTTTTCATTGATAAGGTACTCGTAAGGTCCAGGTCCCATGGTTCTTAAAATGTGTCTGTTAAAGCAAAACTGGATATTCATGGGTCGGACGGTGCCAAAACTAGTGCTTGCATTTAGGTGGAATCTAAGGCCAAGCTCGTGGGAAATCATTGTCACGAGGCCTCCTATTAGAATAGGTGATTTTGGTTCCTGAGTGAGGCGTAGGAAGGATCTCATCATAAAAGGCACGACATTCACTGGACGGCCCTGAGAAGCACAGAACAAGATAAATAACTCTTCTTTAGATATTGTAGTAATGTTTTCTTCTTTTCCGAAAAGGGTGTGAGCTAGGATCTTATGAAAGTATCTGAAAGCGGGTTATGAATCTCATCATTATACATGCCATTTGGGTCAGGGTAATAGTCGCCTGTGATTTTACCCCAGAACTGGTTTAGTTCAAAATCAAGATCGTCATCTTCGGCACTGATGAACACATGTGGTCCGCTAGGAAATCCTAGGAGGTTAGCTAATGACATCCGGCTATGGGTTTGGTCCATTCCAAACATCCTAAAGGTGATCAGCTCTGTGTTTGATCCAAAACCATAGTTGGGTAAGTACCTGAAGGAACTAAGGAATTCGTAGGTGAGGTCCTTATAGGTAGCAAAACGGGTTTTCAAGGAGGTGTTCTCCCAGCCTAATTGATTAAACAGGAATTGAATGCTATCAGTAATTCCTAGCTTCTCCATGGTAGACTTATCATAATACAGTGTTAAGGCTATGTCTCTCTCAGTTAATGCTTCAAATCTTGCCTTTTGAGCTAATCCTCGAAAATGAACCTTTGTGAAGTCGTACGCGGCCATACTTGCAGGTTAGTCGGAGAAAAACAGGAGGAAGGTTTGAAGGCTTTTAAAATCTTGAAAAGTTTAAAACAGAAATTTTTAAGTCAGAATTTTTAGAAACAAAAGGTGGTAGAAATAAAAACAAAGTTTAAATAAAAGAGAAAATAATGAAAATAAAATAAAATAAAAATAGTAGCAATTTAAGTTTAAAATGTTGTTAAAATTTCAAAGTAAGATTTCAAATAAAAATGAGAATGAAATACAGTAAAGAGGGAAATACGAGAAAATTGGGTTGCCTCCCATTAAGCGTTGTTTTTAACGTCAAAAGCCTGACGATAGCTTGGTGACAAGCTATTCAGGTGTTTGAGCAGGAAGCTCGAGCAATGTTATACTGCTGACTTGAGGACTATTTTCGTTCTTATTATAATGTTTTAGACGTTGCCCGTTTACGATAAACGGTGCATTCGTCTTATTAGTAATTTCAACGGCTCCACTTTGAAGTACTTTAGTCACTTCAAAAGGTCCAGACCACCTAGATTTTAGTTTAACTGGGAAGAGTTTCAATCTTGAATTAAATAGAAGTACGATGTCTCCCACACTGAATTGTTTCCGGACTGAACGTTTATCATGCCAATTTTTTGTTCGTTCTTTGTAGATACGGGCGTTTTCGTAAGCGTCCAATTGAAGTTCTTCTAATTCGTGTAAGTTCAAGATTCGTTTCTCTCCTGCCTCAGTGTAGTTGAAATTAAGTGTCTTAATTGCCCAGAAGGCTTTATGCTCTAATTCTACAGGGAGATGACAGGATTTACCGTAAACTAATTTGAAGGGTGTAGTACATATTGGTGTCTTAAAAGCGGTCCTATAAGCCCATAAAGCTTCATTCAGCTTTGATGACCAATCTTTCCTTGAGGTAGCGACAATCTTTTCCAATATTTGTTTTATTTCCCTGTTCGAGACCTCTACTTGTCCGCTAGTTTGCGGATGATAAGGTGTAGCTACTCGGTGTCGGACTCCATATTTAGAAAGAAGTTTGTCAAAAATTCGCGATATGAAATGTGATCCGCCGTCACTAATGACGAGTCTGGGTACACCGAATCTAGGAAAGATTGTGTTTTTGAAGAGTTTGATTACTACTCGTGCGTAATTTATTGGAGCGGCAATGGCTTCTATCCATTTAGACACATAGTCTACAGCGACGAGTATGTAGTTATTACCAAAAGAAGACGGGAAGGGTCCCATGAAATCTATTCCCCATATGTCAAAGATTTCTACCTCTAAGATTCCTTTCTGAGGCATTTCATCGTGTCGTGAGATGTTGCCAGTTCGTTGGCATAGATCACATTTTAGCACAGTGATGTGAACGTCTTTCCAGAGGTTAGGCCAGAATAAGCCGGCTTGGAGAATCTTAGCGCACGTCTTGGATGTACTGGCATGACCACCATATGGTGCTGAATGGCATTGGGAAATGATATTTTCTATTTCTTCCTCTGGGACACAGTGACGGTATATGTTGTCGGCCCCTTTCTTGAAGAGTAGAGGTTCGTCCCAATAATAGTGTTTCAGGTCGTGGAAGAATTTCTTCTTTTGCTGATAAGTGAGATCCGGTGGAAGCACGCCTGCAGCTAAGTAATTAACGATGTCGGCATACCAAGGTAATGTAACTTGGGCATAGACGACTTCTACAGCTTTTTCGAGTTCTGGATCTTCCGAGATTAGGTTAGGCATGTCACTTTCTAATTTGGCTATCAGATGTTCGTAAGGAAAATCGTCATTTATCAGTACTGGTTCATGTTTAATGCCTTCTATTCGGGATAAGTGATCTGCAACTACGTTCTCGGTTCCTTTCTTATCTTTAATTTCTAAGTCAAACTCTTGTAATAATAGGATCCATCTCAATAGTCTTGGTTTGGCATCCTTTTTGCTTATTAGGTACCTAATGGCAGCGTGGTCTGTGTATATGATAATTTTTGCTCCTACTAAGTAAGAACGGAATTTGTCAAGCGCAAATATAACTGCTAGAAGTTCCTTTTCTGTTGTAGTGTAGTTCATTTGGGCAGGATCTAAGGTTCTACTGGCGTAGTAGATGGCATGGAGCTTCTTGTCCTTCCTTTGTCCTAGAACTGCGCCTACAGCATAATCACTCGCATCGCACATGATTTCGAACGGTAGTCGCCAATCGGGTGGTTGCATAATTGGTGCGGTGATAAGGGATGATTTTAATGTTTCGAATGCTTTTAGACAGTCATCGTCAAAGACGAACTCAGCATCTTTCATCAACAGGCCGGTCAAAGGTTTTGTGATTTTTGAAAAATCTTTTATAAATCTGCGGTAGAAACCGGCATGTCCTAGAAAACTCCGTATTTCTCGTACGGATTTTGGAGGTTAGAGGTCTTTTATAATTTCTATTTTAGCTTTGTCGACCTCAATCCCTTTATTTGATATGACATGTCCTAGAACTATTCCTTGTCGGACCATAAAATGGCATTTTTCCCAATTTAGGACGAGGTTCACTTTTACACAACGTTCTAATACCATTTCTAAGTTTTGTAGGCATCCTTCGAAACTTTGTCCACATACTGAGAAATCGTCCATGAATACTTCCATGATGTCGTCTATGAAATCTGCGAAGATTGCCATCATGCATCTTTGGAAGGTTGCTGGAGCATTACAAAGTCCGAACGGCATTCGGCGGTAAGTAAAAGTACCATAAGGACATGTGAATGTAGTCTTTTCTTGTTCATCAGGATTAATGGGAATTTGGAAAAATCCTGAATAGCCATCTAGATAGCAAAAATATGAATGTTTGGCTAATCTTTCTAACATTTGGTCTATGAAGGGAAAGGGGAAGTGATCTTTTCGTGTGGCTTTGTTAAGCTTTCTATAATCAATGCACATTTTGCTTCCAGTCACGACTCTTTTTGTTATTGATTTGCCTTTTTCGCTCTTAACTACTGTGACTCCTCCTTTCTTAGGTACGACATGAACTGGGCTGACCCATTCACTATCGGAGATTGGATAGATGATTCCTGCATCTAGCAGTTTCATTACTTCGTCTCTGACTACAGTGCTTAGGATGGGGTTCAGTCTCCTCTGATGCTCTCTAGAGGTTTTACAGTCTTCCTCTATTGTAATTCGATGCATACAGATCGAAGGGCTTATACCTTTTAGATCGCTTATGTTATAGCCTAACGCGGTAGGGTACTTCTTTAGGACTTCTAATAGCTTTACGGTTTCTAATTGTCCTAAGTCGGCGTTGACTATCACTGGCCTTTTTAGTTCATCGTCTAGGAATTCATATCTAAGGTTTTTGGGTAGTGTTTTAAGTTCTAAAGATGGGTTCTTCGGACCTGCCATATGATTTGGGGTTAGTGCTAAGCTTTCGCTTAGACTGTCGTCTTTATACGGTTTACACCAATCATCGTCTTCAGAAATATCGGGTATTTGAATCTTTATTATTTCTGAATACGTGGTCTCTTCATTTTCAAGTTCTCTTATGCATTCGTCAATTACATCTACTAAATAACAGGTATCGTCTATGGCTGGTGCTTGTAAGAACTTGGTGAGAATGAACTCTATCTTTTCTTCTCCTACTTCGAATGTTAACCTTCCTTTCTTCACGTCTATAATAGCTCCGGCTGTAGCTAGGAACGGTCTTTCTAGGATAATTGGGGTAACAGAGTCCTCTTTGATGTCCATGATTATGAAGTCGGTTGGGATGTGGAATTGTCCTATGCGTACTGGAACATTTTCCAGTATTCCGACGGGGTATTTGACTGATCGGTCATCCAATTGTACGGACATTTTGGTTGGTCTTAGTTCTCCCATATTCAGCTTTTTGCATATAGATAGAGGCTTAACACTGATACTGACTCCTAAATCGCATAGAGCTTTGTCTATTACGGACTTTCCTATGACGCAGGGTATGGAGAAACTACCTGGGTCTTTTAATTTAGGAGGCATGTGGTTTTGAATAATAGCGCTACACTCTGCAGTAAGTGTAACTGTTTCATTATCCTCTATTTTCCTTTTATTAGACAAAATTTCTTTAAGGAATTTAGCGTATGACGGCATTTGAGTTATCGCTTCTGTAAAAGGAATAGTGATATTCAACTGTTTAAGGAGCTCTACAAATTTCTTAAATTGTCCTGAAGTTTTGGAGTTTATTAATCTTTGAGGATAAGGGATAGGTGGTTTATATGGCGCTGGAGGTGTTTGCGTTTTTTCACTTGCGGTGTCCTCCTTCTCGTTGTCTTCCTTCTTCTCTAACTCAGACTCCTTTTCTGCTTGTTCAGTTGGTTTTTGTTGCATGGCTGAGTTTTCGATTCTCGGATCGATCGGTTCGTCCAATTCTTTTCCGCTTCTTAATATGACAGCATTTGCTTGACCTTTTGGATTTTGTTCGAGTTGTCCAGGAAATGTGCCAGCGGGTGCGGCAGCAGAGGCTTATTGTTGAGCCACTTGTGATATCTGTGTTTCTAACATTTTGTTGTGGGTGGCTAAAGCGTCTACTTTTCCGGTCAGCTGTTTAATTTGCTCGCTAGTGTGTATGTTTTGATTTAGGAATTCTTTGTTCGTTTGAGCTTGAGTAGCTATGAATTTTTCCATCATCAACTCGAGGTTTGATTTCCTAGGTGCAGTCTGGGCAGCAGCTGGTTTCTGATATCCTGGCGGAGCAGCAGGCATCTGCAATGCATTATCGCTTTTGTAAGAAAAGTTTGGATGGTTTCGCCAACCTGGGTTGTAAGTATTTGCGTAAGGGTTTCCTTGAGCGTAATTTACTTGGTCTGGTGGGATTCCGACTAACAATGGGCATTTGGGCGCATTATGAGCGGCGATTCCGCATAACTCACAGTTTGGAGTTACGGCAGCGACGGTTGCAGCGGGGTTAACGGTCAGACTGTCAATTTTCTGTGCTAGAGCATCTACTTTAGCGTTGAACTTTTCAAGGCTGCTGATCTCGTACATCCCACCTTTCGCTGTGGGTTTCTCTGCTGGAATGCATTCGCCTCCCTATTGGCAGTGGTTCTGAGACATGTTTTCGATTAGTTGATAGGCTTCGTCGTATGGCTTATCCATAAGTTCACCGCTCGCGGCGGCGTCTACCGTTAATCTGGTGTTGTATAAAAGCCCATTATAGAAAGTATGGATCGTCACCCAGTCTTCTAGACCATGGTGAGGACATGTTCTCATCATATCTTTGAATCGTTCCCATGCTTCGTAGAGAGATTCAGTATCTTTCTGTCGAAATCCGTTGATTTGAGCTCTAAGCATAGTAGTTTTACTTGGCGGAAAATATCTCACTAAGAAAACGTTCTTCAACTGTTCCCATGTCGTAACGGAGTTGGATGGTAAGGATTGTAACCATGTCCAAGCTCTATCTCTAAGAGAGAGAGGGAAAAGACGAAGTCTTATTGCGTCTGGAGTTACTCCATTTGCTTTCACTGTGTCTGCATATTGTACAAACTTCGTTAAGTGTTCATTTGGATCCTCAGTTGCATTTCCTGAGAATTGGTTTTGTTGTACAGCTGACAGCAATGACGGTTTCAGCTCAAAATCGTTTCGAGTAATAGCTGGGGCAGCAATGCTACTTCTAGGCTCCATCTGAGAGGGTGTAGCGTATGCCTTCAGCGGTTTGTTTTGAGGTCCTTCAGCCATCGTTGGTTCTTCTTCAGATTTGGGAATGTGAGTGAGAGGATCGGGAATGTTATGTTTTTGTTGGTACTCAATGATGCGACTTCTTAAATGTAAGAAGCGCTCTAGTTCTGCGACTGAAGGTTTTAAGATATCGCCTTGTGGGCGATTACTTGGCATACAATCGACAGAACCAGTCAAGGGAAAATAAAAATAGTTAACCTAGTCTATACGGCGTAACAGAAGGTTACACTATTGACTAAACGGGTCCCCGGCAACGGCGCCAAAAACTTGATCGCAACTTTCTATGTCTAATACAACTTAACTGCAAGTGCACAGTCTATCGCGTAGTAATAAAAGATATCGATCCCACAAGGACTCGTAATCAAACTAGTGTTCTCGAGAGTTGCTATGTTTAGCTAGGTAGATAATGTTTAAGGGAATAATTTCTATCACTAAAGGGAACTAAAAACGTTACTTGAATTATAATTACGCGAATCAATATGCAATAATTATGTTCTTCGGGGATTTGACAAGTTACCGGTATATAAAATATTTTTCAGAATTTATTTAAGAAGAAAATAGTGATCTAAAGACCTTCGTCTCACGATGGTTGTTGACGCTAGTCGCAACTTTAAGGCGGAACGTATGCTGTCGCTATCTCGTTCGGGGTTAAAATCGCTTTTTGGAAATCTCTAAGTTCTAATCTATTTTAAAGTGCTTTCGCTGTTATTAAAACAAATGCCTAGTGTTTACTATCTAGTCTTAGCCGCAGCTGTCGCTTGTTGGTTCGTACCTTAATTAATTTCCCACTGTCGTGGCAAAACTACTTTTAAATAAGTTCTCGTTGTCGCGACGAACGTTTATTCAGGAAATAAGTTTAAACACTCAGGCCATAAACAACTCTTGAAAAAGAAAGGTTTTAACCGGTTATTATCAAATCCCGTCTGAATTATTATTACATACCGATTACTTTGGTTTAGCTAGACATGGATTTGGAATAAGTAAAGCGTAAATAAAAGCAGAAATTTAGAACATTCATATTGCTGGGAATTAAAGTTACAATTAACGAAATAATAAAAACCTGTAACGTATCCAATTGGCTTTTGGCCAAATCCCAACGATGTCGGCAGGATTGTGTCTTCAAACCAATAGAGTGCACAAATGAATATTGCAGAAATGGAATACAGGAAAAAGAAAAGGAAACAAAAAACAACAAGACTGAAACTAAATTTGCTCTGGAAAATAATTTGGGCAGCACTTCGTTATCTGAATGCGACTCTCTTTCTCAGCTCCCCTCCTTCCCCTTTTATAGAGGTGAAATGCTAACGGTTATAATTTTCAGAAGGTGGACTTGGAGTCGGAGAAAATAGGAAGTAGTGGTCCATCATTTTGGGACTTGGAACTGATTTTTGCACGTTAAATGAAGTTCTGCGTTTTTGCCTACATGACGGTCGTCATGGTGTGTGACGGTCGTCACCCGTGTGACGGTCGTCACAGCAGCAAAATGCGCATCTGCTGTTTTTCATGTTGTTTTCATCTGGTTTTCGTCCATATTTCATCTGTAATTGCTTCTTTTCTTCATATTGCTTTGTTTGGACATGATCTTCAAATACCTACAAAATATCAGACAAATAACATGGAAAAAACCCGAAATCGGATTGAAACCAGTCGAATATTAGTTGAATTATACGTCAATATATATATATACGATTTCGCGTTATCAGTTCACGCCAGAGTCCCCTCTCCTCTTTTATTCTTCATTTTTCATTTTCTTCACTCTCAAACTCTTCAAACTCTCTCAATCCTCAAAAAATCATTTTTCACCAAACTTAGTTTTTTTTCAATCAAGACACTCCAAATCATTCAAAGCTCGATATAATCGATAAGTTTTCGAGTTTTCGAGGTATTTTCGAGTGTTTCCCATAAACGAGTTAGAATATAGTTTTAGGGGTTGAAATCGTTAGATAGTTTTAGAAACATAGTTTAGAGACAATGTAGGTATTATTTGTTTGCTGAGGACGATCAGGGCTTAAAAAATCAATTTTCATGGGTAGATGACGCCATTATTGTGGCTGTAGAGTTGCAGAAAGTTCTAGAGCTTCATCTACGAAACAAATTAACGTTAGGGCAATTTCGTAGATGCGGCTCCGGAACAAATCAGACGTTGTGAATTTTGGGTACTTTCGTAGATACATATACGTAAGGTTTCCGTGTGTGCATATCCAAAAGTAAAAAAAATGTTTTTTTTTTCTTTTTTGTTTTTAATTTATTTGTGTCTAATTGTCTTTTTTGTTATACCTTGCAGACATTGTAGCAGACAGAGACGACAAATTGCGACTTGGACGGGTTTCACAACATGCATTTGTCAGACGTGAGCGGAGTCAGGCCACCGTCACCGAGGCCGATATAGCTGAGGCACAACCTACTACACAACCTTCTTCATCACATGTCCAGAACACTCCCTCGACCTCGTATCCCACCATATCATCCACTTCTTCATCCCGGAGGCATCGGGATTCAGCTGAGGCTTCATCACAGGCCCCGTCCTCCCGCAGGCCTCATTAGGATACTCTTGTTCCTCCTTCTGCAGATGACGTTGATCCCATGCCACTTATAGAGGGTGATGACCCACCACCAGAGGATGCTGGTGACGACGACGATGATGAGCCTGAGGGTTTCTCAGGGGTCCCTCAGATATGTCTCTGCTGACAGGGTACACCGACCATACTATCAAATATGTCTGGGATGGAGAGGTAACATTACTCAGATTGTTTCTTTTTTTCATTGGAAATTTATAATTTGTACCATTTTTTTCTTATTTATGGAAATTTTTGGAGTCGTCCACCGCAGAAGTTCTATAACCATGGGCGGAAGATATTATCTTTGGATCAGCCACAGGAGGCTTGGTTCCAGGATGTCCTTACCGCCTCTGATTTGAAGGACCTTTGTGAGATAGGCTACATTCTGATCCACAACGGGATGCTGGCGGGCTTTGCGAGGTGATGACACCTTGAGACGTCCTTCTTCCATCTACCGCATGTTGAGATCACGATTACATTGGACGATATCTCTTGTCTGTTACATATACCTATCAGGGGTACCCTCCTCCATCACGGTAGGATGACGAAGGAGGATGCGAGAGGGATTTTGGTGGAGAAACTTGGGGTTGATCCACTGGATGCGCTTGAGGAGGTGGATAAGACCAAAGGGGCTCATGTGAGGTTCTCCTTTCTGACTCGTCGTTTTGGTGAGGCGCTCCTGGAAGATGGTGATCCAACTGAGGTTGAGATACACAGGCAGCTTGTGTTGCGGTGTTATTTTCTATTTTAGTCGGCACTCAGTTGTTTGTGGACACGAGCGCCACATATACCGATGTCGCCTACCTTAGGTACTTTTTGGATTTGACACGAATCCATGAGTACAACTGGGGGGCGGTTACACTGGCGTACACATATTTGAGGTTGGGAGAGGAATGCTTGTGGAAGACCAAGACTGTGGCAGGCAACATGTCACTACTTGTGGTAACAATCTTATATCCTTCGACTTGTTTTTATTTCTTTTCATTCTATATTCGTGATAATGTTTGATTCTAATTTTTTTATTTTCATTTTAGGCTTGGATATCCCAGCACTTTCCCATGATCGTCGGGTGGGGGAGTGTGCCTGATTACATAAAGCTGATGTCGCGTGCCCGTACCTTTCTCCCGCTCAGGGGGAACCGGGCGGTCGACCCTTATAGAGTCTATCTCAATCGTCTGGATGCTGAGGACATCCACTACTATGTATATGCTGATCACCGTGTGACGCGCCCGTTTGATGGCATCTCCCTATTCTCTGGATAGTTGGCATGCATTTTGACCATCACTGTTTCATATTTTCCCGAGCGCGTCATGCGGCATTTTAGCTACACTCAGATCATTCCCAGGAACCCAGTTGTCTCCGCTCCTCTCGGCTTGACCCGTATGTAGATATAGGAGATCTATGTTTACTACCAGAGACACATGGTACCTGACGAGGCTCGGGAAACCAGAGTGCTGAAAGACTAGAGCTGCGTTGATGGCTACATCATGTGTTTCTTCACCGTCTCACACCCATACATGGTGCCCACTGTAGAAGGATCACCGTCCAAACCAGCTCATTAGGAGATTTTAGAGGAGGAGTAGTCTTAGTTAGACCATACTCCGGATGTCCTGTCTCGCTGTCGTCAGATAGTGTAGATGGGGAAGGCAGGCATTGAGGTCGGTTTCTTCCCTGAGGGGTCTGACCACAGGCGTGTATTGGATGGAATGATTGTGGTGGCAGAGATGACACTTATGTACCGCAGACAATGCGCCAGGACAGGTGGAATCGATAGCAGAGGACACAGACCGGACGCTCGAGAAGCCGGTAGAGGCAAAGGAAGCGGCAGAGGCATAAGTAGAGGAGAGGATGAAGATGTTGTTAGGCACACACAGTAGTGATTGCGGTATTTTTTTTTATGTACTATATTTTGATGACATTGATGTACTATTTTTTTTATGATGTTTATGAGATATGACTTCTTATATATATATATATATATATATATATATATATATATATATATATATATATATATATATATATATATATATATATATATATATATATATATATATATATATATATATATATATATATATATATATATATATATATATATATATATATATATATATATATATATATATATATATATATATATATATATATATATATATATATATATATATATATATATATATATATATATATATATATATATATATATATATATATATATATATATATATATATATATATATATATATATGTATGTGTGTGTGTGTGTGTGTGTGTGTGTGTGTGTGTGTGTGTGTGTATATATATATATATATATATATATATATATATATATATATATCATATTATTTTATTTACGAATATATGTTATTTTATATTCATCTGCAACAGTTAACTTCCATCTACGACCAACAAAACTGGATTTTTTTTTTAAAAACTTGTTCTGATAAGATTTCGGAGATGCATCTACGGAACTTTTTCTGTAGATGGGTCTCCGGAAGCATCCAGCGTAAAGAAAAAAAATGTGCGTCCGGAGATACGGCTCCGGAAGCAAGGTGCATAAAAGGAAATGCGCTAGGTAGATAAGAGTATCAATGGGTGGATTAAGAAACTCTCTTTTTATTTTCTATTTTGAGTTATTGGACTCAAAAGCCCACAATTTTAAAAATGGATTTACCCTATGTATGCCTGCACCCATTTTTTATTTATTTTATTATTTATTCATTCATTCATTTATTTTCATTATTATTATTATTATATTTATTTATTTTTAATTTTCATTAATAAAAAGGGATAATCGGATATACACATTTTTTATCCTGGAATAATTGTACGCGAGGCACACACTTTGCTCTAATTTGAATATCTATCTTCCACAAAAAAATTATAATAAATTTTTAAATTTCGCAATTAGAATCAGATGAAGAAGGAATAATCGAATGCATGCCTTTTTATTTCTCGAATAATCGAATGTGAGGCACACACCTTGTTTTAGTTTGAACATTCTTCTTTTGCATACTAATAATAATCTTTAAACTTTTCATAAACAAAATTGGATTGAAAAGGGAATAATTGGGTGCACAACTTTTTATCCTCGAGTAAACGAATGCAAGGTGCACATCTGTTCAATTACTTGTCTTCCACAAAAAAAAAAAAAACCTACCATAACCAATCAATTTTATTTTTTGCCTATGTGTGACCAAAGTGTTGCTTAAGCAACTTTTACTGCCCAAGCGCGAGTTTTTCTTCTTTCAATCAACGAGTTTTTTTTTTTGTTATAGCGCGACTAAACTCATTTTTGCAATTAAAATCAATTAACACTAATTTTTTTGCTACCATAGCTTTGAATTCTTAATCGCATTCGGGAATGCGTAGAAGTAAGATTCACATCTTGTCAAACACCCCAACAAAAATCTTCTTTAGTCCTTTTTTCCTTGTGGATACTTTTAATAATTAGAATAAACTTATCACTCTAAGCTAACATTTTTTTCAAAACTAATCAAGTGGTAACCTTTATTTACAAAGAATGTCGCAAGGTGTTAATACCTTCCTCGCGCATAATCGAACTTTGAACCTAAATTTGGTTGCGAGAATCTTATTTTTGTTTTTCAAGGCTTTTATCGACATTTCCTTTTAAAAAATAAACTTCGGTGGAGACTTCATTGTCATTTGAGCAGTCATTCGCTCGAGTATTTTTCACGCCGCGACAGCTGACGACTTCATAATGACTTCATTGGGGACACATGAGGGTCAAACCTAGTTTAGTTAGTAGAATCTGAAAGTTAGCTTTGTTTATGTTTCTTCTTACATTTTTATTTTTTTATAGGCATCTTGCGTTACCTTTATTAATCGTGTGTTTTATATATTTTTGTATATATTCATCATGTTATGGGTTTGAAATTGTTACTCGAGCAAGGCTCTACTCCCTAGTTCAGAGAAAAAACATAAGTTTAAGTTCAGAGTTGCATAGTGTTAGCCCCCGAGGTGTACAACTCCTATGGTTAGCATGAATACTCCACCTAGAGTAGATTCGTTTCACGAACATTGTCATAGAATGACTAGCCCGTTATTATGGAAAAATTCTAACTAGGGTCTATGACTCAAGAAACCTTTTAGAGCCATTTTTTAATATGGAAGTTGTGTAGTGTTATCCCCTCAAGGCGCACACCTCGTATGGTTAGAATAAAGACTCCACCTAGTGTAGATTCTTTTTGCGAACATTGTCATAGAATAGCTAATATGATATCATGGCAAAATTCTGACTAGGGTCCGTGACTCTAAGTGCTTTGTCAAAAAGCCTATAGCCAACCTTTGTGAGTTATTTGAGCATAAAGCACTTAGAGTTGTCCTATCACAAGAAGCCTTCCTATTTAGGTTGTTCTATTGCCCAACTACCCATACAATCATTAATCCACGCCTTCCTAAGCCCATACATGACATTAAATTGCATCCATTATCATAAAAAAAAAAAAAAACTCTTAGCATTTTGCATTCATTTCATAGCATTCAAAGTATTTTGTTGCATCTCATTCATACCTAATGCATACCATTAATCATCCATAGATAAAATCGTAGCCAAGTTATCATCTGTGCTTGTATTGAACTCATTCTCAAGCCATGGACGAATTTACACTAAGTCAAGAAACTCTAAAACACGAGGTTAACAAACTGAAAGATAAATTGGGTGAAATTTTGATAGCCTTACAATATTTGATGGCTAAAAGAAAAAGTGAAAAATCATCGGCTGCAAGTGTGGGGCACCATAACACCATTCCTTAACCATAAAATATTAATCATCCTCTAGGGTCAATGGTACCTCAAATCATGTACCCTAAAAAACCATGGCCCCTGTCATCCATATCATTGTCCATCATATAATCTTTCATTCCCCCATACAAGTAATCAGAGGCTTGATTTCCCTGCATCTCAAAGAAACTATCCACTAGATAACCAATCTTCCTTTACTGATCAAGTGTTTACAAAAATCATTTTCCACCAACCATAGAGAAAAGGTTCATCAATTACCCAACTTTCAAGTTAGCAAGAGTGGACTTTTCAAATAGTTGAATGAGAAAAACGATGACCCCTTGCCACATTATACCTATGTTGCCTCCATATCCGCAACATTATAATCCAAATTCTTCATGTGAATACAATTCCAATACAATTGGCTATTCAATAAAAGATTGTCATGAAGATGCGTGGAAGCTACTAGATGGAAAATTTATTGAGCTCCCAAGAGAAACTAGAAGTAACACCTCAATATTTTAGTGGGTAAAAGGTCAACCACACAAGAATCAACTATGATTGTTTATCCACCATGTTGATGATCATTTGGCTATTTAAGCCTCTTTCTTTGTAAATTCCTTATTTTTTAAGTAATCGTTTGCTTTTAATTTTTTTTGTTAATTTGCATGGTAAAATTGATGAAATGATCATGCATATTATTCTTTTCGTGTTTACCCTTCTTATATTCCTTCTTTCTTTTTTCGCAAATAAATGGAAAATAAAATAACATTAATGTTTCTTCACCTTACCTTTTCTTGATCAAAATTTTGTTTTAGCAACATTGGATGGAGGATTATGTAAACAAAATACCAAAAATTTCTAGAATATGATGTAAGCATTCTTTCAATTTCCAAACACTAAGGAGTTAATGAATTTTAATTCCTAATCACCCCCTTTTTCCTTTGTAAAAAAAAGCTACACTCTAAGACACATTAATTTAAAAAAACAACCTCGTTATTAGTTATTGGGCTCAAAAGCTCATTGTTTCAAAAACAGATGCACCCCTTGAACTTAGACATGCACCCCCTTTTTAATTTTATTTATTTGTTTTATTATTATTATTATTATTATTATTATTATTATTATTATTATTATTATTATTATTATTATTATTATTATTATTATTATTATTATTATTATTATCATCATTTTTTTGAATTTTCATAAATAAAAAATGGATTAAAAAGGGGTAATCGGGTGTACACCTTCTTTATTCTCAAAAAATCGAACACGACGTGCATGTCTTGTTGTATTTCGAATATTTGTCTTCCATAAATAATTATAATAACGACATTTTAAATTTCACAATTAGAATCAGATGAAGAAGGAATAATCGAGTGCACACCTTTTTATTCTTCGAATAACCAAACGCGAGGCGCACACCTTGTTTTAGTTCTAGCATTCCTCTTTCGCATGCTGATAACAATCTTTAATTTTTTTATAAATAAAATTGGATTAAAAATGGAATAATGTGGTGCACACCTTTTTATCGTCAAGTGAACATAAGGTGCACACCTTGTTATAGTTCAATTACTTGTCTTTCACATAAAAAGATCATAAACAATCAATTTTATAGTTTGCCTATGCGTGAATAAACCGTTCTGAAGCAACTTTAACTGCCCAAGTGCAACTCTTTTCTTCTTTAAATCAACTAGTCTTTTTCCTCCCTAGCGCGACTAAACTCATTTTTGTAATTAAAATCAATCAACACTTAAAATTTTGCCACAAAAGCTACGTAGTTTTGAATTCCCCTTTGCACTTGGGGATACGTAGGAGCAAGATTCGCATCTTGTCAAGAACCCTAATAAAAATCATTTTTTTAATTTTTTTTTTTTAATTTTCTTGTAGATACTTTTAATAATTAGAATAAACTTAGCACTTTAAGCTAACAATTTTTTTTAAAAAACTAATTAAGCACTTTAAGCTAACATTTTTTTCAAAACTATTAATTTTTTATTTTTATATTATTAAAAGACCTTCAACACTCTTCTACAAAAGGAATAAATTCCCTATTATCTTTCCAACAATTGTTAAAATGAAATAGTTTTGGGCCTCCACATATTTAAGCCTTTATTATTTTTATATTATTAAAAACAATATATTTCATGTTTTGATTTTAGTTGACTAATTATTTAAAAATAAGCTAAAATATTTCTACTAAAATTATCACTAAAGAGTAAAAAGTACACATTAAAATCAGCCTTTTGGTACACCTGCCCATCATTACTAAAAATAAATTTTATATTTTAAATTTATTATATAATTAATATATTTTTAAAGTTCAATAATCTCATCTTTCAAACTTCATTATCAACGCCTCAAAATTTTAGAATTTCTATTTAAGCTAGCTATAGTTTAATCATGACAAAATAAATAGATGATTTAATTAATCATAATTTAATTTAACAAATATTTTATGTATTTATATTTAACTATAATTTAACTCGGACAAATTTAAAACCCATGCGATAGCTTGTCTTATACACTCTCAAAAACAAACATTCAATCTCTATTCTTTCAAATCAAACCCCAAATATCAAGTACATAAGATATTTTAAAATACATTTACGCTATTCTAGAATTAGTTTTAGAGCATTTTTAATAATCTAACGGGTTTTTATTTCATTTAAATATGCTTTTTTTTTCTAACTTCATAGACACAATAAATATTTTCCAAAGAGTTCGTTAAAAAATTTATGCATAATAATATCGTGTTTCGTAAAATGATAAATTAGTTTTATCATCTAAAAACGTGAATTTTATTTCTTTGCTAATAATATTATCTTCTATACATAAAAGATGATTGATTAAAATAATAGAACAATCATACAATAGTGCCAGAAGAAATGAGTTGAGATTAGTAATGACAGTTGTGATTAGAGTTGAAACAAAGTGATGAAATGATGAATATTGACTGATGTATTATTTGATGCATTGCATTACCTTGAACACCACATGACATTGGTTTTTATAACAACCTAACTAACTAACTAACAGAATTAACTAACTGTAACTAACTGAATTACAAAGCTAATACACCTCCTTAATTTGATTAGTTAGATGCTTCCACCATGCCTAGCTTCATTCTTAGATCATCAAATCTGCTTGTTTTCAGTGTTTTGTGAGTAGATCAGCTAATTGCTCATTTGTCTTGCAATAGCTCATCTCTAACCTTCCATTATTCACTTGTTCCCTTAGAAAGTGAAATTTGGTTTCAATATGTTTGCTTCTACCATGTGCTACAGGGTATTTTGCCAAGTCTATGGCTGATTTGCTGTCAATTCTGAGTTCCACTCTTCCATTTCTTATCAGCTTCAATTCAATCAATAACATGTTTATCCACTGAGCTTGACAGGCTGCCATGGAAGCTGCTATGTACTCAGCTTTACACGAGGATAAAGCCAGCACCGGTTCCTTCTTTGAGCTTCATACAAAGAATGCATTTCCAATCATAAACAATATGTTGCTGTGCTTTTTCTGTCATCTTTATCACCACTCCAATCTGAATCTGAGTAGCCTATCAACTCACCTCCTTGACCTTTACAATATTGAATCCCATACCTGTGTGTACCCTTCACATATCTCAATATCCTCTTGGCTGCAATTAAATGAGAAGTGGTTGGTTTCACCATGTACCTGCTGATCAGCCCTATCTCATATATGATATCAGGTCTTGTATGGCACAAATATCTTAGGGAACCAACAAGCTGTTTGAACAGAGTAGGATTTACTTCTTCTTCATCATTCTCCAAGGATAACTTTTTCCTTATATCAATAGGAGTTGGAGTTGGCTTACAGTTCACCATGTTAAACTTTTTTAACACGTCTTGAGCATATTTCCTTTGATGAATAATCATTCCTTGGTCATTCCTTTCAAACTCCATTCCTAGGAAGTATGTGAGTATGCCTAAATCAGACATCTCAAATACCTTCATCATGTTTTCCTTAAAAACCTTCATCTCAGCTTCATTGTTTCCAGTCACTATCATGTCATCCACATATAGACATACAATGAGATTATCTGTGGTATTTCTACTGTAAATTCCATGTTCATTTATACACTTCATGAAACCTTGCTGAACAAGAAAATTGTCTATTCTCTTATTCTAAGCCCTTAGGGTTTGCTTTATCCCATACAGGGCTTTGTTCATCTTATAAACATGTTCTTCCTTTCCTTCTATCTCAAATCCTGGTGGCTGATTCACATATACTTCTTCTTCTAGCTCACCATTCAGAAAAGATGAATTTACATCTAGCTGGTACATAGACCAGTTATTCTAAATTGCTATTGCCATAATCAGTCTGATTGTTTCCATTCTTGCTACTGGAGCATAGACTTCATAGTAATCTTGTCCATGCCTTTGTATAAATCCTCTTTCTACTAGTCTAGCCTTGTACTTTGCCATCTGCCCATCTGGCCTCATTTTGTCTTAAAAATCCACTTGACATCAATACAGCTCTTGTAAACAGGTAATTTAACTAATTTCCATGTCTCATTCTTCTCTATAGAGCTCAGTTCTTCAATCATGGCTATCTTCCAATGTTTTTGTTTTAAAGCTTCTTCAAAAGATATTGGTTCAGTTTCAGCCAGCATTGCTAATTGCAATATATCACCCTCATTTGTGACTACTTGATCAGGGAATCTCTCATAGTCCCTCAGTCTGGTTGGTGGTTGAGTATTCCTTGTTGGTTTATTGATTTCTTCTGCACCTTCTTTATTTGTATCTTCATCAACTTCTTCTTGTTCCTCAATCTCACCTTCTTCTGTCTCTGAGTTAGATAGATGTAGGTGATTGTTACATTTATATGATACCTTTTCTTTCCAATCCCATTCCTTTGATTCATCAAATCTTACATCTTTGCTAAATATTATCTTCTTATTATTTGGATTATACAGTTCGATGATAGCCAACCATAATCATTACTTGGGATTTATCATCTAACTTCCTCCTTAGTTGATCAGGCACATGTCTGAAACACAATGAACCAAAGATCCTTAAATGCTGAACACTTGGTTTGACTCCACTACATGATTCCTCTGGTGTCTTGTCCTGCAACTTCTTTGTAGGACTTCTATTTATGAGATATGTTGCAGTAGCAGCTGCTTCACACCACATGAAATGAGGCATTTTCTTTTGCTTCAACATACTCCTTATCATATTTACTAAGGTTCTGTTTTTCCTTTCTGCTATCCCATTGTGTTGAGGTGTATAAGGTGCAGTGACTTCATGACTAATGCCATTTAATGAGCAAAACTCATGAAATTCAGTAGAGTTGTATTCACCTCCTCCATCAGTTCTTAGTCTACTAATTACTTCCCCACTTTCATTTTGAACTAGCAATCTGAACTTCTTAAACACATTTAACACTTCACTTTTCTTAGCTAACAAGTAAATCCACAGTTTCCTAGTGAGTTCATCTATGAATGTTACAAAGTAGCTGTTTCCACCTACTGACCTAACTTCAAAAGGTCCACATACATCTGAGTGAATTACCTCTAGTTTCCTGGTTGCCTTGAATGGTACCTCTGCTTCGTATGAGCTTCTAGCTTTTTTCCAGTACATCATATTTCACATACTTCTTCTGGCACTTTTAGTTTTGGTAGGCTTTGCACCATCTTCCTTTCATGCAGCATATCCAAATTTCTAAAGTTGATGTGCCCATATCTTTGATGCCATAACCAGTCCTCATGTTTAATCTCAGCCAACAGGCACTGATCTTCAATCACATTCATATTAATCCTGAAGGTTCTTTGCTTTGACAGTGGAGCTTTAATGATCAGCATGTTCTTGTGATCAAAGATACTCATAGTTTTTGCCTTCATTCTCATGGTATATCCCTTCTGTAATAACTGGCCAATACTAATTAGATTGCTCTTCATGTTTGGCACATATAGCACATCAGTAATACAGGCCTTCTTGCCATCCTTCCTATTGATCAAGATTTTCCCAATCCCAGTTGCACATACTATGCTATTGTCTGCAAATCTAATACTTATGTTTACTGATTCATCTAGTTCAGAAAACCAAGACTTCTTGTCTTTCATGTGATTGGAGCACCCTGTATCTAGATACCATTCATCACTTCTTTCTTCTTCATCCTTGACTGTTACCATCAGCAACACTTCATCTGAGTATGAACCTTCATTCTGAGCAAACTAAGCCTCATCTTTGCTCATTGGTACTCTCTTTTATCTACATTCAGATGCATAATGGCCCCATTTTTTGCAATTATAACACTGAATCTCCTTCTTAGACTTTCCTTTCTTCACATACTGAACCTACAATGCTTGATCCAAAGATGCAATTTTTCCTCTTTCTTTGATCCTATCTGTTAACCTCAGTTCATGTGCCTCTAGGCTTGCCTGCAATTCTTCTATCTTCATGGAGTCTAGATCCTTTGACTCCTCTAATGAAACCACAATGTGATCAAACCTTGGTATTAAAGTTCTGAGAACCTTTTCTACCTTCATCACATCAGTGAAGTTTTCACCATTCCTTGTCATTTGGTTTGTGAGAGTGATTACTTTGTCCAGGTATTGGCTGATGGTTTCTTCTTCTTCCATTGTCAGCATTTCATACTGCCTTCTAAATGCTTGAAGTCTCACCTTCTTTAGCTTCTCATCACCAGCATACAATTTGTCCATCGCATCTCATGTTTCTTTTGCACTTTCATAGTGCATGATCTTCTCAAATATCTCATTGCTCACACTTTGATGTATCAAGAACATGGCTTTCTCATCCTTCTTCTTCAGTTCTTTGTGCGCAGTTTGTTGTTCTTCTGTTGCATTGGCTGTTAAGATTGGTACTCCTTCATTCACCACTTCAAGAACTTCTTAAAACCTGAAAATTACCTTCATCTTCACAATCCATTGATCGAATTTTTTACCTTCAAATACTGGTAACTGTGTAGAGATATTGTTGCCATGATTTCCCATTCTTTGAGCATCTTCTTGCAGCAATTATGAAATCGGGCTCTGTTATACCAATTTGATAGAACAATCATACAATAGTGCCACAAGAAATGAGTTGAGATTAGTGATGACAGTTGTGATTAGAGTTGAAACAAAGTGATGAAATGATAACTATTGACTGATGTATTATTTGCTGCATTGCATTACCTTGAACACCACATGACATTGATTTTTATAACAACCTAACTAACTAACTAACAAAATTAATTAATTGTAACTAACTGAATTACAAAGCTAATATAAAATGTTGATAAAATTAATTTTAATAAATATTTTTTTAGTAAAAATTTTAAACTCAGATTCTTTGGAACAATTTTTTAAAAATCTGCAAAACTTTTTTAATGTGTATACATACATATATTAGCATTTTGCATACATATACTTTGGTCACCAATTCAACTACGACATTGCCAAACAAAAGACAAATTAGACTTCTTTTTATATTTTCAAATTATTTTCATGGTTGATTAATTATTTATAAATTAATTTGAATCTTGTCTTTTTTTCTAATTTAATTTTCTAGTCTAAATATTTTTTATGTCAAATTCAAACAAAGGATTTCATCTTGCTAATCCTTCTCTTTTTATTTCTAGACTCTATGACTTGTAATTTCTTGCATATTCTTATTGGCCTTTGTTTTTTTCTTTATCAATTTTTAATTTATATAACTCTTAATTTGTTTCTGATGAATTTTTTTGGAATTTGATTTTTTTTCTTTTATCTATTAGATGAAACATTTGATTGAAAAAAAAATGAATTTAGATAAGCATCTTTGATAACTTTAATGTCTCAATGGGTGTGGTGATTAGTGCATCTTCAATTAGAGAGAAAATTTCTATTGTTTGTGTTATATTTTATGGGGAAAGAGATTCTTTCCGATGTGGTTTTCACTTGAGAGGGAGTAGTTGATATTTTCTCTTTTCTTGATTTTGATAATTTTATATGGCCAAAATTTCAAAAAGAAAATTCATTTCATGGGAGACAATCCCTTCGCTATTTTATAGATCTAAATTGCCATATTGTATTTAAACAATTTATGAGTAATTTTTTTTTTTTGAATAATGCTATAATGCTTTATATAAACCAAAAAGAGTATATACAAGGGTATAGAGGCCCCCAATCACAAAACAATCAAAAAACCACAACTACTCTATAAGTAATTGAGCTATATGATGCCTCATTTTAGTATTCACCCACCCTCTATTCGCAAGGGTAGAAATGACTAAATCTCTAATATCCAAAACATTCACCGAATTTCCAAAGACAACAGTGTTACGATACCTCCAAATTTCATAGATGGTTTCCGCTACAACACTACGCAGAATGCACTTCCTCCAACCTTTACCTTTGCAATGGGTGATTAACCACTCAAGTTCCTCACTCCATTCACACGGGAAATTTTGAAACCCCGACCACACCAGGATTTGTCGCCAACAGGTTTTAAACGGTGGACAATCAAATAAGAGGTGGTCAATTCTTTCCTCCTTGTCGCAGGAATTACACCTGTCGTCGGTCGTAAGGCCAAGTCTTTTGAGTCGTCCCCTTGTCGTAAGTCTATGATGGCAAGCCATCCACAAAGTAAAAAGGGCTCTCGGTCTAGCAATAGTGTTGGATAGCATGTGTTTCCATCCAACATCAGGATCATCCTTCTTTAGGAACTGGTACACTCTTCCCACAGAGTATTTCTCCTTCATTTCATACCAATCTTCCATGTCAATAATGATGACTCTGTGTCTAAGAACAGCTTTTAGAATCCACGACATACCCTGTTTTTCCTGGACCTGCATAATATCTGTAGTTTTGAAATAAAACGCGTGGATCCATTTCACCCAAAGAGTATCCTTCTTGTTGCAAAGGTTCCACAACAATTTTGTTAAACAAGCCGCGTTCCAATCTGATAAGTCCAACACATCCAGACCGCCCTTCCGCCGAGGTTTACAGACACTCTTCCACGCAATGGGGGATTTTCTCGATTTCACATTGCTACCTGTCCACAGGAAAGTCCTACAAATAGACTTAATGGTTTTGATCACATGCTTGGGGAAAGGGAGGCAGCTCACCTTCCTTGTTATTATTAGGACTACCCATGAGGCTGTCATAGAACGACAACACCTCATTCTCAATGTCCTCAGCCTCTCTAAGGATTTCACCTGTCACAGAACACATCTCAGTAATAGCACTGTTGTTTTGTCTAGCTTTTACCTGGGCATAAAAAAACCTGTTGTTGCCATCTCCCAATCTGAGCCAACTGATTTTAGCTCTCTACCTAAGCACCTATTCCTCAATTTCACTCCAGTAAGAAACCTCAATTAATCTGGTTTTAACAAGGTGGATGATTTCAGGATTATCAAGGTCCTCCCTGAGCTTCAGTTGGGCATCCTGTAACTTCTGTCTTGCATTCTTGAGGGCAGCAGTGGCACCCAACAAAGGTTTACTAATCTTCTACACAACATTTTGGCATCTAAGCAGTTTCCTCCATATTACATACATGGGATTACCCTGGATAGGGCCATTCCAGCTATTAGCAATGTGTTCTTGAAATCCCTCAACCTCAGTAGAACAGTTAAGGAACTTAAACTGAGGGGTTCTATTCACAGTATTTCAATGGCCAGACAGCAGCAAAAGCGCATGATCAGAGATGCCAGGGGTAAGGATTTTTAGGCACATGCTGATGTACTTTTGAAATCACTCAGTGTTAGCCAGTTCGTGGTCAATCCTAGAGTGAATGATGTTGTCACCTTGCCGATTGGACCATGTGTAGTAATCTCCAACCGTATCCATTTCACTAAGGTTACAGTGGTTCATCATGTCAGTTAAATCTTTATACTTTTTCATCTGCACCATGGATCCTCCTCTTCTGTCAATAGTCTGAACAACATTGTTAAAATCGCCAATAAGAAACCATGGCCCCTGTTGGTTTTGGTTAATGATAATTGTAAATAAGTAATATATATTTGATCCCCTAACTTATATTATTTTATTTGCACTACATTTTAATTGAATTGGCTCAAAAATAATAATATTTAATGTTAAATATTCAAATTTTTAAATTGTTTAACCAAATTATATCTCTTAAATATAAGGAATTGATGTGTTTAGTATGATATGCACAAATTTTATCAAAGTAATATAAAAAATGTCGAACTCACATAAATCAGTAGTCAATCTACTGTTATTTACTATTACTAGGTAAATTTAATCCTAATTGGATATATTTAGAATTTTTATAAGGAAAAAATTTAAGGTGAAACTGAGATTTGTTTTAAAAAAATATTAATAAAAATGAGATCAAAAAGTAATTTGCAGTCGCACTTTAGGGACTCAAATAAATTTTTGGCCTTTGTCATAACTAAAAATATTTTTTAGAGGAAATATTAATTTAACAACGCTACTCATTTTCGTGTTGTCCGTGTTATGTTTTGAAACCGTAATACTTTGTTATCGCTCAACAAGTTAAAATTTCGAAGCAATTTTTGAAAACGAATAAGTCCTAATCAATTACTAAAGCGTTGTTGCTGTTTTTAGAAATTAAATATCCAATTTTTATGATCGGGTACAGATCTCACACTGTCGTGCTAATGATCAGTACCTGAGTGCTTTCGGTTTCGCGCAAAACTTTTTTTACTTTAAAACTAAAAAATCAGAACCAGAAAAATAAATTAATATAAAAATTTAATGCCAATTTAACTTACTGAGTCTTATCGAAATGACGGTCCTCGCATCCCAAACTTTAAAAACTTAGTCTGACATAATTGACATAAAACTCATATAATATATATATATATATATATATATATATATATATATATATATATATATATATATATATATATATATATATATATATATATATATATATATATATATATATATATATATATATATATATATATATATATATATATATATATATATATATATATATATATATATATATATATATATATAGGATAATAAGGATATGTGAAACTTAGAAACAAAATAATAACAATTGGAATGGATTAAACAATTAAAAGCAGTAAAAACAATATTAAAACTTAAAGTAAATAAGTGCAAAAAATTAAATAAGCTAAATGCTTACGGAAAATAATGTTGTGCAGAAAATTGAAACTGAAAAACTTGAACGGAAAATTTTGGAATTAAAATAATAGCAAGGTTGAATAACAATTGATCCAAGTACAAGCAGAAAACTTAGAATTCGTGAAACAATTGTGTACTAATTGTCTAGTGTGAAGAATTTTGTACTTTTACAGGGTGAAATTTTCTGCCTACTTAACATCAGAAAACTTGGACATGAAAAATCTAAAAACTAAGCATATATATAGTGTATCAGCTGCTGAAGTGTTGAACAATTTGTGTAGAGGTTAGTTGAGAAAAAAAGGTGGGAGTGGAAGAAGACCAAGTCATGCAATTGTTAAATTCCTATGCACGAAGTCCATGGCGAACACCATAGTCTCACAGCGAAAACCATGAGTTCAATGTGGCAGATGTGGCAAGTGAAGGGACCATGGCAAACGCCATACCCCTGTGACGAACGCCACAAGCTAAAAATGTCCACTTTTTTAATTGTTTCATGTTGAGGTGTCCTTTTCTCCACTTTTGGCCAATTTTGCTTCATTTTCTCTTGTGTCAACTCCTACATTGAAAATATCTACAACACAAATAAAATACCAATGTAACACTACATACAAACATAAAATGGATAAAAATGTATGCGTATCGAGTCGGAAAATGCTATAAGTATCGACTAACAAAACTTAAACTATAAACAGAAAAGTCCTAATGACATGAAATAAACTAGAAAAGCAATAAATCTAACTAAAAAGCGATAAAAGGAAGGCAATAAAGTTCCTCCCCCACACTTAAATCAAACATTGTCCTCAATGTTTTGATGAAAGTGGGAAAAGGAATAAAGAACCTGGATAAAGAGCTCAGTGATGGCAACGACCTCGGCCTCGACCATGTCCTCCATAACCATATTGAGAAGGAGGCGACACTCTCATACCATGCATATATTGTAACATATCATTCACCCTCATCTGCAATCTTGTGATCTATTTGATCATGTCTGATATGTTATGCTTGGTTTGTCCTGCATAATCATATTGTTGTTCCTGTATCTATCGGATATGTGTCTTCATGTTGACTTGATGTCTCTGTGTATCTTTGATTAGCTGCTTGCATTCGGCATCTATATTATTATGCTCTCGCAATTGGCAAAGGACGTCATCAAGTGTGGTCTGTATAGCAACATAGTCATATTCTTCTCTAGACTGAGGTTTGAAAGAGGTACCTGCAAAATGGTTATTAGAGAATGGTGCAGTGTGTGCAAGTGGATCAGAAATATGGTGGTAGAATATGTGCAGGAGAGCCTCGCTCTCTCCGGTCAAACGTATCCTCGGTAGTGCCATCAACAGCGACATCCTCAGGAATGTCCATGGGCTCTGGTTCATCCTCAGGATCGACATGTAAGTCATAAGTCCAATTTGACCTATTATGCACATTAGTGTGGGTCGGGCACGGTAAAATACCACCAATGGCAATGTTGTGAACAATCAGCAAATATCTTCCGTTTGGCCTGACTTTCATAACTTGCATGTGCCTACAGGCACGGAGATCAAGAAAACAGGGTGGTAAGGGCTTTAGGGTATCAAGTTCAATATCAAGCCCCAAAGCGCGAGAAATGGAGGTAATCAACCTTCCAAATGAAATAGGCCCCTTTCTAGCGGTGCGAACCTCATTCATATGGGCTATCATGAATGAGGTGGAGTTTATCTGTGTCGGTGCAAAAACAGAATGCAAGTAGAACAACTCTTTAGCATTTGTCTTATTTGTATTATCCCGGCCAAAACTGGTGTCTGCCAACATTTGGCGAACATAGCGCATGGTCGTGTTATGTATCTGAGTTGCTACATTACCCTTAAAAGTATCAGTACCAAACCCTGTCAACTATTTTTAGAACTCCCCAATATCATGCATCCAATTGGTGTGTAATGGTGTTTCACAGATAAAACCCTATGTATAAGGGAAGTTTAGCATTTTAGCAAGTTAGTCAGTATTATATTCATACTCCCTATTAAACATTCTAAACTTAATAGTCCAGGAAGTCCTAGCAGTATCAGACTGTATGGAGTAAATAAGGGAGCTAAGAAATTCTACCGTTAATCTAACATAAGTAGCATCCCTATGAGCATAAAAATGGCTTAAACTTAATTTGTTCCCATGAATAGAAATCTTCCAATCATGTAAGCTATTTTGACAACATCCCCGCCCTGAAACTCCAAGGTAACTCAACTTCTAGCATAAAGCCAAAAGCGATATTCCTTATTTTCTACAAAAATCATTAAAGGTCCCTAAAATAACCTTTGAGAATCTACCATGTATTGAACTCAAATCTCATAGCTTGTTTTTGTCACGAAAGTCTTAAATAGCTAATGATGAATAACCAATAACATTGGAACCATCTAAAATATACAACTCACATATTTTGGATATGATTTCTCTATCATGTGAAATATTCAACAGCACATGTTCAACTCTACTACAATAGCCTATATCATTAAACATGCCTACATAAAACATATTTCTTGAAATCTCTCAAACATGCCTCACATTATGTATAAGGAACTCAAAACCATCAAACATTTAAAGTCTGACTATACCAACACCATGAATTTTGTGAGCCTGATTGTTTCCAAGTCAAATGAATCCATCATCTTCCAGGTTTAAAGTCTCAAAGTATTATTTCGTAAGGCACATTTGATGGGAGAATCTTAAGTCCAACACCTAACTCTTTTCAATCTCCAAACTCAGCACGGCTAGTGCACCAACACTCTCATAACTACCCTTATTTAAGTCAACAACAATCTCATCATAATCTTCATTTTCCTCCTTCTTGGAACAATCCTTCATGAAGTGACCGATTTTATAACAAATAAAGTATTTTAACCTTGACTTGTCAAACCTCATGGATTTGGACATCCTTGTCCACTTACTTACTCCTCTTGCAAGCCAACACCATTATCATCCATCTTTTCAGCTTTGAAAATTATTTGGATCTCATAGTCGTCTGAACTTCATCGAATGTAATAATACTTTCATTACCATAAAGAAATATAATCTTTAAATGCTTTGATGATCTGGGTAATGAGCTTAACAAAAGTAGAGCCTTGTCCTTATCATAAATCTTCACATCAATATTCTCCAAATTATCAATGATTTTGAGAAATCATGTCAACTAGTCCATAATTGATTTGTTCTCTATAATTGAAATGAATATATTTGTTGTTTCAAACCTAACTTATGAGCCAAGGACTTAGTCATATACAATGATTTAAGATAATGACACTCTTGGCCTTATCAACCATTTCAGTCTTCTATGCTTTTGTTAGGCATGCAAGAATTGATGTTTAACCCTTCAATGCTTCAACACACTTTTGTTGAGTTAAGATTGTTTGCATCTTCAATTTCCACAACCTAAAACCGTTGTCTCCGAAAAACTTCTCGATATCTCATTTAGTACCCATGGTGCTCACTTGTAAACAAAACTCTTTTGTCTCATCGTGGGGGTCACTTGTTGTGAAATTGAAAGGTTGAACCATACCAAGCAATTGTTGAAATCTAACCAATAATATTAATTTTGTTGTTATTGAAGATTTGTATGACAATGAACAATGACACCAAAAATAAATGACCTCAAGCAACAATATAACCTACATTCAATGTATGCAAATCTACAACAAGCAAGATGAAGATAAAATATGAGAACAAAAAGAACTTGTTTGCCTAATTTAATTAAAGCCATATACTTTGGGGAAGATAACAATGATCTAATTCATTATATTTATGAGAATTGTTACAAGAGAATAGAAAAGAGATAATAAAAAAAATAGTCATCTGAGTTCCCAAGAACAAACCCTATTTTCTATCTCAAATGTTTCTTAATCTCTCAAACTATATATATATATGAACCCCACAAACTCAAACTGTATAGAAGTGTATTTCAATCCTTTTTTAGATGCCTCTAAAGGTTTTTCAAATTCAAAGTACTTTAAGGAATTTCTACCTTTGTCTCTCAAGTTCTCTTAACAATATTGATGAAGATATAAATTTATAAGAAACCCAATAGATCCTTAACGAATCCAAACATGGCTCATTAACAAACATATTTGTGAACCGAAATGATCAAATCTGATGCTCGTAAACTGCCAGGACCGGACCCATTGCCACTCGTCGATCGACCTCTAGATCTTCATCCCTACACTTGTTGAACTTCGTAGTCACCTAATATGGACCACCGTTAGTTGCACCGATTTCCCGATGTTGCATCCTAATTTTTGACTCTAAGATCCCGCATATTTTTGCATCATCGGTATAGTTTATCATCTCTTACATTTTTCATAATATCCAATTTATCAGCTGAAATAAACTTTTTAGGCAGTTTAAGTCGTTTTAGCGGATAAAATTTATTTCAAAATTTGACAAAACGCTGTATTTTTCCGAATCGTGTATTTTTTGCTGATCACTTTGGTGTATTCATTTTATTTTTTCGAGCACTTCGATACCGGTCCAATTTTTTTTCGTTTTTTTATCGTTTTTATTTATACTTTTAAATAATATATTTTTTAATTAATCAATTTTTTTTAGTTAATACCCTTTCTTATTTTATATTTGATTTTTAATTTTTGATTTTTAATTTTAATTATTTTTTAGAAACTTGTCAAATAAGTCTCATAAATTACTTATTTTTTAGAAACTTGTCAAATAAGTCTCATAAATTACTTACTTTTTAGAAACTTGTCAAATAAGTCTCATAAATTACTTACTTTTTAGAAACTTGTCAAATAAGTCTCATAAATTACTTACTTTTTAGAAACTTGTCAAATAAGTCTCATTAAATTATTTACTTTTTAGAAACTTGTCAAATAAGTCTCATACACTCTTCTTTCTTTTTCAACCTATATAAAGGAAGCAACCACACCATAAAATCTCACACTTCATGCTCTTTTCCTTATCACACTTCCACATAAACTAAAAACTCACTATCCACCATATTCTATCATCACTCTTTCATACACAATATCTTCCATGATATGAATAACTCACCTTCATTTTTTCGATAATAAACCACCACCTACATTTCTTTTTCTTCATGCTACCTCTAACCTCACATAAAATATCATCCTCCAAGTAGACACAATACTCCCTCATCTAATCTTTATCAGGTTTTTTTTTCTTCTTTTCTTTTACTTTATTCATTTATTTAGTTTATTTTAATTTGTAAAATATTTGGAAAGACAAAAAGGGATTTTTAATTATTTATCTTTTATTAGTTAATTGTTAAATGTTTAAAAATGCAAAAATATATGTTGTAATTATTAATTAATTTAAATATTTGTATTTAATTTGATTAATTAAATTATTAGTTAATCTTGTTAAATATTTATATTTAAATTGATTAATAATTTTGTTGGTTGCCTGATTCTATTTGTGACTGATTTTCTTCCATGTACATGTTACTTTACTTCTATTCCTTGTTGACCTAATCCAAGGGAAGGGACTGTGTGTTGACTTATTATCATTGTGCATGTCCCTTGCTTACCTGTCTTAGTTGTTCTTGATTCTTAGAACCTAACAAATCATAGTTTCACGAACTACGGACGCTCTGATTTCTCAAGTCCATCTTGAAGATACGTAGGCACAAGATGCAATTTCTTGGCGAGCTCACTAACCACTAACTTCCTGTTACCTTTCTCAATTTAGTTTAGAGTCGTCGTGCTCACTTTTAACGTCCCGCCGTGGACATCCTTTCCCTTTATCCTAACCTTAGGATTTGAGTCGCCGTACTCATATTTAGTGTAACACCCCCTTTCTATACCCTTAAATTAATCAAATAAATCAATTAGGCACTTAGAAAATTTACTTCATCAGAGTTTAATTAAGACATGGTATAAAAGAGGCGCATCACATTATCATGAAATTAAACACATATGATACCTGCTCAAAATAGATATGCAACAATGGGTAACCCACATCTCAATATTTAGAATAAAGCGGAAACATCCAAATATTGAATCGATCTCATTCATAAAAGTATATACAACCATCAGTTAATTCATGCTTTACAACATATCCACAGCAGATACATACACATATGTATCACAAAAGAATCAAAACAAATGTAACTCCAAAAGAGTCAAAGGCTTCCTAACTACCCAGATGTTACATATCAGAGCCATTGACCAAAAAGAATGAAGACATCGCTTCACAAAAAGAACCTCCAGCTTCCTACTCTGCAATGCCTCATAGAGCATTATAAAACAGCAGAAGGGTGAGAAACAACATCATAACAGTTAATGCATAAAATTGTATATATACATAAATCCATAATTATACAAGTTATACTCAAATTACGTTCTCACCACATTAAGCATATACAAATAATCATGTCTCTACACATACACATGAACATTCACTATATTTCCTCCAAACAATCACATATAACATACACAGTTATATTCACACAACCAATACATCATACACAGATGACTCATGCAACTCATAGAGACCGACACACGACTCTATGCAGATGCAAATGCGGTACCGACTCATTTCAACAAATTCCCTAAGGAATCGAGTATTCAGCAGATCCTCCACGGGATCAAGTACTCAGCAGATTCTCCACGGAATCAAATATTCATCAGATTCTCCACGGAATCGAATATTCAGCAGATCCTCCACGGGATCAAGTACTCAGCAGATTCTCCACGGAATCAAATACTCTAACCAATCCTCCACGGGATTACATGTTATGACCGATTCTCCGAGGAATCACACAATGCAACCGATTCTCCACGGAATCAAATATAACCATCGTATCATACGAGGTTCTGCAAATCCTCCACGGGATCAATCACAAAAATGCATACTATGTTCACAAACATACTCATTGCATTTATCACATACATCACATATATTCATCATGCATTCACATTATACACCATTTCACACAAGGTTTACATACCTATTAATCCATCAATGCATTTCTATCTAATTCGAGCAAACGCACAACATTATCAAACGATTAAGATTCACAATCGGCTCCACAATCTAGGATTCACGCCTTTCGGCCACCCACAGCACAACATGTTGAAACAGTTCACACATCAATCATTCATATAGGCAATTAATCATAATTGAATCAACCAAACATCATGCCATGAACAAACAGCAAAAACAAATAACACTGCCAGGTTCGCCAACCTTCGCCTGGCGAAGCCACGCAGCGAATGCTCGCTGGCCTTCGCCTGGCGAACTTCCCAGCGAAGTCCACTGGGAGTAATTATGGAATTACTCGCTGAGGCTCGCTACACACTCGCCTGGCGACCCTTCTCCAACTCACTTCGCCTGGCGAACTTGCCAGCGAAGACAGGGTGTTAGCTTCTGACTTGCTTCGCTACAGCTCGCTGGGCTTCGCCTGGCGAAGCTTCGCTGCCATTCGCCTGGCGAGCCTGCGAAGACAGAACTTCCATGGCTGCCTCAAAGCCCAAACTCCACAAAACCAACCGATTAAATCCAAACCAGTCACAATAGCACAACCCAACCATCACCCGACTAAACTACGTCGTCAAATCCGAGTTCTAACCGATTAAAACCCCATTCTACTCACAAAACCAACTTCTAACCTAAGTGGAAAAAGAGTAGAAACCCTACAAAATCCACACACATACACATACAATCATATACATTAAAGAGATGATGGAGTTTCACACCCTTACCGATCGATTGCAAGCTTTGGTGATGATTCCTCAATGATTCTAGGTTTTCCTCTCCACTTTCTCTTCTCTTTCCCTTCTCCTCTTTTCTTTCTCTTGTTTTTCTTCTTATCTTACTATCTTTCTTCCTTTTCCTCTCTTATTCTATTTCTATCTCTATTTCTTTCCTCTCAAATTCTTTCCAACACTTATCAATCAATTCTCACACTAAAGTGCTAAATGTCTAAAATGCCCTTTTTACTCTAATTCCCCGAAAACTCTCCGAATCGGTAAAAATAGATAAAATAAGCAAACACCACATAACAATATATAATTTCTCAATTTAAACAAACTTCAATTAAATAAATTAAAAGACTCAACAATTAATGGGAATTCAGAATCGGGGCGTTACAACTCTCCCCCACTTTAGAAATTTTCGTCCTCGAAAATATCACCTTATTCAAACAACTCCGGATGCGACTCTCGCATCTTGCTCTCCAATTCCCAGGTCATGTTGCCTTCTGCGGCACCTCCCCAGGATACTTTCACAAGCGCAATATCCTTGCCTCTTAGTTTCTTAACTTCACGGTCCAAAATACTAACCGGTAAAACTTCAACTGTAAGGTTATCTCTTACTTCAACTTCATCCATTGGGATCACATGTGACGGATCCGGAACATACTTCCGAAGTTGCGAGACATGGAATACATCATGCAAATTCGAAAGGTTCGGAGGTAACGCCACACGATAAGCCACAGCACCAACTCGTGCGACAATCTGATACGGACCAATAAAACGAGAAGTCAACTTTCTGGACTTCAAAGCACGACCCACACCCGTAACCGGTGTAACTCTCAAAAACACATGGTCGCCCTCTAGAAACTCGAGATCCTTTCTCCTTTTATCATGATAACTTTTCTGTCTATTCTGAGAAGCTCTCATCTTTTCCCGAATAAATTTCACCTTTTCCGTCGTTTGTTGTACCATTTCCGGACCAACTACCGACTTTTCACCTGTCTCATGCCAACACAGAGGTGTTCGACATCTCCGACCATATAAAGCCTCAAATGGCGCCATACCAATACTCGAATGGAAACTGTTATTATAGGTGAACTCAATCAACGCTAAATAACCGTCCCACGCACCACCTTGTTCAAGCACACAAGCACGCAACAAATCTTCTAACGATTGAATCGTCCTCTCGGTTTGACCATCTGTTTGCGGATGATATGCCGAACTCAATCTCAACTTAGAACCCAAGGCACCTTGCAAACTTTCCCAAAATCTTGAAGTAAATCTAGGATCTCTATCCGACACAATACTCTTAGGAACTCCATGAAGCTTCACAATAGTGCCAACATAAATCTCGGCCAACCTTTCCAAAGAATAAGTAATATCAATCGGAATAAAGTGAGCCGATTTAGTAAGCCTATCAACAATCACCCAAATAGCATTATGTCCTCTTTGCGTATTCGGCAATCCTGTAACAAAATCCATCGATATACTATCCCATTTCCATTCCGGAATATCCAACGGTTGCATCAATCCACTAGGCTTCTGATGCTCCACCTTAGACTTTTGGCAAGTCAAACACGAGTACACAAAACGAGCAACATCGCTTTTCAATCCAGACCACCAAAAGATCTTCTTCAAATCCTGATACATCTTATTCGCTCCCGGATGAATACTCAAGTTACTCCGATGTCCCTCTTCCAATATCATCTTTTTCAAATCCGCATCATCGGGAATACAAATACGACCTCGAAACCTCAAAACTCCTAATTCATCAACTTTGAAATCTTCATTTCCATTCGTCATCCAATCCACAAATTTCAAATCCAACTTTTGCTTTTCACACACCGTAGCAAGAAAATCATTCGTGACATGCAACATACCAAGCTTCACACTACTCGGCGTTAACTCACAAACCAAACTCAAATCTCTAAAGTTCTCCAAGAGTTCCCACTCTCTAACCATCAAAGTAGACACGTGCAACGACTTCCGACTTAAAGCATCGGCTACCACATTCGCCTTACCCGGATGATAATTTAAACCAAAATCATAGTCTTTCAAAAGTTCTAGCCATCTCCTTTGCCTCATATTCAATTCTTTCTGATCAAACAAATACTTCAAACTCTTGTGATCGCTAAAAACTTCAAATCTTGCACCATAAAGATAGTGCCTCCAAATTTTCAAAACGAACACTACGGCCGCTAACTCCAAATCATGAGTAGGATAATTCTTTTCATGTACTCTCAACTGTCTAGAAGCATACGCCACGACCTTCCCATCTTGCATTAATACACCACCCAATCCTGACAAAGAAGCATCGCAATAAACCACAAAAGGTTCCGTAGGATTCGGCAAAATCAAAATTGGCGCTGTTGTTAACCTTCTCTTTAATTCCATGAAACTTTCTTCACAATTAACATCCCAAATAAAAGCCTTTCCTTTACAAGTCAACTGCGTTAACGGAAGTGCTAACTTTGAAAATCCTTCGATAAACCTCCGGTAGTAACCGGCCAAACCCAAAAAGCTTCGAATTTCCGTAACCGATCTTGGAGTCTCCCATTGCATTACCGCATCGATCTTGGATGGATCCACACTAATACCATTGTCGGAAATAATATGTCCAAGAAAACTCACCTCCGACAACCAAAACTCACACTTAGACAACTTTGCGTACAACTTCTTCTCTTTCAAAATCCGCAACACAATCCTTAAATGTTCTTCGTGTTCCTCTCGAGACTTAGAATAAATCAAAATGTCATCGATAAACACTACCACAAAACGATCCAACTGCTCGTGGAAGATACGGTTCATATATTCCATGAAAACACCCGGCGCATTAGAAACTCCGAATGGCATCACCGTATACTCGTAGTGACCATATCGTGTTCTAAAAGCCGTCTTCGAAATATCTTCTTCCTTAACCCGAATCTGGTGATAACCGGATCTCAAATCAATCTTACTAAAAACACGGGCTCCAACCAATTGATCCATTAAATCATCAATTCTTGGAAGCGGATACTTGTTCTTAATTGTCACCTTATTCAACTGCCGATAATCAATACACAATCGCATACCACCATCCTTCTTCTTTACCAACAATACCGGCGCACCCCAAGGAGAAACACTTGGTCTTACAAATCTCTTATCCAACAAATCATTCAACTGCTTCTTCAATTCCACCAACTCCGATGCCGACATCCGATACGGGGCCATCGAAATCGGTCTAGTACCCGGAACTAGATCAATAGAAAATTCAACCTCTCTCTTTGGCGGCACATCCGCAACATCTTCCGGAAACACTTCAGGAAATTCACAAACCACAGGAAACACGTCGAGCTTAACTTTGCTCTCCACCGACAACGATGCAAACAAACCAAACAACTGAGCTTCGTTCGCTAAAAGTTTCTTCAACTCTTTAGTGGAAAGAAAACTCTCGTTTTCACCATCTTCCAAAGAAGGAAACCTTACTAACTTGTGATAGCAATCCAGATGAACTCTATTAAATTGCAACCAGTTCATACCCAAGATTACGTCCAAACCTTCCAACGGTAAACACACTAAATCCATAACGAAGTCCTTACCATACATGGTCAAAGGACAACTTGCACACACCAAAGAAGTAGTTACCGACCCCGAAGCGGGAGTCCCAATAACCATACCACTACTCAAAGAAACCATACACAAATCCAACCGCTTAGCACACGCAAGAGAAATGAACGAGTGAGTCGCTCCAGTATCAATAATAGCAACTAAAGGCATATCATTAATAAAGCATGTACCTTTAATCAAACGATCCGCCGCATTAGTAGCGTCTGAACCTGCTAATGCGAAAACTTTTCCGCCCGCCTGAGCTTGCTTCGGTTTGGTACAATTCGGGCTAATGTGACCCACCTCGCCACAATTAAAACACTTCACAGCATTCTTTCTACACTCTGCTGCATCATGACCAAAGAGTCCACAGTTGGAACACTTCGCTTTGAACTTTCCACAATCATAAGACTTGTGGCCCATCACGCCACACTTAAAACATTTGATCGCACCGGAACCTCCTCCGGGTCTCCTATCAAAGTTTCCCCTATGTTTGCCCTTATCAGCAGGCGTCACATAAGGTCCGCTTCGTACTTGCTGCTTCCCTCTCCTCTCGCTCAAACCCTTATAATGAGTAGAACGAGCTCTACTGTCTTCTTCATAAATCCTACAGCACTCGGTCAAATCCGAAAATCTTCTTATTCTTTGATAACCCACCGCTTGCTTTATCTCAGGACGCAAGCCATTCTCATACTTGATACATTTGGAAAATTCCGCCGTAACCGCATCATAGTGAGGGTGAAACTTCACTAACTCAGTAAACTTAGCGGTGTAGTCCACCACCGACATATTACCTTGTTTCAACTCCAGAAATTCCATTTCTCTCTTCCCTTTAACACTTTCGGGATAATACTTCCTTAGAAACTCAGCACGAAATAAATCCCACGTAATCTCCTTGTCGTCGACCTCAAGAACATGCCTCATGCTGACCCACCAGTCATCAGCTTCTTCTCTCAGCATGTGAGTCCCTAGTCTCACCTTGTTCCCCTCAGCACAATCCATCACCCTAAAGATCCTCTCAATTTCCTTTAACCATATCTGAGCACCATCCGGATCAAATCTCCCTTTGAACACCGGTGGTTGGTTCTTCCTGAACTCATCATTCGCATTCACGTTAGGTGCACCCTGCACAGCTCTGGCCATAGCCTCTAACGCCGCTGCCATAGCATTGTCATTACGACCTGCCATATTCTGAGGATTCCCAAAAATAACAACAAGGTTAAACAACCGTTCAACCAACACAACAACAAGACAGACACGACTGACTCAACACTGGCTCTGATACCACTTAATGTAACACCCCCTTTCTATACCCTCAAATTAATCAAATAAATCAATTAGGCACTTAGAAAATTTACTTCATCAGAGTTTAATTAAGACATGGTATAAAAGAGGCGCATCACATTATCATGAAATTAAACACATACGATACCTGCTCAAAATAGATATACAACAATGGGTAACCCACATCTCAATATTTAGAATAAAGCGGAAACATCCAAATATTGAATCGATCTCATTCATAAAAGTATATACAACCATCAGTTAATTCATGCTTTACAACATATCCACAGCAGATACATACACATATGTATCACAAAAGAATCAAAACAAATGTAACTCCAAAAGAGTCAAAGGCTTCCTAACTACCCAGATGTTACATATCAGAGCCATTGACCAAAAAGAATGAAGACATCGCTTCACAAAAAGAACCTCCAGCTTCCTACTCTGCAATGCCTCATAGAGCATTATAAAACAGCAGAAGGGTGAGAAACAACATCATAACAGTTAATGCATAAAATTGTATATATACATAAATCCATAATTATACAAGTTATACTCAAATTACGTTCTCACCACATTAAGCATATAAAAATAATCATGTCTCTACACATACACATGAACATTCACTATATTTCCTCCAAACAATCACATATAACATACACAGTTATATTCACACAACCAATACATCATACACAGATGACTCATGCAACTCATAGAGACCGACACATGACTCTATGCAGATGCAAATGCGGTACCGACTCATTTCAACAAATTCCCTAAGGAATCGAGTATTCAGCAGATCCTCCACGGGATCAAGTACTCAGCAGATTCTCCATGGAATCAAATATTCATCAGATTCTCCACGGAATCGAATATTCAGCAGATCCTCCACGGGATCAAGTACTCAGCAGATTCTCCACGGAATCAAATACTCTAACCAATCCTCCACGGGATTACATGTTATGACCGATTCTCCGAGGAATCACACAATGCAACCGATTCTCCACGGAATCGAATATAACCATCGTATCATACGAGGTTCTGCAAATCCTCCACGGGATCAATCACAAAAATGCATACTATGTTCACAAACATACTCATTGCATTTATCACATACATCACATATATTCATCATGCATTCACATTATACACCATTTCACACAAGGTTTACATACCTATTAATCCATCAATGCATTTCTATCTAATTCGAGCAAACGCACAACATTATCAAACGATTAAGATTCACAATCGGCTCCACAATCTAGGATTCACGCCTTTCGACCACCCACAGCACAACATGTTGAAACAGTTCACACATCAATCATTCATATAGGCAATTAATCATAATTGAATCAACCAAACATCATGCCATGAACAAACAGCAAAAACAAATAACACTCCCAGGTTCGCCAACCTTCGCCTGGCGAAGCCACGCAGCGAATGCTCGCTGGCCTTCGCCTGGCGAACTTCCCAGCGAAGTCCACTGGGAGTAATTCTGGAATTACTCGCTGAGACTCGCTACACACTCGCCTGGCGACCCTTCGCCAACTCACTTCGCCTGGCGAACTTGCCAGCGATGACAGGGTGTTAGCTTCTGACTTGCTTCGCTACAGCTCGCTGGGCTTCGCCTGGCGAAGCTTCGCTGCCATTCGCCTGGCGAGCCTGCGAAGACAGAACTTCCATGGCTGCCTCAAAGCCCAAACTCCACAAAACCAACCGATTAAATCCAAACCAGTCACAATAGCACAACCCAACCATCACCCGACTAAACTACGTCGTCAAATTCGAGTTCTAACCGATTAAAACCCCATTCTACTCACAAAACCAACTTCTAACCTAAGTGGAAAAAGAGTAGAAACCCTACAAAATCCACACACATACACATACAATCATATACATTAAAGAGATGATGGAGTTTTACACCCTTACCGATCGATTGCAAGCTTTGGTGATGATTCCTCGATGATTCTAGGTTTTTCTCTCCACTTTCTCTTCTCTTTCCCTTCTCCTCTTTTCTTTCTCTTGTTTTTCTTCTTATCTTACTATCTTTCTTCCTTTTCCTCTCTTATTCTATTTCTATCTCTATTTCTTTCCTCTCAAATTCTTTCCAACACTTATCAATCAATTCTCACACTAAAGTGCTAAATGTCTAAAATGCCCTTTTTACTCTAATTCCCCAAAAACTCTCCGAATCGGTAAAAATAGATAAAATAAGCAAACACCACATAACAATATATAATTTATCAATTTAAACAAACTTCAATTAAATAAATTAAAAGACTCAACAATTAATGGGAATTCAGAATCGGGGCGTTACATTTAGCGTCCCGCCGTGGATATTCTTTACCATAACAATCTTAACTTAGATTCAGGAGTCGCCGCACTCCATGTAAGTACTTCCCTATGAATGCTTACATCCCATTGGAACCTTGACCACAGTCAAGAGTTCCTCCCCCCTAGATAGGGGAACTACGGTTGCTCTGATTCCATTCCCGTCAGGATACGTAGGCACAAGATGCGATGTCTTCGCGAGCATACTTTACAAACTTTATACATACTTTATACTTTATATCTTTACCCCTAGCACTTTTCCTTTAGCAAGCAAACTTTAGCAAACACAAATATTAACAAGAGGTTCCTGTAGAGTACTACAGATGTTTAGGATGTGAAATACCTACCCTATGCATAACCAACCCCCGAACCTTTAGATCTCTCTTTGCTTAGCTTTAGGCCTTGCCTTTTGCTTTGCATTTTTATAGGTTTTTTTCTTTCTTTAAACCTTTCCTTTTTGGATAAATTAAAGTCCGGTTGTGAATTTAAGAATTAAGATTCAAGTTAATCAATAGCTTGGTATCACAATTCTCACCGCAACAGAAATGGTGACTTCACTGGGGACTCCCCTAAGAGGGTTAAGCCCACCTTGTTTATATTTGTGTTTGCTATATGATTGTTTTCTTGTATATTTGTATATATTTATACATATATTTGTCTGTGCCTGGGTTTATCTATATGTAGGGTTATTACTTGGAGTGGTGAGGATAAGTCCTATACCCGGACTTGAGTGCACCTATGATAGGATGGTGGTATATTCAAGAAGGCTTATAGGGAGTTGATTCCCGACCAAGCTAACTTGAGAAACCACCGCTCAGTGGAGGCCCTCTTGAGAATTAGTTTTGTTGAACGAGTATTTGTGAAAACATTACTACTTTCGATTTAGGAGCCTTTGACACTGAGGACCTTTAGTTACCTTTTATCCCCACTTAGCCTTTTAGGACGTAGTGCGATGACTATGAGGGAGTATTCCCGAAGTAGTTGATACGCGATACTACACTCAGACGAGACTCTCTTGAGAATATTATTGATTTCCAAGTATTTGGTGTGTCGATAATATCCGAAAGATGGATCGATGACTTTGGGAACTTTGTTAGAACCCGTTGTGCAGGTGTTTTACCCATAGTACATACCCTGTGGTTGGTTCGTTACCCATACCTCATGTTGTGGTCTTGAGCCTTTGATCATGTTATGTGTGTTCTGCATCTTGTCTTGCATCGCATTGCATTGCATGTGCATCTTTGCATGGTTCGTTGCATACCTCTGTTTGTCCAGTCGCTCATGTCCAGCTGTCTCCATCTCCCAGTGTGCCTTTGAGTCATCAAACTGATTCCTCGACACCGATATCGGACTAGAGCTAATTACAGACGTCGAATGTCCAGAACAATCCCTTGCCAGTACATCCAAGGTGAAGCTTCAGACTGACTTCAGCAGGCTGTTTTCCTAAATGCTAGTGTTTCAGACAAGACGACTCATCCTTGTCCTGATTTAGTCACTAGGCCTTTTGTTTCTCATTGTTTTTACTTTCCATAATTTTGTTTAAGTTGTTTGCTTTTAATTAGTGTTTGTACTTTCATACCAATGAAATGAGCATTGCAACTTTTGATTCCAAATCATTTTGCCTATTGTTCGCACTTTTATGCTTTATCTTTCAAATATTTACTCCTTGTCCAAACTTTTGATTATGCAAATTTTTTAGGGAGAATGATGAAAACGTATTATCCATAACTGTTGTTAGTATGCTTTCAATCAAACTTTGTTGACGATGTAAGGCATTGTTTCAAACCCTAAACACTGCAGAAATAAGGAAGGTAATCCCTCGTTAACCCCTTCGAGCCTAGAAGTTGGAGTTTCTTTCTTTACAAAAACCTGTAATTTTAACCTTGGGGTGGGTAGTTCTCAGTTAACTTGGCTGTGTGTTCACGCAAGACAGGTTGCAACCACAATTTATTTTCCTTCGCACACAACAAGCAAGTGTCGGAGATGTTTTTCAATACCAAAAAGCCGATGATGGTTCACCGTGATCATTAAGCCAGACAGTCACTTTCTTTCAAAAAATATATATATATATCAAAAGAAAAAGCCCGCTAAGTCAAAACCTATGAAGGAGACTTAGGCAAAACTGGGGCATCCCGCTTACTATAATCTTTAAAAGTAACAGTTCAGGAAAAAGTAAGGGATAATAAAAAAAATGAGATCTTTAAATCCTTTAATTTCAAAAACAACCAAATGTTGTAAAGAAGCAGTGACTGCCTTTTCAAAAAGACTGTTAACTTCTGAACCATCATCACAATAATCAGTGCAATTCCTAACCTATGGGAAACTGAGTGAATAATATGAGTTAACTGAGCGTAGGACTGAAGATCATCACGTAGATTGGATGGGCACAAATAAACTTTGAGCCTTTATCCTTTGTTTCTTAAACCGTGAACCAGGCCACGTTACAACCCTCAAAAGACCTAACTGAAGCAAGGTTATTTTAAAAGCATACAACAACAAGGTTGCGTAAACTGACTCCAAAAGATTTTTGCAAATCAATTATCTTGACAGTACACCTTTACTTTAAACTTTGAGTGTCTTGAACCACCGTGTTCCGACCAATGACTCTTTTACTTTGCATCTTTCAAAAATGATTTTGATTTCAAAAGTTGCATGAACTTTACATTACCATGTTTGTATGAATACTTTTGTTTGCAAACTGGCTTTCCTCTCAAGGAATTTTCAAACATTGAGAAACTTGGTCGGTGATCCTATCAGGGGTAAGTTCCTTCAAGATCCTGTCTAAGAATCAATTCAAGATTTATTCAGAGCAAGATCTTCTCAGATTTGGTTTATACAGAAGATATTTCAAGACTCAGACTGGGGCAAGCTCTCCAAGTACCCAATGCATCAGTCATCTTCAACATCAGACAAGTTGAAGCATTATCAGTTCATTTACAACAGACAGCTAAACTGGGGAAGTTCACTTGAAGAATCCCCAAACAGATATTTATCAACCCTTTCTACAAGGATCATCAACTTGACACAGTTTACCAGTGTGGCAAAGATGTGCCCAGTAGTAGCATCTTTAGTCCCCAAGCAGAATGGCAGTGATCTCCGTGTTGAGGAATCGGTCTTCAAGTTTTATCTTCTCGCCAAAAGAGTCGAGCCTTGTCATCGGCATTTGCATTTGCATTTGATCATATGTCATCTGCATAATTTATACATGCGTATATCATAAGCATAATTCATATACATGTGCACATCATGGGTGTTTTATCCCCATTTGCTTTTTCTCCCGAGGTCGTGTTTTACCCGCGTCTTACCTTGGGGATGAATTTCAATTTATCTGGCATCATGGGTGTTTTATTCCCCATTTGCTTTTTCTCCCGAGGTCGTGTTTTACCCGCGTCTTACCTTGTGGACAAATTTCAATTTATCTATCATCATGGGTGTTTTATTCCCCATTTGATTTTTCTCCCGAGGTCGTGTTTTACCCGCGTCTTACCTTGTGGATGAATTTCAATTTATCTATCATCATGGGTGTTTTATCCCCATTTGCTTTTTCTCCCGAGGTCGTGTTTTACCCGCGTCTTACCTTGTGGACAAAATTTCAATTTACCTAGCATCATGGGTGTTTTATCCCCATTTTCTTTTTCTCCCGAGGTCGTGTTTTACTCGCGTCTTACCTTATGGGCGAATTTCAATTTACCTAGCATCATGGGTGTTTTATTCCCCATTTGATTTTTCTCCCGAGGTCGTGTTTTACTCGCGTCTTACCTCGTGGACGAATTTCAATTTACCTGGCATCATGGTTGTTTTATCCCCATTTACTTTTCCCCCGAGGTCGTGTTTTATTCACGTCTTACCTTGTGGTCAAAATTCCAACTCACTTGGCACCTACCAAACAGTTTGTGTCGTGACTTATCTGATGGTTTTCCAGATATTTATTTCTCTCTCTGATGGGTTTCCAGATTGAGTCTTTGTTCTTTGTTCTGATGTTCTTCCAGAACTTATCTGATGGTTTTCCAGATATTTATTTCTCTCTCTGATGGGTTTCCAGACTGAGTCTTTGTTCTTTGTTCTGATGTTCTTCCAAAACTTATCTGATGGTTTTCTAGATATTTATTTCTCTTTCTGATGGTTTTCCAGATTGAGTCTCTGTCTGATGTTTTTCCAGATTGAGTCTTTGTTCTGATGTTTTTCCAAAACTTATCTGATGGTTTTCCAGATATTTACCTTGATTCTGATGTTTTTCCAGAATCCATCCGTTGTTTTTCCGGATATGTTTCTCTTCCTGATGTTTTACCAGAATTTATTTCTTTTGTCGTCTGATGTTTTTCCAGAACCCCTTTGTGTCTTTAAATTCTGATGTTTTACCATAATTTATTTCTTTTGTCGTCTGATGTTTTTCCAGAACACCTTTGTGTCTATCAAAGTTTTGTTCAATGCACTTCTGACAAAACCTCTGGTGACTGTGACTTTTCCCCCAGTAAGTTTCATTTGCTTTCTATATGTTTTTGTTATCTCACTGTGTGTTACTTTCAGCATCTGATGTTTTTCCGGATGTTTTTGTCTTTGTTTAGGGTTTGTCCCTCTCTTTTCAAGTATTATTGGATACTCTATGTCACATTGGCAGATGTTCATAATATTTTATTTTCCTCAATTGTGTCTCCTAGATACTTTCTCCCGTGAAGTTGTCAGTCTTTCCCCAGTGGAGTTGCAGCATCTTCCCAATATATATTCGTCTCCTGTGGCATCTTTCCTTATAAAATCTTTATCTTGCATATCATATCATATCATAAGTATTTTGTGGCATCTTAGGGTCAAAAATTGTGCATGTTTGTATTTAAGTCTCTCCGACCGTGTCGAGACGAAAATTTCAATTTTCACCTCTCCGGATCGAAGAAACTTAAATAGGGGCATCTGTTGCATCCTAATTTTTGACTCTAAGATCCCACATATTTTTGCATCATCGGTATAGTTTATCATCTCTTACATTTTTCATAATATCCAATTTATCAGCTGAAATAAACTTTTTAGGCAGTTTAAGTCGTTTTAGCGGATAAAATTTATTTCAAAATTTGACAAAACGCTGTATTTTTCCGAATCGTGTATTTTTTGCTGATCACTTTGGTGTATTCATTTTATTTTTTCGAGCACTTCGATACCGGTCCAATTTTTTTCGTTTTTTTACCGTTTTTATTTATACTTTTAAATAATATATTTTTTAATTAATCAATTTTTTTTAGTTAATACCCTTTCTTATTTTATATTTGATTTTTAATTTTTGATTTTTAATTTTAATTATTTTTTAGAAACTTGTCAAATAAGTCTCATAAATTACTTACTTTTTAGAAACTTGTCAAATAAGTCTCATAAATTACTTACTTTTTAGAAACTTGTCAAATAAGTCTCATAAATTACTTACTTTTTAGAAACTTGTCAAATAAGTCTCATAAATTACTTACTTTTTAGAAACTTGTCAAATAAGTCTCATTAAATTATTTACTTTTTAGAAACTTGTCAAATAAGTCTCATACACTCTTCTTTCTTTTTCAACCTATATAAAGGAAGCAACCACACCATAAAATCTCACACTTCATGCTCTTTTCCTTATCACACTTCCACATAAACTAAAAACTCACTATCCACCATATTCTATCATCACTCTTTCATACACAATATCTTCCATGATATGAATAACTCACCTTCATTTTTTCAATAATAAACCACCACCTACATTTCTTTTTCTTCATGCTACCTCTAACCTCACATAAAATATCATCCTCCAAGTAGACACAATACTCCCTCATCTAATCTTTATCAGGTTTTTTTTTCTTCTTTTCTTTTACTTTATTCATTTATTTAGTTTATTTTAATTTGTAAAATATTTGGAAAGACAAAAAGGGATTTTTAATTATTTATCTTTTATTAGTTAATTGTTAAATGTTTAAAAATGCAAAAATATATGTTGTAATTATTAATTAATTTAAATATTTGTATTTAATTTGATTAATTAAATTATTAGTTAATCTTGTTAAATATTTATATTTAAATTGATTAATAATTTTGTTGGTTGCCTGATTCTATTTGTGACTGATTTTCTTCCATGTACATGTTACTTTACTTCTATTCCTTGTTGACCTAATCCAAGGGAAGGGACTGTGTGTTGACTTATTATCATTGTGCATGTCCCTTGCTTACCTGTCTTAGTTGTTCTTGGTTCTTAGAACCTAACAAATCGTAGTTTCACGAACTACGGACGCTCTGATTTCTCAAGTCCATCTTGAAGATACGTAGGCACAAGATGCAATTTCTTGGCGAGCTCACTAACCACTAACTTCTTGTTACCTTTCTCAATTTAGTTTAGAGTCGTCGTGCTCACTTTTAACGTCCCGCCGTGGACATCCTTTCCCTTTATCCTAACCTTAGGATTTGAGTCGTCGTACTCATGTTTAGCGTCCCGCCGTGGACATTCTTTACCATAACAATCTTAACTTAGATTCAGGAGTCGTCGCACTCCATGTAAGTACTTCCCTATGAATGCTTACATCCCCTTGGAACCTTGACCACAGTCAAGAGTTCCTCCCCCCTAGATAGGGGAACTACGGTTGCTCTGATTCCATTCCCGTCAGGATACGTAGGCACAAGATGCGATGTCTTCGCGAGCATACTTTACATACTTTACAAACTTTATACATACTTTATACTTTATATCTTTACCCCTAGCACTTTTCCTTTAGCAAGTAAACTTTAGCAAACACAAATATTAACAAGAGGTTCCTGTAGAGTACTACAGATGTTTAGGATGTGAAATACCTACCCTATGCATAACCAACCCCCGAACCTTTAGATCTCTCTTTGCTTAGCTTTAGGCCTTGCCTTTTGCTTTGCATTTTTATAGGTTTTTTTCTTTCTTTAAACCTTTCCTTTTTGGATAAATTAAAGTCCGGTTGTGAATTTAAGAATTAAGATTCAAGTTAATCAATAGCTTGGTATCACAATTCTCACTGCAACACCCGACACCAACCCCGCTGCCGTTGACCACCAGAAATGTTGCCTTTGCAGCTCTATCCCTGCAGACTTTCTAGTCGGTCGTTAGACTGCCATCCATTAGTTTGATGTAAATGTCTGCCACCTTGTTGCTAGCCGACTATGTCCTTCTCCATTAACTTCCTGATTTTCTAACATTGTGATTTCTAACAATCTCGAAACATATTTTCATTTTTTTCATAATTTAAAATTTTAATACATACTTTTTATACTTTCAATTAATACACACCAATACATGTTAACTTTTTTGTTTTTCTTAATTTAAAATTACTCTTATAATTTGTGAGTTTTTTTAACATTTTAAGATCATGTATACAAAAAGCCAACTCTGACTTTTGGAAGTGTCAAAATTCAAACTTTGGTTGAAAATACTTATATTTGATGTTGACATATTACTTCATTAAAAAGAATTTATGAAGAAAACAAAAAGAAAGTCGGTTGAAATGGAGATATTGACATAGACATGTACTATGTATAGAAATTCAAAATATGTGATGTTAATCAAGTTGGCTGGTGCATATTTAATGACACACCACAATCTAGATTGTTATGCATTTTCGTCTACTTTGCTGAATAAATTCATTTAATTAGTCGGTAAATCATAGACAATATTAATATTAAAATTATCACAATCAAATATTTTAAAATATAAAAATATCAGTAATTTATTTATATTAATATATAAATATAAATAAATACTAAATTCTAGACCAATATATTATAATTCAATTAGTATTGTAATTTAATTATTACATAATACATATTGGTTAAGTTACTCTATACACTCTATAAAATCATATATTAATATTAATATATAGATTTGGATTTGATACTTTGCGGTAAATTTATATTTTTTTATCACTATTTATATAAGAAAATTTCTAATAAATTATTTGACAACTAGCTAGGACACTAACCCAACTAGCCCAACCTAATGGTAACCTAAAGTCATAAGAAATAAAAGAGGTTTCATTTTTCAAGAGTGTATTTCTCTTTAGGCAATAATACTATAAGTACTGAAATTAAAATTGAGAAAAACAATTGTACAGTTTTGCCAATAAAAAAAATGAAATTTGCATTTTAGTTAGTTTTAAAAATATAGTAGATGAATATTTGAACCTCTTAATGAATATTATTTGTTCTATTAAACGATGAAGTAATGCTTGTTATGTGGACTGGAGCTTTGGTGCGGTGGATTAATATGTGTTGAGAATAATATATCAAATTTGAGTTGGACAAAAGAGGATTTATTTGAGAGAGAGTATTGTAGACTCACACTTGAGGGGGGATGTTGAGAATAACATGTTAAGTGTGAGTTGGAGTCCTACATTGGTTATAAATGTGAAGAGTTAAGCATTTATAAGTAGGAGAACCCATACACATATCACCTTAAGGTTTTAGGTGAGTTTGTGGTGTCTCTCTCACTTGTGTTGCTCTTGACCCAATGTTCAATGCTTCCTAGTTTAAAACCCCCTAACAATCTGCAAGGTTAGCATTTCATCGCTCAAGTTAGTAAGATAATCAAATGTGATGTGAGAGTGAATATCGATTTGAATATTCGTGAAAGGTGTGTTTTCCCTCTTAAATAATGGGAGCGATTTGAAAGAGAAAGTGTGGAGTGAGGCGTGGGTCACAGTTAACCATCTAATTAATCTGGACGGTTGACAACTCTTATAAAGGAGAAATTACTTGTTTTAGATAAAATAGAGGTTTACCTGTTCTACGTGTATTGCTGCATTGCTTTTCCATTGGACCTTTAGCCTTGAGCCTTGTGCTCGACCCATAACAGTTTCCCTAAGCCATTGTCTTCTATTTTGCAGGACGACGATTTACCACATATTTCCTAACTCTACTCCTTGGTTCGGGGAGGCAAAAGCATTTGATAGAACGTCACAACTATTGGGAACAAATGCATTTAATGCATCCTTTGTAACATTTAGAATTTGAAGGTGAGAAAATACTTAGAAGGGGGGTTGAATAAGTATGAAGATAAAACTTAGTAATAAAAATACAAAGATTTTTATCCTGGTTCGTTGAACTCAACTATTCCAGTCCACCCTATCTAGAGTGATTTGCCTTTCTCAAACAAGAACTTAATTCACTATTTAATCAACTGATTACAATAGTAAGCACTAAGAACAACTGTTCAAAGTCTTCTCAAGAACTACTGATCCTAACTGGATCTTCTTAAGGTTCTTTTACAATCAAATATAATAATACAAGTGTTAAAAATACTTCTAATAAAGCTTTATCACAACTGTGATTTTTCACTTAATATGAAGAACAATGAAATAAATTCAGCAAGAATGTATAAGTTGTATGAGAGCTTGTAATGAATTCTTTCAAGTATTTCGTCGACTAAAGAAGATGAATGGAGTCTTGCTTTTATAGGCACAGAGGTCCATGAAGTCTTTCACGTTGAGAGTCGTGTACCAAAAAGGTCTGAGCCTTTTTGTCTTCACATCACATGACCTTTCCTAGAAGAAGAATGCACAGAAAAATCCTTTTTGTCTGTGTTCTTGTGTCTAGCATAAATAAGGAAAGAGTCGTTTGGTTATTCCAACGGACATAACTTTGAATTCTTCTTCAACAATTTTCAGCAAGAATCATCAGAGTCTAGATTGGTCAGAGCCTTCTGATGTTCATCAGAGTTTGCTGAATCAGAGTCTTTGCACGTAGTGTGCTTTCAGCGTGTAAATGTTCAGAGCAGAGTTTTGGATCAGATCCTCAGTACTGGCAACGTTAGTACTATCAGAGTCTTCTGAAGTAACTGTGCTTGAAACTCTTCATACAGAATTCCTCATTGCTTCAGATGCTTATGGCTTCTGCTTCAGATTCTTCTTGAGCTTCTGCTTCAGATTCTTCTGGAGCTTCTGCTTCAGATTCTTCTGGAGGCAGCGCTTAGAACCTTCTGGAGACAGAGTTCATAATCTTCTAAGAGATGCTTCTGACGCTTCAGAGCCTTGCATATTTCTTATGTTCAGATCTAATTTGCTTCTAGAGTAATATTCACTTTAACATCTGCAACAAACATTCTCAAACAAATTTTAGAGTATATAATTCTTGAATACAAAATTTCATAAGAGTTATCATCAAAACATAGAGATATTATTAAGAACCAATCTGTGTTCTAACAGAATTCCGTAAGGAATAACTGCCATGTATTGTTAAGCCAACTAGTGACGATGTTTCTTCTTCTTTATACCAGTTGTTTGTGGTACATAGTGGATCATATGATCCTTAATAAATAAGGCACATATAAAAGGCTTCTGAAGTAACATTTTATCTTTTTCCTACCATTAGCAACTTGTAACATAACTTATTTATATTTTCTACCATCATTCTTTTTTGAGTATTTTGTTGTTTCTATTTTCTTTAAGTACATGTGTGATCTCCGCTCTCTGGTACTTGACGTACATAAGAAATCAATTCATTTTCATTTAGATAAATGTAACGTCTTCTCCTTTCTTCGGCCCTTTTTTAGGGTTTCTTGGGTAGTGAAATGTGCTACTTTTTGTTTCTCTTTCAAAAGATTTCTTCTACTCTTTACACTTTCTAGTATGAGTGTTTGTCTATTGAACTTGCTTGTTTAGCTTATATTGTTTGTTCAATTCTTATCTTTATAGTTTCTTATTATGGAGTTTGTGCCAACAATGTTTCAAAAGGCAAAAAGGGATATTTCGGTCGATTGGGTAGACAAGGAAACATTTCAATGTCAAGTCACACCATAAAAACAAGTTTTAGGTTGCAAAAATAAAATAAACATTAAGATTAAAGAGTCACCAATATTATAGTATGAGTAGAACTACATAGAACACCATGACATATTTAGTACATGAATATAATGAATACATCTAGCTCCAACAATAGACATTTTATCTACGCTTACTCATGGTAGCATAACAGTTGTTCTTTATAGAGAAGTTGACATTGGAAGTGGTATTTAGCCTATAACCTAAGCAGTGCTTTCATCTTCAGACCTCCTCTCTTATTCTCCTGTTGTAAACATGAGTGAACCTACTCCAATTTTGTTCTCCTGCGATCCACTAAAACTCTTTTTTCACTGAATTAGAACTTGCTATTTATAAGCAAAATTTTGAGGTTCTTGATGGGCGCACTGTCCATGCGCCCAACGTGCCTACCATGTTATGCCAACTTTGACCAGCCAAAATTTTCTTCTTCAGAAAGAAACATTTTCATGTTTTCCATGTGTCCTTGGTTGCCTTTGCTCGCCCAACACACCACCCATTTGACTAGCACACTAACCCTTGCTTCACCATGAAGTACTTTCATCTGGTCATGCCACCTGACCTTGTTTACGCCTAGCAATCTTGTAGCTTGGGCCTATCAAGCCTTGCTTTTTTAGGGTTTTCTTTTGCCTGTTTTCTTTGTGTTGATTTGTGGTTTTCCAGTTCTTTTCATCTATTTTTTATTAATGCATATAAGAAAAGTTCAAACAAGTGTTTTTTTTTGCTGTTCATAGATAAATCATGGGTTTTTGCAACAATTGCTCGTGAAATAAGTCAATAAGGGCCGATGTATTTAACATAAATCTCACACTTATAAATATGTATCAAATATGATGGGTACGTCATTCCCTTCCATGATTGTTTATATTCCTTTATGGGTTTTCGTATTCTATTCAATGACTTCGAGATCAATCTTATGAATCATTTAATTATCACCCTAGGGATGGCAAGGGGCGTGGTTTGGGAAGGGTACTATAGTACTCATCCCCATACCCATGGTTTAAAAAAATCCCCGTACCTGAGCCCACACCCACGTGGGCATCAATGTTTGTACTCGTACACGTACCCTATGGGTACCTAAGTACCCATACCCATACCTGTTTACCCATATTTTTAATAAAAAAATAATATATCATTTATAATTTATCATGTCATTTTAAATTTTTAACAGCATTAAAAAAATTCAAGGGTGATATTGGTGAGTTACGGAATAAACAAACATTTATATTAAAATGTGTACAATTTTAATAGTGATGCATTTAATAAAATTGATAAATGAACATGTATACATGATAAATAAAAGTAAAAAATATATAAATAATGTTATGCGAGTATGGGGCAGGGTGGCTACTAAGGTACTCGTACCCGCGCCCATACCTGCTTATTTTCGTGGGTAATTGTCTGTGCCCATGCTCGTACCCATTTTGCGGGTTTTTACCCTACCGATTATGGGTAATTATTGTCGGTGCCTATTATGGATGAGTATAATTGACATCCCTAAATCTCCTCTTAAGAGTTGCATCCACTGAGCTGGTAGTTCGTCAAGGTCTTTCAATATTTGTGTGAATATAAGGGGGTAAGCCGACCATAGCGTTATTTTTTCATCTCTTCAAGACTCAAAATAGCATGGCTAACCGTGCGCGTGGTCTAGGCCTGATTTCTTTGAGGAAAATCTTAGTATTTTTTGATACTTATTCTAACTTCTTGAAGCATTTCAAGGATCATTATTTCTTGGTTACACCCTTTAACTAATAAGTTCATGTAAATATATGTAAAATAGAACCTAGGCCCTCATATGTGAGTACATATTTATTTTTCATATTTTGGATTATAGTCATTTCTTGACAGGGAACAAATCTTATGTTCACGAGGAAGAAGACATATCCCAATAAGAGGTATACTTTAAGAGGCAATTGGTGTCCTTCTACAAGGATCTTGGTTATATCAGAGGTATTGTTCCTTTTGATGTCGTGTCAAGGAAACAATTTAAAAGGTTCATTGAAACCAGTTGGATGGTGGATACAAGGACCAAGGGGGAGAGGAAGGCCATCTTTGGTAAGTGACATATAAATCTTACTTCTCTTGATTGTTTGATTAAATAATTCCTTTTCTAATATCTTCCTTATTGGTTATGCAGATGTGATAAAGGGCGAGGAAACCATGCAGTGGATGAAAAATAATATTTGAGCTACCTCTCTTCTTGAGATTATTTCAAATACTTCGTCTACTGGTGGAGCTTCTACTTTAGGCTCTTTGAACAACCTGACTATTTAGATTACTCCTCCCCTAGTACCAATGGAAGTTTAGATTTCATCTGGTCAGATCATGGAAGATGATGGTCTATACTCGTCGCGGCCTAAGGGTGGGGAAGGTTTGGCATACAACCCTGAGCTTGAAAAAATTTGGGTAGCAAGGTCACTCACCTCTTGTGTTATTAGGTCGTCATATCCCAAAAATGATAAGGGAGTTTAATTATTCCATATTTGATGAAGATTAGTATTATTTCTCAAATAAGTCTGATGAAAATCTCTAAGGGGAGTTCAGGGAGATGCCATACCACACCATCGGTATCTCCCATCCTGGCCTTTGGAGCTATCGGACGATGGGAAATATTTCTACCAGACCATCTTTGTAGAGAGAATTGTGGAGTGTTAAACATGTGACTTCATACATAAAATGAGGTGAATTGTGGAGGTTTGAAAAACGTTGATTGTACATAAAGTCATTTGGAAAATCCTAGTTTGAAAACATTTTTAAAACAAACGAGTAAATAGGCAGCAGAAAAATGAAACAGATGGATAACCAACAAAAAGAAAATAAGGTAAAAGAGATCAGGGAAAGAGAGAAACACTATATATTTATATATGTTCGACATGATAACATGACCTACTCCTGTCCCCAAGAATTCTTCTTGAGAGTATCAACTATCTTGATATCTCTCAATAGGATATTCCCACTAACCTAGATTTGAATTTTACAATGGATGACTTTAAACCAAAAAATAAATTAGAGTTTTGATTTGATATCCTCTAAAACGAGATGATGTTTTATATTCTCTATCCTCCGAACGGAGATGGAGTTTTATATTAGCTATCCTCTGAACCAAACATAATTTTTATAGGGGCTCACATTCGAACCGATATGAGATTTTACATGGGTTAATCTCAAACCAATTGAGCTTTTACACCAAGCTGAACTCAGGAGCCAAATCGAGATTTTACACAGGATAATCTCAAACCAACAGACCTTTTACACCAGGATGAGCTCAAAATGTTTTGTGGAGATTTTACTGGATAATATTCTCAAACCAAAAGAGAGCTTTTCTTCTAGGCAAAAGTCACAAACAAAACTAAGAGTTCCTGAAAATTCTGGCCAACCCACGATGGATGTTCTAACATAAGTTATAACATCCACTATGACATTCACTAAAGACCTACTATTATGCAGTAATAACAAAGCAGTAAATAACACAGTTAGTTGTTGACCCAGTTCAGTGCAACACACTTACATCTGGGGGCTACCAAACCAGGGAGAAATTTCACTATCAGCAGTATCAATTTAGAGTCAAACCTCCAGTTTGCACTCTTCACTTAATCACTACCCAATGACAATTTAACCTAGAGACACTCTAGACCTGAGTATACCCACTCACTCCCTACAATCACACACCAGTGATATCAAACAGTGACAAGTTAAACAGTAGATTGAAGAGACACTTCAACTACACACACACCTTGATCTTGCTTCAAAGCTTTGATCAAGTGACATGCACTCTTGCTTAACAGCTTCGAGTGATACACAGCCTAAAAGCTACCTGTCGCTACTGCGAAAATTGGCGCAGGCTATGACAGAAGAGTCGTCACCGTGTGTTATTTATCCCAAAGGAGGGAAAGGAAACGCTCAGAGTAAACCTAACGCAAAACGGGAAAGGAATGGTCATTGCAACCAAATTCCTAGATTCGGGAGTCGATTACGCAAGGGGAAGGTATTAGCACCCCTCACGTCCGTCGTACTCGACGGGATCCACGCTTGTTTTCTATCTAAGGGATTTTATTCTATCTACTCTAAAGGTCAAGGGACAAAAGGAAAGAAAAGAGAAAAGAGACTCGATAGAGCTTCGCCGCTCTACGCCTACGTATTCCCTCGTGCAATGGGAAAGTCAGAGTCTACGTAGTTCGGCTAACTATGGATGAAGGTGGGAAGGTTGCTCGCTAGGATACGGCATCCTATGCCTACGTACTTTCATACAGCATGAAAGATCAGAGCAAACGTAGTTCGGGCCACGGAAAGACACAAGCTTGTCTGACTGTTTTTTATTACCTTCAAAAAGGGTTTTTCTTGATTAAGAGTCCAAGCGGACAAAAATGACACTTTGATGTTTGTTTTGAATCTTTTACGAAAGAAGTGTTTTTTAGTTTGTTTGCAATCTCTGACGCACTAGAGACTATGATTTGAGAGTGACTACGTCGCGTGTCACCCAAAGGGTTCCACACTAAGCAGCCAGACTACTGGAAAGAAGCTCTCCAGCAACCCTTTCTCAAATAGCTTAAGGCTCGTAACGTACGACATCGATTAACCTTATTACTGTATTTTTTGAGTTGTTTTGAGATAAGAAGAGAAAGAAGCTCTAAAAAGCCTAGGGTTGAAAAGGGAATAAAAACTAACCTAATGTTGTCATGCATGGATAAGAATCCTAATGTCTGTCATAATTCCCTCCTGCACATAGGAAATCAGAGATCCTAGGGGATAAACAGAAAAGAAAGCAAGCAAATACAGTAAAATGCATGCAATGCAGCAATACAAGCGAGGCAAGAGAGTCCCGCTCAACCTCGAACTTGGGAAAACAATAGGCAAAGTGAATCAACATTCACTTCAAACCTTAGGGGCAAGCTACACAAGCCAACAAACAATACAGAAAAAACCAAAAGAAAACAGAGGAGGCAGCCTAAGCAGCAGCACCAAACTCCTATAGCAAGCAGCAGCTCTGAACAGCAACAGTTGATTAAACCGCAAAAGTTGATAGCAACAACCTTCATCTTCATGAATAGCTTCTATCTTCAAGCTCCACTAACCCTTCAATCTTCAACAAGCACCAAGCTTCAACAAGCTTCAAACTTCAACAAGCAACCAGCTTGAACCAGCAAACTTCAACCAGTAAACAGCTTCAACAAGTTCCTAACTTCATCTTCAACAAGCAGCAAAACCCTAGCCTCAACAAGCAACCAGCTTCAAAAAGCACAAACTTCAACTTCAACAAACTTCTACAAGCAACCTCCAAGGGAGAGTCAATTAACAAGATCAAGTTGGAATGTTAAGTAACTTAATGACAACCAAAGGAAGCCACTAAGACCCTAACATTGTAAAGGAACTATATGCTCAAAGTTCTACTCTTAAAGCATGCCACTCATCCCTCCAAAGGAGAGATGTGACTTCTTTAGGAGGACTTTATGTCATTGGATTGAATGGAGATGAACAATATACTCCATGTTTGAAGAAACAAGCAAAACTAATCTAATGCTCTTCCTAAAACCCTAGTTTCCCTAAGCTCCTGACAAGCATTCACAAGAGGACAAGGCTTCATCTCCAAGCTCCTTCAAGCTCTCCAAAGCATCTTTAATTGGTATTCATCTTCATCCAAGCACAATAGCACCACCACTTAAGTCTAATGGGAACTATTGAGTTAAACTAGTCAAGTTAGTGCGTTAGAAACACCTAAATGTTAGTCCTAAAACTAAATCTAATTAAAATACTAAAAATGATTGTAAAATCCTATAAAAAATTCTAAGGGTTCCTAAACCTCTTAAGAATCACTCCATACAAAAACCAGGGGGTTAACCATTCATTAAGACCTAAAACTATGCCCTAAACCAAAGGGTACTATCTTAAAACCCTAAAATTACAACACCTATTGTCTAATGCTCAAAACAGCCTAAAATCATCTCACAAAAATATGAGAAAATTGCTAGGGGTACATGCATTTCTAAGCTATCTAGTCCAAAAAGAATCACCTAAAAATTCTACACCAAACACCCATACTAAAATCAGCAAGAACAAGCACCAAACAAATTGAATTTAAAACCAAATAAAAATACAAAAAATGCAATTAAAATATAAAATGCATGAATTAATGAAATTTTAATCCTAGAAAATTCTACACTCTCTGAGGAGTCAGGGGAAAAAATCTAACCTAAAAAGACTAATTTTCCTATTTGTTATGATTTATTTTCTAACCTATATGCAAATGAAAAAATATTAAAAGAAAATAAAGAAAATAACAAAACTGCGTGCTGAATCCATGTTATAAACCAGGCTGGGCCCAAAGAGGGGGTGTAAGAAGCGTATCTGACTAAGCCCAAAACAAAAATAAAATAAATCACTTAAAATCAATGGAAATGGAAAAATGTTGTGGCAAATAGCAATGATTCTTAGTGTAAATCAGATCATGGGCCTTGTTAGAACACAGATTGGTTCTTAATAATAACTCTTTGTTTTGATGATAACTGTTAGGAAATTTATATTTAAGAATTATATACTCTAAAATTTGTTTGAGAATTTTACTGCAGATTGAAATAATATTAACTCTCTAGAAGCAAATCTGTTTTGAATACAAGAAGTTATTCTGACTCTGAAGCGCCAGATGCACCTTACAGAAGAATCTGATTGCTCCTTACAGAAGATCCTGAGCGTAGTCTCCAGAAGGATCTGAAGCAAGAAGCTCCAGAACATTTTGAGTCAGAAGCATCTGAAGATAATCAGAAGCATCTGAAGCTGAAGCATCTGAAGCATAGAAGAATATTGATTGAAGAGTTTCTCAAAGCATAAGTCTACAGAAGTTTCTGAAAGTACCTACGCTGCCTAGTACTGAAGCTCTGTGTCAAATATGCTCTGATGATCAACACGCTGAAAGCACACATGCTGCAGAAGACTCTGATACATCATAGTTCTGAATCTCATTAGAAGACTCTGATCCATTCAGACTCTGAAGAACTTGCTGAAAACTGAAGAAGCAATTTTCAAGAATATATCCGTTGGAGCTATTCAACGTCTCTTTCCTCATTTGTGCTAGAAACACTTACACAGACAAAAAGGATTTTTCTATGCCATCTACTTCTAGGAAAGGTCACTTGATGTGAAGACAAAAAAGGCTCAGACCTTTTGGGACTCTCTTTTCAACGCTAAGCTTGCATGGATCAGCTGCCTATAAAAGGAGAACTTCACCACATTCTTCAGTTACACACTTTACTAAAAAGAAATCATTATATTCTAAAGCTCTCATTTATTCTTATTCTTTATAGAATCTCATTGTACTTAAACTTAAGAGAAAAATCACTGTTGTGATAAAAGCTTTTTAGAAGCATTAAAACTCTTGTATTTAATTTACATTGATTGTAAAGGTTATTCCTTAAGAGGATTCAGTTGGAATCAGTAGCTCTTGAGAAGACTAAGAACTGTTGTTCTTAGGTGATACTATTGTAATCAGTTTGATTTAATAGTGGATTAAGTCCTTGTTGAGAAAGGCAAATCACTCTAGGAAGGGTGGACTGGAGTAGTTGTTAAACGAACCAGGATAAAAATAATTGTGTGATTATTTTTTAAGTCTTAATTTATCATACTTATTCAACCCCCCCCCCCCTTCTAAGTATTATCTCACCTTCAGTTGGTATCAGAGCCTGGTTCTGAGTGTGCTATCACTTAACAGTATCAGTAAAGATCCAGAGAGATATACTTTGATATATATATTTATTTGTTATCATGGCTGATAATTCAATGTCAAATATTAACAATAAATATGAAGAGAGGGATAGGATCAGCACCAAACCCCCCATGTTTCATGGGGAGAAATTTGACTACTGGAAAGACAGAATTGAGAGTTTTTTCCTAGGATATGATGCTGATCTATGGGATCTTGTCATAGATGGATATGTACATCCTACAGATGGGGATGGCAAAAAGATTGACAGAAAATCTATGACAGATTCTCAGAAGAAAGACTTCAGGAATCACCACAAAGCCAGGACTATATTACTGAATGCTATTTCACATACAGAGTATGAGAAAATTACAAACAGGGAGACTGCTTTTGATATGTTTGAATCCCTTAAAATGACTCATGAGGGAAATTCTCAAGTTAAGGAGACAAAAGCTCTGGCTCTGATCCAGAAGTATGAGGCTTTCAAAATGGAAGACTCTGAATCTGTTGAAGCCATGTTCTCCAGATTCCAGATACTCACTGCTGGGCTGAAAGTTCTGGACAAGGGATATTCTACGTCAGATCATGTAAAGAAAATCATCAGAAGTCTGCCTATCAGATGGAGACCAATGGTGACTGCCCTGAAGATGGCCAAAGATCTGAACAAGATCTCTCTAGAAGAACTCATCAGCTCACTGAGGAGCCATGAGATTGAGCTTGAGGAAGATGAACCTCAGAAGAAAGATAAAGGTAAATCTGTAGCATTAAAATCTAACAAAACTGCTAAAGCTTTGCAGGTCATTCAAGAAAGCTCTGAAGAATCTTCTTCTGAAGAAGAAGATGAGTTATCCATGCTGTCCAGAAGGATTAACAAACTCTGGAAGCACAAGGGAAAGAAGTTCAACAACTTCAGAAGATCTGATAACAGAAAGGAATCTTCTAGTCACAGAAGATCTGTCAAGAAAGAAGTTGTGTGCTATGAGTGCAAAGAACCTGGGCACTACAAAAATGATTGCCCCAAACTTCAGAAGGAAAAACCCAAGAAGAAGTTCAACAAAAAGAAGAAGGTTCTGATGGCAACATGGGATGACTCAGATGAGTGTGAATCATCTTCTAAATCAGAAGAAGAATGTGCAAACGTTGCACTGATGGCCAGGATAGAGGATCAAGAAGAAGGTACCTCAGGATATGAATCAGAATCTGAATCTGACGATGATGCAGAAGAGGTAATGGCTAAACTTACCAAAGAAGAACTCATTAAAGTTTTAACAGAAGTTCTTAAAAGTTATAACAACATCAAACTCAAATACAAGAAGCTGAAAAGCAATCTTGAATCTGAAATTGATCTTCTGAAAACTGAACTTGTTGAGCAAAAAGAAATAAATTTGAAAATTAAAAATGACTTTGAAAGAACTCAACAAGAATCTGAATCTGGGACTAAGTCATGTGAAAATATCTTAGAAAAATATGACTCTAGCTTTCAGAGATTTCTCACTAAGAGCATAGACAGAAGCAAGATGGCTTCCATGATCTATGGTGTTAGTGGAAACAACAGAAGAGGCATTGGATATGAGTCTTCATCTGGAAGCAATCCAAAACCTGTTGACAAACTTTTCATCAGGAAGACACCTCTGTATTCTCAATTCAAATTTGGTCACTTGAATGACATTGAACACACAAGCTCTGAGAAGAGTACTTATGTGTTTAAACCTAAGGCAAGTCAGAATAAACATTATGTTGCAAAACAGAAGTTTAGACAAACCTACAAACCAACTAACCCCAAAGGACCCAAGAAGATCTGGGTACCTAAAAACAAAATAATTCCTGTTGCAGATGTTCTTAGCAGCAAGGTCAGGACACCAATCATGGTACCTGGACTCTGGATGCTCACGACACATGACAGGAGAAAAGTCTATGTTCCAAAGCCTGGAACTTATATCTGAAGGTGACGTGAAGTTTGGAGGGAACCAGAAGGGCAAGATCATTGGATTTGGCACTATTGGAAATGGTAAACTTCTCTCTATTACTAATGTTTTACTTGTTGAAGGGTTAAAGCATAACTTATTATCCATAAGTCAATTAAGTGACAATGGTTATGATATAACTTTTAATCAAAAATGTTGTAAAGCTATTAGTCAGAAAGATGGCTCTATCCTATTTAGTGGTAAGAGGAAAAACAACATTTATAAAATAAATCTTTCAGAACTTAAAGTTCAAAATGTTAAATGCCTCTTGTCTGTTAATGAAGAGCAATGGGTCTGACACAGAAGATTGGGCCATATTAATATGAGACGTATATCTCAGATTAATAAACTTAATCTTGTCAGAGGACTCCCTAATCTGAAGTTCACTTCAGATGCTCTTTGTGAAGCATGCCAGAAAGGGAAGTTTTCAAAAACATCTTTCAAATCAAAAAATGTTGTTTCTACCTCTAAACCATTAGAACTACTTCATATTGATCTGTTTGGACCAGTGAAAACTGCATCCATCAGAGGCAAGAAGTATGAATTGGTCATTGTTGATGACTTTAGCAGATGGACATGGGTAAAGTTCTTAAAACACAAGGATGAGTCACATTCTGTGTTCTTTGACTTCTGCAAGCAAGTCCAGAATGAAAAGAATTTCAAAATTATAAAAGTCAGAAGTGATCATGGTGGTGAATTTGAAAATAAATATTTTGAAAAATATTTTTCTGAAAATGGCATTGCTCATGATTTTTCCTGTCCTAGAACTCCACAACAGAATGGGGTTGTAGAGAGGAAAAACAGAACTTTGCAAGAAATGGCCAGAACCATGATCAATGAGACAAATCTGGCAAAACATTTTTGGGCAGAAGCAATCAATACAGCATGCTACATTCAGAACAGAGTGTCTGTTAGACCTCTTCTGAAAAAGACTCCTTATGAATTGTGGAAGAACAAAAAGCCCAACATTTCATATTTCCATCCTTTTGGATGTATTTGTTATATGTTAAACACTAAGGAAAATCTGAGAAAGTTTGATTCCAAAGCACAGAAGTGTTTCATGCTTGGATATTTTGAACGCTCTAAAGGCTACAGAGTATACAACACTGAGACACAGATTGTGGAAGAATCCATTCATGTCAGATTTGATGATAAGCTTGGCTCTGAAAAGCCAAAGCAGGTTGATAACTCTGCAGATAGGGAAGTAGTCTTTATTGACTCTGAAGTTCCAGAAGCAGATAAACTTCAAGTGAAGGAACCAGAAGCAACTCCAGATGCTACTCCCTTAACTTCTCAGATGAATAATCTAAAAATTTCTGAAGAGTCAACTATCAGAGGATCATCATCCAGAATTAAAGCTTCTCATCCAGAGAATGTAATTATTGGAAAGAAGGATGATCCCATTAGAACAAGATCCTTTCTAAGATCATCTGAAGCATCACTATTTGGACTAGTGTCAGAAATTGAACCGTCTTCTGTAGAAGAAGCTCTGCAAGACAATGATTGGATTATTGCCATGCAAGAAGAGCTAAACCAATTCAGCAGAAATGATGTATGGGATCTAGTTCAAAGACCTCAAGGATTCAATATTATTGGTACAAAATGGGTCTTCAGAAATAAGCTAAATGAGAAAGGAGAAGTTGAGAGGAATAAGGCAAGGCTGGTTGCTCAAGGATACAGTCAGCAAGAAGGTATTGATTACACTGAGACATATGCTCCAGTGGCAAGGTTAGAATCTATACGTCTTCTTATTTCCTTTGCTGCACAGAATAACATCACTCTGTATCAGATGGATGTTAAAAGTGCCTTTCTTAATGGTATTATAGAAGAAGAAGTTTATGTCCACCAACCTCCTGGTTTTGAAAATGAAAAATTTCCAGATCATGTTTTCAAATTAAAGAAATCTCTATATGGATTAAAACAAGCTCCCAGAGCTTGGTATGAGAGATTGAGTAATTTTCTTCTGGAGAAGAATTTCATCAGAGGCAAAGTGGATACAACTCTATTCTGTAAAACAATAAAGAAAGATCTTCTAATTTGCCAAATTTATGTAGATGATATTATTTTTGGATCAACAAATATTATGCTTGGAAAGGAGTTTGCTACATGTATGCAGGCAGAGTTTGAAATGAGCATGATGGGAGAACTCAGATTCTTCTTAGGAATCCAAGTTAATCAAACTCCAGAATGCACCTACATACATCAGACAAAGTATGTTAAAGAACTTCTGAAGAAATTCAACATGTCTGACAGCAAGCTGGCAAAGACTCCAATGCATCCTACTAGCTCACTTGGCAAAGAAGAGGTAAGTAAGAAAGTAGACCAGAAGCTCTACAGAGGTATGATTGGCTCTCTTCTTTATCTCACTGCTTCTAGACCTGACATATTATTCAGTGTTTGTCTGTGTGCTAGATTCCAATCAGATCCTAGAGAATCACACTTGACAGCTGTCAAGAGGATTCTAAGGTATCTGAAAGGTACTTCTAATGTGGGTTTGTGTTACAGAAAATCTGATGATTTCAAATTAGTTGGATTCTGTGATGCTGACTATGCTGGAGACAGAGTAGAAAGAAAAAGTACTTCTGGAAGTTGTCAATTTCTAGGAAGAAATCTAATCTCCTGGTACAGCAAGAAGCAACCCACAATTGCACTTTCAACCACAGAGGCTGAATACATTGCTGCTGCTGGATGTAGCACGCAGATGCTCTGGATGAAAAGTCAACTAGAAGATTATCAAATTTTTGAGAGTAACATTTCTATCTTTTGTGATAATACTTCTGCTATATGTTTGTCCAAGAATCCCATTTTACATTCTAAGGCAAAACATATAGAAATTAAGCATCATTTCATCAGAGACTATGTTCAGAAGGGAATCATAAACTTAGCCTTTGTTGACACAGATCATCAATGGGCAGATATTTTTACAAAACCCCTTGTTGAAGATAGATTCAATTTTATTCTGAAAAATATTGGTATGGATTTTTGTCCAGAATGATATTTATCAGAAGCAAATTGTTACAGATGCAAAAATGCTTAATTCATCTGAAGTATTTCTTCTGTTTATTCATTCTATTCTGATTAATATTTCTGATATGAAACTCTGAACTAACCATCTTTAGAAGATCTGAACGTTGGCTAACGTTTCATTTCTTGAGAGAATTCAGAACAGCATGCAAGTAAACACGTGTCACACAAAATCTGAAGAGGTGGCGTGTACATAACTGAAGAGACGTTTGAGGTGAAATTTGAATAGTAAATATCTTGGTTTTCCCCCCAAAATTGTCAGAAGCATTTATTGTTTGAAATGATTTTATTCTCTTCATTTAATGCTTGCTCAAACGTGTGTTTTTCTGACCTTTGATGTGTCTGAGTGATTAGTATAAATACTTGTTGTGTATTCACTTTCACACTTTTCACTCTCAGAATTTACATGCGTTTTCATCTCTTGTTCTCTCTGCATAAAAACTCAAAACCTAAGTGTTTGAAAAAGCATTCTTCAATGGCGTCTTCTTCATCAACAACTGCTCAGTTTCAATCTACAATGGTTGTTGTGACTTCAGATAACTTAGGTGCTGCTCCATATTCTCCTCCCAAGAGAACTCTTCTCACACCTATTGATAAACTAGAAGTGTTGTGTGAATCTATGGTTGAATTTGACTCTTTGGCTGACAATGGGTTTGATTTTCGCTCCATTGTTAGAGCTCAAGGATGGGTGAAATACTTTGATAGGTTGTTTGGACCAGTTTACCCTCTACTTGTGAAGGAATTCTGGATTCATGCATCTGTGTATCCCAAGTTTATTTTATCATCTGTGCTGGGAAAGGAGATTATCATCACAGAGGATCTGATAAGAAGATTGATTGGTTATGAAGAAATAGATGGTGTTTCCCACTTGCCAGCTGGGCGTGTGGATATGGATGAGGTTTATGAGGAAGTTATGACTGCTGGACAAGCTTCTAACAGATTCAAAGATCTGAAGCCTATTTACAAGATCTTCATGGGATGCATACATCACATGAAGTCAACAAATTCCCCAGATTATGTCAACAATGAACATATCTATTTTATGTACTGCCTTAGTCAGAGCAACAAGGTAGATCTTCCTTACATTCTGTTCATGCATCTGTGGAATCACATCAATGCATCTAGAGAATCTGTAAAAGAAAAAGGCCAGAAGATCAGGACTTGGATCCCATTTGGAAGATTGATCTCAGATCTTCTCACTGAAAATGGTTTAGTGGCTGCTCTGTATGATGCTGGGGTTACAGAGGAATTAGAGTTTATTATGGGAAAGCCTCTGAACGCTAAAAGTCTTCTGAGACTCAAGATTGTAGATGAACTCACTACTGCTCCAAAGAGGCTGAATATGTCTGATTTGAATAAGAGGGTTCCAGTATCTGACTTTCCTCTATTCTTTGCTGAAGAACCTAGACATATAGTACTGATGTATATAGAGGAATGCAAAAGGGAAGGAGTACCTGTTCCAGCAAATGTGTTTCAGCTTGTCAAACAACCACTACCAGATGCAGGAGAAGAAGAAGAAGTACCACTTCAGAGGAAAAGGACTCAGCCTGCAGCAGAATCTGAACCTGTCCAGAAGAAGGCTAAGATTGCTGAGAAGCCAAAGAATCTCTTAAAGAGAAAGGATTCTGAAGAAGCTGCCTCTGCATCTGCCAAGAGGATTAAACTAAAAGGTACTAAAACTTCTGTTATTTCTAAAAATGTTGTTATTAATGATTCAACTATTAAGTCTGTTCCCAAACTACCTGTTACTCAAACAACTTCTGTTGCTGCCCCTAGTTCTGTCTCACCTCAAAAACAAAACACTACTTCTGTATCTAAAACACCTCAACCCAAAATACACATCAAACACTTTATTCCACGTCCACAACCAACAGATCCACAACCAACAGAACCACAACCAACAGAACCACAACCATCAGAATCACAGCCATCAAAACAAAAACAACCTTCTGATAAACAAAACTCTGATCAACCAAAAACTTCTGAACATCCAGAAAACCAAACCACAAAAGATCAACCAGAAAAAGACTCTGTCATACCACCATCCAATACTCCATCTTCTGAACCTGTTGCACCTGTTACTTCTGAACCCACAAAAGTAACTTTTGCTCCTATTTCATCAGAACCACCATCCCAACAATCTGATATTCCTTCAGAACCTTCTCATATCCCTGAGACAGAAGTTCTTGATATCACTCCATTAAAAATAGTGTTTCAAGTCTCTTCTACCTCTTGTACACCTACAACATCCTCCAATTCATCTGAATCAGATATCCATCCAGATTTTCTAATTTCTCCATCTGACAAATACCCTGTACATGAACCAGAACCTGAATCAACCTTACCTGCTAAAATTCCCATTTCAGACCCTTTGCCTCCACCTGCACCATCATCTGAGATGATTGTTCCCACGTCCAATCCATCATCATCTGGTATATCTTGTGCCCAAGTGTCTTCTCTTTATCATAATTTATCTTATGGTTTTAAACTGAAAGATTTTTATGATAGAGTTGAACCTTCTGAACCCCTGAAACCTCTGAAACCAAAACTCAGACAGGCTCTTCCATCTGTAATCCTTTCATATATTCAATCTATGAACAATGAAGGATCCTTAGCAACCATATCTGCTACATCTGGTAAAGCTGTTGTTTCAGCTCTGCAACCTGCATCTGATAACAAAGTTGCATCTGATAAACCATCAACCTCTGCTTTCATACCATATTCTAATGAATCCTTTGATATTGTTTACCCTCGCACAAGACCACAACCTAATCTGCTTAATGCTTTAAACAGATCCTTACCTCAAAAACCAGAAATTCCTTTTGTTGCGGTGGAAATAGGATCAGAAACTATTAATGAGTTTGAATCACAATTCAATTCACAACCGCTCTTTGATTTATCCGAAGGAAAAGGTCAAAAGAGGGAAAACCTATTTTGCATCGTAAACACAATGCGGGGAAAGATCTAGGGTTCGGGGGTTGGTTAAATTTAGGGAAGGTATTAGTACCCTAAACTTCTGTAGTACTCTACAGGAACCTTTTGTTCAGATGTTTACTATTTTTGCTTTATTTATTTGCTTAAGGTATATGTACAAAGGATTAGAAGTGAGAAAGGAGACCTAAGGGGTTAATTCTAAGTTTACTCGGCAAGACATCGCATCTTGTGCCTACGTATCCTTACGGGAGTGGAATCAGAGTAATCGTAGTTCCCCTCAAAAGGGAGGTTAGAGACTTCTTGACTGTGGCCAAGGTTTCAATGGGGAATAAACGTATCTTAGGGACACGCTTACATGGAGTGTAGAAACTCCAAATCTCTACGTTGAATTGTTAAGTTGTAATTAGGATTAAATTAGGTTAGGGATTTCGCGGCGGGAAACCCTAAAATGAGCGCGGCGGCTCTTTGACCTAAAGCTAGGGGTAATTTTGTAATTTTGCCTGCGGCGAGACATTTATGGAAAATTAGGGTTTGTAAGGGTGTAGTTTTGAGGTTTTGAGGTTGAGGACTATTGACACGGCGGTCAAACGGCTAGACCTAATTCCTTCGGAGGAGTGAAATTAATTATAAAGATGCGGCAGAAAATAAAGTGCGGAAAGATAAATGCGACAATTGTCTCGCAAAATTACATCCCATAAGCAGTTACAAATATGATAATTGAATATTTAAACTGAAAATAAAATCAATTGAACTTAGTCAGCTGCAAAAAACCAAAACAAACCGAGACTGTTATTATACGGGGTTAGACAAAAAATTAGACGGGAATGTTAGGAATTTAAGTAGAAAATTATAATTTTAACGAAACAAGAAAAAAAGTTAGAAATTTGGATCTTAAAAATGAGGATGTTAGCGAAAAATTAATAAACAATGAAAATTGATATGCAAAGAAGATGGCGATAATATACAAGTGATAATGGAATATGAAATAGCAACGATGATGTTAGATTATGTACAAATATAAAAATAAATAAAAAAATAAATAAATAAATATTAGTGAACAGGTTCATGGATAATCAAGAATACTGTTAGGAATGAAGGATGAAAATTGGAATTGACAATAATTAGAAGTTAAGTGATGAACGTTTTGAGACGATGAGAATTTAGGTAATAAGAAAAGAGTTAGAATGGAATTAGGTTTTTTTTGTGAGATTTGGAAAAGTTAGAGTTTTTAATGTGATTAAGAAAAAGAAAATAGATTAAAAGTTAGAATTAAAAGTTAGCAAAAAAAATTAGAACTTCGAAATTTGGTTTTTAAAAAAAAAGGTTAGAAAATAAAAATAAAAGTTTGAAAATAAAAGAGAAAAGGTTAGAATTTTAATAAAAAAAAGAGTTAGAATGTTAGAATTTTAATTAAGAAAAAATGGTAGAAATTTTGAAAAAAAGATATAAAAAAGATTAGAAATTAAAAAAAGAAGAGTTAGTTACTTTTGATGAAGACTGTAAGAGTTTTTGATGCTTGTCGATCCCTCCGTTTTGTTGCTTCTGAGGGTCCTTTTATACTTGATTTTTAAATCTTTTTCAATCTCAGATTTGATTTGAATATCTCAATCTTTTTCAATCTCTGATTTGATTTGAATGAATTTTTATGATGATTTCAGATTTGATTCAATGATGGTGATGTTGATATTTAGATCTGATTGATTTGATTTTGCTCCATCTGGAATTCATTGGGATTGGATTTGATTAAAAAGGTGTTGGATTTAAATTTAAAAAGTTAGCAAAGAAAATAAGAGTTTCAAGTTAAATAAAAATTAGAATTTTAAGTTTAAAAAAAATGAGTTAGAATTTTAAAAATAAAAAACATTTGAATGTTGATTTAAAAAAGTGTTAGAATTATTTTAAAAACTGTTAGAATTTCATTTTAAAAGGAATTTAGAATTTTAATTTGAAAAAGGATGGTGTCAAAAAAAAAGGATAGATTTAATTTTAAAAAAAAAGGATAGATTTAATTTATAAAAAAAAAAAGGTCAGATTTAATTTTTAAAATAGTTAGAAAAAAAGATTTAATATTAAAAAGAAGTTAGAGAAAAAAAAAGATTTAATTTTAAAAAGAAGTTAGAGAAAAAAAAGATTTAATTTTTTTTTAAAAAGTTAGAAAAAAAGATTTAACTTTATAAAAGTTAGAAAAAAGATTTAACTTTAAAAAGAAGTTAGAAAAAAATATTTAACTTTAAAAAAGTTAGAAAAAAAAGATTTAGCTTTAAAAAAGTTAGAAAAAAAGTTTTAATTTTAAAAAGTTAGAAAAAGATTTAGCTTTAAAAAAGTTAGAAAAAAAAGATTTAGCTTTAAAAAAGATAGAAAAAGATTTAACTTTAAAGAGGAGTTAGAAAAAAGATTTAAAAAAAGTTAGAAAAAAGATTTAAAAAAAGTTAGAAAAAAGATTTAATTTTAAAAAGAAGTTAGATTTTTATTTTAAAAAAGGTATTAGAATCTGATTAAAAAAATGTGTTAGAAATTAACTTAAAAAAGGTTATAAAAAAAATTTACTCTTAAAGAAAAGAAAAAAAAAAGTTAAATTTTAATCTAAATCCTAAAAGTTAGTAAGAAGAGCTTAAAATGATTTAAATAAATAAACTAAATAGAAAAGAAAAAAAAAGTTAATAAAAAACGTTAGTAAAGTTATAAAAAAGGTTAATTAAATTATTATTAGTTAAAAAAACAAGATTTAAAAAAAAGGTTAATTTATTAAGTTAATAAGAATTTAAAATAAAAATAAAAAAGAAAGGGTAAAATTTGGGGTATTACAGTTGCCCCTATTTAAATAGCTACACCGGATGATTTGAGTGGCGGAGACTCGAGGAATCATGGTGAAGGGATTTAAATATAGATAACCGAAAATTTTACCCTTATATGTGGCGATATGCAATGTTATAGACAAAACAAGAACAGACTAATGCAGACAATGCCATGAATATGATATGATGCGTATGTTGAAATGATGAATGCGAAAATGCTGACGAATACGACGACACAGGGACAGACGCTACGAGAAGAACACACTGGGGAAAACGACGCGCTGGGACACAACACAACACCGGGGAATTCTAAAATGATGGTCAACTGGTGTGAACACGACCAATTGTCATTTTTAGAACGGGAACGAGATTCTCAAATGGAGATGGCACCTGTGAGACGGCCTCCACTGGGAATCTAAAAGTAAATCTGGATCACGTACGATTGCAAAATCGATCACAGAATGCATGGAGCATTGAGCAAAGAATAACATCCAAGCTTCTGTAAACTATCTCTCGTGACACGATCAAACGGACTTTTCGGGAATCCGTAGCAAATATACAGGGTAAAAACCGGCTGTATGCCAAAATAAATGGACTTTAGGAATAAGATCCTTAAATGGAGATGGCACCTATGAGATGACCTCCACTAGGGAATGTCTAATGATAAAACTGGACCTACACGATTGCAAGATCGATTACAGAATGCTGGAGCATTGAGCAAAGAATAACATCCGAGCTTCTATAAACTATCCTTCGTGATGGGATCGAACGGACTTTTCGGAAATCCGTATCAAATATACAGGGTAAAGACCGGCTGTATGCCAAAATAAATGGACTTTAATGGGAAATGCCCTGATAAGCTTCTCGAGGGAGAACTGCCACTTATCGTTGGAAGGGACTTATGTGCAAAAATGGATAAGCACTCAAATAAAGAGGCTGCTGCTTATCTGATAAATAAATCTTCTCGCATTTAAGGTCGGCGCCTGGAATACGATTCTGATTTTTCTCTTACTGAAGGATAAATAAACTTCTTCATGCTTCAAGATCGTGCTCTCCTGAACATGAAAAGGGTAAACTGAACTTCCTCATACTTCAGAATCGTGCTCTCCTGAATATGATTCGGCTCTTTCGGATAAATGAAATTCAGAATCGTGCTCTCCTGAATATGAAAAGGGCTGACTGAACTTCCTCATACTTCAGAATCGTGCTCTCCTGAATATGATTCGGCTCTTCGGGTAAATGAAATTCTTCATACTTCAGAATCGTGCTCTCCTGAATATGAAAAGGGTGAACTGAACTTCCTCATACTTCAGAATCGTGCTCTCCTGAATATGATTCGGCTCTTTCGGGTAAATGAAATTCTTCATACTTCAGAATCGTGCTCTCCTGAATATGAAAAGGGTAAACTGAACTTCCTCATAATTCAGAATCGTGCTCTCCTGAATATGATTCGGCTCTTTCGGGTAAATGAAATTCTTCATACTTCAGAATCGTGCTCTCCTGAATATGAAAAGGGTGAACTGAACTTCCTCATACTTCAGAATCGTGCTCTCCTGAATATGATTCGGCTCTTTCTTGTAAATGAAATTCTTCATACTTCAGAATCGTGCTCTCCTGAATATGAAAAGGGCTAACTGAACATCCTCATACTTCAGAATCGTGCTCTCCTGAATATGATTCCGCTCCTTCTTTTACTAAAGGGTAAATGAACTTCCTCATACTTCAAGATCGTGCCCTCCTGAATATGATTCCGCTCCTTCTTTTACTAAAGGGTAAATTGAACTTCTTCATAATTCAAGATCGTGCTCTCCTGAATATGATTCCGCTCAAACCTCCCCGTACTTCAAGATCGACAGGTAAATGGAAGCCCAACTGCTCCATGGAGATGGCCATTTGCTGCGAGTCATAACGAAGATAGGATCGACTTCTTAGGTGAGAAATGTTGTATACCGATGTTGTAAGATGTAAAGTGTTGTACCGATGTTGTAACATGTAGGATTGTAAAGTGTTGTACTGATAGATTTTCCAGGCGTGAACTGTCGTGTATCTGCAAAGGATTGTAGTTGATTTTCTTGAAAGATAGTGCAAAATAAATGCACGTCCGGGTACAGTGATAAATTTCCCGGGCGAGATAGTCGCGTATTTGTCATGGTATGGTGAAAATCTTTAGATGGTGCAAAATAAATGCACATTCGGTTGGGATTGACGACCGACAAGACTGAGATTCAATCTAGGATTGAGCTAGAAAGAAGACTGGTAATCAAGACTCCATCGAGGGAATGAACTCGAAGGGTAGATATCTTATCCTGGCGAGGAAAGATAGCTGAAGTAACCGTCATCCACGAGGATCGAGCTCCGTGGAGAAACTGGAAACAAGTAAGTATTTTATGCTTAGGGCTGACAATCTATTTGGAGAGAATGGACGAACCCAGTTACTCGGCGGTAACAACCAAATGATGGTGAAACACAATGAACCTGTGAATGCTAATGCATATGTTAATGCATATGTTAATGTGAATGTATGTTAATGTTTATGTATGCAAGATGTTATGAAATGAGTATGTAATGAGTATGTAATGAATATGTAATGAATATGTAATGAAATAGGCATGTGATGCTTATGCCCTTGCGTATGCTGACGAAACAGACTAGAGACGGGATGAGAGATGAAATAAACATCTCGACGGAAATACCCTGCGTTCTCTGCAACTAATACGTCAATCATGGGTAAGAAAGATCAATGGTAGAACCAAATCTGGTTTTAAAGTTCTGAATTCTCTGGGGAGAAGGTAATCTGCTTGGGTGTACAGTATCACGTCTTCACATGGGGAGAAGAAAACCTGAGGGACACTTTTGAGTTACCCAAGAAAAAGTTGTCAGCTTATAGTCTCTCTGGGGACTATGAAGAGGCAATAGTTTAGGAGCCTGTTGCAACACTGAGATTCATTGGGGAATGAAGGCCGCCGTGAGTAAAATCCATCGGATACATGAAGAGAGTGGTGAAACCACATAGTTTTAATCTTGAAGGACCTTATAGTAGTCGCCATTTGTTTCTTTAAAAAACATGGTGCCCCAGGATACTTGCGTCGTGAGGTAGGGTCATCTCAAGAGGATTTTATAGAGAACAATGGAGTCTGGTTGCCCCACTGTTTTCAAACTCTTTGAGCGATTTGTCAGATCTCGACGTAACTGGCACAAATTAATTGTGTTACGACGAAATCTTTGAGAAATAGCTCCTTAAGAGCGTCAGACACGTATTGGTAAGCGAACTGGGAAACTGCCTGCCCCTGTTTAGCAGGATCTTCAAGTTCCACGGGTTATGTCCATATGTAAATCTCTAAGATATCAAGCAAAGTCGTCATGCCTGAAATGCCTATCCTGAGCTTGTCAATGCACACATATATTTGTCTTGAATTTTTGTTTTGAAAAAAGATATCGCAATAACTTGTGACCGAAATCACTAGTCAGGATATAAGTTTTAATTATAATGCCAATATGAATTTTTTTCTGAGCATAGCTCGTAGGAGTCAGGAAACGTGATCTTGTCGAGTATGCTTTCAACCGAAGTCCTACTTCAATTAGGTCTTTTAAAGGTTGTATTGTGGCTCGGTTCACGGTTTAAGAAACAAAAGATATAAAGGCTCAAAGTTATATTTGTACCCACCCCTTCTTCGTGATGTTCTCCAATCTTAATTCAGTTAATCGGATACGAACGCTCATATCTCAAGCGGATTTGCTATGGTCGAGAACTTATCAAGGCTTTGGACATGGCAGTCACTCACCTATTTCTTTTGGCGTTTCTATCACACGACTTTGTTCTTTATAGGGATCCTAGAAAAACTGCTGGTTTGTTCTTATTCCCTAACTTTTTCCTGGAGAACGTCTTTTAATCTGACTTTGGAGTCCAGCGGGATGCCCCAGTTTTGCCTAAGTCTCCTTCATAGGTTTTGACTTAGCGGGCTTTTATTATTTTTTTGAATATTCTTTTATGCACAAGTCGTGTAAATCTTTCGAAAGGCTCGTGACTGCCCCACTCCTTAGGTAACCGAGGGATAGCCATTGTATTGGACTTCTTAAGATGCTAAGGATAAATTCTCGAAGGTTGGCTCTTCCTTTTTAAGAGTCTAAGCGCTCGATCGGTTTAACTGAAGCCTACCCTGCCCCAGGTTAGGATGAAGGTTCTTAAAAAGAAAGAAAAACTCCTACTTCAAGGCTCAAAGGGTTGACTAGGGATTAACATCCTTATATCTCCAGTGTTCGAGATTTGAAACAATGCCTTACATCATCAGCGGGTTTCAATCGAAAGCATACGACAAGAAATCTGACGTTTTGGGTTCGTCATCCTCCTCCTAATTCTCCATCAGAACAAGAGATCGGGTAAAGTTGGCATTATGATTTATGAAAACGTTTTTTTTTTGAATGAGTGAAACGAATGGATTTATTCAAGACAAACATATGCGTTGCATTAATTAATCGAAGATAAACAAGTTCATACATGCTAAATATGCTTAATCAAAGAGAAATACATATAAATGAACTGTCGGAAAAATCCTTCTAAATGTTTATGAGATCTTGCATTCAAGAGTAACAGTTTCCTTTGGCGGAGCCTCAATGGAAAGGACGTCTGATTTACGATCACTGTGAGTCGTCATGGCTTGCCCCAGTTACGCTGGTCACATCTTCAACAGTTTTCAGTCGTTGCTTCAAAATAACTTTCCCAGATTCTTTATTGATCCCGGTCATATCATCTTGAGGGTTACTGAAATGAAACGAGCTAGGCCTTCGAATAATTACTGGATCCGGCTGATTTGCCACAGGAGTAGCATGCTTTGCAGAATTCGAACCTGACAAGTGAGGGACCCCGAGAGGAGTCTCGATCTTCGGCTGAGCATTGCTAAAAGACAACTTCTTCGCTTCTAGCAAATCTCTGACAACTTTCTTAAGAGCATAGCAATTCTCTAGATCATGGTCGGGCGCACCCTCATGAAATAAACAATGAGCGGTAGCGTTGTAACTTGCAGGTAATGGATTAGGTGGAGGACCCAAAGCACGGGTGGTAATCAGACCTTGTTGTACCAAATGGGGGTATAACTCAGTGAAAGTCATCGGAATTGGAGGACAAGGCTTATACTGACTCTTACGGGGATAAGGAACCTGATCCTGTGATTGCTGGTGAACAGGAGCGTTGGGCACTCGTTGACTGTCGACAGGAACTTGCATAGGCGAATAACCGGTAGGTTGTCGATAAACTGGTGCCTGATATACCGGAGCTGACTGTACAGGCTGGCATGTAGGAAACTGTTGATCGAAAGGAGGTGCAACAGTAGCTACATAGGGTTGTTGGGCATATAGAAACGGATAACCTTGAACATAACTCTGCTGATATTGTAAAGGTTGAGGAGTAGCCTTTTTGCGGTTCTTTGAACATGTAGGTCCTTTACCATGGTCGGAGTTAGGAGTTTTGCACTTCGGAGGGGTAGCTCGTCGAACTGGTCGAGCACTGGGAGGCACCAAACCGGGTTGAAGACTGTGAGGAGGTACATTCTCGACAGTAACAGCTGGTTGAGGTTCCATAACGGTATTAGTCTTAGAAACAACAGTAGACTGAGCATCCACCTTCACACTAAGAGCTCGTAACATCTCCAAAATCTGCCCTACACTTCCTCGAAGATCTTCGAATTCATGGCCGACACGGTTGATCTCTTGGTTTTGATCTTCCATTCTTTTCAAGGGTCATATTGATGCAGAGAACTCAGGGTGACAAAACTGGAGGGTGAGAGAACCGAGTATGAGAAATCGGGAGACACATGCAATGCAAAAGTATGATGCTAAAATGTGAATGCAAATGAAGATTTCATGGAATTCAAATATTTACGAATGTCGTGGGGTACCAAGGAAATCTTTTTCTTGTTTTTTCATTTTTTTTTATTTTTTTATTTATGGTATCCCGCGATATCCATAAATGATATTTGAACTCCATGAAATACAATGCAATGAGATGCTTTATGGATGCAATGCATGAAAACACACAAAGTCCTAGGTTAAAGGAACGTGAGCGGAGTCAAGGTCTACCCATCCCAAAAGGAGTGTACTATAGGTTAGTTGTACCTGCCGAACAAGGTTCTACAAAGTGCCCAAAGTCATCAGCCCATCTTTCGGATATTATCAACCTTCCGACTGACTCGGGGGTGAATAATATTCTCAAGAGAACCTCTTTTGAGTGTAGTATCGCGTAGCAGCCGTTGTAGGATTACTCCCACATAGCTCCCGCACTACGTCCTAAATAAGGCCAAGGTGGTGTTAAGGTACTACGGTCCCCAATATCACAGACTCCAATCGACCATGGAAAAAGTTTTTACGATTACTCGTTCAACCGAACCATTTTCGAAAAGGTCTCAACTGAGCGGTGATTCTCGAATCAGCTTGGTCGGGATTCAACTCCCTATAAGCCTCATCGAATATATCCCCATCCTATAATAATGTCACTAGTCCGGGCGTAGGACTTATCTCACAACACAAGGACCAGTCCCAAATCAGAGCACAAATATATACATGCAAATGAATAGTAAAACAAATAGCAATAAATATGAACAAATTAGGGATAACCCTCAAATGTTAAGACACTCCCCAGTGAAGTCGCCATTTTCTGTTGCGGTGGAAATAGGATCACAAACTATTAATGAGTTTGAATCACAATTCAATTCACAACCGCTCTTTGATTTATCCGAAGGAAAAGGTCAAAAGAGGGAAAACCTATTTTGCATCGTAAACACAATGCGGGGAAAGATCTAGGGTTCGGGGGTTGGTTAAATTTAGGGAAGGTATTAGCACCCTAAACTTCTGTAGTACTCTACAGGAACCTTTTGTTCAGATGTTTACTATTTTTGCTTTATTTATTTGCTTAAGGTATATGTACAAAGGATTAGAAGTGAGAAAGGAGACCTAAGGGGTTAATTCTAAGTTTACTCGGCAAGACATCGCATCTTGTGCCTACGTATCCTTACGGGAGTGGAATCAGAGTAATCGTAGTTCCCCTCAAAAGGGAGGTTAGAGACTTCTTGACTGTGGCCAAGGTTTCAATGGGGAATAAACGTATCTTAGGGACACGCTTACATGGAGTGTAGAAACTCCAAATCTCTACGTTGAATTGTTAAGTTGTAATTAGGATTAAATTAGGTTAGGGATTTCGCGGCGGGAAACCCTAAAATGAGAGCGGCGGCTCTTTGACCTAAAGCTAGGGGTAATTTTGTAATTTTGCCTGCGGCGAGACATTTATGGAAAATTAGGGTTTGTAAGGGTGTAGTTTTGAGGTTTTGAGGTTGAGGACTATTGACACGGCGGTCAAACGGCTAGACCTAATTCCTTCGGAGGAGTGAAATTAATTATAAAGATGCGGCAGAAAATAAAGTGCGGAAAGATAAATGCGACAATTGTCTCGCAAAATTACATCCCATAAGCAGTTACAAATATGATAATTGAATATTTAAACTGAAAATAAAATCAATTGAACTTAGTCAGCTGCAAAAAACCAAAACAAACCGAGACTGTTATTATACGGGGTTAGACAAAAAATTAGACGGGAATGTTAGGAATTTAAGTAGAAAATTATAATTTTAACGAAACAAGAAAAAAAGTTAGAAATTTGGATCTTAAAAATGAGGATGTTAGCGAAAAATTAATAAACAATGAAAATTGATATGCAAAGAAGATGGCGATAATATACAAGTGATAATGGAATATGAAATAGCAACGATGATGTTAGATTATGTACAAATATAAAAATAAATACAAAAATAAATAAATAAATATTAGTGAACAGGTTCATGGATAATCAAGAATACTGTTAGGAATGAAGGATGAAAATTGGAATTGACAATAATTAGAAGTTAAGTGATGAACGTTTTGAGACGATGAGAATTTAGGTAATAAGAAAAGAGTTAGAATGGAATTAGGTTTTTTTTTGTGAGATTTGGAAAAGTTAGAGTTTTTAATGTGATTAAGAAAAAGAAAATAGATTAAAAGTTAGAATTAAAAGTTAGCAAAAAAAATTAGAACTTCGAAATTTGGTTTTTAAAAAAAAAGGTTAGAAAATAAAAATAAAAGTTTGAAAATAAAAGAGAAAAGGTTAGAATTTTAATAAAAAAAAGAGTTAGAATGTTAGAATTTTAATTAAGAAAAAATGGTAGAAATTTTGAAAAAAAGATATAAAAAAGATTAGAAATTAAAAAAAGAAGAGTTAGTTACTTTTGATGAAGACTGTAAGAGTTTTTTATGCTTGTCGATCCCCCCATTTTGTTGCTTCTGAGGGTCCTTTTATACTTGATTTTTAAATCTTTTTCAATCTCAGATTTGATTTGAATATCTCAATCTTTTTCAATCTCTGATTTGATTTGAATGAATTTTTATGATGATTTCAGATTTGATTCAATGATGGTGATGTTGATATTTAGATCTGATTGATTTGATTTTGCTCCATCTGGAATTCATTGGGATTGGATTTGATTAAAAAGGTGTTGGATTTAAATTTAAAAAGTTAGCAAAGAAAATAAGAGTTTCAAGTTAAATAAAAATTAGAATTTTAAGTTTAAAAAAAATGAGTTAGAATTTTAAAAATAAAAAACATTTGAATGTTGATTTAAAAAAGTGTTAGAATTATTTTAAAAACTGTTAGAATTTCATTTTAAAAGGAATTTAGAATTTTAATTTGAAAAAGGATGGTGTCAAAAAAAAAAAGGATAGATTTAATTTTAAAAAAAAAAGGATAGATTTAATTTATAAAAAAAAAAGGTCAGATTTAATTTTTAAAATAGTTAGAAAAAAAGATTTAATATTAAAAAGAAGTTAGAGAAAAAAAAAAGATTTAATTTTAAAAAGAAGTTAGAGAAAAAAAAGATTTAATTTTTTTTAAAAAGTTAGAAAAAAAGATTTAACTTTATAAAAGTTAGAAAAAAGATTTAACTTTAAAAAGAAGTTAGAAAAAAATATTTAACTTTAAAAAAGTTAGGAAAAAAAGATTTAGCTTTAAAAAAGTTAGAAAAAAAGTTTTAATTTTAAAAAGTTAGAAAAAGATTTAGCTTTAAAAAAGTTAGAAAAAAAAGATTTAGCTTTAAAAAAGATAGAAAAAGATTTAACTTTAAAGAGGAGTTAGAAAAAAGATTTAAAAAAAGTTAGAAAAAAGATTTAAAAAAAGTTAGAAAAAAGATTTAATTTTAAAAAGAAGTTAGATTTTTATTTTAAAAAAGGTATTAGAATCTGATTAAAAAAATGTGTTAGAAATTAATTTAAAAAAGGTTATAAAAAAAATTTACTCTTAAAGAAAAGAAAAAAAAAGTTAAATTTTAATCTAAATCCTAAAAGTTAGTAAGAAGAGCTTAAAATGATTTAAATAAATAAACTAAATAGAAAAGAAAAAAAAAGTTAATAAAAAACGTTAGTAAAGTTATAAAAAAGGTTAATTAAATTATTATTAGTTAAAAAAACAAGATTTAAAAAAAAGGTTAATTTATTAAGTTAATAAGAATTTAAAATAAAAATAAAAAAGAAAGGGTAAAATTTGGGGTATTACACCTTTCATTCCATATTATCCCCCTCCTCTAATTTCTATCCCAAAATCACTGCTACCACCAACTCCCAAACCTAAACATATGACTCTGGAAACCTTGCTTAAACCACCACCCAGACTTAATATTGATCATTTATTTCAAACGTTTTTGCAAGAAATACAGATGTCTTTAGGTACTGTTCAGAAGAGATGCTCTGAAACTATGGATGCAAATGAAACTGACATCATCTGGAAAGGATTTATCAATAGATTCAACAATGTAGCTTCCAATCTGAAGAACATCTGTTCTGATGATGCAAAGCTCAGAGCTGAAAGAACTCAATTCTGGATTGTCAACAAGACTGAACCTTTGCTTTGTTTGGATGCTTCTCCTCCTCTACCAGAACCAACTGCCAATGCATTGACTATGACTCTGGTAGAACCCTCTTCAGGATCTCCAGAACCTATGGCAATTGACTCTGTTCAGGCTGCAGAATCTCCACCTTCTTCATCAGAGATAAAGACAGAAAATCCAGATTTTGGAGACAAGATTGCTGCTCTTGAGGCTGGTCAATCTGAAATAAAATCTTGGATGGCGAAGCAAGACAAGAAATCTGAGGACATGACAGAGTGGATGTCAAAACAAGATGAGAAGAATGAGACAATGACTAAGTGGATGTCAAAGCAAGAGCAATCTTCATCTGAGATTACAGACCTATTGAAGATGCTTTTGTCAAAACACTCTTAGTTTTTTTTCATTCTACTATTTGTGCATCTGTTGTTTTGCATCTGAATTTTATTGTTATATCTTCTGATATTTACCAATGTACTCTTGCTCTGTTATGTTAAATGAATCAGTTTTTCTCCATTGAATTATCTATTTATTGTTCCTTTTATCTGTTTTTTCAAAAGTTTTTACTTTTTGCTTATGACAAAAAAGGGGGAGAAAATAAAGATCTGAACTGTTTAATATAATTTCACTAGAATGAATCTTCAGACATATATATTCTATCTAATATTTAAATTGACTATTTTAGAACATTTGATAAGAACACTCTATAAAAGATTCTCTGAGTCTCTCAGATCATTTGCTTTTCTATCAAACTCTGAATCTTATATCTACAAGATATTCTGACCCTAAATTGTTATAAGAACAATCAAGATCTGACTCTGAAGATTACTCAAGATAAAAAGGGAAGTTTCTATTCCTTTTTTTCATATTTAACTCAGGGGGAGATTCATCATCTTAGGGGGAGTTATAATTCTTTATGTTCAGTTAAATAAAATTTCTGATACTTTTTGTCATCATCAAAAAGGGGGAGATTGTTAGAACACGGATTGGTTCTTAATAATAACTCTTTATTTTGATGATAACTGTTAGGAAATTTATATTTAAGAATTATATACTCTAAAATTTGTTTGAGAATTTTATTGCAGATTGAAATAATATTAACTCTCTAGAAGCAAATCTGTTTTGAATACAAGAAGTTATTCTGACTCTGAAGCGCCAGATGCACCTTACAGAAGAATCTGATTGCTCCTTACAGAAGATCCTGAGCGTAGTCTCCAGAAGGATCTGAAGCAAGAAGCTCCAGAACATTCTGAGTCAGAAGCATCTGAAGATAATCAGAAGCATCTGAAGCTGAAGCATCTGAAGCATAGAAGAATATTGATTGAAGAGTTTCTCAAAGCATAAGTCTACAGAAGTTTCTGAAAGTACCTACGCTGCCTAGTACTGAAGCTCTGTGTCAAATATGCTCTGATGATCAACACGCTGAAAGCACACATGCTGCAGAAGACTCTGATACAGCATAGTTCTGAATCTCATTAGAAGACTCTGATCCATTCAGACTCTGAAGAACTTGCTGAAAACTGAAGAAGCAATTTTCAAGAATATATCCGTTGGAGCTATTCAACGTCTCTTTCCTCATTTGTGCTAGACACACTTACACAGACTAAAAGAATTTTTCTGTGCCATCTACTTCTAGGAAAGGTCACTTGATGTGAAGACAAAAAAGGCTCAGACCTTTTGGGACTCTCTTTTCAACGCTCAGCTTGCATGGATCAGCTGCCTATAAAAGGAGAACTTCACCACATTCTTCAGTTACACACTTTGCTAAAAAGAAATCATTATATTCTAAAGCTCTCATTTATTCTTATTCTTCATAGAATCTCATTGTACTTAAACTTAAGAGAAAAATCACTGTTGTGATAAAAGCTTTTTAGAAGCATTAAAACTCTTGTATTTAATTTACATTGATTGTAAAGGTTATTCCTTAAGAGGATTCAGTTGGAATCAGTAGCTCTTGAGAAGACTGAGAACTGTTGTTCTTAGGTGATACTATTGTAATCAGTTTGATTTAATAGTGGATTAAGTCCTTGTTGAGAAAGGCAAATCACTCTAGGAAGGGTGGACTGGAGTAGTTGTTAAACGAACCAGGATAAAAATAATTGTGTGATTATTTTTTAAGTCTTAATTTATCATACTTATTCAACCCCCCCCCCCCCCCCCTTTTAAGTATTATCTCACCTTCAGGCCTATCCTGGGGTGTAGAAAGCAATGATTCACTAAGCCCACCCAAATGCGTTTAATGAAACGTAGAGTTTCAACAAACTCACTTCTTCAGATTATGACATGAAATCCTGGCAGTGGGTTTACGTTTTTGGTCAAGGTCAAGCTAGCATCCAACGCATGAGAAGTCATCTTCTCCAAATTTTGAAAACGAGAGGGAAATGAAAGGGACGGTGGCCTGAGACACAGAGCCACTGTCGTCTCCGGCGAGAGGGTACGAAAATGCATCAGATAACACAACTAAACATCCTATCTCACTCGTTTTTCTCTCCTGAGTCCAAATATGACCTCAAAATTCATTGATCCTTCCTCTAAATCCAAAACCGACTAAATGTTCAGAAATTCACCCCAATCTTGGATGTCTCAAATCTTGCAACTAAGGATCCTAAACTCATCTACACCTTTCACTGATCAAAACTTGCTATTTAAACACCATTAATACCTCAAGAATCAAGAGTTACATGCTTCAACAAAAATCTACCTCACACCTAAAGTGTCTCTAATTGCTCAATTCTTGCACTGAAATCCTTCCTAGCATCATCACTAAGCTATCCCCCTATCAAATCCTACTCAATTATCTCTATTCTAAGCCATAGATTGAAAGATGCATACCTGGAAAAAATGGATGAACAGAAGGTGTTATGGCTCGATTCAAGCTCCAATCTCTTCCAGATTCACTCAAGAACACACTCTGAAGCTACTCCAATGATCAATTTGCTTTGAATCCTCTTCAATCTCAAAACATGATTCTGATATGCAATGAAGAAATTTCAATTGCTCTCTCTTGATTCTCTTCACACCTTACCCAAAAAAATCATCTGAACCAGTTGCAATGGTTATATAGAGTGTGTTAGAACACTCTAGAAAGTTCTGTAACTGCTCAAATGAGAAATTGAATTTCTCTTGCTCTTTGAATTTCTCTCCCACCACAGTCGTGTACAGGCTCTCCCTTCAACTGGTTTTGCTTGAAATGTTTATCTCATGATACATTGGAATGGTTGGTTGTGATAGATCCCTTGCTTTTGATCCCATGGTATGCAATTCAAGTGTTGCTTCAACCTTAAGTTACAAAAGGGAAGTATGTGAAAATGGCCTCAAATGCAAAAAGTAATATTTCCTTCACTCTTAGAATGTTGTTTCTGATCAAAATGACATATAACATGACTTTGTTTGGCCATAAATCAAGAAATCACATTTTTGGCCTTTTAATGACTTTAATTTCCTCCTTTTCAAAGCCATTTCAAGTGATTTTGTGTTCCAAGCCAAACCAAACTCTCATGACCACTTGGTTGCACTCAAAACATCATTTTGAACAAGTTCCATGTTGAACAATTTTCCATTTGAAGCTTGCAAGTTGGAGTTATGGACCTATAATCCAAAGTGACCTATAATCTCACTTTCCTAAAATACCCCTGGCTTGCAAAGATCATAACTTGAGCTCCACAAATCCTATCAAGGACTTCTAGTACTCTATGGAAATCCAAGAGGATAAGGAACAACATTCATGTTGACAAAAAGTCCATTTTAAAACTCCTTGAATGGAAAAAGTTGCTTGGAAGTCAAGTGACTTTCACAGATAAATTTCATAGTCATCTGATGACCTGTAACTTGTCTGGGCCATAAATTGAGTTCTACAAATCTTCTTGAAGACTTATAGTACTCAAATTAAAGGTATTGAGGTTACCTACAAGTTTCATGTTGGCAAAAGATCAATTTGAAACTTGTATTTTGACTTATGTGGCCTTGAAGTTAGGCACTAAACAGGAGATTTTACACTGAAACCCTAATTTAGCAACTTCCCACATTCTTGATTCTTCTTTGCTTGACCTTGGCACAACACCACACATGTATCAACATACCAAACCATGAACCCCATGACCTCAAAGTAGGCTTTGATGCTCTCCAATTTGCACAATTGACCTAGGATTGACCCAGATGAAACCCTAGTTGACTGCACCTCAACTGTGGCTCTTGTACTTGAATCAATGACTTGTCTCAGCTTCAATAGGGCCCTCTAGGAATTCCATGAGATCCATACACACCTCAAATTCACATTCCATGTTTCACATCCCACTGATGATTCTCAATATTCCTCAAGATAGGAGCAAAACCCACATGTAGGCACTCCAACTCCTCAAGACTTCAAATCACTTCTTGATGGCTTGGATGGTCTCTCAAACTTGGATAAGACCTCTTGCTAGGATCTTTTGATAAGAATCAAACTTGATCCCCTGTTGGATGAGTGATATGCTATGATATGCAAATGATTAGAACTATATGAATGATGTAACTATGCAAATGAAATGCAATGAAACATAAATCAGGCAAGAAAAGGTTGAGCAAATTTTGGGGTGCAACAGCTGCCCCTATTCAAACGGCTTGGACCCGACTAGGTGAAGAGCGAACGACCTTCAAACAATCGATGTACGAGACGGTTGAATACCATGAAACCCGGAAATTTGCCAACCGCAGAAATAAACTGCACTGCTTGGGGAGCAACATCCCCTATCTGAATCCGGTTGTTACGGCAACAACTGATCCAACGTCTGATAATAATTCTGATTTCAACTTCAACCACCTATGTAACGCCACAGGTACTGAACAATTTTTTGCAAAAAACACCTCTGTCCACAACTAGACTAACCTTGTCAACACAAGAAGAGAAACAAATTCGTCAACACGAATAGAGATTCTGTCGTTACAGGAGTAACCTTGTCCACATCTGGACCCAACTTTCGTCAAATCACGAATAAATACAAATCTGTCCACGTTAGGAATCACATTTCGTCAACCCGAAGAAATCTCAACAACACAGGAATAGAACTTTGTCCACGTTAGGATGCTTGTTTCGTCAACACGAAGAAATCCCCTCAACAAGAGCAAAACTTTGTCCACGTTAGGACGCATACTTCGTCAACACGAAGAAATCCCATCATAAACTTGTCCACGTTAGGACTCAGCATTCCATCAACACGGAGAAATCCTATCATCATAGGAATAAAACTTGTCCTCATCAGGACTCCAGATTCCGTCAACACGGAGAAATCCCGGCGACTTCGCTGGGGATGAGTTGTCCGCATCTCGTCAACACAGGCAATAAAATCTTACTTGCGTCTCGTCAACACGAGGAACTCCTATCAACATAGGAATAAATTGTCCACGTCAGGACTCACATCTCGTCAACACAAGGAAATAAACCCGTCACCATGAAGAGAAATAAATTTGTCCACATCAGGATTCCATCTCGTCAACATGAAGAATGGTAAACTTGTCCCCGTCAGGACTCGCATCTCGTCAACACGAGGGAAGGTAACTTGATTTGTCCACGTCAGGACTCACATCTCGTCAACACGAGGAAATCCTATCAGCATAGGAGTAAATTGTCCACGTCAGGACACCGATTCCTCAACACCGTTTCTGTTAACCAGTAGGAAAATACATTCGTTTATCCATACGGGAAGATACTCTGAATACAGTTTCTCTTCTTATCTCTGCAGTAGCTAACTCCATTGGTCCCAACCCACAAACCTTTTAGCGCTAACGTGACAGCGACTTTGAGGAGGACTCTACTTGGGATATTTGGAAACCAAACTGCTGGACGCCTGTTTCGATAACCGGCGACAGCTTCTGAAATTTTGATTCATGAAACCCTTTGACGCTGACGTAACAACAAATTTGAAGAAAATAATCCGCTGGCCGGATAAGAGAAACTTCAACAAGCAACTCTGTGGGGAAAATAGTAAGATGAACTGTATCATCACACGTCTCACGGCGAGACCTCGAATTCCTGGTAATAGATCTGAGCTATAACTCCATACTCCTGCTGAGAAAACACACCTGAAAGCAAAAGGTTAACCAACCTGATTTATGTTTCAAAATGCGCATGTTTGAAAATGGTGTAATGCTCTGTACGGCACGGAAATGCTACGCGTTTGAGTAGATGAAAATATGACGATATATGCAAATGCAAATGCAGGCTCAAGCTGCCGAGGCCACTCTGATAATGATGTCTCAACAACATGAATGCTGAGGATAAAGCCAACTCCGCTGGGGAGAACAAGTATCATAAGGTATTCCGGTAAAATAAATGTCGGAAACACAGTCAACTTTGCCGGGGAGAGATTAAACATCAATTTCCACTGGGAGAAAAGAACAAACACCCTGCTGGTGAACAAACTTAGCTGGGGAAGAAGTGACACTTCTGGGCAAAGCACACTGTCTGGGCACAGTTTACACATTCAGAGTTACCACCCCGCTGGGGACAATCATCCCGACGGGGGCAAGACGACCTGTGGGGAGCAAGAAAACCATCCTTCACGGATATAAACCTTTCGAACCAACAACTTGGTTAAATATTGCGGGAATCTCCCATGCTGGAGATTGAACATGCACATCTTCGATTCGCTGAGGAGCGCAACCTCTGCGGGGGACATTGATTTTGACTTGCTGGGGTTAATCCTATGGACGGCTTTCTATGAGGACACTCTCCTGGGGGAAATAATTTCCTCCTTTGGGAAGGGATAAATGTCATTTCAACTCTCTGGGGATAAGCTGCGACTAGCTGAGGAATGACATCAACTGGAGTCAGGTCTTACGTCAAGCGACCTTGGCTGGGGAATACAATTCCTGACCGTTTGCTCCAAAGGTAAGAACCCTGCAAAACACAAATGAGACAAAACAGGCCTATACAACAGAATCTATCTAGGTTAGCATCTGTGACATTACTTCAGTCAATTCGAAGTTTTAGCAATTATTGGCAAGGGCCAGCAAGATTATGTAAGTGCAAGTTTATCAAAAACATCGGCGTCTTTCACAAACAAAACAGTAAAGAACAAGCGTCAAGTGCTAAATAACATGTTTTATTGATAACGGGCCTCTGAATAGGCAAAGTTTTGTACACTGGATGCAACTCCTGAAAAGAGGAAGTTACGCACAAACACACATAAATATATGCACAAGAAGCATAAAGAAAATACAAAACAATATTTGTATACATGTCGGCAACGTGGCACAGGCAAACACCATGAGCTGATCCTCCTATGACTCGCCTGACTCTGTGCTTTCCCGGTACTCGATCATCGGAAGAGATTGTTTTTAGACAGACGACCCCTAGGTACTCCCAAACCACTAAGCAATGCCGTATCAAATATGGACCGCAGTCATTTTCTTTTTCAATCCCTAACTTTTGCGTGAACCGCCCTTTGCGGGTTTTCAATTCACCAGGATACCCTTTTTTGCCGAAGTCGCCCTTTTCAGGTTTTCGACTTCGCGAGAGTACATCTTTTCAATTTTATCCCTAACTTTTGCCCGAACCTTTTATTCATTTTTTATGGTTCGCCGGGATTCCCCATTTTTGCCTGGACTCCCTTTTTACTGTCCAGCGGGTCACTTTCAAGCAAAGTATTTTTTAACTGCGTCCGAATTCACAGGAGGCGTAAAGTCCTCACCATCCATGGTGGATAGTAACAAGGCTCCTCCAGAGAAGACTTTTCTGACAACGTAGGGACCTTCGTAATTGGGAGTCCACTTGCCCCTGTGATTTGATTGTGGTGGGAGAATCTTTTTCAAAACAAGATCGCCCGTCTGAAAGCTTCGAGGGCACACCTTCTTGTCGTAAGCTTTCTTCATCCGACTCTGATACAACCGACCATATGCGAGAGAAGCCAGTCTCTTCTCATCCATTAAGCTGAGCTGATTCAGTCTATCTTTAATCCATTCTGCCTCGTCGAGTTAGACATCACGTAAAACCCTCAGGGAAGGAATCTCGACCTCCAACGGTAACACCGCCTCCATCCCGTATACCAATGAGAAAGGGGTTGCCCCGGTTGATGTGCGTACTGTCGTACGATAACCATGCAAAGCGAAAGGTAACATCTCGTGCCAGTTGTTGTACCCCAAATTTTGACCCCTTAGATCCTCATTATCATTTTTAGAAGCATGATCATGAATTATCTAACCCTAAATCAGTGCAAGTTCATTATTGTCAAGTTACAGATGAATCAGGGTTTTCGCACCGACAAATTCAAAACAACCAAGGAATGATCAACCAATGATTTGGGCCAAGTTAATCATGGAATGAAATCAAAGATAATATCAAAGTCAAATGGGAAGTCAATTTGAAGAAATCGTTTCAGAATCAAGAACAGTGCAGTCAGGAGGCCCCGATTAGGGTTTTTAACCAGTGAAAAGTCAATTGTGGTTTGACTTTGATGTTGGAAGATGTTTTAATGGTGGGATTGAGTTCCATGAAGTTCATATAGACTATTAAAGACTATTCAAGAAGTGTCAAAGTCCCAGGATGTCCAGAATATCAACAGGCGACTCAATCGGCACCGATCGATCGTACGGTTGACCGAAAAGTCAACTCCTCAAATTTTGAGAATTGGAATCCAAGTTGTGAATCAAAGTTGTTCCTTATGTCATAATGGACTTGCATATCAATTTTCATTATCATTGGATCAAGGATGAGAGAGTAATCGAGAAATCGGGAAATTAGGGTTTTGAAAAGGGCTAAACCGTATCTCCTTAACCACACATCCAATTGAGTTGGTTCTAGTCTCATTTGAAAGCTCTTGACAAGTCCTACAAAAGTCCCATACTAGTCCACAACCAGAAAATGCATACTTTTTGAGATAGAAGCAAAAACATTCCTAGAAGGGAAAATAACTTAGAAAATTTCTAAGTTATTTTCACTTTTAAAACTTGTGTGCAGCCAACTTCAAGGGAATTTTTCAACTAGTTTCAAATAGAATCAAGACTTCTGGCCAACATGAAAGTTTTAGTACTATGTGAGGGCTTTCTAAAAAGTACAAATACATCTCAAGGTGATTTATGATCTGAGAGATACATGTGTTCAAAGTTGGTATTTTGTCACTTTAGCTCCACATTGATCAAAATTGCAAAATCATCTCTACCATCCAATTGAGCCAATTCTAACTTGTCAAACTCATACTATCTGATATATTGAACATCTAAAGCAGGTTGAAGCAAAGAAATTGCATGGAGATAACATAGAATTAAAGATTGGAAGTTCATTGCCTAAGTTGCCATTTTTGACTTTTCCAAGCATGAGGTGGAAAGTGATTCTGCTCCAGCCACTCTACCAAGCATCTAGGCTGCAATTTATCAGTAGAAACATCATTTAAACTTGCTCATTGGATTAAGGAGACAGCCAAAGATCAGAAAAAGCAAAGCAAGTTGGCAAGTGGTTGAAAATATCAAGTTTGCTTCATGGTTAAGCAAGACTTCATAGCAAGCACCTCAATCACTTTCTCTATAAAAGGAGAGCTCTCTCACCTCATTCAACACACATCGTTCCTGATAGAAACCACAAATAACCCCTGTCATCACAATTCCCTCATCTTGCTTCAATTTCTCAAAAATCACAAAGTTCACCAAAACACTCAAAATGGCCTTGAAGTGAAATCTCTACCAAATTCAGTTCTACAGGTTCCAGCACCCAAATCATCATCCATACATCTTCTAAATCACATATAGAAGGTGTACAAATCATTAAACCATCAAAAAAACACAAGAAATCCAAAAGTCAACATTGCATTTGGCTCACTTTGACCAAAATCCATCAAAAACACCAAACTGAGTTCCAAACATTTTCTTGAGGCTTTGATCCTTTGAACACCTCAAATACCATACATCTCAACTGTCCAAGCCTTCATCTACCATTAGAAACTCATACTTTTCATTTTGGCCTCCTAAGTGGTTGTTACTTAAAATTGAAGCAAGGTGTTAAAGTAAAGATTTGGATTCATCATCTCTGGTTTTCCCAACAGTTTTTCCTTGCTTAACAGATCCTTCAACAGGTATGTAACTAGGACTCATCACCTCTTGCCCCATTTTTTATGTATTGGCATTATTGAGCATTTTGGTATATTTTGAGGCCATGAGCAAGTACTGTTTTTCCATGATATTTGGTATGTGACCAATGTTTGATTTGTTGCAAGTGATAACACATAACTGGTTCATGATTGAAATCTGGTTATCATGTGTAAATTTAGTTAGCATAACTGTCAAAACAATTTTTGTGAGATTGTTCATTTTTATGTGAGTTTGTAAATGTGTGGCTTGTTGTGTTGATCCTTCCTGCTGGAAGTTCTTGAAAATGTTGGAATGTTTATCAAATGCTGGATGAATATGACAGGTCTTGATCCTTTTTATCTTGATTCACACTTTGTTCATAAAAAACCACAGCTTGCTTAAATGCATCAATGCTGCTCTGAGTTATTTATCTTGCCCTGCTGCTACTAACAGGATCTTATCCATGCTTGCAATCCATAAAAATTGTGCTAGAGTAGAGATGTATGATAAGTTCTTGCTAGCTGTTGATTTAAGATGCACCCATTTGCTTGACAATGCCCTGGATATTCTTTTGCAAACCCTGTTGAAAAGCTCATAGCAGTAGCATATTTATCTTGACATAATGCACCATGAGTCTGCATTAACAAGTGAGGTTCCAAACTTGTTGAGTTTAGCCTGTTATTTTGCTTACTGTTGTCAGCAATTATGGTTATTGTGAACTTGTACATCCATTACTGCTTACATATTTGCATCAGGATGCAAAATTTCTGTCCAAATGTCTTAAAGTGATAGAACTATGATGGCTGTCAATATTGCTTTACTTGTGAAAAATTGCCTCTAGGACTTAGAGCTGTTTGCATTACCTTGATTTCTGCTTAACTGTTTCAGTGCTTGCTTTTGAAATAAATCTTCCAATCATGCTCACATGTGTACTAGAAGTTTGCTTATGTATTCTGTTCTGCTGTTTTTGTGCATAGCATGTGTATTCATTTGTATTCATACCATCCATCAAATTGCTTCAAATCATATCATGCCACAACACTTTCAATTTAAGCATAACACATGATACATTTGTTTTTCTCATCTCAACATGATTCTATGGATATTCTGAGCATGCCTAGGTGATTTGGTTGGCTATTTTTCTGTCTTGCATCAAACCTTACATGTTGACACCAAACTCACAATATGACAAGTCACTCACCCTACCATTTTTGCATAAAACTGTTATTTTTACTAAAACATCACCTTGAACACACCATAATGACCATTTGAAACATGTTGGTATGATCATTTCCCTCTGAAAATCATTGCATCAAGAACTCACTTGTTGACACCAAGTTCCATGACACATACAAACCACTCACATCCTCATACTTTGCATAACACATGATATGGTTTGTTTTCTCATTTCAACATACTTGTTTGATCATTTTGAGCATGCTTGTGTATTTACTTTGCTGCTTTATTGCCTCGCACCAAAACTCACATATTGACACAAATGCTTCAAGACACACACAAAGTCACTCAAACTTGACACTATTAGCATGACTTGTTTTTCACCAAAACAAACTCCACATACACTTCACACTACTCATTTGTAACATGCTAGCACAGTCATCTGGTATTAAAACACACTACACCTCAAAATCACACACCAAGTGCATTTTTACTTGTATATGCTCACTATGCTACACCAGTCTAAAAATGAATGAGGTTCCTTGAGATTGTAATATTGAGATCATCTTATTGTCATGCATATATGCTGTGTAAATGATTAGAACAACTTGAATTGGCTTTAAACTACATCTGCTCATCATCATGCATTTTGGTCATCTCTTTTGCAAATTGCCATACCATCACATATCAGTTTATGAATGCTTGACTTTTCTTGAGACTTGTGTGTTCATACAGCCTTGTATGATCCTATATGACATGTTTGAATGAACCAAAGCACTGGATTTGGACTGAACATAAAAAGCACACCATCACACACACATGACATGTACCAAATGCAAATTGAACACTAAATCCTCACACACTTGCTACAGATCTGATATCTTCACTTGCACACACTTGATATCACATATTAGAGATGTCTCAATGATTGGTAGGACCCCTGAGTACCTTGAACTCAAAAGCCACCTTGTTATGCATATGTGTTCTTATGTTCATTTACAAATGGAGAGTGACTTACCAATATATGCATGTCCTGGTCTTAAACTTGTTTCCTTCTGTTTATATATCATATATTGGATGTGTATGTGAATTTACTTGGCATTAAGCATGTTGGAATCAAGCTGTGCATAGCATTTTGCAAATCATGAACCATAACATATACCCTATCAGGTTTTGCAGAGGAAAATGAATCTCAGAAAACCAACACCACCATCCTCTTCCTCTCATTTTTCTACCCAATTTCCATATAAAATTTGCCTCGATCCGATAAGCGGTTAGTGAAATACGGTATAAAACGTATTTGGTTTTGATTATGTGTTTGCCCAGCCATGGAACCAAGCAAGCTTTACATATTTATCATTGCACTTTTGTTAATGGATGTAACAGCCGCCCCAGCGGTAGAGACTAGCGTGCGTATCAGTCTTGGCAAGGGTTCGATCCCCTGTGATAACCCTTGCTGCCACTTTTTTTCTCATTTTTTATCAAACTTCAAAAAATCGTAACTCTCTCGTTTTTTATCGTTTTTCGCCCGTTCTTTTTTCATTGTGCTTGTTTTAATATGTACTTTCATGCCATGTAATTATTTCCCATGTTTGATTATTTTTTCACCATGCTTGATTACGTGCGACCCGCGCATTGACGGTACTAACCCTATTTGGTTGCAGATGAAAGTTAAGAGGCTTCCTCTTGTGTTTTCTCAGGAAATTTGATTGTTATCATGCCTAGATATGTTTGTAAACATGTTAGAATTTTTACCTCGAATTATTTTTATGTTTATCTCATCTGTCCGTTAACAGTATTCCAGGTGCGAACTATCGTCACGGTTCTCGTACCAAAATAATTGCTCTGATTGTCATCATTGCTTTTCATCTTTAATCTTTGTATTGGTTGTCACCATGAATGTTTGTGTAATGTTTGTATTTTATTTTATCCCCAAGCGACGAAGCTCGTTAGCTTTTGTCCAGTTGCCGATAATACTGTCCCTCCAAAGGAAGGTCTGTCCACTTGACTGTCAATGTCTTGGACCAAAATCTCTGTTTTCCCTTTGACTTTGTTAAGTCACTCTAACCCTAATAAGAAACCTCTAGACTTTGCTTGAAGTCCAAGAAACCTACCCATACTAGGAGTGTTCTTCAACTAGAACCCTAGGAAAGAGTTCGTCAACTCTATGTAAGAATCATCGTCATGATTTTCTTACTTTCCCTTTTCAATTTAGCTTAGGGAGTTTTGTCAAACTCCACACAAACATTGTCATGTTTGTTCCCCTTTGAACCTTGATCATCATCAAGTGTTCTTTTCCCTTGTGAGGTGAACTACGATTGCGCTGATTCTATCCTAGTCAGGATACGTAGGCAGAAGATGCGATGTCTTTGCGAGCAAACTTAGAAAACCACTTAGGCCTTTATTTTACTTTTATTCCCAACTCAAAACCATAGTGCATATTTCACAACTTAGCAATTAATTAAACAAAAGGTTCCTGTAGAGTACTACAGATATTTAGGGTGCTAATACCTTCCCTAGATATAACCAACCCCCGAATCCCCGAATCTCTAAAGCGTTGTTGTCACATCGCGCAAAAGGTTCTTTCTTTCTTTAGACCTATCCTTTGGATAAATTAAAGACCGGTTGTAAAAAGAAATACGGTTCAAGTTAATTAATAGCTTGATATCAAATTTTCACCGCAACACCAGTCCTTATACGTCACAACCATCTTCTGAACAATCTTCTTTATGTTCTTATTGGCCGCTTCGACAACGCCATTCATCTTGGGCCGGTAAGGAGAAGAGTTGTGATGCTCAATCTTAATATTCTGACACAGCTCTTTCATCATTTTATTATTCAAATTTGAACCGTTATCGGTGATAATCCGCTCAGGGATTCCATATCTGCAGATAATATCTCGTTTGATAAATCTGGCTACCACTTGTTTGGTGACATTGGCATATGATGCTGCTTCCACCCATTTGGTGAAGTAATCGATTGCCACCAAAATGAACCGGTGTCCGTTTGATGTCGTAGGCTCAATCTTGCCAATCATATCAATCCTCCACATCGAGAAAGGCCACGGTAATGACATCACATTCAGAGGGCTCGGAGGCACATGGATTTTGTCTGCATAAATCTGGCATTTATGACACCTCTTTGCAAACTTGAAACAGTCTGTTTCCATAGTCAGCCAATAATAACCTGCCCGCATCAACTTTCTTGTCATAGCATGCCCACCAGTATGTGTACCAAATGTACCCTCATGTATCTCTTCCATGATCAACTTCGCCTCTTTCTCATCTACACAACGTAGCAACACCAAGTCGTGGTTTCTTTTATACAGGACACCGTCGGGATTCAGATAGAAATTGCCAGCCAATCTCCTGAGAGTCTTCTGATCTCGACTGGATGCCCCAGCCGGATACTCCTTGTTCTTCAGGAAATTCTGGATGTCAAAGTACCATGGTTTACCATCGGGAGCCTCGTCAATGGCAAATATGAAGGCAGACCTATCAAGCCGAGAGATAACAATCTGGGGAGCCTCGTTCCAGAAGTTAACTTTATACATTGAAGACAATGTCGCAAGGGCGTCAGCCATTTGATTTTCTGCTCGCGGTACGTGATGCAATTCCACCTTGTCAAAGAAAGGCAACAATCTCCTTGCATAATTCATATAGGGTATCAAATTGGGCTGACGTGTCTCCCATTCTCCTTTAATCTGATTCACCACTAGAGCTGAGTCTCTGTATACATCCAGGTTCTTGATTCGCAAATCAATGGCTTCTTCCAGACCCATGATGCAAGCCTCATATTCCGCCTCGTTATTGGTAACGAGAAAGGTCAATCGGGCAGTAAAGGGGATGTGCGACCCATGAGGAGTAGTGATAGTTGCACCTATTCCGCTACCATAGGAATTAACTGCTCCGTCAAATATCAACTGCCATTTGGAACCCAACTCCGGTCCTTCGTCTGGCAACGGTTCTTCACAATCCTTCATTTTCAGGTACATGATATCCTCGTCAGGAAAATCAAACCTCATCGATTAGTAGTCCTCAACCGGCTGCTCAGCAAGGTACTCTGACAGAACGCTACCTTTAATAGCCTTTTGCGAGACATATTGGATATCGTATTCTGTTAACACCATCTGCCATCGGGCAATTCTTCCGGAGAGTGCTTACTTCTCAAACACATATTTGATTGGATCCATCTTTGAAATTAGCATGGTTGTATAATTCAGCATGTATTGCCTTAAACGTTTGGCGGCCCAGGCTAGCGCGCAACACGTCTTCTCGAGCATTGAGTATCTGGACTCACAGTCGGTAAACTTCTTACTCAAATAGTAGATCGCATGCTCTTTACGTCCGGTCTCGTCGTGTTGACTGAGAACACAACCCATACTTTCCTCAAGAACCGTCAAATACATAATCAAAGGTCTCCCGGCCACTGGGGGTATCAAAACAGGAGGTTCTTGCAGGTATTCTTTTATCTTGTCGAACGCCTTTTGACAATTTTCATTCCAGGTCAACACTTGATCCTTTTTCAACAACTTGAATAACGGCTCGCATGTCGCAGTTAGGTGAGATATGAACCGAGCAATGTAGTTCAACCTCCCTAAAAACCCACACACTTCTTTTTCTGTTTTAGGCGTCGACATTTCTTGTATAGCTTTTATCTTTGCAGGATCAACCTTTATTCCCTTTTCGCTCACAATAAACCCCAGCAGTTTACCCGATCTCACCCCAAAGGAGCACTTGTTAGGGTTCAGTCTCAACCTGAACTTCCTAAGTCTTTTGAACAGTTTTAGCAGATTAACCAAATGCTCCTCCTCTGTCTGAGATTTGGCAATCATATCATCAACATAAACCTCGATCTCTTTGTGCATCATGTCATGAAAGGGAGTCGTCATAACGCGTTGATATGTTGCCCCAGCATTCTTCAGTCCGAAGGGCATCACTTTGTAGCAAAATGTTCCCCAGGGAGTAATGAAGGTAGTCTTCTCCATGTCTTCTGGTGCCATTTTGATCTGATTATAGCCTGAGAAGCCGTCCATGAAGGAGAATACGGAGAACTGAGCATTGTTATCAACCAGCACATCAATGTGAGGAAGTGGAAAGTCGTCTTTCGGGCTCGCCCTATTCAAATCACGGTAGTCTACACACATTCGCACTTTACCGTCTTTCTTCGGCACTGGTACTATATTAGCGACCCATGACGGATAAGTTGTAACGGCTAGGAAACCAGCATCCCACTGTTTTTGAACTTCCTCTTTGATTTTCACAGCCATGTCTGGTCTGGTTCTTCTGAGTTTCTGCTTAACAGGCGGAAATTCCTCTCGCAACGGCAGACGGTGCACAACCATGTCCGTATCCAACCCATGCATATCCTCGTACGACCAAGCAAATATATCATTATACTCTCGCAGTATCTCAATCAGCCTTTGCTTGATGTCGCTCTGCAGCGCAGCCCCTATACGGATATTTCTCACAACTTCTTCTGACCCCAAGTTGATAATCTCAATTTCCTCCTGATGAGGCAGAATGATTCTCTCTTCCTGTTTCAACAAACGAGTCAGCTCCTCTGGCAAGTCGCTATCCTCAACAATCTCTTCCTCTGCTTGGAATACCGGGTGCTCGAAGTCGAAACGAGTCATAGGCGGTTCGTAGAAGATGTCATCTGAAATATTAGTCCTGCAAAGGAAATGGTTAAATGCTTCAAAACGCAAACAAAGCAAATAACCACATTGCCATTTTATTGTTAAAGTAAAAACAAGAAAAACAGGGATCACAATATATGTATATGAAAAACGCCTTTATTTCATGATTAAAATAGTGCAATACACATAATCAAGTAGCCCTAAGGTAAAATCACTATGCCCCGGGTAAGACATAGGATTATTCAACAATTGACAAAACAAATCATTACTGTTTAAGAGTCACTCGGACAGTTTCCCGAATGGACCAGTTGCAGAGACTTTGTCCTGGCACGCTTGGCTTGATCCACGCGTCCATATCGCAGTCACTATCTCCGTCTTCAGCATCGGAAATAGCGTTGATTGTCTCAAAGCACACCCCGCTTGGCGTAATCATTATCGGTCCCTTGAACCTGGGCGCTCCTGAAGATGACGCTGACGACGTCGGTCGATACCCTAGCCCAAACTTGTCATTCTTCACGGCATCTCCAGTACATGCCCCCAACCTTTAGTCTCACCAATCTGCACTAAAGCCTGAGCCTCGTTGTTGGATGACACTGCCACCTCTGGCATTTTGCTGGGACCCTGAGCTTTGTTTTTAATCCGCAACCCTTCTAAGGCTTAACAAGGAATCTCGTGTATTTCTCCTCGACCTCAACATATCTGAACGATGACAGGTGACTGACCAAAATGTCCTCCTCCCCGCAAACGGTAATAACACTATCACCCACCATGTACTTCAACTTCTGATGTAATGTGGATGTTACGGCCCCTGCAGCGTGGATCCATGGGCACCCAAGAAGGCAGCTATAAGCTGGATGGATATCCATGATGTAGAATTCGGTATCAAAAATTTCTGGCCCCACCTGAAGCGGTAACGTTATTGACCCAAACACTGATCTTTTCGTCCCGTCAAACGCCCTCACAACCAAATCGTTGGGCGTGCAAATAATTCCCCGTATGTTCAATTTCATCATGGCTTTCTTTGGCAATACGTTCAACGAAGATCCAGTATCCACCAATACACGCAACGTTACGATGCCCTGGCATTCCACCGATATATGCAAAGCCATGTTATGCTCTCGACCCCTGGTTGTTAGATCAAAACCTGTGAAACCCAGGCTATGTCCAGCATTGACATGTGCCATTATCCCCTCTAACTGATTTACAGAAACTTCTTGAGGCACAAATGACGTATCCAGAATCTTTAGCAAGGCGTTCCGGTGGGCCTCGGAACATAACAACAACGACAAGATAGAAATCTTCGACGGCGTCTGCTGTAGGTGTTCAACAATTTTGTAGTCGCTTTTGCGAATCAGTCTCATGAACTCCTCTACGTCCTTGAGTGACGTATCCTTTTCTTTCGACTGAGTAGGCCCGCTTTCATTTACTTTGGTTTTGCCTTTGGCCAATCTCTCTACTTCTATTTCAGGTGAGGTAAAGATTCTTCCGCTACGGGTCATGCCCCCCGTTCCAACGACATTATCAACAGCCCAAGCTGGCTGGCTATTCACCACAATCTTTTCACCGTTGCAATACGCTTCTAATCCGTATGTCCACGGGACAACTTTCGTACTCTCAAAGGGAACAGGCCCTGCTTTGGTAATCGTAATAGTTGGCCGCTGGGCGGGCGCTGTTATCGTTATAGTCTTCCTCGGGATCGTCACCGTTGCAATATCATTCTGCTTATCACATAATGCCTCCACAGGCTTCTCAACCGCAGTTCGATCAAATTGCAAGGTCCCTTCGTCGATCATGGCCTGAATGCCCTGCTTCAAATCAGTACAACCCTCAGGATGGGTCCAACACTCTAAACAGTATTCATCACAACCAGGGAATACTCCCCCTCTGAGCAACCTGCTTTTCACCTCACTCAATGGTGTCTTCAGTTTGTTAACCTCCATCACCAAGTTCAAATTTTCTTCTGTCAAGATGGCATTTACCCCATGATTAGGCATAGGCTGTTGTACAATATTGGGCCCCACCTGGCCAAAGTTGATGGCTTTACTGTCCAACAAGTCTTGAACTTTATGCTTGAAAGCATGACAAGATTCTACATCATGTCCAGGCGCCCCGGAACGGAATTCGCAATGCTTATTAGCGTCATACCCATAAGGAAGTACCGGTCCTGTAGGCGGTTCCAATGTTCTTTTCTCGACCAAATTCAACCCCAGCAGTGTCTGAAGAAGCTCTGCATATGTCGACGGGGGCTTATCAAATACCCTTTTCGGCTTTGCATTCTGAAACCTTCTTTGACCCTGATTCTTCCTTTGCTGCTGATGTGGTTGTTGTTGCTGTTGTTGTGGTTGGATTGGAATAGTAACACTGGCTATTTGTTGAGGTTGAATGTACTGATTTCTGCCTCTGCCCCGGCCTCTACCACCAAATACAGCGCTTGTATCACCCTGTCGTCTTCCGCCGAACGCTTTTCTCGCACCCCCAGCTGAAGTAGATTCGCCTGCCTGAATCTTTCCAATTTTAATTCCATTTTTGATCCTTTCTCCCATAAGGATCATATCGGAGAAGCTACCCATCGAAACATTGAGTAACTTGTCATAGTACATTCCTGTAAATGTCCCCACAAACATGTCATTCATCTCCATTTCAACCAAAGGAGGATGCACCCGAGCTGCCATATCGCGCCACCGCTGCGCGTACTCTTTGAAACTTTCACCACTTTTCTGCGACAGACTCTGCAACTAAACTCTGTTTGGCGCCAAATCGCTGTTATATTTGTAATGCATAACGAAAGCATCAGCCAACTGCTTCCAGCTTCTAATCTGAGTGGGCTCCAGTCCCATGTACCATTCTAATGATGGTCCCGATAAGCTATCCTGAAAGAAATGCATGAGCATCCTTTCATCATTGGAATATGCAGACATCCTTCTATAATAAGAACGTACATGGACCTTTGGGCAGGTATCCCCTTTGTATTTGTCGAATGTTGGAGCCTTGAATTTTAATGGCACCCTCATCCCTGGTACCAACCCCATAGTAGTCATATCTAACCCAGTGGAGTTCTGATTAACCACACCTTTCATCTGCTCTTCTAGCATTCTGATCCTCTGAACAGGGTCAATGGGGCCCTCGGGTCCCATACCTCTTCCCGAAAAAGCGTCGTTCTGGTGATCCACATTCCAGTCATTGCCATACCCATCGTAAACCATGTTACGACCAAATCCTTGCTGATTGAACATAGGACCCTGTCCTCGGTTGCCGAACCCTTGATTGACCCCAGCAGGTCCAAAACCATTGTTGAAAGGAAATGCTCCAGTGCCGTTGTTATTCACATTACCGAATCCACCATTACCATGGACATACCCCTGATTGTTGCCGTAACCGTCATTACCAAAGCCTTGATTGTTGAACCCAAAGTTCCCGTCCTGATTGACATTGCCATACCCATTGTTTCCAAAGCCAGCATTGTCACCGAATTCTTGATTGGCATCCCCAGTGTTGCCATTGTTGTTAACAACATGCCCATCACCACCATTTCCAGTATTGCCATTACCAGCTCCAGCACCTACACCAGTACCAGTGTTTCCGTTGACAGTCACAACAGGTGGAGTAACTACCGGTATCTCATCCTCCCGGCGAGGAGTTCCAACAGAATTGTGGTCAGTATTGCCATTTCCGTTTATCCGCGTCAGCAGCGCCTGCACCAAGGTCTGAAGGCTCTCCTGGCCCTTGGCCATGCTCTCCATAGCTTGCATGAACAAAGTCAGCTTCTCACGGATTTCCTGCATCTCGACTTGAACTTGATCCATTGTTTTCTTACAGTTGTTTCTGGTTGAGTAGCGGTGGATTCTTTAGTCGTCAATCCTGAAAAACCTGTGAGATGTAGGAAATAAGATACAGATTCAACAAGTAACTGGCAATGCAAAATGAATATGCAGATGCAATGCGTGTCTGTGCGTTAGGCAAATCACCCCCGATTCTAGTGCCAGTGCAGTGACAGTGCTAAGAAGCTTGGATTCATCCACGGAGAAAACATCTCATATATTGCTGCAAAGAGCCCAACAAGGCAGACATACAATATCTCTGAGTGTACATAATAACAAGGAGGCATGACCTTAACCAATAAGCCTGGTGATGGTCAGCACAATGTAAATACAACAGTCAAGTGTTACAATGAGCACGGTGCTCTTCTAACAACTTCTTGGTCTCTGGATGATCTGGCTGAGCGAGCAACCCTTTGACGAGCAACTCTAACTGCCATATCGTGAACCGGAGGCCTTCATTGGAGTTTTCCCAAGCTCCCTTGCCAAAACAGTCTTCTAACTTCCTCTTCTTGGCTTCAAAGTTCTGTCTGTGCTCCTTCAGGTTTTTGACAGCTTTGTTCAACGAGGCTTGAATGGAAAAACTACGCACAACTTCTTCCTCAAACTTCCTCCGGCTAGCTTTCAACTGATCCTCTAACTTGGAGATTTGCAACTTCAGCTTATTTTCTCTCTCCTTGTTGTTGGTCAATGTAGCGTTCCAAGTTTTGTTGAACGTAGAGATCTCCAAGTAGGCTATATCAAGTGCTTTCTTCTTAGACTCCAGCATGTCATGAGAGCTCTTGAAATCTATCCCCAAACGTTCACGCTTCTTTCGTTGTTCAGTCAGTTCTGTACCTAACTGGTTCACCAGCTTTGTTTGCTGCTTGAAGGAATATACGGCTTCGTTCCTTTCGCTCCTGAGTTGCGCTAGCTCTTCTTCCAACTTCTCGTTGGCTTTCATCAAAGCTTCCTTCTCCTTCTCAACCTGTTCATATCTCTCAATAGACACAATAGTTGGCTCCTCAACCATAAGGGGAGCGGGAGGTAATACTGCAGGAAACGGCATCAGCGCCTGCTTTGCCCTATCTTGGATCCAAACCTTGTACGGAGCATAGGCTTGACAATCATTCTTACCCAAAAACGGCTTCCCCTTCTTGCAGATATTATTCCAAGCATGCTGAAGCTTGGATAACAATTCTCCACTCAGATCACCTGTGAAGTACAGAGATTTCTGCACTTCCTCCTCTTTTGGCAGGCTTCTCAAAGCATAACCGAATTGCCTGATCAACAATGACGGATTGTAGTTAATGCACCCTTTCCTCCCAATCAGAGGAACGTTATGATATCCTGTACAGCTGTAGATAATCTCAGATCCCAGTAAATCCCTATCAAACCAGACAACATCTTCTGAAGAAAGCCCCGTTAGACGCTTAGACCATTCTACCGTAGCTGCAGACTCAGCAAAGATACCCTTCTTGGGCAGGTGACTACCAAACCACATATACAACAAAGGCACACAACAAGAGACGTTCTTGCCCCGCCTATTCTCGTTCTTATAATGCAGAGAATGATAGAAGTCTCCAATCAGTGTAGGCACAAGATTGCCTGAAGCAAATATATGGAATGCATTCAAATCAACAAAGTCAGGCATATTAGGGAACAGTACAATGCCATAGATACACAAAGCAAGGATAGCATTAAACACAATCCAAAAGCCACTCTTGGCATACTCTTGTGCTTTCCCCACTAGGAACTTGAGAAAAACCAGAAACTCCATTCCACGAGGTTAACAGCAACTCTGAGGAGTCTAGATGTAAAGCCACAGCCAAGTCCTCCAGTTTGGGCTCAACATCCATATGAATGAAGGGTACCCTGTTCTGAATGGTTAACTCCAAGATCTCAGCATATTCTTCCATGGTCGGAGCCAGAATGAAATCAGGGAAAGTAAAACACCTTAGTGGGGGATCATAAAACTGCATCAGCGCGTACAATTCGTTCAGCTCATACGTGGATGGTTTGCAAACCAACCTAAGCAGTTTCCCATAACTCTTCCTGAAGCTTCTCTTCACATCATCATCAGCTAAAGACATCAAACCAAGCAAAGAAGTAACATCTGTAGTAGGCAACTTGTATGCCACAGTCTTCTTCAAAGTATCCATGATAGCAGCAGACAGGAATCCGGGCCACTAGAATCAGAAGGTATGAAATGCACCTGCAGCACAGACACACGTTAATGATATGCAACATGAGTATGCAACAATGCAATATGCAAACATGCAACAGGGATCAAGTGATATATTGCTGAAGAGATCCATCCACATCTGTCTCAACAGACCCGTAATACTGCTCAAACCTGGCCTTAACATACCCATAACAATGCTTCAACCTGGTCTCAACAGACCTATAACAATGCTCCAACCTGGTCTCAACAGACCTATAACACTGTCCTGATGAAGAACCCCAAGTAACCACACATACTGATCTAATATCAAGAAAACCGGGTAGTCTGGAGGTCAAGTTTCCTGCATGTCCCAACCCTTCTCACAGGTAGGTGTCCTATCAACTGACACAAGGTACGGCATCCTATATGGTCGTCGGCGTCACAGACTTTCAAGACTGATGATACGATACCCAGAAGGTGTGGCATCATCATGTCCTGAAGAGGCCTCACTTAGCCAACTTCCAATTGATCGGTCCCCGGAGTCGGCAATCCAACTAACCAACAACCCTCTCAACCCAAAGGGTTGAAAAAAAAGTCAACCAGAAGAACCTCGTCCGAGCGTGAATTTTGCAGGACACTAGTACATGCAAAGCATGCACGCGCCCACTACTTTCCACAACTAATTCTAGGTGCACTCAAGCCCGGGTCCGACTTATCTCTCAATCTGACCCCCTACCCAGCATAACAACAATAATATAATGCTGAAAGTAAATACAGAAAGGTAAATCCATAAAAAAACCCACGACGGGAAAACAAGCGCTAGGATTGACTCGCGTAGGGAACCGTTGGAAACTCAGCAGAGTTGCCAGCTGTCGCTACTGCGAAAATCGGCGCCGACTATGACAGAAGAGTCGCCACCGTGCGTTATTTATCCCAAAGGAGGGAAAGGAAACGCTCAGAGTAAACCTAACGCAAAACGGGAAAGGAATGGTCATCGCAACCAAATTCCTGGATTCGAGAGTCGATTATGCAAGGGGAAGGTATTAGCACCCCTCACGTCCGTCGTACTCGACAGGATCCACGCTTGTTTTCTATCTAAGGGATTGTATTCTATCTACTCTAAAGGTCAAGGGACAAAAGGAAAGAAAAGAGAAAAGAGACTCGATAGAGCTTCGCCGCTCTACGCCTACGTATTCCCTCGTGCAATGGGAAAGTCAGAGTCTACGTAGTTCGGCTAACTACGGATGAAGGTGGGAAGGTTGCTCGCTAGGATACGGCATCCTATGCCTACGTACTTTCATACAACATGAAAGATCAGAGCAAACGTAGTTCGGGCCACGGAAAGACACAAGCTTGTCTGACTGTTTTTTATTACCTTCAAAAAGGGTTTTTCTTGATTAAGAGTCCAAGCGGACAAAAATGACACTTTGATGTTTGTTTTGAATCTTTTACGAAAGAAGTGTTTTTTAGTTTGTTTGCAATCTCTGACGCACTAGAGACTATGATTTCAGAGTGACTACGTCGCGTGTCACCCAAAGGGTGCCACACTAAGCAGCCAGACTACTGGAAAGAAGCTCTCCAGCAACGCTTTCTCAAATAGCTTAAGGCTCATAACGTACGACATCGATTAACCTTATTACTGTATTTTTTGAGTTGTTTTGAGATAAGAAGAGAAAGAAGCTCTAAAAAGCCTAGGGTTGAAAAGGGAATAAAAACTAACCTAATGTTGTCATGCATGGATAAGAATCCTAATGTCTGTCATAATTCCCTTCTGCACAGAGGAAATCAGAGATCCTAGGGGATAAACAGAAAAGAAAGCAAGCAAATACAGTAAAATGCATGCAATGCAGCAATACAAGCGAGGCAAGAGAGTCCCGCTCAACCTCGAACCTGGGAAAACAACAGGCAAAGTGAATCAACATTCACTTCAAACCTTAGGGGCAAGCTACACAAGTCAACAAACAATACAGAAAAAACCAAAAGAAAACAGAGGAGGCAGCCCAAGCAACAGCACCAAACTCCTACAACAAGCAGTAGCTCTGAACAACAATAGTTGATTAAACAACAAAAGTTGATAGCAACAACCTTCATCTTCATGAATAGCTTCTATCTTCAAGCTCCACTAACCCTTCAATCTTCAACAAGCACCAAGCTTCAACAAGCTTCAAACTTCAACAAGCAACCAGCTTGAACCAGCAAACTTCAACCAGTAAACAGCTTCAACAAGCTCCTAACTTCATCTTCAACAAGCAGCAAAACCCTAGCCTCAACAAGCAACCAGCTTTAAAAAGCACAAACTTCAACTTCAACAAACTTCAACAAGCAACCTCCAAGGGAGAGTCAATTAACAAGATCAAGTTGGAATGTTAAGTAACTTAATGACAACCAAAGGAAGCCACTAAGACCCTAACATTGTAAAGGAACTATATCCTCAAAGTTCTACTCTTAAAGCATGCCACTCATCCCTCCAAAGGAGAGATGTGACTTCTTTAGGAGGACTTTATATCATTGGATTGAATGGAGATGAACAATATACTCCATGTTTGAAGAAACAAGCAAAACTAATCTAATGCTCTTCCTAAAACCCTAGTTTCCCTAAGCTCCTGACAAGCATTCACAAGAGGACAAGGCTTCATCTCCAAGCTCCTTCAAGCTCTCCAAAGAATCTTTAATTGGTATTAATCTTCATCCAAGCACAATAGCACCACCACTTAAGTCTAATGGGAACTATTGAGTTAAACTAGTCAAGTTAGTGTGTTAGAAACACCTAAATGTTAGTCCTAAAACTAAATCTAATTAAAATACTAAAAATGATTGTAAAATCCTATAAAAAATTCTAAGGGTTCCTAAACCTCTTAAGAATCACTCCATACAAAAACCAGGAGGTTAACCATTCATTAAGACCTAAAACTATGCCCTAAACCAAAGGGTACTATCTTAAAACCCTAAAATTACAACACCTATTGTCTAATGCTTAAAACAGCCTAAAATCATCTCACAAAAATATGATAAAATTTCTAGGGGTACATGCATTTCTAAGCTATCTAGTCCAAAAAGAATCACCTAAAAATTCTACACCAAACACCCATACTAAAATCAGCAAGAACAAGCACCAAACAAATTGAATTTAAAACCAAATAAAAATACAAAAATGCAATTAAAATATAAAATGCATGAATTAATGAAATTTTAATCCTAGAAAATTCTACACTCTCTGAGAAGTCAGGGGGAAAAATCTAACCTAAAAAGACTAATTTTCCTATTTGTTATGATTTATTTTCTAACCTATATGCAAATGAAAAAATATTAAAAGAAAATAACAAGACTGCGTGCTGAATCTAAGTTATAAACCAGGCTGGGCCCAAAGAGGGGGTGTAAGAAGCGTATCTGACTAAGCCCAAAACAAAAATAAAAGAAATCACTTCAAATCAATGGAAATGGAAAAATGTTGTGGCAAATAGCAATGATTCTTAGTGTAAATCAGATCATGGGCCTATCCTGGGGTGTAGAAAGCAATGATTCACTAAGCCCACCCAAATGCGTTTAATGAAACGTAGAGTTTCAACAAACTCACTTCTTCAGATTATGACATGAAATCCTGGCAGTGGGTTTACGTTTTTGGTCAAGGTCAAGCTAGCATCCAACGCATGAGAAGTCATCTTCTCCAAATTTTGAAAACGAGAGGGAAATGAAAGGGACGGTGGCCTGAGACACAGAGCCACCGTCGTCTCCGGTGAGAGGGTACCAAAATGCATTAGACAACACAACTAAACATCTTATCTCACTCGTTTTTCTCTCCTGAGTCCAAATATGACCTCAAAATTCATTGATCCTTCCTCTAAATCCAAAACCGACCAAATGTTCAAAAATTCACCCCAATCTTGGATGTCTCAAATCTTGCAACTAAGGATCCTAAACTCATCTACACCTTTTACTGATCAAAATTTTCTATTTAAACACCATTAATACCTCAAGAATCAAGAGTTACATGCTTCAACAAAAATCTACCTCACACCTAAAGTGTCTCTAATTGCTCAATTCTTGCACTGAAATCCTTCCTAGCATCATCACTAAGCTATCCCCCTATCAAATCCTACTCAATTATCTCTATTCTAAGCCATAGATTGAAAGATGCATACCTGGAAAAAATGGATGAACAGAAGGTGTTATGGCTCGATTCAAGCTCCAATCTCTTCCAGATTCACTCAAGAACACACTCTGAAGCTACTCAAATGATCAATTTGCTTTGAATCCTCTTCAATCTCAAAACATGATTCTGATATGCAATGAAGAAATTTCAATTGCTCTCTCTTGATTCTCTTCACACCTTACCCAAAAAACCATCTGAACCAGTTGCAATGGTTATATAGAGTGTGTTAGAACACTCTAGAAAGTTCTGTAACTGCTCAAATGAGAAATTGAATTTCTCTTGCTCTTTGAATTTCTCTCCCACCACAGTCGTGTACAGGCTCTCCCTTCAACTGGTTTTGCTTGAAATGTTTATCTCATGATATATTGGAATGGTTGGTTGTGATAGATCCCTTGCTTTTGATCCCATGGTATGCAATTCAAGTGTTGCTTCAACCTTAAGTTACAAAAGGGAAGTATGTGAAAATGGCCTCAAATGCAAAAAGTAATATTGCCATCACTCTTAGAATGTTGTTTCTGATCAAAATGACATATAACATGACTTTGTTTGGCCATAAATCAAGAAATCACATTTTTGGCCTTTTAATGACTTTAATTTCCTCCTTTTCAAAGCCATTTCAAGTGATTTTGTGTTCCAAGCCAAACCAAACTCTCATGACCACTTGGTTGCACTCAAAACATCATTTTGAACAAGTTCCATGTTGAACAATTTTCCATTTGAAGCTTGCAAGTTGGAGTTATGGACCTATAATCCAAAGTGACCTATAATCTCACTTTCCTAAAATACCCCTGGCTTGCAAAGATCATAACTTGAGCTCCACAAATCCTATCAAGGACTTCTAGTACTATATGGAAAGCCAAGAGGATAAGGAAAAACATTCATGTTGACAAAAAGTCCATTTTAAAACTACTTGAATGGAAAAAGTTTCTTGGAAGTCAAGTGACTTTCACAGATAAATTTCATAGTCATCTGATGACCTGTAACTTGTCTGGGCCATAAATTGAGTTATACAAATCTTCTTGAAGACTTCTAGTACTCAAATTAAAGGTATTGAGATTCCCTACAAGTTTCATGTTGGCCAAAGATCAATTTGAAACTTTTATTTTGACTTATGTGGCCTTGAAGTTAGGCACTAAACAAGAGATTTTACACTGAAACCCTAATTTAGCAACTTCCCACATTCTTGATTATTCTTTGCTTGACCTTGGCACAACACCACACATGTATCAACATACCAATCCATGAACCCCATGACCTCAAAGTAGGCTTTGATGCTCTCCAATTTGCACAATTGACCTAGGATTGACCCAGATGAAACCCTAGTTGACTGCACTTCAACTGTGGCTCTTGTACTTGAATCAATGACTTGTCTCAGCTTCAATAGGGCCCTCTAGGCATTCCATGAGATCCATACACACCTCAAATTCACATTCCATGTTTCACATCCCACTGATGATTCTCAATATTCCTCAAGATAGGAGCAAAACCCACATGTAGGCACTCCAACTCCTCAAGACTTCAAATCACTTCTTGATGGCTTGGATGGTCTCTCAAACTTGGATAAGACCTCTTGCTAGGCTCTTTTGATAAGAATCAAACTTGATCCCCTGTTGGATGAGTGATATGCTATGATATGCAAATTATTAGAACTATGTAAATGATGTAACTATGCAAATGAAATGCAATGAAACATAAATCAGGCAAGAAAAGGTTGAGCAAATTTTGGGGTGCAACACTACCTAACCAATGCAAACAACAGTTGCTTGGGGTACAAGTATTCCTAAGACACAAACGTGAAGAAAAATCTCTTCACTTCTAAACCACTATGGTGATTTCTCTGCTTCTCTATCTTCAACAGCTGCCTTCTAGGATTGCCTCTCCTGGTATTTGTAGCAGTAGATCAGTTCTTGGGCCTGGGCGCATACATTAGGTTTTATCCATCATAAAACCTCACTTATGTATTTTGAACGTTTGCCTCTTTAATCAGGTACATATTAGTTCCCATAGGGCGTCTAAAATGTCTCCTGCGTTCCAGCTTGAGCTTCTGAGTTGTTTCCCGAGTTATAGCTACCAGTAAAACAAACTTCCGCTTGATGTCATACGACCTATGTCATAACATTGAGTATGACATCCAGCTTAACTTATAGTTAGCTTAGTTAACTTACCCTGCACAGTCCCTATTATGAATGTAGTAACATCAAACATGACATTCATATATGTACTTATATTTTGCCACAAAATGCAGCCAATCAAGAGCAATTACGGTTCCTAAAACAACCCCCCAAATTAATCCAAAGCTTTTACTGGTTTATCGTGAAACCAAACAACTTTTTATAGAAGAAAATTTTACTCAAGAGATATTGCACTCTTGGTAAATTCCAATTATACCCTAACTTAAAACAATGATCCTCACTTAAATACAAGAACACTCTCAAAGAAATAAGGCAAAATATACATGAGAGAAATGAAAATTTTATAGAAATGATGAGTAAGTGATAAAGTAGGACAAAACCTATTTTCTAGATGATTTGAAATTATAGAGAAGCTACTTATTTATAAGCCAAATTATGGTTTAAATTTGGAAACAATTCATGGGCAAATTAAATGCTATAATTGATTTGGCCAATCGATTATTGCAACTCAATAATTGATTGCTCAAGCCACAAATGAACGTTTTTGATATTTAGTTGTTACCAATCATTAATGAAATTATGGTGTACAGATCACAGATGTCCCAAGAGATGTCGAGATATTGATCTCTGTATAACTAAACAAAGCTAAAAACAAGAACATCCAAATACTACAAATACATTAAAGTGCCATGACAGATGTTTCAACATCTGCCAAGACATATATTTCAGAATATAAGAGCAGACGAATTTAACATAACAGAAAGATTAAAAAAAACACCAAGATATGATGACCCAGTTCGGTGAAAAATAACACCTACATCTGGGAGCTACCAAGCTAGGAATGAATTCACTATCAATAGTATTAATTCGGAGCTAAACAACCTCCGGTTTACAACTCGTTGTTTAATCCCTATCGAGTGCAACTTCTATCTAGAAATCACCATCTAGGCAAGAGAAACTCATCTCAATTCCTAAATCACCTCAGTGATATCTAACAATCACAACCTTCAATGACTGTATCAAACTGTTCAATTGAAAGACATCCCTTTCAATACAAAATTCAGTCAAGACTCTTAACCAACAATAATGCTTGAATTTGCTTAATAGCTTCATCCAAGAACAATATACAATTCATTACTCTACAGGTTTCTGAATATGTAAAATTATATTTACCACAATGTATCACTAATACAAAGGGTGACTTACAACACACGAAAGTACACGACTCTCAAAACCCTAAACCCTTATAATTAAATTACAAGCATTTGTTACAAGGTCTACTCTCAGTTTGCCCTAGGTCTTGGTCTTCCTTTTATAACCTTCAGCAGCCCATGGGCTTCGAAGTCTCTGTCCAATCTTTCCTTGATCCACGTTATGATTGCACCTTAAATCTTGGAACATATCTGCAACAAACCTGCTGCATCAGACCAAGATGTTGAGTCCTCATGCTAGGACATCTTGTCTGACATGTTGTTCTTTACAAATTTCTTCTTGTTGGAACATCTTGTGCAACATCGTGTTTTACCAAAATTTGCTCAAATCTTAGAGTCTTTAATTTCCCCTTTTTACAATTTTTGGCTAAAACTCCTTTTGCACAATAAACTCAAGAAGTAAGGAGAAGAAGAGTAGAAAGTTCTGAAGTCATTTCAGCCAGCATGTGACGAGTCTAGTAGAAAATAATGAGCCTCCTGAAAGCTTTCATTCTTCCTGTACATCATACACCACTATTTGTATGATGTGTATCCTAAACCCTGGTGTACATGAGGAAGAAGATGCAAGCCACTCTCCCTCAAAACCAATCCCAATATACCATCTTCTGTTATCCAGAATAGAGCTTAGAGATGCAGACTCCAATTCCAGATAACTTAGAACACAAGACACAATTGTACTCATAACTCAGATCATAATACACAAAAATACTCAAAACAATAAGAACTGAGTCACAGACAGATGTTAGAGCATCCTATCCAACATCCTTGTAAAAAAACTACAAGGACAGACTCAGACTCAAACAAGAGATCAGTTATGTGTTGCAAGGAGCAACACACAACTGTGATAGACACACAACCTATCTCCCCCTTTTTATCCAAAATTTGACAAAGATGACCAACACAGGTCCATACCCAAATCCAGACAAACGCCATGAAAAAATTGACACTGTAAAAGAACCACAACCTGAGACAAACGAAGCACAAACCCCCTTTAAAAACCCGAGCAGTTTCGTTAGGAATTAACGCTCCATTCATATAATCGAAAGATAATTTAATGAAATAGTAAATTGAGAAAGAAAACTTCAGCATAAATGAGTGTGCATCGGCCAACTCAGATTTGACTGTTCCTTATTTAATGAGAATCATCCAAATACAATGCATGTACCAAGGAAACATGTTTTTCACGCCTTCTTTAAGGCACGCTTACACCGTCCAAGCCACACCATCCACATAGAGCTACGAGTCTTAAACAATGTTCTGACATCCAGTTAGTTTTTGTTTACTCTCTCTTGAATCTTTTGAGGCATAGTCACAATACCTTACACTAAACTCCAAGCATACTTCTTTCAGCCATAATTAAAAGATCCTAACCATGATGTCAAGACATTTAGTTTGACATCACAATCTCACATGATTCAGATGAACACTTTCATGCTCATGAGATAAAGAAACAAAACAGAAGCATAAATATTATACCAAACCAATAGACTCTTGGATTGAGATCAAAAAACACTATTGATTATTCTCCCCCTGAACAAATCTACACACTGTACAAATTCATCTTGAACCTTACAACCATAAACAACCTTGTTTTTTGAGAATAAATCCAATCAAGCCTGGAATGTTCACATTCCTGAAAGAGACATACACATTCTCTTAAATCCTTGGTTAACCAAGATGTCATCCACATTGGAAGTCATCAAGCCCCTTAACCAAATGAAGAAGAAAACCTCCTCATCCTACTTCCTTCCAAAGATTCAGTCTGATACACTTTTTCTAGAGATACTTTCAGCAGAACCAACCATCTACACACAGATGATAAAAATCCACAAAGTCTTAACCATACTTCACAATGAATAGATAATTCACTTCTGATCCAGCTGGTGAGTACCAAAAACTTTCCTTTCTGAAGAGATAGTCAATTGAAATGATATTTCAAACACTAGTTTAGACGTCATCCTCGGTCAAAGGACTCACCTGCTTAGGTTCTGAAGTCAACATCCATAGGAATAACTCTTTGCATGGTAACCCATACACTTCCTTTTGCAATGAACACGTGAGGATCCCAATAGATCACAACTGCAACTGCTCATAGATCACCATAGGAGGTATAATAGCACGGAGATAAATAAACTCTCTAAAGCCTCGGGGAGATTCATCTCAAAAGTACAATGTTCATACATCATGTCTGACATTACAAAGTCAGCACCCATCCTTAAGCATCCAAAGAGGAGATTCCCTCTAACAGATACTAGTATGACTGACAATAAGCATAAAGGTATATATTGAGCATCATACAAAAAAAACACTTCTCTATGAGGTCTGCTTCTACTCTACCCTTCAATCTTCTATTCTCCACTTTGCACAATACATCATAAGCCAAAGTACATCAGCACTATCAAGCAACAGGCTTGAGTAGGTAGTTCCTTAGAGCACACTCAAAAGACACTTTCCTTCAAGGTAACCAATCAGAATACCTTTCACAAGGTCCTTGATCATGTGGAAATAACAGAACTAGAGCTTCCAATACTAACACCCTCTTACCTCAGACAGAACTCTAGAACACTCATATCAAACATCTTATATGAGACTTCATGAAGAAGATATAAATACACCATGCAATCATCAACTCCCTTGAGCTATCGCCATTGCATGATTCACAAAGGTTGAGATAGACTTTAGCATCAGCCATTCTGATGTTTAGTACAATGTCAGAGCATTTGATTTACATTAATGACTTGACTAGCCAACTGATGATACCATACATCTCTTAGACTTCTAGACATTTGTCACGATGAGAATTGGATGTCAAATTATTAATTAATTTGAATCTTAATTCATTAGTTCACCACCGGTCTTTTATTTGTCCAAAGGAAGGGAAAAAGATCGATTTTACCCACAATGCAATGCAAATGCAAAAGCTAGAGAGTTTAGGTTCGGGGTTGGTTAAACTTAGGGAAGGTGCTAGCATCTTAAGTTTCTGTAGTACTCTATAGGAACCTCTTGTTTTATTGTGTTTATTGCTATGGGTTATCTACTTAAGGATGAAAGGCCTAGTGGTTTATTTCTAAATATACTCACCAAGACGTCGCATCTTGTGCCTACATATCCTGACAGGAATGGAATCAGAGTATTTGTAGTTCCCCTAAAGGGTTTGAGGAGCTCTTTGACTATGGTCAAAGTTCCTAAAGGGATAAGGGTTGTTGATTGATTGGTTCTAGGAGAAAATATGAGTTGTCATCTTAAGGGAGATTACTCGACTTAACCACCACAACTTGTAGGATATGGTCTTTGCATTGTCTTAAGAGAAGGGATCAAGCACTTGGAATTATCGACGAGTACGCCACTATCTCCCTCAAGAGGAAAAGATCCTACATCTGGATTGTATTGTTATGGGGCAGGAGATTTATCTCGACTGTCAAGATGACTAACATCTTATTCTCTAATGGTTTGAATAGTTTGATATTGAGTTGTTTAAAGATTGTTTATCTATGTTGTAAAGAGAAAAAGTCCTCTCTATGGGGTATGATCTATACTTAAGTGATCAACTTGAATGGGATCAAGGATCAAATGGGGAATATGATGCAATATGAAATGCATACGCACAAGTTTCACGTTATGCGCAGATTCTTCCTTTGGACGCATGCGATGCGATAAAGTAAATAGCGGTAAAATAAAGAGCAAATAAAATAAATTCATACACACGAATATAAAGTGCTAAAAGGACAAGTGCGGGGGTGTGAATATGTAAAAGAAGGGTCGATGCTAGACGGACGGAGACGTGCACGATTGATTGAGTTATGAGAGATTATTTTTAAGAAAAAGAGATTATACTAAAGGGTGACTTAATTTTAATTATGAAATTGAGTTATGAGTCAATTAGCGGATGAATTAATTTTTACTAAAATTTTAAGATTAAGAATTCATTAGATTTTTAAAATAGAAATACATTTTTGGAAAAAAAAAGTTTTATTATTGTATATTTTGTTATTATTGGATAAAAGTCATTTAAATTCGAAATAGATTTTTAAATTAAATAGTTAGATGAGTTTTAGATAGAAAGTTAACTATATATTCTAAAAAAGAGTTTTATTGATATGAATAATATATAATATATTTTTTTTAAAATCTGTTGAAATAAATAAAATACTAAATAAACAACATTAATGAAATAAATTAATTAAAAGATTAATTAATTAAAAGGTTAATTAGTTACCTTTATTTAATAGAAAATGGTTTATTAAAGTTTAAGTGATTTAATTATTAATTAATTGATTAGCTGATTAATAAAAGATTAGTTTAAAACTGAATATTAATTAATTAATTAAATTGATTAAAAAAAAGACTAACTAAAGGGGCTGATTATTAGTTAATTAAGGTTAGTGGTGGTTAGGCGCGGTTTGGGTGTGACGCAGGAAGAAGGTTTATGGTGTGGGCGCGCGATGAGGCGTATGATGTGGATCCGTGCAGATGGAAGGTGATGATGTGAAGGTGCAGGGTAGTTACAATGGGCAGGCGAGCACATGATTACAACAGCATAAAATCAAATTGAAAACATTAATCCCATTTTCCTTCCCTTTCTTCCACCACGAGCTTCTCCCTCCCACTCTCTCCCTCATCTTCTTCTCTGAGATTCTTCTTCAAATGCACCGTTCTTTCCCTTTCGATCCGTCTCTTCCTATTCTTTACGTCAATTCTCGCCTCCGTTTCGTCTTCTACTTCCTGCTTCCTGCATCAACAAAAACGAGAAAACAATTGTTAGAAAAAATACTCATATTTTAACTTTGGTTTTGCAGGTTTTGGGAGTGATGGCGATGATTTCTACGATTTTGACGGTGGAGGCTTGAAAAGAAACAAGCGATTTTCGGCTACGGTCCTAACAGCGCGGTTGACGACTGATGAAGAATGGGTGGTTCGCGGTGAAGTTCAAAAGGGTGAGTTCTTTAATTCCTTCTTCTATTTCTTAAGGTTTTGATTTGGGGCTTATTGGGGAATTTTCATCTGTTTTGAGCTCGTTCTAATTTCCTCTTTTTATAGCTTTACCAATCTTCTCTTCAATGATTCTCTGTTAAAATTCTTTCCAAATCCGGTTGAACATGTTTATCTATTTTGGAAAGAAAATCATTTATGGTTTAATCATGTTTGATACATGTTGGCAATTACTTTGGGAATTTTTAAATCTGAAATTGATGATGAGTTTCGGTTTCCATCTGATTATGTTTGGCTGCTTTATGAATTGATGGACTTTCCTTCTTCTGCTAAACCTATTTTCGTTTTATGCAGTGGCGAGATTGTCAGACATGTTTTGATTTCTTCTTCTGTAGCATATCTACGTGAGCGAACACCAACATATTCATGTTCTTTGTTATTTGCTTGCGTGTTTGATCAAGTGGCTCAAACCCAAAAACAGAAGTCCAGGTTTCTTTTGTAACACCCCTTTCTACACCCCCAAATAACAAATAAATCACTTAGGCACAAATTCAATTTTCATCAGAGTATAATTGAAAACATGGTATAAAAGGAGCATGTCACACAATACGGGAAATAAAACATCCAACACCTGCTCGATAGAGATATGCAACAGTGGGGTAGCTCTCAACAGAGGAACTTAGTCCTTACACCCACATCTCAATATTTAGAATTAAAATCGGAAAATCTAAACATTTAATCATTTTAAACATGTAATCATATAAATACATTTCATTCAGTTTGATCCACCACATCATTCATGTTTACATAAACATTTGTCAGCAGATACATATACGAATGTATCACAAAAGAATGCTATACAATCCTAACTACCCAGTGCTACATATCAGAGCTAACCGACCAAAGAATGAAGCTATACTTCACAAAAGACCTCCAACAAACCTAATCTGCAATGCCTCATAGAGCATTATAAAACAGCAGAAGGGTGAGAAATATTATCATAATAACCAATGCATATATATATATATATATATATATATATATATATATATATATATATATATATATATATATATATATATATATATATATATATATATATATATATATATATATATAACATAAAAATATACATTGCTTCGCATTCTCACCGCATTTCATCATAATTCCCTCATATACACCTCAACATACATATTCACAATTCGCATCATTGTTCATAAACATACACATTCATATTTCTTCCCCACCATTCGTTATAAAGTAGATATACATACATACATACATATATATATATATATATATATATATATATATATATATATATATATATATATATATATATATATATATATATATATATATATATATATATATATATATATATATATATATATATATATATATATATATATATATATATATATATATATATATATATAACAAAGCATACTTATCATTTCATATATCCACAATTCACATTATTGTACATAACCATACACAATCATGTTTATTCACCAATTCATAACTCTCAATTCAACAATTCATGCACATATGCATATATTCACACAATATTCATCTCTATGCCATGTGACTCAATACAACTCAATGCAACTCATCAATTCCTATTCCAAATTATGGGTACATCACTTATACCCCACTAGGAACAACATCATAGTCATTTTACCCCAGTGAACACCAACATTAGAAACAACATCATAGTCATTCTACCCCAGTGCGTTCGACTATATCACGTATACTCCACTAGGAACAACATCTCAATTATTCTACCCCAGGGAGCACCCCACCAGGAACAACATCTCAGTTATTCTACCCCGGTGATTATTCCTCTAGAAACGACATCTTAGTCATTCTACCCCAGTGAACACCAACACTATACCTCACTAGGAACAACATTTGTCATTCTACCCCAGTTATTACTCCACTAGGAACAACATCTTGTTATTCTACCCCAGTGAGTACGAACCTTACACATATACATATTTTCATATAACAATCATATGCACTTAAGATCGTTATGGCATCTTAATCTCATGCATACTCAAATAATTCATCACCACATTTATCAAGCAATGCACACATATTCCCTAACATGTTCTCATGCATTTTTCACATACAATCGCATACAAACAATATGCACTCACAATATCGCGCCAACGACAACGAACTCAATCACATTCATCATGCACTTTTAATTAATTTACACAATGCATATAATTGTCAAAAGACCATATTTCATAATCAATTCCACAATCTAGGATTCACGCCATACGGCTACCCACAGCACATATTATCACAATAGTACACAAACTATTCATTTCAGATAAGAATTGAACACAATTGAACCAAACGATCCACATTGGATGGAAAACACAAGGAAAAATAAGGTGTTGTCACATTCGCTGACCCATTCGCCTGGCGAAGGCAGGCAGTAGCTACTGGAAGTGTTCGCTGCCTACTCGCTGGTTCACTCGCCTGGTGAAACCTCTCGCCACCTCCTTCGCCTGGAGAACACGCCAGCGAAGGCTGATCTTGGCTACTGTAATGGTTTGTTACCCACTCACTGGGCTTCGCCTGGCGAACCTTCGCTTCTGCTCGCCTAGCGAACGCTAGCGAATCTACGAACTCAGAACCCCAAACAGTCCAAAATCACTAAATCATCACAAAATCAACCGATTTAGTTCCAATCAGTTCAAATAGTCTTAGCCCAACATTACCCGACTATACTACGCCATTTATTCTGGATTTCAACCGTTGAAACCTTGATTCTACCAATTAAACTCATTTATGCCCTATAATGGAAAATGGAGAAAACATCCAAACAATTCAAACCAATCATACATAATCATATACATTATTAGGATAATAATATTTTACGCCTTTACCTTGATTAAATCGAAACTAGAAGTTGTTCTTGAACTTTCCAAGCTTTTTCCCCTTTTTCTCCTCTTCCTCTTTCTTCCTCTTCTTTTTCTCTTATGTTTCTATATTTTCTTCCTTTCTCTTTCTCTTTTTCACTTATACTCTTTCTATTCTATTTCTCTCCAAACATCCACTAATCCATTTCTCATAAAATATCTCAACTTAACATTAAATACTTAATGTCTAAAATACCCTCCAATCTATTTTCCCCGAAACTCTCAAAATCGGCAAAATAGCTTAATATGCAAACATAACATATTAACACATAAATTCCACAATTAAAATATTAATCACCCAAATAAATTAATTAATATAAATAATTAATTATCAAAATTTGGGCTGTTACAACTCTCCCCCACTTCAGGAATTTCCGTCCTCGAAAATGTTACCTGATCCAAACAACTCCAGATACGACTCTCACATTCCACTCTCTAATTCCCAAGAATATCATCAAGTTGATCTAAATGAAGACACGCTAAATCAACTCCAAAGTCTTTACCAAAAATACTCAACGGACAATTCAAACACACATGCGGGGTAGTTACCGAACCAATAGCAGGAGTATCAATAACCATACCACCTCTCATAACAGACAACTCAAGACTTAATCTCTTAACACAATCCAAAGAAATAAATGAATGTGTAGCTCCAGTATCAATTATAGCAATCAAAGGTATACCATTAATGAAGCACGTACCTCAGATCAATCGATCTTCACTAGCAGTCTCCTATCCCGATAAAGCAAACACCTTCCCGTTCCCTTGAGTCTTCTTTGGCTTGTTACACTTGGTATTAATGTGCCCTTGCTCATCACAGTTATAGCAAGTCACATTTGCACCGCTTCTGCACTCGAAAGCCTTGTCGTCTGGCTTGCCACACTTGAAACATTCCTGTCCAACGCTTTTGCACTCAGAAGCACGATGTCCTTTTTTACCCCATTGATAACACTTCACCGGAGTAGGAGTTCCTCCCCCACTCGGCTTCTTTCCATCTTCAGCTTTCTGTTTCCCCTTATCAGCAGGAGTCACATACGGCTTTTCTCTGAATTGACCTTTTCCTTTCTTGTCTTTTAAACTTTTATAGTGGGCAGATCTAGCTCTACTATCTTCATCAAAAATCCTGCTTTTGTTCACCAACTCAGAAAATCGCCTAATTTCCTGATAACCAACAACTTGCTTGACTTCAGGCCTCAAACCATTCACAAAATTGAGACACTTGGATCTCTCAGCATTGGTAGTGTTGTAATAAGGACAAAACTTAATCAATTCCTCAAACCTTGCCGCATACTCAGCTACAGTTGAGTTACCCTGCTTCAGCTCAAGGAATTCAATTTCCTTCTTACCACGCACATCTTCTGGAAAATACTTCTCCAGAAATGCCTCTCTAAAAACATCCCAAGTAACCACAACCTCATCCTCTTCAAACCTTTGGCGAGTATTACCCCACCAGTCCTCAGCTTCCTCTTCAAGCATATGAGTGCCAAACTGCACCCTCTGCGCATCTGAATAATTCATAACTCGAAAGATCTTCTCAATTGCTTTCAACCATACTTGTGCTTTGTCAGGTTCATGGGTTCCTTTGAAAATTGGTGGATTGTTCCTTTGAAACCTTCCCAAAGCTCGAAACTCATCATCAGCATTGTTCCCAACATTCACATTGGCTTGAGAATTCTGCCCAATCGCTCCAGCCAACCTCGTCAAAACCTTAGCAATCGCTTCATCATTCCTGCTTGCAACCATTGTTCTTGATTCCCACAACAAATCCTCGTTAGAACAACCATACTGATAGTGCTACACACACATATCAAATGCAAAGGGAATTAACACATTAACAACTTGGCCAACTGGCCGACCTGTTCTGATACCACTTATGTAACACCCCCTTCTACACCCCCAAATAACAAATAAATCACTTAAGCACAAATTCAATTTTCATCAGAGTATAATTGAAAACATGGTATAAAAGGAGCATGTCACACAATACGGGAAATAAAACATCCAACACCTGCTCGATAGAGATATGCAGCAGTGGGGTAGCTCTCAATAAAGGAACTTAGTCCTTACACCCACATCTCAATATTTAGAATTAAAAGCGGAAAGTCTAAACATTTAATCATTTTAAACATGTAATCATATAAATACATATCATTCAGTTTGATCCACCACATCATTCGTGTTTACAAAAACATTTGTCAGCAGATACATATACGAATGTATCACAAAAGAATGTTATACAATCCTAACTACCCGGTGCTACATATCAGAGCTAACCGACCAAAAGAATGAAGCTATACTTCACAAAAGACCTCCAGCAAACCTAATCTGCAATGCCTCATAGAGCATTATAAAACAGCAGAAGGGTGAGAAATATTATCATACTAACCAATGCATATAAACATATATATATATATATATATATATATATATATATATATATATATATATATATATATATATATATATATATATATATATATACATTGATGCGCATTCTCACTGCATTTCATCATAATTCCCTCATATACACTTCAACGTACATATTCACAATTCGCATCATTGTTCGAAAACATACATATTCATATTTCTTCCCCACCATTCGTTATAAAGTAGATATACATACATATATATAAAACAAAGCATATTTATCATTTCATATATCCACAATTCACATTATTGTACATAACCATACACAATTATGTTTATTCACCAATTCATAACTCTCAATTCAACAATTCATGCACATATGCATATATTCACACAATATTCATCTCTATGCCATGTGACTCAATACAACTCAATGCAACTCATCAATTCCTATTCCAAATTATGGGTACATCACTTATACCCCACTAGGAACAACATCATTGTCATTCTACCCTAGTGAACACCAACATTAGGAACAACATCATAGTCATTCTACCCCAGTGTGTACGACTGTATCACGTATACTCCACTAGGAACAATATCTCAGTTATTCTACCCCAGGGAGCACCCCACCAGGAACAACATCTCAGTTATTCTACCCTGGTGATTATTCCTCTAGGAACGACATCTTAGTCATTCTACCCCAGTGAACACCAACACTATACCTCACTAGGAACAACATTTGTCATTCTACCCCAGTGATTACTCCACTAAGAACAACATCTTGTTATTCTACCCCAGTGAGTACGAACCTTACACATATACATATTTTCATATAACAATCATATGCACTTAAGACCGTTCTCTCATCTTAATCTCATGCATACTCATATAATTCAACACCACATTTATCAAGCAATGCACACATATTCCCTAACATGTTCTCATGCATTCTTCACATACAATCGCATACAAACAATATGCACTCACAGTATCGCGCCAACGACAACGAACTCAATCACATTCATCATGCACTTTTAATTAATTTAAACAATGCATATAATTGTCAAAAGACCACATTTCATAATCAATTCCACAATCTAGGATTCACGCCATACGGCTACCCACAACACATCTTATCACAATAGTACACAAACTATTCATTTCAGATAAGGATTAAACACAATCGATCCAAACGATCATCATTGGATGGAAAACATAAGGAAAAATAAGGTGATGTCACATTCACTGACCCATTCGCCTGGCGAAGCATTAGCGAATGCTCGCTGCTTCACTCGCCTGGCGAACTCGCTGGCGAAGGCAGGCAGTAGCTACTGGAAGTGTTCGCTGCCTACTCGCTGGTTCACTCGCCTGGCGAAACCTCTCGCCACCTCCTTCGCCTGGCAAACACGCCAGCGAAGGCTGATCTTGGCTACTGCAATGGTTCGCTTCCCGTTGTCGCTACCGCGAAAATAAGGTGCCAGCAAAACAGAAGAGTCGCCACCTTTCGTTATTTATCCCACAGAGAGGGAAAGGAAACAATCGGAAAAACCTGACGAAAAGGTATAAGACAAGGTCATCGCAACCATGTATGGGTTCGGGAGTCGGTTACGCAAGGGGAAGGTATTAGCACCCCTCACGTCCATCGTACTTGATGGGATCCACGCTTGTTGTGTTTATCTGACAGTTTGGTTTATCTATCTATGCTAAAAGTCTGGTCTGAAAAGAAAAGAAAATGACTCGGCAAAGCGTCGTGCTTTATGCCTACGTATTCTCATCAGAGAATGAGAAATCAGAGTCAACGTAGTTCGGCTAACTACAGGTAACGAATGGGGGAAGGTGGCTCGCCAATACGTCAATATTGTGCCTACATACTCTCAACAGATATGAGAGATAAGAGCTTACGTAGTTCAGGATACGACAGATTATGGGGGTTCAGATTCATCTGTTTTTCCGAGTAGGGTTAACAAACAATTCCAACAGTTCGGTGTATGCAGCTTGCTCGTCAGAGACTCGTATGTTACCGTTTGCAGTAGAACTGGGAGTTAACGACACTCTTTTCTTCACAAAAGCTTTCCTTTGAATTATGGGCCCATGGGGCAAAAAGGTTTGAAGTTTGTTTTCTGTCTTTTACGGAAGAAGTGTTTTTTATGGTCATCTGTAGTTCGTACAGCTCTAGAGACTATGACCTGGGAACGAATGCGTCACATATCATCCAAAGGACGTATACTAAACACTCTAGACGATTGAGAGGAGGCCGTTCAATTATCATTACCCAAGTAGCTTAAGGCTCGTAACGCGCCTCTACTAACTTGCCTTTATTACGTTTTTTACTGTTGTTTTAGAGAGAGAAGAGAACGGAGTCTCCGGGGATACTGTCAAGTCCTAATGTTGTCATGCCAAGGATTTATCATATGGTTGAGGTTTGAAACAGGGAACTCCTAGAAGTTATCATGCATAGGTTTCAACCTAAATTTCTAATCATCACTTCCTTATCAAAGGAATTGAGACTCCTAGGGTATCATGTCAATGGGAAACAGAAACAGATAAAGCATCAACTAAACAGATAACAGATAAACGGAAGAATACAGTAAAGATGCACATGCAATGCAGCAATACAAGCAGAGGGAGACTCACTCAACCTCTTAGCACTCAAGCAAAAAGAAAACAATCAAAACAGACAAGTAGAGGGAGACAGGCTAAACCTCTAATGCTAACACACAGATAAAAAGAAAAACAACACACAAGCAAGGGGAGGATCACCTCAACCCTTCATGCAAACAAGCAGAGGGAGACCCACTCAACCTCTAAGCAGTCATGCTCCTAGCCTAAAGTAATCTAAATATGATCCTATTCTAATGCATCAAGCAGTTCAAACAAGAGAGAGAAACCAAAATGAGCAACATGGAAGTCATCCCAGGCCACATCAGGTTGGAGGTGTATCAACACCAGAGTCCATCATGGGCTCAACCTCTTGAGGAATGCACAAAATCCAACCAAAGGAAGGATTAGGCTCTCCCAAGAGGGATCCTATGTCAATAGGACAGAAAAGACTGGGTATTAGTCCTAGATATCAATCTAAGGGTAACTGACTATAGTGTATCAACATAGAGTGTCCATCTCAGGCTCAACCTGTTGAGGAATGCACATAATCCAACCAAGGGAAGGATTAGGCTCTCCTAAGAGGGATCCTAAGAAATGGACTTTGAGATGGATGACAGTATATAAACCAAGGGAATATACCATGCCAAGAATGTCAATTCAAGGCTCAACCTCCTGAGGAATGCACAGAATCCAACCAAGGGAAGGATTAGGCTCTCCCAAGAAGGCTCCTCTTCTTGACTTGAAGGAGAAAGATAGTACAAACCAAAGGAATGTACTATACTGGGGAATGTCAATTCAAGGCTCAACCTCCTGAGGAATGCACAGAATCCAACCAAAGGAAGGATTAGGCTCTCCCAGGAGAGATCCTCTTTAAGACTTGGATAAAGAGGGTGGGGCAAAGGCCAAGGAAGAAATCACATAGGGGACAGAAGGCAACACAACAACTTCTAAGAAACCCTACAGACTAGCTACAAGGATCACCTAAGCTAGGGGAATTAAAAGCTCTATCAAGGCTTCAACAAGGTTCTAATGAGGTGTCTACCTAATTACTATTCTATCAAGAAAGGATATGATACTTAGAATCATCTAATGGTCATTTACAAGGTTAATCTATGAAGTTATCTAAGTTAGGGTCGCCTAAACTAAAGCTAACTTGTAAAATGGGGAACTAATAGAAAATCAATTCTACAAATCTCAAGGAAAATCCTACCTTATCCTAAATGGGTTAAATATCTATGGTATAAAAACCAGGGATCAAACCTAATCCTAGAGGTTCAAACATTTATCTCAAAACATCTATCTAGAATCATCTAAATATCACAACAAAAATCACAACAACCTATTAAGGAGTGTACAATAAGCATGCAAAGTTTCAACCTCAAATTCCAAATCATGAGCTAGAAATAAAATCAGCAATCAAGGTAGTCATATTATGCATTTTTAATCATTTATGAAAAATAGAAAAATGGACATTAAATTGAAAATGGCATCAAAATAAAATCCAAAGGCATCAAAAAATCAGAAATTAAATCAGGAGCATGCACATATTTTTGTTATATTTTTCTGAACATTAATCAATTTAATATGAATTTTAGAAGAAAAACCCATTAAAGAAAAAAAACAATTAAAGAAATAAAAAAGCCAAGAAAATATTGGAAGCGTTGGATCTGATTACTGGTCAATCCACCTAACGAGCACCAGCGCGCCAACACATTAGTAAAACGACTGCGTTTTGGGGAGTGGTCAAGGTCAAAACTCAGAATGAATCACAGGCGTCCAATCTTGAGACTTAGTCAAGCAAATGACCTATATCCAATGGTTCCTGTTCATCTTCCTCGTTTGAATCCTGCAACTGGGAGGGAACCAGGACGGTGGCCGGAGAAGACCTCTGATCGTCTTCTCCGGCGAGGCAAACAGGGATAAACCTCAAATCCTCACCAAAATGAGAGAAACTTGTACCATTCTTCTTGTTTTCTCCTCCTGATCATGAATATCCACTCCAATCTTACTAATTCCTCATGAATTTTGTAATACAACAGTGAACAGAAAATATCCCATAATCTTGATCATCACCAAACTTCAAATTAAAGCCAAGGATCTCTTCCTCACTCTTCAAAGATCATCCTAAGCTATTCAAATCATCCTAATACCTCAAGATCAAGTAGTTACGAAGCTCAACAGAATTTGGATCACATCCTAATTTGTCTCTAAACTCCAAAATTATGAACCTAAATTCGTCTATGCTCTTCCCTAATCCTTAACCACAGTCTAAATCATGCTGAAACAGTCTAAATCAAGAGCAGTTTTGAAGTTTACCAACCTGAACTGAAGCTTGAAATTGATGGTTCTCACGTGCAAATCTTGACCTCAAATGCTGCAGATTGCTTCACTGAATGCTTTTGGATGATTCTTGATGCTCAAAAATGCTTGAATCTTCCTCAAACTCCAAATTCACTTCTTGCTCGAAAGCTCCAAAATCCTAACTGCAATAACGGTTTCTGCTCCAAATGATCTCCAAAAAATGATCTGAGTACCATTGTGAACTTAAATATAATGGAGTTGGATCCTAACATGGCCCAAATTGATGAATCCAAAATTTCATTTTCCTCCAAAGTTCAACAATGGAACTCGTGCATTATGGCTCTATTTCCTCTCAAACTTTGCTCCAATAGCTTGCACAATACTCCTTGGATATGAATGGCTCAGATTGAGTGATTGAATTGATCTCATGGTCAAGATTGATTATGTTTCTTCATCATGAAGTAATCCACTCAATGTCCATGAAATGTGACTCAAATCAAAAATGTGAAATTGTCACTCTTCTCCAAATGTCACTTCTAATAAAAAATGCACAAACTTGTGAAGTTTGGCACAACTGTGATTTATTTTGAGTTTTTTCTTCATTAATGCCTTTTAATGATCTTTTCTCCAAATTTCTTCATACTCTTCCTTATTCAATCTATATCAATGGATGCTTGGATCATGGTTGGACTAAAAACACCATTTTGAACAACCTTCAAGTTGAACAAATCTTCATTTGAGGTGCCTAAGTTGGAGAAATGGACCCATAACCAAAAATGACCTATAATTCCAAATACCCAAAATACTCTTGACTGGTCAAAGCCATAACTAGAGTTCTATAAATCCAATCATGGACTTCTAGTACTTTCTAGAAAGCTAGGAAGATAAGGAACAACATTCATGTTGACCAAAAGTTCATAGGAATCATCCTTCTAAGGCAAAAGTTTCATGCAAATTGGGCAACTTCCAAGCTCCAAATTCACATGCCTCAGATGACCTGTAACTTGTTCGGCTTATAACTTGAGTTCTACAAACCCTATCAAGGACTTCTAGTACTCAAATTAAAGCTATGATCATGTTCTTAAACAATCATGTTGGGGTCAAGGTGAGATGAAAACCTCATCTTGAGTTATGTGGTCTTGAAGTTAGGCACTAAATCAGGGGATTTTACACTGTCAAGCATAGCAACCCTAGCCTAGCAACTTCTCACACTCTTGATCCATGAAAAGTTGACCTTGGAATCATCCCTAGGACATTTCAACACATCAATACATGATCACACGGCTCTTGAATTAGGTCTCAACTTTCCTCAAATCATCATTTTTCCTAGGGTTGACCAGATGAAACCCTAGTTGTATCAATCTTGGTTATATCTTCATATCCTTTGCACAATCACCTGTCTAGGCTTCAAAATAATCTTCAATGCTTCTCAAAAGCTCTCTCAAGACTCTAGGTCCAACTATATGGCTTCAACATCATCAGATGACTTCCCACAACTCTCAAGTTAGGAGATATGCACACTTGGCTTCAACCACTTCCTCTGAGGATATTTGGCTTCTCTGGTGAGGATGTCAACCCTTGAACACTTGAACAACCCTCTTAACTAGCTTCATAGCCTTGTGTAGCCCTTTGCTGGTAATCATACCTCTTGATCTCCTGCCTACATGTCAATGCAATGCAAATGATAATGTTAATATGAATGCAATGAAACACAAGCTAGGTAAAGAAATGTTGGGCAAATTTTGGGGTGCAATAGTTGCCCCTATTCAAACGGCTTGAACCTGACTGGGTGAGAAGCGAACGGCTCTCAGACAATCAAGGTAAAAGACGGTTGAATACCAACAAACCCGGAAATTTGCCAACCGCACATTCACACGGTACTCTGATAGGGACAAATCTCTTTGGAAACTGAAATAATAGTTGCACGGCAACTAGCTGGAGAATTATTGATCTGATGTATCTGATATCACTACGTCCTCAAATCATCGAGGGATCACTGGTTACATGGTAACTGGTAAAGGGTTTAATCTCAAATCTCCGTTAGGATGATCATCTACGTCCTCAAGTCATCAAGGGATCACCGGTTACACGGTAACTGGTGCTTTGCCAACCGCACAAGTAAACGATACTCTGGTTGGTAGGAACATCTTTGAAATCGGAAAAAACAGTTGCATGGCAATTTGCTGGGGAATCGGTTACACGGTAACCGGAAATTTTCCAACCGCATAAGTAAACGATGCTCTGGTGGGTAGGACAAACTTTGAAGTCTGAAATGGCAGTTGCACGGCAACTGGCCCAAATCTCCATCAGGATGATCATCATATTTCACTGCAGCTTCTTCCTCAAGTCATCAAGGGCTCACTAGTTACACGGTAACTGGTGATACATAGCTGATGTTGTCGTCAGGCATTCTGCGGCACGACAGCAGAAGAATTCCTCAGGACTCATCAGGTCATTGAGAACTTTTTGACAATCTCTATAATGATGCCGTCGGGCGTTCATAGAAATTCTCGGGCGTCAGCCAGACTACGTCAGTAAGTCAGAAATAGGATCCTCAATCAATCATGAACCAACAGGAATATCTAAACTTCTGCCGTCAGGCACTCTACGTCAGCTAGGAGAACTGCTTTGACATCGCAGTTGGACTTCATCAGTAAGTCTTCAAGGGAGATTTCAACTTCTCTGTTTAGAACCTGCCAGGGATGACACATCTCCGCTGGGGCTTCTGGAGAACTATCAAGTAACTCTGCTTCGGGGGTTCAGAAATCATTCTGGACCAATAAACTTTGCTGAGGCAATCAAGAATCATCTTGAACAAACAACTCCGCCAGGGAATCTAAGAACCATCTTGAGCAAACAACTCTGGCGACCTCACTGGGGAGTTTAAGAATCATCTTAAACAAACAACTCTTCTGAGGATTTCAAGAATCATCTTGAGCACACAACTTTGCTGGGGAATCCAAGAATCATCTGGAATAAACCATTCTGCGGAGGAACACCTGCAAAACAAGAACGGTATCGACCTAGCTCATGTTTCATATGCATATGTTTGGCAATGGCGCAATGCTCCACACGGTGGAAATGCTACGCTTTTGAGGTAAATGCTATGCAATCATGCAAAATGCTACGACCCCATCAGCAAAATAAATGCTGAAGGGAAAATCCTCTTGTCAAGGAGAGAGAACCACTTGGGTGGGGAGGAGGAATCATCCTGCTGGGGAGAAGAAGTCACACCAATCTCAATTGGACTTAACCTGGGGATTCGAACTCCAGACGACTGCTGCAAGGGAACAAGGTTCTACGAGAACCTGGACCCGCTCAACCAGGTATACGAACCACAAACTGCTGAGGACAAACGATGTCAATCGCATTGATAAATTGCACGACCTTCGCAGCTAAAAACTTTCCTGGAGATACAGACTCCGATGGGGAAGTATAGCATCAGCTATTCAACACTCTCTTGGGGAAAACCAATCATGGCTTGGACTGCTTCCAAGGACTCGGCTCACTTGGGGAATTTCAAATTCGGCTGAGGCTAGGCAACCAGACGCTGGACTAACTCCTACCTGCCGGGGAGACTACAACTCTGCGGGGAATCTCAATTCTCCTGAAGACTTCGGTCTGAACTATCGAGAGCTAAACACCTGCGAATAGTCTTCTACGAAAAAACTGCACATTGACCCAGTGCTGGGAACAAGTATACACCTCAGCGCATGACTCAGTTGGGGAAATGATGATCCTGCCCAAGATGCATCTGGTTAAGGAGAATCTATCTCTACTTGGGAAGACATATCAATGATCACGGTCCTACGCTCAGACTCCGTGGGGAAACACTGCTGAACTCGCTGGGGAAGAAGGACTCATCCTGCTTGGAAAACATCTGGCGTACTGCCTGGAGGGTGACGTCCCTGCAACAACATGAACAAACAGATGAGATACCCTTCTCAAAGGGACCTGTCAAGGTTATCATCCTGTGACAATGTTAAGGTAATTCGATGTTTCAACAATTATCAGCCTAGGCCAGCAAGTTTATGTATGCACATTTTATCAAAAACATTGGGTGTTCTTTTTTGCAAATAAAACAGGTAAAACTAAACAAACAAACAAAAATGATGAATAGTATACATTTATTGATAACGAGCCCCTGAATGGGCAAAATATTTTATAACAGATGCAAGCTCCTGAAATGAGGAAGCTGCACAAACATAATAACATAAATATACATCAGTATACATAAATGTCGGCAATATGGTGTAGACGAACACCATGAGTTGATCCCTCTATGACCCACTCGACTTCGATACTTCTCTGACGCTTCAGCTTTAGAAGAGATTGATTCAGATAAACGGCCCTCAGGTCTTCCAAACCACCAAATAATGAAAGTTCACATGCGGAACGCAGTCATTTGCTTTTTCAAATCCCTAACTTTTGCCTGAATCGCCCTTTCGGGTTTTCGATTCACCGGGATACCCTTTTTTGCCAAAGCCGCCCTTTTAGGTTTTCGACTTTGCGGGTGTACATTTTTTCATTTATATCCTTAATTTTTGCCTGAACCCTTTTCCTTTTTCATGGTTCGCCAGGATGCCCCATTTTTGCCTGGATATTCTTTTTTCTTTCCAGTGGGTCATTTTTTAAGCAAAGTATTTTTTAACTGCATCCGCGTTCACAGAGGATGCAAAATCTTCGCCATCCATCGTGGATAACAACAAGGTTCCTCCTGAGAAGACCTTGCTGACGACATACGGACCTTCGTAATTAGGAGTCCATTTGCCCCTGTGATCGGAATGTGGTGGAAGAATCTTCTTCAGGACGAGATCACCCGTCTGAAAGCTTCTAGGACGCACCTTCTTATCGTAAGCTTTCTTCATTCGGCTCTGGTACAGCCGACCATATGCAATCGATGCCAATCTCTTCTCATCCATCAGGATGAGTTGGTTCAACCGGTTCTGAATCTATTCAGCCTCATCGAGTTTCACGTCAACCAAAACTCGCAAAGAAGGAATCTCAACTTCCAATGGTAGGATAACTTCCATACCGTACACCAGTGAGAAAGAAGTTGCCCCGGTTGATGTGCGTACCGTCGTACGATAACCGTGCAATTCAAATGGCAACATCTCATGCCAATATTTGTAGGTCACAACCATCTTTTGGACTATCTTTTTAATGTTTTTGTTGGCCGCTTCAACTGCACCATTCATCTTCGGTCGGTAAGGTGATGAGTTGTGATGTTCAATCTTGAAGCTCTGGCATAACTCCTTCATCATCTTGTTATTCAGATTCGAACCATTATCAGTAATGATCCGCTCGGGAATTCCGTTTCGACAGATGATGTCATTCTTTATGAATCTAGCCACCGCCTGCTTGGTCACGTTGGCATACGAGGCTGCCTCCACCCACTTGGTCAAGTAGTCGACGACTACCAAAATGAAGCGATGACCATTGGATGCAGTGGGCTTGATCTTGCCTATCATATCAATTCCCCACATGAAGAACGGCCACGGAGATGACATGACATTCAACGGGCACGGCGGCACATGAATTTTATCAGCATAAATCTGGCATTTATGACATCTCTTCGCGAATTTGAAGCAATCCGACTCCATAGTAAGCAAGTAATATCTTGCTCGTAAGATTTTTTTCGTCATAGCATGTCCACCGGCATGCGTACCAAATGTGCCTTCATGGACCTCTTCCATAAGCAGACTAGCTTCTTTCTCATCTACACATCTGAGTAGCACGAGATCGTGGTTTCTATTATACAGAACTCCATCAGGATTGAGATAGAAATTTCCAGACAGCCTCCTCAGAGTCTTCTTATCCTGGGTTGACGCTCCTGCAGAATACTCCTTAGTCATAAGGAAAGTCTGGATATCATGGAACCATGGCTTGCCATCGGAGGCTTCCTCGATTGCAAAAACTAATGCAGGTCTATCAAGACGGGAGATGACAATTCTTGGGGCTTCATTCCAAAAATTGATGTTATACATCGAAGCCAACGTGGCTAAGGCATCAGCCATCTGATTTTCAGCTCTGGGCACATGATGGAGTTCTACTCGATCAAAGAACGGAAGCAACCTTCTGGCATAGTTCATGTACGAGACCAAATTCGGCTGATGAGTCTCCCACTCCCCTTTAACTTGGTTAACAACAAGTGCCGAGTCACCATATACATCCAGGTTTTTGATTCTCAAATCAATAGCTTCTTCTAAACTCATGATGCATGCCTCGTATTCAGCTTCGTTATTGGTGACTGGAAAAGTCAATCTGGCAGTAAACGGGATGTGGGATCCCTGGGGAGTCGTAATGATTGCCCCAATACCACTTCTGTACGAATTAACCGCCCCATCAAATCAATTTCCACTGGGACTTCCTATCTGGCCCCTCGTCGGGCAACGGTTCATCACAATATTTCACCTTGAGAAACATGATATCCTCATCAGGGAATTCAAATTTCATCGGCTGATAATCTTCGATAGGCTGTTCGGCAAGGTATTCAGACAATACGCTTCCCTTGATGGCCTTCTGGGAAACATACTGAATATCATACTCCGTCAACCCCATTTTCCATCTGGCAATCCTGCCTGAAAGCGCCTGCTTCTCGAAGACGTACTTGATCGGATCCATCTTCGAAATTAACATGGTCATGTGATTGAGCATATACTGTCGTAAACGTTTGGCAGCCCACGCGAGTGCGCAACACGTTTTCTCCAGCATTGAGTAACGGGACTCACAATCTGTGAACTTTTTACTCAAGTAATAAATGGCATGCTCCTTTCTGCCAGTCTCGTCGTGCTGACCGAGAATGCAACCTATGCTATTCTCAAGAACTGTCAAGTACATGATTAAGGATCTTCCGGCCACTGGGGGTATCAAAATTGGAGGTTCCTGCAGATACTGCTTTATCTTATCAAATGCCTTCTGGCAATCCTTGTTCCAGACAATCGCCTGATCTTTCTTCAGTAGTTTGAACATCAGTTCACACGTGGCCATGAGCTGAGATATAAACCTTGCAATGTAGTTTATTCTGCCCAGGAAACCACGAACTTCTTTTTCAGTTCTTGGCGCTGGCATATCTCGTATTGCTTTTATCTTAGCAGGATCAACCTCAATGCCTTTTTCACTCACAATAAACCCCAGTAGTTTTCCAGATCATACTCCGAAAGTACACTTGTTAGGATTCAGCCTCAACCTGAACTTCCTAAGCCTCTCAAAAAGCTTCAGCAAATTGACTAGATGTCCCTCCTCCATTTGGGACTTCGCAATCATGTCATCAACATAGACTTCAATCTCATGGTGAATCATGTCATGAAACAAAGTGACCATCGCTCACTGGTAAGTGGCCCCTGTGTTCTCCAGACCGAAAGGCATTACCTTGTAGCAGAACGCCCCCCAAGGGGTAATAGACATGGTTTTATCCATGTCTTTCGGCGCTATCTTGATTTGATTATAGCCGGAGAAGCCATCCATGAACGAAAACACGGAAAACTGAGTTGTATTGTCGACCAACACATCAATATGAGGGAGCGGGAAATCATCCTTAGGGCTCGCCCTATTCAAATCCTGACAATCAACGCACATCCGCACCTTACCGTCCTTCTTCGGTACAGGTACTATGTTGGCGACCCACGGAGGGTAAGTAGTGACCGCTAAAAAGCCAGCATCCAGTTGCTTTTGCACTTCTTCTTTGATCTTAACGGCCATATCTGGTCTGATCCTTCTAAGCTTCTGCTTGACGGGAGGACAATCTTCTCGCAGTGGTAGATGATGGACCACTATGTCAGTATCGAGCCCGGGCATATCTTCATACGACCAAGCAAAGATGTCACTATACTCTCGAAGCATCTCGACCAATTCTGCTTGACATGGCTCTGTAATGCAGCCCCTATCCTGACATTCCTGACAAGTTCCTCAGAACCCAGATTCACAATCTCAATCTCTTCCTCGTGAGGCAGAATGACTTTCTCTTCTTGTTTCAACAATCGGGCCAACTCTTCGGGAAGGTCTTCGTCTTCATCAATCTCTTCTTCAACTTGATATATCGGGCAATCAAAGTCGAAGTGAGTCATAGAAGGTTCCGAGTCGAAGTCATCTGCGATGTGAATCCTGTAATAACAAGGGTTAAGCTTAAAGCAAGGATATGCAGGTTAGCACAAACCGTATTGCCATTTTACTGTTTTTCAAAACAAAAATAAACAGGAATAACAGAGATCACAAAATTTGAATGCAAAGAAAACGCCCTTTGATTTATTAATAATATGTACATGCATAAGCTATCAAGGCCCCGACAATAAAACCGTTATGCCCCGGGTAGAGCATAAGGTTGTACAATAATTGGAAAAGACAAAGCATTACTCTTTGTGCGTCACTTGGATGACATCCTGGACGGACCAGTTGTTGAGGCTCTGGCCTGGTTTGCTCGACTAAATCCAGGAGTCCAGGTCGCAATCACTTTCTTCGTCATCTTCAGACACGGCGTTGACATTCTCAAATATCACCCCACATCTTGTGAACTGAATCGGCTCTTTGACGCACGACACACTGCGAGAGGAGGAAGCATCAGCAGAAGGAGAATACCCTAACCCAAACTTATCCTGCTTGTTAGGTATTTCTAGAACATGCCCCCAGCCTGGGGCAGAGCCAGCTTGAATGACGGCTTGAGCTTCTTTGAAGGAAGAGAGAGTCATCTCATGTTTCTCAATCATCACCGGAGTCACATCTTTGACTTTGATAGCTTCGAACGCCTGGCACAAAGTTTCGTGGATCTCGCCATCCACCTCAACATATTTGAAAGATGACAAATGGCTCACCATTATGTCCTCTTTACCATAAACGGTTACGATGCTGCCCCCACAATATACTTCAGCTTCTGGTGCAATGTGGATGTCACTGCACCCGCAGAATAGATCCATGGTCGGCCCAATAGACAGCTATAGGCTGGCATGATATCCATGATATAGAAGACTATGTAAAAGGCTTCTGGCCCAACTTGAATGGGTAGAGTTACCTCTCCAAAGACGTGACGCTTAGTTCCATCGAAAGCCTTAACAACCAGATCACTGGGTGTACAAATCATCCCTCTCGTATCCAATCTCATCAGAGCTTTCTTCGAGAGAATGTTCAGCGATGATCCTGTGTCCACCAACACATGGGACATAACTGTTCCTCAGCATTCTATCGAGATATGCAATGCACTATTGTGATTTCTTCCCTTCGATGTCAGCTCTAGGTCAGTAAACCCTAATCCGTTCCCAGCATTCACATGAGCCATGATTCCCTCCAGCTTGTTGACGGAGATCTCCTGCGGTACATACGCTGCATTCAGAACCTTCAGCAGAGCGTTGTGATGTACCTCAGAACACAGCAACAAATTCAGAATGGAGATCTTAGACGGTGTCTGATGAAGGTGATCAACGATCTTATAATCACTTTTCTTGATCAGTCTCATAAACTCTTCAGCGTCTTTCACAAGCAAGTTCTTCTCTACCCCATGGAAGGTTTCCTCAACGACCTTACCCTTTCCTCTATCAGCCTTCTCAGCCTTGTCAGCTTTGTCAACCACAACCTCAGGTGGAGCGAACACTCTTCCGCTGCGTGTTATTCCGCCGGTTCCAACTAAGTTGTCAACAGACTGCCCAGATGGCTCCAACTCTAATTTCTGTCCATTGCAGTAGACATCTGCCCCATAATGACATGGAACAGCGTTAGTGCTCTTGAATGGTATAGGCCCAGCCTTCGTGATGGTGATCGTAGGTGGTCTGGATGGAGAAATGGTGATTGTTTTACGAGGGATGGTTATGGTGGCGACCTCATTATTCTGCTTCAGCACTACCTCCCCTGATCTGTTCTCAGCCCTCCGACTAAACTGTAGAATTCCCTCGTTCATCCAACTCTGAATCCCTACTACCAACTGATCACAAGCGTCTAAATGATTCACACAATCCATACATAACTTTCCACAACCCGGGAAAATACCTTTCTTCATCAACTTGGCTTTAACGAAACCAAGTGGTGTTTTCAGGTCCTTAACATCAGTCAATAAATCTGAACTTTCTTCTTCAATGATGGCATTAACCCCATCTCCCCCATGGTTCGGCATAGGGTTCTTTGTAACATTTGGAACATTATCGGAGAAGTTGATGATCTTGGCGTCGACCATATCTTGCACCTTGTGCTTGAATGCCTTACAGTTTTCAATCTAGTGGCCAGGCGCCCCCGAATGAAACTCACATCTCGCATTTGCATCGTAGCCCTGTGGAGGTGTCCCTGTCAAGGGAGCCAAAGTTCTCTTCTGAACTAGCTGTAACTGAAGCAAAGTCTGCAAAAGCTGAGCATACGACATAGGTGGGGTCTCGAGATGCCGATTTGACAGAGGAGTTTTGTTCTGGTACCTCCGGTACCCTTGCTGGTTCTGCTGCTGCTGAGGTTGCTAGACAACAGGAATAGTAATGCTAGCGACCTGCTGGCGCTGGCCCTTTCCTTTTCCCCGAGCATTGGACACTGAGCTCGACTCACCTTCACGCCTCTTACCACTTTACAGTTTCTTTTCCCCTCCAGCTGAGGATACATCTACACCCTGAATCTTCCCGAGTTTGATGCCATTTTCTACGTGCTCTCCAGTGATGATGAGATCGGAGAAGCTTCCCGACATACCACTGACCAATTTCTCATAATAAACCTCGGGAAGGGTAGCTACGAACATCTCAACAAGTTCTCGTTCAACCATCGGCGGCTGAACTCTCGCTGCCAGTTCACGCCACCTCTGGGCGTACTCTTTAAACCCCTTGTTGTTCTTCTGAGACAAGTTCTGCAGTTGAACCCGGTTGGGAGCCAGATCGTTGTTATACTGATAATGGCATACAAATGCTTCAGCAAGGTCTTTCCATGTACGTACACTGGTGGGTTCGAAACCCATATACCACTCCAACGATGGGCCGGACAGGCTGTCCTGGAAGAAGTGCATCAACAACTTCTCATCTTCAGAATGTGCGAACATCTTTCGGTAGTACGACCTCAGATGAACACGGGGGCAAGTAGTGCCCTTGTACTTCTCAAAGTCGGGTACCTTAAACTTGGGAGGCACCTTGAAATCTGAGATCAGTCCCAGTTTGGTAATGTCAACACCCATAGTATTCAAGTTCTCAAAACTCTTCATTTTGTCCTCGAGGGCTTTGAACCTTAAACGGGCTTCAGAGTTCAACTCGCCCTCAGCTCCTTTTTACGAGAACAAGTCCTCTTGGCGATCCTCTTGCCATGGTTGATGGCCATTGCCAGCAGCAAACCCAGCAGCGTCAATACCATACAGATTACCAGCCTCAACGTTCCCCGCATTGCCAATTCCTCTAGTGTTGCCATGGCCTGTACCAGCATTGCCATTGGCTTCAAAGTTACCGTTTCTGACGCCAGTCGTATTCCCATTAAGTTCGATGTTAGTGACAACATTGTCGTTACCACTTCCATTCCCTCCAATCACAGGGATGCCACCCTGAGGGGTCTCAACAAGCGGAGGGTTTGGAGTATTCCCACCATGAAGCACACTGTTGCTGTGAACCCTTGAGATCAACGGTTGGACCAGAGTTCTGAGCTGATCTTGGATGTTAGCGACCACTTGCATGAGCTCCATGAAGCGGTCCATCCTCTCTCTGAGTTCCTGGATGTCGGTATGAACTTGTTCCATTGCTCTAGCTTGATTCGCTCTGGTAGAGTATCGGTGGATCTGTCTTCGTTCAATCCTGAAATAACCTGCATACACAAAGGGTTAGAAAAACGGCAAGGCACCTGTCATGCAAATGATTCATGCAAATGCAAACGTGTGTCTGTGCCTTGGGGAGATTCCCCCCGATCCTAGTTTCCGAGACAAATAAAGTCTAACATCCAATCATGGAAAGAAATCCTCATATATTTATCTGAAAAACCCGCGCGGGCAGCGTACAACTGTAATCACATACAACTGAAGCAACAAGGCATGACCCCAACCAACAGGCCTGGTGGTGATCAGCATATCAATGCATAAGATGTACAAAGAAACACAAAGAGATCAAGTGCGGCTACGGGCACAGAAATCTTCTAACAACTTCTTTGTAGTGGGATGATCAGGCTGGGCGAGCAGACCCTGGATCAGCAGATCCCTCTACCTGATGGTATCTGGGAGGTTCTCGGCAACGCCCCCATAAACCCCTTCTTCAGAACGGTTCTCCATTCTACTCCTCTTAGCATCAGCTTGGAGTTGATAGTCTTGTAAATTCGCCTTGGTCTCAACCAATCTATACTGGACGTCTCGTTGAAGTGAGGCCTCAACCTCTATTTTCTTGTCCTTGATCTCAATCTGGACTTCTAGCTCGGCTACTTGCTACTTTAGCTTTTCCTCTCGCTCTTTGTATTTGGCTAGGGTGTTGCTCCATAACGTCTCATACTTGGATAACTTCCGGTACACCCTATCCAGCTCCTGCTTTTTGGTGGTCAACACGCCATGCACTGCCTTCAGGTCTAACCCAAGACGTTCTCTAGAATCAGTCTCCTTGGTCAAATTAACGCCCAGGTGGTTGATCATCTTTGTCTTCTTCTTGAAGGCGTGCACGACCTCGTTCTTTTCTCTTCGAAGTTGAGCAATCTCTTTCTCCAAGTCTTCATTGGCTTTTCGTAGCTCTTCTTTCTCGCGGAGTACCTGGTTGAACTTCTGAATATCAACTGTGGTAGGCTCTTTGTACATGGGAGGATACAATGGTTCCACTGCAGGAAACGACATTAGAAACATGGCGGCTCTTTCTCGGACCCAGACCACATATGGATCAAAGGCCTTGTTGTTGCTTTTTCCTAGCAAGACTTTCCCCTTTCGGTGAATTTTACTCCAAGCATTCTGCACCTTAACCAAAGTATCGCCTTCAAGCAACCCTGTGAGATACAGAGATTCATGTATCTCTTCCTTTTCAGGAGGACCTCGTAGCACATACCCGAATTGTCGAACTAGCAAAGAGGGATTGTAATTGATACATCCATTCCTTCCGACCAGGGGGACGTTAGGAAAGCCACCGTAACTATGCGCAATCTCTTTGCCCAATTGATCTCTATCAAACCAGATAATATTGTCAGCAGACAAACCCATCAAACGTGCAGACCAGGGTGAAGACTCAGCAGAATCAATGAACGGCCCCGTCTTAGCAAGATGGCTAGCAAACCACTTATACAGTAAAGGAGCACAACATGCCACATTCTTCCCCTTTCTGTTTTCATTTTTGCTGTGAACTGAATGGTAGACGTCTCCGAGGAGAGTGGGCACTGAATTCCCGAAAGAAAATATGTGGCAAGAATCCATACCTATGAAGTCCGAATGACTTGGGAATAACACGATCCCATAAATGCAAAGGGCTAAGAAGGCATTGAATACATCCCAGTGACCCTTCTTGACAAACTTTCGGGCCTTTTCCATCAAGAAAGGCAAAGAGAAACCCTGAACTCCAATCTTTCTGAACACCATCCCTTTCAACTCTGAATCATCTACATGAAGAGCGGAAATCAACTTACCCAAGTCAGGTTCATCATCAACACGGTAATAGGGCATCTGATTCAACAAAGGCACCCCCAGCAAGTCAGAATAATCTTCCAAGGTCGGAACTAGGACATAGTCTAGAAAAACGAAGCATCTGAGCTGCGGGTCGTAAAACTGCAGAAGAGCATAGAGGCCATTCAACTCGTACGTAGAAAGCTTACACACGATACCTAGAAGTCTTCCATAACTCTTTCTAAAATCTTCCATCACTGTCTTATCAGCCAAAGAAATCAAAGCTCGTAACTCTCGGATGTCAGGGGTTGGTAGCTTGTAAGCCACAGTCTTCTTCAGAGATGCCATATCAGCCATGGGGATCAAGATCACTAGAACCATGGGAGAAATATGCACCTGCAACACAGCACATGTTAATGATATGCGAATGAGGATGCAAAATGCAAAATGCAATCATGCAGCAGGAGATCAAGGTGACTGTGTTGTTGAGGAGAAGGACCACAACTCTGCTCTGTCAAGAACAAACATATCTTTGATGATAAGAACCCTTTGATACCAACAATACTGATTCACTGTCAAGAAAACCAGGTTGTCTGAAGGCTAAGGTTTCCTGCAATAACCTGACCCCGCTCACAGGTATGGACCTAATCCACTAACACAGGTATGGCATCCTATGCGGTCATCAGCGTCACAGACTTTCAAGAAATAATGATACGATACCCAGGAAGGTGTGGCATCATCATCTCCTGAAGCAGCCTCAATTAGCTGAATCCCAAATGATCGGTCCCTATAGTCGATAATCCTCAGATCCGAAATCCCCTCGAGTCCAAAGGACCGATAGGAAGTCATCAAAGAGAACCTCGTCTGAGTATGGATTACATGGGAACTGATGCAAGCAAAGCAAGCACGTCCACCACTAATCCACTCTAATACTATGAATATACTCTTAAGCCTGGGTATGGCTTCTCACTCATCAGAATGCCCCTCCCACAACAGCACAGATAATCATATCATACGGAAAATAAAATGCGGAAGGTAAAATGATATAAATAAACACAAACCCAATAAGTAAACACGCAAGCGCTAGGATTGACTCGCATAGGGAACCAGATTCCCCAGCAAAGTCGCCAGCTGTCGCTACCGCAAAAATAAGGTGTCGGCAAAACAGAAGAGTCGCCACCTTTCGTTATTTATCCCACAGAGAGGGAAAGGAAACGATCGGAAAAACCTGATGAAAAGGTATAAGACAAGGTCATCGTAGCCATGTCTGGGTTCGGGAGTCGGTTACGCAAGGGGAAGGTATTAGCACCCCTCACGTCCATCGTATTTGATGGGATCCACGCTTGTTGTGTTTATCTGATGGTTTGGTTTATCTATCTACGCTAAAAGTCTGGTCTGAAAAGAAAAGAAAATGACTCGGCAAAGCGTCGCGCTTTATGCCTACGTATTCTCATCAGAGAATGAGAAATCAGAGTCAACGTAGTTCGGCTAACTACAGGTAACGGATGGGGGAAGGTGGCTCGCCAATACGTCAGTATTGTGCCTACGTACTCTCAACAGATATGAGAGATAAGAGCTTACGTAGTTCAGGATACGACGGATTATGGGGGTTCAGATTCATCTGTTTTTCCGAGTAGGGTTAACAAACAATTCCAACAGTTCGGTGTATGCAGCTTGCTCGTCAGAGACTCGTACATTACCATTTGCGGTAGAACTGGGAGTTAACGACACTCTTTTCTTCACAAAAGCTTTCCTTTGAATTATGGGCCCACGGGGCAAAAAGGTTTGAAGTTTGTTTTCTATCTTTTACGGGAGAAGTGTTTTTTATGGTCATCTGTAATTCGTACAGCTCTAGAGACTATGACCTGGGAACGAATGCGTCACATATCGTCCAAAGGACGTATACTAAACACTCTAGACGATTGAGAGGAGGTCGCTCAATTATCATTACCCAAGTAGCTTAAGGCTCGTAACGCGCCTCTACTAACTTGCCTTTATTACGTTTTTTACTGTTGTTTTAGAGAGAGAAGAGAACGGACTCTACGGGGAAACTGTCAAGTCCTAATGTTGTCATGCCAAGGATTTATCCTATGGTTGAGGTTTGAAACAGGGAACTCCTAGAAGTTATCATGCATAGGTTTCAACCTAAATTTCTAATCATCACTTCCTTATCAAAGGAAATGAGACTCCTAGGGGATCATGTCAATGGGAAACAGAAACAGATAAAGCATTAGCTAAACAGATAACAGATAAACGGAAGAATACAGTAAAGATGCACATGCAATGCAGCAATACAAGCAGAGGGAGACTCACTCAACCTCTTAGCACTCAAGCAAGAAAACAATCAAAACAAACAAGTAGAGGGAGACAGGCTAAACCTCTAATGCTAACACACATATAAAAAGAAAAACAACACACAAGCAAGGGGAGGATCACCTCAACCCTTCATGCAAACAAGCAGAGGGAGACTCACTCAACCTCTAAGCAGCCATGCTCCTAGCCTAAAGTAATCTAAATATGATCCTATTCTAATGCATCAAGCAGTTCAAACAAGAGAGAGAAACCAAAATGAGCAACAGGGAAGTCATCCCAGGCCACATCAGGTTGGAGGTGTATCAACACCAGAGTCCATCATGGGCTCAACCTCTTGAGGAATGCACAGAATCCAACCAAAGGAAGGATTAGGCTCTCCCAAGAGGGATCATATGTCAATAGGACAGAAAAGACTGGGTATTAGTCCTAGATATCAATCTAATGGTAACTGACTATAGTGTATCAACACAGAGTGTCCATCTCAGGCTCAACCTGTTGAGGAATGCACATAATCCAACCAAGGGAAGGATTAGGCTCTCCCAAGAGGGATCCTAAGAAATGGACTTTGAGATGGATGACAGTATATAAACCAAGGGAATATACCATGCCAAGAATGTCAATCCAAGGCTCAACCTCCTGAGGAATGCACAGAATCCAACCAAGGGAAGGATTAGGCTCTCCCAAGAGGGCTCCTCTTCTTGACTTGAAGGAGAAAGATAGTACAAACCAAAGGAATGTACTATACTGGGGAATGTCAATTCAAGGCTCAACCTTCTGAGGAATGCATAGAATCCAACCAAAGGAAGGATTAGGCTCTCCCAGGAGGGATCCTCTTCAAGACTTGGATAAAGAGGGTGGGGCAAAGCCCAAGGAAGAAATCACATAGGGGACAGAAGGCAACACAACAACTTCTAAGAAACCCTACAGACTAGCTACAAGGATCACCTAAGCTAGGGGAATCAAAAGCTCTATCAAGGCTTCAACAAGGTTTTAATGAGGTGTCTACCTAATTACTATTCTATCAAGAAAGGATATGATACTTAGAATCATCTAATGGTCATTTACAAGGTTAATCTATGAAGTTATCTAAGTTAGGGTCGCCTAAACTAAAGATAACTTGTAAAATGGGGAACTAATAGAAAATAATTTCTACAAATCTCAAGGAAAATCCTACCTTACCCTACATGGGTTAAGTATCTATGGTATAAAAACCAGGGGTCAAACCTAATCCTAGAGGTTCAAATAAAATCTAAATCCAAAGAGTGTACGAAAAGGGATCCATCATGGAAGGCTCCTAAACATCTATCTCAAAACCCTATTTAGAATCATCTAAATATCACAACAAAAATCACAACAACTTATCAAGGAGTGTACAACAAGCATTCAAAGTTTCAACCTCAAATTCCAAATCATGAGCTAGAAATAAAATCAGCAATCAAGGTAGTCATATTATACATTTTTAATCATTTATGAAAAATAGAAAAATGGACATTAAATTGAAAATGGCATCAAAATAAAATCCAAAGGCATCAAAAAATCAGAAATTAAATCAGGAGCATGCACATATTTTTGTTATATTTTTCTGAACATTAATCAATTTAATATGAATTTTAGAAGAAAAACCAATTAAAGAAAAAAAAACAATTAAAGAAATAAAAAAGCCAAGAAAATATTGGAAGCGTTGGATCTGATTACTGGTCAATCCACCTAACGAACACCAGCACGCCAACACATTAATGAAACGACTGCATTTTGGGGAGTGGTCAAGGTCAAAACTCAGAACGAATCACAGGCGTCCAATCTTGAGACTTAGTCAAGCAAATGACCTAGATCCAATGGTTCCTGTTCATCTTCCTCGTTTGAATCCTGCAACTGGGAGGGAACCAAGATGGTGGCTGGAGAAGACCTCCGATCATCTTCTTCGGCGAGGCAAACAGGGATAAACCTCAAATCCTCACCAAAATGAGAGAAACTTGTACCATTCTTCTTGTTTTTTCCTCCTGATCATGAATATCCACTCCAATCTTACTAATTCCTCATGAATCTTGGAATACGACAGTGAACAGAAAATATGCCATAATCTTGATCAACACCAAACTTCAAATTAAAGCCAAGGATCTCTTCCTCACTCTTCAGATATCATCCTAAGCTATTCAAATCATTCTAATACCTCAAGATCAAGTAGTTACGAAGCTCAACAAAATTTGGATCACATCCTAATTTGTCTCTAAACTCCAAAATTATGAACTTAAATCCATCTATGCTCTTCCCTAATCCTTAACCACAATCTAAATCATGCTGAAACAGTCTAAATCAAGAGTAAATTTGAAGTTTACCAACCTGAACTGAAGCTTGAAATTGGTGGTTCTCACGTGCAAATCTTGACCTCAAATGCTGCAGATTGCTTCACTAAATGCTTTTGGAAGATTCTTGATGCTCAGAAATGCTTGAATCTTCCTCAAACTCCAAATTCACTTCTTGCTCGAAAGCTCCAAAATCCTAACTGCAATAACGGTTTCTGCTCCAAATGATCTCCAAAAAATGATCTGAATACCATTGTGAACTTAAATAGAATGGATTTGGATCCTAACATGGCCCAATTATGGCCCTAATTGATGAATCCAAAATTTCATTTTCCTCCAAAGTTCAACAATGGAACTTGTGCATTATGGCTCTGTTTCCTCTCAAACTTTGCTCTAATAGCTTGCACAATACTCCTTGGATATGAATGGCTCAGATTGAGTGATTGAATTGATCTCATGGTCAAGATTGATTATGTTTCTTCATCATGAAGTAATCCACTCAATGTCCATGAAATGTGACTCAAATCAAAAATGTGAAATTGTAACTCTTTTCCAAATGTCATTTCTAATAAAAAAATGCACAAACTTGTGAAGTTTGGCACAATTGTGATTTATTTTGAGTTTTTTCTTCATTAATGCCTTTTAATGATCTTTTCTCCAAATTTCTTCATACTCTTCCTTATTCGATCCATATCAATGGATGCTTGGATCATGGTTGAACTAAAAACACCATTTTGAACAACTTTCAAGTTGAACAAATCTTCATTTGAGGTGCCTAAGTTGGAGAAATGGACCCATAACCAAAAATGACCTATAATTCCAAATACCCAAAATACCATTGACTTGTCAAAGCCATAACTAGAGTTCTATAAATCCAATCATGGACTTCTAGTACTTTCTAGTAAGCTAAGAAGATAAGGAACAAAATTCATGTTGACCAAAAGTTCATATGAATCATCCTTCTAGGGAAAGAGTGTCATGCAAGTTGGGTAACTTCCAAGCTCCAAATTCACATGCCTCAGATGACCTGTAACTTGCCTGGCTCATAACTTGAGTTCTACAAACCCTATCAAGGACTTCTAGTACTCAAGTTAAATTTATGATCATGCTCTTCAACAATCATGTTAGGGTCAATGTGAGATGAAAACCTCATCTTGAGTTATGTGGTCTTAAAGTTAGGCACTAAACCAGGGGATTTTACACTGTCAAGCATAACAACCCTAGCCTAGCAACTTCTCACACTCTTGATCCATGAAAAGTTGACCTTGGAATCATCCCTATGACATCTCAACACATCAGTCCATGATCACATGGCTCTTGAATTAGGTCTCAACTTTCCTCAAATCATCATTTTTCCTAGGTTTGACCATATGAAACCCTAGTGTAGAAGCATGCTTCAATCTCAAGTTTTGATGATGTCAACACTACTCAAGGTCATCTCTTGATTGCCAAAAGACAAGCCTTTCAAAGTTATCAAGATCAAGTCAATCTATCTTCAAGTCAAGCTACATATGGAACTATGATTCTTCAAGACTTGGACGCATTGCGGGTATATCAAGTTCTACCCTTATAATTGATATACAAGTGTTCAAAAACATCAAGCATTTTAGCATAATACATGAGCATGTTTTTGGAACTTTAAAATTGGTATAGCATTTATTTTTTAAAAGCATTTTTCTGAAAAATAGCAGTGTTAACCGATTAACCATATAGGTTAACCGGTTAACCATTTCAAATTTTAAATAATCTGGGCTAACGTTCCAGTGTTAACAGATTAACCATATAGGTTAACCGATTAACACTGAACGTACAGTGAAAAATGGCTTTATTTCAAGTTCAAAAATTGTTTGAAAATTACACCATTTCATATTTTGAAATCTACTCAAAAATATACCTTTTTGAAAGGGTATTTTACTCATATAAATTCTGAGTTTTTCAATTTTGAAAAAAAAAACAAAAAAGACCTTCAATCTCCAAACACTTTCTACATTCATTTTCAAATTTTCTTAGAATCAAATTCACCATTTTCAAAATCTTTTATTAAGTGTTCATATGTGCATAAAATTTCATATTCATCTTTGAACACTTGTGTTGAAAATTATAAGAGTGAATTTTGATCATTTGGAGAAGATCAACTTTGATTGATATTATTATTCTCAAAACAAAAATCTTTACAAGTATTTGTATTCTGACTTGTGATCCAGGATTGTTGGACACAAGGGTGAGTGTTTACAAGAGGATTGTTCTTGTACACTTGTTAGTTTAATTGTTTAATAGTAGGCCTCACCGGTTGATGGTGTGATAGGTTGTACTTTATTAAACAATAGTGAAAACTCTCTTTCGTGTTGAAAGGGGAGTGGAGTACTCTCGGATTGTGAGGGGAACCACTATAAATCCTGGTGTCCATTGTTCTTTTATTTTCTACTGCTTTCATAACCAAGAACACAAACCAGTAAAATTTCAAGAAACCATAAAAAACCGGAAAAATTTCTAAAGTCCTAATTCACCCCCCCCCCCCCCTCTTAGGCTTACTCTGTACTTTCAATTGGCATCAGAGCAGGTTAAGGTAACCTGTTCCTATCGATCCTAATGGCTTCCGCTAGTACTAACCCGGTTTTCAAAGATGGTGGAAGTAGTAACAAGCCACCACTCTTTTCTGGAGAATACTTCGATTTTTGGAAAATCCGTATGAAGGCACATCTTGAGGCTCAAGGAGATGGTATATGGGAAACCGTTGAAACTGGTCCACATGTTTCTACAAGTGTGGTAAATGTTGTTGGAACCCCAAAGATTAAATCCTCATATGATGAAGATGAAAAGAAGAGAATCTTGAATGAGAAGAAAGCAATCAACATACTTCAAAGCGCTCTCAGTATGGATGAATTCTTTCGCATATCACAGTGTCAATCGGCAAAACAGATTTGGGATACCTTGGTAGAAACGCATGAAGGAACAGCAGAAGTAAAAAGATCAAGACTTAACACGTTAAGTCAAGAATATGAGATGTTCCGTATGCAGCCCGGTGAATCTATTGTTGCCTTGCAAAAAAGGTTCGTTCATCTAACAAATCATCTGATTGCTCTCGGGAAGACCTTCACCAATGATGATCTCAACTTAAAAGTTCTAAGATCCTTGACAAGAGAATGGCAACCGAAGGTGACCGCTATTTCGGAAAAGAAAAGTCTTTCAACAAAGACATCCGCTTCATTATTCGGGAAACATCAAGAGCATGAACTGGAACTTGGAAGGCTTGAGAAACATGAAAGTCAAGACAAGAAGTCCAAAGGAATTGCCTTGAAGATTGACACAAGGGATGATAAAAATGACGAATCTTCCGAAGACGAAAATTTCATGCTTCTAGTAAAGAAGCTTGGTAAGTTTTTTAATAATAATAAAACTTCTTCTTTTTCTAAAAAGAATAGACATTTCAGGAAAAAGGAGGCACCCACATCAAACTAAGAAATTACATGTTACAAATGTGGGAAACAAGGTCACATAAAGCCAGATTGCCCGAAACTCGCAAATAAAGGAAAATTCAAAGGCAAGAAGGATTTCAAAACGAAGAAGGCTTATGTCGCATGGGACGACAACGAAGTGAGTTCATCATCGGAATCAGATAACGATGAATGCGCAAATATGGCTTTAATAGCCTCTCACCATTCCGATGACGAAAATGAGGTTAGTAGTAATTTTTCTGTCTATGATAATGATGCACAAGAAGTTATAAATGAACTTCTAAAAGAGTGCAAGACTTTGTATAAAGACATCTCATCACAAAAGAAAAGAATTTTACTTTTAGAAAAACAAAATTCTGATTTCTTGAAAAATATTGAAGATGAAAAACAAAAAGTGATGGATGAAAAACAAAGTCTTGTATGTAAGAATTGTGAGTCTTTGTCTTTTCAAATTGTTCAACTTAAAAGAGTTTTAGAAAGATATGAAAAAGGTCAAATTGGCTTGGAAGAAATTCTTAAACATCAAAGGTATCCTAATGATAAAAGTGGATTGGGATACTCTAAATTTTCAAAACCAAGCACCAATAAGACCATTTTCGTTAGAGCAAGTGAACAAATTGTTAAAAAAGAGACAAGCACTTCTAAAATTCAGCATCAAAATCATAACAAGAAAATAATTGATAAGAAAAAGAATTATATTCCTAGATATAGAAGTCATTTTCAACCTACATGTTTTTACTGTGGAATTAAAGGGCACACACCTAATGCCTGTTATGTACGTAATATTGGTGTTGCAAAGGGGCATTATGTGTGGGTTGAAAAGGGTACTAACTATCAAGGACCCAAAGCATTTTGGGTACCTAACACTACCTAATTTTGTTTTGTAGGTATGCTTAAAGACAACCACAGATCAATGGTATCTTGATAGTGGTTGCTCGAAGCATATGACGGGAGACATAAACAAATTTTCAAGTATATCATTAAAGGCCAAAGGATACGTCACTTACGGTGATGATAATAAAGGAAAAATTCTTGGAGTTGGAACCATTGGTACACCTCCATGTACAATCATCGAAGACGTTCTTTATGTTAAAGGCCTTAAGCACAACCTGCTTAGCATCAGTCAATTGTGTGACAAAGGGTTCAGAATCAACTTCACAAAGGAGGAATGCTTGATCGAACACGAAGTCACTCATGAGATTCTGCTAAAAGGTAAAAGATATAATAATATTTTTATGATTTCTTTTAATGATTCTTCCTTGAAGTTAAAATGTCTTATGGCAAACAACAACGAGGCATGGCTTTGGCATAAAAGATTTGCTCACATTCACATGGAGCATCTAAACAAATTAATAAAACATGATCTGGTTGTTGGGCTTCCGAAGATAAAATTTATCAAGGATAAATTATGCGATGCATGTCAAAAGGGAAAACAGACCAAGACAACTTTCAAATCCAAGCAAGTGGTTTCTACATCAAGACCACTTCAATTGTTGCACATGGATCTTTTTGGTCCATCAAGAACAAAAAGCTTCGGAGGTAGTATTTATGCTTTAGTTATTGTTGATGATTTTTCTCGATATACCTGGACAATGTTTATAGTGCAGAAAAATGATGCTTTCAAAGCATTCAAAAAGTATGCAAAACAAATTCAAAACGAGAAGCCACTCACTATAGCCTCCATAAGAAGCGACCACGGTGGATAATTTCAAAATTCAGACTTTGAAGAATTTTGCAAAGAGCATGGAATTTCTCATAATTTTTCGGCACCAAGGACTCCTCAACAAAACGGCGTCGTAGAACGGAAGAATCGTTCACTAGTGGAACTTGCTAGAACAATGCTCAGCGACACAAATCTTCCAAAATATTTTTGGGCAGAAGCAGTAAGCACGGCATGTTTTGTAAGCAACCGCGTGAATATTCGACCGCTACTCAAAAAGACTCCGTATGAGTTGTTCAAGGGAAGGAAACCAAATATATCATTCTTCCACATATTTGGTTGCAAATGCTTCGTTCTCAACAACAATAAGGACAATCTCGATAAGTTTGATGAGAAGTCCGACGAAGGTATATTTCTTGGTTACTCTCTTTATAGTAAAGCATTTAGAATTTTTAATAAAAGAACTCTTACCATTGAAGAGTCTATTCATGTTTCGTTTGATGAGACTAACCCCTCGAAAGAGGATAATATTGTTTTGGATGATGATGATGATTTTGTAGATACTCCACAAAATGAAGAAATTGTCTTAAATGATCAAACAATATTACGAGAAGATGTTATTCAAGAAAATCAAGATCTTCCGAAAGAATGGAGAACACACAGAGATCACCCAATTGATAAAGTTATTGGTGATATTAGTCAAGGCGTTGCAACTCGACTTAATTTAAAGGATGCTTGTCTCAACATGGCGTTTGTATCATAAATTGAACCATCAAAGATCGATGAAGCTTTATGCGACGACCAATGGATTATAGCAATGCAAGAAGAACTTAATCAATTTGAAAGAAATCAAGTTTGGACCCTTGTACCAAAACCAGATAATAAGCATATCATAAGAACCAGATGGGTTTTCAAGAACAAACTTGACGAGAATGGGATTATAGTTCGTAACAAGGCAAGATTGGTCGCACAAGGCTACAACCAGGAGGAAGGAATTGATTTTGATGAAACATTTGCTCCGGTAGCAAGGTTAGAAGCAATTAGATTATTGCTTGCTTACGCTTGTTCTATGAATTTTCAGTTGTTCCAGATGGATGTCAAAAGCGCTTTCCTGAATGGGTTCATTAATGAGGAAGTCTACGTCAAACAACCTCCGGGTTTTGAAGACTTCAAAAATGCCTCACATGTTTTCAAACTGAAGAAGGCTCTCTACGGTTTAAAACAAGCACCACGAGCATGGTATGATCACCTTAGCAACTTCTTATGTGAGAAAGGATTTACAAAAGGAAAGGTTGACAAGACGCTGTTTATAAAGAAAATCAAGGGTAACACCTTGTTGGTACAAGTCTACGTCGACGACATCATATTCGGATCAACAAACAAAGAACTTTGCGAAGAATTCTCACTCATGATGCGAGAAGAATTCGAGATGTCCATGATGGGAAAGTTAAATTATTTTCTTGGACTACAAATCAAGCAAACCAGGGATGGAATCTTTCTCAACCAATCCAAGTACTGTAAGGAATTAATAAAGAAATTCGATATGGATAGTTGCAAGATGATGTCTACTCCTATGGGATCCGGAACGTATGTTGATCAAGATGAATCTGGTACTCCAATTGATATTACTAAATATCGAGGTATGATTGGTTCATTACTATATTTGACGGCAAGCCGTCCTGACATTATGTTTAGTGTTTGTTTGTGTGCGCGCTTCCAAGCAAATCCGAAGGAATTGCATCCCACTGTTGTGAAGAGAATTATCAAGTATCTCAAAGGAACGACCAACGTCGGATTATGGTATCCTAAAGGTAGTACTTGTTCTTTAGTTGGTTATTTTGACGCTGATTATGCAGGATGCAAAACCGATAGAAAAAGTACAAGTGGTACATGTCACATTCTCGGAAATGCTCTAGTATCATGGGCCTGCAAGAAGCAAGCCTGTGTAGCACTCAGCACCGCCGAAGCAGAATACATCGCCGCGGGAAGTTGATGTGCACAGATTTTATGGCTGAAACAACAACTTTTGGATTATGGTGTTGACCTCGGATGCATTCCTCTACGATGTGACAATACTAGTGCCATAAATATCACGAAGAATCCGGTTATGCATTCCAGAACAAAGCATATTGATATCCGACATCACTTCCTTCGAGATCACGTATTGAACAGAGATGTTGATGTTACTTTCGTCGACACACACAACCAACTCGCCGACATCTTTACCAAGCCTTTGGCGAAAGAACCGTTCTACAAAATTCGGAGAGAACTTGGGATTCTTGATGAAGGTGACATCTGACCTTTTCTCTAATATGTGTATGCATCATTTGTGATATGTTTTCATGTTTATGCATTCTGTTTTTAAGTATTTTTCAAAATTTCGAGTGTGTTAATCGATTAACCATATGGGTTAACTGATTAACACTGTTAAATTTTCAATTTTGACTCAATTTCTTAATGTGTTAACCGATTAACCTATATGGTTAACCGATTAACACTGTTAAATTTATAAAAAAAAATCAGAAACGAAAATTAATTAAATTTTTGAAAATATTATATATTAAATGTACTTTTATGTGGTCCATATTCTCTCAAATATCCAAATCCATATTCCCTCTTCAAACCTTAACTTCTCTCTCCCACTCTCTAAAGTTGGAAAACTCCCCACAACTTCTCAAACCCTAACTTCCTCAGAACCCATAACGTCAGTTCTCTCAAACCTTCATCCATGGCTTCAGCATCAAATCGCGGCAAGGGAAAACTACCAGAACATCATTCTGCATCAGAATCTGATGACGACAGCATTCCAATGGAAACCACCAAAAAGAGGCGGATGGATTTCAAAGTTCGTGTTCGTCAACTTATGCCGCAACAACTTCATTGCATTACCCGGCTGCCGTATGCTCGTTTGGTTTCTAGAATTCTGGAATTAACTGAACTTGACCTCAACAGAGAACCATCCTCCAAGATGAAACCTACAACTAATGAGATCAATGAGATTAATATTGTGAAGAATACTGGAATCATCAAAGCGGCTGACGGTACCTACAGGTATACCGATGACGGTCCTGTCCATCACGCATATCCAATGCCTGAAGGGGGTCTTACTAGTGAGTTTCTCTATACAACCATGATGAACCAGCATCGAGAGTCAATGAATATGCATAGAGAGACCTCCCGAGCAATTGCCTCCCTCAGAAACCTCATTCTTAACCCTCCACATTCCAGCATGCTTAGAGAATATGTTGCTGTTGTTGTTTTTATTGCCTTGCTTTCTAGTTTCAGTTTTAGATTTCCAATTTCCATTTGAACTATGGCTTATTTCTGTGTAACAAGTACAATTTCTATTTGCTGCATTTTATATGTACTACTTTTTATGTTATGTGTTTACTTGGCTTTGCATGTGCTTATTACTATATATGCTGCTATCTTGTGTTTTCTTTGAAAGCTCTTCCTTTTTGCTGATGTCAAAGGGGGAGAAGAGCTTGGTTCTGTTAATGTCTCTCTGCGTGCAGATTTTTTTTCCTCTGTTAAGATAGGGGGAGTTGCTAGACATGGGGGGAGAAACATATCAAGAACCAAGAGATATCGCACAACATTTTTGATTGCCATCATGAAAAAGGGGGAGAATGTAGAAGCATGCTTCAATCTCAAGTTTTGATGATGTCAACACTACTCAAGGTCATCTCTTGATTGCAAAAAGACAAGTCTTTCAAAGTTATCAAGATCAAGTCAAGCTATCTTTCAAGTCAAGCTACATATGGAACTATGATTCTTCAAGACTTGGACGCATTGCGGGTATATCAAGTTCTGCCCTTATAATTGATATACAAGTGTTCAAAAACATCAAGCATTTTAGCATAATACATGAGCATGTTTTTGGAACTTTAAAATTGGTATAGCATTTATTTTTTAAAAGCATTTTTCTGAAAAATAGCAGTGTTAACCGATTAACCATATAGGTTAACCGGTTAACCATTTCAAATTTTAAATAATCTGGGCTAACGTTCCAGTGTTAACCGATTAACCATATAGGTTAACCGATTAACACTGAACGTACAGTGAAAAATGGCTTTGTTTCAAGTTCAAAAATTGTTTGAAAATTACACCATTTCATATTTTGAAATCTACTCAAATATACCTTTTTGAAAGGGTATTTTACTCATATAAATTCTGAGTTTTTCAATTTTGAAAAAAAACCAAAAAAAACCTCCAATCTCCAAATACTTTCTACATTCATTTTCAAATTTTCTTAGAATCAAATTCACCATTTTCAAAATCTTTTATTAAGTGTTCATATGTGCATAAAATTTCATATTCATCTTTGAACACTTGTGTTGAAAATTATAAGAGTGAATTTTGATCATTTGGAGAAGATCAACTTTGATTGATATTATTATTCTCAAAACAAAAATCTTTACAAGTATTTGTATTCTGACTTGTGATCCAGGATTGTTGGACACAAGGGTGAGTGTTTACAAGAGGATTGTTCTTGTACACTTGTTAGTTTCATTGTTTGATAGTAGGCCTCACCGGTTGATGGTGTGATAGGTTGTACTTTATTAAACAATAGTGAAAACTCTCTTTCGTGTTGAAAGGGGAGTGGAGTACTCTCGGATTGTGAGGGGAACCACTATAAATCCTGGTGTCCATTGTTCTTTTATTTTCTACTGCTTTCATAACCAAGAACACAAACCAGTAAAATTTCAAGAAACCATAAAAAACCGGAAAAATTTCTAAAGTCCTAATTCACCCCCACCCCCACCCCCCCCCCTCTTAGGCTTACTCTGTACTTTCACCTAGTTGTATCAATCTTGGTTATATCTTCATATCCTTTGCACAATGACCTATCTAGGCTTCAAAATAATCTTCAATGCTTCTCAAGAGCTCTCTCAAGACTCTAGGTCCAACTCTATGGCTTCAACATCATTAGATGACTTCCCACAACTCTCAAGTGAGAATGTGCACACTTCGCTTCAACCACTTCCTCTGAGGATATTTGGCTTCTCTGGTGAGGATGTCAACCCTTGAACACTTGAGCAACCCTCTTAACTAGCTTCATAGCCTTGTGTAGCCCTTTGCTGGTAATCATACCTCTTGATCTCCTGCCTACATGTCAATGCAATGCAAATGATAATATTAATATGAATGCAATGAAACACAAGCTAGGTAAAGAAATGTTAGGCAAATTTTGGGGTGCAACACCCACTCGCTGGGCTTCGCCTAGCGAATCTTCACTTCTGCTCGCCTAGCGAACGCTAGCGAATCTGCGAACTCAGAACCCCAAACAGTCCAAAATCACCAAATCATCACAAAATCAACCAATTTAATTCCAATCAGTTCCAATAGTCTTAGCCTAACATTACCCGACTAAACTACGCCATTTATTCCGGATTCCAACCGTTGAAACCTTGATTCTACCGATTAAACTCATTTATTCCCTAGAATGGAAAATGGAGAAAACATCCAAACAATTCAAACCAATCATACATAATCATATACATTGTTAGGATAATACATTTTACGCCCATACCTTGATTAAATCGAAGCTAGAAGTTGTTCTTGAGCTTTCCAAGCTTTTTCCCCTTTTTCTCCTCTTTTCTCCTTTTCCTCTTTCTTCCTCTTCTTTTTCTCTTATGTTTCTATATTTTCTTCCTTTCTCTTTCTCTTTTTCACTTATACTCTTTCTATTCTATTTCTCTCCAAACATCCACTAATCCATTTCTCATAAAATATCTCAACTTAACATTAAATACTTAATGTCTAAAATACCCTCCAATCTATTTTCCCTAAAACTCTCAAAATCGGTAAAATAGCTTAATATGTAAACATAACATATTAACACATAAATTCCACAATTAAAATATTAATCACCCAAATCAATTAATTAATATAAATAATTAATTATCAAAAATTGGGCTGTTACATCTTTGAGTTCTGATATAGCGGGTATGATTAATAACTCAACATGTAAAGAATTGAGTGCCCTTTCAATGGCATTTAGAAGCCGAAGGCATATGCCTTATCGCTTATACATACAGCGGGTTCCAATGAATGGCATCTCTGCAAGTTGGTTCTCATGGATAAACTTGATAGTGTTAATGCTGGATACTGAGGGCATCTCATCACTCATGGCGGTTGGTTTCACAGAGCAACACATATTCTTGTTTCTTTCGGTCCGAAGTCTTCAGGACTTTGCATAGGTGGTGCCTTGTAGTTCACCGGGCCAGCCGTACTCAAAACTTGGTAAGTATTTCAAATCCCGAAATCTCCTTCCACTGCTGCTTTGCATTCCCGTGTCACTCATCGGCAAGGCAGCTTTGAAGTTCTTGATAGTTTAATTCACTTTTGATCATGTCTAATGCTGTCAACATGATAATGGCCTGCTAATTTGGTTATACTTTTAATTTCCTCGACTTCCTTTACGGATTGACAATGTTGCTGCTTATTTTGCATGGTAGTTAAATTGATTGTTATCCGCATAAATTATGGTGCTTACATCAAACTGAATGGGAACTTTTCTTGTAACTTTCTAATCAAATCTTTTATTGTTTCATGTGTTGATGAGGGAGCTTGGAGAACTACTGTGAGATTGTCTTCCTGCTGTTGCACATCAAAGTGTCTCGCCGACAACGAATTAGTATCTCTAGAAACGGCGGAATCCTTTGCAAGTCATCTCCATACTGCCCAATTCAAATGCTCAAGAACTTTTGTAATTTAGGGGATTTATTGACGGTTTGAAACATAATGTATATAATTATTAGTGACAAATCAATATTTGTACTGTATGTTGATTGAGGCTCCTTTTTGAAAAGAATAAGCATATATTTATTTATGTTAAACAAAGTCCGTCTTTGCTTAATGATATTGTCATCCTAGTAAATGAGTTTGGGTAATCATCTTTGAGAGCTTGTATCATGCCTTAAGATTGCAACCGTCAACCTACCATGCTCAGAGGATTCTTCCATGAATTCCCTTTCTTGACATTATCCTTGTACCATTATGACTTTTGAAAATATCTTGACACCTTTTGGAACCTTAAGTGCCCTTATAAAATACGTTAGAAAATTCTCGCAACTTTCCTTCTTGACTTGTGGAGTTTTGTCAATTTGTGACTTTATTGGAATTTGGGTCAATAGAACAAACATAAATCGATGTGGACTATTAATGAAATTGGTTTTGGAATAGGCATTGAAAGGCTTGGAGATGGATATTGAAAATAACTCCCCTATGCACTTGAGGTGTACTTGAAACAATGAATCAACTAGCCCTTTGTCCTTAGTTTAATTACAAACCAGTCACAATCCTTCGAGTAAAACCTCCAGCCGCAAAATACTTCGAATCCATGAAAACTTAAGCAATCCTTTTGAAGATGACAATCCTAATGCGAGAACTGATTGAATTAATCTTCAATGAAATAGAGGACTTAAGCTAGTAGGAAATCCCCTAGGATCTTTATGAGTCAGAATCAACTGGTCGCACCTTGAAGTACTTGACTGAGAAAAGGAAAGAGTACTACCTATTTTTTGAAATCTAGGTCTGCACCAAATGGTTAGTCACAATAAACATACATGCAAAAAATAAAAATAAAACAAGCAAGAAAATAAGCACATGGAGTCAGGATCTTATGGTCAAAAATTAGGGTGTGACAGATGCCCCTATTTAAGTTTCTTCTATCCAAAGATATGGAGATGGAAATCTCCGTCTCGACGCGATAGGAGGGACTTAAATATAAACATTGCACGAATTTTTGGCCCTAATAAGCCACCGCATGCATGTGATATGAGATGATATGAAAATGCAAGACAGACGGTCCTGTGGAGAAAAAAGATGCCACAGGAGAGAAACTGGACACGACACACGAGGAACACAGGCTCAACAAAGCGAGACTCCACATGGAAAGATTGACAATCACAAGGTATCCGTAAATATGTTGCAAAGAACATTGTAAGAAAAAAAACCACTTGAAGAACCTACTATATTGGTCAAATGTAATGACTCCAAGATATCAGCTGGAGAAGTCTATTGTTGAGACTTATAACCTCATTTGGAGAACACTTTTAGCCACAGTGTCTACTGTCAAAACTTCTAGGGAATTTGCTGCCGAGATTCTATGTTGAAGTTTGTTGGAGATATACTTCCGTCGAAGTCTTCTGGAATCTTCTGCTGAGATTCGCCAGGAAATGAAAGAAATACCTGCCGCCGAGGTCTTCTGGAGAATCTACTACCGAGATTAGCCAAGAACAGAGAAGAGATACCTATTGTCGAGGTCTTCTGGAAATATACTGCCGAGATTATCCAGGAAAAGAGATATCTTTGAATAAATGTTCGAAAGGATAGATAACCTACTACCAATCCTGGTAGCCTAAAAAAAGGTATATGTCCAAGATGATACAGTATATTACCTACTATCAAACTATGATAGCCTAAGCAAAGGTAATAGCCAAAACAAAGTGTATTACCTACTGTCAAAAACATATGATAGCCTAAGAAAAGGTAATAGACTTGAAAGGAGATATCACCTACTACCGAACATGGTGGCCTAAGCGAAGGTGTCTGACCAAAAGAAAGATGTGTTACCTACTATCAACATATGATAGCCTAAGAAAAGGTAATAGAGTTGAAAGGAGAGATCACCTACTATCGAACATGGTGGCCTAAGCGAAGGTGTCTGACCAAAAGAAAGATGTGTTACCTACTATCAACATATGATAACCTAAGAAAAGGTAAACACAAAAGGAAAGATGACCTACTACCGAACATGGTAGCCTAAGCAAAGGTATCTGACCAAAAGAAAGGTGTGTTACCTACTATTAACATATGATAGCCTAAGCAAAGGTAATAATCAAAAGATATGGTAAATTACCTACTATCAGACGTATGATAGCCTAAGCAAAGGTAATAACCAAAAGATACGGTAAATTACCTACTATCAGACGTATCATAGCCTAAGCAAAGGTAATAACTATAACACCCCCTTTCTATACCCCAAATAATCACATAAATCATTTAGGCACGTATTAAAATTTCATCAGAGTATAATTAAAAACATGGCATAAAAGAGGCATGTCACATTATACGTGAAACTAAAACATACAACACCTGCTCACAAAGATATGCAACAGTGGGGTAACTTGCAATAGAGGAACTTAGTCCTTACACCCACATCTCAATATTTAGAATAAAAGTGGAAAATCTAAACATTGATTAATCATCGAACGTATAAGCATATATACATCATCCATCATGATTCAATCATCATAAAACATGTTTTCATAAATATTCAACATCCAGATACATATACAATGCATCACAAAAGAATCATATATCTCTTAGCTACCCGGTGCTACATATCAGAGCCGACCGACCAAAAGAATGAAGACACGCTTCACAAAAAGAACTCCAGCGAACCTACTCTGCAATGCCACATAGAGTATCATAAAACAGCAGAAGGGTGAGAAATATTATCATAATGATCAATGCATATAATTATATAGATATATAACATAAAAATATACATACTCCATGTTCTCACCATATTTCATCATAATTCATTCATATACATCGCAATGTACATATTCACAATTCAAATCATTGTACATAAACATACAAATTCATGTTCCTTCACCCCAATTCATCACAAAGTATATATACACATATATATACAACACAAAGCACAATTATCATGCATATATCCACAACTCTCATCATTTCACATAAACATAGACATTCATGTTTATTCACCAATGCATCATTATACGGATGACAAATGCAAATCATAGAGACCGACTCACGACTCTATGCATATGCAAATGCGGTACCGACTCAATCATCATCAAGTTCACTCAGGAACTTATTGGAACCATCGCTCACACCCCACCTGGGTACACGATGTTCACCCATTGCTCACACCCCACATAGGCACGCAATGTTATGGATTGCTCACACCCTACTTGGCACACAATCCAATTGCTCACACCCCACCTTGGGCTCACAATCCGGTTGCTCACACCCCTCATGGCACACAACCATCCATAATCATCGCTCACACCTCCCATGGCACACAATGTTACAACGGATTCTCACTAGAATTACACAGCACAAGAATATATATCATGATGCTTCACATGCAAAATGACTCCATACACTTCTTGAAATGCATACATATTCATAATGTTTTCATGCATTTTCATCTCATGTAATCTCATACAATCATTATACATTCACAATGTATATTCCATAATATATATTCATCATTCATCACATTCTATCGCATACAATCAATATGCATTCACAATACTATGCCAAACGACAACAAACCCCATCACAACCATCATGCATTTTTAATCAATTTAAACAATGCATATATTTGCCAAAAGACCACGATTCACATTCGATTCCACAATCTAGGAATCACGCCATACGGCTACCCACAACACATCATCCAACAGCGCACAAGTTATGCGTTGAAGAATCAAAGCATCAATATTGGATGGAAATAACAAAATAAAACATGCTGTCATGCTCGCTGACCCACTCGCCTAGCAAAGGCATAGCGAACATTCGCTACTGGCTCGCCTAGCGAACATGCTAGCGAAGCCTGCCTTTTTGCTATTGGAAGTGTTCGCTACACAGCTCGCTTAACAAAGGCTTAGCGAACACTCGCTACCTTACTCGCCTCCAGCGAGATTGGATCATTGGGTTCTGCCCAAGTCTGGGACCATTCGCTACTGGCTCGCTAGCAGCTCGCCTAGCGAACCACTCGCTAGCTCGTTCGCTAGCTGCTCGCCTAACGAGTCCTGCGATTTCTCAAAATCCTCTACTGTCCAAAACATCCAAAACTTCACAAAATCTCCCGATTCAATTCCAACAAGTTTCCATAGTCTTAGTCTAATATTCCTCGACTAAACTACACCATTTACTCCGAATTCTAACCGTTAAAACATCGATTTCTATCAATTAAACCATTTCTGACCTAGAATGGAAAATGTAGAAAAACACCCAAACAATCCAAACAACACATACATAATCATACACATTGAGAAGATAATAAGATTTTACACCCTTACCCGATTAAAACGATTCCTAAGGGTTGATCTTGATGAATCCAATCTTTCCTCTCTTTTCCTTCTCCTTTCTCTTCTTCCTCTTTCTTTCTCTTCCTTTTATCTCTTTTCTTTCCACTTTCTCTTATATATATTTCTATTCTATTTCTCTCTATTATATTTTCTTCTCTCAAAATTATCTACCAATTCATATTCTCACAAAATATCTAACTTAACATTAAATAAGAAATGTCTAAAATACCCTCCAATCTATTTTCCCCGAACTCTCAAAATCGGTAAAAATAGCTTAATATGCAAACATACCATATTAGCACATCAATTCCACAATTTAAAATAATAATCACCCAATTAAATCAAAAAGACTCAACAAAATGGGAAATCAGAATCAGGGCGTTACAATAACCAAAAGAACCTCCCCACGCTTCAAGGTTGTATGCCATGAACGGGTCTCAGTTTCTTCTTTGAATGATAACTACTCGAGGGAGCATCTTCACAGGGGATTGAAAATTCATTGGAGGTTAAAGACTTCAGTGGTAACCCATAATATACTGGAGATTGTAAAGTTTCAACGGGGATCTTCAGAAGAGATGTAAGCCGGTTGATTTGCAAAATATGTCTTCTCAAATAAAGAGAGATCAAATGTAATAAACTTCACCAAACTTCTCACGAGAGATGCCATTTGATGGAATCATACTTGGATAATGAAATCACTGGGGAATACATTCCTGTGGAGTATCTTTGTGGTAGTTGTAAAATGTATGAATCCTTTGAAGTGAGAATTCTCAGATAAAGAGAAAATATCTGTAAAGTCTTCGACAAACTTCTCTGACAGATTTCCGAAGAGATGCCATTTGACGAGTTGATAATCTTGATAAGTTCGTTAAGGATGGACAAACTGTCTTGAGGAGACTGCCATTTGTCATTTTGGTAGAAAACTTGATCACAACGAGTTGCTCAAATAAAGGGGTCGCTTGTAGCCTAGGTATAAATTGTTGAGAAGATGTTGTAATAGTACTTTATCTTCAATGGTGATCTTCAAATAAAATCTTCCTGGGGAAGTCCAAGTGCAAAATAAATGCACACTCAATCAAAAGTCTGGAGATACCCAGAACGTGATTGTCAGGGACTGAAGTTCAATTCAGGAAGTAACTGAAGAGAAACTGTCAAACAAGACTCGACCATTGAGGTATGAACTCAAATGGGAATGTACTAAAACAACCATCTTCCATGAGGATCGAACTCCGTGGGGAAATATAAGTGTCATGCTCTTTCTGCCTAGGGCTGACAACTCTACTTGGAAGGAGAAGACACACCCAATCACTTGGGGATAACCACGACCAAAGTGACAGAACGAACAAATGCAAAGATGCAAAATGCATATGCCATGCTATTTATCTATATGTTATGCGTATGCTTATGCTGACAAAACAAACGAAAGAAGCGACCAGAGATGAAATAAACATCCCAAAATAAACATCCGACCAGTCTTCGAAGATAGAAGTACCACTGGGGATAGACGGAGAACCAAATATGGGATCGCAGTTCTGCTTCAAGGCTTTAAAACTCATCGGGGATAGAGAACACTCCACTTAGGGATATAAAATCTTGATCTTACTGAAAGATTTATTAAGATGAATCTCAATTATCATGTTGAAGATGAGAATAAAGATCTACTGGGAGCGGATTAAACTCATAACTGGAGAACTCCATAAAATAAATATCCATTTCATCAGAGAGATTCGTACTGGAGTTACGGATGGAGATACCCGAGTTGTGATTCCACAGGGGACAAAATAAATATCCACTTAAATGGGGAAACCTGAGTTAACAAAGCTATTGAAAATGCCAAAGTCGAAACTTCAAATAGGGATGAAATAAACATCCACTTCGCTGGGTAAGATCGACATTGTAAGATCCATTGAGGAGTAAAAAAAACGTCCACTTCATCGGAAAGGTGAAACATAAGGAGATTCACTAAGGATTAACAATTATATCCACTTCATCGGGGAAGGGAAGTTAAGCAGATCACTGGGAATTCTGCATCGAAAAGCTGCATCGGAGAAATGTCATGACCACTGGGAATAAAAATTTATCGGGAACATGAAGAATATTGTAAGAACAAAGTACTGTTGTATTGATGAACCACATGGTAGTCGCCATTTGAACAATAAGTGTTTGATTCTTAAATGCCCCAAGTCACATGCTTTATGAGAAAAAAACATCCCAAGAGGATTTTATAGAAGACATAGCGTTCAATTGCCCCACTGTTTTCAAACTTTTTGAGAGATTCGTAGAATCTCGACGTAACTGCCCCTGATTGACGGTATTATGAATGAGTATTCAAAAGTAGCTTTTAAGGTGAAGTCAAATTTGTACAAAATGTAACCACTTGGAAACAAACTTGCCCCAGGTCAGCAGAGTCTTCAAGCTTAAAGGACCGAACTTATCGTCGATGCTTATATGTAAACCTTTTATGATATCAAGCAAAGTTAGCAGGTCAGAAATGTTAATTCCGAAACTGTCAATGCAACATACATATTTGTCTTGATGTTTTGAAAAGAGAAGTCTCAAGCTAGTGGGAAATCCTCTAGGATCTTTATGAGTCAGAATCAACTGGTCGCACCTTGAAGTACTTGACTAAGAAAAGGAAAGAGTACTACCTATTTATTGAAATCTAGGTCTGCACCAAATGGTTAGTCGCAATAAACATACATACAAAAAATAAAAATAAAACAAGCAAGAAAATAAGCATAAGGAGGCAGGATCTTATGGTAAAAAATTAGGGTGTGACAACATTATCCCACCTTGAATGGATTTTCCACCATAATAGAACAAGAGTTCCATGTTATCATAGACTTGATCATCAAATCAAGTTTGAGAAAACAACCTCCATCCTGTACATATCAATGGAAAAATAACTAGTCCTTTTAAATATGAACAAATACCTTTATGAGAGCCTTTTTCAAGCACAATTCTCCAAGGAAATTATCTATATACGATCAGAGTCCACACCAGACTCAAATCTAATAGAAGAGGTAGTCACCATTCCGATGACCGCCTCTCCTTCCGGGGTGGTGATCTTGCTCGCTTCTTAGAGGCCACCGGTTGAGGCCTCTCCAGCTGTGGCCGACGCCCCGTGGTCGTGGAGAGGGGCTCTGGGAGCTCCTGCGCTGATTTCTCCGCAGAGGAGAGCGGGACGAGGTGTCGTGTTCTAGTGCGCCGATGCGCACATTTTGCTAGAACAACATCTGGTTCGTCTGGTTGATGGTCGCGAAGAGGGCAACCATCGTCGGGTCCGCTCCAGTCGGTGTGGGAATGGGATGGAATACCACCAGACTCCTCACCCGAAGAACGGCATGGTGTGTAACCTCCTTGGACGAGGGAGAAGCAGTTTGGTCGTCCTTGACGTCGGCCTCCCAGGGTTGAGACGCCCCCGACTAGTTGTCGTTGTTGGTGATTGGGGCGATGTCGGAGTTGTGAACAACGTCATCATGACGTGGGCTAGTCATGATCTTGAGATTTGAGAGGTGAAGCTTTGGTTCTCTGCTCGGAGGAACGAGGAAGCTTGGATTCCCATAGACGGCGCCACTGATCGTACCTGACCAAAAGGGAATCAGTGACCTGCCACGCGTCGTTGATCTGCTAGCTGTCTACCGAAGGTATGGAAAAGGAGGGGGTGTACCTGAAACATACTCTGATGCCAAAGTAAGTGACGAGCATAGTGGGAGCAAGTACAGAAAGAGAGTAAGAGAGTTAAGTTACCTGACCCTCTAGTGAATAGTGTATTTATAGTGAGCCCCCAGCGCAAGGCCAACAGTTACCTGACACTGGGCTGGGCTGCTAGGCCCAATGTTAGTAACTGTTAGAGTTGACGTGGCGTCGTGAAGACCAGCACGTGGTCTTCGCCCTAAGGTAACTGTTCTGCATTATCCGGGAGGAGGAAGACCGAACCTCCAGGACGTGGATAGTTACTTTATGACGTGTCCCTGCGTGAGGGACACGTGGAGAACGTGGGGGAGGCTCGAGGAGCTCCCCGGGCAGACTGGGCTCTGCCCGACGAAGGGGAAGACAGAGGTTGGCTAGTCGGCTGCGAGGGTCTTGCCCAACACCTGAAGGCCTATGCCCGACGGGGGAAGGAGATTCGTGCCCGACGGGATCCTGCTCTTCAGTGAGGTCCTAGTGGGCCCAACCTCATAGGGTTTTGGGCCTACTTGAGCATGGACTAAGCCTCGCCCTAGTCCATAACAGTAGCCCCCCAAGTTGTTGTTTGCGGTCAGGTGAGCTATGACTTGAGCAGAGAATGGTGTCGGGCGCGTCGGTCTGTTGGGCAGAAAGCAATCGTGTCGGCCATATGGGCGTATGAAGAGGTGGAGCCCGTAGACGAGGGAAGAACTTGAAGAGACGTAGGGAAGATGGAGAGTCGCCACGTGTCTTCTTGTGATGACTATGGGCTAGGCACTTGAGTGTCTAACGACGTTTCGTTTCCCGTGCTAGGGGTATATATACGTTGACCTGGATCGTCTTTTCGCTCATTCACTTATTTGTAGCTGCTCAACATCCCAAGATTTCTGCTCGACACCTTCGATCGCCTCTGCTCGGTATCTGGGATTTTTCTGCCCGACACAACCTTTCCGCATCCATATCCAGTAAGTTTATGCACCCTTCTTGGTGTTTTTTGCTGTTTATGGCAATGTTTCCGGCGGCTCCACTGTGGGTGCTGGGAATACCGTGGGTTTTTTCGACGAATACGCCGGAGGATCCTTCAAAATTAGGGTAGAAATGACCGTCCCCGACCCTTGCAATGAGTGCCCCGGGGAGGATTGGAAGAACTTTGAATGCCCCGAAGACGATGGGATGAATGCCCTGGGCACAAGTGGATGTGTGCGCCGAGGACATACAATGTATTCTTTGGTCTCCTTGGGGGATAAGATTACCCCCAGCTCGTTCTATGGGCGGTTAGGCGACCACGCCCTTTCACATGAACTGTGGTGGAAGGATGGATTTGATTTGGCTGTCAAATTCACCAAGTTCCTCTACTTTTCAGGTAAAAAATGGCTGACCATGCTGAGGAAGAAATGGAGTGGTGCTTGTCCGAGGACGAAGAAGGTCGTCAGGATGAGGTCGATCTAGATCCCCCAAAGAGACCTTTAGAGGAATAGGTCGGGAAGGAGCCTTTAAATTATATGTCGAGGTTCGTCATTGACGACTCCGATGCGTTCGCGGTGATAGAAGACAGGGTGGAAGGGAGCCCCCGTCAGTTCTGTGCTTACCGGCCCCGGGAGTCTGATCGCATATGCTCGCGGTATAACGACGGTCGGTTCCCGATGTACGAGTTCGCCTTCAAGGAGGTGGGAATGCGAATGCCTTTCACTGGCTTCCAGAAGGGTATGCTCGACCATCTAATGCTAGCGTCATCCCAACTTCACCCGAATTCCCTAGCTTTCATCTGAGCATTCAAGATCGTCTGCAACTACCTGGAGCTCGGGGCCACCATCTCGCTGTTTTTCTGCATCTTCCACCTACAACGCTAGACGGTGGCTGGCCGACATAACTGGGTTTCCCTGAAGCAGGTGACCAGGCCCTTTCGACCATATACCGATTCTGTTCGGGGGTTTAAAGATAGTTGGTTCATGGTCATGTCGGCTACGAACGAGGCGTATGAGACCATATTCCGGAGAGAGGTTATAGTCGTGGACGGGCGTCCCGAAGACAGCTATGAGTCCAACTTCCCCCTGGACTGAGTGGACCTGCATTTCTATTCGGGTACCAATAATTTTATCTACAGGCCTGGTCGGCTGGGCGAGGAGGACAACTTGGCCTTCCGAAAGCTGGTGGACTTCCTCAGTCGTCTTCCTCCGAGGAAGATGATGTTCACGGACCTGGCGGCGATGGTGAGGGTCTTTGAGACAGCCCTCATACTGAATAATGAGGGGTGCTCCTCGGAGGATCTAGCTGCCGTTAAGAGCGACCTCGCGGTATCCGAGGAGGTTCGAGCTAAGCTGGTGGCTGACCAAAGGGAATACTTGAAACAGGATAAGCTTCACCGGGAATGTATTGGGGAGCTGGAGAAAGCCTTGAAGGACAGGGATGAAGAGTTGAAGGGGGTCCAAGGCCGCGTCGCTGAGCTCGAAGATCTGGTCTCCCCGATCGAGGAGGAGTCCAAAGAGGAGCGGCTGATGGTGTCTAGGAGGGAGCTCATGGACAAGGTTCGTCAGCTCGAAGAGGATTGTTTGGGAGCCGTCGAAGTGGGATTTAAGCACGCTATTGATCAACTCAGGCTCGTCAACTTTGATCTGTTAACCGGTGGGATCGACCCCTTGACGAGGATGAAGACCAAGTTGACCGCGAGGAGGAGGATCACGTAGAGTAGAGATGGTGGCCTGCATGCCCCTTTATCATTCGGCCTGTGTGCCCGGTTGTTTTTCGGTCTGTGCGCCATGATTTTTAATTTTTGGGCTTGTGCCCATTTATTTTAATGTTTTACTTCTGGGCTTGTGCCCGTTTTACGGAATTTCTTATTTTCCTTTCTAAGTTTGTGTGTGTGCCCGATTATTTATGCATGATTTACATTTTTGTTCGCATTGTATGCTTGCTCGCACATTTGTTATGCCTGCTTTGTATGTTTGCTAAGGTAGGAGTGGTAGCTCGACGTCTGTTGTGCTCGGTAGTGTAGGGAACTAGTCGGTTGACCAGGGTAGTTACCTGGTCAGTTACGGAGATGGATCATGGTCGTGGGCCAGTCCTCGTGGCGTCAACGTCCCATCGCGAGCTGGGTGTTCTACTGGTCTCGGTACTGCGGAGACTCTCGGTCGAGGGGTTGCCATCGAGCAGCGCGTTCTTCCTACACACACAAAAGGCAGACGCTTGCTATCTCGTTAATTCCGTGGAGACACCGTCATACCACGTCGCGTTCCTATGGTCGCGAGGTATGTCGTCGCGGACAGTGTTTAACTATAATACTTTTTAGCTTCTCAACGTTCTATGGTCGATCTATCTGGTCCCCGTGTAGATTTTCGAGGTAGTAGGCCCCGTGCTCCGTTTTGTCCCGGACACGATAGGGGCCTTCCCAATTTGCGGCGAGTTTACCCTTGTGTGAGTCTTTTTGGTTTCTTCGCAAGACCAGGTCGTCGACCTGGAATTCACGCTTTAGGAGTTTGCTTTCATAGCGAAGGGCGATTTTTTGTTTTAGCGTGGCTTCGCGAAGAGCTGCCGCTGACCGGATTTCTTCGACCTGGTCGAGCTCATCCAGGAGAGCCTCGTCGTTGGTTTCCTCATCGAGGGGAGATTCAGTCCTTCTAGACGGTTCTCTTATTTCCACCGGGATGACTGCCTCGGTTCTGTACGTGAGTCGAAATGGGGTCTCCCCGGTGGTCAAATGAGGTGTTGTTCGGTAGGCCCAGAGCACGCTGTGGAGCTCCTCGACCCATCCTTTCTTGGTGTCGCCAAGTCTTCGTTTTAGACCTTGGAGAATCACTCTGTTCGCGGCCTCGGCTTGGCCGTTTGTTTGTGGGTGCTCAACCAAAGTGAAATGATGCTTGGTCCCGAGTTTGGTGACAAAGTCTCAGAAATTTATGTCAGTGAACTGTGTCCCGTTTTCGGTGACTATGGCGAGCAAGACGCCAAACCTGGCGAGGATGTTCCTCTTGTAGAAACGGAGTATGTTGTGTGTCGTGATCTTGGCGAGGGCTTCGGCCTCGATCCATTTGGTGAAGTAGTCGACACCCACTATCAGATATTTGTTCTAATATGAGCCTAAGGTGAACGGGCCGAGGATATCCACCCCCCACCAGGCAAACGGCCAAGGGGAGGAAAAAGACTTGAGCTCGCTCGGAGGGGAGAGGTGCATGTTCCCGTGGCGCTGGCACCTGTCGCACTTCCTGACGTGTTCCTTCGTGTCTTCCTGCATCGTCAGCCAGTAGTACCAGCCCGTAAAGCTTTCCTCGCCAAGGATCATCCACCGATGCATTGTACGTTGATGCCTTCGTGGACCTCGTGTATGATGGTCGAGGCTTGGGTTCTGTCGACGCTTTTGAGGAAAGGGATCGAGAATCCCCTTCGGTATAGTTTGTTCTCGAGTAGCACATACGAGTAGGATCGTCGTTTGACCGCACTAGCCTCCTTTGCATTGTCGGGGAGGCTCCCCATGCTGAGATAGGCGTGTATTAGGGTCGTCCAACAGTCGGCGTCCCCGATGGCGTTGACGTTGAGCAGAGTTTTTGTCCTCTCCGTACTTGGTCGAGCGAGGATCTCCTGGATGACGAATTTGTTTCTGCCTTTCTTCTTGGTGCTCACCAATTATGAGAGGACGTCCGCTCGTGTGTTATGCTCGTGAGGCACGTGTTGTACTTCTGCGGAGTCGAAACTCTTCATTTGTTCCCTAATAAGGGATAAATACTTGGCCAAGTTGTCGTTCTTTGCTTGGTACTCGCCCCGGACTTAGGATGCGGCCAACTGGGAGTTCGTGAAGATCTTTACTTCCTTGGCTCCGAGGTCCTCTGCCAGGTGGAGTATGGCCAAAAAGGCTTCATACTCAGCCTGGTTATTCGTCATCGGAAAGGTCAGTGTTAGGGAAACTTCTATGACAATGCCCTTCTCGTTTTTGAGGATGATGCCCGCGCCGCTTCCCGACGGGTTTGAAGCACCATCGACGAAGATGGTCCACTTGTGAGTTCCCAGGGTTGACTTTGTTGCGGGGGTCATATTGGCGACAAAGTCGGCTAGGACTTGGGCCTTGAGGGCTTTTCTGCCTTCGTAGACGATGTCGAACTCGAAAAGTTCCAGCGACCACTTCAGCATGCGCCCAGCCATGTCGGGTCGGCCGAGCAGCTGCTTGATGGACTGTTCGGTTCTGACTACAATGGTGTGGGCCAGAAAGTAGTGTCGAAGTGTCTTGGCCGCGTTGATTAGAGCCAGAGCGAATTTCTTGATCTGCTGATATCTTACTTCTGAGCCATGGATGACCTTGCTCGTGAAGTATATCGGTTTCTGCCCGTCAGGGGTTCCCCGGATCAGCATAACGCTTACAGCCTTGTTTGATACGACCAAGTACAAGTAGAGGACTTCCCCGACATCAGGCCTCGTCAGGACGGACAGTTCTGATAGGACACGTTTGAGGTGGGGGAGGGCTTGTTCGCATTCCTCCGTCCATTCGAACACGACTTCCTTTCTCAGTAGCTTGAAGAATAGGAGGGCGTGCTGAGCGGATTTGGCGACAAAACAGGATAACGGCGCGAGCATTCCTTCGAGGGCTTGTATTGATCTCTTCGTGCTCGGCGTCGCAAGCTCGGAGAAGGCCCGACACTTGTCCAGGTTCGCCTCGATTCCACGTTCGGTCAGGTAGAATCCGAGGAACTTCCTCGCACGTACCCCAAAGGTGCACTTCTCCGGGTTGAACTACATCCTGCACCTCCTTGCCATCTCGAAGACTTTCTTGAGGTTCACCGTGTGGTTGACCTCTGTGCGGGATTTGAGGATTATTTCGTCCATGTAGATCTCGAGCATGTCGTCGATCTCTCCTCGGAAGACTTTGTTCATCATCTGTTGGTAGGTGGCGCCAGCGTTTTTTAGGCCGAAGGGCATTACGGTGTAATAGTTGCCCCACTTGGTCATAAACGTTGTTCTCTGCCTGTCGACCTCAACCATGGGGATCTGGTTGTACCCCGAGTAAGCGTCTATGAAGGACATCAGTTTGAAACCCGCCGAGTTGTCGACGAGCTTGTCAATGTTGGGGAGGGGATATGCGTCCTTAGGGCATGCCCGGTTGAGATCAGTGTAATCAACGCACATCCTCCATTTTCCATTAGATTTCTTTACAAGTACAACGTTAGACAACCAAGTTGAATACCGGGATTCCGAAATAAAATTTGCCTCTAGGAGGTCTTTTACAGTTTTTTCAGCCGTCGCCGACTTTTCGGGGGACTGCCTACGTCTATGTTGTACTACGGCCCTAGCGGCCGGGTTGATGGAGAGCTGGTGGCAGGCGACCTCGGGGTCGAGTCCGGGCATCTATGTGGCGCTCCAAGCGAAGAGGTCGGCGTTCTCATGGAGGCAGGCCTTTAGCTGCTTCCTCGCAATGTCGGGCAGCCCCGCCCCAATCTTCACGGTCCTTGTCTCGTCCGCTCTGAGGGTTACGATCTCAAAGTCCCCATTTGGAATGGGGCGTGTTGGGTGGATAGGCTGCCCGTTGGTGGTTGGAGGAGTGTCGTCGGCTTTGTCCTCGCGATCTGGCTCTTCGGCGAAACGACAATCGAGGTCTACGGTGTTGGCGTGATCCTTCGGTCTGTTCTCTTAGACGGGGGAGGGCATAGCTGCTCTGGTCGCAGGACTGATTGTGCTGAGGCCCTTCATCGCTGCTTCAAAGCATCGTCGGGCAGCTTCTATGTTCCCGTTGAGGGTGACGACGACTCCCAGCCTGGTGTAGTACTTCATCTTCTGGTGGACGATCGATGGCACCACAGTTAGTTCGGCCAGTGTCATCCTTCCTAGGATGCAGTTATACAGAGATGGGCGTTCGACGACCAGAAAATGGACTTTGATTTGCCTAGACGTTTCCTTTTCTCCGAAGGTTACCTTGAGCTCCACATATCCCCATGGCCTCGTCGTCGTCCCGTTGAAGCCCTGCAGGTCGGAGCCCAGGTAGGGAGCCGGGTTGGTCTCGTCGAGATGAAGTGTCGAGAAGAGGTGGGTATACATGACGTCTACCCAACTCCCTCCATCGACCAGGATGCTGCAGACATCGAATTTTGCCATCTGTGCCCGTATCAGCAAGGGTATGGTCGAGTTAGGGGATCCCCCGGGGAGCTCTTCGAGATAGAAAGTGATCGGCTTGGACCGGCTGCGGAACTTGTCGAGCATGCTCATCTTGCTGAAGCTGTTGTTTATTAGCTCGTCGAACTTCCTTTTAACCGACCCGATCGAGAGCTTGCTCGGTGTACCGCCCGAAATAACCATTGCCCTAGGGAAGTATTCCCTCAGTACGAACCAGTCCTCAGGTCGACGTGATCCTTCGGTCTGTTCTCCTAGACGGGGGATGGCTTAGCTACTCTGGTCGTGGGATCGATTGTGCTGAAGCCCTTCATCGCTGCTTCAAAGCATCGCCGGGAAGCTTCTATGTTCCTGTTGAAGGTGACGACGGCTCCCAACCTGGTGTAATACTTCATCTTCAGGTGGACGGTCGATGGCACCACGGTTAGTTCACCCAGCGTCGTGCTGCCTAGGATGCAATTATACAGAGATGGGCATCCGATGACTAGAAAACGGACGTTGATTTCGTTGGCTGTTTCCTTTTCTCCGAAGGTGACCTTGAGCTCCACGTATCCCCATGGCCTTGTCGTCGTCCCGTTAAAGCCCTGCAGATCGGAGCCCAGGTAGGGGGCCGGGTTGGTCTCGTCGAGCTGAAGTGTCGAGAAGAGGTAGGTATACATGATGTCTACCAAAATCCCTCTGTCGACTAGGATGCGGCGGACATCGAAGTTTGCCATTTGTGCCCGTATCAGCAAGGGGTATGGCCGAGTTGGGGGCTCATCTGGGGAGCTCTTCGAGATAGAAAGTGATCGGGTTGGACCGACTGTGGAACTTGTCGAGCATGCTCATCTTGTTGGAGCTGTTGTTTATTAGCTCGTCGAACTTCCTTTTAACCGACCCGATCGAGAGCTTGCTCGGTGTACCGCCCGAAATGACCATTGCCATGGGGAAGTATTCCCATCGGCTGCTGGGGCGCACTGGCTCCTCGGGCAGTTGAAGCTTGGTTGGGAGACCGAATTCTCTCAGTGCGAACCAGTCCTCAAGTCGACCGACACTGAGGGCCACCTGCAGGCCGAACTCATTGTCGGGATGGGGAAGGTCCTCCACTCTTTGGGCCTCAGGAGCTTCCTGTCGAGGGGCATCTCCTCCCCTAGTGTACCTCTTCAGGTACCCATCCTTGATTAGAATTTCGATTGCGTCCTTCAGGTGGATGCAATCCTCCGTCACGTTCCCGTGGCTTTGATGGAAGGGACAATATTTAGATTTGTCCATGTTGGCCTTGGCGGGTGCCGGTTTTGGAAAACAGACACCTCCTCGGACAAACTCTGAATTGACGCACTCAGCCAGTATGCGCTCGCGGGAAGCGACTAGGGCCGTGTACTCAGTAAAACGGCCAACGGGCCCCCTCTCTCCCGGGGTTCTCGGGGACGATCCTCTCGTCGCCGGTCTCCCCTGCGCCGGGGGGCTGACGCTCCTTCATCTCGGGACCCGCAGGGGGTCTCTCGGTTGCGGCTTTCACGGGCAGTGTTGGTGGCCTTTGTCTCCTTGAACCGGATATAATGGCGGTCTCTCTCGAGGAAGTCTTGGAGGGTGTCTGGCCGGTGGATGGCCACAACCTCGTAGAACTTGGAGCCTCTATGTAGGCCTTGCTCCATCAGGTAGCGCTTCATATCGTCCGAAGTCGTTACCTGGACCGCTTCCCTCGTGAACCTCTCAATGTAGTTCCTGAGGGGCTCGTCCGGGGCCTGGATGATTGCGCCCAGTGCGGCTTCCGTCTTCGGATGCCGCCTTGACGCCGTGAAAATAGATCCTTCAGGACCCTCCAAGACGTGACAGACTCAGGCTCTAGGCTTTTGTACCATGCCATGGCGCCTTTCCTCGGCGTTGTCGGGAAGAGCCTGCATTTGATGGCTCCCCGGACGTTCCTGTAGTCGAGCATCGCCTCGATATCCTCCAGATGGTCGTCTGGGTCCAAGGTGTCGCCATGATTTCCCGTGATAGAGGAATCCTATAGTCGTCCTCGTCGCTGCGAACCGGGGATTGTGGAGGCGACGATTCGTGTCGAGGGGGCGGGTTACGCCCCCTTGATCTTCTGGCTGGGGCTTCAGGCCTGTTCGCCCTTGGCTCCGGGGAACGCCTCTCCTTCCAGGGTGGTGATCTTGCTCGTTTGTTAGAGACCACTGGTTGGGGCCTCTCCAGCTGTGGTCGACACCCCCGTGGTCGTGAAGAGGGGCTCCGGGAGCTCCCACGTTGATTTCCCTGCGGAGGAGAGCGAGATGAGGTGCCGTGTTCCAGTGCGCCAATGCGCTCATTCTGTTGGAACAACATCTGGTTTGTCTAGTTGATGGCCGTGAAGAAAGCGATCATCATTGGGTCCGCCCAGCTGGCGTGGGGATGGGCTCGAAGACCGTCGGGCTCCTCTTCCGAGGAACAACGTGGTGTGCGGCGTCTTCGGACGAAGGGGAGGCAGTCTGGTCGTCCCTGACGTCGATCTCGCGTGCTTGAGATGTCCCCATCTAGTTGTCGCCGTTGGTGACCGGGGTGAAGGTGGAATTGGGAACAACGTCATCGTGACGTGGGCTAGTTATGATCTTGGAATTTGAAAAGATGAAGCTTTGGTTCTCTACTCGAAGGAGCGGGGAAGCTTAGGTTCCCACAGACGGCGCCACTGATCTTACTTGATCAGAAGGGAATCAGTGACCTGGCACGCGTCGTTGATCTGCTAGCTGCTCACCGAAGGTATGGAAGAGGAGGGGGGTGTACCTGAAACACACTTCGATGCCAAAGTAAGTGACGAGTAGAGTGGGAGGAAGTACAGAGAGAGTAAGAGAGTTAAGTTACCTAACCCTCTAGTGAATATGATATCTATAGTGAGCCCCCAGCGTAGGGACAACGGTTACCTAGCATTGGGCTGGGCTGCCAGGCCCAATGTTAGTAACTGCTAGGGCTGACGTGGCATCGTGAAGACCAGCACGCGGTCTTCGCCCTAGGGTAACTGTTCCACACTATCCGGGAGGAGGAAGACCAAATCTCCAGGACGTGGGTAGTTACTTTATGATGTGTCCCTGCGTGAGGGAAACGTGGAGAACGTGGGGGGAGGCTCGAGGAGCTCTCCGGGTAGATTAGGCTCTGCCCGACGAAGGGGAAACAAAGGTTGGCTGGTCGGCTGCGAGGGTCTTGCCCGGCACCTGAAGGCCTATGCCCGACGGGAGAAGGAGAGTCGTGCCCGACGAGATCCTGTTCGTCAGTGAGGTCCTAGTGGGCCCAACCTCAGAGGAGTTTGGGCCTGCTTGAGCGTGGACTAAACCTCGACCCAATCCAAAACAGAATTGATCCTAGAGATTTATCAGACTCTTCCAAACTTTAACAAGTAATTTAAGGAAAAAGATAAAGAAAATAAAAATATAATTTAAAAGAAAACTATACATGTGAAACAAGTGTATTTATCATCCTAGAGTGAAACTTTTGAAAATGTTATTATCTCTATAGCGAAATCTTTTGACAATGTTATTTATAAGAGGTTTCAAAGTTGACTTTTATTGAAAATTACTAAGATAAGTTAACAAAAGAATTATTCAGCTGCAAAAGAGAAATCCTTCAAGTACTTACAATTTTATTCTTTTTATAATATTTAAAATTGATAATATAAAAAAAGAGTTTTTTAATCTTAACATTCCTTCCCAATACTTTATAAAAATAATCACTTTCACAATTTTAGAGAAACATTTAAGTACAACTAAATTGCACTCTTTATATTTAATACAAATTCAACCAAGTACCTATATTAAATGATTTGAACTAAATAAAAATATATAAAAAATAAGCATTAAATAAATAAATAATATTTAATGGCCAAAATTGGAATGTTTTAATGGAATATCAATTTGTTAAACTAATAATTCTTGTGACGCGTGAGATCAATTTGTTTAAATTGTTTCCTTTTTTGTTTTAAACCAATTAATTCCTATTATTTATAATTTATTATAACTAAACAACTTCTCTAAAATGTTTGAGCTCAATTTGTTAAATTAATTTCTATCATTACGCATAAAAACAAATTTACCAAACAATTAGCTTAACTAATTATCATAATAATCATTATTATTAATAATTAACCTAAAAACTTTAGGGTTAGACAAGTATTAATATCCCATAACCACTCTTCTCTCTCTCTCTCTCTCTCTCTCTCTCTCTCTTCATAACCCTTTTTTCTTTTCTCTTCTCTTTCGTTTCTCTGTAACTATTTTTGTGGGCCATAAACGTCGTCGTTTTCTGAACCCTTTTCCGATCAAAAATGGATTCCAAATGGCGAAAACTCAAACTCGCTCTCGGCTTCAACTCATGTCTTCATCTTCCTAAAACTACGGATCATCCTTCTCCCTCTCTAACTAACTTTTCCGGCCGTGTTTCTAATTCCGGCGATCTTCCCGTTCACCGTCCTTCCACTCCGACTCCCTCCTCCTCCGGCCTCCGTGTCTCCACATCCTCCTCCTCCTCCTCAAATAAGGTTTGCATTTTCACAATTTAGGTTAATTTTTCTTTCAGATTCATCAATTTTTCTCATTGAAGGTTTTTGCTAGTTAGGTTATTTTATTTTTATAATCTGGTATTATTACGAAGATAATGACGAATTAATGACTAAATGTGCGTGATTATTGATTTATTAGGTTGTGAAATTGTAATCACGGGTTAATTTTACTTTTGTAATGTTGTTTTTAGCTTGGGTTTAGTAGTGAATGGATACATAAGAGTGTGATGTGATGTTTTTGTTGTGTTGGTTTATTGTTCATTTTATGGCGGTGGTGGAAATGTCACTTTCATTGCCATTTCTGTATGGTTCAGGTTATGGGAAAAAAAGTGGTTGTGCATTTGTTTTTTCATTTTGAGAAGGTTTTTCTTCACTTTTTGTACTTTACAGTTAAATGGGTTCTGTTTCATTCTGCTTTTTAATCTACTGTTTATGCTTTTTGGGTAGTTGCTAAGTGAATAGTGTCAAAACACCTCTTAAGTTAACCCTTGATTATGAAAATTCCAGCTGCAATAATTAAAAAGTTTGGATTTTGATATGTGGTTATGTAATGTTTGATAAATGATGTACTTCATCAAGAGTTGAATGGAATGAATTGTGAGGAAATGTAATAGAAGGATTAGGTTGGGATGGAGTAAACTTGTTGATTTGGAAATTTGGAATGAATTAGTGTAAATGAAGGAATCATCTTTGATTTTGCCTTCTTTTGATGATATTTTTATTTATTTATGATATATTTTTCTAATTTATCGAAAGTTTCAAAGGTATATTAATGTTGGAGTTGCGTATCACCTTTACTTTTCTAAATATTGTGGGCTGATTGTTGTCAGTTTTTCCTTTATGTCCTCACTGTGTATGACCATCTAGCTTTGACTTTTTATTTTTTTGAATAAACTTAATACTTAAGTTGTAGATTTGTTAGGGAATCCTCTAGTTGACGTAATTAGGTATGTAAATAGTGATTGGCGTTTTTGGTAAGATAGCATCCTATTTCATCTTTTTATGCACTGTTTTTTGTGGTGGACCTGCATCAAGACAAGAGGGTGGGTCAGGTTTAGACAAAATAATCTAATAGTGACTTTTGTATTTATCTATGAATACTTAATTGTCCACGTTCATGGATTTTCTAATATTACTTTAAAATAATCAATAATTAAATTGATTTAAGAAACTATTTTTTAATCTTAAATTAAAATTATTGTGTTTTATATGATGCCAGTTTTCTATGATGCTTGAATATTTTCTTCTTCTCTTACATTTGCAGGGAGTGTGTGCAATATGCTTGAACGCAATGAAACCAGGGCAGGGGCAGGCCATTTTTACTGCAGAGTGTTCTCACTCTTTCCATTTCCAATGCATCACATCTAATGTGAGACATGGGAATCAGGTTTGCCCTGTTTGCAGAGCAAAATGGAAAGAAGTTCCTTTTCAGAATAATGCATCTAATGTCTCCCATGACGCCTCTCAACCTAGAGGTGACACTTGGTCAGGTATACTAAGGAGACTTTCTTCCGCACGACCAAATGGTACAGTTCGGCAGAGTTTGCCACGTCAGAATATAACGGAACCAGCTATCTTTGATGATGATGATGAAATTTTGGATCAACAAACTTCAGTTACTCACCATGTCAATGATGTGGATCATAGCATTGAAAATACAATGGAGATCACAACATATCCTGAAGTTTCAGCTGTTTCAAAATCAGACACTCACGACAACTTTACTGTATTGGTTCACCTTAAGGCTCCCCCTCATCTCCACAAACACAACAGTGACAGGAGCAACGTTGAATCTTCAGTTGAGACCTCTCCTGCTCCAGTTGATCTTGTCACAGTTCTTGACATAAGTGGTAGCATGACAGGTTCAAAGATTGCATTGCTAAAACAAGCTATGAGTTTTGTCATACAGAATCTAAGTTCCTCAGACCGTCTTTCTATCGTTGTGTTTGCCTCAACAGCCCGCCGCATTTTCCCTCTACGACGAATGAATGATGCTGGACGCCAGCAGGCATTGCGCGTAGTTAACACTTTAGCTCCAACTGGTGGTACAGATATTGCTGCAGGATTGGAGAAAGGGGTCAAGGTATTTGTTGACCGTCGATGGAAGAATCCAGTGTGCGGTATCATGTTACTAACTGATGGGCAAGATACCCATAATATTTGTCTCCCGACTCGTAGTGGAGAAGGTTATCAGTCACTTGTTCCGAATTCCATTCATCGTAATAACGGTGAAGGTTTGAACATACCAGTGCATGCATTTGGGTTTGGTGTTGATCATGATGCTACTTTGATGCATTCCATCTCTGAGATTTCTGGCGGCACATTTTCCTTTATTGAAGCTGAAGAAGTGATTCAGGATGCGTTCGCTCAGTGTATTGGGGGACTATTGAGTGTGGTGGTTCAAGACCTACATGTAGAAGTTCGGTGTGCTCAGTCTGGTTTGCAACTTAACTCGGTAAAAGCAGGAAGTTATCAAAGTACATTGACTAACAATGCAAGAATGGCTTCTATAAAGGTAGGAGATTTGTATGCTGAAGAAGAAAGAGACTTTTTAGTGACACTCAATATTCCAGTTGAGGAATCTAGTGATGAGATGTCATTGTTGACCGTTACATGTCTCTATAGTAACCCCATTACAAAAGTGGAGGGTTTGGATGCAACAAGTGAAGTGAAGATTCAGAGACCTAATGAGGCTAGAGATCCAGTTGTATCAATAGAAGTAGATAGGCAAAGAAATAGACTAAATGCCGCTGAGGCAATGGCTGAAGCTAGAGTCAAAGCAGAATGTGGTGATTTGGCTACGGCTATTTCTGTCCTTGAAACATGTCACAAGGAATTATCTGAAACTCTTTCTGCTCAAGCTGGAGATCCATTATGTGTTTCTCTTTCTGCTGAACTAAAGGAGATGCAGGAGAGAATGGCAAATCAACATGTTTATGAACACTCTGGAAGAGCTTATGTATTATCAGGGATGAGCTGTCATTTAGGGCAAAGAGCAACTGCTAGAGGTGATTCCACGGATTACCAAACCTCTGTCATGGCTGACATGGTTACACGTTCCCAAACCTTTCTTGTTGGGACTCCACAATCTGAAAATATTCTACGGCCTACTAAATCCTGCAATGGCAGGAAGCAAAGAAACTAATAATGGGAATTTTACTGTTCTGTAGAGATCTAGTTCTCTTTTATCCTAATTTTAAAGTTAGATAGATAGTAGGAAGGAAAGGAAATTATTTTAGGCATTCTAAATTGTAAATGCTCTCTGAGATATTCTTCTGATTCTTTTTCATTAGTGGTGCTCTTCCTTTTGTTAACTATGTACCTTGGTGTTTGCTGGTTTTACAAATACAATAGTCTTTTGTTTCAGGTGATTTTGTTTGTTCCAGCCGCATACGTTAATGTATTTACTTTTGTTAGTTGATTCAATACAAAAAGCAGTTCTGGATTCTAATTCGATACAATGATATCAAAATGTTCATTTTAACATGGCATGATTGCTGTTGTCATATCTTTTAGTGTATGACATTGCTATTGACACACTTATTAATTATTATTCTATGTTGTCAACTTGTCAATAATAGCTGCTAAAGCAGAATAGCATATTGGTGGTAGTGCTTGGTGCGACACTTTTGCCCGCTTGCCGATATCAACTAGCGGCCGCTAATTGCATCTCCAAACCCTATTGTGCCTCTATTAGAATTTCGGGGATAAATTATGCAAATTCATTTTTTAAATTATACATTTTAATCCGAATCCTTTTAAGAGTAATGTTATGTTGTTCGCAAACAATCATTCATCTTCCTATTTTGCCTTCAATTATGTTTTATTCTTCTTTATTTGAGTTTTATTTCAATAGTCTATTTTTAGTTCAGTTATGTTTTATTCTTCTTCTTTATTTAAGTTTTATTGTACTGCTATAGCATTTTAGGGGGTTAGTACTAGCAAACACTATCCGAATCTGAACTTGCCAGCAAGTATGCAGGGTATTTTTTGTAATTAACAGAAAAGCAAAAGAAATCAACCTACTGCTGATTTAACTTATCTGGAAGGTGTTAAAGGGCCCTTTTCAGCAAGCCAAGTGTCTACTTTCAGAAAGGTGATAACTTCAATGATCATTTCCTCTTTGGTGTGGTTAAGGTGTTAAAAGATTTTACCTGTTATAGAGTTTAGCCATGCTAGTTCTTCAAATTATTTTCTTATCTGTTAACCAACATTGATGTTTAGGGAATTCATATTTTACTTTCATTTTGTGAAAGAGAACGAAAGGGTTTATGAAAGGGTTTGTTATGTGTACGCGATTAAAACATGCAAGATGGTGAAGATGATTTCCCTCCCATTACTTTAAATTTTCACTGTGTTTTTGCTATATTTTGCTTCAGTTAAATGAACCAGTTTCTTAAAATACTTCTTTCCAAAACAAGGAAAGCAGTAAGAAAACAAAATTTGCTTTTGCTTTCTAAGAGATGCTGCTCTCTTATAATTTTCACTACTTCTGCTAAAACAACGAATTTCTAGCATTTGTCGACACTTTCAGTGAAATTCCTCATTGTCAAGAGTTTACTGAGGGAAACAAAGATGTGTTCTTTTGGTAGTTGTTAATTTCATTCTCCCATTCCTATGCTTTGAATTATATGGAAGCTAATTGTCAACCAGTCCATAAAAGGATGTTCTACACTTCTAACAGCTCATTACCTATATTCATTGTCTAATGTGTGACCAACCGTTGAATGTACGTGTTCTCCTCTATTGAATCTTTAACGTTTAAACTCTAAACTCATGACACTGTCACTGGTGATTTGGTGTTAGTTTAAGGGTCCATTCCATACAGTATTTATAGGTTAAACATTCATTTCTTCATTCCTATTCTATTTCCTTATTTACATTCACAAGTCACAGAGTTGTGTACAAAAAAGAATTCCTATCTCCTTATCCGTATCAAATGACTCACATTTTTTTCTTTGCACTTTTAGCTAGTTCATATATTCAAACTGAAACTTGAGGGGGCTATTACTGTTTCTGGATTAGTTGATTGCAGTTTTTCTTTGTGCTTTTAGCAAGTTCATATATTGTTTAAAAGAATGATTATTGGATCGAAAAGAATTTGAAGGCTTACTCTCCCCCTTTTAACGGGTTCACCATATGCCTCTTTTATTTTTTTTTGCCAATATTAATCTATGGTCTTTAATGTTTAAGAGCTCATTAAATGTGGATTGGTAGTATTTATTTTACATATTGAAACTTGTGTTGCTCGTGTTTGTTCGTACTTAAAATATATTGAAGACATAAATATGTCAATTCTCTTTCTCTCTGACATATCTGCATGCATGTACTTGTCATCTATCTGCTTGTGAATTTGTTTCGAAGAATCACCTAAGAGATTTTGTGACGTAGGAAAATTGCTTCCCTTAGATTTATGCAGTGCTAAATTTTCCTTTTCTTTCTTTTACTTGTAGTGTATGGGTCAGAATAAATGAAGCATCAACTCAAAGTTTCTGTTGCTCTTATTATTAGCTTGCTATGGTTTCCGCAATCATTTTGTGGTTAGTAGTACCACAATTGATAATTCATTTGGTTTTCGGTATTTTCAACTTTCATATGCAAGATACCCTGTGCATTACCGATCTTTAGACGACTACTAAAAGGGAAAAACCTATATAACAGATTTTGATTTACCGCAAGATTCATTATATATATTTTTTTCCGTGCAAACAGAAAAGCTCATCCGATGTGGCTCTTTATAGTGGTCATTGCATGATGTTGTTTTAGTAGTTTTACGTCCATACAGGCTTTGGTGTACATGTTTCTCCTCAGTCACATGTATAATCCAAATTAGCCATAAATAATACTCTTAATTTTTTTACTTTTTGCTTGTTTTATCAGCAAATGAACCTTCTGATACTGGTCTAAAAAAGTGGGAATGTAGATGTTCTTTCCAAGCGAACCAAAGATACTCTATTGCAAATTGTTCCAAGTCATGTGATTGCCATTCAGGTATACCAGTAATGGTTTTTTGTGCTGATAAATTTGCCACTTCCCCGTGTTCGCCATTTTTAGGTGAATACTATGATCACATTTTGAATACTGTTGTTTTGTTTGCTACTTTTTATTTATTTTTTGTTTCATGTACATGCTGAAGAAAGTGCATCCATATGGACATGTATATGTGATACAAATGGGCTTCCTGAAGTGGCAACAGATAGCCATAATCTTAATTGCTTTATTGCCTGCAACTGCATCTCGGGTATCTTTCCTTCTTTCCCTTTTTCTTCCATCTCTAAAGTTCACTATTTGACACTTCCCGAAAACTGATATTTTTCATTCTAAATCACTTTTTATTTTGAAGAAGTTAATTTTTAGATTTTGACTGTCCTGCAGGAACTGCTAAGATGTCATTAGGCTCAAAGACACGCATTTCAAGCAAAATTGTAATAATCATTCTAGTAATGTCTATTACGTGCACAACTATTGCATTTCTTGCCTTATTTGTATGCTATATTCGTCGAAGGAAGAGGCCTCATCCTATTGAATCACCAATGAACTCATCATCAGATAAGGGAACAAGTTATAGTAATACTAGCAATTTCATTAGTCGGAAAACTTCTTTTGTGCCAGAAACAAAAGGCGTTATGAATTCTCCGATTAGTCATATTACAAGTAAGATGGCTTTCGAGTTAACTATCTCTAATTTGTTACTTAAAAGGCATTTGGTATAAGCTGTTGAGTTTTATACCCTTTTCCTGTTTTTTTCTTCATTAGGATGCTTTCGAAAAGCGTCTATTTTGCTTGGGAGTCAAAGAGAAACATTTCATGGAAATATTGTTCAATTCTCATTTGCTGAACTGGAAAATGCCACTGAAAACTTTTCAGCTTCCAATCTTATTGGATTAGGTGGAAGTAGTTATGTATACCGTGGTCGACTGAAAAACGGTAGTAATGTGGCAGTTAAGCGACTTAAAGTTCAAGGAGGACCTGAAGCAGACACCGAGTTTTTCACAGAGGTTGCACCTATTCTTAACAGTATTCAGTTATCTTTGGTTAATCATGCTGTGTAAAAGGAAAAAAACGAGCCCGGATTATCTTCTTTTCTTGCTATATCATTCATTTTGGCTAACAAATTTTGTCTGTTCAGATTGAACTATTGTCTAGACTTCATCATTGTCATCTGGTGCCATTGATTGGATACTGCTCAGAATTAAAAGGAAAAAGTGTTCAGAGATTACTAGTGTTTGACTACATGAGTAATGGAAATTTGAGGGACCGTTTAGATGGAGTTCTCGGAAAAAATATGGATTGGTCTACCCGTGTTACAATTGCATTAGGAGCTGCAAGGGGCTTGGAGTATCTTCACGAGGCAGCTGCTCCGAGAATTCTCCACAGAGATGTCAAATCAACAAACATTCTTCTTGATAAAAACTGGCAAGCAAAAGTACGGGTCTTGATTGTTCTATATCCTAATTCTAATGTAACAAGATACGAAAAACAAGTTCTAACTTTTAGTAGTTTTAACGTGTTTTGTAATCTGTACTCTCGAGATCCTTATGCTGATATGCAGAAGTTTCCTTACACAAACTTTTTAACTGATCAATTTGCAGATAACTGATCTTGGTCTGGCTAAAGACTTGAGATCTGATGACCTCCGTAGTTGTTCAGATTCTTCGGAAAGAATGAAAGGGACATTTGGCTATTTTGCACCTGAGTATGCAATTGTCGGGAGAGCCTCTATTGAGTCTGATGTCTTCAGTTTTGGCGTGGTTCTTCTTGAACTTATCACTGGTCGCCAACCAATCCTTAGATCTGCAGGCAAAGAAGAAAGCCTTGTCGTCTGGGTATTGTAAATCAACTTATGAAATACTGACACAGACACCAGACACAATATCAACACTAACATGTAGACACTAATGTTAATAGGAAAAATAGATGATTAAATGTAACCACCTATGTGAGACGTGTCATTGTCATACAAGTGTCTGACACTCGGACACCCCTTCATCTTGAAGTGTCAGTGCTACATAGAAATCAACTTATCCTGAATTAAGATGAATAAGATGGTTGCCTACTTTATTTTAAACATTGCATATAGCTTTTTTAATGAATTTTTACTAAGAAATAGATTATGGACACTCATTATACTGATATAGTTTGCCTAACTTGTTTTTGTTTTAGGCTACTCCTCGCATACGAGATAGTAGACGAGTAATGACAGAGTTGGCTGATCCACAATTGAAAGGAAACTTCCCAGAAGATGAAGTGCATATAATGGCAAACCTAGCAAAGGAATGCTTACTGTTGGATCCTGATAATAGACCAACTATGAGTGAAGTTGTTCTAATTCTATCAAGTATTTCCCGAACCAGATCTAGAAGAAGAAGATACATTCAATTGTGCCTTTTTCAGGTGAGCACATTCTCTGTGGTGTCCTTCGTTGTTAACTACAGTATTCTAGTTTCGATCAAATCATTTCCCTTATTCCTATGCAAACATTTCATTTGTCTGATATAAAGGAACCAGAGGAGGCAGAGAAAACAAGACAAGCTTCATGGAGAAGATTTCCACCTCATAATTCATTGCCACGGGGTTTGGACTACAACCTCCGTGTTGAAAACGAAGATAAAAATGTAGATACAATTTCAACCGAGTATATGAAGAGTTTGATCCTCTCGACTTCAAAAGGTGAAAGTTGGCATGCATCAGAAGAAGACATGGTAGACCTATCGGAGCCTCGGTTGGAATCATTTTGCATGACAAACATCAATTTCCCTTGATAATATACACCTTCCATTATGCATCAGCAATACTACAAGCCATGTTACTATGTAGCATTTAGTACTGTGATTTTTAGAGTGTCACCGTTTTAGATAAACAGGTTGTTTGTTCTACTTGTACAGATGAAAAACATACATGATTCCGGCTCTAGTTTATTTGGAAAAGAATCGGATGCGATACATGTAAAAAAGCATTGTAAATTTGCAAATATATTTACAGATAGATATATCACACATGGGATTGTATATCTTCTACATTCTTTATCCTAAGATAATTAGTGAGTACTACCATTTTATTGCTTGTGTTACAAGGTTTATATGTTAGTTGAGTTTGAATGGTAGATGAAAAGTTTGACCTGTGGAAAGGAAGTTATTGAACTTTTACATATTTATTTAGTAGAAATGCAGAAGCAACCATTGTAGGTAGGTGACCATGGATCCTCCTCCTCCTCCCCCTCCCCCTCCTCCTCTGAGCACGCCATTGTTAGGTCCTGCTCCCCCTATCGGAGGATTCTTGGATTCTTGGTAAGGTGCTTCTTTGTGTTTGAATTCTGCGAAGAAAAGATGAAATTAATGACATGTCTTTGTTTTCTTGATTTTATGTTTTCCAGCTTATGGTTCCTATGCTGCTGTGGTCTATTAAGTTGCTGCTTTCCTCCTATTTACGAACCGGGGCCTCCTCCTCCTCCTCTCTAATGCTTTCTGCATTGTTCTGTCACTGCAAGGAAACTGGAGAAAAAAAGTTGTTAAATAACATACTTTTCTATGCATCAATGATACTCATTACTTGTTTGTATGTAGATGTAACCTTGATCATTTGTCATAGAAAACTTAATCATTTGATGCATGTAACTTCTGTTATTCTATTAAGAAAGTGATTTGGTTGTGGCTTTTACACAAATTCTGTGGCTTTGATTTTCTACCTTATTGTTGCATATTTTTCTTTGATGGGTACCTTATGGTTTTGTATTTGATCAAATGAAAAAGTGAAAAGAAATAAAATAAACAAGAAATAAGTAGATCTCTCATTAGATTAAGAGACAAATATGGGAAAATTGTAAAAAAAAGTATATGTGTTTTATCTCCAATTAATCAAGAGAAACTTTGAGACAGGTTTAACATTTTTATTGATACTTTATGTAGTAAGAAATATAGGTGGTGTTTTTCATTCATATAATCTATTGAAAATAATATTGTGATTGATTATTATGAATGAAGGGGCTCTATAAGAGAAAATATAATTAATTAACTCTTTAATTTTAAGAGATATATAATGAAAATAACATAAATATAAAAAAAGAAAAAAAATATTATATTTCAACACTCTTTTAGGTTGATGCATAGATATTAGTCACTGTCCGATTTGCTGATAAAATATTTAAATGTTGTTATTGTCAAATATCACCGGTATGTTGATTGGACAGAATAAATGCTAAGCAAAGAATATTAGAATCTATCTTTTATTTATTATTATTATTTTTTTATGAAATGACAATCAATTCTAATATATTTTATCTGATCATGTTGAATAAGAATGGAAGTTGTGCTTATAGCAACTTTAGTTTCACAATATAACTTCAATGAAAATTTTACCACTATGAGTTCATTCAAAATTCTAAGAATCTACATACCTTCGCGAATTCCTCGAGCCATTACTTTAAACTCAGCTTTAGCACCACCTATAGTAACCACTCATTGTTTTTTTCTTCTCAACAATACCAGGTTCTCCCATACATATGTGCAATAGTTTGAAGTTGACTTTCTACTATAATAAATTCTGCCCAATATGCATATCAATGAATATATGCAGTAGTGATAATTGCCACATTTTTATCATTGGTCATTTTGAAAAATAACCCTTTTTCTAGAAGTTATTTTCAAGTATCTCAATATTTAGTATTGTTCTAGGCATACAAAAAGACCCAAATGGCTAAAGTTTAAATCAACTCAAATCCACTCCACATGATCCAATGTATAAAAATAATGATCACGAAACGCAAGGTAAACTTGTTTGATCTACATTTTCAATTACAATCACCTTAAATCTTGAACTGACTTAGGCTTTGGATTGCTAACTTTGCTGGTCCACCCCGCGCCACCATATATGAGATCAACACCACCAGCTCAAATTTCTTCACCACCTACTTCAACTATTTATGGTCCTAGGATGAAACAATGGCGCCGTCTGTGGGAATCAACTTTAGATTCCCACAAAATTCTACGAGTAAATTATCTTCGATCCAAAATCAGATCCCCGCTAAAAGCAGAGAGATACGAAGCAGTAACCCGATCAGTCATGTCCAAGAGATCCGTTCCTTCCTCTGATCAAATTATCCACCAATTATCATCGTTCGACGAGATCCGTGGTGCATCGACATCCAATACCTGTCCTCCATTTAAGTGCCTCCTACTAATGATAGATAGTGACATTCGACTGAGCAGAGATTGATTGGAGTTAAGATTTCTAGACTACGAAAAGATCAAAGGAATTTCAAACTTCAATCTGCCTCTATTCTAGCGGTCACCATAGTTGATCGAAACCTGACAGGATTCCTCGTGGATGATATAAGTTATTGCGACGTCATTTACGCTGATACGTTAGAAAGACTAGGCATTCAGTAGTTAGATCTGAATCCATATCGTGAAGGAGATCTATTGGATTTCAATGATTCAGTAACTTTCCTGAGTGAAACAAAAAATCTGACATTGGCGATATTAGAATGAGGTCCTTAACTTCCTTGTAATTTCGTGTAAGGAGTTCCTTCAAAGGTATTATAGAAAAGTCCTTCTTGGCAAACCTAGATGCGGTGACATCTCCGGTCCACCCGGAGGTAACATATCAAGATAAAGAGGAAAACCGACAACTGTTAACGCCAATCTAGAGGAACCAAAGAGGAATACCAATATATTCGACCTGGACGCACGAGAGGATGAAGTCAATGTTGGAAAAAGTTTAGTTCTACAACCATCCTTAAGTTTTGATGATAACAAAGTGTAGAGAACAATTTTGCCGAGTGTGCAGAAAATTGGAAGCAAATTCTGAGTCTGAAGATGTCCAAACTCTGAACCAAAGAATAAAAGCGTATATAAACAAGTCAACTCTAATCTATCAAGTCAACATTTCTTAATAGAAACCATGTAGACAAACTCTGATAAATAGCTCTGACTATCAGCTTGTGAAAGTATTAGAACCTAGTTGTCCCAAGACTCTATTTATTTCACCAAGTTCTGATGACAAACTTTGGAAATGCTACTCAAGCTTCATAAACAAATATTAGAAGCCTTTGAATAGAAAGTGTTTAAGCCAAAAGGTCAAAAAATATTTGATGTGACAGAAGTACAAAAACAAATTTACTTTTTCCATAAAGTACTGTACTCTGTGTCAAAGAAGTCTTCCACGTCCCATCATCTTCACCAACTATCGGCTACATCGCCACTCTAGTGTTGCATATGAAGTGGTCTTTATATAAGAAATAATCACAGTATACTTTCATATTCACCTCAAACGAATATATTTGCTTCTATATAAAGAGGTCTTTGAAGATTGAACGAGACATCGAACATACGCACATTGAACATTCATCAACGCTCACACTCAAGAAACATATATAGAAAAATAAGAATTGTTTCTTACACTTATACACTTAGAACAAAAACTCATTGAATACTCTTGTTAAGTGTAATACTTGATTTAAACTTGTGTATCTGCTCATCTGGAGCATCTATAAACACAAAACTTATTATTACAACTTTGATTGTAATCTTCAAGCCACCAGGTTGGTCAGGCTCTTGAGAAGTCAATAACATGTAGTTATTGAGGTTTAAATCTTCTTAAGCGATCGGGTAGATCAGGATCTTAAGGAGTCAGTGACCGTCAGATTTCTTAGGAGACCAGTTGGATCAAAATTCTTAAGAAACTATTTATAGGTTATTATTGAATTTGTAATCAATTTTGATTATTGAATTAAGTATTTGTCTGAGGCAAAATCACTCAGGTGGGTGTACTAGAGATAACTTGTTAACAGTGAACAGGATAAAAAATTTTGTGTGCTTTATAATTATTTTTATTACTTTAAGCTTTTATTTTAGGTTGCAAAAATCTCTCATACTTAAAACCCAATTCAAACCCCCAATTTCTTGTGTCTCTTGAACCTTCAATTGGCATCAGAGCTTCAGTTTTGGTATTGACAATTTTGTGTCAAAACACTTAACCGTGTCAGATAAGGATCCATCTTTTATTGAAACACACAATGACATCCACCAGTGGTCAGAATTCATATACAAACAACAATGGTCACGACTCTGCTAAATCTCCAATCTTTGATGGAGAAAAGTTTGGTTACTGGAAGGATAGAATTGAAATTTATTCTTTGGATATGATGCATATTTATGGGATATGGTAGTAGATGGCTACACACATCTTGTAAACTCAAATGGTGCTAAGTTTGACAGAAGAAAAATGAGTGAACATCAAAATGGGATATGGTAGTAGAAATTTTCTTCCTAAATTCTATTTCCTACACTGATTATGAAAGGATTAAAAATAAAGACTCTGCTAAATCTATATTTGATTCTTTAAGAATGACTCATGAAGGAAATGAGCAGGTGAAAGAAACCAAGGCCCTAACCTTGATTCAAAAATACGAGGCCTTCAAAATGGAAGAAGATGAAACTATTGAGAGTATTTTCTCAAAGTTTCAAACTCTTTTTGATGGCTTAAAATTTTTGGACAAAGGTTATACTATTGCAGATCATGTAAAGAAAATCATAGAAGCTTGCCAAAGAAATGAAGGCTAATGGAGACAGAACTAAAAGTGTCAAAGTATCTAAACAAAGAAACTCTGGAAGAGCTAGTGAGTTCTCTTAGAAGTCACGAGATTGAGCTAGAAGAGGATGAGCCTCAAAGGCAAAAAAAGTTGATGGCTCTAAAGTCAAAGACCAAAGCTTTCAAGATAAAGCAGAATTTGAAGAAAATTCTGATGATGAGCTGTCTCTTTTATCCAGAAGAGTCAACCATCTCTGGAAGAAAATACATAACAACTTCAGAGGCTATAGAAAAGGAGGAAGATCTGAGTCAAACTCTGGACAAGATAAGTCTGGAAAAAACACAGAGGGTACCTGCTTTGAGTATAAAAAACCATGTCACTATATGAATGAGTGCCCTAAAATCATCAAGGAAAATCCTAAGAAAAGATTATCCAAAGAGAATAAGAAAGGTTTAATTGAAACATAGGATAACTATGACTCCTCAAAAGATGAATCTGAAAAAGAACAAGCCAACATTACATTCATGGATGGAAATTAAGTTTCAGATTCAGAGTCTGAATCAGAATAGGTATTTTCTCATGTAACTCGTACTGAACTTGAAATAGCCTTAGTAGAAATGTTTGAAAAAATTCAGAAACTCCAAGAAAAACACATGAACCTAAAAAGGATTCATGTTATTGATTCTAGAGCACATGGTGAGCTGATAATAGAAAACTCTTTTTCAAAAGCAAAAATTGATGTTTTAGAAAAAGAAATCTTTCTCTTAGAAGAAAAAATGAAAAACTTGAAAAGGAAACTCTTTTAGTAGCTCCTATGAATTCTAAGTGTGTCAAATAAGTATGATACAACATTTCAAAAATTTCTAGCTAAGTTTTACAGAAGCAAGATGGCTTCTATGATCTATGGTGTCAGTAGAAATGGAAAAAAAGGTATTGGTTATACCCCATCAAGTAGTTATATCTTTGAGCCAGAACCATAAGAAATTGTGATAAAGCCAAAGGCTCTATATTCTCATTTCACTTATGGTCACACACACGACACTGATTCAGCACACAAACCTCGGGGTGGTAAAACCTCTAGGAAGACTAACTACAAAGGACCCAAAAAGATATGGGTACCTAAAGATAAAATAATATATGTTTCATATATCCTTAGCAGCCAAGTTGAGACACCAATCATGGTACTTGGATTGTGGGTGCTCATGACACGTGAAAGAAATAAGGCATATGTTCCAAGAGTTGGAACTTAATCTTGGAGGCGTATGATAAGCATGCTCTGTTGTGTGTCTTGGTTCAAAGGCTATTAACTGCTACATTCATTGATTGATGTTGAGTCCTTTCGCTTAGACTTCTACTTACTCTCTCCTAACTCTTTAACTCTCTCTTTCATTCTCTATTTAAACTTATCTTTATCTCTTTTAGTTCTCATCCCATTTTTCACTTGCTAAATTCTCCTTCTCAAACTTCCTTTTTCCTTCCCTTACAAACCTCAAACAGTGTCTTTTGTTGGTTGAGTCGCATGTCCTCTCACCATTGTTTATGAAAATTTTGTTAATTCAAAGAATTTAAAAATCATGGTTTGGATCTTCTAATTAATGCTCGATCCCAGAAATGGGTGAATTACTTTAACATGCTTGAAGGACCAGTCTATCTTGTCCTTATTAGAGAATTCTAGACAAATGTGTCCCTCTTGCAGCTTAGACAAGATGTTTTGTGCACTAAGTCTAATGTTTTTGGAATTCCCATTTCCATAACTCATGCTCTGATTGCTAAGGAAATCGTATGAGAGGAAGTTGGGGTTCATATAGACAGGTTCCCAAAAACAAGTCCATTCCTTGAGAGAGCTCCATATAAGATCCTTGCCACCAAGGACAACTTGGCAAGTGTCTCCTCTCTTCTTCCTAAGGCAAAGCTCTAACATCAATTGGTGGTGTCAAACTTCCAGCCACGAGAAAATGCACTGGAAACACTCAACTATGTTGATAAGCATCTTATCTTCTTCATCTTGTTCAGGACTAGGGTTAAGCTTCCCATCACAATCTTTAACTTCTTGAGGCAGAAGATAGTTGCCTCTCACGAATGAGTATCTTCTCTCATACCTTTTGGAAGTGTCTTGTCTGAACTTTGACTTCAATAAGGTATTGTTGAGAATGTGTAGGAGATGAGATTTACAGAGGCTCTGAACACCACCTAGAGTCAGAGGCTGGATGCAGCTTAAGACTCTCTAACGTTGGACTATCTCCACTCTAGTTTCTCCTTTCCCTGTTTTCCATTTCTTGGCGTCTTCTTGTTTTTTTTATCTTCTTGTGTACTATTTTGTTCATTAATAAAATATTATTTTCCTCTCTTATTTTTTTTATTATCTGTTCTGTACTTTATTTTTTTGCTATCCTGTTTTTATCTTTTTAGTTAATGACAAACGGGGGAGAAAACGAACATGATTTTGATTTATCTTGTAACCCTAATATAACCCAAACATAGCTAAAACTAAACTAATAATTTATATTTGATTTTAAGTCTCTTTTAGGATAATAAAGGTGAAAGAGTTAACGATTACATGCATTTTTTCTAGCTGGTGTACCCCTTCGGAACTAGCCACTCCTAGGACGTCAGAAAGTGGAGTCTGGAGACGTCCACCTTGGTTCGAGTCATACCTCGGGGGTAGGGATGGGGATCCCTCCCTTGATCGGGGAAGATCCTCTATGACATGGAGCGCAGTGCAAGGATATAATCATGCCTTGCCGAGTCGAGCTCCACTATGGAAAACACAAGCAAACAACATTAAAACAATGAATGCTAAATACAATGAGAAAACACTAAAACAGTGAATGCTAAATACAAGGAGCAAACAGTGAAAAAAATGAACACTAAATACAACAATCAAACACAACAAAAAGCTAAATACAACAAATAAAAATTATAGTAGATATCATTTAATGCACAAAGTAACAAATTATGAAGAGTCATGATCAACAAAAAATTTGAAGGAGCAATGAAAAACCCAAAGGCCAGGTTCAAGCGACTCAAGCTGACGTACAATGTTGTGAAATGAAGCTTCTTTTAGACCTCCATCAAATATATCCATCAACTATTTTTTTAAACCATCCCGCTCTTGTCAGAGAGCCTCCAATTATTTATATTGGAAGACCCTCTATTCCTCAAGCTCTTTCATGACTACCTGGGCACTAGAAAATAAATACTCCAAATTGAGTTTTTCCCAACGAGCACCCCGCTCCTCCTTTTTGATTAACCATTCGATTTCCACTATATGACCGACCAAAGGTGCAGAAGATCCATACAAATTCATTTCCTCTAAGAAGGGAGACACTTGGTCTAGATAACTGTGTAATCCATAACTATCCCTTTCAAAGTTGGAAAATTTTGCCTCAACAAGAGTATAGTGAGCCTCGAACTCTGGAGAAGAAGCGTCAAGGACCAGAAGTTCCTCATGACCGAATGCAAATTGGGTTATAAGAAAAGTCTCCCGTAAAAATTGGAAGGCTCACTCCGCTAATAAGTTAGACTTGTCGATTCTTGAGAAATCGCGGATGTGAGCATAGTTCTCGCCAGACATAGAATCCTTTATCTCTGCCACGGTGCGAGACAATCAACCGGCTAACACAGAGGACAATGGGAGAGGAGTGTTCCATGCACTTTCTAAAAAGTGAATAATAGGAGCGAACCTCTGTTGCTTTGACTTTTTAGTAGGACTCCCCCAAATGACCGCCTTACCCCGATCTTTTTAGCCTAACCAAGGCATATCTGTCATGGTTCTTCTTGCTCTGATCTTGTGAAGGTGTTGGCGTTATCAGGGAGCTCTAGTGTCATGCACAAGCATGATATGAGCAACCGAGGTGTCATTCCTTTTGAGTGCATCTGAGAAGAGAAAAGAAAAATTATCAAGTAATAGGTAGTGTAAGCTCACATACCACAAATAAAAAAGGTATATAGTAGACACCAAAGATTTCCTTATTCTTGTGAATAGATGTTACATCAGTGATATCTCAATACTATATCTTAACATCATATAAAGAAAGCAAAGCCGTTTTCATGGTCTTCTTTGCATCAGTAAGAGCATCGCAAGAAACAGAGTAAGATTTAGCCTTCTCGTAGAAATGATCCGGGACCAGAATCGTATCCTCTAGTTGATACACATGGATGGCTCTGCTGAAGGGGTCAGAACGACACAAAATTTAGCATGAGCAAGAGGGTAAATGATAGTGACCAAGAAATAATTAGTCTTGAACTTTTTCCAACTCTTTATATAAAAACAAAAGAATTTATTTTTGGCACGACAAAGAGAAACAACTCCATAACTGTCACCCCCCTTTGAGACATGGTTAACCTTAAATTGGTTGAAAAATAGGTTCTTGGAGGCCAAACCCAAGTTTCCCTAATACTGATTGTAAGTAGATTTTGCACCTAAGAGGGGGGGGGGGGGTGAATTAGTTACTTAGAATATTTTTCCGGTTTTAGACTTAAGTGAAAGTGGTAAAGTGCAGAAGGATAAAAGACACAACGATATATCCTGGTTCCCTTTATAATCTAAGAGTACTCTAGTCCTTTTACACAGTAAGAGATTTTACTATCTTGTTTAGATTTTGCACAAGCCATCCTAGCACTATAAACAAGATCCTAAACAAATTAATAAAGATAATCCCTTTATGATTAACACTAAGTGAAATAAGAGAAAAATCCTCCCTTAACCACTCTCTTGTTTCCAACAATCTTGGACAACAAGGAATTCAATAATATTCAAAAAATTTACAAGAGCTTTAAAGTTGTATACAATATATCAATCACTTGGATTGATCTTCTCCTTTAAGTAAACAATTATCTTTATGACACACAAGTGCTCAAGTATGTATGTGGATGAAACTATATGAATTTTCAACGAAAGTTATATGCATAAGTTTCACCAACAAATTCTGTTTAAGAACACTTGAAAATTGAAAGATGAGAGAAAAATATTTTTGAATTGTAGGTGAAAGAGGTGTGAATGAAAACCAGAAAGTTAAGGTATATATAGAGTCTTAACACTTCCCTAAATAAGTACCATTGAATGAATAGATGCCATGTTTCAAAAACCAATTTAAAAATTCATTTCTACTGAAAAAAGCATAAACCACTGCCACTCCTTCAGTGGTAACCGCTTACCATATGGTGTAACCGGTTACACCTGAAGGAACGTTAAAAAAAATTTGAAAAATGTTCACGTGTAACCGGTTACATGAAATTAAGTAACCGATTATACCTTGTGCAAAAGGCTACAAGAGACTAGGTTCAGGTGTGGTAACAAGTTACAACAATTTGGGTAGCCGATTACATGTGCAGACAATGGCAAAAAAAACTTAAGAAAAATGCATGTAGGCCAATGTTTGATGCACTAAAATTGTTTAATGAAATACGACATGATTGGAATGGATGTTTTGAGAACATGACATTACCATAGAGAGGTTGAATACTGGTACCTTATTATTTCATAATCAATCCAATACATGCAATCCAATACTTGAACTTTATCATATAACAATTGACTTGAACTTTATGTGAGTCTTGAACCATGCTTTTTGACATATACACTTTCTTGTAGATTTGTGTTCATTAGAACAACTACTTGAGAAGCTTGTCTTCACACTGATACTACTACTAAAAACCCTCACGAAAGCCCAAGCACATGAATGAAGTTGTGAGGGAGGGATACGAAGGTGATCCAATACTTATTTTCTATAAGCAGTGCTCCTAGAGTTTCAATTTGGGAGAAAAGAGCGAAACATTTCAGTAATAAAGAAACATTTAATGCGCTTGTCCCCCACTATTTTTAACCAAATTAAAAGGTTCCCACTTCTAGTCCAAGTTGGACGGTTTCCTTTGGGTCGAAAGCAAATAATAAAGGCTTCCTCGGCCTGTCATACCCTAAATTTGTCCTACTCATTTTTTTTTTATAATTATTTTTTCATTTTTTGATTGCTTTTTAAATTTTGCATCTTTTGCGTAATTTCACGTCAATTAGGCATGTGCCGACTCATAATTGGACGATTTTTTGAATCTCTGATATTTTGCCCAATAAGAGCGTGACATGTGGTCTAAAGACGTTTTTGTGTGAATATTATTTCTTTTTATTTATTTATTTATTATTTATTTTTTCTAAGTTTTTTTTTCTTTTAAGAATATTAGTAATAATATGGTTCAATATAGTGGATATATTTGTTTTGTTAATTATATTAATTAGCAATAATATTGTTTATATTGTATAATTTTGTAGTTTAGTTTTTAAATTAAAATTGTTTGTTTTAATTAATTGAAAAAAGAAGGAAACAGTTGGAAGGCTGAATTGGGCCCATTGCTTGCAGCCCGGTAAAATGGTGAAAGAGGAAATGTAGGGTTTAGAGGAGAATAAAAGGGGCATAGAAGAACTTTAGAAGGGGCACTGTTCATGATCATCAAAAACGGCCGCAGCCACCCCAACTCAAAACCATAGCCGCATCATCTCCTTTCTTCAACCATCACCATACGAAATCCTCATCAATGCCATCACCATACGAAACCCTCATCAATGCCATCACCGCATCACCATTTTCACCTCCGCCTTCGCAACCTTAGACCACCACTATCTTCGATGCAATCACTTCACCGACGCTGCCTTTTCAACTTAAACTTGACGCAAAATTGCACAGAAATATTAATGATACTACTCTTGCATACTCAAATTGACGGAAACAAGATTCGAATAAACGTTTCAGAGTTTACGGAATCATCTCGTTTCATCTACGGCCGGAGTAATAAAGGCATCACGTTTGGTTTTATCAGCTCAACAGCGACGAAGAGGTAGCCGCGAGATCCATAGCAACTCAACAACGTCAGACCTTTGCATAATCACGACGTAACGATAAACCTCGAGTCATCTCATTGGTGTCGATTAATGCTTCTGGTGAATGTTTTTACTTCGGTACCATCGTTTTCACTGCAGTTTTTTTTCAGTTAACATTTGATCCAAACCATTAAGTTTTTCCATTATGATACTTGTTTTAAAAGCTGTATTGAACTCGTATTTATGCTGTTGAAATTATGTTTTTCATTTCCAGTTTATTACAATTGATTAGTTGTACGAACTGTTGAGGTTGGTTCGGACGCGGTTTCTTTCTCATCTTCGATTCTGTTTGTTTTTTTTGATTGAGTTTTCATTTGTATAGTACTGATGAAGTCTAGTATTAATTCTATTTCATGTTTTTCTCTGCATCATTTCGGTTTAGTTGTTGATGTTTGGTGAACTGTGATTAATGTGTGACGTATATGAGATTCGGTAACGATTCAAAATCAAAAGTTAATTGTATATTGTTTGTCATTTGGATTATCGTGTCGATTATGTATTCTTGCTGTTTCGGTTATCTTTGCGGAAATATTGTTCATTCGCCTTCTGTTATGAAATTGTTATTGATCATGTTGTATCTGCTTATTTTGGTTTAAATATAATGCTGCTTCTTTTCAATGATGATAAGTTTTCAATTTAAGCATTTTGTATATATTGTTATGTTGTTGTTGCTTTGTATAGAATATGCTTTGTATATATTGTTATGTTGTCATTATTGTTCATATTTTTCTTTATGTGTGTGGATGGGATTTTGAAAGCTTGGATAGGCTTCTGTTTTTTTCTCTTCCTTATGCTTCATCTAAGACCAAGTCTAAATTAGTGTGTTCATCTTAAATTTTTCTAAAGCATGATAATGATGATAGTACTGCATTTTGCTTCCAAATAAATTCCTCTTTTACTAGCATATATTATTAATATTAATAAAGTTTCAAAGAGAAGTTTTTTTTAGTCATAGAATTATCGAGATTGGCCTAATTCTTCTCCTTTTATTTCACTAATTATTCTCCATTTTTTTTATAAAAAAAAATATTTTTTTCAATTAAACTTTCAAGCAAATCAGATAATTTTTTCTAAACAATTTTAGACTATTCTTTAATAATATTTGTCAAGCCCAATATTTATATTTTTTAAATAAATAAAACTTACTTTCTATTTTATTAAATAGTTTGTTTTAATACATATCCAGAATATTTTTTTCAAAAAAATAGAACCTTAGATTATTTTCAAATTTATTCCAAAATTCGGTTAACTATTTTTCCTAGTCCTAAATTCATTTTTCAATATACAAACAATTTTCTTAAATTAAATCACTTTCAAAATTTGACTATGTTTCTTGATCCTATTTATATATATATATATATATATATATATATATATATATATATATATATATATATATATATATATATATATATATATATATATATATATATATATATATATATATATATATATATATATATATATATATATATATATATATATATATATATATATATATATATATATATATATATATATATATATATTTCAAAGCTAAAATTATTATTCAATCAAATCACGAAAAAAACTAAATCCTTGAAGTCTAGCACTTTTTGGATTTTTAGACAATCATTATTGAGGTGTACAACTTAAATAATGTATTGTTCGACTTTTTGTTTTTTAAAATATACTTTTTTTTTTGAACAAAGAAGTATCATAGGAATCTAGCATTCTGTGTGATATTTCCGTTGTTCACTCAAACTTTTTTTTTTCCAAATAAAAATGGTGTTATTGAAATCTAGCATCTCGATAATACTCCGATTATTTGGTTGTGAGACCGACGTCTTATTTATCAAATAATTATCATTTCTCTTAAATTATTTTTTCAAAGTCAATTTCGTATTCTTCTCACACATTTATAAATCATTTTCATACCCCATTTCGCTTCAAATCATTTTCAAAATATTTCCTCGATCAAATTCCAAAAGAAGGGGATTCTTGGAATCTAGCATTCCTTGGATCTTCGAGTGAATAATTCTTGAGGCACGCTCTTGAGTTGTTATTCGCTCAATCTTTTGATTTTCTCAAACACTTTTCTCAACATCTTTTTCGATTAAAACTCCGAAAGAAGGAGTTTCTTGGAATCTAGCATTCCTTGAATTTTCGAGTGAATAGTTCTCGAGGCACGCCCTTTGAGTTGTTATCCACTCAACCTTTCGACTTTTTTCAAACTCAATCATTTTCCAATGTTCTCCCAAGTTGAGTGCTCGTCCGCATTCGCACCCATCGACATTCGCACACACATTCACAATTCACCGTGGTTTCGATATTTGGGGCACCCTTAGGGACTAATATCGCTTCTCACGTTTTAACCCTTGACACGCCGTCAAGTCGGTTTCATTTTATCAAATCCTCGACTCGTCGTCGAGCCACTTCAAAACAACTTCCTTTTTGCCTCACATTCCATTTTCGATTCAATCTTTTCACAAACTTTTTTAAACTTACGAAAGAGAGATATTCTTAGAATCTAGCATTCTTTGGATACTCGAATGAGTAGCTCTCAAGGCGCGCTCTTGAGTTGTTATTAGTTCATTCTTTCGATTTCAAAACATCCAACTCCTTTCAACCTAATCTCCGAAAGAACTGAGTTCTTGGGGTCTCACATTCCTTGAACTCTTGAGTGACAAGCTCTCGAGACAAGCTCTTGGGTTGCTTGTCAGTCACTCTTTTGTTTCAAACTCAACTTCCAACCCATTCAACCTCATCTTTTCGTGGTCGTTACCACGAACTACGATTGCTCTGATTCTTCATTCTCGTCCGAATGTAAGATACGTATGCACAAGATTGCGATGATCTTGGCGAGCTGCCTTCTACCCATTTCTCCCATTTCTCCGTCTTCTTTTCGTGGTTGTTACCACGAACTACGGACGCTCTGATTCTTTATTCATTCTTGAATATAAGATACGTAGGCACAAGATTGCAATGATCTTGGCGAGCACACTCCTATCTTCCTCCATTATTTCATCCACTCCCCATCCTTTTCCCGTAGCCGAACTACGACGCTCTGATTTCTCATTCTCGTCCGAATGAGCATACGTAGGCACAAGGGCCCCAATCCTTGGCGAGCACCCTATCCTCTAACCACCCATCTCTCCTTTGCGTCTTTAACCTTTTACCCTACCAATTCTACCTTTAATAACGAGAGGAAAGCAAGTAAACCTAAACGACACTCTCCACAAAATACCTTAAGAGGTTCCCGTTGAGTACAACGGACGTGAGGGGTGCTAATACCTTCCCCTCGCTTAACCGACTCCCGAACCCGGAACTTGGTTGCGACAACCCTGTTCCTATCCTTTCGTTTTAAGAGGTTTTCTCGATATTTTCCTCTCCCGTTTATTCGGGAAAAATAAAGTTTGGTGGAGACTCTGTCGAACCGCATTTCCGCGCCTTTCGCGTGAGGGTCGCGTTCTCCGAAATGTCTCTGTGATTTTTCGAGGTGCGACAGCTGGCGACTCTGCTGGGGACGTTTTGCTCCATGAAAAGAGAGAGTCGAGCCTATCTTTTGGTTTGTGAGGAGTGTTTGTTTGCTTTCCTTTTCGTTTATGTATTTGTTCTCTTGTAGATTTTATTTGTGCTTGTTATCCGGGCCTTTCGGTTTTTGGGATGACGTCATGAGTAAGGCTCTACGCCCGAGCTTTGGTAAAAGCAGATAGAACACTTAGTTTAGAATTGGTATTCGAGTAGTGTTAGTCACCAAGGATTCGCTCCTTGTGTGCCTAGCATGAAAGCTCCTCCAGAGGAGACCTATTCGTAGATCTCATTGTAACACAGCTAGCCTGTTGCACGACTTGATTAATGAAGGGTCCGTGATTCTGGGAACCTTTTGTTAGCACCAGTTCCGATATTGGTGGTCGTGTAGTGTTAGTCTCCAAGGACTCGCTCCTTGTGCGCCTAGCATGAGGACCCCGCCCAGGAGAGACCTTATCGTCATTATCGTCGTAATACAACCAGCCTGTTGCGTGATGCTAATACGACTAGTGTCCGTGATCCTGGGAACCAAACGTAGAAACCATCCCGTAAGTGGGTTTATGGGTAGAACGTTTAGACCTTCCCGTATAGGTTGTACCTGTCAATTTTCTTTGAGCAGGAATTATGGTTACTTATCTATTACAGTTACCAGCTTCAGGATTTGTTTGAACTGCGATCCTGTGATCCTGGATCTTGTATCTTGCATTGCATCTTGCATATCATTCGCATTGCATTTCATATGTTGTGCATTTTGCATTTCCAGTCCTTCAACAAAATCTTATGTCTTCGTTCCTTCCTCTCCAGTAAATCAAGCTGATTCCTCGACACCAGTACGCAACTAGAGCTAATACAAGACGAATGATGGAGCAGATTCAGCAGGAGCAAGCTGCCTTCAGGGAAGAGTTGGATTCTATGAAAGGAAAGATTGACCAGATCCTCGAAGCCATCCTCACGGCCAGAAGAGAGGAAGAACAGCGTGAAGCCGCCGCTGTCGTCAACAACAATGGTCAAGGACAAGGGTCTATTGCCATCCCTTTGGTTCCAATTCCGAATCCTCATGGGATGCTGTTGAACTTCAATAACACAGCCGAAGGAAACACTTCTCAGCCAATCCCAGCGCTTGGAGTTACTGTTGGAGTTATCCCGCAGGCCCAGCCTACTGCTGTGCAAATCCCAGTTCCTCATATCGAAGATACTCTGATGGATCAGTATGACGACGTTCAGAACTATCATGCTGCTATCCCCATTGCCAGTCCTGTTGCTGCTCAGGATTCTGAAGCCATGAAGATGTGCCGAGATCTAGCCGAGAAACTCCGAGCCATGGAGGGGCACAATTCAAATTCTTTCAGTGCTTTGGAATTGTGTTTGGTTCCTGATGTTGTCATTCCTCCCAAGTTCAAGGTGCCCGAATTCTCGAAGTACAAGGGTCTCAGTTGCCCAAACATTCATTTGAAGATGTACTGTCGCAAGATGGCTGCCTATGCCAGAGATGAAAAGCTCATGATTCATTCCTTCCAAGACAGCTTGTCTGGGGCATCACTCGAATGGTATATGCAGCTGGAACATAATAGTGTGCGCACTTGGGCCGAGCTAGCTGATGCATTTGTCAAGCAGTACAAGTACAACACCGACCTTGCTCCTAACCGTACTCAGCTTCAGAGTATGACTCAGAAGGATGGAGAATCCTTCAAGGAGTACGCGCAACGATGGAGAGAGCTAGCCGCAAGGGTGCATCCACCTCTTGTTGACCGAGAACTTATTGACATCTTCATGGGTACTTTATAAGGCCAGTACTACGAAAAGCTGATCGGTAGTGTCTCTGCTGGATTCCCTGACCTAGTGATCGTCGGTGAGAGAATTGAAGAAGGGTTGAAGAGTGGAAAGATCCCAGGAGGTTCTAACAACCAGGCCAATGCCAAGAAGCCTTTTAATGGATACAAGAAGAAGGAGGGCGAAACTAATGCCATCTTTTTGCAGAAAGGGCAGGCTTCTCAGCAAGCTCCCGCTCCTATGCCTTATCAAGTTCCCTATTATCAGTATCCGTATGTTGCTGCCGCGCAATATGCTCCAATGCCTTATCAGCCGGCTGTTCAAGCAGTGCAAGCTCAGGTGCCACGGCAACAGGCTCCTCAGCAACAAGCCTACAACCAGCAAGGATATCAGTATCCTCCTCAGCAACAGCAGATGCAAGCTACTCAGCAACGACAAGGTACTCGCCCACAGCGTCCGCAGAGAACATGGAGACCAGATAGAGTCTTTGATTGTCTGCCAATGACGTATGCCAAAATCTTTGCTCAGTTGATGGATAAGAAAGCTGTTGTTCCGAGAGATTTGGCTCCTCCAACTGTCATTCCTGCCGATTACGATGCAAATGCTCATTGTGAGTTTCATAAGGGCGCTCCAGGTCATACCATTGAGGACTGCAGAGCTTTCAAGCACATAATTCAAGACATGATCGACAGGGATGCTATCAACTTCAATGGGAAGTCTCCAAATATCATCAACAATCCGATGCCACCAGTCAACTAGTGCCAACATCAGATCGATTCCAGTCAAGTCCATTCTCTGAAGAAGGCCATCATGCTGCCATTTAATCTTTCGTTTTCCCTATGTTTTGTCTTTGTTTGTTTTAGTACTATATGCTTTGAACAATTGCCATTCGTATTTGGTTTTCATTAATATATCGTTTATGCATGTTTTGAATTAGTTATGTCATATTCACTCATTTTTTCACTTATCACCGACACATTTATTCACTCCACTCTATTCACTGTTGTTTAGCATGATTTGAGGGAGGATGATGAAAACGAGCTACCCATACTTGCAAACTGTATGCTTTCAGACCGAATCTCGTCAATGATGTACAGGCATTACTTCAATTCCCCTAAACACTGGAGATATAAGGAGTTAATCCCTAGTAAACCACCTCGAGCCTAGAAGTAGCAGTTTCCTTCGGATATTCAAACCTTACACTCAACCTGGGGCAGGGTAGTGTTCAGTTAATTCAATTCCGCACTCGAATCAACAAGCAATGACCCATGCTATGGCAGTCACAACCTTCCCAAAAATCCAAAAATCAAAAGCCTGCTAAGTCAAGCACCTTAGAGGGGACTTAGGCAAAATCAAGGCAATCCCGATGGATCTGACAAGCAAAGTCAATCCATGCAAAAGTTAGGGATCAAAACAAAAGCAAAAGAGGACCCCGAAATCCTCAACAAAAACAAATAATATTTAGTGGCCATCCAAATCAAAAGGGGCACTGACATCCATCAAAAAAACCAAAATAAGGTGACTGCCACGACGAGAAAACCTTGAATCATCAAGTCTACACCATTAAGACAAGTGTAGAATTAACTGAGCGTAGGACTGGAGATCATTAAGAAGAAGGGGTGAGTATGAATCATACTTTGAGCCTAGCATCCTTTGTTTCATAACCGTGAACCAGACCACGTTACAACCCTCGAAAGACCTAATTGAGGCGAGGTTTATTCTGAAAGCATACTATTGCAAGGTTGCGTAACCTGACTCCTCACATGATTGTTAATCATCAACATTGGTCATTATTCTTGTAATATCTTTTCGCACTAATCAAAATCAGCACAACATCTGGGCTAATGCCCATTCGTTTCTCACTGTCACGACACTTCAATAAAAGACAGTTTTTCAAATCTTGCATCGAACTTTGCATTAATTATTACCATTTGTGAATGTACAATTTTATTTGCAAATCAGTGTTAGGTATTCAAAGACACTCCAGCAAGGGGAAATCGAGGAGGAACTTGACTTTCACTAGCGTACACGAGGCAAGATTATTTCAAAACCCACAGGCTGGGGCAAACCATTCAACAGCTCGATCTGGGGCATACCATTGCCAAGTTCCGACTGGGGCAAGACCAGGTCGTCCTAACCATCAAGCAGAGTGGCAACCTTCTCTGAAGGAAATTCACGACAAACCACCAAGTACCCAGACTCGGGGCATCCAGAGCATCATCTTCTGCTTCAATCGTGACGTCTTCAACGAACAGCGTGTCGAGGAAGTCAATCCCTCCCACCACCCGAAGTCCAATCCGCATTGGCAACTATCCAAAGTCCACCACGCTGGCGTCTCCACCTACATTTCCAAATTACCCGTCTACAATCATATGCATCATACGCATCGCATTCAACCTCATAAGCATCTTACATCATATGCATACCAATCATATCATACTTCCACCTCCACGCGTCAGCATTTGCATTTGCATTTCCATTCGTTATGGAACATCATTATCATCCAACATTCATATATGCAAGTCGAGGTCCAGGATCAATCTCGAAGACTTCCAAGACTGTCATCGGCCCAGTCAGGGGCATCTTCCGCAGGATTGTGGGTTTGTCCCATGATTTTCGAGAGCTTCAAAGCAATCATCAGCCCAGTCAGGGGCAATCTTCTGCAATTGTGGGTTTCTCTCACAAGTTTCAAAACATTCAAAGCAAGATTCAGCCTAGTCAGGGGCATTCTTTTCAAGACCATGAGCGTCTCCCATGACGTATTGCAACCTTGTGGTTGATCAGATCTTCAAATCAACATTCAGCCTAGTCAAGGGCACACCATTCAAGACCGTGGGCGTTCCCTACGAAGTTTGTTCAACCTTGTGTTGGGCAAATCCTGAGACCTTAAGTGCAAGATTCAGCCCAGTCAGGGGCATCTTCAGCAAAACCGTGAGCGTTCCTCACGAAGTGGTTCAACCTTTTGTTGACCAAAATAAGACATCAAGACCAATTCAGCCTAGTCAGAGGCATCCTCTTCAGAAATTCATGGGCGTAACCATGAAGTCATTTCAGCAAAACTATAATCTCCAATAGAGACGGTGGGCGTACCCTGTTGATTCATTTCAATTCAATCTTCCTCTTGGGGGTTTCCCATTGAGTTGTACCCAGCAAGTGTGACCGTTGTCAATTGCCTTACTATCATCCTTTTGGTGATAGTTGAACTTCATCAGTTCAACCTAGCCTACATCCTTTTGGTGTTGGTAAACTTCAATTTTGTGTCGTCCTATCATCCTTTTGGTGATAGCAACCTGTATGTGTGTTTTGCCCTATCATCCTTTTGGTGGTAGTGGCCGGTGTGAGTTTCGCTCCGTCATCCTTTTGATGGTGGGTCTGGAATTTCGTCGATGTCAGATTGTGCGATTGTGTTTGCCCTATCATCCTTTTGATGGTAGTGGCCGGTGTGAGTTTCTCTCCGTCATCCTTTTGGTGGTGGGTCTGGCATTTCGTCGATGTCAGATTGTGCGATTGTGTTTGCCCTATCATTCTTTTGATGGTAGTGGCCGGTGTGAGTTTCACTCCGTCATCCTTTTGGTGGGGGGTCTGTCACTTGGATTGGTGACAGATTGTGCGATAGTGTTTGCCCTATCATCCTTTTGGTGGTAGTGGCCGGTGTGAGTTTCGCTCCGTCATCCTTTTGGTGGGGGGTCTGTCACTTGAATTGGTGTCAGATTGTGCGATGTTTGTTTGTGTTTCGCTCCGTCATCCTTTTGGTGGGGGGTCTATCATAGTCATTAACGATAGATTGTGCGATGTTTGTTTGTGTTTCGCTCCGTCATCCTTTTGGTGGGGGGTCTATCGTAGTCATTAACGATAGATTGTGCGATGTTTATTTGTGTTTCGCTCCGTCATCCTTTTGGTGGGGGGTCTATCGTAGTCATTAATGATAGATTGTGCGATGTTTGTTTGTGTTTCGCTCCGTCATCCTTTTGGTGGGGGGTCTATCGTAGTCATTAATGATAGATTGTGCGATGTTTGTTTGTGTTTCGCTCCGTCATCCTTTTGGTGGGGGGTCTATCATAGTCATTAATGATAGATTGTGCGATGTTTGTTTGTGTTTCGCTCCGTCATCCTTTTGGTGGGGGGTCTATCGTAGTCATTAGCGATAGATTGTGCGATGTTTGTTTGTGTTTCGCTCCGTCATCCTTTTGGTGGGGGGTCTATCATAGTCATTAATGATAGATTGTGCGATATTGTTTGTGTTTCGCTCCGTCATCCTTTTGGTGGGGGGTCTATCGTAGTCATTAACGATAGATTGTGCGATGTTTGTTTGTGTTTCGCTCCGTCATCCTTTTGGTGGGGGGTCTATCATAGTCATTAATGATAGATTGTGCGATAGTTTGTTTGTGTTTCGCTCCGTCATCCTTTTGGTGGGGGGTCTACCGTAGTCATTAACGATAGGTTGTGCGATGTTTGTTTGTGTTTCGCTCCGTCATCCTTTTGGTGGAGGGTCTGGCATTTCGTCGATGTCAGATTGTGCGATTGTGTTTGTCCTATCATCCTTTTGGTGGTAGTGGCCGGTGTGAGTTTCGCTCCATCATCCTTTTGGTGAGGGGTCTATCATAGTCATTAATGATAGATTGTGCGATAGTTTATTTGTGTTTCGCTCCGTCATCCTTTTGGTTGGGGGTCTATCATAGTCATTAATGATAGATTGTGCGATAGTTTGTTTTCGCTCCGTCATCCTTTTGGTGGGGGGTCTATCATTGTCATTAATGATAGATTGTGCAAATATTGTTTTGTGTGAGTTTTGCTCCGTCATCCTTTTGGTGGGGGGTCTATCATAGTCATTAATGATAGATTGTGCGATAGTTTGTTTGTGTTTCGCTCCGTCATCCTTTTGGTGGGGGGTCTATCATAGTCATTAATGATAGATTGTGCGATAGTTTATTTGTGTTTCGCTCCGGCATCCTTTTGGTGGGGGGTCTATCATAGTCATTAATGATAGATTGCGCGATAGTTTGTTTGTGTTTCGCTCCGTCATCCTTTTGGTGGGGGGTCTGTCATAGTCATTAATGTCAGATTGTGCGATGGTGCTTGCTCTACCATCCTTTTGGTGGTAGTAGCTGTGTGTGTTTCATCCCATCATCCTTTTGGTGATGACTTTTTCCAGTTATTTACAGTTGACTCAGAGGTTTATATTTATCCAGTATTTTAATTCCCAAGCATTTCTTTTCTTTTCGGACAAATTCAGGGTCTTCTTCATATCTAATTGACTTCTACCTCGGGAAAATGAACGCTGCAGCAAATTCATTTCCCTAGGTTTAAGCCAATTAGATAGGGGCATCTGTCATACCCTAAATTTGTCCTACTCATTTTTTTTTAATTATTTTTGCATTTTTTGATTGCTTTTTAAATTTTGCATCTTTTGCGTAATTTCACGTCAATTAGGCATGTGCCCACTCATAATTGGACGATTTTTTGAATCTCTGGTATTTTGCCCAATAAGAGCGTGACATGTGGTCTAAAGACGTTTTTGTGTGAATATTATTTCTTTTTATTTATTTATTTATTATTTATTTTTTCTAAATTTTTTTTTCTTTTAAGAATATTAGTAATAATATGGTTCAATATAGTGGATATATTTGTTTTGTTAATTATATTAATTAACAATAATATTGTTTATATTGTATAATTTTATAGTTTAGTTTTTAAGTTAAAATTGTTTGTTTTAATTAATTGAAAAAAGAAGGAAACAGTTGGAAGGCTGAATTGAGGCTGAATTGGGCCCATTGCTTGCAGCCCGGTAAAATGGTGAAAGAGGAAATGTAGGGTTTAGAGGAGAATAAAAGGGGCATAGAAGAACTTTAGAAAGGGCACTGTTCATGATCATCAAAAACGGCCGCAGCCACCCCAACTCAAAACCATAGCCGCATCATCTCCTTTCTTCAACCATCACCATACGAAACCCTCATCAATGCCATCACCATACGAAACCCTCATCAATGCCATCACCGCATCACCATTTTCACCTCCGCCTTCGCAACCTTAGACCACCACTATCTTCGACGCAATCACTTCACCGACGCCGCCTTTTCAACTTAAACTTGATGCAAAATTGCACAGAAATATTAATGATACTACTCTTGCATACTCAAATTGACGGAAACTAGATTCGAATAAACGTTTCAGAGTTTACGGAATCATCTCGTTTCATCTACGGCCGAAGTAATAAAGGCATCACGTTTGGTTTTATCAGCTCAACAGCGACGAAGAGGTAGCCGCGAGATCCATAGCATCTCAACAACGTCATACCTTTGCATAATCACGACGTAACGATAAACCTCGAGTCATCTCATTGGTGTCGATTGATGCTTCTGGTGAATGTTTTTACTTCGGTACCATCGTTTTCACTGCAGTTTTTTTTTCAGTTAACATTTGATCCAAACCATTAAGTTTTTCCATTATGATACTTGTTTTAAAAGCTGTATTGAACTCGTATTTATGCTGTTGAAATTATGTTTTTCATTTCCAGTTTATTAAAATTGATTAGTTGTAAGAACTGTTGAGGTTGGTTCGGACGCGGTTTCGTTCTCATCTTCGATTCTGTTTGTTTTTTTTGATTGAGTTTTCATTTGTATAGTACTGATGAAGTCTAGTATTAATTCTATTTCATGTTTTTCTCTGCATCATTTCGGTTTAGTTGTTGATGTTTGGTGAACTGTGATTAATGTGTGACGTATATGAGATTCGGTAACGATTCAAAATCAAAAGTTAATTGTATATTGTTTGTCATTTGGATTATCGTGTCGATTATGTATTCTTGCTGTTTCGGTTATCTTTGCGGAAATGTTGTTCATTCGCCTTCTGTTATGAAATTGTTATTGATCATGTTGTATTTGCTTATTTTGGTTTAAATATAATGCTGCTTCTTTTCAATGATGATAAATTTTCAATTTAAGCATTTTGTATATATTGTTATGTTGTTGTTGCTTTGTATAGAATATGCTTTGTATATATTGTTATGTTGTCATTATTGTTCATATTTTTCTTTATGTGTGTGGATGGGATTTTGAAAGCTTGGATAGGCTTCTGTTTTTTTCTCTTCCTTATGCTTCATCTAAGACCAAGTCTAAATTAGTGTGTTCATCTTAAATTTTTCTAAAGCATGATAATGATGATAGTACTGCATTTTGCTTCCAAATAAATTCCTCTTTTACTAGCATATATTATTAATATTAATAAAGTTTCAAAGAGAAGTTTTTTTTAGTCATGGAATTATCGAGATTGGCCTAATTCTTCTCCTTTTATTTCACTAATTATTCTCCATTTTTTTTATAAAAAAAAACATTTTTTTCAATTAAACTTTCAAGCAAATCAGATAACTTTTTCTAAACAATTTTAGACTATTCTTTAATAATATTTGTCAAGCCCAATATTTATATTTTTTAAATAAATAAAACTTACTTTCTATTTTATTAAATAGTTTGTTTTACTACATATCCAGAATATTTTTTTCAAAAAAATAGAACCTTAGATTATTTTCAAATTTATTCCAAAATTCGGTTAACTATTTTTCTTAGTCCTAAATTCATTTTTCAATATACAAACAATTTTCTTAAATTAAATCACTTTCAAAATTTGACTATGTTTCTTGATCCTATATATATATATATATATATATATATATATATATATATATATATATATATATATATATATATATATATATATATATATATATATATATATATATATATATATATATATATATATATATATATATATATATATATATATATATATATATATATATATATATATATATATATATATATATATTTTTTTTTTTTTTCGAAGCTAAAATTATTATTCAATCAAATCACGAAAAAAACTAAATCCTTGAAGTCTAGCACTTTTTGGATTTTTAGACAATCATTATTGAGGTGTACACCTTAAATAATGTATTGTTCGACTTTTTGTTTTTTAAAATATACTTTTTTTTTTAACAAAGAAGTATCATAGGAATCTAGCATTCTGTGTGATATTTCCGTTGTTCACTCAAACTTTTTTTTTTCCAAATAAAAATGGTGTTATTGGAATCTAGCATCTCGATAATACTCCGATTATTTGGTTGTGAGGCCGACGTCTTATTTATCAAATAATTATCATTTCTCTTAAATTATTTTTTCAAAGTCAATTTCGTATTCTTCTCACACATTTATAAATCATTTTCATACCCCATTTCGCTTCAAATCATTTTCAAAATATTTCCTCGATCAAATTCCAAAAGAAGGGGATTCTTGGAATCTAGCATTCCTTGGATCTTCGAGTGAATAATTCTTGAGGCACGCTCTTGAGTTGTTATTCGCTCAATCTTTTGATTTTCTCAAACACTTTTCTCAACATCTTTTTCGATTAAAACTCCGAAAGAAGGAGTTTCTTGGAATCTAGCATTCCTTGAATTTTCGAGTGAATAGTTCTCGAGGCACGCCCTTTGAGTTGTTATCCACTCAACCTTTCGACTTTTTTCAAACTCAATCATTTTCCAATGTTCTCCCAAGTTGAGTGCTCGTCCGCATTCGCACCCATCGACATTCGCACACACATTCACAATTCACCGTGGTTTCGATATTTGGGGCACCCTTAGGGACTAATATCGCTTCTCACGTTTTAACCCTTGACACGCCGTCAAGTCGGTTTCATTTTATCAAATCCTCGACTCGTCGTCGAGCCACTTCAAAACAACTTCCTTTTTGCCTCACATTCCATTTTCGATTCAATCTTTTCACAAACTTTTTTAAACTTACGAAAGAGGGATATTCTTAGAATCTAGCATTCTTTGGATACTCGAATGAGTAGCTCTCAAGGCGCGCTCTTGAGTTATTATTAGTTCATTCTTTCGATTTCAAAACATCCAACTCCTTTCAACCTAATCTCCGAAAGAACTGAGTTCTTGGGGTCTCACATTCCTTGAACTCTTGAGTGACAAGCTCTCGAGACACGCTCTTGGGTTGCTTGTCAGTCACTCTTTTGTTTCAAACTCAACTTCCAACCCATTCAACCTCATCTTTTCGTGGTCGTTACCACGAACTACGATTGCTCTGATTCTTCATTCTCGTTCGAATGTAAGATACGTAGGCACAAGATTGCGATGATCTTGGCGAGCTGCCTTCTACCCATTTCTCCCATTTCTCCGTCTTCTTTTCGTGGTTGTTACCACGAACTACGGACGCTCTGATTCTTTATTCATTCTTGAATATAAGATACGTAGGCACAAGATTGCGATGATCTTGGCGAGCACACTCCTATCTTCCTCCATTATTTCGTCCACTCCCTATCCTTTTCCCGTAGCCGAACTACGACGCTCTGATTTCTCATTCTCGTCCGAATGAGCATACGTAGGCACAAGGGCCCCAATCCTTGGCGAGCACCCTATCCTCTAACCACCCATCTCTCCTTTGCGTCTTTAACCTTTTACCCTACCAATTCTACCTTTAATAACGAGAGGAAAGCAAGTAAACCTAAACGACACTCTCCACAAAATACCTTAAGAGGTTTCCGTTGAGTACAACGGACGTGAGGGGTGCTAATACCTTCCCCTCGCGTAACCGACTCCCGAACCCGAAACTTGGTTGCGACAACCCTGTTCCTATCCTTTCGTTTTAAGAGATTTTCTTGATATTTTCCTCTCCCGTTTATTTGGGAAAAATAAAGTTCGGTGGCGACTCTGTCGAACCGCATTTCCGCGCCTTTCGCGTGAGGGTCGCGTTCTCCGAAATGTCTCTGTGATTTTTCGAGGTGCGACACGGCCCCATGACGCCCAACAAGTCTTGGGGGAAACTGTTATGGGGCGTCAAAATGCCCAAATCACAAAGGCCTAAATCAACTCAAGTCCACTCCACATGATCCATGGTATAAAAATCATGATCACGAAATGCAAAATACACTTTTTTATCTCTATTTTTAATTACAATCACCTTGAGTCTTGAACTGAGTTAGGCGTCGAAGTGCTAACCTTGTAGGTCCACCCCCACATCACCGTGCTCTAATAAACACTACCGGTTCAGGATTCTTTACCACTTACTTTAACTATTTTTGTTTCCAAGATGGAACAAGTATACAACTTCAATATGTTCTGTATATGGAGCATGCATGAATTGACTAACAACACTAACTAATAAATGAATTTCATGATGATTATGAGTTAGATATATCAGTTTTACAACTAACCAATAATATCTTCTAGTGTCTATTAGGGTGTCTCCCTTCTCCCAAAGCTTGGTATTTAGGTCCATAGGAGTGTTAACAAGGTTCAACCATTCATACTCGTTTCTTGTAGGATATCAAGTGATGACTTTTAGACAAGTGTGCCAATAGTGTTGTAGTAATAAAAGATTGAATCTATAGGGACTGTATTCGAACAAGACAATAATTATGCATTGTAAAAGAAAATAGTAAATACGGAAAGGGGGTTTCGGGTTTCAGAGCGAAAAACAAAATAAGAGTTTTAAACAAAAATACTAAGATAGTTAGGTTGTGTATCGAATCCCCTTATCCTCTCTTGTTGATGTATGATTCCTTGTATGAATGATCATATCCTCATAATCTCATGATGAATTAACAAAACCGTTATAACCGACTCCTCATGAAATAAATCACTAATCACTACTTGGAGCTTCCTATTCTTAGTCCACTAGCGTAAGCAAGATTATGCGATGTACATAACGTTAATTCCCTGTGCCACTACTCGGGGTATCCTACCCTTTTTCAACCAGCGTAAGTAGAACAATTGCCCTACGTCAACCACATATCCTAAGGGTCAGTAATCCATATGTGTCCAATATTAGATTAACAAAGTATCTCTAATAAAAGACATTAAGAACACTAAGCAACTGAATAAAATTATAATTCAAAGCATTCATACAAAGTTAAACCAACATATAATCGAACAATATTGAATAAGGTTCATCATAACACAACCTAACTTAAAGGAGCTTATCTACTTATAATTCAGATAACAATACCATAATTGATAGATGAAAATAACATATGAATTCCCTTGAATTAATAGCCTCCAATGGCTTCAAATGCCTTAAAAATGTCCCTTGATGCTCTCAAAATCATGCTTTGCTCTCTAACTTCCGTAACCCTTGTCTAAATGCTGAAAATCTCCTTAAAAAGAGCTCATAATGCGTAAAAAAAAGCCTAGAAAAAGTGCCCATCACACACATTATAGATGTATTGCGTGCAATGTAACATATACATCCATATCACGTGCGCGGCGCTGCATTATGGTACGTGTGATTATTCCAGTAGCTGCACCAAAAAACACCATTTTCACTAGAATTTTCACTAAGTCCCATTCTTCCATACTTAGAAAATTTTCACTCAATCTTGAGTCTTTCTTCTTCCTTTTGGCTCCTCTTTCACTTGTTTTCTTTGATTCTTCATCTATTTTAATGCAATGACAGACTTTCATCACAACTCCAAACTTGAATCGTTACTTGTCCTCAAGTAACTCACCTGTAACTGCATATTTCAATAGACAATAAGTTGTAGAATAACATTTGATTATCACCATATATATTTTTTGTTACCTGACAATTGTTCCAGCTTCAAACTTCCATCTAGAAAATTTTGAAAACGTCCTCAAATGTTGACGAGTACCCAACCTATCTCTCGACCCACTTTACTCACTCAATGGATGAGGTTATCTCTTGATTAACATGCAAAATAAATTATACTTAGCATGATCATGTTCTAATATAGTTCATAATAGAGATCATAACACACACATTAGAGGTCTTTTTAGGTTGTAATTTGGCTTATGTTCGGGTAGGATATTTTAGGAAATTAGGTTTAAACCTTTGAAGCTATGTGTCTAGTTTTCCATTTATTATCATAACCCTTTGTTCCTTCTTAACGTTACTAGAGATTTGGTCCTTCTTTATGTTTTTTCTCTTTCTTTTCTTTGAAGAACTTCTTTTTCCACTTCTTATACAGTGAAATGGCCTGTTGAACTTCATATGTGACCTATACCATGATTCTTGATGTTGTAACCTCTTGAATATGTTTATCATGCTTCATTCTACTTTTTTACGTATCTTGTTAGAACCAAAACATGTTTAGGGTTGTTTCTTGCCTTGGTGAATGCTTGAATGTGAATGGTATACCTTGAACTTCTGTGTGATTCATAACATGATTCTTGATGTTGTAACCTCTTGAATATGTTTTTCACGCCTCATTCTACTTGTTTATGTGTCTTGTCAGAACCATAACATGCTATGGTTTGATTGTTAACTTGGTTGTTACCATGAAACTTGCTTACTTTTCCCCATGAAGTCATGAACAAATACTTGAATTATTATAACATTTCTTGTGTTTTTTCTTGTTTGATTGTTATCAATACATGTTTAGATGGTATTATGTTGTTACATTTGATCTCATTTGATCCTTATAACATGCTTGCTTCAAGTTGTAACTTGTTTGCATCAATCTTGACTGAATGTTATAGATGAACTTGTTGTCGTTACACTTGTATGGATGGTTGTTACCTCTATGTCTTTATGTTGATCTTGACTATTGTTCATATGCTGTTACATGTTCTTGCTTATTTCTTTAACTTTTTTAAGCCTTCCCCAAGTGATGGAACTTGTTAGTTCTCATCCAGTTGCCTCATCTTTATCCTGTTCCAAAGGAAAGTTTCTCCATTGACCCCCAGGGTCATGGATAACTCATTGCCCTCCCTTTGAATTTGTTAAGTCATCTTGAACCCTAGTTTAGTTAAGTTAGAACCTACTAGCCATTAGACTTTGCTTAAGTCTAAATGACCCACCTTTACTAGGAGTGTTCTTCAACTAGAACCCTAGGTTAGAGTTTGTCAACTTTATGTAAGGATCATTATCATGATTACTTACTCCCCTCCTGGCTTTTGTCAAAGTCAATCCCCTCGAGTGTACAACTTAGAATAGAGAGTTTTGTTAATCTCTATACAAGCATTGTTATGTTTGTTCCCCTTTGAACCTTGATCATAATTAAGTGTTCATCCACCCTCAGTGAGAAGAACTACGGTTGCTCTGATTCTATCCTAGTTAGGATACGTAGGCAGAAGATGCGATATCTTTGCAAGCAAACTTAGAAACTATTCTTAGGTCTTTACCTAGAACAAAACCCCAACCTTGATCCCAAACCATAGCAAGTAGTATAGCATACAAACATACAAAAGGTTCCTGTAGAGTCCTACAGATATTTAGGATGTGAAATATCTACCCTAAGCATAACCAACCCCCGATCCCCGAATCTTTAAGCATTGTTGTTACATCGCGTAAAAGGTCTTTCTTTCTTTAACCTTTCCTTTGGATAAATTAAAGTCCAATTGTGAATTTAACGGATCAAAGATTCAAGTTAATCAATAGCTTGACATCCGATTCTCACCGCAACACCCCTCTAATACCAAGAAGAGGTACGTTAGAAAAAGAACCACAACTATCAATGATAACTCCTTTGTCGTAAACTGGATCATACTAATGTACATCAGTGTGAGTGAGAGGCATGGGCCTTTGAGACCATCGAAGCTTGTTTAGAATTTCTTTGAAAAGCTCAGTTCGAGGTAAGTACGAAATAAACCACTTATAAAGTAGAGGAGCACAACACAGAATGGTCCCACATCCCTTAAGGGTACTATGATGAATAGAGTGATAAGTGTCACCAAGCAATGTAGGCACAAGGTTTCCACTTAGGAAAATCCGAATGGCATTGACGTCTGCAAAGTCTTCAACATTAGGGAACAAAACTAACCCATAAATAAGTAGCGCAAGGGTATCTTCAAAGGCATCCAAACTGTTCATCTTAGCCAAGAAGAAAGCTTTCTCTATTAGGAATTTTAAGGGCAAGCCTTTGATCCCTCCCTTAGTAGTAAGGTTATCTTTGACTTCAGACATCTCTAAGTGAATGGCATCTGCAATATCCTTAGGTGATGGAATCTTCTCTAAACCACTGAAAAGCTCCTTATCCAATATCGGTAGGCCAACCCAATAAGAATACTCTTCCAAAGTTGGGACTAACTGATAGTCGGGGAAAGTAAAGCAATGATAGAGGGGGTCATAAAATTGCACCAGAGTATCGAGAACTCCCTCTTCCATCCTGGCCTTGACAATGCTCAACAGTCTTCCATGGCGTTTTCTAAAATCATCAGGAGATGTCACCAAGACTCCTAACTTTCTCAATTCTGTCAACTCGAGTTTCTTGAAATTGAACTTCTTAGTGTTCCTCTTCCCAATATCCATGATACCTAAGATTTTTGCAAAGGAAAAACAACTGAGTTCCTCGAAACCAAATCATGACGATGTATGTGAGGATGGAATGCAATGCATAAACACACGTATACACATACTCACATATTCACACATATGTACATGCAAACAAACAAGGGCCTAGGTCTGAAGATCACGAGCATGTAGTCATGGTCTAACCATCCCAACAAATGTGTACTATGGGTATGTTCTTGCGTGACAGGTTTTAACAAGTTCCCAGAGTCATCGATAAATCTTTCAGATATTATCAGCTTACACGCTACTCGTGGGCTAAAAATATTCTCAAGATAAACTCGTCTGAGTGTAGTATCGCATGACAACCATCACAGGTCTACACCTGGATAATCAGTGCACTATGTCCTAAAAGGTAAAGAAGGGTGAAGGGTAACTAAAGGTCCTTAGCTTCATGGACTCCCAGGTCGGAAAACGTAATGCCAATACGACTACTCGTATTAGACATCAGTAATCCCAAAGGGGCCTCCACTGAGCTTGGTTATCATATGCTAGACATGTTAGGACTACTCCCAACAACTAACTATTGATTATACTGCAATCCTATCATAGGTGTACTCTCAAGTCCGGGTTAGGACTTATCTCACCACTCAAGGTAACAACCCTACATACAGAAAACCCAAACACAAATAGATATATACAGATATTCACAAATATACAGATATACAAGCAAGCTAACATATAAAAAACACAAATACAAACAAGGTGGGCTTAACCCTCTTAAGGGAGATTGTCCCCAATGAAGTCGTCATTTCTGTTATGGTGAGAATCAGATATCAAGCTATTGAATTAACTTGAATCATAAATCATGAAGTTCACCACCGAGCTTTGATTTATCCAAAGGAAAGGGTAAAGATCAAAAGAAAACCCTAAGTGCGCTATGTAACAAAAAATCTAGAGATCTAAGGTTCGGGGGTTGGTTATACCTAGGGAAGGTGTTAGCATCCTAAATATCTGTAGTACTCTACATGAGCCTCTTGTTAGTATTTGTGTTATACTAAAGTTTGCTTGCTAAGATAAAATGCTAAGGTAAAGACCTAGGGTATATACACTATGTAATTTTGCCAAGACATCGCCTCTCATGCCTACGTATCCTGACTAGGATGGAATCAGAGCAACTGTAGTTCACCTAAATAGGTGTGAAGAACTCTTGACTATGGTCAAAGGTTCCAAAGGGGAGTAAGTATTCATAACTATGATACTTAAATAGAGTTAAGAAACTTTCTAAGTCTAAGTTGAAAGACCTAACTAAGGATTGACTTTAACAAAAGTCAAGGAAGAAGTGAGTACATATGACAATGGTACACACGTAGAGTTAACTAACTCTAATCTTAAATCTAAGTTGCAAGAACAATTGGCTCTGACAAGGCCAAGAAGGGAAGGTGAGTACTCCTAACAAAGGTACTAGAATAGGATTAACAAACCCTAACCTAAGACTAGGTTAAAGAGGGAAGATGGCTATGACAAGGCCAGGGATGTGATTCTAACAAAGTCTTATAGTGAGGAGGAAGTTGACTAAGTTATCCTAACTACGACTTACAAGTCAAACCGTATAACCCTTTCCTTTGGAATCAGGCAACAAACAAGTCAACAAAGGAGTATATGGATAAGCCTTAAGCAAAGAGGTAACGTCATGAACAAATAATGCACGCAAGATATCACAATGACATGGTCAAAATGAAAATAAATATAAAAAAATCGTAAATATTTAAATTCTAACCAAAAAATAAAATTTAAAGAATTTATTTAAAAAAATTAATTAAGAAAAATACCTTTTTTTTTATAGTTTTTGATATTCCAATAAATAAACTAATAGGAGAATATGCTTCTAAATATATAAAATAATAATAATAATAATAATAATAATAATAATAATAATAATAATAATAATAATAATAATAATAATAATAATAATAATCGAAAACTAAATATTAAGACAAATAAATAAAAGAAAAGAAAATGAAGGCTTAACAAAGAACACACAATTAGCAGTGGTGCAAATAGCGAAACTGGTAGGTTCATTACAACAATGGGCCGCAGGTTTGAAAAATGGAAGCCAGTATGATCGAGTCATGTAATAAGCCCGTTTTGGTTTCAGACAAAACCTAAAGAAGATAATGGAAGGGTGAAGTGGCTGGATAAACAAAAGGAAAGGGAACCATGTACGCATATTCAGAAAGAAAGAAGGGCAACCTCTCCAAACCCTTAACAAAGATGGTTGAGGCAACATAATCTTTCTTCTGTGTTTGTGAACGATAAGAAACTGTTTTTGAATTTTTTTCCCATCCCTACTGTTTCCCTCTGTTCCCATTTTATGGTCATCCCAACCTGTTTTCTAAGCTTCCCAATATCAAGAAATTTGCTGCTGTTGTTTTTGTGAAGTTATTTTCATGGCAACAATATGGTCTGGATGTGGCAATGTTTCGTGTTGGTGCATATGCTGTAGGTTATACTCATCAAAATTTTTAGGCATAGTGTACTGTGGCATTTCAGAAGTAAGGAATTTTTTGTCTTCAAGTATATGGCTTGTACTAGAATTGGAGAAAAATGTGCTTGGAGGTCGTATGGTTTTCATGCTGTAAGAAATGCAGAATTTTTTTATTTTCCTTGGTACTTGGTTGTAAAAAAGAATGATGGGCTTCAAAAAGAGTTGGATTGTAATGGGCCTTTGGGATGTAAATTTTACCTTGTAATTTATAATGTGATCCTTTGATCATGTTTTTTTACACTTCATTTATTTGAAATAGATTTGCAACATACTACTTTAATCAAATATCTAAACCAATTCACCTTGAATCAATTCCATGAATAAAATCTTGAATCGACACAAAGATTGGTTTCAAGCTTTGAACAGATAAAAACTTTGAAATCACAAAGAAATCCTCTGAACTTTCCTTTTGGATCATGTCATGCTTGAACTAATTCTAAAGATTACACTTGAAGCTAAGTTGAATTCTTCTTAAAGATCCATTTTGAAATGAATTGGAAACTTGAATTAATTTTTGAAGAATAACATCACCACAATGCACCTATCTTGAGATGATCTTGAGTTGAATGGTAGTATTGAATTCTTTCTTGAATCCATCATGAGGACACGAAGCACATGACCAGGTCTTGCAAGTAACTTGATACACATCAACTGTTTCGACTTTTAATGACTCAACAACCTGATGACTTAAACCTGACACAAATACCTAATTTGACGACCTTCGAATGTCAAGCACTGCTTTATGTCACGTTCAACTTTAGAATGGAACAAATTCCTCTTTCTCAACCAAGATCAAGTCACATCCAATTTGAAACTGAAAATTGCCTACACGTCGAACCTACTGCCCTCAAGAGAAACACAAACTGAACGACACTTGCCCATCTTAAATGTAAAGGGTGAGAAGCTCTAATATTTGTGTCCTAAATGCATACTGACGAAATAATGACTTGATGAAAACTGAAACCTTAATTTAGAATTTTTTCCATAGCCTGATAACCTGAAACTAAAACAAACCACTTGTTCGATCAAGATTTGGTCAAACTTCCATTGAATCTCAAACCAACATTGTGCACAGACCCTTGACCTGATAACCTTTTCCTGATCCTTGATTCAGTCCTACAAGACCCGAGCCTCGAAGAATTTGTGATGAAACCATGTTGCGCTGAATAATTGAAGAAGGGAGGTTTTCCGAGAGTATGAGAACTTTCTTGGTTGAGGATCTATCCAGAATTTGATTAATCAGTGCTCTTAGCTTCTTGACCTAAACCTTAATTTTACAAAAGAAACAAAACCACAAAACTTAATAGTTTGGTTAGGGATGTAAGGATGATTGACCTAGAATTCTCATGTGAATGATGGTGACATCTAAGGGGTAAAATTTGGGGTATGACACCGAACATCCTGGAAAAACTCCTTTCAACAATCTGTCCTTCACAGAACTTAAAGGTGTCTTCATCTCCTCAACATCCATTATCAAATTTAATCTTTCCCCTTCCATTACAACATTCATCCTAGCAACCCCATGATTTGGAATTGGTTTCTGGTACACATTTGGGACTTCATTGGTGAAATTGATGGCCTTCGAATCAAGAAAATCTTGGACTTTGTGCTTGAATGCCTTGCAGTTGTCAATGACCTTATTGATTCAAAAGCGATTAACTTCACCAGAAACACTCCAAATATCAAAATAAATCTGATGTCGTCTCATCATCACTCTATAAATATGATTGAGAGCTCTAGAGGGATTCGATTAATTTCGAACATTGATAAACTAAAGACACCCCTCTCCATTGTTAAAGACTAGCTCCTGTTGAAAAATATTTATCCTGGTTGTCCAGCTGATTGTCACATTTGTGCGAGTAAATCTCAAGAATGCACTGAACTGAAGAAAGGAGTCCAATGTTTGATCGATTAGGGCATATTAATGGCAGAACAAATTTCGAAGACTGGAGAAGTTGCCACTCTTGATATTCCTTTTGAGGCGTTGGAAATACCATATGATGATGAAAGTGAATCATGGAACCCTTCCAATAATTTGAATCGTATTCCGCTAACATTTCCTTGTAATGAAGAAGATTGGAATAATGTGTATGGACAGACTCGTATCCCTCTACAAATCCCTTATGACGAATCATATGTGCGTCCTTGTGATCAAGATGGAAAGCCTCTAAGTATACCTTATGATCCGATTGAGGTACCTATGTCTCCACCCTTGATGAACCAACTCGTCATCTCAACTCCAGCTCCATTTCCTTACGAGAGCACAAACGTTGTTCCTTGGTTATATGACGAGGCTGTTTTTCTTAACGGGCAGAAGATTGGAGAGGAAGATATTCTAGAGGAAAAGAAGACTGTGGAAAATATTATGAGAACTAGTGGCATCACCAGAAGCGATAGGATTTTTACACCAACAACATCACCTGTCAACAATAATGGTAATACTAACAAAGACACTGGGAAACAAGGCACCATTGAACATAGGCATTCCTCCAAATAGAAGGTTGTCTCTAATGATGAAGCAAAAGAGTTTTTAAGGATCATACAAAAAATAGATTACAAAGTGATTGACCAGCTCAATCAAACTCCTTCAAAAATCTCCATGCTGTCATTGTTGATGTGTTCGAAGGCCCACCAGGAGGCACTATTAAAATTCTTGAAAGCCGCTCATGTGCCTCAAGAAATATTGGTGGTACAGCTTGAGGAAGTGGTAGGGAACATAGCTTCAGGTCATATTCTGAGCTTCAATGATAGTGAATTACTCCCTGAGGGTAAACATCATAACAAGGCCTTGCACATCTCCATGGAATGTGTAGATGTTGTGTTATCTCGAGTTCTAGTCGATACTGGGTCGTCGCTGAATGTATTACCTAAAAGCTCGTTGTGTAAGCTGTCAATTAAAGGGCTTGTGATGAAGCCAAGTCAGACTATTGTGAAGGCTTTTGATGGAGCCAGGAGATCTGTAATTGGTGAGGTTGATCTCCCAATTAAGATTGGGCCATATACTTTCCTTATTACATTTTTTATAATGGACATCTATCCCGTCTACAATTGCCTTCTTGGCCGCCCGTGGATCCATTTAGATGGTGCTGTAACATTGAGCCTTCACCAAAGGCTCAAGTTCATGATTAACAACCAGATGGTTATCATTGAAGGTGAAGAAGATGTTCTCGTGAGCCATCTTTCTTCTTTCCTCTATGTTGAGGTAGGGGATGAAGTGCACGAGACTCCGTTCCAAGCCTTTGAAGTGATCAACATTGAAATGATTCATGAGAAGCCTGTGTCTTCAATCGTAACCTGGAAAGACGCAAAGACAGTCATAGAAGAAGGTCACCCTCGAGGATGAGGTAGGGTGTTGGAGTTGCCTGTCAACAAGAATGGAGCTGGTCTGGGTTATAAACAGAAAAGTCCATTAGTTTTTACTAGTGGAGGTCATCTCGATGATGGTCAAGTCACATTTCTGGAAGCTGAAGATGGTGGGCATGAAGAACTGTGTATGGTGTATCCCAGAGCACCCAATCAAACATTGAACAACTGGAGTATCATTGAAATTCCCGAAGTTATTCTAGTAGACGAGTAAATTCCCTGTTTTTTTTTCTTCTGTTTTTCCCAAAAAATCCTAAGCTCTGCCCAAGGCATATGGATCATGTTGTAGGGCCTTTTTCTTTTAAAAAGCACAGACTTATCATCAATAAATGACCTTTTGCATCCATTTGCGCACCCTTTCTTTCATTTTTTTACATTTTGCACATAATTTTTTTTTAATAAAAAAAGGCAATGTTTTTGTGTTCTTATTCTTCATTTTTCTTAAAATAAAAGCATGAAATCATTCATTATGCAAATCTTCCCCTGTTCTTGTTGATAACGATTCTGCTATGGTCTGATATGACTTTGATAACCCAATTTACCACGCTGACGAGGACTGCGAGGAAGATTGTGATCTCCCAGAAGAGCTGGCTAAACTGTTAAAACAAGAGTCAAAGGTCATTTAACCGTATCAAGAAGAGGTCGAAGTCATCAACATGGGAACTAAAGAGGATGCCAAGGAGATCAAGATAGGTACCACCTTGGAAGCAGAGATGAAGACAAAGATGGTCACGTTGCTGCGAGAGTACGTGGATGTGTTCGCTTGGTCCTACAAAGACATGCCCGGTCTGGATGAAGAAATTGTGGTGCACAAGTTACCCCTCAAAGAAGATTGCCCGTTGGTGAAGCAAAAGTTAAGGAGAACGAAGCCAGAGATGTCCTTCAAGATCAAATAGGAGGTTCAGAAGCAGCTAGACGCTGGTTTTCTGGCAGTATCCAGCTACCCGCAATGGGTAGCAAATATTGTCCCAGTACCGAAGAAGGATGGGAAGGTGCGAATGTACGTTGATTACAGGGATCTCAATAGAGCAAGTCCAAAAGACGATTTTCCTCTGCCGCACATTGATATGCTAGTGGATAATACAACCCAGTTCTTTGTCTTCTCATTCATGGATGGGTTTTCTGGCTATAATCAGATCAAAATGGCGCCAGAAGATATGGAAAAGACAACTTTCATCACTCCATGGGGAACTTTCTGCTACAAGGTTATGCCGTTTGGACTTAAGAACGCAGGCACGACATATCAGCGAGCTATAGTCACTCTCTTTCATGATATGATACATAAAGAGATTGAATGCTATGTAGACGATATGATCGCAAAATCCTAGACTGAGGATGCACACCACATTCATTTGGAAAAGCTTTTTGCAAGACTGAGAAAATTCAAACTGAGATTAAATCCCAACAAATGCACTTTTGGTGTAAGATCTGGTAAGCTGCTAGGTTTTATTATGAGCCAAAAGGGGATTGAAGTCGACCCATACAAAGTCAAAGCTATCCAAGACATGCTGACGCCCAAAACTGAAAAAGAAGTCTGAGGTTTCCTTGGGAGATTGAATTACATTGCCAGATTCATATCTCATCTAACGACCACTTGTGAACCCATTTTCAAGCTACTTAGAAAAGATCAAGCAGTTGTGTGGAACAATAATTGTCATAAAGCCTTCGAGAAAATAAAAGACTATCTACAAGAACCACCGATATTGATGCCTCCAATACTCGGACAACCTCTGATCATGTACTTAACTGTGCTAAAAGGATCCATGGGATACGTGTTGGGTCAACATGATGAAATCGGTAGGAAAGAACACACAATCTACTACCTCAACAAGAAATTCAACGAGTGTGAAACGAGATACTCAATGCTTGAGAAGACATGTTGTGCATTAGCTTGGGCAACAAAGTGCTTAAGGTAATATATGCTTACCCATACAACTCTGCTGATTTCCAAGATGGACCCTGTCAAATACATATTCGAGAAGCCTGCTCTCACCGAACGAGTGGCTCGTTGGCAAATGGTACTGACAGAGTATGACATCCAGTATGTCATACAGAAGGCTATCAAAGGGAGTATGCTCTTTGACTATCTTGCCCACCAACCTGCGGACGACTATCAATCTATGTGCTTCAATTTTCATGACGAAGACGTCATGTTTGCCAGAGACTATACAACACTAGGCCCAAACGATGGACCCGAACTAGGATCGCGATGGACGCTCATGTTCGATGGTGCCGCAAATGCTAAAGGTTGTGGAATTGGGGAAATCATTACTTCCCCAATTGGATTTCATCTACCATCCACTGCCAGATTGTGCTTCAAGTGTACTAATAATATGGCCGAATATGAAGCTTGTATCTTCGGGATTGAAGCTGCTATTGATAATAGGATCAAGATTCTAGAAGTCTATGGAGATTCTGCCCTTGTTATATGCCAAATAAAAAGGGAATACAAAACACTTGATGTCAAGTTGATTTCGTACAGAGATCATGTCTTGAAACTAATCCCATACTTTGATGAGATCACTTTTTATCACATTCCCAGGGCAGAGAACCAATTGGCAGATGCTCTAGCAACATTAGCATCAATGTTCCAAGTCAAGTGGAAGAATGAGGCACCGTCCATCCGTTTAGAATACCTTGACGAACTTGCTTATTGCTTGGCAACCGATGTCGCAGAACTTAAAGTTGATGATCATCCTTGGTTCTATGATATCAAGCGGTATCTAGAAACACAGGAATATCCAGAAGGCATTACTATCACCGACAAGAAATATCTTAGGAAGCTCTCATCAAAGTTCTTCCTCAGCGGTGATGTGTTATACAAAAGGAACTATGATTCGGCTATGCTCAGATGCGTGGATAGACACGAAGCAGAGCGCGTCATAAACGAAGTGCATGAAGGGTCTCTTGGAACACACGCCAGTGGTCACACGATGGTTAAGAAGATCTTGAGGGCATGATACTACTAGATGACAATGGAAACAGACTGTTATCAGCATGTCCAAACATGTCACAAATGCTAGATCTATGCAGACAAAGTTCAATGTTCAACACTTCCTTTGAATGTATTGACTTTGACTTGGCCTTTCTCCATGTGGGGCATAGATGTAATTGGACGTATCGAGCCAACCGCCTCCAACGGACACCGTTTCATCTTAGTGACCATTAATTACTTCACCAAATGGGTGGAAGTTGTATTTTATGCCAATGTCACTAAACAGGTGGTGACTCGCTTCATTAAGAAAGAAATCATTTTCCGATATGCAGTTCTGAATAAGATTATTACTGATAATGGTTCGAACCTCAACAATAAAATGATGAAGGAGTTGTGCGAAAGCTTCAAGATCGAGCACCACAATTCGACCCAATATCGTCCAAAAATGAATGGAGCTGTTGAGGAAGCGAATAAAAACATCAAGAAGATCGTCCAGAAGATGGTAAAAACTTATAAAGACTGGCACGAGATGTTTCCATTTGCCTTGCATGGTTACCGCACTTCCACTAGGGTAACCCCGTTTTCTCTCGTGTATGGCATGGAAGCAGTGATGCCTATTAAACTGGGGATTCCTTCCCTGGGGATTTTAGCAGACGTCAAGCTAAATGAAGCTGAGTGGATACAAGCAATACTCGACCAACTTAATCTCATTTATAAGAAGCGCATGACGACCATCTTCCATGGTCAACTATACCAAAAGCGATTGAAGATGGCCTTTGAAAAGAAAGTTCGTCCACGACACATCAAAGCAGGAGATTTGGTCTTGAGGAAAATTCAGCCAACTCACATTGACCCAAGGGGCAAGTGGACACCGAAATATGAGGGTCCATACGTAGTGAAAAAGGTTTTCTCCTGCGGAGCCTTGATTCTCTCGACCATGGACGGTGATGATCTTCCATCTCCTGTGAATTCAGATGCAGTTAAAAAATATTATGCCTAAAAGATAGACCCGGTGGACCAAAAAGAAAATCCACGCAAAAATGGGCGTCCTGGTGGACCATGAAAAAAGAAAAGGTCCAGGCAAAAATTAGGGAGTAAAATAAAAAATATCCCGGTAGGCTGAAAACCCGAAAAAGGGCGGCCTAAGCAAAAGTTAGGGATTCAAAAGGCTAAACTGCATCCTGAAAAAACATGTGAACTTTCCTCCATGATCACCGAGTTCTGTCTTGGAGAGATCAATTTAATTTTTACACTCAGAAGCAAGGTATAACGGGTCTTCAGAGATATATGGGTCATAGGAAAATTGAAACTCAACAGAAACCGATTTCAACATTGTCGTTGTTATTTTTATTTTTATTTCTCTTTCAAAGCAATTACCTCTTTTAGGAATTGCCTCTATTTGTAATTTTCCCGTTTATGGAATCCTCATCAATAAAAATTACTTTCATTAAGTTTCACTTCTATTTTCTTACCATGTGTTATGCAAAATTCATTTTATTGGTGATAAGTGTTGCACATAATAGCATTGTGGTGGAAAGAAATTGAGGGGTTACTTATTCTCTTAGGGTAACCATAGGGTGACCACGACTCCGAGAAACATGCAGGAACACCGTTTGAAATCCCGAAGTGACTTGGCCAAGACAAATCATCTAGCCCAGAGAAACTGGCACCAAATTAGGAGTCCTAGCATCTCTAAAACTTGATTTCATCATGAAGAAACGATGTCGGGAAGTCGAGCTTGTTCCCCACCCAGACCAAAGCCCAATCATATTTGGCACCTTTTTGATGTGAAGGCACTTTCGGATGATACCTCTTTGTAAAACCATCTCTGACTGGTATCTCTTACCTTGCATATCTTTGTTTCCCAGCAAGCCCAACCACGCTTGGCACGACTGTCACTCCTCTCTCATATCCCCAGCATTCTGCATACATCTTGCATCATATGCATACCCTAAACCATAACATACTTCCCCAGCTCTTGCATCTCCGCGCGCCAACATTTGCATCTGCATTTCCATTCGTTATAGAACATTATTCTCATCAAGCATTAGCATACGCAAGTTGAGATCCAGGATCAATCTCGAGGTCTCCAAGACCGTATTCATCCCAGTCAGAGGCATCTTCTTCAAGACCGTGGGCGTTCCCCATGAAGTTGTTTCAACCTAAGGGTTGATCAATTTTCAAGATGATACTTATCCCAGTCAAGGGAATCTTCTTCAAGACCATGGGCGTTCCCCACGAAGTTGTTCAACCTGTTGTTGGGAAAACTCAAGAGCTTTAAATCAACCATCAATCCAATCAGGGGCATCTTCTGTAAGACTGTGGGTGTCCCCACTAAGTTGTTCAACCTTTTGTTGGGCAAATTCGAGAGTTGCAAAGCAACGTTTAGCCCAACCAGGGGCATCTCCTTCGAAGTCGCGGGTGTTCCTCACGAAGTTGTTCAACCTTTTGTTGACCAAGATCAAGAGTTTTAAAGCAAAACTCAGCCCAACCAGGGCATCTTCTTCAAAGTTCATGGGCGTTCCTCGTGAAATTATTTCAATCTTGCATGGTCAAAGCTGTGACCTCCAAGCAAGTCAGTGGGCATTCCCCGTTGATTTATCTCAATCCAATCTTCCTCTTGGGTGTCCCCCAGTGAGTTGTCTCCAGCAAACTTGACCTTTTGTTGATTGTCTTACTATCATCCTTTCGGTGATAGCTGAACCCCGTCAGTTCAACCTAGCCTGCATCCTTTTGGTGTTAGTGGCCTTCGAATTTGGGAAGTTCCTATCATCCTTTTGGTGGTAGTAACTATTGTGTGTGTTTTGCTTTGTCATCCTTTTGGTGATGGGTTTGTCATCCTTTTGGTGCCAGATTGTGTGAGTGTTGCTCTATTATCCTTTTAGTAATAAACCCCCTGCATCCTTTTGGTGTCGGGATTATGTGTGTGTCACTCCATCATCCTGTTGGTGATGGGTCTGTCATCCTTTTGGTGCCAGATTGTGCGAGTGTCGCTCTGCCATCCTTTTGGTGACAGTAGTCGGGTGTGTGTTTCGCTCTATCATCCTTTTGGTGGTGGGTTTGTCATCTTTTTAGTGCCAGATTGCGCGAGTGTTCTCTATCATCCTTTTGGTGATAGACCCCTGCATCCTTTTGGTGTTGGGATCATGTGTGTGAGTAACTGTCATCCTTTTAGTGATAGGTCTGTCATCCTTTTGGTGTCAGATTGTTTCTGTTATCATCCTTTTGGTGATAACAACCTGTGCAAGTTACTCAGTGTCTACTCGAGGGTTTACATTGATCCAGTATTCTAATTCCCAAACCCTTCCTTTCTTTTTTGGACAAATTCAGAGTCTTCTTTGTATCTAATTGTCTTCTACCTTGAAATAATGAACGTCGTAGTAATTCATCTTACTCAGTCTAAGCCAATTAGATAGGGGCATCTGTCATACCCAAAATTTGTCCTACCTATATACTTTTTCATCTGTACATATACCCACCATGTGCTATTCAGAAAATCTAAAGAAGTATGCTGCATCCGCTTGCTGTCCAAACTCAGGATTCACAATGTAAGGATAAAGGGAAGGGAGTTTCGTTTGAGGTTATCAAGAAAAAGTATGTATGTGGTATGATCGAAGTTCATCTGGTCCTGATTTAGTTTTGGTCAGGAAAAAGTTTGTTTACTGATCAGGCCAAGGTTTGGATGATTTTGAATGGTTGTTTGGAGTGCAATGATGTGGAGTAAAATCAAATGCAGTGTGATAAAAATAATCAAAGACCATATTATAATCAATTAGGTTTGGTGCAGTACATTGGGACTCATGATTTCAGGACATGTTTATCAGATCCATGTTATGGCTCTAGAAAATTCAAAAGGAATATTGTGGTTCATCGTGATTCGTCCAAAGTTGGTTCCAAATTAATCTTTATTGAAAATTTAAAGGTTTTAGTATTCAAGATTCAGGATTGCGCAAGAGTTATGGAGGGTGCAAATTAATTTTTTTACAATTCCATTTCTACTAAAGACCCAAGTCCATGTATGAAGTTACATATCCATTCCTCAAAAGACATCACAAAAAAAGAGAGAAAGAATGAAACCCATTCATTAGGACCATTTACAATAGAGTCCACAAGAGGAAAATCCACAATTCACAAAACAAACAAAAAACTCATTTTAATGGGGCCAATTCATTTTTATACCAAAAAGATACAATACAACAAAATAGTGCCAGACATTTCATATAGCTTTCCATGATGATTCACAGGCAAACCAAAAATGCAGCTACTTGAAATAACTCCAAATCCCTCCTGTAATAACGGACCGAGGCTCACGTACATGAATTACACTACACAAACCTGCAGAACAAAATGAAAACAACAATGAAAATTTTCCACAAAGTAAGCCATACAAACCAACCCCACACAGAAACCTCTCGAGGCCGCTACACAAACGACAAATAAATTAAGTGACATGTACGAACAAAATACACACTGCCAACCTTCACAAACAACAATTATGCAACAAAAAAAGTCATTATGTCTGTACACCAGGAAATGGTAAAAAGGATATCCAAAATTCTAATCTTCTCCTCAATCTCTTCTATAAAACACATGACTTCACTCTGAAAACGGGGAACGAATAAAATTCTGTGAAAATTCTCCCCAAACTTTTTTGTCTTTCAAATTTTCAAACAACCGGTGAACTGTAAATCTGTCTCTTCTTCCTCAACCTTCTCCACCCACCAAAAAAAATCCAACCCCGAGTCGATTTTTTACCAAGACCAGAACCAGATCTAGAGAAAGAGATGAAGAGAACTGGAAGCAAAACAAATCTAAAACTAATTGAGTGAAGCGAACCTGAAACACGAAGGGTGTGTCGCCGGCGAAACAACCCCGTTTGAGACAGAGAAGGTTGAATACACTGGTTTTCTTAAATCGATTCACCGTTTCCCCCCTTGAATGTCCTTTATCGTGTGATGATGGAGAAGATCATTTTGTCTTCTACTGAGCATTGAGTTTTAATTTTAGGCTTTTAGCTTCTATAGCGTGCGCGGCTGTTGATTGTTTTTATTACTTTAATTTTCCTTGTTTTAGTGATGGTTGAGAGTGGATCATGGGCCAGCAAGCTTACCCTGACCCGTGAAGGTCATATTCACCCTTTCAATGTTTTTTTATAAAAAAGACTGATGGTTCGCATGGGCTTTGATTGGTTGTGGGGTCATGAGGCTCAAGGCAGATTTTCAAACCCCCATGTTTGTCTTTCCCTTTTCTTCTATTCATTTTGATAGATTTCTAGAGTTTAAATTGAAGATTTATATATTTTGTTATTGGTCTTGTTAAATATTTTACCAAATCATTTGATATTTGTTGATATAAAATCATGCTTGATTTTATTTTGTATGTTATTTTAGCCTCGACTTTGACGTGGATTTTGTCTTCATTTTAAATTTCTTTGGGTCGATGACGAAACCTCCCAAAAGTCACCGTTGGTCAAAGTATTGATAGATGGTGACTAATCCGAGACCACCTTCTTTTTCTCTTTTCATTATCTTCTTTATCTCGATTTTATTTCATTTTTTTTCGAATCGATGCAGTCTTTCAATTCACGAACGTTAGTTTTCGAGGTTGTTAACCTTCATTATGTCAAATCTATGGAAAATGACCATTTGGGGTCATTTTCTCTACTTTGGGATCGTGAGAGGTTAATCTCGATTAATTAACATAAGGTTTGTGATTAAGACAAGATCCAACCTCACTTTCAATTTCATCTCAATTTTTTTATCGATCAATGAAGGCTTTACATTTATAAACGTCGATTTATCAAAGTCGATAACCTTCACTATGTCAAATCTAGGGGAAATGACCATTTGGGTCATTTTTTCTACTACGGAATCGTGATAGGCTATCTTCGATTAATCGACACGAGTTTTTGATTAAGACGAGATCCCACTCTTTTGATCCGTGCAACATGATTAAATCGGAGAATGATCCTCAATATCATTTCTCTATCTTGTTTTTAGCACGAGTATCGATTTATGCGACCTCATATAGTCCGAATTTTGTCATAAGTCGAGATACGACGGTTTAGCGCAATAGTGGACCCGATTCGTTCAATTAATTATTAACCTCTGATTTTAATTTTTGTTCAATATATTCTTACTTTACTTTTTTATTAATATATCACTGTTTATATACCCTTGCTCATATTATTGTTTATATTATTGTTGATGTTATCTTGCTTATTATCTTGCTCATTATATCATTCATCTTATTATCATTGTTCATATTCATCTTATCAGATTATTCATATCCTGTTCATCTAACTCTTTCATTGTTTATCTCATTCAAAAATACCAAAAACACAATAAAACTATTGAAACCCTAAAAATGATTAATCGGAGGACTGTTGGTCACTTCTTGGGTGTTGGAGTTTAGACCTTGTACATAACCCTAGTTTGGTTATTTTGTCCGAGCTCTTTTTCATTGTTTAGTTTAGGACACCTCGCACACACACGACTTTCTCTTGGGCTACCTGACAATGACCCCATTTATTTCTCGCAATCCAATGTACTTTATATGTATCCCTCTCCCCATTACAGTGTAATAACTTAGTTTCTTTTCATGCTTGCTTGCTTACTTACTAATAAAGATAAAATGAATTAGGTTAGAACACATTTTCAAAATAAAGAACAACTGAGGCTTGATCCAACGTCAAGTCATTTTTCAAACTCATTTCAACATGGACCACCTTAGGGTTTCTCCTTCTCTTTTCACATCCCTTCCATAAAACCACTAACCTTGTATGTATTCAACCTTTGTAAGTCAATTACTTCGCGCATCACCATCAACCTACCATGTTCTACTCTCTACCCTTTCTTTTCAAAACTTTTCTTTGTCTTCTTGGGTCTAAAAACCTTGGGCTCGTACCAAGTGCACTTTCAAACTTCTTTTTGTAAATAAAATTGGATGGTTGTGGAGTGGTTAGGCGAATGCCTTGTCCTATCCCGAGTACTTGACATTAACTTTAGGGTTCACTATCGTAAAACACTTACCATTCAAAATCAAAGCATCTGTAATAAGAGAATGAAGTTCTCTTTGTATTGAACTAAAGAGAGAGGATTGAGTGAAGACTTCTTCCTCTCCAAGTATCAGGATACTCACTTTAGAGTGTGTGGTTTCGATACTCGTCTTTCCATACGAAGACATGACTATGTTCACCACACCATTTTCACAATAAATCTTTTGAGATAAAGAATTGGGTACTACCTGCAAGGGGTTACTATCCGAGGACTTATTCCATCCTTAAAAATAACTTTCACAAATCAAATGTGACATCTTGCCTCGATGGCGGAAGCTTCTCTTCTAAAAAAGGATATGTTACGTTCGTTCTATCGCAAATAGGTACGCCTAAGACTTCACAAGCGAGCTACAATACACCTAACTACTAGAATGCACACACTAACATCATCCATAAAAATACTAGTTTACCGTAGGCCGAACTACGACTGCTCTGATTCTTCACTTCTTTTAAGTAAAGATACGTAAGCACAAGGGCCCCAATCCTTGTCGAGCACTTTCCCGTCTTTTATCCGTAGTCCTCCGAACTACGTTGACTCTGACTTTCTCATACCCATTGAGAATACGTAGGCATAAGACCGCGAAGTCCTACCGAGTCTCTTTTCCCCTTTTTATCTTCTCTTTTCCCTGTTTTCAGCCTTTCTCTCTCCCCTTATGACACTCTTTGTAGCAGCATCTTTTAGCAATACCTTCATGCATAGACAAGAAAATGGTTCCCATCGAGTATGATGGATGCGAGGGGTGCTAATACCTTCCCTTCACATAACCGGCTTCTGAACCCTTTCTCTTGGTTGCGAGACCATCTTATCCATTTCTTTCTTGGGATTTTCTCGATGCTTTCCTTTCCCCTTTTGGGATAAATAAAGTTCGATGTCAACTTTTCTGTTCTTCCATTTTCGCCTCTCAGTCATTGCATTTTTTCCGAGTAGCGACACCTCCTGTAAGTCGATCTCCACCTTGTTCTTCTCGGTCTTAAGGACGACATTCTCTTCCTGCAGCTTCTTCAGCTTAGAGGTTGGGATGGTCTCATCGTTGAGGACCAAGGCCGTCTCAAAGATCCTCATCATGGAGACCATATCCTCGGCCAGAGCTTTCCTTCGGGCAGCCCGATCAATCCTCATGATCACCTTAGTTTTGGCCCCCACCACCGACGGGGAGTGGTCCCCGGAGAAGAAGTCCCGCTGGGTGTGGCAAAGAGGCAGCGCGAACTTCTTCACGGGTGCGCTTTCCTCGAGATTAACAAACACTGGTTCCTCGAACCGCCGCTTCTTGGAGAATGTGTCCTAAAGGGGAGGGAACTGGCTGCATTGAGGAGAGGAAGAACCATCGCCCCCCTGGTCGGGCCTCGCCATCAGCTGGACTTGGGTAACTATGCTTTTGCCTTTTTCCCGTCCTTTGTCGCCGCGAGCTTCAGTATGCATTAATGCGTGTTTGACATCTGGTTTGCAACAATAAACAAAGAAAACCAAGTCAGTAACAAGAGAAAAGGGGTAAACACCCCGCCAAAAAAAAGATTTGTTACCTAAAAACCTCAAGGCCTTCTCGAAAGAACCGCACTCATGGAGAGCCTTAGTATTAATCAGTCAAGCCTCACAAAAAATCTCCCTGCGCTCGTCGAGGATGAAATTCCCGTCCTTCTGGACACACTTGGCGGGAGTGAAGCTAGATACAAAATGACCATTTTATCGTAAGACACTTGGTCGTCAGCATCCAGGTCGACATGTTTCATGATATAGCTGTTTGTGCCCAGGTGGAAGTGGTCCTCGACCCACTCGAGCGGAAATTTTGACACTAAGGTCTCCTCGGGCTCCGCATTCTCGTTCGTGACTGCAGGGTCGTACAGCGAGTCGACATCTGCATGTGACACAGGTTTCACGATATAAAACCTATCCTTGAAGGCGCGGACAGAATCTTGGTACTCCCGAAACAACTTTCTCGGCTGCTTCAATGATACCTAACCGTGCCTACCTTCGGAGGATTGACGCTGAAGGTGGAAGGTGCAGAAGAACAGGGGAAGTGTGGCCTCAATACAAAGATATTCGCAAACGATCTCAAATGCTCACACGAACGCTATGACATTTGGGTGCAGTTGCGAAAGGGCTAGGCGGAGCCACCGAAACACTCCCCCTTGACAATTGGTAAAGGGGAGGTGAATTCCCGCTTCACGAAATGCAAACTAATACATAGAGAACCTCATCTCCTTGAAACTTGAGCAGATGCATTGTATTACTTTAGGTTTGACCATCCAGCTCGCAGAGGAACCTTCTAGACGGTCGCCGACAGTGGCAAACGCGTCTGTGTCATCGAAGGAAAAGCACGACGCTATAGTGAGAGGTTCCTGCCCGGCCCAGTCCGCGGGCGTACAAACGGGTTTAGCTCCTTCGACCTCAACGGGAGTATCGGGCTCGGAATCATCGTCAATATAGATGATACCCTCAATCCGTACAACCATTTTAACTGAAAAGCAGAGGAAAACGGTGAATTCGACTCCAAGATCAAATCCACCCTTCCACCACATATCAAGTGAAAGGAAGAAGTGTGGGACGAGGAAGCTCGAAACCAGGGACCTCTCCTCGACGGAGGCTCTTCCAAGAAGAAACCCTGATGAAAACTCTACACGGCAAGCCTCCCCGACAGCGAGGCTCCCCAATCGGGATGACCCCGACACACGCGGGGAGACCCTGAGTAAAACCTTCCCGCAATAGCTGCATACTGGCGAGGAGCGAATCTCCTCGAGGGGTTCATCCTAGCTCCCCGAGACCTTCATTGCAGGTCCCCGAGGAATTCATCGACAACTTCATGAAGATCCCGAAATCCTCATGAACTTCCCAGCGTCCTCATCGAAAACTTCATGCTTTGGCCGAAAACTTCATAAGACCCGCCGGAAAATTCATAGCTTTCCCGGAAACCTAATGAGAGTCGCTGGAAAACTCATAACACTACAGAAAGGAAGTAAAAACTTACTTGTGGGAGGAGGATATGGACAACGAAGAACGGCGACGACAACAAAAACGTCGCGGCGGCAAGAAGAACTTGGAGAGGATTCTGACGGATATGAAGAGCAAATGTGCAAATGAGGAAAGCTTCCCCCCTTATTTATAAGCCTAGCACGGGAGGCGAGACATCACTAGGCACTCAAGTGCCCCTACACGTAGCTTCCCTAGGCGTTAATTACACGTGACACGTGGCACTGGGGATACCACATGCGTCCCTTCAGCTTCCCCTCGTGCCCGGAGATCAAGCACGCCCGTTTTCTTTCAGCCTCCCCGACATATTGTCTTGTCAAGCATATGTCACTCTTGACCGCACACAAAACCCTCAACTATGTATGTCGGGCAAGCCACCATCCTCTAAATTGGTCCTCGACACCCTAACTTGCTCTTAAGTTATTACTCCCCACTTAGGAGAAACGAGTCGGGGGGCGCCTGTTCTGGACTAGGTCGAGATCTGCCCCTCAGTGGGGCATGCCCAACCCAATACTATGTTTGGGAGGCCCAACAAGGCCTAATCCTCCCATGTCAGACACACGTTTCAACAAGGCCCCTTAGTCGGGAAGACCCCCACCTAGCACGGGAAGAACTCACGCGTCTCCTCCACGTCGCCACGTGTTCCCCACACGGGGACAGGTCATCAGACAACTACCCACTTCCAAAAGAACTAGTCAGTCCACCTTCCGAAGATCACTGGGCAGTTGATACATGACGAAGAGCATGCGCTGGTCTTCCTTACGTCACGTGAGCCCTGACAGTTACTCGTATTGGGTTTTGCAATCTAGTCCAATACAAAGTAATCGTTGTCCCTGTGCTGGGGGCACATTATAAATATCCTCTTTTATTAGAGGGTCAGGTATTGCATTCTCTACATTCTCTCTGTACTTGCACTTTCTAACTTCGTTACTCACTTAAGTATCAGAGTACCTTGCATGTACACCCTCTCCTCCTCCACAACATCGGTGATCACAAAAACTCACAACGCGTGGGAGACTGCTGATTTCTTTCTAATCAAATAAGTTCAAAAAGTAATATTTCTTATACCAAAAATAATAAATACCCATTTGCCAAAGAAAAAGAGAAAAGATAAACACCACATCTAATTAAAAAATTCAATTAAAAATATAACTAATTTTGAATGAGAAAAAGAAACTACGTAACTTTAATAAATGTCACGTATAATAAACATTAAAATACTTAAAATAAGAGAGAATATTCATTATTGTTGTATTGATAAAATACAATTACTTATAATTGAAAAGAAAATTTATTCTTTTACCAATCATTTTGTGACCGATGTAATATAATAATATTGAGTATTATGTTTTTTTTATCTTCCATTTAAATTTAAATTGATATCCTTGCCTTTTTTACATCACGGATACATTCTTTAATTTTCTCCTTTTTTTAACATCTAAACTATTCAACTCAATTTTTCTCTTTCTTTTATATATATATATATATATATATATATATATATATATATATATATATATATATATATATATATATATATATATATATATATATATATATATATATATATATATATATATATATATATATATATATATATATATATATATATATATATATATATATATTAGATGAAAAATATAAAAAAATACTTGCATGAAAATAACATAACAAGTGACTTTATTAACAATCAATCACAATTTTTTATTGATTAAAAATAAAAATACAATTTTTTCTCTCCTACACTATGACAACCATCCCATAAATCTAATTAAAAATAAAATAAATTTTAAATAATTTAAAATGTACTCTCTTTTTATTAGATCTTCTTATTAGATGTTTCTAACGATATAAATTTAGGTTTGTTTTCATGCAATTATTTCTCAAGGAATAAACTCTTATCATTTCAATTTTCAATTTTTTTTATCATCTCGATTTATAAAGTTATTACACATTTAATTCCTCCCAATTTTTTAATAGCAACATCTTAATTCTTGCTGTTGTTCATATATTTTAGATGAAGAATCTTCTCTCTATTTGAATTCTCACTACTTTTTTAATCACAGCATATCAATTTATGCATTGTAACACATGTATTGGATGAGAAATTGTTTATATCCATTTTAATTTTCAATTCGAATGCAGACATTAGCACAAATGTATTCTAGATGACTCTTATAATTTGTTTCATTTAAATTATTTTGTTTCTTCTGCGATTGCAATATCTCAATCGTTCATATTAAAATGAAAAATTAATTTCATCATTGGACCAAAATATATGAAGGAAAATGAATCTTAAATAGAAATTTAAGGCAAAACTAATTTTTGATCTTTTATATTTAACTAGTGTTTTATATTGAATCCCTAATTAAAAATTTATACTGATTTTTTAATTTATTTATATTTATAGTGCTCCACTTTAATCATTTTTGTCTATATTAAAAGACAAAAATAATCTTAAAGTAAATTTAAGAGACAAAATATTGAAGAGCATTGATAATAAGAAATAGTAAAATCGTTAAAAAAAGTAGTTAGTATAGTTAAAAAGTTAGTTAGGATATTGTAACTATTTTAACATTAGCTAAAACTATCAAAGTGATTCTACTAGTAAAATAATCAAATCAAAGTGATTCTACTGGTATAAGTACGAGACCACTTTCACAATGTAAAGTTAACATTGAAATATAGTGAAAAGAATATGCAAGAATATCTTGCTCTCAATTCTTCATTTCTCTTACTCTTTTAATGAGTCATTATTCAAACTCTAATATGGTATCATTTGTCAAGAGGGACCTGATATTCGTTGGACAATCATCTTCAACAACTCAATAATCATCGTCATTATTGAAGATTCAAAATTCATAGATGCTGCACTAGATCGTAGAAGTTTCAAAGAAGTCTGCGCTTTTTTCCAATTCTTCATAGCTAAGTCATTTATGCAATTGAGAGTTTCAGAGAAACATCAATGTTAGATCTAGAACAATTACCAATTGCTCATCTTGAAATGCAATCATCACCTCAAACTGTTCACACTTTGTAAATCACTATATATGTCTAACTAGCATTTTTAGGATCTTCGAACACATTTGTACCGAAGTTGTCCATCAAGCTGGAAGATAACAAATTCTTGTTGTAGAATCAACAGGTAAAAGGAGTCATACTTTCACACAAACTCCACAAGATTATAGTGAACCCTCAAATCCCACCGATGTTCAAAACTCATCATGATCGAGTTTCCAATATAATCCCTGAAAGTTTTGAGTCTCGGGTCATGCAAGATCAAGCACTTTTCACATGGTTGCTTTCAACCATCTCTGAAGGAGTTTTACCCCACGTTGTTAGAACAAAATTAGTTATACCATATCCCTTAGGTTTTAATGATAACAAAGTATTTAAAAAATAATTGGGTATACTAATATATGTTCGAGTATGTAGGATTATAAGACTAAGTTTCATGAAGAAAATACTTAGTCTAGCACCATGAAAAACATATGAAAAAAAAAGCTTAAAGATTCTGAATCTAAAGGATCAAAATTTGAAGTTCAGACTCTGGCTCTAAAGATCACTTATGAAGACTCCGTCTCTGATGGAAGATCTAGACTCTGACGAAAGTCTCTTGCATGTGTGCTTAAGCATACAAGTCTCTTACTTAAGGGTTTGAGCATTGGAAGTCTCTTGCATGTCTGCTTGAGTATAAAAGTCTCTTACTTGGAGGTTTAATCATTTGAAGTCTCTTGTTTGTGTGCTTGAGCATAGAAGCCTCTTACTGAAGGGTTTGAGCATTAGAAGTCTCTTGCTTGGTGCTTGAGCATTTGTAATCAGTTTGGTTATAGTGAAAATCCTTAGAAGTACAACGGGACTTGACTACTCTCAAGTTATGAGAGGAACCAAGATAATTGTTTTTGTCTTTGCTTTTTACTTTCTTGCATTTTGATCTTATTATTCCGTTGCTATCAACTTTGCAACTTTGAGTTAGATTCTGTTTCAAAATTTGATAAGGACGTTCAGAAGCTAACATGGTAATTTTGAGTCAGACTCTAAACTAAGTGTTTAGAATATGAGTGAGATCCATCATAAGCAGTAGAAGAAAAAACTCATAAGAGAAAAAGCCAACAAAATTCAACCCCCCTTCTTGTGTTTTTCTCACCTTCACGAGTCTTATCATGCAAACATACCTTTGAGATCTAGAACAAGGTGCACAAACATTACAATTTGCAGATGAAATCTCGTGTTCATCAAATAAGGTCAGAGCTGAAGACAAGTAAGGTAATAGATCAATCTCTGAGTATGCGCTTCACATTTGAATGATTACAGATTCATTTATTTCCATAAGTGATCAAATTTCTGAGAGAGATCAGATTGATGTTATTCTTCAAGAGCTGCCTGAAGAGTATAATTTGTTTATTATGATGATATACAACAAAGGGGAGCCTGTGAACATCCGTGACATGGAGGAACTCTTGAATGTACAAGAAGCCCAACTGGACAAGCAAGGGGGAGCCTATGAACATCTGTGACATGGAGGAACATAATGCAACTGTAAATGTAGCTCAAAGAATGTTCCAGTCAAACTCTGCTAGAAATGCAAGTTCCAATGGAAGACTCATAATTACATTAGGGGGAAAGGAATAAATGCATGTGGAAGAGGACATGGTGGAAGACAAAGCTACACCACATGCAATCAACAAACCTTTCAATTGTGCAACAAATATGGCCACTCAGTTCTTTAGTGCTGGCACCGCTTTCATGAAAACTTTGAACCTACACCAACTAAGTCTCAAGTTCAAGAATCTACAACAACCAACTCAAGTGAGGCTCAGAGCTCCAATCATCAGGAAGCTACTATACCTCAAGCATCAACTTATCTTACACATCATGAAAATCAGAATATCCCTCAGAAACTTGAAGCACAAATCTAGTTTGCAGACTTAGGTACTTCTCACCATATTCACTTCGAGGAAAAACATGTTTGTGGTGGTTTTGAGAACTGGTCGCAACAATTAGAACTTCCGCGAAACCGATATTATAACAGTTCCTAACCGTCATTAAACTTGGTGCAGCGAATATGTTTTGGGACGGTTTTGTAAACCCCCATACAAACCATCATAGATTATTGCAAAAATTTCAAATCGCCTCCAAAATGATATTGCAACAGTTTTAAACTGCCGCAAATAAATAACAGAAAAGTAAAGAAACTTAATTTTATGGAAATTTGGAATCGCCACAATTAATGAAAATTTTTTTACAATTATTTTTGCATCAATCTATTAACTAGTAGATGTGAGGAAATTATCATATAAGTTGGTGATATTGACCACAACATTTGTTAGAACAATATTTGTTCATGACATTTAACCTTTGGGTTTTGATGATAACAAATTATTGAAAGAACAATGGTGTTATCTAATGTGTGTTCTAAGTATGCAAGTTCCAGAGCTTAACAAGAATCTATTTAGAAACTGATAAAAGAATGCATTTGTGAGTTGTTGAGTTATTGGCTTCTGATGGTTCATAATTGATGCACATTATTAAGTGAAGTATGATGATATAAGATTGCGTAGACTCTGAAACTGAATGTATAAGAATTAGAAGAGCAATATATTATCTCTACACTTATTGAATGTATCAGCTTCTGGTGATCACTCATAATCATAGACTAAGCTAAGTTATTCGTACTATATAAAGCAAGATATAATGTCAAATCAGTTTATCAGCTAGAGTCTGTGTTCACATGGCTCAAGAAGAGTTGGCATGCTTTACAAATATCTACTATCAACGAATTTATAGTACAAGATCACAAGGAAGACACTATGGTTAAAAGAATTACACAATGAATAAATATCTCTTTATGTATCTATCTTCAACGTTTCTTAGTACTATGGAGTAACAAAGTCACTTGTACAAGTTATCTCTTCCAACAACTATTCTTTTGTAACTGCTATATAAGTAGCTGAAGATTCAACCTGGAATCAACAACAAGGAAATAAAGAAAGAGAGCTAAAAAGAAAAGAAGTGTTTCACGCTTGAGCATCAAAGTCGATTGCTGTAAACTTGAGCCAAATAAGTCTCTTGCTATGTTCTTGAGCATTAAAGTCTTGATCATATTGTTGATTAAGTAGAAAGTCTTGGACTGAAGGTCTAAGGAAGGAAGTCTTGGATTCGTGGAATCTAAGCATATAGGTTCCATGGCTAGATTTGAAAGTATATAGGTTCCAAGTTAGGTGAGGCTAAGGTTGAGGAGACTTGGGAGTTTTTTTGCAAAATTGGTATTGTCTTGAAATCTCAAGCCTCCCAAATATGGAAATCAATTTGAATACCTGTTGTGTCATAACCTTAAGTTTCTATTTCTTAGTAATCATTGAGTAGTTTTTATATCCATTCAAGCACCATATAGAGTCACACACTAAGTTGGCTAGTTGATGAATATAAGCAAAAAATAAAAATAAGGAAAGATCGTCTACTAAGTTGGGTGAGTCTCACCCGGTTACTTAACCCAATGATAGTTAAACCCGAAAAATTTAAAAAAAAATTGAAAGAAAAAGAAAATAAAATCTAAATGGATAAAGAATTTGCAAAGATATGAATGAAGATGTTAACCGGTTAGCCTACCATGTGTGTGACATTAGTATAGATAAAGGGTGATGCGTATCCGTAAGTGCACGTAAATGCTAATTATAGTATAAAAATATCAAATTCACAGAGACCAATGTCAACCTACTGTTGTCTATTGCCGCTTTGTAAATCTAAGACTGTTGGTAAAATAATTGCTTGAAAATGGGTTAAACTAAATGGTTTTAGAATTAATTTAAATGGAGACCAGAATGTAATTTTTGGGTAGCTTCGAGACTCAAATAAAATTCAACACTTTAATTTGTTCTAAACATCATTTTCGGAAGAGTTATTAATTAAAAAAAACTGCTCACTTTTGCGCAGCCCGTGTTGGATTTCAGAACCAAAGTTGCCTACTGTCGCACGTATAAGTTACAATTTTGAAACACTTTTTGAAAACCAATAAGTCTTAACTAATTAATTAATAAAGCGCTTAGAGCCCTGTTATCAAAACTTGGTTGCTCCGTGAGTCTTACAATGAGAGTGTTTGAGTTAGAGAAAGTAATAGATGCAAGAAACCTACTCTTTTTAGAAAAAGATATCAGAATTTTCAATGATACTTCGAATGTTCTCAAATTATGCAAAAGTCTCAAAGATTTTATGGTAGGTGAAAATAACAAATTGGGGCATATTATTTGGGTATCTGGTGATTCAATTCGAGCATATGAATAGTTTGGAGATGTGGTTGTTTTTAATACCATGTATCGAATAAACCGTTATGATATGCCACTTGGAATATGGGTTGGAGTTGATAATCATGGAAATGTTTTGGATGTGTTCTATTGAGAGAAGAGAAGATTCCTTCCTTTGCATGTGCTTTAAAGGTATCATTTTGGATGTTCTTAAAGTGAATTTATATTTGTATGTTCTATTGAAAATTGATTAATGTATGTTTTTAATAATTACAAAACATTTTTACTTTCCATAACAAATACGTGAATAAAAATAAGAAACCATAACAATATTATATAATAAAAAATAAAAAATAAACCATAACAATATTATATAATAAAAAATCATGACAATATAGTACATCAAATAATTTTCATGTTTCTTGTTAGACAAATGATTAATAAACACAAGGACAAAGAGCAGGTTTTAGGTACTTTTCAAAAGGTGAACCATTCTAAAAAACAACTTCTAAACTTACTTAGGTTGCAATTATGTTAGGTATTTGTTCTTTCAACTCAATTATAAGAGCTAAGCCATCATCTTCTTCATCTCAATTTACTGGTTGCTATGGTTTAAATTCCTAATCCTAGGATTAGGGACCTTAGTAACATCGGTTTGTTAATTTTGAAGAAGAAGAAAATATTGTAGAAAATATTGAAGAAGAAAATTCATGCAAATATCCCAAAATTCCAAAGAGAAGATCACTCATCTTTGAATCATAAACATCATGCACATCAATTCGGCAACAAAGTTTGTCCTTATTTGGACGTGCCTCTATGATCTGCTGCCACTTATGCATAGGTGACTAAATAGAATTTTCCTGCTGATGGTATCATAGAGGAAAATTATATGATTGCTGGTCACAAGTACAAGAGGTGGGTAGTGTTAGATGCCAAACTTTTCTTATTTGACCTATCAAATGTTGGCATCTTTCATTCTTTTTGTAAGTGAATTGAATTGAATCACCTATGTTTTCGATGATATGCTTCATTGTTGGAAAAGGCCTTGGTTGCTTTTATTTGTGTATTATTATGCATGAATTAGGCACAAAACAGAAGAAGAGTAAGACACAAGAAATTGGGCAAGGAAACCAAGACAACTGAAAATCATCAAGAAGTTCGCCGTGCGAAGCTCCTAGCGAACTTCCCCAGAAAAATCGTCACCAACTTCGCATAGAGAACTTGCCATCGAAGACCCTTGGGAGACTGGATACTGTTCACTCAGAGAGAAAAAAGATTGAAACTCGTTGTGCGAACTTGTAGCGAGATGGTTCACAATGCGAAGAATTGTCCACACAACGAAGTTTAGATATTTCTCAAGGGCGGTTTAACTGTTCAGAAGCACCTCAGGTGCCTAATTTGATGTTCTCTAGCCGAAGGATTTGTTCGCAGTGCGAACAAGACAGATCCTGAATGTACTATATAAGTACTTTTCTTGCTTTTTAGGTAAAATGTAATATTTTTTACATCAAAACTTATCTCTCTTCATTTCGAGTTTATTTTAGAGAGAGAAATACAAAACCCTAAGAGGGAGGAGGTAAGATCTTTGATCTCTTGTTGGGGTTTAGATGTAATCTTTTGATACCTTATGTATTTCATCTAATATATGTTTGTGAACTAGTTTAGATTCTCTATTGATTGATTATCTTTGATTACTTATTTGTGGGTCTTAACAAAACCTTTTCACATCTTTTATATAAGATTTTCATCTTTCATTGAACAAACTTTTGACATGGTTTTGTAAGTTGATATTCATTGTATCTTCAATTTTATTGTGTTGATTAAGTAGAATGAGTAGCATGAGTAGGATCAATATGATATTATGCGGGTGCGTGATAATAGTGATGAAGAATGATGTTTACAACCATTTGGAATATTTGGTGAATAAATGTAAAAAGGGTTAAGCGTATGTACGTATTTAGATCATTGTGTTTTATTCAAAACAATCATTTATCCGATATGAGTGTCGTCTTTTTTTACCTGTTTATCTTTGATTTGAACCGCTATAGACATGTACTCTTCAGATATAGATCTAGGACGATTACCTGTTAGGTCCTAAACTCTAGACATAGATTTAGGCTTAGCATTTGCGTGAGTATCAGTTCTTAATGCTCTGTGTTGTGTTTTTGTTGTGTGAGACATCACCAATGAGACAATACGGTTGTTCTTTCGACGTTGCGTTAGAGATGACCTCTGTTGTGGGTGATACGTGAGGACATTAGATGAATGATTGAGTTGTTTTTAACATGATCAGAAGAATGCATGTGTTATCAATTGATGAGACCCAATCCCAACAAGGCTCCATTTGTATTTCAGTCTTTACTTTATATTTTCCGTCTTTATATTTTCTGCCTTTTATTCATGGTTCCTTGAACCTTTTAAACCAAACCTTTTGAACAACAAGCTTAGAAATATAGATATTTGTTAAGACAGTGGTAAAGTGTTGGGTTTTTGTTATCGTCTCCACAGGGAATATGAGATATTGTTGTCGTTCGACAGTTGATAAATTCGTAACTTTATAGTAACAAAAGGGGGGGTTTGGTTTTAAGTCTCGGTAGCTTTGCATAAAAGTAAGAACTGCGGTAAAATATTGGTTTTATGATTTAAATAAAGATTGTCAAAGTTAGGGTTCGGTATTCACTTTGCATGTATATGTTCGATCAACAATGCATAAACTCTTTTTAATGATAAACACATTCACAATATCCTCCCAATATGATTATCTCTAACTCACATTGTGATATTTCTCATTTTGATCCATTGTTGATTTCTCACACAATCTATCAAAATGACAACATTTAGGTTTAACATTTTAGTGAACAACAACATTCAAGACTATTTCTAGCTCAAGAAAGGAGATGGATGAAAACCTAGGTCAAGAGTTGGAAAATATCTTTCAATTATGAACCAACACAAAATGTTAGAAATAAAACAAGGTTTTCACCATATATTAATCATCAAAGAGTTTTACAAATGAGGATCATCCATATACATACAAAGCTTAATGATCACCTACATCTAACCTTGACAAAATAAAGAACTTAGCCACTCATTTCCATGGTAGCTTGCAAAAGAAGTTTCGAAAGAAGGTTGATGAACATCCGAGTCGAATGATCCAACTTGGATGAGAATCCACCTTCTTTTTGTTGGAATATGTTAAGAGATGAAGAAATGAGAGCCAAAAGTGTTCTAGGGCACAAAATCTCACTCTCTAGCAAAACTATGTAAAAACAAGTAAAAAAGATCTCCTGTCCAAAAAGTAGCCCCTGCTACTTATAGAAAGTGGAAAATCTGGCATGTTCGCTACCTCCTCGCTAGGCGAGCTGCTAGCGAACGCTCGCTACAGCCTCGCTTAGCGAACATGCTAGCGAGGACTGCCGTTTTTCTTCTGTTCTGCTTCGCTATGTCTTCACTGCAGCGAACCAGCCAACGAAGGATGCTTTGATTGGTTCTGGAGCTGCTCGCTAGGTGCTCGCTGGGAGCTCGCCTAGCGAGTCTTTCGCCATCTGCTCGCTACCAGCAAATGATGCCAAGAATGCTTCTTCCCAAGTCTGGGAGTGTTCGCTAATAGCTTGCTGGACGAGGCTGTAGCGAACACTCGCTACTCACTCGCCAGGTGTTCGCCTAGCGAACCAACTTTTGCTCTTCTTCTTTGCTTGATTCCTTTGTCAACTCTCTTGTGTATTCAAATTATATTCTTTCAAGCTCAAATCCTGCACAATAGCACACAAATCAAAGGGACCAAGAGCATTTAACACAATGATGCATAATCAACAAAAGCGAGGCGGTTTAATACATTTTTAGGACAAAAAGGAGCGAAAGATGCTCAAATTTGATAGCTCAAATAAGCACAATTGGGCATCTAACAACTCTCCCCAACTAGAATATTGCTTGCCCTCAAGCAAAGTATGCCTCTTGAAGAGCTAGAGGATTTGCTTAAAGAGAAAGGATTTTCCGAACTCGGATCAAATGGCTCAAATACAAGCGACTTAACCAAACACACGTTTCCAATGGTTAGAACAACACAATGCATAAGAACTAAAACCTTAAAGCAATACAAAACATTTATCAATTCACAACAATGATATCTTGAATGAATCACCCTATCTCTCCTCTTCGAATAAGGATTGAAGAAATTTCGCACATGCAAGCGCGGGGACAATTTCACTCTCCAATAAACAATGCAAAAATCAATTCAATTCATATAATGTCTAGCAATTATAAATGAAAATGTGGAAGTACGAAGATCACTAAGGTCTTTTCCGGTTGTAGCTTGGTCGGGTTTACAAACAAGGGAAATATCTAAAGCCATTGAAACGAATTTGCCGATGCAAAAGAGACATTCACTTGTACAACAATTCACACATTCAAACTTCATTCAATCTTGATACTCATTTGAAACCTTTACAACTCTTTTTCCACAACTCAATTTTTTCAATATTTTTCTTCCAAGCAAGCATTCATGATTATTCTTTTCTTTTGATCATTTTCTTTCTACACCATGTTCATAAAACAAGTGTTTTTCTTTTTCACAATCCTCTTCGATGCTTGCTTGGTTTTTCATGAGTTGTGGTAAATTACCCACTTATATTTTTGTTCTCCCTCTACTTCCTTCAAAAGTGAATGTTCTTTGCTTTTTACGGCACAAGAACAATAATCAAAAAATTTCAGGTTTTCAAGAAAAAAGATTTTTGAAGTCTTGCTTTATTTCAAGCCGAGATTCAACTGTTTAAGCTCAAAGGGGTTCACGAATACTCTCTCAACTCACGGGTAAGTTTGTATTTGGAACTGGTTGTACTCGAAAGAAATACGTGCCTTGATCATTTCAACTAAATTCCATAAACTCATAATAATAAAAGACAGAACATGAATTAAATGAATCAACACGATTTATCAGAATCCAGCATTTAAGTACATAATGGAGGTCTCCTCATAATTTGTGGTTCTAAACCTAAGTGACTCATTCATTCCATTATGTTACAAAGAGACAATATTTTATACAAAAAGAACAAAGTTTCGCATGCATTCTAGAATTCTAACCGAAGGTAACCATGTACCTTAGATTTAATCGCTTGTTAATTTTTTATCATCGCCATCCAAGCTTGGATGCACCTTCATTGGATACTTCTTTCAGAGAGCAACCAATCTAGAAGGTTTTGACATTAACCAATCCACAAAAAATTATTAAAAACAAAATTAAATGAAAAACTATTAATCATAACTGAAATTAAAGAAATAGAAATGTTCCTGGGGGACAAAACACCCCAATAGTACAACCCAAAATATCAGAACAAAATAAAATCCAGAAATCAAAACAAAACAGTAAACTGAAACAGATAAAAATCAAAGATCAGTCCTCCTCGGACTCAGACTCCTCCTCCTCTGAACTGTCATTATCATAATCCTCTTCACCCTCAAGCTCATCATCATCAGCATCATCAACATCAGCACCGGGACCACTCGCACCTGCCCCCTCTCCAAAAACAGGCATGTCCACAGGCCAGCTCGCGTGCTGCATAAACTGCTCACGCGTCATCATAGAACGCTTTGTGGAGGGGTCACGGATCTGGAGCTGTAACACCTGCATCGAGTCATGAATGTCAACCATCGCCCGCTGTGTCGCAGCCATCCAATCCCAATTGTAGTTGCATACTGCTTGCTGGAAAGGGTCAAACCCTTGAGAAAAACCACCGAGACCATCAGTAGTCTCGGCATTACCAGCAGATGCACCACCCTTATAATTCTTTGGCCTGCAATATTTGTTCACATAATTATCATCAAAAGCAGCGGGAATCTTAACCAAACTTCGGGCAGGAAGCTTCATCCGAGTCTGAGAACACAAAGCCATAACCAGACAGGGAAAATCAAGGGGACAATTAGTTCGCCCCCCAGACTTAAGCCCGCTCTCTATAATCGACTTCATCTCTCTTGCAATAACCCCCGCTACATCGATCTGCACATTTGTAAGAATAGCATGAACAAGACGTGCCACTGGGACCGACACTGTTGAGGTATGCGACTTGGGTTTGATGTTCGATAGAACCAACATCAAAATCAGCTGAGCCAATGGGTTCATGTCTTCTCAGCGAAACCTCACAGCTTCTCCAGAATGGTTCCTTTCCACACTCTTCCCTTCCAACAAGAGAGCAGCAGAAATATCATCAATTTTTGGGTGAAGCCTCAAGTTCCGAGTGTAGGTGTCCAATTCATTCTCACCCAAGTGGAGTGGTTCGCCGAGCACACGGTTTATGGCGCCCTTACCGAAAGCAATTTGACGACCGAACACTCTTGAAGACCAAGTGAACGGCTCATCATCATCAGGAAGTGCGTTAGCATAGAACTCGCGCACAACATCTATGTTGTAGCTCTCGGTTGGGGACACCAAAATTCCCCACTTTTTGCTATTCATCAACCCTGCAAATGTTCTGTATTCTCCTTCCGGGTCAATGGTGAACCTTCTTTCCGACAGAATCTTTCGCTTCTGCAGTGCCATGAAGCGGGTAGCTTGTTTCGCCCCGACAAACTTATCATTATAAAACTGAATTGGAACTGGTCGTGATGTGCTTCCGACCTTTCTTTTCTTTCCAGAGTTACCTGAGGCCATCTGGACGCACAACATAAAAAACACAAACAACACAGATATTAGTCATCAGTAACATAAAAATCAGGATCTGTCATGTTCGCTACAGCTTCGCTTAGCGAGCTGCTAGCGAATGCTCGCTACATGCTCGCCTAGCGAGCTGCTAGCGAACTCTGCGAATTTTTCAAAAACAACCACTGCTGGAACAGAAATAACTAATACAAAGATTATTAAGCACAATTCAACAAACTAACAGATTTATCATGATGAGGGTTGTTCTTGGTATACATGAAACCTAAAATATACTCAAATCCCTATATGCAAAAGTTGACCTAAATCCCTCAATCACAAACAATGTCAACAGTAAAGATTAAAGAGAAAGGAGATGGGCAAACCTGATGCAGCAGAGAAGAGAGAACTTGAAGCAATTAGGGTTTGCAAGGAATGTGGGAAAAGAACTTGTGCAATATGAGAAATAATGAGAATGAGAGTGTTTGTGAGTGAGAATGAGTGTAAACCGTGTGAGACCAAAACAAAGCAAAATAAAATACAATTGGGCCTTCGTGAGTGGCCCACCAAAAGAACTAAAAACTGCCAGTTTCGCAGGGTTCGCTAAGCGAATAGCCAGCGAACACTCGCTACATGCTCGCCTAGTGAGCTTCTAGCGAGCATGACAGGATTTGCAAATTCACAGCATAACCAGCACAGGCCTAATCAAATAAAAAGCATGCAACACATAGAACCCACAACACACAGTAGAAAACATTACTTACAATGTTGAGGTGCCTCTCAACAACCGCTTGTTTAACATCGGATAAGCTCGACGGTCCATGATACTCAAACCGGAACATCAAGAAGAAAATCACAAATTTCTCGGTCCACATGACCGCCGAGATAGATCATTAAACGCTGGCCATTTACCGTCCAGCTGTCCCTTTTCTCTATATCCTCAATGACAACTGCCCTAAAGGTTTTTACCTCTTTAACACGGAATGGTTCGGACCACTTTGACTTTAATTTGCCAGGAAACAATCTCAACCTGGAATTGAACAATTGTACAAGCTGCCCCGACGCAAATTCCTTCTTACGGAGCTTCTTATCATGGTATTCCTTAACTTTCTCTTTGTACAACCAACTTAAGTGGTATGCGGCATTGCGCATTTCTTCTAACTCAAGAAGTTGCACCTTCCTCTTTTCACCGGCCAACTCATTATTAAAATTCAAAAATTTTAAGGCCCATAAGGCCTTGTGCTCCATTTCAACCGGCAAATGGCAAGTTTTACCATAAACCAATTGAAACGGAGTTAGCCCAATTGGAGCTTTATAGGCCGTGCGATACGCCCATAGAGCTTCATCCAATTTTTACGACCAATCCTTCCTAGAGTTCGACACGGTTTTTTCCAAAATTCTCTTAATCTCTCTATTAGAGACCTCAGCTTGACCATTGGCTTGTGGGTGGTACGGGGTTGCCACTCTATGCGTTACACCGTAATGTTGTAAAACTTTTTCCAATGGTGAATTGCAAAAGCGTGACCCTCCGTCACTAATCAACACTCGGGGGGTTCCAAAACGGGAAAAAATATTTTTCTTTAAAAAATTTATGACCGTCTTAGAATCCGCCCTCGGTGAGGCAATTGCCTCAACCCACTTTGACACATAGTTAACTGCAACCAGCAAGTATTCGTTTCCAAAAGAGGGTGGGAATGGTCCGACAAAGTCGATACCCCAACAATCAAACAATTCAACCTCTTGGATATTTTAGAGAGGCATCTCGTCTCTCTTTCCTATCCCACCACTCCGTTGGCAACTGTCACAATTTTGCGCATGAGCATTTGCGTCTTTAAAAATAGAAGGCCAATAAAATCCCGATTGAAGGACTTTATTTGTCGTTCTAGACCCATTGAAATGGCCGCCATAAGGCGAGTTGTGACAATGCCATAGAATACTTTGCACTTCATCACCGGTAACACACCTCCTTAACAAATTATCACCTCCTAGCTTAAACAGATAAGGGTCATCCCATACATAGTACTTGGCATCCGAGAGGAATTTCCTTTTTTGGTTAGGAGTTAGGTCGGGCGGCACAAAACCACTCGCCTTGTGGTTTGCAAAATCCGCAAACCACGGCCTCACTTGAACTTTAAAGAGTTTTTCATCAGGAAACTCTTCTCGGATTTCCTTTTCTAAAGTAGTCACCTCCACATTGACAAGGCAAGATAAATGATCCGCCACCAAATTTTCCAACCCTTTTTTGTCTTTGATTTCTACATCAAATTCTTGCAACAAAAGGATCCAGCGGATAAGCCTTTGCTTTGAATCCAGTTTGGTTAGCAGATATTTTATCGCCGCATGGTCGGTATAAACAATCACTTTAGACCCAATGAGATATGACCTAAAATTTTCAAGTGCTTACACTATTGCAAGCAATTCTTTTTCTGTTGTGGCATAATTAATTTGCGCCTCATTAAGAACTTTGCTTGCATAGTGTATAACATGAAATTTTTTGTCTTTTCTTTGGCCTAAGACCGCTCCAATAGCATAGTCGCTAGCATCACACATTAGCTCAAAATTTAAATTCCAATCCGGAGCAACTATGATTGGAGCGGTAACCAATTTTTCTTTCAAAATCTCAAAAGCTTTTAAACATTCATCAGATAAGAGAAATACCTGGTCCTTAGCCAGCAAGTTACTCAAAGGCCTAGCTGTAACATCCTAATTTTTCCATACACTAAATAATATATCTAGTTAGATTTGAGATTTTAACAATGCTAGTTATTAAAAATTAAATGTTGAAACTAACACTTATAATAATTAATTTATTAATTAATTACTTTTTATATTTATTACTTTTATTCTTCAATTTGAATATCATCGTTTCATTTTATAAACTAAACTTTGAAATTTAAATTGGTACTTAAAACCCTTAACTTTAAGTTAATTAATTATTCATATTATTATTATCATTATTGTTGTTCTTGTTTTGTTATTATTAATTGATTTTATTTTATTTGAATATTATCATTTTACTCTATAAACCAATTAATAAATAAAATAATCTTAAGACAATAAAAATATCAAATAACTATCCTTTTTACTATTTTTATTATTATTAATATTATTAACATTTTACTTTTTATAAAAGAAATATATATCTCATTTTCTATTAATATCCTACATAATATTATGTCATGAAATCAAGCTCCCATACCTTTGTCATAAATTATTTTCACAAAGTCATACTAGAACACCTAAAGCACTATTGATGAAAGATTAGTAAATATTTGATAGAGACATATTTACTAGCAAGAGTTGAAAAGTTGGAAGGTATGGGCAAAAGATGATAAATTATGTTATTTTAATATTTTACAACTAGTATAAATAGGGGTCTCTTCCACCCCATTTTCATTCATTCATTCACAAATCATCTTTCTTACTTCTTTACTTCTTTCCTTCTCTAATTTCTTCATATAGCAATATTAGTTTTAGTTATCGAAGTTCCCACGATATCGGTTCGTAACCTTTAGAGTATTTTGTGGTAAAAGTTCTTCTAAAGTTTCAAGGGAGTTTTATACGTCAAAGTTCTGCCCAAATCATTTTCATAAGTAATCGGTAAGCCGTTATAATGTCCATTTTATTTTAATTATATTATTTTAATTATGTTATTTATATAAAGGTTATTTTAAATTTTCTATGCAAATTCCGTTCAGACGTCGATATATTGAACTTATAAAGTCCAAAATAAATTTTACCATTTTAAGTCGTTATAATGCCCAAATTTTATTATAATTTAAATGTTATTAGAAATATACTCTTGACAATTTTCTAAAACAAACAAATTCAAAAGGAGGTATAATATAATTTATATTTGAATTTAATAATTATTTTGGAGGTTATTATGATATATTTAAATAAATAAATATTTCAAGTTATAACGGGATTATGTTCAATTAACCATAAATTATATTCTAATTATTTCATAAATTTCGTACAATCCAACGGTTATCGTAAATTAGGTTCTTGGCAAAGATCGAAGACAACACTTGTGGACTTTCAACAACACTCAACAAAAGGTGGGGGCAAGATTTCGTATACGATTGGGACGGTTAGCGTAAAATAACTTAATATATATGTGTGTAGTGGTGACCTAAGCCCTACTAGCGATAAATAATTAAGGAGAGCCTATTCTCAAATAATGATTTTCACAAATCACTAGGCGAGGTTACGCCGGCCTTAATTAATTATCATAGGAATAATCTTTGACAATTTGGTATTGTATTGTGCTTGCATTATTCGGTTAATTTTATAATTGTTTATTTTATTTATACTTGAATGATTGTGATTGATAGATTAAGGAAATAATCGGTTAATGAGAGAAAAACATTGCTAGATATTAAGTAATTGATCCCCATTAACATAAGGAAAGTTGGATACAATGAGTAGTTATATTTGGTTGGGTTCTGGCTAAGGAAAGACTTGGTCGACTATGCCGTTTACAGTCCACCTCTCTTACCTGGGAAGTTAACCATACAATTACCCATTATACAAACTGAACTTATTATGTAAGGACAAAGATCAAATATGGCAAGACATTGGATGGATTTGGTACTCAACCTAAGTATCTAGATAATAAGTATAACTTGAAAAGTTGATACGATAATTCCCCATTATTAACTTAATACTTATGGCTAAGAGTTGCCACAAGATGAGTGAGTGATCATATAGACTTGCATTAAGGAATGTGTAAGTCCACCGCCGTGCGGTATGGGACGCACGAGGTTGATCAGTCGCCTGCAATCCCGACGGGGATTATTATCTATGCATGCTAGGCAAGACAAGGTTCTTGGCCTGAATTCTCAGGGACGATCGACTTATAACACCTAGGCTCCATGTGAAGTTAGGTGGCGTAGCTCTTGGTAATTGGGAGTACGTTGGTGGCATGTGGTCTAGTGATATCTGATCTTGGTAAATGGGATAGATATCATTGACAGCGTTTAGTGGCCTGAGTCAGCATATAGTTCAGGGATGCATTAGAATAAATAAAGTATATGTAATTGTGGGTATAAGATACGCTTGTTTGTATAAATATGGTTTCCATATATATTATTATTTTACACATTCATTCCCACTTTTAAACTTGTACATGAATCTTAGCCCTGTGTCATTTTTGTTTTGCATTTTGGATTATTTTATGACGATCAGACGATGAGCTCGAATCTTGCGTACTTCCCGACAACTCAGAAGGAAAGGATATGAAGTGACGTGGAGATGTGTTACTATAACATCTAGATTGGGAGCTGTTAGTGTTTTGTCAAACGCTAATCACATCCCTACTACTACAGTCAGTATAAGTGTCAGTCTTGTTGGACTTAGGAGGTCCCTTTTGGTATGCTTTCTTTTTGGTTTCCTTTCTGTACTTTTATTTTATGTTTTATCTATGTGGCAAGGCCGCTAGTCTTAACGGTGTCAAACTCTGTAAAATATATTTGAAGCATATGTATGTGAAACAGTATGTTTTTAAATAATTAAGTATTGTCCTTTAAAAATTTCAAATTTTTCTGTATTTTTATAAGGTTTCATTAGAATTCCACTAATGGGACATAGGCTGTCTCATTTAATGGTATCAGAGCTGGTCGATTCAGCTCGGACCGTAAGTGTCTAGAATTATACTGACTGTATCAAGTTGGATTCCAAACTGGATGATAACTTTTCTTCTGTGCATTGAGTCTTCATCTTGAGAGCCTTCTAGTATAATGGTCTAGGAAACTTATTTAGCACACTTTATTTTTCCTCCCCAACGGTCACAAACCCAACGGTAACGTAACGGACACTTCACAAAATTCACTTTATAAATACTTCACACCCATCCATTATTTTCATATCAATTCCTAAATATTTATCTATACCTTTCAAATGGCTAAATCCTTTCTTTTATTCATCACTCTTCTTGTCATTATTTTGTTTGTTATTGGTATCATCAAGCATGAAGAATTAGGTAAAGATTTCGTAGCAATAATGATAATTATAGTTTTACCACTATTAGTCTTAGCTTGGTTTACAAGTAGAGGTTTTTGAATGAGACATGGTCACGATTTTTGTAATCGTTGTTATTAAATAAATTGATACATTTTTGTTTATACATTAAATGTTGATTATGTTTTCCTGAATTCTAGTTATATTTAAGATATTAATTCAACATTTTAGACACAATTATCCCTTGCCTGTGGGAGACTTGATAAAAATCCTTATCGATGAATCATTCATTGGGATATAAATATACATAATTGTTATGTTCTTTATGTCTTGTGAATGATTGAACCTAATAACTATTCCTTTTCAGGAAGTTATGGTTCAGAACGTCAGAGGTGCGAGGCGTGGTAGGAGTGCTGCTAGAGGCACTACTAGAGGTATACGTAGGAATGCGAGTGATGAAGTTACTCCTGAAGGAGCACCTACCATTCCCATTGGACGAGAAGATCATTCCCAAACTGGAACGAACTCTCAAGCTGACACTCGAGATGTTCGTGAACTTGCTGCAGCTGTGTTAGTTCAAACACAACAAAATGCTCAAATCCTGCAAATCACTCGAGATCATCAACTCTTTCAGCAACAACAAAGGGAAATGGTGCATGAGGATACAGGATTGAACTCGTTTCTGAAAGGAAAACCACCACAGTTTGGTGGTGACTTTAATCCGGAGGGTGCTGAGAAATGGTTGCAAGAAATGGAGAAGATATTTTCTTTCACTCACTGTAGAGAGAATAGAAGGGTTGGTTATGCAACATTCATGCTGACAGGCGATGCTGAAGCTTGGTGGAGAGGAAAGTATAGATTATTGGAAGAGGAAGGAAGAGAAATCAATTGGACCTTGTTCAAAGAAGAATTTTTGGGGAAGTATTTTCCAAAGTTATGTAGGAAAGAGAAGGAGAGAGAATTTCAGAATCTACGTCAAGGTGTGATGACGGTGGGAGAATATACTAGGAAGTTTGAATCCTTGCTAAAGTATTCTGAGTTTTACCGCTTGCATCCAAGGGAAGAATGGATGTGTGAAAAGTATCAAGATGGATTGAAATATGATATCCAGAGGGCAGTTTTACCTCTGCATATTATGCGCTTTGGTGAGCTAGTAGAAAGGTGTCTGGAGTTGGAAGGGATTGACAATAGGAAGAATCAATATGGATCAGGAGGATCAACCCAAAACAACAATCACAAGGGCCACTTTAACCGAGGCCACGGAGGAAGAATCCAACGAGGGGGTAGGCCATATCAAAGGCCTACACCTTATCATAACCAGGATTCTAGAAGGTTAATGTTCAAGTGTTACAGCTGTGGAGGGGCACATCTTAACAAAGATTGTCCAAATAGAAATATTGGAACTTGTTTTCGCTGTGGTCAGAAAGGCCACTTTCTCAAAGATTGTCCCCAAGGACAAAGTCAACCAACAGGCCAGAGGAGCGGCCTAATAAACAATAACAACATAGGGAGAGCAAGAAATGGAGGCCCAAGTGTTGGTCAGAGACCTCAGAATCAAAATAAGCCAACCACAGGAAGAGTATTTACAATTAGAGGAGCTGAGATCTCAAAGTCAGCTGGGTTAATTCAAGGTATGTGTTTAATTGGAGATAAGTTGGTATCAGTTTTATTCGATTCAGGAGCTACACATTCTTTTATATCTACCTCTTGTGCTGAATTTTTGGGATTCGAAATTGTTGATCACGATTATAAGTTGACTATCACAACTCCCTCGGGAGAAAGAATGGTAACTTATTCAGTCTGTGTAGACTGTCCAATAATCTTAGAAAATAGAAGATTCTTAGTAGATCTTGTGGTACTCCCGCTACAAGACCTAGATGTCATCTTAGGAATGGATTGGTTATCAGCCAACGATGTCAACTTGAGATGCAAGGAGAAAATTTTTACATTTGGAGAAGATAGTGGAGAAATCAGCAAAGCTGAAACCCTCACTCAAAGTTTTATGATGCTATTCTCCATGTCAGTAGGAGAAACCCCTAGTGTGGAAAATTTTCCCGTAGTCTGTGAATTCCCGGAAGTCTTTCCAGAAGAAGTTCCAGGTTTACCACCGGTTAGGGAAGTGGAATTTTCTATAGACTTGGTTCCAGGAACTGGACCAATTTCTATATCTCCTTATCGAATGTCACCCTCAGAGCTTGCGGAGTTAAAGAAACAATTAGACGAGATGTTAGAGAAAGAATTTATTAGACCAAGTGTATCGCCATGGGGAGCTCCAATCTTGTTTGTGAAGAAGAAGGATGGTTCTTCTAGACTTTGTGTGGATTACAGACAACTCAATAAAGCCACTGTGAAAAACAAGTATCCTTTGCCTAGAATCGACGACTTGATGGATCAGTTAAAAGGAGCATCAGTATTCTCAAAGATTGACTTGAAGTCTGGATATCATCAGATCAGGGTGAAGGAAGATGATATTCCAAAAACAGCTTTTAGATCCCGTTATGGACACTATGAGTACTTAGTTATGCCATTTGGTTTGACTAATGCTCCAGCAGTATTCATGGATTACATGAATAGGATCTTTAGGTCATACTTAGATCAATTTGTTGTAGTTTTCATTGATGACATTCTGATTTATTCCAAGAATGAGGTAGAGCACAGAGAACATTTGAGAATTGTGCTACAGATATTAAAGGACCTTCAATTGTACGCGAAATTCTCGAAATGTGAATTTTGGTTGAAGGAGGTACAATTTCTTGGTCATGTAATTAGTAAAGAAGGTATTGCAGTAGACCCAAGTAAAGTCGAAGCAATAACAAAGTGGGAGAGTCCAAAGAATGTTGGCGAGATTCGAAGTTTTCTTGGACTAGCTGGATATTATCGGAGGTTCATTGAAGGATTTTCAAAGATCGCTTTGCCCATGACTCAGTTAACGAGGAAAGGTAAAAACTTTGAATGGACTAAAGAGTGTGAAGAAAGTTTTCAGAAGCTAAAGGAAAGATTGACTTCATCACCAATACTCATCTTACCAGACCCATTAGGAAATTTTGATGTGTATTGTGATGCGTCATATCAAGGTCTTGGGTGTGTGTTGATGCAAGAAAGGAAAGTGATAGCTTATGCATCAAGACAATTGAAGGTGCATGAGAGGAACTACCCAACTCACGACCTAGAGTTAGCGGCAATTGTGTTTGCCTTAAAGATTTGGAGGCATTATCTTTATGGATCAAAGTTCACTGTGTTAAGTGATCACAAAAGCCTGAAGCATTTATTTGATCAGAAAGATTTAAACATGAGACAAAGGCGCTGGATGGAATTCTTGAAGGACTATGATTTTGAGTTGCAATATCATCCCGGAAAGGCCAATGTTGTAGCAGACGCTTTGAGTCGAAAGAAACTTCATGTATCTGCAATGATGTTGAAGGAAGAAGAGTTGATTGACAAATTCGTGGATTTAAACTTAGGAGTACATCACAATGAAGGAAGTATATTCATAGGCGCTATTGTCGTGTCTAATGAATTTCTGAAATGGATCAAAGATGAACAACAACTTGATGACCGTCTAGTGAGCATAAAGGAAAATATAAGAAATGGTCAAAATGGAGAGTTTAACATAAGGAGTGATGGAATCCTAAGGTTTAAAGAAAGGTTGTGTGTACCTCAAAATCAGGATATTCAAAAGTTGATTTTGGAAGAGGGCCACAAAAGTAAGTTGAGTTTTCATCCAGGAGCCACAAAGATGTATCAAGACTTGAAGAAAATGTTTTGGTGGGTTGGAATGAAGAGACATATAGCAGAATATGTTCAAAGTTGCTTGGTATGTCAGAAGGCAAAGATTGAACATCAGAAGCCAGCCGGATTGCTACAACCTTTAGATATTCCAGAGTGGAAGTGGGACGGAATAGCCATGGATTTTGTAACCGCTTTGCCTAAGACTCAGAAACAACATGATGCAATTTGGGTGATCATTGATAGGTTGACAAAGAGTGCACATTTCATTCCCATCAACCAGACGTTTAAATTAGAGAGACTAGCTCAGGTATATGTAAAGGAGATTGTTAGATTGCATGGAATACCTTCAAGTATAGTCAGTGATAGAGATCCCAGATTCACATCAAATTTTTGGCATCAGTTGCATTTAGAGTTAGGAACAAAACTGAGGTTAAGTTCAGCTTATCATCCCCAAACGGATGGCCAGTCTGAGAGGACGATTCAATCGTTAGAGGATTTGTTGAGAGCTTGTGCTCTTGAACACAAAGGAAGTTGGGACGAGTTCTTACCATTGATTGAGTTTACTTACAACAATAGTTTTCACTCAAGTATCGGCATGGCTCCATATGAAGCATTATACGGAAGAAAGTGTCGTACACCTTTATGTTGGTATGAGGTTGGAGAAAATAAAATATTGGGTTCAGAATTCGTGCAACAAACGACAGATCAGGTTAAACTTATTAGAGAAAAAATGAAGGCAGCACAGGACCGTCAAAAGAGTTATAATGATAAGAGGAGAAGACCTTTGGAGTTCGAGGCAGGAGATCACGTGTTCATTAGGGTAACTCCTAGGGCGGGAATTGCACGAGCAATCAAAACTAGGAAGTTAACACCAAGGTTTATCGGGCCTTTTCAAATTCTACGGCGGATTGGACCTGTAGCGTATCACATTGCTTTGCCGCCAAACTTGTCTAATCTTCATGATGTATTTCATGTATCACAACTGAGGAAGTATTATCCGGACCCTTCACATGTCATTGAGCCTGAAACTGTGGAACTTAGAGATAATTTGGAATATGAGGCTATACCTGTCAAGATCTTAGATCATCGTATTAAAGAACTTCGTGGAAAGCAAATACCATTGGTTAGAGTCGTGTGGGATGATGTAACTGGTGATTCTACTTGGGAAAGAGAAGAAGACATGCGTCAGAAGTATCCACATATGTTTTAGGTACGCTAAATTTCGAGGACGAAATTTCTTTTAAGGGGGGTGGTAATGTAACATCCTAATTTTTCCATACACTAAATAATATATCTAGTTAGATTTGAGATTTTAACAATGCTAGTTATTAAAAATTAAATGTTGAAACTAACACTTATAATAATTAATTTATTAATTAATTACTTTTTATATTTATTACTTTTATTCTTCAATTTGAATATCATCGTTTCATTTTATAAACTAAACTTTGAAATTTAAATTGGTACTTAAAACCCTTAACTTTAAGTTAATTAATTATTCATATTATTATTATCATTATTGTTGTTCTTGTTTTGTTATTATTAATTGATTTTATTTTATTTGAATATTATCATTTTACTCTATAAACCAATTAATAAATAAAATAATCTTAAGACAATAAAAATATCAAATAACTATCCTTTTTACTATTTTTATTATTATTAATATTATTAACATTTTACTTTTTATAAAAGAAATATATATCTCATTTTCTATTAATATCCTACATAATATTATGTCATGAAATCAAGCTCCCATACCTTTGTCATAAATTATTTTCACAAAGTCATACTAGAACACCTAAAGCACTATTGATGAAAGATTAGTAAATATTTGATAGAGACATATTTACTAGCAAGAGTTGAAAAGTTGGAAGGTATGGGCAAAAGATGATAAATTATGTTATTTTAATATTTTACAACTAGTATAAATAGGGGTCTCTTCCACCCCATTTTCATTCATTCATTCACAAATCATCTTTCTTACTTCTTTACTTCTTTCCTTCTCTAATTTCTTCATATAGCAATATTAGTTTTAGTTATCGAAGTTCCCACGATATCGGTTCGTAACCTTTAGAGTATTTTGTGGTAAAAGTTCTTCTAAAGTTTCAAGGGAGTTTTATACGTCAAAGTTCTGCCCAAATCATTTTCATAAGTAATCGGTAAGCCGTTATAATGTCCATTTTATTTTAATTATATTATTTTAATTATGTTATTTATATAAAGGTTATTTTAAATTTTCTATGCAAATTCCGTTCAGACGTCGATATATTGAACTTATAAAGTCCAAAATAAATTTTACCATTTTAAGTCGTTATAATGCCCAAATTTTATTATAATTTAAATGTTATTAGAAATATACTCTTGACAATTTTCTAAAACAAACAAATTCAAAAGGAGGTATAATATAATTTATATTTGAATTTAATAATTATTTTGGAGGTTATTATGATATATTTAAATAAATAAATATTTCAAGTTATAACGGGATTATGTTCAATTAACCATAAATTATATTCTAATTATTTCATAAATTTCGTACAATCCAACGGTTATCGTAAATTAGGTTCTTGGCAAAGATCGAAGACAACACTTGTGGACTTTCAACAACACTCAACAAAAGGTGGGGGCAAGATTTCGTATACGATTGGGACGGTTAGCGTAAAATAACTTAATATATATGTGTGTAGTGGTGACCTAAGCCCTACTAGCGATAAATAATTAAGGAGAGCCTATTCTCAAATAATGATTTTCACAAATCACTAGGCGAGGTTACGCCGGCCTTAATTAATTATCATAGGAATAATCTTTGACAATTTGGTATTGTATTGTGCTTGCATTATTCGGTTAATTTTATAATTGTTTATTTTATTTATACTTGAATGATTGTGATTGATAGATTAAGGAAATAATCGGTTAATGAGAGAAAAACATTGCTAGATATTAAGTAATTGATCCCCATTAACATAAGGAAAGTTGGATACAATGAGTAGTTATATTTGGTTGGGTTCTGGCTAAGGAAAGACTTGGTCGACTATGCCGTTTACAGTCCACCTCTCTTACCTGGGAAGTTAACCATACAATTACCCATTATACAAACTGAACTTATTATGTAAGGACAAAGATCAAATATGGCAAGACATTGGATGGATTTGGTACTCAACCTAAGTATCTAGATAATAAGTATAACTTGAAAAGTTGATACGATAATTCCCCATTATTAACTTAATACTTATGGCTAAGAGTTGCCACAAGATGAGTGAGTGATCATATAGACTTGCATTAAGGAATGTGTAAGTCCACCGCCGTGCGGTATGGGACGCACGAGGTTGATCAGTCGCCTGCAATCCCGACGGGGATTATTATCTATGCATGCTAGGCAAGACAAGGTTCTTGGCCTGAATTCTCAGGGACGATCGACTTATAACACCTAGGCTCCATGTGAAGTTAGGTGGCGTAGCTCTTGGTAATTGGGAGTACGTTGGTGGCATGTGGTCTAGTGATATCTGATCTTGGTAAATGGGATAGATATCATTGACAGCGTTTAGTGGCCTGAGTCAGCATATAGTTCAGGGATGCATTAGAATAAATAAAGTATATGTAATTGTGGGTATAAGATACGCTTGTTTGTATAAATATGGTTTCCATATATATTATTATTTTACACATTCATTCCCACTTTTAAACTTGTACATGAATCTTAGCCCTGTGTCATTTTTGTTTTGCATTTTGGATTATTTTATGACGATCAGACGATGAGCTCGAATCTTGCGTACTTCCCGACAACTCAGAAGGAAAGGATATGAAGTGACGTGGAGATGTGTTACTATAACATCTAGATTGGGAGCTGTTAGTGTTTTGTCAAACGCTAATCACATCCCTACTACTACAGTCAGTATAAGTGTCAGTCTTGTTGGACTTAGGAGGTCCCTTTTGGTATGCTTTCTTTTTGGTTTCCTTTCTGTACTTTTATTTTATGTTTTATCTATGTGGCAAGGCCGCTAGTCTTAACGGTGTCAAACTCTGTAAAATATATTTGAAGCATATGTATGTGAAACAGTATGTTTTTAAATAATTAAGTATTGTCCTTTAAAAATTTCAAATTTTTCTGTATTTTTATAAGGTTTCATTAGAATTCCACTAATGGGACATAGGCTGTCTCACTAGCCACTTTTGAGAAGTCTTTGATGAATCGCCGGTAGAAACCGGCATGCCCAAGAGAGCTTCGGATACCCTTTACGTTAGCTGGAGGAGGCAACTTCTCAATCACATCTACCTTAGCATGATCCACTTCAAGCCCTTTTGACGAGACTTTGTGACCGAGAACAATCCCCTCCGTTACCATAAAGTGGCACTTCTCCCAATTTAGCACCAAATTAGTCTTCACACACCTTTCAAGCACAGTTTCTAAATTTTCCAAACATAAACCAAAAGAACCACCAAACACCGAAAAGTCATCCATGAAAACTTCCATTGTTTTCTCTATAAGATCGACAAAAATAGCGTGCATGCATCTTTGGAAAGTTGCCGGCGTATTACACAACCCAAAGGGAATTTTGCAGTAAGCGAAGATTCCAAACAGACACGTGAAAGCCGTCTTCTCATGATCGGTCGGGTCAACCGCAATTTGGTTGTACCCGGAATAGCCATCTAGAAAACAGTAGAATTGTTGTCCCGAGAGTCTCTCTAACATTTGGTCTATGAACGGAAGTGGGAAGTGGTCCTTCCGAGTTGCGGTATTCAACCGCCTATAGTCAATGCATATTCTCCACCCCGTTGCTACCTTTGTTGGGATCAACTCATCTTTCTCATTACGAATAACGGTAATGCCACCCTTTTTAGGAACCACATGCACCGGAATCACCCAAGGGCTATCCAAAATAGGGTAGATCATTCCCGCATCCAATAATTTGACAACTTCCTTCCTAACAACCTCTTTCATTGTAGGATTTAAGCGGCGTTAAGGTTGAGCCACCGGCTTAAAATCCACCTCCATTAAAATTTTGTGCATGCAATAGGAAGGACTAATTCCTTTGAGATCGGAAAGAGTCCACCCCATCGCTTCTCGATTCTTTTTTAACACATCAATTAAACGGAATTCTTCACTTTTGGATAAAAGGTTGCTTATGATAACCGGCTTTTCTTCGGTTTCATCTAGGAATGCATACTTCAAGTTATTTGGTAACTCCTTCAATTCAATCATTGGCTTTTCATCTTTAACCTCCCTTTTCAACACTTCCTCCTCCACTTCCCATGGTTGTAACTCTTTAAGACTATCAAATTCTTTTTAACATTCATCAAAAGCTTCTTCTTCTTCAAGTGTTAAAACTTCAAAAGAGTCATTAAGAGCTAGCTCCATGGGAGTTATAGCATGAACATGTTTGGAAACTTCAAAGGTGGCTTCTTCAATTACATCAACTCGGAAACTATCACGTTTGTCATTTGAGTGCTTCATTGCTTCAAAAAGGTCAAAAGTGACTTCTTCGTTTTGTACCCTCACCTTCATCAAATCGTCGTCTACATCAATCATCATATGAGTGGTTTTCATGAATGGTCTTCCGAGAATTAGCGGCGCATCGTCTTCTTCCTCCATATCAATAAAAATAAAATCAACCGGAAAGAAAAACTTGTCAACCTTTACCAATACGTCTTGAGCTACTCCATGAGGGTGAGTAGTAGACTTATCGGCTAATTGCAACGTCATACGGATGACCTTAATCTCAATGCTGCCAAGCTTTTTCACAATAGATAAAGGTATAAGATTGATGCTTGACCCCAAATCGATTAACCCCTTTCCAACATAAACGTCACCAATTGTAACCGATAAGGTGACTTGCCCCAGATCAACTTCTTTTCTCGGTAGAGTCCTTTGGATGATGGCACTACAACTCGCATCCAGAACAACTGTTTCTGGCTCCGTATACCTTCGCTTTTTGGTGAGTATGTCCTTCATGAACTTGACATACTTTGGCATTTTCTCCAAAGCTTCGGCAAACGGGATATTGACTTGGAGTTGTTTAAAGATATCCATGAACCGGGCGTAATGCCGTTCATTCTCTCTCTTCTAGATGGAGCATGTGGATAAGGTAAATTTTAGACCGAAGTAGTGCTCACTACCTCCTTCCTTCTAGAATTTCGCTCTTTTTTCTTCTTCACTTCTTCCACCATGACTTATTCACTTGTTTTATTTTCAACTTCACCATTTTTCTCATTTTCAACTTCACCATTTTTTTTATGTTCAACTTCAACCAATTTTTCTTTCTTTTCAACTTCCTCCTCACTCCAATTCCCAACTTCACCATCAATATCATCAATTTTTTTCTCTACCTCTCTTTTTTCACTCTCGTCAACCAACTCTTTTCCACTTCTCGTCTTTATAGCCTTACAATGCTCCTTAGGATTTGTTTGCGTATTTGCCGAGAAAGATGGTCCGGATTGTTGTTCCGCTAATTGCTTAGCAAGTTGACCAACTTGAGTCTCAAGATTTTTAATTGCTGCATCGTTACTTTTTTGATTCGCCATTGAAATTTGCATGAATTGCGTCAATGTCTCTTCCAATTTTGAAGCTACGAACGGTGGTTGTTGAGTTTGATAGGGATTTTGACGGTTGGAAGGACCACCCCCATATCCTTGGTTATGTTGATAGTTTCCCCTAGGTTGGTACCCTTGGTTGCCTTGATAGTTTTGTTGTTGTTATTGTTGATACGGTGGTTGTCGTTGTTGATGTTGCCTCGGTTGATAATCTCTTTGATTTGCCATGTAATTAACTTCTTCAAATCCTGGAGGTGGACAAAATCCGGTTTCGTGTTCACCTTTGCAAAGTTGACAATAAGCTATTTGTTTAGCTTTTGAAGGTTGTTGCACCCCAAATTTTGGCCCCTTAGATTCTCATTATCATTTTAGGAGCATGCTCATGAATTATCTAACCCTAACCCAGTGCAAGTTTGTCTTTGTCAAAGTTACAGATGAATCAGGGTTTCGCGCAGTCAAAATCAAAACTTCAAGGGTGTGAGTAGTCAATGTTTTGGGATAATTCAATCATGAAATGAGATCAAGAGTATCATATAATGACAATTGAGAATCCAATTTGAGGTTGTTACCCTAGAATCCAGAGCAGTGTATTTCAGGGCACCCGATTAGGGTTTTTGACTAGTAAAAGTCAACTATAGTTTGACTTTGATGTTGGAAGGTGTTTTAATGGTGAGATTATGATTCATGAAGTTCATATAGCTTAATAAAGTTCATTCAAGAAGTTTCAAAGTCTCAGGAGGTCCAGAATGTCAACAGGTGACTCGGTAGTCACTGATCGGTCGTACGTTTAACCAAAAAGTCAACTCTCCAAATTTTAGGAATTGGACTTCAAGTTGTGAAAGAAAATTGTTCCTTATGTCATATTGGACTTGCATATCAATTGTCATGACCATTGGATCAAGGATGAAGGAGTAATCGAAATATCGGGAAATTAGGGTTTTGAAAGGGGCTAAACCATAACTCCTTAACCACACATCCAATTGAGTTGGTTCAAATCTCATTTGGAAGCTCTTGACAAATCCTACAAAAGTCCCTAAGTGGTCCATGATCAGAAAATGCATAGATTTGGAGTTATGATCAAATTTATTTCTAGAAGGGAAAAAGGCTTAGAGAAATTTCACTTTTAAGTTCATGTTTTAGCAACTTTGGGAGACTTTTTGGCCAAGTTCCTTTGGAAAATTGAAACTCATGATAACATGAATTTTTTAGAGCTATTTGAGGACTTTCTAAAAAGTACTAGCACATCTCAAAAGGATTTGTGAGCTGAAAGTTATGGTCATGGCAAGTTGGTGGTTTTTCACTTTAGTCCTACATTGTCAAAATTCAAGAATTCATTCTTTCATCAAAATTGACCAAAATCAGCTGGTGAAACATGTTGTATCTGATATGTGAGGTGTTTGTAGCATGAAAGAACCAAGGATTATGCAGAAGTTTGAAATCTCCAAAGCCAAAACAAGTGGCTTGCAAGTTGCTTTGCAACTTGCATTCAAAAGTGAAAAACAAGCATGAGGTGTAAAAGTGATTCTGAACCAGCCACAAGCCTATACCTCTAGCCTGCATTTAGACCTCTAAAACTCATCATTAGCTTGACTTTGAGCTTGCCTTGCAGCCAAGGAAACCCTCTTGTGGAGGTTTGATCTAAAAAGTGGAAAACCTTTTTTCAAAGTGAAGAAATCTTCAAATCTGACCCAAACCACTTCCTTGCCTATAAATAGAGCCCTCACCACTTCATTCCCAACACAATATCAATTTTAAAAACTAGAGAAATTTAAAGCTCTCACTCTTTCCCTCCTTACTCAAAAATCTCAAAATCTCATTTTCACAAAAAACCTTCAAAACCTGCCTTGGGAGATTTGCTGCCAAATTCATTTCTCACCATTCAAACACCCCAAAAATCATCCACACAATTCCTAAATATGATATAGAAGGTGTACAAGACCTTAGACCACTCAAAAACATCACCATTCAAAAAGTCAACTTCATCACCAAGTTACTTTGACCAAAAACCACAAAATCAGCCATATCTTGTTCCATACATTTCCTTGGTGTTCTAATCATCCTAACACCTCTCATATATCATTCCTCAACTGTCCAAAGCATTGAGGGGCATTGGTGGAGATTATTTCTCCAACTGTCTTGAAGTTTGCTTTGTTACTTCACAAGGAAGGAATCTCTCAAAGCTAGGAGCACTTGAAGTTCCTCTGGGTTACTTGGTGTTTAAACTTGCTCAATACAACCTACTAGAGGTATGTAAACACTCTATTCTTGCTTTGCACCATAATTTCATGATTTGTTATTTTGAGTTCATTATGTGAAAGATATATCATGTGTATGTTTCATGCCAAAATTCTGTTATGACTCAAGAACAACTCCTTGGTGATTTGAATCATATTTGAAATCATGATCATGATATGTGTGTATGTTTGTGTGGAACTGTTTGCATCTGTTTTGCTTCATCATTCATAAAATGCCACACTTTGCATATTAATGCCATAGACATGTCATTTTTGGTTAGGGGTTAAAGTTGGTTTAAGTTTCAGTTTAGAATCATCTATTTGTGCATATATGACTTGTGTGTGCAACTGTTTTGGTCCAAACATGCTTGGAATCTGATTTGAGTTTTTCATGTATGCATAAAACACAATACCACAACTTGCATGCTATTATTCAAAACAGACTGTTTTAAATTGGCTCTTGAGCAGGAACACACCTATTTTTATATATATGAAGTGTATGTATGATTAATTTGATGGATTATGTCTCAAAACATGAACTGCCCAATTCTGTTGCACTTCACACACACAATTGCACATTGAGTACCATTTTCCATGACAGCTTGTGTTTAACTTCAAAATGTGTTTTGTGCCACTCAATATCATGTATGTGTTGTGTATGTGTGGCAAGCTTGATCTAAACAGGCCTGGAACTGAAATTGCTCACCATTATGCATTTTATTCATAATTTTTGCAACAGTCTGATTTTGGTTTCAAATTATGTTTGGATTCATCTAATACCATATGTGTGTGGTGGGAACATGATCAAATTAACTTGGAAATGTTTAGAACTAAAACTGTACATCATGATGCATTTCATTACACATTCTTGCAACTCATATGCAAATTCTCAGCCTTTGATTCTTACCATAACAGTAGTGCTACCCAAGAAGGCTTTGTGTGTTTATTTGTTTTTTTTTTTGAATTATGAAACCATGTGCGTTGTTTGAATTGGTTTCTCCCTAGCTTTCTAGTTACTATCAGTTTCATCTCAAAGCTGTTTGGGACTTGCCTCTTGTATGAGACAGACTGGTTGTATTTGGCATTAGGGATGGCTGCAAGAGTTTGTGATTGAGCCTTCTTTTCATTAGCAGATAGTTGTAAGTTCAGGATACAATTGCTATTCTTTTTGTGGAGGGGGAAACTATTAAGAGTATGTTGGATGCTTGGTATGAGGGGTATTTCACTGCTGTCAAAACCTGTGGTTGTCAGGACCTAGTTGTATCAGTGATACCATTTGGAGAATGAGTTTGAGGCCTGCTCTGAACAACTCATCTGTGTTTGGTTGATTGTCCATTTTTATGATAATATAGTAGTCATTTATCTTTGTTGGCTTGACTTTACATAAATTTGATAAATGCATCTTCAAAACATCACTAGCAACTCACATGTCAATTTTCAATGTAAATCTGTTATGCATCAAATTCATGTTGAAAAACCTTGCATTAATCATTTATGAGCTGCTTGCATGACTCTTTGGCTTTAATTCCCAATGCCTCAACTTGTGTTCTTCAAAATGCCTCTTTCAAATAACTTGCAACTTGACATGTCTTTTTCATAACAGTTGGCCTTGAGCTTGATTTATGTGCTAAGATCATTCATTATCACATACTTGGTCTGTGTGTATCTTTGTTTTAAATTGAAAATAGCTAAAACAAGTTTTGAGATTCAAAATGCACATCAAACTTCCACAAGAGCACACACCACCGGGTTTTGAGTTAGGAGAGGAATCTTGAAAAATTGATTGCACCATCATGTTCCTTGTATTTTTCTGGTCAAGTTACATTAAAATTTCATCTCAAAAGGTTGAGAATTGAGAAAGTTATGCATCAAAACGTAAATCATGTTTGAAGTGTTCTTTATTTGCCCAGCTTGCATCCCATTTAACCCTTATATTTTAATGGGGTGGCTTTCATCAATGGATGTATAGCCACCCCAGTGGTAAGACCATTAAGCCAAAACACGCCTTGTACCAAGCGAGCATGGGTTCGACCCCTGAGGAGGGCAACCCTTTTATTAAAATTTGTCATTTTTTCACCAATCTTTGAAAAATCATATCTCTCTCAATTTTAATCATTTTTCACCCATTCTTTTTGCATTGTGTTCATCTTGATGTCTAATTTCATGTCATAATTTTTATTTTCATGTTTGCATAATTTTTCATCTCTTTTGACTATGTGCAAGTTGTGTATTTTCTGTAATCGTTTTGACGTATGCAGATGAATTTTCTCCTGATGTACTTGTAATTATTTGTGAACTTGTTTGCATTCTCATTATTAAATGTTTGTTAACATGTTAGGACTTCATATTTGTTTATTACCATGTTCATGTTACTTCATCTGTTAGCTTAATTTAACTCGATCTGTCGTCACAGTTCCTGTTCTGCTTACCTGCTTTGATTGTCATCAATGCATTTTTTATGCTTATCAATCTTATATACTCATTTAATGGTTTTCACCATGAATGCATCTTTATTATGTTGTTAATTTTCTTGTTGTTCTCTTCCCCCAAGTGATGAAGCTTGTTAGCTCTCATCCAGTTGCCTCCCCTGTCTACTTCCAAAGGAAAAGTCTGTCCATTTGACTCTCATGTTATGGATACATCCATTATCCCTCTCTTGACTTTGCTAAGTCACTTTAACCCTAGATTATAAGCCATTAGACTTTTCTTCAAGTCTAAGAAACCCACCTGTACTAGGAGTATTCTTCAACTAGAACTCTAGGAAAGAGTTTGTCAACTCTGTGTAAAAATCATTGTCATGATTTCTTGCTTCCCCTTTTGAATATTACAACTTAGATTAGGGAGCTTTGTCAAACTCCACACAAACATTGTCATGTTTGTTCCCCCTTGAACCTTGATCATAATCAAGTGTTCTTCTTCCCTTGTGAGGTGAACTACGATTGCTCTGATTCTATCCTAGTCAGGATACGTAGGCAGAAGATGCGACGTCTTTGCGAGCAAACTTAGAAAACTAATTAGGTCTTTAATTATCTTTACACTCAACTCCCAATCCTAAATCCATAGTACATATTTCAGAAACTTAGCAAGCAATCAAACAAAAGGTTCCTGTAGAGTACTACAGATACTTAGGGTGCTAACACCTTCCCTAGGTATAACCAACCCCCGATCCCCGAATCTCTTAAGCGTTGTCGTTACATCGTGAAAAAGGTTTTTCTTTCTTTAGACCTTTCCTTTGGATAAAATAAATCCCGGTTGTAAAAGAGATAAGATTCAATTTAATTTAATAGCTTGATATCCAATTTTCACCACAACAGAAATGGCGACTTCACTGGGGAGGAGTTGTTTTGTGGGTTTAGCCTATCTTGTTTGAATACTTGCTATATTTGTGAATACTTGTAAATATGTATATATGTGCCCTGTTGGATCTTGGGAACTTTGAGTGGTGAGACAACACTATACCTGTGTTTGAGCGTACTTATGATAGGATGGAGGTATATTCAAGGAGGCTTATAGGGAGTTGATTCCCGACCAAGCTGACTTGAGAAAACCACCGCTCAGTAGAGGCCCTTCTGAGAGTTAGTATTGTTGATCGAGTATTCGTGAAAATAATGCTACTTTCTACATGGGAGCCCGTGATATTGAGGACCTTTAGATTACCTTTTCCCCACTATGGCTTTATTAGGATGTAGTGCGGTGACTATAAGGAAGTAATTCCAAAGTAGTTGATACGCGATACTACACTTGGACGAGACTCTCTTGAGAATATTATCAACCACCAAGTATTTGGAAAATTGATAATATCCGAAAGACGGGTCGAGGACTCTGGGAACTATTTTAGAACCTTGCTCTACAGTTTTGAAGGCCTTAGTACATACCTTTGGGGTGGGTAGACCTTGACTCCTTACTCATGTTCTCCAAACCAAAGCCTTTATCTGTTTATCCATGTGTATATGTGAATCTGTGCTTACCTGTGTTTGTGCATTCATGCATTCATGAACATCATATCATAAAAGTTTCATGGAACTCAGATCTTTTGTTTGTAAACATTAGGATCATCATGGACAGTGGAAAAAAGAAAACCATGAAGTACACTTACAAAATTCCTAACTTGGATGACATAGAAAGGTTGAGCACTTTGATAACAGATCTAGAAGGATTCAAGAGCAGGTATGGGAACTTATTGTCATTGTTGAGGATAAAAAAGAAGATGGATCTGGGACTTCTCTCCACACTTCTCCAGTTTTATGATCCACTCTATCATTGTTTCACTTTTCCTGATTACCAGCTGGTACCTACACTTGAGGAATATTCTTGCTTGATTGGTTTGCCTATTCTTGAAGACTCTCCGTTTCCAATCACGGAGAAAGACCCTAAAGAAGAAGAAATTGCTAAAGCTACGCGTTTGGGATTGGTGGATATTCAGAAAAATATGGTTACTAAGGGAGGAGTCTTTGGTTTGACTGCCGAGTTCCTGGTTGGGAAAGCACAATACTATGCTGATCATTTGAGTATGGAGGCATTCAAAGCTATCTTTGCCTTGCTCATTTATGGGATCTTCTTGTTTCCAAGCTTTGATAATTTCGTGGATCTCAACGCCATTAAGATTTTCTTGAAGAAAAACCCTGTGCCTACTTTACTAGCTGACGCCTATCATTCTGTTCACTTGAGAAATCTGCATAAAGGAGGAATGATTACCTGTTGTGTCCCTTTGTTATATAAGTGGTTTATTTCTCACTTACCTAAGGCTCATGATTTTTGGAAGGAAGGCTGGTGGTCTCAGAAGGTTATGGCTCTTACTCACTCTGATATCGATTGGTACAGTCGTAATTACGATGGGATAAAAATCATTGACAGTTGTGGAAGCTTTGGTAACGTACCTCTTCTGGGTACAAGTGGAGGAATCAGTTATAACCCTGTTCTCGCTCACCGTCAACTTGGATATCCTTTGAAGGACAAACCAAACAGCGCTCATGTGGAGAATATTTTCTTTAAAGGAAGTTCAGAATTGAAGGGAGAAATTCTAAAAGCTTGGGGACATGTACACAGGAAAGGAAAGGAAGACTTAGGGAAGCCTAATTGCGTCTCCCTCGAGCCTTATCTCCAATGGATCCGAAAGAGAGCTATTCAGCTGAAGATGCCTTATCCTCAACAGAAACCCATGATTTTAGAGGAGGAACATACAATGATCTTTATGTCTGAAGAGGAGAAGTTAAAGATTGCTTTGAGGAAATCACAACAAACTGAAGTATCCTGGAAATACAAGTACCAAGTGGCCATGGAAGAGAATGATGAACTCTGCAGACAACTACAGGCGAAGGATGAAGAAATGATTGTTTATAAGAAGAGGAAGACACAGGAAGGTTTATCTTCTTCCAGCTCTCAGCCAACTCCATGGAAGCTAGTCGTGGATAAACTCATTCTTGAGAAGACTCAGATGGAAGAAGAAATCAAGAAGCTCAAAGCAAAAGAGGACTTTTATTTAGAATACTGTCAGCCTTAAGACTTTTGTAAAATGTACTAGATATTTTGTAATACAATCTTGAAAATCAATGAAATGAAATGATGTTTTGAACTGAGTTCCATGAAACCTTTTGCATTTGCATTTGCATTAATTAATCATTCAAGGAACTAAAGATTATTTTGCAGGATGGATTCTGGATTCAGAATCGTTGTTGTAAAACTCTCAGTTATTAATCTATGAGGACTTTTTTCCCCATTGTTATAATTTTTGCAAATATTTCTTTGGATTCCTTGAATGATTAATTTTGCATTATTGCATTTTGCATTCATAAGCATTGCATGTGCATGTTCTTGTATTGAGTCTCATCTCGCTGTCTTATCTCCAGAAAGAATCACATTGAATCCTCAACACCGATACAACACCCGAGCCCAAGCTTGCCTAAGAATGGAAGGACACAATTTGGATGTGGACATAATTGATAATGAACTCGGAGAGCTACGAGGAGGCATGGGGCAGATCATGGAAGCCCTACAAGTCATTCGTGCAAAGTTGGACACTCAAGCCACTGTTGTTTCTGAAATCACTGGCATAGCTGTAGAGCCGATCCCAACGGCAGTCACTGTTGCAAATGTTCCACCATATGGGTTATCACCTGGTTTTGTACCTCCACCAGTAGTCAATCAACAAGCAGTTCCTTTGGGGCCATAAATTCCTCAAGCTATTCCTACTTACACTCAGCCTTCTGTTTAGGTTCAAGCGCGCCCTGTTTTTCATAATCCTCCACCAGTGTACGAAGGTCTTGATGGGTATGAAGAAGAGAGCAGACAACATGATAAGTTGAAGGAAAGTGTAGAAACTATCGGCAGGAAAGTCAGAGCAATGGAAGGAAATGACATCTTTGGTATTGATGCCAGAGATATGTGCCTAGTGTCTGGATTGGTAATTCCGCCGAAATTCAAAGTTCCCAATTTTGATCAGTATTCTAGGGCTACTTGTCCTCGAACGCATCTGATTATGTATTACCGAAGAACGGCCGCTCACGTGGAAGATGACAAGTTAATGATTCACTGTTTCCAAGATAGTCTAAAAGGAGCTCCTGCTAAATGGTATTTGGGCTTGGATCAGTCTCGTATTCATAGTTTCCAAGACTTGGCTGATGCTTTTGTAAAACATTACAAGTACAACATGGATTTAGCCCCTGATAGAAGACAATTACTGAGTATGTCACAGAAGAGTTCGGAATCTTTCAAAGAGTATGCACAAAGATGGAGGGAAACTTCCTCTCAGGTAGAACCTCCTTTGAGTGAAAAAGAGTTAACAGATTGGTTTGTCGATACAGTAAGACCAGAGTTTTATGAGAAGATGATCAGTAGTGTAACCGCAAGTTTTTCTGATATAGTAGCAGTGAGGGTGAGAGTGGAGTTAGGAATGAAGAATGGGAAGGTTGCTAGCAGTTCCAGCAGTTTTGGTAGCAGCAATGTCAAGAAGCTCAACAGTAATTTTCATAAAAAGAAGGAAGGGGAGACAAATGCAGTAACTATGGGAAGAAAGAGTCGCACCTGGAGACCGCCTTACCAACAGTATCAGCAGAGTTATGTTCAGCAATCCCAGCAACAATGACCAATGTATCCGTCGCAGTATGCCCAACAACCTTATGTGGCAGCTGTAACTCCGGCTTTCAGTCATCCTGTTCCTAGTTATCAGACAGTGCAACCAACACTTGTATATCAGCCAATTCAACAAGGGTATCAGCGAGTGCCCAACGCTCCACCCTACCAGCAACATCATCAGCCCAGAGCTCAGGCACCCAGACAAAACTACCAGAATCGAAGACCAACAACAAAACCTCCACTTCCTCAGATACCGATGACGTACACAGAGTTGTACCCCTCCTTAGTGCAACAAAGATTGATAACAACACGACCATTAAATCCAGACACTACATCTCCTCACTATAATCCAAATGCTCATTGTGCCTTCCACGAAGGTGCTGCCGATCATGATTTAGAAGGCTGTTTTGCTTTAAAACATCTTGTCAGGGAGTTGATGGAAAAGAAGATCTTGTCTTTTGATGATGTACCCCCAAATGTCAAAAGTAATCCATTGCCGAACCATGGAGGGGTCAATGCAGTAGAAGAGGTATCAAATGAAAGGATGGTCCGAGATGTGTCAGAGATTAGAACCCCGTTGAGGTTACTTCACGAGAAACTACTGAAAGCAGGATTGATAGAGGATACCCATAATGATTGTGAAAAATGTTCTAGTGATTCTAGAGGGTGTAATGAGGTACAAAGAGGTTTACAAAGATTGATTGATGAAGGAATATTACAAGTGTGTAGTAAGGCGAGGAAAGAAGAAGTTGCATTAATTGAGCCCATTTTTAATTTACTAAAGAAAGGTGAGAAAGTTCCGGTGTTCAAAATGACCAACAAAGGTATGAAGCCTATTTTCAACAAGTCAGCTATCGATCAACCCCGACCGGTTATCATTCAGAAAACGAGACCGTTTCCTTTCGAAAGCACAAAGGCCGTTCCATGGAAATATGACATGACTGTGATAGATCGAGGATCAGGGAAGGTTAGTCAGAAAGAGACAGTAAGAGACGACCAAATGGACGTGACAAACATTGCAGGTACAAGCAAAATGACCCGTAGTGGTCACATCTATCAACCGAAAATGATAGTAGCCGCTCCGAAAGAAGTTACCCCTGCTGTGACAAAAGAACAAGAGGCACCAGGTACTGAAGGAGACGACGAAGAATTCTTAAGGATTATTCGGAAAAGTGATTACAGGATCATTGATCAGCTCCACCAAACCCCATAAAAGATATCGATCTTGTCTCTCTTAATGAATTCTCCAGCTCACAGAGAAGCTCTGCAAAAAGTATTAAAACAGGCACATGTGACAAAAGACATAACTCTCGGACAATTTGATTCAGTAATAGCCAACATCACCGCCTGTAACACCCTGAGCTTTAGTGATGCAGAGTTGCCGAACAAAGGACACAATCATAACCGTGCATTACACATATCTGTTAGGTGCCAGGAAGACACAATGGCACGAGTTTTAGTCGATACTGGATCCTCATTGAATGTATTGCCCGCAAGGTCGCTCGCAAGGTTAGCATATGCAGGGGAAAAAATGAAACCAACATCTTTGATCGTAAAAGCTTTTGATGGTTCAAGAAGAACGGTTGTTGGAGAGGTAGAATTGCCAATCATGATCGGACCTCATGTGTTCGATATTACATTCCAAGTCATGGACATTAACCCAGCTTATAGTTGTTTGTTGGGACGACCGTGGATTCACGCTGTTGGGGCAGTAACTTCCACCTTACATCAGAGAATGAAATTTGTTGTGAATGATAAATTAGTGATTGTACACGGTGAAGAGGACCTAATGGTGAGCAATTTGTCATCATTTAAGTATATTGAAGCAGATGAGGGCACGCTAGAAACTTCCTTTCAGGCACTCGAAATAGCTAATGCAGTGATGTTGGAAGAAACAGTGGCTAAGAATGGTCCGTCTTTTGCATCCGCTCGGAGCGTCAAGTCTACACTGAAAGAAGGCACTCCTGCAGGTTGGGGAGAGATTATCGAAGTAAAACCAAAGATGGATCACCAAGGGTTGGGTTACAAACCAACTCATGATGAAGCACCGACACATGACAAAGGACGCCCAAAGACTATACAAGAAGTATTCATCAGTGGAGGGTTCCAAGTCAGTGCTGTGGGAGAAGATTTTAAAGATGAAGACCTTGAGCAGTTAGTGTATCATTACAACACTGCCTTGAGCAACTGGGAAGCTATGGAGATTCCTTTGGTCTTTCCCGAGTCAAAGTAATTTGTTTGTCCTTCTTTTCTTGGTTTTAATCTCCATAGCCATGCCCAAGGATATAGGAATGTTTTGTAAGGGCCCCGAGCTTTCAAGAAAATCAATGAAAAATGAACTATTTTGTTAATTTCCTTGTGTTATTTCCTTTACTGCTTTTGCTTTCATTTAAAAAAAAAGAAAAATGGCAATCTTAAAAAATCAAAACAATTTTTCTCTGTTGTGTGCTGCATTTGTCTTTGTGTGTTTTAATAAATTAAGCCATTCCAACGTGCAGTGATGTCCTAAAACCCATTGAATCCCATGACTTTGCATTCCCTCCTGACTTTGATTAACCAATATACCAAGCTGAAGATGAGGATGAAGATTTCAAAATCCCTGATGAACTGGTAAAATTGGCACGCCATGAGTATGCAGAGCTTCAACCCTACAAAGAACAGGTAAAAGTCATTAATCTTGACACTGAAGAAAACAAGAAAGAAGTCAAGATTGGGGCAGCTCTAGGGGCAGAAGTCAAGCAGCAACTAGAAAAGCTTCTGAAAGAGTATGTGGATGTATTTGCTTGGTCGTACCAGGATATGCCGGGTTTAGACACTGACATAGTGGTTCACAAATTACCGCTTCGACCAGAATCCCACCGGTTAAGCAAAAGCTCAGAAGAACAAGACCTGACATGGCTCTCAAGATTCGAGATGAGGTGAAAAAACATATTGATGCGGGTTTCTTAGCAGTGTCCAAATACCCCGAATGGGTGGCCAATATTGTACCTGTACCGAAAAAGATGGGAAAGTCAGAATGTGTGTGGATTACAGGGATCTAAACAAGGCCAGTCCGAAGGATGATTTCCCTTTATCTCATATCGACACGTTGGTAGATAATACGACTCTTTTTGCAGTTTTCTCATTTATGGATGGGTTCTCCGGTTACAATCAGATTAAGATGGATCCCGATGACATGGAAAAAACTACTTTCATTACTCCGTGGGGGACTTACTGTTACAAAGTTATGCCTTTTGGTCTGAAGAACGCAGGTGCTACTTATCAAAGGGCCATGGTAACTTTATTTCATGATATGATGCACAAGGAGATAGAGGTATATGTTGATGACATGATAGTCAAATCTCAAAGCGAGGAGGACCATTTGGAACATCTTGTGAAACTATTTAAGAGGCTCAGAAAATATCAGTTGAGACTGAATCCAGCCAAGTGTACCTTTGGGGTAAGATCTGGGAAGTTACTCGGGTTCATTGTCAGCCACCGAGGGATTGAAGTAGATCCAGATAAGGTCCGAGCCATTCAAGACATGCCAGCTCCACAAACGGAAAAGCAAGTCAGAGGTTTTCTTGGAAGACTGAACTACATATCCAGATTTATTTCCAATATGACTCCTACTTGTGAGTCCATCTTCAAATTATTACGCAAGGACCAGACAGTTGTTTGGAATTCAGACTGTCAGCAAGCATTTGATAAGATCAAGGGCTATCTGCAAGAACCTCCAATCTTAATACCTCCTGTCCCGGGAAGACCTCTCTTCATGTATTTGACAGTGCTTGAGAATTCAATGGGTTGTGTGTTAGGTCAGCAGGACGAGTCTGGACGAAAAGAACATGCTATCTATTATTTGAGTAAGAAGTTTACTGATTGTGAAGGCCGATATTCACTTCTGGAGAAAACGTGCTGTGCTTTGGCATGGGTGGCCAAACGTTTGAGGTAGTACATGATTTGTCATACCACTTTGTTGATTTCAAAAATGGATCCAATAAAGTATATTTTTGAGAAGCCTGCTCAGACTGGAAGACTCGCCTGTTGGCATATGTTATTATCAGAATACGACATCCAATACGTAGCTCAGAAGTCTATCAAGGGTAGTGTTTTGTCAGAATATCTTGCAGATCAACCAGTGGAAGATTATGAGCCTCTCAAATTTGATTTCCCAGATGAAGACATTATGTTAGTAAAAGATTGTGAAGAGCCAGGTCTTGATGAGGGTCTGCAGGAAGGTCTTTGGTGGAAAATGATGTTCGATGGTTCCTCCAGCTGCAGTGGGCATGGCGTAGGCGCCGTTTTAATGAATCCGGAAGGTGGTTACACTCCATTCACAGCCAGGTTGGATTTTGACTGCACAAACAATATCGCCGAATATGAAGCCTGCATTCTCGGCCTCGAGGCAACTATTGACCTCAAAATCAAACTTCTTGAAGTCAGTGGGGATTCAGCTTTGGTTATTTATCAGGTTACTGGAGAATGGGAAACTAGACATGAGAATTTGATCCCTTATAGAGCCTATATTGTCAAGATGGTGGAGTGTTTCGATGAAATCACTTTCAAGCATGTCCCGAGATCTGAAAATCACATTGCAGATGCCCTAGCCATGTTAGCCTCAATGTGGAAAGTCAGGGATGTCAATGATGCCACTCTCATTCGAATCGAACGCAAGACTGAGCCCGCCTACTGTCAGATGGTCGAAGAAGAAACTGATGACAAACCATGGTTCCATGACATAAAGAATTACCTGTCCAAACAAGAGTATCCCGCAGATGCTACGTCATTTGACAAGAAAACTCTGAGACGATTAACATCCAAGTTTTTCCTCAATAATGATGTGCTCTACAAAAGGAATCATGATATGGTCCTGCTTAGATGTGTCGACAGACGAGAAGCAGAGTTGTTAATGCAAGATGTCCACGAAGGAATGTTCGGTACTCATGCAAATGGATATGCTATGTCTAAAAAGATTTTGAGGGCTGGTTATTACTGGTTGACCCTGGAAACTGATTGTATTCAATATGCCAGAAAGTGTCACAAGTGTCAGATTTATGCGGACAAGATGCATGTACCTCCAACATTGCTAAATGTGTTGTCCTCACCGTGGCCTTTCTCTATGTGGGGCATCGATATGATTGAGGCAATTGAACCAAAAGCTTCTAACGGACACCGATTTATTCTGGTTGCCATTGACTATTTCACAAAGTGGGTTGAATCCACATCCTACACTAATGTTACTCGGCAGATGGTGGCCCGTTTCATAAAAAAGGAGATTATCTGTCGTTACAGAATTCCGAGCCGAATCATAACGGACAATGGTACTAATTTGAACAACAAAGTCATGAAAGAGTTGTGCGATGACTTCAAAATTGAACATCACAATTCTTCTCCTTATCGTCCCAAGATGAATGGGGCTGTAGAAGCTGCAAATAAAAACATCAAAAAGATTTTGCAAAAGATGGTGAAAACTTACAAAGATTGGCATGAGATGCTGCCATTCGCCTTGCATGGATATAGAACGTCCGTCCGCACTTCAACAGGGGAAACCCCTTTTTCTTTGGTATATGGAATGGATGCGGTACTTCCTATTGAGGTCGAGATACCTTCTTTGAGAGTCATAATGGAAACCAAGATTGAAGAAGCAGAATGGGTGAGAGAAAGGTTTGATCAGTTGAATCTTATCGACGAAAAGCGCATGTCTGCAATGTGTCATGGTCAGTTATATCAGAAGAGGATCAAGAGAGCTTTTGACAGGAAAGTTCGTGTTCGAGAATTTCGCGAAGGGGAACTTGTACTCAAAAAGATTTTACCAGTTCATAAAGACGCACGGGGAAAGTGGATGCCTAACTATGACGGCCCGTTTGTTGTGAAAACAGTCTTCTCAGGAGGCTCATTGATTCTCACTACCATGGATGGAGAGCAGCTTACTCATCCAGTGAATTCTGATGCGATACGAAAATATTACGCCTAAAAAGAACCCGATAAGTCGAAAACTCAAAGGAACGACTTATGCAAAAGTTAGGGTTGAAGAAAAAGAAAAGAAAAGAAGAAAAAGAAAAGAAAAGAGAAAAAAGGAGAAAAATAAAAATAAGAGCTCGCTAAGTTGAAAACCCGAAAGGGCGGTGTTGCACCCCAAAATTTGCCCTCACAATACAAGACTTTGTGTTCCAAGAAGGTTCACAAGGTTCACAAAATTCATAATTGGTCAGAAGAGTTGACAATTCCCTCAGACAATGCACCTCCTAAGCAGTGCATCCAAAACTAGGGTTTTGACTTTAATCAGGCTAAATGGACTTCCAAGACTTCAAGTGAGCTTCATAACATCTTATATGTGTATAAGAACCCCCATGTCAAGTTTCAAGACTTTTCTCAAAAGTTTGCTCAGTCAGATGATCAGATAAGTCAAAAGCAGTCAATGCAGTTAAAAGGTCAAACTGAGGTCAACTGTGGTCAAACCAAAGTCAAACTTCATGATTTTTTTTTGCCAACATCAAAGAGAGGTTGGGTGAGAAATATTATCATAATAACTGTAATACCCCAAATTTTGCCCTAAGATTTGTCGTCGCATTTCATTGCATTTAATCAATTACTAACAAATTTGTGTAGTCGTTTGACTTTTTGCAGGTAAATATCATATGGCATGCATTTTTTTTCTAAAAAGTAAAAATGGCACAATTGGCAGGAGGACATGTGTAAGGAGTTATGAGTGTGAGAGGTTGAGAGTTCGAATCTCACCTTTGTCATTTTTTTTGTTTTTTATTATTTTTACTCTAAATTTTTCTATCTTTCATTAAAAAAATAACAAAAATAGTTTTTTATTATTATTTAATTATTATTTTCGTATTTTAATTAAATCATTTTTTAAAATATTATTTTTTTCACTTTTTTCTAAATTATTCATAAAAATATCCAAAAAATCATAAAATAAAAAATATTGAAAAAAATTTTGTTCTTTTTATAATATTTTTTATTTTAGGAATCAATAGGATTATTAGTTTTTATTTTAAGTTTATTTTAATTATTTTAAATTATTTAAATTTTATTTTTTCTTAACTAATTATTTAGTTTGGGCTTTAAAATGGGCTTTAGGGACATTATTGACAATTTGGTGTTAACCCTAATTTGTTCCCTATATATACATGTGTTGCCTTGTTGGAAAAAAGGAGGAGAATGAAAAAAACCTAAGAGGAGTGAGTGCCGTTTGCCGTTATTTAGTTTTCTTCTTCATCCATTACTATTGTTTCTTTTTCTTCATCGTTTACCGTTATTTCTTTTCCTTCATCTATTACTGTTGTTTCTTTTTCTTCATCTTTTACCGTTATTTCTTTTTCTTTATCTATTACTGTTACGTTTATATATATATAATTTTTAAATTGTTAGAGTTTATATATATAAGATTTTTGATCGAATTATGTCGATACGATGTTTGCACATTTGTGTGCATGACGCGTGACATTTGTGTTAGTTCGATCTGGTTGCGATGATCGCATTTTTGTGTGAGCAATAATACTATTTTTTGCTTAATTTCTTTTTCTTTGCGATAAATTTTGTTTCGTCCGATTTAGATCTGGTTGCGATGAGCGCATTTCTGCGTTAGCAACATTGTTGGGTTATTTGGCACATTTAAAATTCATTATTGCTTTATTATTATTATTATTATTATTATTATTATTATTATTATTATTATTATTATTATTATTATCATTATTTATTATTATTATCATTATTATCATTATTATTACCATTATTATTATTGTTGTTATCATTAATTTATTAAAATTTGTTATAATATAAAAATCTGTTTTTTAAAATAAATAACATTAACATCTTTTCCAAATTAATATGAAAACCTATTATTTTTAAGAAAAACTTTTTTTTTAGACAAATTTAAAATAATAACTAAAATCTTTTTTTTAAAATAATAACTAGAACCGTTATTTATTTTATTTTATTATTGTTCAATTCAAATTTCATTATCATATTGTATCTGCTCCTCTCATGTAACCTCGCGAACTTAACAATCATTCTTTAAATTCTGCCTTTAAATTTCTGCTTGCATGGTTTAAATTATGACATTATCTCTCTGTTTGCATGATTCAATTATCTCACGCGTTTACTATTATTTCTGTCACATTGCACACATCCGAAGGTTAGGTCTAACTGTTTGGCCGCCGCGCCAATAGTCCGTAAAACTTCACACATTCAATTTCAAATCCTCAAAACTACAAACTACAAACCCTAATTTTCACAAATGCCTCGCCGCAGGCAAAATTACAATTTTACCCTTAGCATTAGGTCAAAGAGCCGCCGCGCTCATTTTAGGGTTTCCCGCCGTGGAATCCCTAATTTAACCCTAATTACAACTTAACATTTCAACGTAGAGATTTGGAGTTTCTACACTCCACGTAAGCGCGTCCTTAAGATGCGTTTATTCCCCTTGAGACCTTGACCACAGTCAAGAAGTTTCTAACCTCCCTATTGAGGGGAACTACGATTACTCTGATTCCACTCCCGTAAGGATACGTAGGCACAAGATGCGATGTCTTGCCGAGTAAACTTAGAATTAACCCCCTTTATTATTTATTATTGCTTATTTATATTTTATTTATCTTTGCTATTTAATTATTTTTGCTTATTATTTTGTAATTGTTTCTTGGATGTAAAGTTGTTTAATTATTTAATTATTATTATGGTTAGTAATTAGGGAGTGTAACAACATGTATGTAATATTAAAATAAATTTAGATCACTTTTAAATAAAGATAATTAAAATAAACACGTCACACACGTAAGTCGATTTTAATCGCCGTCTCACTTCCTAAGGATATCCCTCAAGTTGCCTACGAATAATGGTTAAGTGGGGTGTATAAAGCAAGTCCCTCAAATAAAAAAATCATCAAAGTCCCTTATGGTTGCCTTTACGAATCAAGTCCCTTTCGAAAAATGATGATGGTCCCTTATATGTGCTTATTACATCCCACAATGGCCTTCAAAGTCAAATTGTCCCTCACATACCCCTTAACATCCAAAGTAAGGACTACCTACTCCATTATAGTAGGGATAGTCTTACTAAAGGAAAGAATGAAGAATAAGAAAGACCTTTAAACATTAGGGTAGGTTACTCCTAGGTGCTTGCTCACTTCAAAATTGTTTCGCATTTAAACAAATTTTCAACAAGTTTTCAAACAAGTTCTTAACACATCCTTACATGGATTATTTATTAACTATTCTGAAAATTTTCTATTCACACACTACACTTTCAAAACAATTCAAAAGTGAGCTTAAGTACCTAAGAGCCCATGGATAACCATGGATGAAAAGGGTGCTAACACCTTCCCTTTTCATAACCTACCCCCCGGACCCAAAATATTCTCTAAGGTCTTTCCTGTTCTTTTATAACCTTTCCTTATGGATAAAATAAAAGTCGGTGGCGACTCTTGCTATCCGCAACATTGTTTAAAGTCAGTTCTCCCACCGTGTTACAGAACTGGCGACTCTGCTGGGGATCTATTTAAGAGGGGTACCCTTAGGAATTAAGATCACTTTAAATTGTTTGCCTTGTTTGCTTTATTATTATATTGTTGGGGTGCTCTTATGTGTGAAAGGTCCTAACCCGGATCTAGTGTACCTTAGGTAAATGGCAATAGACCAAGGAAACTGTACGACGTATATCGATACGGTTGATCTGGTGGCCATAGTTAGTGCGACTTCTTGGTTGGTGCTTATATTCCTTAAGTCAAGTTGAGGATAATATTGAGGCTGCCATATGTTGTCAATGCACTAACTGACTTTTAGAACCCTAGTTAACTCATCTTGGCCTTTAGAAAGTAGTGAGGTAACCGGCTTTGGTGCAGACTGAAGTTGGTTGACACTCGATACTACGCTCATTGAGATCTTAAACTTGGAGGGTTTTGGTTGGCAAGTAAGTTGCCTTCTGAACAACCACCCTTGTGAAGGATCAATGATATTGAGATCCCTTAGAACCTGGTTACTTTTGTAGGACAGGATGAACCATCTAACTTCAGGGGAGGGTACTTGCCTTTGAACCTCATGCAAGCCTTTAAACCTAGGGCTATGGTGTGACTTGTTTGTGTGTGCCACATGTTTGTGATTGAGCATGACATCATGACATCATCATGCATCATAAGCATATCATTTTCCCTAACCATTTCAAGGACCAAAGGATTTATCTTTGTTCTTTGTTGCAGGTCATGGCTTCTGCTCGTAGAAACACCATCAGGATCAACTTTGTAGGGATACCTGCTAAGCTCAAGGAGTTGGTTTCCCTAGTGCCTGATCATTCCCAGTTCAACAAGAGACATGGTCACTTATTGGACCTAGTTACTTCAGGGTTCAGTGAAGACATGATGAGTGTGCTGTTTCAGTTCTTTGACCCTAAGCACCATTGCTTTACATTTCCTGATTATCAGCTGGTTCCAACCATGGAGGAGTTCTCTAAACTTCTGGGTATACCTGTTCTTGATCAGAAGCCATTCACAGGCTTAGAGAAGGAGCTTAAACCAGAAGTTATTGCTGCAGCTCTACATCTGAAGAAGTCTGACATTGTTCTAGAGACGAGAAGCGGAGTCAAGGGTATTCTTGCCAAGGTATTAATGGATAAAGCTCAAATGTTCTTGAAGGCCATGAGCTATGATGCTTTTGAGGAGATCTTAGCCTTGCTGATATATGGCTTAGTGTTGTTCCCCAATCCAGATCAGTTCATAGATGTTCATGCCATCAACATTTTCCTGAGTCACAATCCAGTGCCTACATTGCTTGGAGACATCCTACATTCTCTTCACACCCGTACTACAAGGGCAAGAGGAACTTTGATGTGCTACATACCTTTGCTCTCTAGGTGGTTTATTTCTCACCTTCCTCGCTCAGTAATGAAGAATGAGCAAGGGTTCAGATGGTCCAAGAGGATCATGTCACTATCTCACTCAGACATTCATTGGTGCTCCAGATCTATGGAGAATGTCACCATCATTGACCGTTGTGGGGAGTTTCCTAATGTGCCACTTCTAGGCATAAGAGGAGGCATCACCTACAACCCCTCTCTAGCTTTACGACAGTTTGGTTACGCCCGAAGTGACGGTCCACATGACATGTTGATTCAGGGCATTGTGTTTGACTACGACAACGATCTTCAGGGTTACCGTCAGAGATTCATACGAGCTTGGGGAAAGGTAAACAGGATTGACAGCAAGACACTGGAGCCTAAGTACACCATTCCTATGGAGGCTTATCTCAGATAGGTACGATCTCGTGCTCAGACACTCAGGATGCCATATCCTGCCATCCTACCAGTTACCATGGAACCTGTTGCTGAAGGAGACACAACTTATACCATCCTTCACCCAGACATGCCTACTGATATGGAAGACTTGCAGAGATCATGGATCCAACTGAAAGAACAAAGGGATACTTTCGAGGCTCATTACAAAGCAAGCCAAGCAAGGATCCTAGAGCTAACAAAGCTACTTCATGAGGAACGAAACCTCAACTCATACCTCAACACAAAGAGGAAACGTCCATGGGAGACTTAAAACCCCATCTTTTGTACTTATTTCGTTTTCATTTTTGGTAAGCCTAAAAGGCAAAACAAGTTATTACTAATAAAAAGTTACTTTCTTGTTTGTTTAAGCAAATTTAAATCCTGCGGTCCTTGAAAACATTGCATATGCATTCCCATATCATTGCATCACAGGTTTATAATTGTGCACAGGTTTCTCATCTTCTCGCTGTTTATTTCAGCAATGGCTCTTGAACAATCAGTTAAGGATCTCCAGGCACAGAATGCACAGTTCCAAGAGCTGATCCTGAACCTATCCAAGGGGCAGGATGAATTGAAGACACTGCTGGCCAAGAAGACTAAGAAGGCTAGAAGGTCTGCTGGGTTGCTCAACATGGGAAGAAGGTTCAAAGGTCCTGTCAAGACCAAGGAACATGTTGAAGACTATGAATCTGAAGAATCTGAGCAGGAGAGAGGCAGTCTCCACAACACTATGGGGGACTCTGATTCTGAGGCTAACTACTACCATGAGCCTAACGAAGACAAATTCAAGATGCTGGTGGATAGAATGGATGCTATGGAATTACAGAAATCATCTGGGCTGGATTTTGAGGATTTGAGCTTGATATCTGGGGTGGTCATACCCATTGGGTTCAAAGTTCCTACATTTGTTGTCTATGATGGGGTCTCTTGTCCCAAATTGCATCTGAGGTCTTATGTCAGAAGAATGCAACCCCACACTGCTGATAAAAAGTTGTGGATCCATTTCTTTCAAGAGAGTTTATCTGGAGCTCAGCTAGAGTGGTATTATCAGTTGGAGAGTGTCAACATCAGAGATTGGAATGACCTTGCTGAAGCTTTCTACAAGCAGTATCAATACAATGCTGACTTAGCCCCCACTCGCATGCAGCTTCAAAGTATGTCTATGGGTGCCAAAGAAAGCTTTAAGGAGTATGCTCAGAAGTGGAGAGACTTAGCTGGAAGAGTTCAACCCCCTTTGACTGATAGGGAGTTGGTTGATATGTTCATGTGTACGCTGAATGGTCCGTTTTACAGTCATCTCATTGGAAGCTCATCATCTGGCTTCACTGAATTGATCATGATAGGAGAGCGAGTAGAGAATGGTATCAAGAGTGGTAAGATCCAAGTGGGCACTTCTTCATCAGGTGCTGCAAAGAAGCCTCCCACTGGGAAGAAAGAATCTAATGCTGTTTATGGTCAGCCTGATCGTAACAGAAGACATCAGTCTGTGAGTGTAGTTCATATTTCAAATCCAACTCCTGCAACAACAGAGCAGCCTCAAGGCAACCAACAGAGGGCTAGAAGACAGTTCACGAAGATCAACATGTCAATGGCTCAGGCATTGCAACACTTGTTGAAGGCTGAACTTATTACCCTGAGGGAGGCTCCTCAGAATCCCAATGTTACCTCTCCCAAGTACAATCCCAATGCACGATGTGCATATCATTCAAACTGTCCAGGACATGATACTAATAACTGCTGGGTCTTGAAGAACAAAATTCAAGATATGATTGATGCTGGAGAAATTGAGTTTGATCCACCAGGTACTCCAAATGTGATTACAGCTCCAATGCCAAATCACGAGAAGACTGTCAACGCCATTGATGAAGATATTGATGAAGATCTGCATGTCTATTCAGTTATGGAGTTGAGCACACCATTGTCTGTTATCAAAAAGAGGTTAGTACAAGCTGGGATCTTTCCAAGTTGTCATGAAGATTGTCTATATTGTACCTATAAGCCGGATAGTTGCTTCATTTTGAGAGATGGGATTCAACGTCTCATGGATAAATATACTATAGTGTTTGGAAGAAGACCAGCATCTATAGAAAGTATGGTGGATCATCTGACTCAGGGTAAGAAGATTGAAGAGGTTGACATGGTTGACAAAGTACCACTAAGAATCACTTCAAAGGGTCCCATTAAAATCACTCATCAGGGCCCAATCAAGATTATTGCTGAAGGTCCTGTGAAAGTTGTTGCTGAAGCCAGAGTAGCTCCTCTGATCATTACCACTCCTGGTACTATTCCTTATACATCTGACAAAGCTGTGCCTTGGCACTATGGGTCTGATGTTTACATCCATGGTGTCAAGCAGGAGCCTTTACCTGATATGCCTGTTGACATTGATAATATTGTCGGATCTAGCAAGATCACTCGTAGTGGAAAAGTCTTCTCTCCTCCAGTTGCTTCTAAGAGTGCGGTTACTCCTGCTGTTACTTCCACCACTGATGCTCGGGGCAAGGGTCCTGTTATTGAGCCTGTATCTACTGATGTGCCAGCTGCTGATGACCTCTCTAAGCAGATGGAAGAAGTATTGAAAATCATTCGCAAGAGTGATTATGATATTGTTGATCAGCTGGGGCATACTCCCTCAAAGATTTCTATGCTCTCCCTGTTATTATGTTCTGAGGCTCATGCCAAGTCATTGATCAAGTTTCTAAAGATGGCTCATGTACCCAGTGCAATTTCTGTGGACCAGTTTGAGAATTGTGTTGCTCACCTGACCTATGACAACGGGTTAGGATTTTCTGATGCTGACTTGACCCCTGCCAAGAGGGATCATAACAGGGCCTTGCATATTTCAATTGAATGCAGGGGCACTACCCTGTCTCATGTGCTGATAGACAATGGTTCCTCTCTGAATGTGTTGCCTAAGGAAGTCCTGAACAAGCTGAGTCCTAAAGATACGGTATTGAAGCCCAGTAATATTGTGGTAAAGGCTTTTGATGGTTCTAGAAGAGTAGTGCATGGGGAAATTGATCTTCCAATCAAGGTTGGCTCTCAGGTGTTTACCGCTATATTCTATGTGATGGATATTCGTCCTTCGTACTCATGTCTGCTTGGCCGTCCCTGGATCCATGGGGCAGGTGCTGTGACCTCCACATTACATCAAAAGTTGAGATATCCGGTGAATGGAAAAGTTGTTACTGTCTTTGGAGAGGAAGAATACTTTGTCAGCCATGTAAACACTTTCAAGTATCTGGAAGTAGAAGGTGAATACATTGAAACTCCATGTCAGTCATTTGAAGTGGTTCCCTGGGCTGTTAAGGATTGTGTGACTCCTCCTGCTGTGAAGAAGGTTCCTGTGGTCATCAGAAACCCTCCAACAATGGCAATGGCCTCCCTCAATGATGCAAAAGCTGTGGTGGAAGAAGGTGGTTGTACTATTTGGGGTCAGCTTCCTGATATGCCATACAAGTCTGACAAGTTTGGTTTGGGTTTCACTGCAGAGTCCCAGAAGGCTGTTCGTCGTGCTCGTGCTGTTCGTATCACCAATCAAGGGGTTATCAATGCTGTGGGAGATCAAGATGAAGACTACAACTTGGAGGCATGGATTTTTCCTACTGTGGGTGCTGGACTCAATAATTGGACAGCTGAAGATGTTATCCCTATCTCCTTTAGTCAGGAGTAAATACTATTACTGTGTTATGTTTTTAAATTTATAATTTCTGGAACAATTAAAACTTTCAAGCCATGTGCCTTACCCGGGGCACAATGGTGTGCTTGTTACGGGTTGTCATTTCATTTGCATACTTCATTCAATAAAATCAGTGGACGCTTCGTTTTCGTAAATATTGTGTTCCTTGTCTTTCTTTTTCTTTTATTTTTGCTTTATCAGCTATGTGTTCTTACACACACCCACGTCACTAAAATGCAGATCCTCATCCACTCTGGATCCAGTTGATAACAGTTCTACTATTGCCAATTACAATTTCGAGAATCCGATCTATCAAACTGAAGACGGAGACGAGGACGATTGTGAAATACCCGTAGAGCTTGCTAGGTTGTTACAACAAGAAGAGAAAGCTATACAGCCACATGAAGAGCCAGTCGAAGTTGTGAATCTGGGAACTGAAGAAAACAGAAAAGAGGTCAAGATAGGGGCTGATTTAGAGGACAGTGTCAAGAGCAGGTTGATTCAGATGCTACGTGACTATGTGGAGATCTTTGCTTGGTCTTATGAAGATATGCCAGGGTTGGATACAGACATTGTGGTTCACCGTTTGCCAGTGAAAGAAGATTGTCGTCCAAAGAAGCAGAAGGTTCGTCGTATGCGTCCTGAAATGTCAGAAAAGATCAAAGCAGAGGTAATGAAACAGTTCAATGCAGGGTTCTTGGCCGTAACTTCTTATCCTCAGTGGGTTGCAAATGTGGTACCAGTTCCTAAGAAAGATGGTAAGGTACGTATGTGTGTAGACTACAGAGATCTGAACAAGGCTAGCCCTAAAGATGACTTTCCACTTCCTCATATTGATATTCTGGTAGACAACACTGCTCAGCATAAGGTATTCTCTTTTATGGATGGTTTCTCTGGTTACAATCAAATCAAGATGGCACCTGAAGATATGGAGAAGACTACATTTGTGACACAGTGGGGCACCTTTTGCTATAAGGTAATGCCATTTGGTTTGAAGAATGCGGGGGCAACATATCAGCGTGCTATGGTGGCTTTGTTTCATGATATGATTCATCATGAGATAGAGGTATATGTGGATGATATGATAGCCAGGTCTCAGAATGAAGAACAACATCTTGATCATCTGCACAAGTTGTTTGAGAGGTTGAAGAAATACAGGTTGAGATTAAATCCAAACAAGTGTACTTTTGGAGTTAGATCTGGAAAGCTCCTGGGTTTCATTGTCAGTGGAAAAGGTATTGAAGTGGATCCTGCAAAAGTGAAAGCTATACGAGAGATGCCAGCTCCCCGTACTGAGAAGGAGGTTAGAGGTTTCTTGGGACGATTGAACTACATTGCAAGATTTATTTCCCAATTAACTACCATCTGTGAGCCAATCTTCAAGTTGTTGAAGAAAGATCAGGTGATGGAATGGAATGATGAGTGCCAGACTGCCTTTGATGAAATCAAGAGATATTTGCTAGAACCTCCAATTTTAATGCCACCAGTTGATGGAAGACCCTTGATTATGTATTTAACAGTATTAGACAACTCAATGGGGTGTGTATTGGGGCAACATGACGAGTCTGGTCGAAAAGAGCAGGCAATATACTACCTTAGCAAAAAGTTTACCGACTGTGAAACAAGATACTCACTGCTCGAGAAAACTTGCTGCGCTTTGGCATGGGCTGCTCGCCGACTAAGACAGTATATGTTGACCCATACTACCTTGTTGATTTCGAAGATGGATCCAATCAAGTACATATTTGAGAAACCTGCTCTCTCCGGAAGAATTGCAAGATGGCAAATGATCTTGACGAAATATGATATACAGTATACTACTCAGAAGGCCATTAAGGGGAGTGTTGTTGCTGATCATTTGGCTCATCAAGCAGTAGGTGATTACCAGTCAATGAATTTTGAGTTCCCTGATGAAGACATTATGTCTGTTACCAAAGAACCTGGACAATATGACGGACCTGAACAAGGATCCCGATGGACTATGGTTTTTGATGGTGCCTCCAATGCACATGGTAATGGTATTGGTGTTGTGATTAGTTCCCCTGAAGGTTGTCATACCCCGATTACTGCCAGACTTTGTTTCTATTGTACCAATAACATGGGTGAGTATGAGGCATGTATCATGGGTATGCAAGTTGCTATTGATATGAAGATTCAGTTCCTTGAGGTGTATGGAGATTCAGCTCTGGTAGTAAGTCAGATTAAAGGAGATTGGGATACAAAGCATGATAATCTCATTCCTTACAGAGAACATGTGTTGTCTTTGATCCCACATTTCAAAGAGATTACTTTTGGACATATTCCACGAAGAGAGAATCAGTTGGCAGACGCATTGGCCACCATGGCATCTATGTGTGAGATCAGCTGGGATGGTGAAGACTTCCCACAACCTGTAAACGCAGACATAGTTAAAAAATACTACGCATAAAAAGAGACCCGCTAGGTTGACAGGCCTAGGCAAAAATAAGGGCACCCCGGCAAACCAAAAGGGTTTGGGCAAAAATTAGGGATATATATATAAAAAGATGTACACCCGGCAAGTCGAAAACCTGAAAAGGGCGGCTTGGGCAAAAAAGGGTATCCCGGTGGATTGAAAACCTGAAAGGGCAATCCAGGCAAAAGTTAGGGATTAAAGCGTATGACTATGTCTCGTTTGGATCACTCATGAAACTGCAACCAGTTGTACTACTTACTCAAGCTCAAACAGATAAAGCTCAATCCAATCGTTTCCGTCTCAACAGCAAGAAGATGAGATACTTGAGTGGCAATAGTAGAATTGAAACTCAATAGGATTATTTCCCACATAGCTGATTCTTTTTGTAAAACTTCATGACAAAATTCTCTTACTAGGGTTTATGTCTCCTTGTACAAACTTACCCGTGTATGGGTCACTTTTGATATAAATAAATTCCATCTTTTGAATCCAGATTTACTTTTACCATATTTACATAAGCGAAACGTCCATTGGTTGTGTTTGAATGTATGTATGCCTTTGAATATGATTGATGTTTACCAGAAATGCATGTATGCTTTTAATATGATTGATGTTTACCAGAAATGCATGAAAATGCAGTAATAGTATTTACTAAGGACGAACGAGGGAAGGATTTCAACGAAGCTTCGCCGGTTCATCTTTACAAGACAATTACAAACCATCAGTAGGACTAATCCATTTTCACAAAGTCTAATCTCCCCTGGAATTTATATCCATCTCTTTTATCCTCATACGGATATACGGGAAATTACTTTCCAATAAGGGCACGATGAATGAAGACGGGATGTTATACTTATCCTACTATCAAACGAAAACGGGAGGTTATCTATACCTTGTTATCCCCAACAACGGGAGGTTATCTATACCTTGTTATCCCCAGCAGACGGAGGGTTATATATTCTTCAACAACGAATCGGGATTTATTTTCTTTGGCCAGCAGTTGTTATACAAGGATATCCAGACACTTCCAGCAGTGTCATAGCATACATACATCATTTACATCATACCATAACATATATGTCTATAGTACATTACCTAAGTGCATCATGTCATACATGCATACATAAAGCATAAACTAATGTTGTTATACAGAATGCTACCTTGTTTTCAGGTTAATTATCCAACAAACAAGCTTATGATCTTTGGGACTGCTTTATTGTAACCTCAGGGTTACTTTATCCTCCTGATGAGCTTCTTATTACTTTGGGACTGCTTTATTGTAACCTCAGGGTTATTTTATCCTCCTGATAGCCTCTCATGACTTCAAGACTGCTTTAGAGCTACTGATTGCTCTATCCTCCTGAAATCATCCTATTACTTCAAGACTGCTTTAGAGCTATTCATTGCTCTATCCTCATGAGGTCATATTACTACTTCAAGACTGCTTTAGAGCTATTCATTGCTCTATCCTCCTGAAGCCATTATTATTTCAAGACTGCTTTAGAGCTATCCATTGCTCTATCCTCCTGAAATCATTACTTCAAGACTGCTATAGAGCTATTGATTGCTCTATCCTCCTGAAGACATATCACATTATTATTTCAAGACTGCTTTAGAGCCATTCATTGCTCTATCCTCCTGAAATCATTACTTCAAGACTGCTTTAGAGCTATTGATTGCTCTATCCTCCTGAAGACATATCACATTATTATTTCAAGACTGCTTTAGAGCTGTTGATTGCTCTATCCTACTGAAGCCATTCTATTATTTCAAGACTGCTTTAGAGCTATTGATTGCTCTATCCTCCTGAAGCCATTATTACTTCAAGACTGCTTTAGAGCCATTCATTGCTCTATCCTCCTGAAATCATTACTTCAAGACTGCTTTAGAGCTATTGATTGCTCTATCCTCCTGAAGACATATCACATTATTATTTCAAGACTGCTTTAGAGCTGTTGATTGCTCTATCCTACTGAAGCCATTCTATTATTTCAAGACTGCTTTAGAGCTATTGATTGCTCTATCCTCCTGAAGCCATTATTACTTCAAGACTGCTTTAGAGCTATTGATTGCTCTATCCTCCTGAAGTCAGATTTATCACCTCAAGACTGCTTTAGAGCCATTCATTGCTCTATCCTCCTGAAATCATTACTTCAAGACTGCTTTAGAGCTATTGATTGCTCTATCCTCCTGAAGACATATCACATTATTATTTCAAGACTGCTTTAGAGCTGTTGATTGCTCTATCCTACTGAAGCCATTCTATTATTTCAAGACTGCTTTAGAGCTATTGATTGCTCTATCCTCCTGAAGCCATTATTACTTCAAGACTGCTTTAGAGCTATTGATTGCTCTATCCTCCTGAAGTCAGATTTATCACCTCAAGACTGCTTTAGAGCTATTGATTGCTCTATCCTCCTGAAGTCAGATTTATCACCTCAAGACTGCTTTAGGGTTATCATTATTGATTGCTCTATCCTCATGAAGACATGCTGTTACATCAGTATTACTCCAGACTCCTGACAGTTCTCATTATACTACTGAAGAACTTTCCCCTAGTGGCATCTTTAAGCCCACTCAATCATGTTCAACCAACCATCAATATCACTCCATGCACTGGTGAGTGCAAATTTTTGGGCTTTTGTGTTCAATCCCCTTCAACCTTCCAGGTTACGACTGGCAAATATACCAATCTAACCCCTCAGGTTTCAGAAAATTGAACAGGGGCAGCTGTTGCACCCCAAAATTTGCCCTCACAATACAAGACTTTGTGTTCCAAGAAGGTTCACAAGGTTCACAAAATTCATAATTGGTCAGAAGAGTTGACAATTCCCTCAGACAATGCACCTCCTAAGCAGTGCATCCAAAACTAGGGTTTTGACTTTAATCAGGCTAAATGGACTTCCAAGACTTCAAGTGAGCTTCATAACATCTTATATGTGTATAAGAACCCCCATGTCAAGTTTCAAGACTTTTCTCAAAAGTTTGCTCAGTCAGATGATCAGATAAGTCAAAAGCAGTCAATGCAGTTAAAAGGTCAAACTGAGGTCAACTGTGGTCAAACCAAAGTCAAACTTCATGATTTTTTTTTTGCCAACATCAAAGAGAGGTTGGGTGAGAAATATTATCATAATAACTGTAATACCCCAAATTTTGCCCTAAGATTTGTCGTCGCATTTCATTGCATTTAATCAATTACTAACAAATTTGTGTAGTCGTTTGACTTTTTGCAGGTAAATATCATATGGCATGCATTTTTTTTCTAAAAAGTAAAAATGGCACAATTGGCAGGAGGACATGTGTAAGGAGTTATGAGTGTGAGAGGTTGAGAGTTCGAATCTCACCTTTGTCATTTTTTTTGTTTTTTATTATTTTTACTCTAAATTTTTCTATCTTTCATTAAAAAAATAACAAAAATAGTTTTTTATTATTATTTAATTATTATTTTCGTATTTTAATTAAATCATTTTTTAAAATATTATTTTTTTCACTTTTTTCTAAATTATTCATAAAAATATCCAAAAAATCATAAAATAAAAAATATTGAAAAAAATTTTGTTCTTTTTATAATATTTTTTATTTTAGGAATCAATAGGATTATTAGTTTTTATTTTAAGTTTATTTTAATTATTTTAAATTATTTAAATTTTATTTTTTCTTAACTAATTATTTAGTTTGGGCTTTAAAATGGGCTTTAGGGACATTATTGACAATTTGGTGTTAACCCTAATTTGTTCCCTATATATACATGTGTTGCCTTGTTGGAAAAAAGGAGGAGAATGAAAAAAACCTAAGAGGAGTGAGTGTCGTTTGCCGTTATTTAGTTTTCTTCTTCATCCATTACTATTGTTTCTTTTTCTTCATCGTTTACCGTTATTTCTTTTCCTTCATCTATTACTGTTGTTTCTTTTTCTTCATCTTTTACCGTTATTTCTTTTTCTTCATCTATTACCGTTATTTCTTTTTCTTTATCTATTACTGTTACGTTTATATATATAATTTTTAAATTGTTAGAGTTTATATATATAAGATTTTTGATCGAATTATGTCGATACGATGTTTGCACATTTGTGTGCATGACGCGTGACATTTGTGTTAGTTCGATCTGGTTGCGATGATCGCATTTTTGTGTGAGCAATAATACTATTTTTTGCTTAATTTCTTTTTCTTTGCGATAAATTTTGTTTCGTCCGATTTAGATCTGGTTGCGATGAGCGCATTTCTGCGTTAGCAACATTGTTGGGTTATTTGGCACATTTAAAATTCATTATTGCTTTATTATTATTATTATTATTATTATTATTATTATTATTATTATTATTATTATTATTATTATTATCATTATTTATTATTATTATCATTATTATCATTATTATTACCATTATTATTATTGTTGTTATCATTAATTTATTAAAATTTGTTATAATATAAAAATCTGTTTTTTAAAATAAATAACATTAACATCTTTTCCAAATTAATATGAAAACCTATTATTTTTAAGAAAAACTTTTTTTTTAGATAAATTTAAAATAATAACTAAAATCTTTTTTTTAAAATAATAACTAGAACCGTTATTTATTTTATTTTATTATTGTTCAATTCAAATTTCATTATCATATTGTATCTGCTCCTCTCATGTAACCTCGCGAACTTAACAATCGTTCTTTAAATTCTGCCTTTAAATTTCTGCTTGCATGGTTTAAATTATGACATTATCTCTCTGTTTGCATGATTCAATTATCTCACGCATTTACTATTATTTCTGTCACATTGCACACATCCGAAGGTTAGGTCTAACTGTTTGGCCGCCGCGCCAATAGTCCGTAAAACTTCACACATTCAATTTCAAATCCTCAAAACTACAAACTACAAACCCTAATTTTCACAAATGCCTCGCCGCAGGCAAAATTACAATTTTACCCTTAGCATTAGGTCAAAGAGCCGCCGCGCTCATTTTAGGGTTTCCCGCCGTGGAATCCCTAATTTAACCCTAATTACAACTTAACATTTCAACGTAGAGATTTGGAGTTTCTACACTCCACGTAAGCGCGTCCTTAAGATGCGTTTATTCCCCTTGAGACCTTGACCACAGTCAAGAAGTTTCTAACCTCCCTATTGAGGGGAACTACGATTACTCTGATTCCACTCCCGTAAGGATACGTAGGCACAAGATGCGATGTCTTGCCGAGTAAACTTAGAATTAACCCCCTTTATTATTTATTATTGCTTATTTATATTTTATTTATCTTTGCTATTTAATTATTTTTGCTTATTATTTTGTAATTGTTTCTTGGATGTAAAGTTGTTTAATTATTTAATTATTATTATGGTTAGTAATTAGGGAGTGTAACAACATGTATGTAATATTAAAATAAATTTAGATCACTTTTAAATAAAGATAATTAAAATAAACACGTCACACACGTAAGTCGATTTTAATCGCCGTCTCACTTCCTAAGGATATCCCTCAAGTTGCCTACGAATAATGGTTAAGTGGGGTGTATAAAGCAAGTCCCTCAAATAAAAAAATCATCAAAGTCCCTTATGGTTGCCTTTACGAATCAAGTCCCTTTCGAAAAATGATGATGGTCCCTTATATGTGCTTATTACATCCCACAATGGCCTTCAAAGTCAAATTGTCCCTCACATACCCCTTAACATCCAAAGTAAGGACTACCTACTCCATTATAATAGGGATAGTCTTACTAAAGGAAAGAATGAAGAATAAGAAAGACCTTTAAACATTAGGGTAGGTTACTCCTAGGTGCTTGCTCACTTCAAAATTGTTTCGCATTTAAACAAATTTTCAACAAGTTTTCAAACAAGTTCTTAACACATCCTTACATGGATTATTTATTAACTATTCTGAAAATTTTCTATTCACACACTACACTTTCAAAACAATTCAAAAGTGAGCTTAAGTACCTAAGAGCCCATGGATAACCATGGATGAAAAGGGTGCTAACACCTTCCCTTTTCATAACCTACCCCCCGGACCCAAAATATTCTCTAAGGTCTTTCCTGTTCTTTTATAACCTTTCCTTATGGATAAAATAAAAGTCGGTGGCGACTCTTGCTATCCGCAACATTGTTTAAAGTCAGTTCTCCCACCGTGTTACAGGCGGCTTAGGCAAAAATGAGCGTCCCGGTGGATTGAAAACCCGAAAGGGCGACCCAGGAAAAAGTTAGGGACAAAGGCGTTTCACTGTATCAGATGAGTTGTCACTAACGTAGAAGATCCTACAAGAATTCACTCCAACCGCTCTCGTCAGAAGCAAGGATTTTGGGGAGTTTTAGTCTTTAGGGACAGTTTGGTCATGGGATTCAATGTAACCTTGTCCACTTTGCCATTTTTCACTTGTAAAATTTCTATGAAATTTTGTCATTTGCAAGATTTCATCCTTGAATAAAATCAGTTTTGAGTCATTCTTTCCTTTGCAACTTTATCATTTCCTTTATTTTCTTTGTTATGCAAAATGTTGTTCGTTGATCAACGATAGTTTTGAAAGCATTAGGGTCAAATTATTTGAATAAAACTTGAAACGATTAACAAACGTAAAAACTTCGACTCATGGAAAAAGTCGAGGAAAATCATACTTCCCCGAAACCTCAGGGTAGCGAAAGCTTTGATATGCGATCCGATTACATTCCCCAAGGAAGTGAAAGCAAGTCGAACTGCTGATTTTCCTTTTACCATGTGTGGGTATCGAACCTTGAAGACTGTTTTCTCAAAAGAACTTCTTATGATGATGTGAAGGCTCGTCCCAGTAGAAAATGTCTGAGCACTTGAATCTACTATGTCATCTCTGAACATCTTGTTTAGAGAGCGTGGTTCCCCTGTTGAGAATGGATCTATTTGTCAAGACTACACACACCTTTCAGCCTGGGTTTAGTGTGATTCATTCTGTCTCTCGAGTTCGGTGTGCTATCTGTCGATTCCCCGTGAATGATGGATCACTGCTAGTGAACTTCTGCCTAAAAATCCAGTCGTAGCTGGCATTGTTTTAGAAACCAATCGTTATTGGTAGTTCTTTGGTCGTCACCATGTTTCTTGTTAAGACCAGTCGTAACTGGCATTGTCTTAATTCCACTCGTCGGTATCCCTGATTCGGTCGTCACCACCTTTTTCCTTTAAAGTCCAGTCGTAACTGGTAGTGTTCGAAATCCAATCGTCATTGGTATTCTTTTGGTCGTCACCATATTTTCCTTTGAAACTCAGTCGTAATTGACGTTGTCTTAACTTCACTCGTTATTACCTTTTGGTTCGGTTGTTACCAACCTTTTCCCTCTGAAGTCTAGTCGTCACTAGCAAAACCCCTGTAAAGTACTACCGGCATCGATATTTCGTTGGTCGTTACCAATTGTCCCCATGGAAGTCCAGTCATAACGGGCATCACTGACAATCCAATCGTTATTGGTATCTTCTGGTTTGGTAATTACCAACCTCCCCAGCTAAAGTCTAGTAACTTGCTAGCATTCTCGTAACCACGTGTGTTGGTATACCCTGATTTGGTCGTCACCATGTTTTCTTCCAAAGTCCAGTCGTAACTGGCATTGCTTGAAATCCAATCATCATTGGTACCCTGACTTGGTTGTTACCAATCTCCTTTAAGTCCAGTGGTTACTAGCATTGCTTGAAATTTGGTCGTCACCAATTTCCCCATTCGAAGTCCTGTATTACCGATTGGATTTGAAATTTCGTTTGTTGTTATCTCAGGTTGGTCGTTACCATTACCTCCAGGAAGTCTAGTGGTTACTAGCACTGTTTGAACTGCTTGTTAAAATTGGGTGACATCATTATCCCCAGCGAGACCTTTTTCCCAGGCGAGTCTCGGAGATCTAGTCGTCACTAGTATCCCAATATGTTTTGTCATTATTTCTAGTTCATTCCTGAAGATCCCATTTGAACTCTTCACTATAGGAAGCTCCTCATCTGATCATCCCAGTGAGGTTCGTGTTTCTAGTTCTTCATTTCCCCAGTAGAAAGTCGCTCGTGTCCCCGGTGGAAATCCACCTCTTTCCCCAGTGGAGTGTTTGCTCTTCCCCAGTAAGATTGTCATCTTCATTGGATTTTTGTGCATCCTCATGTAAATTTTTCTCTCCGTTATCACTAGTCATGTTTGAACTATTGATTGTTATACCTCGGTTTTCCCCAGTGTCGGATCCACAATGCCAGGTCCCCACGAGTAGTTACTCGTTGTTTTGTTTTTCTGTCTTCTGCATATGTCTTGCATCCAAGCATCATGAATCATCATTTAGAATTCATGGCATACCATGACCGGTCCTTTTGCATATCATCGGATCTAAGGGACAAAATTTTCAGTTTTCTATATTTAAATACCTTTCACTGCGATTCTCCGAGGATCATCATCCCTCAGTTCCATCTAGTGAAGATATTTAAATAGGGGCAACTGTTGCACCCCAAATTTTGGCCCCTTAGATTCTCATTATCATTTTAGGAGCATGCTCATGAATTATCTAACCCTAACCCAGTGCAAGTTTGTCTTTGTCAAAGTTACAGATGAATCAGGGTTTCCCGCACTCAAAATCAAAACTTCAAGGGTGTGAGTAGTCAATGTTTTGGGCTAATTCAATCATGAAATGAGATCAAGAGTATCATATAATGACAATTGAGAATCCAATTTGAGGTTGTTACCCTAGAATCCAGAGCAGTGTATTTCAGGGCACCCGATTAGGGTTTTTGACTAGTAAAAGTCAAATGTAGTTTGACTTTGATGTTGGAAGGTGTTTTAATGGTGAGATTATGATTCATGAAGTTCATATAGCTTAATAAAGTTCATTCAAGAAGTTTCAAAGTCTCAGGAGGTCCAGAATGTCAACAGGCGACTCGGTAGTCACCGATCGGTCGTACGATTGACCGAAAAGTCAACTCTCCAAATTTTAGGAATTGGACTTCAAGTTGTGAAAGAAAATTGTTCCTTATGTCATATTGGACTTGCATATCAATTGTCATGACCATTGGATCAAGGATGAAGGAGTAATCGAAAAATCGGGAAATTAGGGTTTTGAAAGGGGCTAAACCATAACTCCTTAACCACACATCCAATTGAGTTGGTTCAAAGCTCATTTGGAAGCTCTTGACAAATCATACAAAAGTCCATAAGTGGTTCATGATCAGAAAATGCATAGATTTGGAGTTATGATCAAATTCATTTCTAGAAGGGAAAAAGACTTAGAGAAATTTCACTTTTAAGTTCATTTTTTAGCAACTTTGGGAGACTTTTTGGCCAAGTTCCTTTGGGAAATTGAAACTCATTAAAACATGAATTTTTTAGATCTATTTTAGGGCTTTCTAAAAAGTGCTAGCACATCTCAAAAGGATTTGTGAGCTGAAAGTTATGGTCATGGCAAGTTGGTGGTTTTTCACTTTAGTCCCACATTGTCAAAATTCAAGAATTCATTCTTTCATCAAAATTGACCAAACTCAGATGGTGAAATATGTTGTATCTGATATGTGAGGTGTTTTTAGCATAAAAGAACCAAGGATTATGCAGAAATTTGAAATCTCCAAAGCCAAAGCAAGTGGCTTGCAAGTTGCAAAGCAACTTGCATTCAAAAGTGAAAAACAAGCATGAGGTGTAAAAGTGATTCTGAACCAGCCACAAGCCTATACCTCTAGCCTGCATTTAACCCTCTAAAACTCATCATTATCTTGACTTTAAGCTTTCCTTGCAGCCAAGGAAACCCTCTTGTGGAGGTTTGATCTAAAAAGTGGAAAACCTTTCTTCAAAGTGAAGAAATCTTCAAATCTGACCCAAACCACTTCCTTGCCTATAAATAGAGCCCTCACCACTTCATTCCCAACACAATATCAATTCTAAAAACCAGAGAAATTGAAAGCTCTCACTCTTTCCCTCCTTACTCCAAAATCTCAAAATCTCATTTTCACAAAAAACCTTCAAAATCTGCCTTGGGAGATTTGCTTCCAAATTCATTTCTCACCATTCAAACACCCCAAAAATCATCTACACAATCCCTAAATATGATATAGAAGGTGTATAAGACCTTATACCACTCAAAAATATCACCATTCAAAAAGTTAACTTCATCACCAAGTTACTTTGACCAAAAGCCACAAAATCAGCCATATCTTGTTCCATACATTTCCTTGGTGTTCTAATCATCCTAACACCTCTCATATATCATTCCTCAACTGTCCAAAGCATTGAGGGGCATTGGTGGAGTTTATTTCTCCAACTGTCTTGAAGTTTGCTTTGTTACTTCACAAGGAAGGAATCTCTCAAAGCTAGGAGCACTTGAAGTTCCTCTGGGTTTCTTGGTGTTTAAACTTGCTCAATACAGCCTACTAGAGGTATGTAAACACTATATTCTTGCTTTGCACCATAATTCCATGATTTATTATTTTGAGTTCATTATGTGAAAGATATATCATGTGTATGTTTCATGCCAAAATTCTGTCATGACTCAAAAACAGCTCCTTGGTGATTTGAATCATATTTGAAATCATGATCATGATATGTGTGTATGTTTGTGTGGAACTGTTTGCATCTGTTTTGCTTCATCATTCATAAAATGCCACACTTTGCATATTAATGCCATAGATATGTCATTTTTGGTTAGGGGTTAAAGTTGGTTTAAGTTTCAGTTTAAAATCATCTATTTGTGCATATATGACTTGTGTGTGCAACTGTTTTGGTCCAAACATGCTTGGAATCTGATTTGAGTTTTTCATGTATGCATAAAACACAATACCACAACTTGCATGCTATTATTCAAAACAGACTGTTTTAAATTGGCTCTTGAGCAGGAACATACCTATTTTTATATATATGAAGTGTATGTATGATTAATTTGATGGATTATGTCTCAAAACATGAACTGCCCAATTCTGTTGCACTTCACACACACAATTGCACATTGAGTACCATTTTCCATGACAGCTTGTGTTTAACTTCAAAATGTGTTTTGTGCCACTCAATATCATGTATGTGTTGTGTATGTGTGGCAAGCTTGATCTAAACAGGCCTGGAACTGAAATTGCTCACCATTATGCATTTTATTCATAATTTTTGCAACAGTCTGATTTTGGTTTCAAATTATGTTTGGATTCATCTAATACCATATGTGTGTGGTGGGAACATGATCAAATTAACTTGGAAATGTTTAGAACTAAAACTATACATCATGATGCATTTCATTACACATTCTTGCAACTCATATGCAAATCCTCAGCCTTTGATTCTTACCAAAACAGTAGTGCTACCCAAGAGGGCTTTGTGTGTTTATTTGTTTTTTTTTGAATAATGAAACCATGTGCATTGTTTGAATTGGTTTCTCCCTAGCTTTCTAGTTACTATCAGTTTCATCTCAAAGCTGTTTGGGACTTGCCTCTTGTATGAGACAGACTGGTTGTATTTGGCATTAGGGATGGCTGCAAGAGTTTGTGATTGAGCCTTCTTTTCATTAGCAGATAGTTGTAAGTTCAGGATACAACTGCTATTCTTTTGTGGAGGGGGAAACTATTAAGAGTATGTTGGCTGCTTGGTATGAGGGGTATTTCACTGCTGTCAAAACCTGTGGTTGTCAGGACCTAGTTGTATCAGTGATACCATTTGGAGAATGAGTTTGAGGTCTGCTCTGAACAACTCATCTGTGTTTGGTTGATTGTCCATTTTTATGCTAATATAGCAGTCATTTATCTTTGTTGGCTTGACTTTACATAAATTTGATAAATGCATCTTCAAAACATCACTAGCAACTCACATGTCAATTTTCAATGTAAATCTGTTATGCATCAAATTCATGTTGAAAAACCTTGCATTAATCATTTATGAGCTGCTTGCATGATTCTTTGGCTTTAATTCCCAATGCCTCAACTTGTGTTCTTCAAAATGCATATTTCAAATAACTTGCAACTTGACATGTCTTTTTCATAACAGTTGGCCTTGAGCTTGATTTATGTGTTAAGATCATTCATTATCACATACTTGGTCTGTGTGTATCTTTGTTTTAAATTGAAAATAGCTAAAACAAGTTTTGAGATTCAAAATGCACATCAAACTTCCACAAGAGCACACACCATCTAGTTTTGAGTTAGGAGAGGAATCTTGAAAAACTGATTGCACCATCATGTTCCTTGTATTTTTCTGGTCAAGTTACATTAAAATTTCATCTCAAAAGGTTGAGAATTGAGAAAGTTATGCATCAAAACGTAAATCATGTTTGAAGTGTTCTTTATTAGCCCAACTTGCATCCCATTTAACCCTTATATTTTAATGGGGTGGCTTTCATCAATGGATGTATAGCCACCCCAGTGGTAAGACCATTAAGCCAAAACACGCCTTGTACCAAGCGAGCATGGGTTTGACCCTTGAGGAGGGCAACCCTTTTATTAAAATTTGTCATTTTTTCACCAATCTTTGAAAAATCATATCTCTCTCAATTTTAATCATTTTTCACCCATTCTTTTTGAATTGTGTTCATATTGATGTCTAATTCCATGTTATAATTTTTATTTTCATGTTTGCATAATTTTTCATCTATTTTGACTATGTGCAAGTTGTGTATTTTCTATAATCGTTTTGACGTATGCAGATGAATTTTCTCCTAATGTACTTGTAATTATTTGTGATACTTGTTTGCATTCTCATTCTTAAATGTTTGTTAATATGTTAGGACTTCATATTTGGTTATTACCATGTTCATGTTACTTCTGTTAGCTTAATTTAACTCGATCTGTCGTCACAGTTCCTGTTCTGCTTACCTGCTTTGATTGTCATCAATGCATTTTTTATGCTTATCAATCTTATATACTAATTTAATGGTTGTCACCATGAATAAATCTTTATTATGTTGTTAATTTTCTTGTTGTTCTCTTCCCCCAAGTGATGAAGCTTGTTAGCTCTCATCCAGTTGCCTCCTCTGTCTACTTCCAAAGGAAATGTCTGTCCATTTGACTCTCATGTTATGGATACATCCCTTATCCCTCTCTTGACTATGCTAAGTCACTTTAACCCTAGATTATAAGCCATTAGACTTTGCTTCAAGTCTAATAAACCCACCTGTACTAGGGGTGTTCTTCAACTAGAACCCTAGGAAAGAGTTTGTCAACTCTGTGTAAAAATCATTGTCATGATTTCTTGCTTCCCCTTTTGAATATTACAACTTAGATTAGGGAGTTTTGTCAAACTCCACACAAACATTGTCATGTTTGTTCCCCCTTGAACCTTTATCATAATCAAGTGTTCTTCTTCCCTTATGAGGTGAACTACGGTTGCTCTGATTCTATCCTAGTCAGGATACGTAGGCAGAAGATGCGACGTCTTTGCGAGCAAACTTAGAAAACTAATTAGGTCTTTACTTATCTTTACACTCAACTCCCAATCCTAAATCCATAGTACATATTTCTCAAACTTAACAAGCAATCAAACAAAAGGTTCCTGTAGAGTACTACAGATACTTAGGGTGCTAACACCTTCCCTAGGTATAACCAACCCCCGATCCCCGAATCTCTTAAGCGTTATCGTTACATCGCGAAAAAGGTTTTTCTTTCTTTAGACCTTTCCTTTGGATAAAATAAAGTCCGGTTGTAAAAGAGTTAAGATTCAAGTTAATTTAATAGCTTAATATCCAATTTTCACCGCAACAAAGGTTCTTTTAACTCTTTTATTTGTTGAGTTAAGAGTTCCACTTGTTGTGAGATAAGCTTGTTTTGTGCAAGAATAACGTCATTTGTCCCTAACTCGAGCACACCCGGTTTTCTTTGAGTCACCCCACGGTTATGATTCCCTTGATGATCATTAAGTGCCATATTATCAATAATTGCAATTGCATCATCTTCAATTTTTGACATCAAAGAACCTCTCGCCGTAGCATCCAATAAGGTCTTGTGAACCAAAAGGAGTCCATTGCGGAAAATATGAACTTGAGTGAGCTCTTCGAAACCGTGTCCCTTGCACTTTCTTAACATAGATTTGTATCGCTCCCATGCTTCGTTTAGTGATTCACTAGCTCCTTGAGAAAATACCGCAATCGCAGTTTTAGCCTCCATGAATCGGTTATATGGAAAGAAACATTCAAGAAAATTCTCCTCTAGAAGATTCCAATCCGTCATGATTGTTGTCGATTGATCAAGGTACCACTCCTTCTCTTTCCCAATCAAGGAATGAGGAAATAGTCTCCTAAACAATGACTCTTCGTCAGCTTCTATTGCTCCCGTTGCGCCAGCAATCTCATAGAATTTTGTAAGATGGGTGAACGGATCCTCATGGTCTAGTCCCGTGAAAGGATTTTGATAGACTAGAGCTAGGATTCCCGTTTTCATCTCAGCTTGTCTTCCATTTTGAAGATTCCGTGCGAACTGAGCTGTATGTCTTGGACTGTTTGTGCATGGAGTGGAAACTGGAGGTGGTGGTGATGGAGGTGCTGCCATAATTGGTGTAAAATTTGGTGATGGTGGTGGTGTAGAGGAACTTTCTCCTTGCTCTTGTCTTTGCCTAGCTTGTTGCCTCCTCCGTATTGTTCTGCTGTTCAGTCTCCTTGCGGTTCTCTCGATCTCGGGATCAAAAAGAAGTTGGTCCTCAAGAATCTGTCCTCGCATAAAACAAAGGCTGCACACTAAACCAAACAGATTACAAGCACAAGTCAAAAAAATTCAAAGTTAAAAATTTAGCAACTATTGCGATGCTCGCAATATCAATTTATATTCCCCGGCAACGGCGCCATTTTGTTAAGACAGTGGTAAAGTGTCGGGTTTTTGTTATCGTCTCCACAGGGAATATGAGATATTGTTGTCGTTCGACAGTTGATAAAGTCGTAACTTTATAATAACAAAAGGGGGTTTGGTTTTAAGTCTCGGTAGCTTTGTATAAAAGTAAGAACTGCGGTAAAATATTGGTTTTACGATTTAAATAAAGATTGTCAAAGTTAGGGTTCGGTAATCACTTTGCATGTATATGTTCGATCAACAATGCATAAACTCTTTTTAATGATAAACACATTCACAATATCCTCCCAATATGATTATCTCTAACTCACATTGTGATATTTCTCATTTTGATCCATTGTTGATTTCTCACACAATCTATCAAAATGACAACATTTAGGTTTAACATTTTAGTGAACAACAACATTCAAGACTATTTCTAGCTCAAGAAAGGAGATGGATGAAAACCTAGGTCAAAAGTTGGAAAATATCTTTCAATCATGAACCAACACAAAAGGTTATAAATAAAATAAGGTTTTCACCATATATTAATCATAAAAGAGTTTTACAAATGAGGATCATCCATATACATACAAAGCTTAATGATCACCTACATCTAACCTTGACAAAATAAAGAACTTAGCCATTCATTTTCATGGTAGCTTGCAAAAGAAGTTTCGGAAGAAGGTTGATGAACATCCGAGTCGAATGATCCAACTTGGATGAGAATCCACCTTCTTTTTGTTGGAATATGTTAAGAGATGAAGAAATGAGAGCCAAAAGTGTTCTAGGGCACAAAATCTCACTCTCTAGCAAAACTATGTAAAAACAAGTAAAAAAATATCTCATGTCCAAAAAGTAGCCCCTGCTACTTATAGAAAGTGGAAAATCTGGCACGTTCGCTACCTCCTCGCTAGGCGAGCTGCTAGTGAACGCTCGCTACAGCCTCGCCTAGCGAACATGCTTGCGAGGACTGCAATTTTTCTTCTGTTCTACTTCGCTATGTCTTCGCTGCAGCGAACCAGCCAGCGAAGGATGCTTTGATTGGTTCTGGAGCTGCTCGCTGGGAGCTCGCCTAGCGAGTCTTTCGCCATCTGCTCGCTACCAGCGAATGATGCCAAGAATTCTTCTGCCCAAGTCTGGGAGTGTTCGCTAACAACTCGTTGGGCGAGGCTGCAGCGAACACTCGCTACTCACTCGCCAGGTGTTCGCCTAGCGAACCAGCTTTTGCTCTTCTTCTTTGCTTGATTCCTTTGTCAACTCTCTTGTGTATTCAAATTATATTCTTTCAAGCTCAAATCCTGCACAATAGTACATAAATCAAAGGGACCAAGAGCATTTAACACAATGATGCATAATCAACAAAAGCGAGGCGGTTTAATACATTTTTAGGACAAAAAGGAGTAAAAGATGCCCAAATTTGATAGCTCAAATAAGCACAATTGGGCATCTAACAATATCATTGAACAGTGTTCTTTCATCGCACCGATCCCTATGGAGACGATATAAATCTCGGAGGGAATTCCTTCAAAACTAAATTTTTTCTTCTTGCCGCTTTACTGCAGTTCGAACAAAATGGTGTCATTTTCGGGGATTGGTGTTGATATATTGAAGTGCATTGCAACTGTTTCTGTATTTTTAAGCTTTTCATATTTGTTTATATTGTATATATTTGTCCCCTTTTATGTTTTCTCTAGTGTGATTAGGAATGATGAAACTCCTTCTAGAGTGGTTGCTATCTATATAAAAGCATTCAATGAAGCTTCGACCGAGTTTCGATGCGATGATAGTATGAAACAAGTGAATGTTGTCAAGGTACATGGTTACCTCTGCTTAGAATTTTAGAATGCTTAAGAACTTAAGTCTTTGTGCAAATGAAATTTGTTCTTTTAACAACTTGTTTGAATGATTGTTTCACTTAGGACCAAAACCACAATTTGTGAGAAAACTTCCATTGTTCACTAAATGTTGTATCACTAATAAACTTTGTTAATTTGTTTGAATCATGCTTTATCTTGTTATTATTGTGAATTTGTGGAAGCATTAGAAATGATCAAGACATTTGTTTATATTGAGGACAACCATGTCCAAATGTAACTTACTTGTGAGTAGAGAACATTTGTTAACCCCTTTGAGCCTAAACAATGTGAATCTCATTCTGAATTTTGTGAGATTCTAAAATTTTTCTTGAACCCTTGAATTTTGTTTTAATGATCCTCTTTGCCATAAAAATCCAAGAGCATTCACTTGAGGATTGAGTAAAAGTCAAGTTGGGGATAATGAAAAATAAGAATGGTAGGTTGCTACAACTTTTGAAAAATTCAAGCCAGCATTGAAAAAAAATCGTGTGAATATGAATGTAAAAAAAAGAAGAGAAAAATAATGCTTGCTTGGAAAAGAAAAATAGTGAAAGAATAATTTGTGAAATAAGGTTTGTGAAGGTTTGCAATTGAGAAATAAATGGAATGAAGTTGGAATATGTAAGTAACATGTACAGTGAATGTTTCTTTTGCATCAACAATTTCGTTTCAATGGTCTTAAAAATGTCCCTTATTTGTAAACCCGACCAAGCTACAACCCTAAAGACCTTAGTGATCTTCTTGCTTCCATATTTTCACTTTTGATTGTTAGATATTGTATGAATTAGATTGATATTGGCATTGTTTGTTAGATGAGTGAAATTGTCCCCGCGGTTGCAAACGCGTAATTTCTTCAATTCTTATTCGAAGAGAAGAGATAGAGTGATTCATTTACGAAAAACTTAGTTGTTGATTGATGCATGGCTTAATATTTGCTTTAAGAATTTAGTTCTTGTACATTGTTTGATTCTCAACATTTGAAACCATTGCTTGTTTGCATTCTTTGTGTTTGAGCCATTTTATCCATTCTTGGGTGAACTTTAGTCTTGAGCAAATCCTCTTGTTATGAAATGAGAGGCATACTTTGCTTGAGGACAAGCAAAAATCTAGTTAGGGAGAGTTGTTAGATGCCAAAATTTGCTTATTTGACCTATCAAATGTTGGAATCTTTCATTCTTTTTGTAGGTGAATTGAATTGAATCACCTATGTTTTCGATGATATGCTTCATTGTTGGAAAATGCCTTGGTTGCTTTGATTTGTGTGTTATTGTGCAGGAATTAGGCACAAAACAGAAGAAGAGTAAGACACAAGAAATTGGGCAAGGAAACCAAGACAACAAAAAATCATCAAGAAGTTCGCCGTGCGAAGCTCCTAGAGAACTTCCCAAGAAAAATCATCACCAACTTCGCACAACGAACTTGCCAGCGAAGACCCTTGGGAGACTGGGTACTGTTCACTCGGAAAGAAAAGAGATTGAAACTCGCTGTGAGAACTTGTAGCGAGATGGTTCTTAGTGCGAAGAATTGCTCTCACATCAAAGTTTAAATATTTCTCAAGGGCAGTTTAATTGTTCACAGGCACCTCAGGTGCCTAATTTTATGTTCGCTAGGCGAAAGATCTATTTGCAGTGCGAACAAGACAGGTCCTGAATGTACTATATAAGTACTTTTCTTGCTTTTTAGGTAAAATGTAATATTTTTTACATCATAACTTATCTCTCTTCATGTCAAGTTTATTTTAGAGAGAGAAAAACAAAACCCTAAGAGGGAGGAGGTAAGATCTTTGATCTCTTGTTGGGGTTTGGATGTAATCTTTTGATACCTTATGTATTTCATCTAATATATGTTTGTGAACTAGTTTGGATGCTCTATTGATTGATTATATTTGATTGCTTATTTGTAGGTCTTGACAAAACCTTTTCACATCTTTGATCTAAGATTTTCATCTATCAATGAACAAACTTTTAACATGGTTTTGTAAGTTGATATTCATTGTATCTTCTATTTTATTGTGTTAATTAAGTAGCATGAGTAGGATCAATACAATATTGTGTGGGTGCATGATAATAGTGATGAAGAATGATGTTCACAACCATTTGGCAGATTAGTTGAATACATGTAAAAAGGGTTAAGCGTATGTACGTATTCAGATCACTGTGTTTTATTCAAAACAATCATTTATCCGATATGGGTGTCGTCTTTGTTTACCTGTTTATCTTTGATTTGAACCGCTATAGACATGTACTCTTCAGATCTGGATCTAGGATGATTACCTGTTAGGTCCTAAACTCTAGACATAGATTTAGGCTTAGCATTTTCGTGAGTATCAATTCTTAATGCTCTGTGTTGTGTTTTTGTTGTGTGAGACATCACCAATGAGACAATACAGTTGTTCTCTCGACGTTACGTTAGAGATGACCTCTGTTGTGGGTGATACATGAGGATATTAGATGAATGATTGAGTTGTGTTTAACATGATCAGAAGAATGCATGTGTTATCAATTGATGAGATCCAATCCCAACAAGGCTCTATTTATATTTCAGTCTTTGCTTTATATTTTTCGTCTTTATATTTTCTGCCTTTTATTCATGGTTCCTTGAAACTTTTAAACTAAACCTTTTGAACAACAAGCTTAGACATGTAGAGACTGTTGAACGACATTCTTTCATCGCACCGATCCCTGTGGAGACGATATAAATCCCGGAGGGAATTCCTTCAAAACTAAATTTTTTCTTCTTGCCGCTTTACTGCAGTTCGAACAGGTAGCTCGAGAAATCAAACCCAAATTTGCTCACTTGTAATTTAATATGGATGAAGAGGAATATGTTAGATTTGAAAAAGGTTTTGTGGGTGTTGTCTTAAAAGATGGTTCAACATATAATGTTTAAGAAGCTTTGTATGAACATGGGTGTTTTGTATATCAAGGCTACCCTTTTGGGAGCTAACCTTTGTTTCCTCGAGGAATTAGAAGATGAAGTTATTCACACGTTGATTAAGGAAAACAACAACTAGGTTTCCAGGTGGTTCACTGATATCCATATGTGGACTCCGAGTAATATCGACAATGAGCGTTTGACCTGGCTTCATTGATATGGCTTGCCTTGTCATGCTTGGAGCAACAAGTTCTTTCGCTTTCTCAAAAGTATGGTTGGGGAGTTTATCTGTGCTGATGAGTGTCGCTAATCGAATAATGCAACGACGGAGAGGCGAGAATTAAAGACAGAAGAGTCGTCATCGATCTTTATTTATCCCATGAGGGGAAAGGAAAACATCGAGAAAACCTTAAGAAAGAAACAGATAAGATGGTATCGTGACCAAAGAACGGGTTCGGAAGCCGGTTATGCGAAGGGAAGGTATTAGCACCCCTCGCATCCATCATACTCGATGGGAACCATTTGTTTGTCTATATGTGATGATATCTTCTAAAATATATTGCTTTAGAGAGTGTTCCAAAAGAGTTTAGAAACAGTGGAAAGTGAGGTAAAGGGGGGGGGGGGGGGGAAAAGACTCGGTAGGACTTCACGGTCCTAGGCCTACGTATTCTCAACATATATGAGAAAGTCATAGTCAACATAGTTCATAAAACTACGGATAAGATGGGAACATGCTTGGAAAGGATTGAGGCCCTTGTGCCTACGTATCTTTATTTAAACGAAGTAAAGAATCAGAGCAGCCGTAGTTTAGCTTACTACGGGTAAAGGAAAAAAGAGGGGTGCTCGCCAAGACATCATCGTCTTGTGCCTACGTATTCTCATCTGACATGAGAAATCAGAGCAACGTAGTTCATGATACTTTTAACCGGTGTTTTTGTAGATGATGTTAACGTAGCGCATTCTAGCAGTTTAGGTGTATTTCTGCTCGCTCGTTGGAGACTTAGGCATTACATGTTTGCGGTAGAACGGACGTAACATATTCTTTTTGAAAGATTAGTTTTCGCCATGCGGGGCAAGATGTCACATTTGATTTGTGGGAGTTGTTTTTCTTTAGGGGTGAAATAGGTCCTCACATAGTAACCCCTTGCGGGTAGTAACCAATTCTTTATCTCAAAATTTTGTTATGAAAATGGTGTGGTGAATACAAGCATGTCTTCATATTTAAAGACGAGTATCGAGACTACACACTCTACAGTGAGTATCCCGATACCCAGAGAGGAAGAAGTTTGCACTCAATCCTCTCTCTTTAGTTCAATACAAAGAGAACTTTATTCTCTTATTAAAAATGTTTTGGTCTTGAATGGTAAGTGCTTTACGATAGTGATCCTAAAGGTAATGTCAAACACTCGGGATAGGAGAAGGCCTACGCCTAACCACTTCACGACCATTTAAGTTTTATTGTGAAAAGAGTTTCGAAAATGCACTCGGTACAGGACCGAGGTTTTTAGACTTGAGTAGAAAAGTTTTGAAAAGAGAGGTGGCGAATATAGTCGCGTCTTCATATTGAAAGACGAGTATCGAGACCACACACTCTACAGTGAGTATCCTGAGACTCGGAGAGGAAGAAGTCTACACTCAATCCTCTCTCTCTTTAGTTCAATTCAAAGTGAACTTCATTCTCTTATTAAAAATGTTTTGATCTTGAATGGTAAGTGCTTTACGATAGTGAACCATAAAGGTAATGTCAAGCACTCGGGATAGGAGAAGGCCTACACCTAACCACTCCACAACCATTTAAGTTTTATTGCAAAAAGAGTTTGAAAATGCACTCGGTATGAGACCGAGGTTTTAGGAGAAAAAAGTTTCGAAAAGGAGTTTTGAAAGAATGTGGAAAAGATAGGAGGTGAATACGAATATGTACAGGATACATAACCAACAGTCCACCAAATTTAGGTTTTATGGTTTCGATATTTATTAAGTGTTTTGAATAAAATAAGCAAGTAGAGGGTTAGATGACAATATGTATAATATGACAATATGGAGTATGAATAGTGATGATAATATGCGTAAGATAATAATCAAGATAATATCAGTAGAGAATATAAACAGAAGATATGTGCAAGAATATAAAACAATGAGGTATTAACAGAATTTACAGTCGGAAGTTAGTAATTAGTGAAACGAAAAAAAGATCAAAGGGAGTGGGATTTCGTCTTAATCATAAACTCATGTTGATTAATCAAGGGTAATCTCTCACGATCCCAAAGTATAGAAAAATGATCCAAATGATCATTTTCTACAGATTTGAAATAATGAAGATTAGCGACTTCGATAAATCGACATTTACGAATGTAAAGACTTCATCGATCACAAAAAGTAGGTTAAGATCGAAATAAATTCGAAAACAAATTAAACCTCATCTTAATCGCAAACTTCATATTAATTAATCGAAGGGAACCTCTCACGATCTCAAAGTAGAGAAAATAACCCAAATGGTCATTTTCTTTAGATTTGAAATAATGAAGGTTTCAACATCCTCGAGGATTAACGTTTGACGAATCGGAGACTTCATCGGTTCGAAAACAAAAATAAAAATCGAAATGAAGAAGAAATGAGGAGAGAAAAAAGGGTGGTCTCAGATCCATCATTATTTATCAATAGTTTGACTAATAACGATTTACGGAGGTCTCGTCATCGACCCGAAAAAAGATAAAAATGAAATAAAATCAGAAAATTAAAAGTTGTAAAGAAAATTGGTCTCGGACTTGTTGCTATTCGTCAATAATTTGACAAACTACAACTTGGACGTCTCTTCATCGATCAAAGCAAAATAATACGGAACTAAAAACTCAAAGATAAATAAAAATACAAAAATCTAACTTTAGGAAAAAAAATATGTTCAAAGGCTCTAAAAACTAATTTTAGAAAAATATTATAAAGTTCTAAAAAATTATTAAACTTCTAAAAACTTAAACTAGAAAAATATATAAAACTTCTAAAAACTAAAGTTAGAAAAATAATATATTAAACTTTCTAAAAAACTAAATAGAAAATATATTTACAATTAAAAACAAGATGTAGAAAATACATTAATAATCTAAAAAAGGTTTAGACAATATATTACAATTAAGAGGAACAATTTACAAAAATATATTAACAAATCTTTAAAAATGGTTTTAGAAAATAAATTAAATTAAAAAATAAAAATGGGGGGGGGGGGGGGGGGGGGTTAGGATCAGATCTGGGGTGGTGAATGAGGAGGGATTATATGGGCTCACGAGCCCATCACCCATCCTAGAAAACGTAGTAAATAGAAAATAAAAATAAAAGGTGGGTCATCAGACCCAAGTGCAGAGCCCACCCGAAGGAGGCTTGGTCCTAATCTCCACAGCAACCCACATCATCATCATCAACGAAATAGGGTCTCTCTATTTCCTCTTCACAAAGCCAGAAAAAAAGACAGGTACGTCAACATCACTAGACGTTAAGAAGAGCACTCAATGCAAAGGTAAAAAAACAACACGCGACGAAACTGAAGCAACGGCGGTGTCATTTTCGATTTTTTTGGGTATACCTAGTCTCTTTTTCGTGTTTGATTTCTCAAGCCTCAAGTTGGAGTTCGAATCCCAGATTCAATCATCTCAAACTCTCCTCTTCTGTTTCTGTATGACACATCAAATTTTTTAATTTCCGGATCTCATCTTGGTGTGGATATGAAATTTTTTTGAGGGTTTGGAAGTTTTCATTGTTGATGTTGATTCGCGGAAGTATGGTTCATTGGCGGTGGAGAAAGTATGGTGGAGATTTGAAGAAGGTAGAAGGTAGAAGGAGGAGAGGGAAAGAAGGGGTGAGTGTGGGAAGGAGGTTTATCATCGTGGGTTTCGGATCAATGGGTTCCCGAGTTGGTGATGAAGGTTGTTGGAGGAAGAAAACTTGGGGGAAGAGGCCGAATCGGGAAGGTCAGAAGCAGATTGGTGATGAACAATGGTGATGAGGGTGATGTCCGGCGGCGCTAGGGTTTGTGTTTAGAGAAGATGATGAATAGTGAAATGGGTATCTCTTCTTCTGCAACGTGTCCCTCCCACCTTCTTATACTGTTTTTTTTTAATTTATTTTAATTTTTATTTTAAATCATTGATTAATTCTGAACTAAATCTAAACCCTAATCTAATTCAAACCTAATCCTTATTAACACAATATTAATTCTATTAACAACTAACTAATCCTAATTAAATAATGAACCTTAAATCTATTTTTTTATAAATTAAATCCTAATTCTAAAATAAAAGTTAATTTAAACTAATTCTAAATAAATAAATAATATAAATCTAATCAAAATTATCACTAATTAATTCTAATCCTAACTAACTATTCCTAAATCTTCTATTTTCTCTTTTAATTCAATTCTAATCTTATTTTAAATAAATAAATAAAAACTATTTCTATTCTAATTAAAATTATATGCTAATTAAATAATTCTAAACTAAATAATTAATTAAAATAAATGCTAATTCTAATCAATTAAAATTCTACTCTAAACTATTTTCTAAATTAAAAATCTAATTCTATTTCTAAATAAAATCCTAATTCTAAAATAAAAAGGTTATTTAAAATTCTAAGTAATTTCTAAATAAATAAATTAAACCTGAATAAAAAAACGACTGAAAGGGTCGAACATGAAAATGCAACAAAATTACCAGCACGGACTGGACCGTCAGGAAAAGTACGACCTTTGTTCGATTTTGACATAGAACTTATCATTTGAATTGGTTTAAGTTGTCTAAAATGTGAACAAAGTGGTTGTAATCCTGATAAACCCATTCCGGTTGATAACATGGACAGTATGAGAGAAATGATCGACCTAAATGATATGCAGATGAATGCAAAGCAAAAGCCAGTCAAAGTTAGAAAATGCGAGGGAAAATTTTGGGGTGCAACAATGAGGAAATAGAGAGGCTTGAAAAACTCGATGTTGTGAGGTTTCTGATAAAAAGAAAATTCTCCATTAGTCTCAACAAAGTTTTTAACGTGGAGATTAACAATAGTTTTTACCGTGTGAAATTAGTGAAAGACATGCATGGACCAAAAATATTGGTTTCTCCTAAGGTTGTTGATGAGGAGGTCTCATCGGAATCCTTTGACTCTGATGATGATGGAGGTGCATGGAATCCAACTGATGATGAGGAGGTGGAAGAGAAATTCTTCCCATAGTACAAATCAAAATACTGCTATCGATGGTAACCTATCTGGTGGTATTGAGAATCACGTCACACCTCCTATCAACCAGGTTTTGGAAGGAGATCCTGGTAAAGTGGATGTTGGGAAGACGAAACATGACATCTCAGAAAAGTTACCCAAAAAGGTTGTTGTTGTTTTGTGTGAAAAAGTCAAATCCACTTTGCACGAGGACGACGAACATAAAACTCTTTACAAGGATAATCAATATACTTTGCAAACTTTCCTAACTTGGATTTGACTATTCACAATGATGTGAATATTGGAAATAGTGAGGAGGTTGCAGATAATTCTTTGGACCAAGTGGGAATTCAAATATTTGTCTTAGGCCCAATTGAATCCGATCCCATTTTCAATACTCCATGTGGGCTGATTCATAGGGTTATTGGACCAAAGCCTAAGAAAAAGGAGTTGATAGAGGAAATTTATCACAATCTGAAGATACCCTTTTCTTCGTCCTATTTTTCTTGCTTGATACATTCTAACAATACTCAAACATGTTTAAGGCTTCCTTCTATTCCATGTGTTACTTCGTCCATGCCTATTCCAGTGGTAGAAGATTCAAACTCTAAGTTCTCTGGTGGGTCAATTTTGTGCTGTGAATCCACTAATGAATTTGACTTTGTCCAAGGCAATTCAAGGTTCAGACAATCCATTGATAATGTTCCAGCTCAAATATGGAAATCTATTAAAGAATTGGGCCTTGAAGGAGATGAAAATGATGAGGCTTTTGAAGATTTAATTAGGGAGATGAATTCAAGGGATATAATTGCTTTTAAGGCAAGCAGGTGGCAACTACTAGTTTGCCATGAATATTGTTTCCTACAATATTCGTGGGTGTGGAAATTCCTTGAAGAGGAGTAGGGTCAGGCTAGTCCTTTTGTCTGGTAAGGCTGATGTTTGCTTTTTACAAGAATCTAAATCTCAATGTATATATTATAAATTAGTCTTTAGCTTGTGGGGAAGTGAAGATTGTGAGTGGTCAGCTTTGAATTCGATTAGACAATCTGGAGAGATTCTAACAATTTGGAGAAGGGGTGCTATTATTCCAATCCAGAGTTTTTGTGGTAATGGTTATTTGGGAGTTTTTGCCTCTTGGAAAGGAACTCAGTGTTATCTGGTCAATGTCTATGCATAGTGCAACTTGGAGGAAAAACGTATAACTTGGTTGGAACTTATTAACTTGAAATTCAAATCTCAACCGGGTGAATGGTTAGTTTGTGGTGATTTTAATGCATTTAAATCAGCAGAAGAAAAGAGAGGGTCAAATGGTTTAAGGAAAATGAAATTTGTTGTAGTAGGCTTGATAGAATCCTGTTATCTGACAATCTTATCAACTCTTGGAATGTGGTGGCTCAAAAGGTGGGTAGTCGTGACATTTCGGATCATAGGTCGGTTTGGATCTTTGTTAATCGTGTAAATTGGGGGCCTAAGCCATTCAAGGTTTTGAATTATTGGTTCAAGCATCCCGACTTTTTGGAGTTTGTTAAAAAGGAATGGGATTCCTTTAACTTTAGTTGCAGGGTTGTTGTTGTCTTATGCAAGAAACTTCAAGCTTTTAGGTTTAAGCTGCTGTTGTGGTGAGAATCGTGATACCAAGCTATTGATTAACTTGAATCTTAATTCTTAAATTCACAACCGGACTTTAATTTATCCAAAGGAAAGGTCTAAAGAAAGAAAAACCCTTTTCGCGATGTAACAACAACGCTAAGAGATTCGTGGATCGGGGGTTGGTTATGCCTAGGGTAGGCATTTCACATCCTAAACATTTGTAGTACTCTACAGGAACCTTTTGTTTGTTTGTATGCTAAGTTTGCTAAATGTTTTCTATGGATTGGGATTGGGTAAAAGGTGAAGGTTAAAACCTAAAGATAGTTTCTAAGTTTGCTCGCAAAGATATCGCATCCTCTGCCTACGTATCCTTACTAGGATAGAATCAGAGCAATCGTAGTTCACCTGGTGGGTTAAAGAACACTTGATTATGATCAAGGTTCAAAGGGGAACAAACATTACAATGCTTGTGTAAAGTTTAAGAAAACTCTCTAGATCTACATTTAACCCTCAAGAAAGGGGAGTAAGTAATCATCTCCATGATTCTTACATAGAGTTAACAAACTCTATCTTAAGTTCTAATTGAAAGAGCACTCCTAACAAAGGGTAAGCTTTTTAGACTTAAGCAAAGTCTAATGGATAGGTTCTAACTTAACTAAGTGTATAGATGACTTTACCAAGTCAAGGGAGGGTAATGAGCTATCTATAACCCCAAAGGTCAATAGAGAGACTTTCCTTTGGAAGGATAGAAAGGAGGAAACTTGGATGAGAACTAAAGAGTTTCATCACTTTGGGGAAATAAACATAACAAAGCAATACTCATTCAAACACGATGAATATAAAGAGATATGGTTACAACCAAGAATAAGCAAGCATATTACAATAAGCAAGGATTTCAATCAGGATGAATGGTTACAACCAAAATAAGGTATAAAGATATCACAATATCATGAAGGGGTTCTTACAAGACTTAAGCACAAGAGGTGAAAACCAAAGACATATCTTGACAAAGATAAAGGTAACAACCATGCAAACATGTTATAACTTGATAAATGGTTCAAAATTTCACGGGGATTCTAAGTGTTTGTAGAAATGAATCAATTACAATGCTTACAAGCAAAAGTTGAAATCAAAATCACATACACAAAGGATTTGACAAACAATGCTCACATCAAGTGTAAAAATCAAACTCAAGAAAAGGAATCAAAAGTTTTGAAAATGATTGAAGGAGAGGAAGGTAAAAACCCTAAAAATGAAACATGACTTTCTTTTAATGTAAAGTGTTTCTAAAATGAAAATTCTAGAATTTTTTACGTACCATATGAAAATATGCAATAATACAAGATATTAGCAAAAAGAACCATTAAAAAATGATAAAGTTGTGTTACTTTGAAATTTTAAAGAAAAACAAAGGTTTTAGTAATTAAAAATAAAGGAGTGCACTTGGTGGGTGTTGAATTCACCACCTTTGGATTACAAGTCCAAAACTTTGCCAAACCATCTAACACGCGCGTGTGATTGTCAAAGGAAAAAGAGAGAAATATGTGAAAACATGAAAAATGTTTGAAAATAACAAAAGAGTTAATCTCCACACGGATCGAACTCAGGTCAGGAGGCAAGGCAGGGTATTTGAAATGCAAGGCATAACCACTGGGGTGGCGATACATCCGTGTATTATGACACCCCAATAATACTTAAACTAAACAAATCAAGCATTCTGGGCCAGGCAAGATAAACAAAACAAGGCAAGTTGGTGTCAAAACGGTTTCATTCAAACTCGACCAAAACACAACCAAATTTCACAAAATTTGAGTCTAAACCACTTGAAATTTGAAGAGGAAAATGATGGTATCATCTGTTTTTCAAAACAATGCACACAAATTGAGACACGAATGTAGATGCAGATGGAAGCTTATGAAATGCATTTTGGAAGTCAAGATTCAAAACAGAGGTGTTAATACCATGGGATTAGCATACACAAACTCTAAACATATAGTTTATGGATTCTAGACTCAAAAAGAACTAAAAAACTCATCAAAACAGAAACTGGCATGCAAGTTGCAGCTATGGATCACAAATTTGAAATGTTGTTTTAGAAAATAAGAATATCTCATGATGCAGCAATCCATACTTCAACACATCAACACGCATTCAATGATTCACACACATCAAGACATGAACTCATACATGGCTTGCAAGAAAAACTCAACAAAATTGACAGCACAAGAGGTTGACTAACCTCAAAACAGAAACTGACAGCAAGCTTTGTTTTGTCAAATCAAAATATCAAATAAACATGCATAATGAATCCTACAACAATGATACCCTCAAAACACACACACATACAGTTCTCACACCTTGACAACTTGGTCTAACTGAACAGCCTACAAGCTTGTACATCTAAACATGATCAATGGTTTTGCAACAGATCAAGCAGCATAACACCTATACAGAAGCAGCAGCCAGTCTTTGGTCATTGCTATGCTAATTCAATACATAAATTTAACACATTGCATTACATGAGAGTTACAACCCTATGGTAGCAAACACAAACAAATTCAGCAGGAAAACCTAGTTCTTAACAGCAACAGATGCAAACATGTCAATCAGCACTAAACAACAATGTTCTTTGTTTACAAACAGCAAAAAGAGCAAAAATTGACAATGGTTGGAGGCAAAGGGTGGTAGCAGCATTATATGGCAATGGTTCATGAATTAGACAGCTATAACAACACTACTGTGAATCTTAACATGACAATGCTAACATCAATCAACAATTAGTCCTAATACTTCATGCACATAACAACTTACAAGCCTATAACAATTGGTATCCTATAACAATAGTGCTATCTCTAAATGGCAGTTGAGCTTGCAACAGAATAAACATGACATGTTAACACAAACATTCAAATTATTGATCTTATGAGGCTAACAAGCAATTTCATGACAGATTTCAAACATGACTTACAAGACATTAAAACATACATGGGGAAGGTACATACATGCTCATCACAATTGACAACACAAACAAAATATGGACATGTCATGATTAAAAGCAAACCTACTACAATGCCTTAAAATGATAGTCATTACTTCACAAAGATTGCAAAGATTACAAGCCCTAGTACACAACCCTAATGCTGACAGCAACTGATGCAAAATGAACATGACAATGTCAATTATCCAATAAAACATGATTCAAATGAAACTATATTCTCATGTCAACAAGCATAAGTCAAACACAAAATAACAATTCACATCATCACAGAGGTACACTTAGCATGACAATGGCAAGCATCAAACTTCAATGTATGTATCTTATGATGGTTATAACCATTTGACAGCAAAATAGTATTGGTCATCATGAATCATCCCAAGCCTCAACAGTCACATGAATCATCCCAATGTTTTTACCAAGTCCAACAAGATTACACAACTTAACAGCAAATTCAAAATAACATGGCACTATTGATCATCATAGGTCAAGATGTGTTTCAACAGCATCTAGGTGAATCACTTTAATATTGGCCATGACTATGCTAAACAACAAGCAGTTTTTCAAAAACAATTGAGATGCATTTGGAAATCAGAGAATGAAACATTGGCAATCCAGTTCAAAAACAGATATGTACACATTATAATCATGGTATATGCAAAGTTTTCACAGAAGGATTCACCAACAAGGCACTAGGTGTGAAAATGACATATCAACTGCAAACTCACATATTTGGATGGAAAATGCTAAATTGGTTGAAACAGAATGGTAGAACCAAACAATCAACAAAGCTTCAATACACACTCAAACAACACATCATGGATTGAACACATAGGAATTAATCTAAAATGACAGCCATAAAACTTAAGAGACAAGGGGCTGTAATGACAGGCTGCAACAAAATCACAAACATCATCTTATCTTTAATCAATACAAAATGGCTTCAGCTTAAGGCATTAAGACATAGGACTTGTGACAACCATCAACAACATTCATGATAGAAAAACACTTACAATTCACATCAAGATATAACAAGACATGGCATGATGAAAACATGAACATATCCAAGACATTCAGCACATACAAGATATGATCAAAGCAGATTTGCACACACAAAACAAATGACATATGCATACAGCTTGCACATACAAGATATAACAGAAACTGCCCTATGCTAGATTCAAACAGCAAAAATCAAGCATATCAAGAGCAGTGTTAGGCACATTCAAAACAGTAGGTACACACAAGACATGGATATATACATATGGTTTTAAGCCAAAACAGGAGTTGATCTAGACTGAATTCGAGTAAGAAATATCAAGCATATTTAAGAGCAAGTGTCAAGCATAATCTAATAAGATGCTCAAAAGCAACTTAACTAACACTAAACTCAAACATCCTAACTTGAACTAACAGCAACAACAACAATGTGTTCATGGAAAAAACTTACACACTCAAATCCAACTCCAACCATAACAGTTGTGAACTAAATCCTCCTAGAGTTCAAACACGACTTAGGGTAATGTCTAAGGGACTTCAAAAATTGACATGAAAAAGCAAATCAAACAAAACAGAAACAGATTCAATACATGAGCTGTATTCATTCTTAAAAACACATTGCAACTAAAGCAAGCTAAGCATGTTCATGACAGTTTATGAATGAGATAGTGACTACTAACCTCTTGTAGACCTCCAAGCAAGCTTGCACAATAGGGAAAACCTTGAAGACTTCCAACTGAGATCCAACCAATGCCTTGATGAAAACACAACTTTTCTTGCACTTGAAGTAAATAAGTGAACTTTGTGACAGATCTCAAAACAAGTGATGATGAAGGTATTTTAGGTTATGGAAAGTTGGTACATCTTAAACCAAAGGTGTTTGGAGGGTTGAGGTGATCAAAATAGGCCTGAGCAAAGATTTATCTGATTTTTTGTGGAAAGTCAAACTTTGTTTGGTTGAAAGTTGACTTTTGAGAATATGGAGTTTTGGAATGGTTTAAGAGCTTGAACACCTCCCACACATCATTTGTGGATTGTGCAGATGGTTTTCAATGAGTTTTAGTGTATGGAAATGGTTTTGGAAGGCAAACTATTCAAGGCAGATTTTTGAGGAGCTTTAGAATGGTTTATTCACTTATAAGTAAAGCAAGGCAAGATGAGAGAGTTATGGTTTTCTCTTGGGTTTTAGAGTGCTCTGGTGTGTGTTTTAACATAGAGGAAACCTCTATTTATAGGCCAAGGAATGGTTTGGGGCAGATTTGTATTTTGGCCTTTGGTGGGAGTTTTGTAATGAAATCTTGTTCAAGATCATGTACAGCTGCACACTCAAGTCCTTGGCTCAATTCAAGGCATAAATCAAGTGGTATGGAGGACATGGAAGTGACTGAAGTGAAGCTAGAGAGTAGGAGAGGTTGCTGCTACAGATTTTTCATCATAAAGTTTCTCTTTCCTCTTGATTTTTTGATTAAAATAATGGCAACTTGCCTACAACTTGCAAAGTCTACCAAACCCCTTCTTTTTCTAAACTTCTACTTATAAAAATCTCTAATTATCAGATAGAAACATGATCAAATGTCTGAGAATGGTTCAAGTGGTTAAAAAGTGAATTTGTGAAAAAGTGGAAATGGTGCACTCAAGTGTTGAGACCCCAACTTGCTAGATTCATAACTCTCAACTCATAAGGGATATGGAGGAGTTTTAGTACATTTTGGAAAGCCCTCATGGAGCTCTACAACTTTCATGTTTTCATGATCTTCATATTCCAAGTGGAACTAGGTCAAAAACCCACTCAAAGTTGGCTAAAAACATGCCTAAAAAGGCCATCAACTTAGAATTTTTCTGTGTTTTCTCCCTCTTGTGATGATTTTGGCCATAACTCCAAATCTATTCATTTTTTGCACATGGACCACAGTGAGACTTTTTAAGTACTTGTCAAGGCCTTTCCAACAAGCCTTGAACCAACTCAATTGGATGTGTGGTTAGGGAGTTATGGTCTTGCCCCTTTCAAAACCCTAATTTCTCGATTTCTCGATTACTCCTCAATCCTTGATCCAATGGTCATGAAACTTCATGGATAGGTGTAATATGTTACTAGGAACATTTTTTCTTCATACTTTGAGGTCAAATTCCTTAGGATTGAAGAGTTGACTTTTCGGTCAACCGAACGATCGATCGATGACTACCGCGTCGACTGTTGATGTTTTGGGTCTTTTGAGGCCTTGAAAATTATTGAGTGGGCTTCACTAAGCCATATAAACTTCATGGACCATGATCCCACCATTGTAACACCTTTAAAATCAAAAGTCAAACTACGATTGACTTTTCCTGATCGAAAACCCTAATCAGGGATCCTGAATTGCATTGTTCTTGATCTTTGGGTGACAACCTCAAATTGGATTCATACTTGACCCAATGGAGTATATTTGATGATGTGGAGACTTATTTCATGGAGAATCAATCCAATATATTGACTGATTAAACCATCAAACTTCGATTCTCGGCTGTACGGAACCCTAATTCACCTATATCTTGACAAAGACCAACTTGAAATAGGTTAAGGTTAGATAATCAAATGAAAATAATCCTAGAATGATCATGAAGATCTAAGGGGTCAAGATTTGGGGTGTTACAGCTGCGTTTATGGAACAAGGAGGTTTTTGGGATAATGGACTTAAAGCTCGAATAAGAGATTTTTATGTTAAATAAGATTGAATCTGAGATCTTTAATATGGGCAATTATGTTTCGAATGAGCAGTTACTTATGAGAAGCAAAGTGTCGCTACTCGAAAAATGCATCGCGCAACGACGGGGAGGCGAAAAGAAAGGACAGAAGAGTCGCCACCGAACTTTATTTATCCCATGAGGGGAAAGGAAAATATCGAGAAAACCTTAAGAAAATAATGGATAAGATGGTCTCACGACCAAGAACGGGTTCGGAAGCCGGTTATGCGAGGGGAAGGTATTAGCACCCCTCGCATCCATCGTACTCGATGGGAACCTTTTGTTTGTCGATGTGTGAATTTATTTGCTTAAATATTATGCTATAAAAGTGTGTTCTAAGAGGAGAGAGAATGGTTTAGAAACGGGGAAAGAGAGGTAACGGAGGGGAGAGGAGAAAGAACGGACTCGGTAGGACTTCGCGGTCCTAGGCCTACGTATTCTCAACAGATATGAGAAAATCAGAGTCGACGTAGTTCGGGAAACTACAGATAGGGGGGAATGTGCTCGCCAAGACATCGCCGTCTCGTGCCTACGTATTCTCATCTGGTATGAGAAATCAGAGCAGCCGTAGTTCGGCCAACTACGGGTGAAAGGTGAAAAAGGGAGCTCGCCAAGACATCGTCGTCTTGTGCCTACGTATTCTCATCTGGCATGAGAAATCAGAGCAAACGTAGTTCGTGCTAACGGTACGTTGACATCTTTACGGATGATGCTATCGTGCGCATTCTAGCAGTTTAGGTGTTTCGCTGCTCGCTCGTTGGAGACTTAGGCGTTACCTATTTGCGGTAGAACGGACGTAACATATCCTTTTTGAAAGATTGATTAGTTTTCGCCACGCGAGGCAAGAAGTCACGTTTGATTGATTGGATTGTTTTTAGGGGCGAGATAGGTCCTCAGATAGTAACCCCTACGGGTAGTACCCAATTCGTTATCTCAAAGTTTTTTGTTATAAAAAGGTGTGGCGAACGAGGCGTCTTCGTATTGAAAGACGAGTATCAAGACCACACACACTACAGTGAGTATCCTGACACTCGGAGAGGAAGAAGACTACACTCAATCCTCTCTCTTTAGTTCAACACAAAGAGAATTTCATTCTCTTATTAAAGATATTTTTGGTTTTGAATGGTAAGTGCTTTGCGACAGAGAACCCTACGGTAAACGTCAGCACTCAGGATAGGAAAAGGCCTACGCCTAACCACTCCACGACCATTCAAGTTTTTGTATGAAAAGGAAATGAAAATGCACTCGGTACAGGACCGAGGTTTTAGGTATGAAAATTGTGGAAGAAAGTTGTGAAAGCGAGATGGTGGATAAAGTCGCGTCCTCATATCGAAAGACGAGTATCGAGACCACCCTCACTACAGTGGGCATCCCAACACTCGAAGAAGAAGAGGTCTACACACAATCTTCTCTCTTTAATTCGATACAAAGAGAAATCAATTTATTATTGAAAGATGGTTTGAAAATGGACTCGGTGCGAGACCGAGGTTTTTTGAAAATGCACTCGGTGCGGAGCCGAGGTTTTAGGAGGAAAAGGGGTGGAAGCGTCTTTGTATTGACAGACGAGCATCGAGACCACCCTCACTACAGTGGGCATCCCAACATTCGGAGAGGAAGAGGTCTACACCAAATCCTCTCTCTTTAATTCAATACAAGGAATTGATTTTAAGGAGATGAGATTTGAAAATGGATGGGAAGCGTTGAAAGCGAAATGGTCTCAGATCCAACATTATTCATCAATAATTTGACTGGTAATGAATTACGGAAGTGTCGTCATCGACCAAAAGAAGTGAAATGAAAATAAATTCGAAAAGTGAGAAAGAAGAGAAAGTCGGTCTCAGATCCTTCATTTCTCATCAATAATTTGACAGAGAATCGAAGGTGGTCTCGTCATCGACCAAAACGGTGAAAAATGGGATAAAATGCCCAATAACAAAAAAAGAAATAAAATCATATATAAGAAAATATTGAAATAAACTTCTAAATAGCCAACTAATAATATATTCTAAAAGAAAAGTAATATAAACTCTAATATGGAAATTTTAAATAGAAAATAACGTATATATATATCTGAACATAATATACAAAATCTAAATATACTAAATAAAATAAAAATAAAAAAAATGTAAAACGAAAATATATATACAAAATAAGTTTTTTTAAAAAAACAATATATATATATATATATAATACATAATAAAGAGAGTTTAAAACATGATATGCTAGAATAAAAAAAAACAACTGGGATCATCTGGGCCATTGACCCATCACCCTTACCAACACGCAGCGTTTTCACAACGAAAGCAAATGGCGATGAAAGATGGGTTGTAGAGTCCATCCACCAAATCCTTCGAAAACCCCAAATGGAAAGAAACCTCCAGCACATTACTTCCAAACATCAACCGAAAAAAAACACAGAGAAAAGAGCGGCCATCGTCGACCTCGCCGTCTCAAACGCTTTCAACCGCGTCTTTCTCAACTTATCTGTCACCGAGTTTACTTCATTTCAACCCGCAATTCCCTTATTCTCACTCTTTCCACATTCTTCATCTCTAATCTCTGTTCTTCTGTTCCAGTTCGACTTGGTTGCAGGTGGAAATCGGAGAAGATAAAGTGGGTTGCTGGGCTCGTGAATGAAAACGGGCCTCAAACGGCTTTCACGCGGTTGTTGAAGGAGGTAAAGGGATGGAGTTTAAGAGGGCGAATCATGTTCTTCTCTTCCTCGATTTGGCGTCGATTTGGAGAGGGTTCATGGATTAATGGAGAGTAGTTTCAAAACAGAGGTTAGAAGAGTGATTTGTACGGCTGATTGGGTTTTTATTGTTGTTTCTCTGACGTGGCTTTTTCATTCGATTCGCCAGCTATGATATTGGCATCACTTACTGATGGAGTTTTCTCCTTGAGAGCCTTTCTGGATCCTCGTGATTTCTTTGTGGGAACTTCGGCGACTGTATCGGCCATTGTTAGCGCGAGAGAGAAATCTCTGAATGCTACAGAAATGTAAGAGAGCGGTTTAGATTTTCTGGGTTTCTTCAAGAACAGGGTTTGTTGCTTTGGCGTATAGAACTGGTGTTGATGTGAAGATAAAAAGGGTTCACAGGTTGAGTGGAAATCATGGCGAAATTTAAGGGTTTGAGATTTCTGGAGTGGATATGGGTTAAGTTTCCATCCGGGGTTGTTTTTTTTGCGAGAAAAAATGACGGTTCTGCAGCAGGTTTAATGGAGAATGAAAGGTGAAGAGTTTGTAGAGATTTCTGGGTTTTGGTTCACAGAGGTTCTTCTTCTGTCCCAACTTATTTTCCTGCTCTGTTTGAGTTTTTGTTTGGAAATATAAAGGTGTTTGAAGAATGATTTTGTTGTTTTCTATTCATGGTGAGGTAATGGTGACTCACAACGATTTTGATGTTTGAAAGGAGAATGATGATAAATTTTTGTTCTGAAGTTGAAGATGGTGAAGCATAGTTTTGAAGGAAGATGGAAATTGGAGTGAAAATGATGATGTGGTGTATTCTGTTGTGGTTCGTTTAAGTGTGGATGAACTGGAAAAAATGAAGGGTCGTATCTTTTTATGGTTATGTGAAGTTAGATGGGTGGAGATAATAGTTGTATGTTGGTGCAGGATAGGATGTCTGGTGTGGGGTTTCACTGGTTGTAGCAGAGTTGGTCTGTAGCAGGCTGGTACAGCTTGTGCAGAGCTTGTCTGGCATGGCTTGTGTTGGCTGATTTTGTTTCTTGTTGTGCTGCAGGGTGTAGGCTGTGTTATGCAGGTTTTGTTCTAGGTCACTTTGGAGTGTGGCAGCATGCTTGGGGTATACCGTTTCATTGTTGTGTGTTGGTAAGTTTTTTTTGTGTATTGCCTTTCGTCCTTATTATGAAGAGGTTTTGTTTGGTTGCTGCAGGTTTTGGAGCTGAGGTGTTGTAGCAGGTTTGCAGCAGGGTATTGTGTGTGGGCTGGTGTTGCAGGTCACAAGTGGGAGAGATTAAAGTAGTATTGATGGTTTTTGAGTGTTGTGTGTTTTTTTTCTTCAGAATAGTACAAGTAGTGGAGCATATTAATTGAAGGAAAAATGGTGCCCATTTTGTACATGGCTGCTGGTGTGGTATATTGGCACAGGGAGTTTTTTCTTTAATTCATCTTGCAAAAGCACGCGTGAACACCCAATCTGTGTAAGGGACCCATTCATTGCAATTTTGTACCGGTCTTGTTGTTGCAAAAAAAAAATTTTAGTGCTCACAGGCTGTTGTTGTTTTTCTTCTGCCAATGTTGTACATAGTGCAGGCGGTGCTCTGCTGCAGCTTACAGAATGTTGGTTTTTTCCTTATTAACTGTGAGTTGGCTGGTAGCTGATAAAGTGAAATTTTATCCTTGTCTTCATTTGCAAACTTTCGTATTTGTTGTGGAATGGTGCAGGTTGTGCAGCAGAGTTTGGAGGGGGCCTCATGAGGTGTTGGTTTGTGATTGTAGTGGCTGTATTTGTATATCGTTCATCTCGTGCAAACCTTTCGAATGGCAGCAAGTTGGTGCGCCGAGTGTTGTACGAGTTTGCCCATTTGTGTTGCGGTTTTATTTGTCATTTATGAAACTCCGCAGGTTGACGTGGAACTGATTGCGACTAATACGGATTTGTTTTTTTTATTTAGCAATTTTGTGTGGGGTCATGTTTGTGCACTGCAGGTTTTTTATTCAGCCATTTGTTTTTATGTGAACAGGGTACCGTCTTTTGGCAGACAACTTGCTTTGGGTGGGACACGGAACCTGTAGCATATGGCTTGCGAAAGGAAACTTGGACCTACGGTGAAGAAGGAACAATGGGTTTATGGTCCACCTTTGGTATAGAATTATAAAGTGGACTTTGTGAACATGGGCTTCAAAGTTGTGATTCATGAACCTATTGTATATATTTATTTTTATGCATATTTCTATTGTAACTAGACTTGTAGACACTGTCCATTACATTTTTCCGTAGAAACCCTTGTATGGATGGATTAATTTGAATGAGATTATGAATTTGAGGTTTGAACTTAAAATTTGAAGATTTGAGATGAACCTCGGAATTGAATTGAAATGGGGTTTTGAAATGAGATAGTAACTTGAATGAAATTGACACATGAATTAAGTTGTAAATTGAAATTCCAAAGGTGAACTTGAGCTTGAAAGATGATTAGGATTTGAAGTAAAATTTGAAGCTTGATTAGAAATTTAAAAACGTCATGGAATTTGTGACTTTGGAATGGACTTGTATTTTTGGAGTAAATTTGGAGTGTGGCCAAGAATTGGTCTTGAAGCTTGATTAGAAATTTGGAAATTATTCCACAAGAACCTAACACCACATTTTGATTCCTATTGAAAAAGTCATGACAAGAAACAGAACCACACCCTAAGGACTTGAGCACCATTTAACTACCTTGACTTTCGAAAGCTCAAACCTGACTTGAATGGAATAAATCCCACTTATTGACAAAACTAAGGTCACAATTAATTAAACTGCAAACCGCTGCGCACACATTTCACATGTTGAACTCAGGAGAAACTCAATTGAACGAAAACTAGCCCATTTTCAACACAAAGGGTGAGGAGCCCTAATCTTCTCATTGAGTGCATACTTATGAACAAAACATCACGAGAACCAAACCTTGATTCAGAATCTTTCCAGTCAGAACATGGATGAAACCCTAACAAATGACTCCTTGCGGCAACTCATAGAAACTGGTATCGTGCCTTGATATACTCCTGATAAGCACTGCTCATGACCATTAAAAAATCCAGCACCTCTGCCTCAAACTCGAGTACCCACAACTGAAAGAAACAATTGTTACCAAAGGAAATCCACCTTATAAAATAACCTCTTTTCCAAACCCTAATTTAAGCACCTTCAGAGCTTCTAAAGCCAAAATCTGATTCATAAATGAAATAAGACAAACAAAAGTTGATAAACTGGTTAGTTATGCAATATGATTGACCTATAATGATATGCAAAAGAAAACGAAACAAAAGCCAGTCAAAGTCCGAAAACCGGTGGGCAAATTTTAGGGTGCAACAGCTGCCCCTATTCAATCGACTTGGACCAGAAGGGATGAAAAGTAACCGCTTTCATACATTCGTGGTAAAAGGTGATTGAATACAAAAGAACCCGGAAATTTGCCAACCGCAAAAAGAAACCTCCGACATCGCCGCCAGCCATCAACCAAGTAAAACATCCGACTTCGCCGTCAGTCATAAATCAAGTGCAAACGTCTGACCTCGCCGTCAACTTTTAATAGCGTCTAACCTCGCCGTCAGAACTCAATATCTAAATGGTAAACCACCTGACTTCGCCGCCAGTCCACAGAATAATCTGACTGCGCCGTCAATTCTCAAACAATCTTCTGACCTTACCGTCAAATTTACAATATTTTCTGACTTCGCCGTCAAAATTTACTTCTCAACATTGCCGTTGAAGAATTAAATCGCTCGACATCACCGTCAAAACAAACTTCTCAACATCGCCGTTGGAGAATCAAATCGTCTGACATCGCTGTCAAAACAAACTTTTCAACATCGCCGTTGAAGAATTAAACCATCTGACATCGCCGTCAAACTTCTCAACATCGTCGTTGAAGATTTAAACCATCTGACATCGCCGCCAGAAACAATCATCCAACATCGCCGCTGGAGAACTAAAGAACCTGACATTGCCGCCAGACAAACATAAATCTGATAAGCACCTGACATCGCCGTCAAATCTCAACATCGTCCAATGATGGACGGAGAAACATTATATCCAAAATTCACATCGTCTAATGGTAGACAGGAAGAGCAATATCCAAAATACTCACATCGTCCAATGATGGACGGAGAGGAAAACCATAACCAAATCTCGCATCGTCTAATGATAGACGAGAGGAACATCAGAACCAAATCTCGCATCGTCTAATGATAGACGAGAGGAACATCAAATCAAATCTCGCATCGTCTAATGATAGACGAGAGGAATATCAAAACCAAAATCACGTCGTCTACTGATAGACGGGAGGAAAACGTTATATCCAAAATACTCACATCGTCCAATGATAGACGGAAAGACACCATTCCGAAGGTTCACATTGTCTAAAGATAGACAGAAAGAAAAAAAAATCCACGTCAATGAACTTCAAAACCACCCATCAAATTTCAGAATCCTTTCGTTCATAGGAGTTGATGGAAAGATATTTTCAAAGGGGCCACATCATCAATAAGAACTGACAGGAATAAAACCACCTTCAAAGAGCCATGTCGTCAATAAGAATCAACAACTAGGAAAAACCGACCATTCTTCAAAGAGCCTCGACATCAATAAGAATCGACGGTCAGGAGAAAAAAACCTCTTAAAATGTCACCTCAACCAATAAACAGACAGAAAGCCAATATCTGAAAGATCGCCTTGAAACCTCGCATCGTCTAAAGATAGACGGAGAGAAAACCATATCCAAACTCACGACGTCTAAAGATAGACGAAGAAGACCATACCGAAGGCCAGATCAACATGCACTTGATCTTATCACATTGTCTAAAGATAGACAGGAAGAAACGTGTCTGAACTTCACATCGTCTAAAGATAGACGGAAAGAAAACCATGCTCAAAACTCCCGACGTCTAGAGATAGACGGAGAAAACCAAACTCACGGTGTCTAATGATAGACGGAGAAAAACAACCTTTCCGAAGGCCAGATCAACATGCACTTGATCTTATCACCTTGTCTAAAGATAGACAGGAAGAAAACTTGTCTGAAGAACCACATCGTCTAAAGATAGACGGAAAGAAAACCAAACTCACGACGTCTAATGATAGACGGAGAAAAACCTTGTTGGGGAAACACATCGTCAATAGGAGCTGACGGGAAGAAAATCTGTTTGGGAATGTCATCATCAGAAGATTGATGGACAAAATCATAACTGTCATATGATCTGAAATCCGAGTAAACCAGCAAGCTGTCTGAACAAAGCTGCTGGATAAATGCCCCTGAACTGATTACAGAGTGATTCACACTGCCACAGAAGGCTAGCAAAAACTGGCTTATGCTTCGCATGCATATGTTTGAAATGTTCTATGGCGTAATGCTCCATACGAAATGGAAATGCTACGCATTCGAGGATGAGATGCAAAAGATGATGCAAATATGATAACTATATGCAAAAATGCAGATGCAGGCTCGGGTTGCCGGGGGAAAGTTGGATGTGAAAGAACCACTCCAGCAAAATAAATGCTGAAGAGGTGAAGCCAACTCCGCTGGGAATAACCGGATGTGCCAAGTATGATTGGACTCTCCTGGGGATGGCTTACACATGCCAATGATGATTGGGCTTTTGCTGGGGAAGACAGGTGAAGGGTTACGACTTCCTGACATTCATCTTGAACCTGAAGATTGACTGCACCTGCTTGAATAGCTCTGAGTAGCTCTGAAGATATAGAGAGGAACAATTCCTTTACTTCTGATTTTTCCCCAGCCTGTGGGATCTCTGTGGGGATGTTCCTTGAAAGGAAATCATAAATCTCTGTACCCTGATGGTTTGATAGGAACTGCCTCAGCATCATGAACCTTAGAGAGGTGCTTCTGATTAGCTGCCTTCTGGGTAAGGATAATATCTGTGCTCTTGGGGTGACCTGCCCCATCCTTGAAGTGATTTGCCCCTGATTGGCCGATTTGTAGAGAAGTGCCCCTGGCTGACTTCGAGAGATTTACCGAATCTCGACCTGATTGCCCCAGATTAACTGATCTTCGGATGGCTTATTCCTTTGATGATCATTTGATATGCCTTGCCCCTGCTCAACGGAGTATTCAAGAACTCTGTATCTTATCTCGATCAAACTTTCCACTGTAGGAACTCTCCTGATGTCAAGTGCTTACTCACCAGTAAAACAAATCATTTTGCAAAAGATAATATTAATGCAATGTATATGACAGTTTTTTAAATCCAAGTCTGTTCACTAGAAAAAGTTGTGATGTATAGTGAATGAATCATTTATCGGGATGTCAATATCAATGCCCATAGGGTAAGAAAATCCTTTTAGGAGTCAGTTTCGACGCGATCTTTACCGAAGTATGCTTTCGAAACAAACTTGCTTCAATTAGGACTTTTGAAGGTTGTAACTTGGTTAGGTTCACGGTTTGAAAGAAAGGATATGAGGCTCAAAGTTCTGTTTAACCCACCCACTCTCCTTGATGTTCTCCAATCCCACGTTCAGCTAATTCGACACTCGCTCGCCTCTCAGAGGTTGAATGATGGTTCAGGAAACCACAAGTCTTCGGAGTGACAGTCACTCGCTTTCGTCTTTGGTGTCTGGCTCACACGACTTGTTCTTCGTCATTTTTTATTTCCCTATTTTTGCCTGGCCTGACTCTTTCGAGTATATCTTCTGATTTCGAAGTCCAGCGGGATGCCCCAATTTTTGCCTAAGCCACTTGTCTTCAAGTTGTCGACTTAGCGGGCTTCTGTTTTTTCTTTTCTTTTTTTTTGGAACAAATCAATGTGATACCAGCTGGTCTGACTTGTTGAAAGGGATTGTGACTGTCTCACTCCTTGGTCAGTAATGGATAACCAATATGGTTCTTTAGGTACGACCTATATAGGTGTGATTGATCCTCGAACGGGGAACACTCCTTCTGCAATCCGGATGCTGACATCTACCTTGCCCTAGGTTAAGATTGAGGGTTTTTCGTTTTCAGAAAGAAACTCCTACTACTAGGCTCAAAGGGGTTGACAAGGGATTAACATCCTTATATCTCCGGTGTTTAGGAATTTGAAACAATGCCTGTACATCATCAGCAGAGATTTTATTCAAAAGCATACATTCGGAAGCTTGCGCGTCTTTCAATTTCGTCATCCTCCCTCAAGGAATTCCGCTTAAACAAGCGTTTGACATTATTGAAAAAAGCAATATTGAGTGAACACGAATGGATTTAATCAAAACATGCATATTCATTCCATTATCATTATCAATCGAAAACAAACACGTCTTACAAATGAAATTTGCAAATAAGTTCACACTTAAACAGAAAAGAAACTACAAATGCAAAGGAATAACATGATAGAGAGATTGCCAGCTTCGGGGAACTGGGCTTTCATTCTTGACTTGCTGCTGAACCAGCCATCTTTAGAATTGCTCATCGAAATCCGTCTGATACTCCTCTGAACATATGCTCTCGGTGAATCCCTCTATGACATTAGCTGCTGAACCCATATGACTTGACGAAGGAGGATCGTTGATCTGAATACCCTGAGGCGTGACTGAAAACCTGTTGGAGTCCAGTAGAGTCTGAACCTGGCTTCTAAGCACCTTACAGTCTTCAGTTGAATGCCCTTGTGCCCCAACATGGTACTCACAGCGGGCGTTGACATCAGAATCCGAAGGATGTGGAGAAGTCTATGGATCAGCTTTCTTCGGCACTATCAAACCACCTCTGATCAAGTCTGGAAATATCTGACTGTACGACGACGGCAACTGAGTGAAATGTCTCTCTGGCTTCCTCGGTCTTCGTCGGGCGTGCTGACGTGGCTGATGACGGTATGGATGTTGACTCTGTAGGGAAGCAGATATCTGATACGCAGACCTAACAGGTTGCTGACTCTGAATACTTAAACCGTCTGAAAACTGAATCTGAGGTAATGGAGATTCGGGGATAGCATTACTTTCTTTTTCCCATTCCTCTTTAGAGCTGGCAACTGATTCACTTTCATAAACTGAGGTATCTGAGATGTCTCGAATCTTTCCACTCTTGATTCCGCTCTCAATACGTTCTCCTGCTTTTACCAAGTCAGAAAAGTTTAACGTTCCGCCACTAATCATTAAATCATAGTAATGGCCCTTCAAAGTACCCAAGAAGATGTCAACCAGTTCTCGATCCTGAACCGGTGGTTGAACACGAGCAGCGAGTTCTCTCCATCTCTGCACATACCCTCTAAAGGATTCATTCTCCGCTTGAGATAATTCTTGCAACTGCATGCGGCTGGGAGTCATGTCGAGATTGTAATTGTACTGCTTCACAAAGGCATTGGCTAAATCTGACCATGACCGAATGCAACCACTTTCCAACTGCATATACCAACTCAACGATGCCCCACTCAGACTTTCCTGGAAACAGTGAATCATGAGTTTGTCATTGTGGACATGTGAGGTCATTCTTCTGCAAAACATCACCAAATGCTGCTTCGGACAACTATCCCCTTGGTACTTCTCAAAATTGGGCGCCTTAAACTTCGGAGGCATCACAAGACCTGGTACCAAACACATGCTCGAAGCATTCAAATTAAGAGTGTTTTGACTCCTCAGAGCATCAAGCTTTTCATCCAACAGACGATACCTTCTCATAAACTCAACAGTCTGTGGATTTTTAGGATTAATCTTTGGAACAACCCTTTGGGAATTTGGCACAGAGAAAGTGAAGTTCTGATAGTCCGAGTCATGGAGAGAAGATGAATCTCTATCTCTGACAATAGTATGCTCTTGATCTTCGACAGGAATCTGCACAGGCTGAGCTCGAGCAGCATTGTTCACCGGAGTCCTCTGAACATTGGTCTCTCCTCTTGTCATAGCTGACATGGCCTCCATGAGTTGATCCAACTGATTCTTCATCATCTCAAACTCTGCCCTCGTAACAACCAAATTCTACTCCTCTGAGTCCATGATCCTTCTATAAGCTAACTCAAATCCAATGTGAATGTCGGGAAATCAACTGCGGGTTGGACAAAAGACTGGTAAGCTCTCTGCTCCGGTTGAGGATGGATATGCAAAAATGAGATGCACATGAAATGCAATGCAAAATGCTAATGCAACACACAAAGGATCAAAGTCACAAATTCTGCAAGAAAATACAACGAGATACCTCTCACCTCGGGTGGGTAATATATTGGTTTATAAGAGGGTATTCCAAAGGCCTTTAAACAAAGTCCCATGCACTAACCCTCAAAAGTTTTCCATCAGAACGACTACTCGTAAGACGGTAATCCCTTCAAAAGGATGAACACAAAGTTATGTTTTAGCAACCTTCAGAATAAGGTTCTACAAAAGGTCCTCAGAATCGCGGACTCCCAAGTTGGAAATAAGAATGCCATTACGACTACTCGTAAGACATAATCATCCCAAAGGGGTCTCATCTGAGCGGTGGAATTCAAACCAATTCAACGAGTCCTACGTCTCGCAAATCAGAAAGAAACCACCTCCTAATCTTAGTGTATACTCAAAAGCTCGGGTAGAAAGCTTTATCCTTACAACCCATCCCAATAAACCCAACAGGTAGAGAATAAAACACAAAATAATTTAAAGCAAAAAACAAAACACAAACACGACAAACAAAATAGGCTTGGCTTGCTAGGTTCCCCCAGCAGAGTCGCCAGCTGTCGCTACTCGAAAAATGCATCGCGCAACGACGGGGAGGCGAAAAGAAAGGACAGAAGAGTCGCCACCGAACTTTATTTATCCCATGAGGGGAAAGGAAAATATCGAGAAAACCTTAAGAAAATAATGGATAAGATGGTCTCACGACCAAGAACGGGTTCGGAAGCCGGTTATGCGAGGGGAAGGTATTAGCACCCCTCGCATCCATCGTACTCGATGGGAACCTTTTGTTTGTCGATGTGTGAATTTATTTGCTTAAATATTATGCTATAAAAGTGTGTTCTAAGAGGAGAGAGAATGGTTTAGAAACGGGGAAAGAGAGGTAACGGAGGGGAGAGGAGAAAGAACGGACTCGGTAGGACTTCGCGGTCCTAGGCCTACGTATTCTCAACAGATATGAGAAAATCAGAGTCGACGTAGTTCGGGAAACTACAGATAGGGGGAATGTGCTCGCCAAGACATCGCCGTCTCGTGCCTACGTATTCTCATCTGGTATGAGAAATCAGAGCAGCCGTAGTTCGGCCAACTACGGGTGAAAGGTGAAAAAGGGAGCTCGCCAAGACATCGTCGTCTTGTGCCTACGTATTCTCATCTGGCATGAGAAATCAGAGCAAACGTAGTTCGTGCTAACGGTACGTTGACATCTTTACGGATGATGCTATCGTGCGCATTCTAGCAGTTTAGGTGTTTCGCTGCTCGCTCGTTGGAGACTTAGGCGTTACCTGTTTGCGGTAGAACGGACGTAACATATCCTTTTTGAAAGATTGATTAGTTTTCGCCACGCGAGGCAAGAAGTCACGTTTGATTGATTGGATTGTTTTTAGGGGCGAGATAGGTCCTCGGATAGTAACCCCTACGGGTAGTACCCAATTCGTTATCTCAAAGTTTTTTGTTATAAAAAGGTGTGGCGAACGAGGCGTCTTCGTATTGAAAGACGAGTATCAAGACCACACACACTACAGTGAGTATCCTGACACTCGGAGAGGAAGAAGACTACACTCAATCCTCTCTCTTTAGTTCAACACAAAGAGAATTTCATTCTCTTATTAAAGATGTTTTTGGTTTTGAATGGTAAGTGCTTTGCGACAGAGAACCCTACGGTAAACGTCAGCACTCAGGATAGGAGAAGGCCTACGCCTAACCACTCCACGACCATTCAAGTTTTTGTATGAAAAGGAAATGAAAATGCACTCGGTACAGGACCGAGGTTTTAGGTATGAAAATTGTGGAAGAAAGTTGTGAAAGCGAGATGGTGGATAAAGTCGCGTCCTCATATCGAAAGACGAGTATCGAGACCACCCTCACTACAGTGGGCATCCCAACACTCGAAGAAGAAGAGGTCTACACCCAATCTTCTCTCTTTAATTCGATACAAAGAGAAATCAATTTATTATTGAAAGATGGTTTGAAAATGGACTCGGTGCGAGACCGAGGTTTTTTGAAAATGCACTCGGTGCGGAGCCGAGGTTTTAGGAGGAAAAGGGGTGGAAGCGTCTTTGTATTGACAGATGAGCATCGAGACCACCCTCACTACAGTGGGCATCCCAACATTCGGAGAGGAAGAGGTCTACACCAAATCCTCTCTCTTTAATTCAATACAAGGAATTGATTTTAAGGAGATGAGATTTGAAAATGGATGGGAAGCGTTGAAAGCGAAATGGTCTCAGATCCAACATTATTCATCAATAATTTGACTGGTAATGAATTACGGAAGTGTCGTCATCGACCAAAAGAAGTGAAATGAAAATAAAGTCGAAAAGTGAGAAAGAAGAGAAAGTCAGTCTCAGATCCTTCATTTCTCATCAATAATTTGACAGAGAATCGAAGGTGGTCTCGTCATCGACCAAAACGGTGAAAAATGGGATAAAATGCCCAATAACAAAAAAAGAAATAAAATCATATATAAGAAAATATTGAAATAAACTTCTAAATAGCCAACTAATAATATATTCTAAAAGAAAAGTAATATAAACTCTAATATGGAAATTTTAAATAGAAAATAACGTGTGTGTATATATATATATATATATATATATATATATATATATATATATATATATATATATATATATATATATATATATATATATATATATATATATATATATATATATATATATATATATATATATATATATATATATATATATATATATATATATATATATATATATATATATATATATATATATATATATATATATATCTGAACATAATATACAAAATCTAAATATACTAAATAAAATAAAAATAAAAAAAATGTAAAACGAAAATATATATACAAAATAAGTTTTTTTAAAAAAACAATATATATATATATATAATACATAATAAAGAGAGTTTAAAACATGATATGCTAGAATAAAAAAAAACAACTGGGATCATCTGGGCCATTGACCCATCACCCTTACCAACACGCAGCGTTTTCACAACGAAAGCAAATGGCGATGAAAGATGGGTTGTAGAGTCCATCCACCAAATCCTTCGAAAACCCGAAATGGAAAGAAACCTCCAGCACATTACTTCCAAACATCAACCGAAAAAAAACACAGAGAAAAGAGCGACCATCGTCGACCTCGCCGTCTCAAACGCTTTCAACCGCGTCTTTCTCAACTTATCTGTCACCGAGTTTACTTCATTTCAACCCGTAATTCCCTTATTCTCACTCTTTCCACATTCTTCATCTCTAATCTCTGTTCTTCTGTTCCAGTTCGACTTGGTTGCAGGTGGAAATCGGAGAAGATAAAGTGGGTTGCTGGGCTCGTGAATGAAAACGAGCCTCAGATGGCTTTCACGCGGTTGTTGAAGGAGGTAAAGGGATGGAATTTAAGAGGGCGAATCATGTTCTTCTCTTCCTCGATTTGGCGTCGATTTCGAGAGGGTTCATGGATTAATGGAGAGTAGTTTCAAAACAGAGGTTAGAAGAGTGATTTGTACGGCTGATTGGGTTTTTATTGTTGTTTCTCTGACGTGGCTTTTTCATTCGATTCGCCAGCTATGATATTGGCATCACTTACTGATGGAGTTTTCTCCTTGAGAGCCTTTCTGGATCCTCGTGATTTCTTTGTGGGAACTTCGGCGACTGTATCGGCCATTGTTAGCGCGAGAGAGAAATCTCTGAATGCTACAGAAATGTAAGAGAGCGGTTTAGATTTTCTGGGTTTCTTCAAGAACAGGGTTTGTTGCTTTGGCGTATAGAACTGGTGTTGATGTGAAGATAAAAAGGGTTCACAGGTTGAGTGGAAATCATGGCGAAATTTAAGGGTTTGAGATTTCTGGAGTGGATATGGGTTAAGTTTCCATCCGGGGTTGTTTTTTTTGCGAGAAAAAATGACGGTTCTGCAGCAGGTTTAATGGAGAATGAAAGGTGAAGAGTTTGTAGAGATTTCTGGGTTTTGGTTCACAGAGGTTCTTCTTCTGTCCCAACTTATTTTCCTGCTCTGTTTGAGTTTTTGTTTGGAAATATAAAGGTGTTTGAAGAATGATTTTGTTGTTTTCTATTCATGGTGAGGTAATGGTGACTCACAACGGTTTTGATGTTTGAAAGGAGAATGATGATAAATTTTTGTTCTGAAGTTGAAGATGGTGAAGCATAGTTTTGAAGGAAGATGGAAATTGGAGTGAAAATGATGATGTGGTGTATTCTGTTGTGGTTCGTTTAAGTGTGGATGAACTGGAAAAAATGAAGGGTCGTATCTTTTTATGGTTATGTGAAGTTAGATGGGTGGAGATAATAGTTGTATGTTGGTGCAGGATAGGATGTCTGGTGTGGGGTTTCACTGGTTGTAGCAGAGTTGGTCTGTAGCAGGCTGGTACAGCTTGTGCAGAGCTTGTCTGGCATGGCTTGTGTAGGCTGATTTTGTTTCTTGTTGTGCTGCAGGGTGTAGGCTGTGTTATGCAGGTTTTGTTCTAGGTCACTTTGGAGTGTGGCAGCATGCTTGGGGTATACCGTTTCATTGTTGTGTGTTGGTAAGTTTTTTTTGTGTATTGCCTTTCGTCCTTATTATTAAGAGGTTTTGTTTGGTTGTTGCAGGTTTTGGAGCTGAGGTGTTGTAGCAGGTTTGCAGCAGGGTATTGTGTGTGGGCTGGTGTTGCAGGTCACAAGTGGGAGAGATTAAAGTAGTATTGATGGTTTTTGAGTGTTGTGTGTTTTTTTTTCTTCAGAATAGTACAAGTAGTGGAGCATATTAATTGAAGGAAAAATGGTGCCCATTTTGTACATGGCTGCTGGTGTGGTATATTGGCACAGGGAGTTTTTTCTTTAATTCATCTTGCAAAAGCACGCGTGAACACCCAATCTGTGTAAGGGACCCATTCATTGCCATTTTGTACTGGTCTTGTTGTTGCAAAAAAAAATTTTTAGTGCTCACAGGCTGTTGTTGTTTTTCTTCTGCCAATGTTGTACATAGTGCAGGCGGTGCTCTGCTGCAGCTTACAGAATGTTGGTTTTTTCCTTATTAACTGTGAGTTGGCTGGTAACTGATAAAGTGAAATTTTATCCTTGTCTTCATTTGCAAACTTTCGTATTTGTTGTGGAATGGTGCAGGTTGTGCAGCAGAGTTTGGAGGGGGCCTCATGAGGTGTTGGTTTGTGATTGTAGTGGCTGTATTTGTATATCGTTCATCTCGTGCAAACCTTTCGAATGGCAGCAAGTTGGTGCGCCGAGTGTTGTACGAGTTTGCCCATTTATGTTGCGGTTTTATTTGTCATTTATGAAACTCCGCAGGTTGACGTGGAACTGATTGCGACTAATACGGATTTGTTTTTTTTATTTAGCAATTTTGTGTGGGGTCATGTTTGTGCACTGCAGGTTTTTTATTCAGCCATTTGTTTTTATGTGAACAGGGTACCGTCTTTTGGCAGACAACTTGCTTTGGGTGGGACACGGAACCTGTAGCATATGGCTTGCGAAAGGAAACTTGGACCTACGGTGAAGAAGGAACAATGGGTTTATGGTCCACCTTTGGTATAGAATTATAAAGTGGACTTTGTGAACATGGGCTTCAAAGTTGTGATTCATGAACCTATTGTATATATTTATTTTTATGCATATTTCTATTGTAACTAGACTTGTAGACACTGTCCATTACATTTTTCCGTAGAAACCCTTGTATGGATGGATTAATTTGAATGAGATTATGAATTTGAGGTTTGAACTTAAAATTTGAAGATTTGAGATGAACCTCGGAATTGAATTGAAATGGGGTTTTGAAATGAGATAGTAACTTGAATGAAATTGACACATGAATTAAGTTGTAAATTGAAATTCCAAAGGTGAACTTGAGCTTGAAAGATGATTAGGATTTGAAGTAAAATTTGAAGCTTGATTAGAAATTTAAAAACGTCATGGAATTTGTGACTTTGGAATGGACTTGTATTTTTGGAGTAAATTTGAAGTGTGGCCAAGAATTGGTCTTGAAGCTTGATTAGAAATTTGGAAATTATTCCACAAGAACCTAACACCACATTTTGATTCCTATTGAAAAAGTCATGACAAGAAACAGAACCACACCCTAAGGACTTGAGCACCATTTAACTACCTTGACTTTCGAAAGCTCAAACCTGACTTGAATGGAATAAATCCCACTTATTGACAAAACTAAGGTCACAATTAATTAAACTGCAAACCGCTGCGCACACATTTCACATGTTGAACTCAGGAGAAACTCAATTGAACGAAAACTAGCCCATTTTCAACACAAAGGGTGAGGAGCCCTAATCTTCTCATTGAGTGCATACTTATGAACAAAACATCACGAGAACCAAACCTTGATTCAGAATCTTTCCAGTCAGAACATGGATGAAACCCTAACAAATGACTCCTTGCGGCAACTCATAGAAACTGGTATCGTGCCTTGATATACTCCTGATAAGCACTGCTCATGACCATTAAAAAATCCAGCACCTCTGCCTCAAACTCGAGTACCCACAACTGAAAGAAACAATTGTTACCAAAGGAAATCCACCTTATAAAATAACCTCTTTTCCAAACCCTAATTTAAGCACCTTCAGAGCTTCTAAAGCCAAAACCTGATTCATAAATGAAATAAGACAAACAAAAGTTGATAAACTGGTTAGTTATGCAATATGATTGACCTATAATGATATGCAAAAGAAAACGAAACAAAAGCCAGTCAAAGTCCGAAAACCGGTGGGCAAATTTTAGGGTGCAACACAAAGCCAATGAATCTTTATGGAACAAATTTTTGATTAAGGAAAATATTCTCAAACAAAAGGCGAGATCGAAATGGCTTAAGGATGGTGATTTGAATACAAAGTTCTACCACTCAGTTTCAAAGTCTAGAACTCGGAGGAACTCGATCTCTACACTGAGAGTTGGTACTGTTTTGCTGGAGGATGTGAATGTTATTAAATCTATTGCCATAAATCATTTTGCAGACAAATTTACGAAGGAGTATATTAGGAAACCTTTTTTTGACTGGAATTGTTTATCAAAGCTTACTGTGGTTAAAAGTATGAAACTTGAGGAAAAATTCACCATGGATGAAATTATTGACGCAATTTTTGATTGTGAGGGGATAAGAGCCCTAGCTCGGATGGCTTCAATTTGCAATTTCTGAAACGCTGCTAGAATATCCTAGTATTGGAAGTCTTCAATTATATTTGTGAATTTCATCAGTCTGCAATTATTCCTAAGGCTATGCTTTCCTCTTTTATTGCCTTAATCCCAAAGTTGGAAAGTCCTCAAGCTATCGAAGATTATCGCCCTTTCTGTCTTATTGGTTGTATCTATAAGATTATTGCTAAGATTTTGGAAGCACATCTTAGAAAGGTGATTGGTAAACTTATCTTGGCTTCACAAATTGCTTTTATTCCTGATAAACAACTTCTTGACAGTGTTCTTGTGGAAAATTAACTATGTGATTTTACTAAAAGAAATAAGAGAAGGTGTATCATGCTAAAAGCGGATTTTGCTGAGGCTTATGATTGTGTTTATTGGGATTTTCTTGTAAAGATTATGGTAGCAATGGGTTTTGGTGGTAAATGGTTAGAGTGGATCAAAAGTGGAGTCTTCCAAAGTTTCATGTCCGTTATTGTTAACAAGAGCCCATCATTTGACTTCAAGGCTTCACAAGGGCTTAGGAAGGGAGACTCGTTATCTCCTTTCTTATTTGCCTTAGTGGTTGAAGGTTTGCTTTCATGGTTGGAAAAGCTTCTAGGTTGGGTATTATATGTGGTTTCAAAGTTAACGATGTGGTTGAACACAACTTACTGCAATTTGTTGATGACACCATTCTCATTTGCGAAGCAACATGGTCGAATATTTGGGGTCTAAAGACGATTCTTCGTGGTTTTGAACTTGTTTTGGGTATAAAATTGAATGCCACAAAAAGTTTCCTTTACGGGATTGGTGTTGAGGACCCTTTCTTAGTGGCGACTTCTTGTTTCTTAGATTGTTCTAGAAAATTTGTACCTTTTATTTTCCTTGGCCTAACGATTGGTGGTAATCATAGGTGTATTCCTTTCTGGAACCCGATTATTAATAGGATTAAATCCTGTTTGTCGACTTGGAAAGGTAGGCTTTTATCTACTGGTGGGAGAGTAACGCTGATAAAATCTGTGCTATCTAGCCTCCCGATACATTATTTATCTTTCTATAAAGAGCTTGTTAAAGTTATTATGCAAATAATAAGCACTCAAAGATGTTTCCCTTGGTCGGGTTTGACGGAAACAAATTGGTTTGTCCTTGATCAGCTGGAAAACGATTTGTAAACCTAAGGAGCTTGATGACTTGGATATTAGAGATGTAGGTGATTCCAACACTTCTCTCCTTTCTAAGTGGTGTTGGAGATTACTTACTGATAATAATGCTTTATGGAAGGGTTTGTTATCGGCTAGGTATGGTAATCTTAATCTGAAATTTTTTTCTCGTGTGGCTGGCCTGGATTGTTTTAATTCTTCTCTTTAATGGCGGGACTTGCAATCTATTTCTTTTTCAATGGACAACTGCTGTTTTTCGAACACAATTGCGATTAAGGTTGGTGACGGGTGGTCGATTCCATTTTGGTATGCTTGTTGGTGTGGAAATTCTCCACTATGTGAGCTCTTTCCCACATTGTTTTTTTGCTACAATTGATAAACAGGTTCTTAATTATGATATTGGCTATTGGGTGGATTCAGGTTGGGATTGGGACATTTCTCTTAATTTTTTTAAAGGTGTTGATGATTTTGTCTGCGAGTTGCCGGACCTCCTACTGCTGCTTGTTGAAACAAGTTTGGTTCATACTATGCATCCTCCAAGGTTTTGATGATAAAAAAGTATTTGAAAAACAATCAGGATTTCTAACTATATAGTTTGTGTGTGCAGAATTATATTTACTTGATGGAATTGGTTTTGACACTGAAACAAATTTGGTTCGATTTTGATCATGCTCTCTCGAAGAAGTCTGATCAGAAAAGCAGTTGCTAGTACACTCCAACTCAGAAGCGTGCAATGCTACCTCTGATGCTGGGTAATGTCAAGTCAGTTCTAATAACACGGGACTCAAGGTTTATTAACATTATCTTCTACAGGTTGTGTTATACTTGAATTATAGTTGTATCCTCTGGACAAAGGCCTTGTTTTGTGGATACTCTTGCGACTGAAAGTTCCAACACTTGCTTTATTAAAAAAGAAGATGTACTAGAAGATTTGATCTATTTATAGCCGTTGAAGATTTGATCTATTTATAGCCATTGAAGATGCAAATACAATTGAGAAATACACACACTACTATCAAAAAGCTGAGTCGATTACGAGTTTTTACTCTTGTGTTGATTAAGAATCTTTGTAAAAGTGTGTTGTATTATTTTTGAACACCTCTGATATTTATCACGTGTTGTTGTAAGTTATTCTTTCTCTAAATTATCTATTTAGATTTAAGTTTCTTGTTGTAGGCTTGAGCAAGGCAGAGTCTTAAAAACAAGCTCTAAGCAAAGGAAAGTCTTAATCAAGAGCTGGTTAAGCAAGGTAAAGTCTTAGACACGATCTCTAGGCAGAGGTAAAGTCTTAGATATGAGATCTAAGTAAGGTAAAGTCTTAGGCACGAGCTCTAAGCAAGTTAAAGTCTTAGGCAGGTGGTTTAAGCAAGATAAGTCTCGGTCAGGTGCTGATTGAGCAGAGTGAAGTCTTAGACACGAGCTCTAAGCAAGGGAAGTCTTGGACAAGTGGTCTGAGCAAAAAGAAAAGTCTTATACAAGTGTGTATAAGAAAGTTTAATCTGGTTGATTATAGTAGAAAATCTCTTGCTTGACAAGGGGACTGGAGTACTCTCAGTTGGGAGAGGAACCAGGATAACTATTGTGTGTTATTTGTTATTTTTACTTTACTTCTGTTTATATTTTTGATGCACCCTATCATATTCTGAACACATTATTTAGAATCAGAACTCTGGTTCTGAAGTAAAATCTAATTCTTGCAAAACACAATTCAACCCTTTTCTTGTGTATTTTTCTCACCTTCACTGCTGCAAGATATCCACCTTCAGCATAATGCCTGCAGCCGTTTTGTTTGGCCTTTAGGCATTTGTGGCACCTTTTTAGTCAAGTTGTGTTATCAATGTATTATAAAAGCTTTGCATGAGCCTCTCATTGGTGGTTGAAATCAAGACAACCCTTGATCTTATTTGGGCTTCAAAGTCTCCTTTGAAGGTTAAAGCTTTTGTGTGGCGGTTGTTATTAGACGGACTGCCTACGCGTGAAATAGCAACATTAATCTAATGGTCAAAGATGTTACGTACAAAATTAATAATATAAGTACTTTTAGTGTTCCATTAACGATGATAGAAAAAAGGGAGGAGACCATCAAACTTTTGTCAATTTATACCCCTTATTTAGAAGATGAACTATTTTTCTTCTTCATTCGTAAATAAATTCTAGAAACTAGTTTTTGTCTTAGGATCAATTATGTTCTTCATTGCTTAGAAAATGTCACGATTAAGAGTAAACTTGCTAAAAATGAAGTGTGAATATCATGAAAATATCTATGGTAAAAAAAATTATAGCACGTTTATCCTAACCTAAGTAAAATGTTTAGTAGAGTTGGAATTTTTTTTTCTGATATTGTAAATATTTTCATAATTGATTCTAGTAAAGGTTTCATTTATTTTTATTTTTCTTTTGCTTCTATTTATCTTTTTTTTAAATAGGCAGTTAAATACTAATGGCACAAAGAGTGCACAAACTCAAATTACAACATATCAAGATTGTTATGTCCACTTAATACATTCTATAGGCACTGTATAGCCATCATAAAATAAATAGTTTGGATAAGAGGTTCCTATAATAACCATCTCCAGCAAAAAAAAATTGATAGAGTTTAACGTATTGTCTACGTAATCTTATTCTTAAAGTAAAGATTGTTCTTACTAATTCACAAAAATCACACAATTGCAGTCCACATTATAATACCCAAAGAGTTACCAAGAACTTTTCTACAAATACCGTCACGTTTAACCTGAAAACCGAACTATTTGTAAATCCACTTTCACATTTGTAAATCCTCTTCCACATTTTTCCTGCATAATCACGTACCAAGAAAACGTGAGGAATGTTCTCCTCATGGTTTCACTAGCCATATTATCGAAAAACGAGAAAGTGAAACATAAAAATTAAGGTTGGAAATGAGTCGAGTCAAGTCGAGCTCGCCTCGTTAAAAATTGGTTCAGCTCAAATCTCGGTTCGAGTTTAATACGAACTTTTTTTAAACTCAAAATCGACTCGTTATAAATTTACGAATAATTTGATTCATCTCGATAGGTTCAATTCAATTGTTTCACAAACTTAAAAGTCATTTTTTAAATATATATTTTTAAATATAATTGACACTTTAAATTAATATATATCTTAAAAAAATATTGAAATAAAATAAAAGTTAACAGATTGAAAATTAATTTTGTTTCAAAAATCTATTAATTCAAAAACTTGACAGCCTTTCAAAAGATACATTTGAAAGTTTAATTCAAAACCTACTCAATTAAAGTTTAAATTTCTCTCAAAAATTCATAACTTCGTCTAAATATTTAGAAACATTACAAATTTAATGAAATAATACATCAAAAATTATTAGATATTTGATACATTTCCATCGCATAATGATTAAACCACTTACAGCATTTATTACACATGTTATTTTAACAAATACCATAATGCCTTTAATAATGAAGACTTTAAATGTAATTGTCAACTTTACTGCCATAACTAGTACGAAAGGGACAATATAGAATTAAAATTTGAATTAAATCTATAAAAATACTCTCAATTATAATATAATCCTTCTCATATATCATCATCATATATTTTGACTCATGAACCTAACGAATCGAACAATGTATAATTTAAGTTCAACTTATTTAGTTAATAAATTTAATTTTTTTTCTTATATTCAGCTCATTTGATTTATAAATCTAGATTAACAATTTAACTGTCAAACTGAATTTCGAACTAGTTTTGAGTTAGTTCATCTCATTGTCAATCCTAATAAAAATAAAAAAAAGTTGATAGTAAAACTCAAAATTTTATTGATATAAAAATATACAAACAATAACAACGTTAAATACAGCTTTTTTATTCTAATACAGATTTTTTTTACTTGAAACGGTGGTAAAATATGATGTTTACTTCGTTTCGGAATATCATATAATTTTTTTATATAATTCTTATATTTATTTGAATTATTTTATATAATTCAATTAAATTCTTGACTCTCTGATTGATGATAAAAAATGTAATAATATCATATAATTTTTTTATATAATTTTTTTATTTATTTGAATTATTTTATATAATTCAATTAAATTCTTGATTGTGGTTGATTGATGGTAAGAAATGTAACTTTTATGAATGTATTAAACATCCTATAAACAAACTAAAGTAGGTTCCAGCTCTGTTTGTGGGGAGAAAATCCATGTACTCAATATCTTTGTTTATAAAAAAAAAACATTAAGATTCTTGAAACTTTCAAGTAGAATTTATCTGATTAGTATATTATTTAAAATAAAAGTTATTTTTTAAAAATAAAATAGGTAAAATAAATTTTATTGCAATTAATTTTTTTTCAAATTATAAATTATTTTAAATATTTCACAAATACAATTTAAAAAGCAAACATATTGTTAATAAGAGAACCCTTAAAAATAATAAAGTATAAAAAACTCAAAAGAACAAAGTGAATATTTTGTCCCTTAAATATATTATAAATGTAGCATTAGAAAGAGAGAAAAGAAAAAGATAAAGACCATTAAAGACATCTAATTTAAAAACTACGATAGCTTAGTAAAATGTGTGTATTAAGAACATTAAAAGATTAAAATAGAAAAGAATAATCAAGAGTGGAGAATATAATTAAAAAAATCATTGATGTTATATTGATATTGTAAAATGATTTGAAATATAAATATGTGACGAATGTAATATAATTATATATGAATTGAATGAGTATTATATTTTATAGACTAATTGAATAAATTACTTTTTATCTCTTTATTTAAATTTTAGTTCATACCCATCTAATTTTTTAGAGATATAATTCTCTGTTGTTTTTATTTGTAACATCTAAATGATTCAATTCAATTTTTCTCTTAGTTTTATCTCTTATCTCTTTTATATATATATATATATATATATATATATATATATATATATATATATATATATATATATATATATATATATATATATATATATATATATATATATATATATATATATATATATATGAATGGTTTCTCCCCATTATAATTTTCAACTGCAACATCTCAATTTATATATATATATTAGATGAGTAATGAACTCTTATCATTTCAATTTTCAGTTTTCTTTATCATCTCAATTTAGAAAGTTATTACACATATATGTTAGATGAGATAAACTCTAGCATTTAATTCCTCTCAATTTTTTAATATAAATATTTTAATTTATGCGGTTGTTCGTATATTTTAGATGAAGTATGAGTTTATTTTCTCTATTTGAATTCTAACAACTTTTTGAATCACACCATATGAATCTATGCGGTTGTTATATTGGATGAGAAATTGTTTATTTCCATTTTAATTTTGAATTCCAATGCAAACATTTGAGCAAATGTATTTTAGATGACTAATTTAATTTGTTTCATTTAAATTATTTTGTTTCTTCTGCCACTCTAATAACTCAATTCCTCATATTAAATGAATGATTAATTGCATCAGTGGGCCACAATATATGAAGGAAAATGAATCTTAAATATAAAATTTAAGGCAAAATAATTTTTGATCTCTTATATTTACTTAGTGTTTTATATTGATTTCCTAATTAAAAAATTCATATTTCTCTCTTAATTTATTTCTATTGCTCCACTTTAATCATTTTTGTCAACGTTAAAAGATAAAAATAATCTTAAAAGTAAATTTAAGGGACAAAATATTAGAGAGCATTGATAATAAGAGTTATTTAAAATAGTTAAAGAGGTAGGTAGTTAGGAAGTTAGTTAAGATGTTGTAACTAATTTCAACATGAGCTAAAATTATCAAAATGATTATGCTAGTATAAGTATGAGATCACCTTCACAATGTAAAGTTAGCATTGAACTATAGTTAAAAGCATATTCAAAAATATTTTACTCTCAATTCTTCATCTCTCTTACTTTCTGAATGAGCCATTGTTAAAACTCTAATAAGGTATCATTTGCCAAGAGGAACGTAATTTTTGCTACAATATTATCTTCAACAACTGAATAATCATCGCCGTTATTAAAGATTCAAGCTTCATAGAAGCTATTGGGTCATAAAAGTTTTAAAGAAGTCAACAGTTTTTCCAGTTCTTCATAGCTAACTCATTTATGCAATTGAGAGTTTCAAAGAAACATCAATGTCAGGTCTATAACAACCCCCAACAACTCATCTTAGAGTGCAATCACCCCCTCAACCTTTTCAAGCTTTGCAAATCACTATGTCTAACTTGGATTTTAAGATCTTCAAAAACATTTGCATCGAAGTTGTCCATAAAACTGTCGGATAACAAATTCTTGTTGTGGAATTAGCAGGTATAAGACGTCATACTTTCACACAAACTCCATAAGATTTGAGTGATTCCTCAAATCCCACCGATGTTTAAAATTGAGCATGATCGAGTTGCCAATATAATCTCTTAAAGTTATAAGTCTTGGATCGTGCAAGATCAAACACTTTTCATGTGGCTGTTTTCAACAATCTCTGAAGGAGTTTTATCTCGTGTGTTGTCCTGCAAACATGCCTTTGAGGTTTGACACAAGGCGCAAAAACACTGCAATTCATAGATGAAAGCTCCTGTTCATCAACCAAAGTCAGAGCAAAAGAAAAGTAAGGTAATAGATCAATCTCTGAACATGTCTTTCACATTCGAACATGAAAGAAGGAAAACACTGAGAAGGGGGGTTGAATAAGGGTTTTCAAAAACAAATAAGGCAATAAAAATAACAGGTATTTTTATACTGGTTCGTTTGAACTCAAACTACTCCAGTCCACCCGGCCAAGGTGATTTCGCCTCTTTCAAAAGAGGACTTAATCCAATAATCAAAAACTGGTTACAATCTTTTTACTAAGACAAACTTGTCTTAGTCTTCTCGAGAATACTGACCACAACTTGGTCTCTCAAGGATCTTTTACAAAGTAATACAATAAAGTGTGTTTAAGTGCTTCTTAGAAAAGCTTTTTCACAACAGTGATTTAACACAAATGAAGAGCAATGAAACTTTCTATTTGCTAATATGAAGTTGACTTGGAAGTGATAGCAAAGTAGGATTTTCTTTTCAGCAAAGTAGTATGTTCGTTGTAGAATGATGTTGTATTTTGAATTGTTGTTGAAGACTTGTTTAAATACTTCACACCCATTTCTCAAATAGCGTGCAAATGCTTTTTTTTTGTCTTCTTTGACTATTTCTTTCCAGGAGAGGAATGTTCAGAGATATCCTTTTTGTTCTGAAATCATGTCCCATACAAAAAAGAGGAATAGTGTCGTTGGATGTAAACAATGAATTTGGCAACGAATCTTTCTTGATCAACATCTTTTTAAATGAACGAATATGGAAATATTTCCTGCATCAGATCCCCTGATGATGTTCCATTTTCTTCTTATCAGAGTAACTCTCTTCCAGAGTTATGCAGCTTAGTGCTAGCGTGATTGTTTTAACAAACTGTTCATCCAGAGGAGCACTTTAGATCAGAGCAGATCTTCGCTCTTATGTGTTATCCGTGTTATCCAAATGTATCACTTTGTTACTAACGTTTCAGAGCCTTACGTGTTTTGATTCTCAAAGCCTCTGTAGTTTCAGCGTTGAGTTTAGTACGCTCAGAGTTTTTTGAATCTTCGCTTTATACTCTACGCTCAGAGCCTTCTGTAGCTTCGCTTTTTACCAAATGCTCAGAGTCTTCTGCGTGTTGTAGCTTAACGTTCAGAGGAATATTCCGTTCAGAAGAATATTTATTATGTTATCTGAAACAAAAACACTTAAACAAAATTAGAGTATATATTTTCTCCATACAAAATTTCATTATTGTTATCATGAAAACATTGAGATATATTACGAACCAATCTGTGTTCTAACAATCTCCCCCTTTTTTATGATGACAAAAACTATACGAAATTTTATTCAAAATTAAAATATATATCTCCCCTTGAGAATATGATTCTCCCCCTGAAATGAATACTGCTAGAAAATTTAAAACTTCCCTTTCAGCACTTGTATTCTTTCCAGAGTCAGAGCAAGCTTGTGGCTATCTCAGACCTTATTCATAGTTAATTCTATAAATATTTTCAGATGAGTAACTTTAACTCTGAAACATTGAATTCATGATTAGTTAGTTTTTAACATGTGTGAGTTTCCATTCAATATCTGTTTATGTGAACGATTCAAAATTTCCATTTTCTCCCCCTTTTTGTCATATCAAAAAGTGATTTTAGAAAATCATTTAAGACAAAAAAAATTCAGAGCAAGAAAAATAGAAAAATATAAGATAGAATCAGATGTAAAAAAAATAGTCACAGATGTATTTAGAGACTCAGAAAAGAAATAAAACAGGAAAATTCACAGATGAGCACAAACTAACAAACAATTAAGATAAATGAGAAGTTAAAAGATTAAGAAGCTCCGTCATCCCAGAAGTTGAAGCTTTTTGCTTGGCCATCCATGTCTTGATTTCAGTTGTGGATTCTTCTTGTTTGACCATCCACTCCTGAATCTCTACCGTAGTTTTCTCTTGCTTGATCATCGAAGATTTTATCTCGCTGTTAGTAGCCTCTTGCTGAGCAAATTTGTTTTGCACATCTTCATTTTCTTTCCTCAAATTTGTTGAATTCTGAACAACCAATGAAGAAGATGCATTCCCTAATTCCAGAGCAGAGGGCTGACCAGAGTCAGGAATCTCTTCATCAACAGGAGCCTCTGAGGTACCTTCTTCAGCATGAGGACCTTCACCAATCTGAAGTGCAGCAGATTTCTCAGATGAGGAACACACAACCTCTGCAGGTGTGTTTTCCAGTCAAAGAATATGAGTTCTGCTGACACTGAGTTGAGCAAGTCTCATAGCTTCAGAAACTCTCTCTTGCGCATTTGCAGAGCAAGCATCCTAAAGATTCATAGTCACAGAAGTGAATCTCTTTCTAAAGTCAGTCCAGATCTCTTCAGAGTCACGAGGATTCGTGCTAGTGAGGCACTTCTCCCTTACAGCAGAAAACCACATCTGCATCTCCGTTTCAAAACTAGATAACAGATTACCAACATTGGGTCTGGGTTTGGGCTTAAGGTAGGCCTCGAAGAAGGATGTCCTAAGGGCATCAAAGAGTGAAGGTTTAAAAGAGGATGAAGGTTTATCTGGAGAATAAGAGGGAATGAGAGTGGGAGAAGAAAACTCAAGAGGGTGGTTTGGGGAGTTATGTTGAGATGTAGCATCTGATTGGTCATAGGAGGAGTCAGATGTGATAATAGGTTCAGAAGAGAGAGGGGGTTGAGATGTTGGTTTTTTTGTTACAGTTTCCAAAACAGGAGATAAATCAGTAGAGGGATTACCTAATTGCTTGGAACGCTTTGAGGACTTCTTGGAAGAGCCTTCTTCAGAAGCCTTCCTCTTAGAATGCTTAGAATGTTTCTCTGAGGGACCTTCTTCAGAGACCTTGCTCTTCTTGTGTTTCTTCCTCATAATCAGCTCTGGAGCAGGTTGAGAAGCACGTAGCAGCAGATCAGCTGGCATAGGAGTGCCATCTGCCATACAGGAAGCAATATAAGCGAGGAGAGCTTCCTTTGGCTCCTCTGTAGTGAAGAGTGGAAAATCTTCCACTAGTACCCTCCTTTTATGCACAACATCAGAATCAATCTGAACTGGATCAGATTGAAGTTTTTCTACCAACTTCATTCTCTGAAGACTCTTGCCATCCAGAGGCTTCCCAAGAATAGGAACTAATTCATCTTTCTGACCAGCATCTTTCAGATAAGATACCAAACCATTTTCATTGAGGATATCATAAATTAACCTTCCCATGGGAATCCAATCTCTGATTTTTTGGTGTTTGGTGCGAATGATTTCTCTGGACATCTTGACATGACTCCAAAGATGAACAAACAACAGGTGTGGAAGATCCACCTTGATATTATTCCCTAGACAATACAAAATATACAGTTGATATGTATTACTGTAATCTGGAGAGTTTGAAGCCTTGCGATGATGGATACAACCCAAAAATATCTTGGCCCAAATCTTGTAATGGGTCTTCAGATCCTTTATTTTGTTGGATGGAAGCCCAGAGATAAACACCTCATTGTACACTTCATTCATATTCATGCGTCCCACTGAGGTATTCACAATACCCTCTTCTTCATAGCCAATAAGTTGGCGAATCATTTCCTCAATGATGATGATAATTTTACCCAACGGATGAAGAAATAAATTTAGGGTAAACTTGGGCATGAATCCAGAATTCCTTTACCAGTTGGGGAAAAACTGGACCAAACAACCGATCAAAGTATTTTACCCATCCTTGAAAGTTAACCGTTGAACGAAGATCAAACTCATTTTTCGCCATACAGTCAAAATCAACCATAAACTCACAAAGTACCTCTAGTTTGTTCACTGGTGTGAGAAGTGTGCGTTCTGGTTCTTTGTACGCTTCATTACCCATTTGCAATGAAGACGACCCAACCATTATAGAAACCAAGTGTTGATATGATGAAGATGAGGTAGCCATTGAAGAAGAACTTTTGAGATGAATGGAGATTCTTTTAAATTTTGATTTGAAAAGAAAGCAATGAAGAAGAGCAAAATGCATAAGGTGTGTGAGATAATGAAAGTGTGAAATGTGTTACGACGTGGAATATGTGTTAGGGCACAAAGAGAAACATAAATCAAATCAAAAAAGGAATAATAATTTAACGCATTAAATGTGATTTGACAAAGTGGGGGGGGGAGAATTTCAATGATTCAAATAGTACCTGAAATGGCGCCTCAGCTTTGTGTACACTCAATCGTTTTCAAAATTTAGATTAGAAGTGACACGTGTTTGATGTGGTGTGCCTATGAAGCTCTTTTAGGAAATGAATCATTAACTAACGCTAGATCCTCTGAAGCTTGTTAACTCAGATTTTCACAAAAATAAAGTAACTTAAAAAATTTTAGATGCAATACTTCAGAGTATAGACTTTAAACCCTTTTCATCTGAATAAATTTAATTCTGAATAAAGTTGTTATTCTGGACAAAAGTCCATATTAATATTTTTCAGAATAAATTTAAATCTATCTTCAGAGAGGGGTTTTGTAAAATTATCAGCCCATTGATGGTCTGTATCAACAAAATTTAAACTTAATATCCCTTTCTGAATATAGTCTCTGATGAAGTGGTGTTTAATCTCTATATGTTTTGCCTTTGAATGTAAAATTGGATTTTTAGAGACAAATTGCAGAAGTATTGTCGCAGAAGATAGGAATATTACTCTCATGTATTTGGTAGTCCTCCAGCTGACTCTTCATCTAGAGCATCTGGGTACTATAACCAGCAACAACAATATATTCTTCCTCTGTAGTTGAGAGTGCTATAATGGGTTGCTTTTTGTTGTACCACAATATCAGATTGCCTCCCAGAAACTGACAACTTCCAGAGGTGCTTTTGCGTTCAACTCTATCTCCAGCAAAATCAGCGTCACAGAAGCCTGCTAATTTATATTCATCAGATCTTCTGTAACACAGACCCATGTTAGTTGTACCTTTCAGATACCTCATAATTCTGTTAACAGCAGTTAAGTGAGATTCTCTAGGATCTGATTGGAACCTAGCACATAAACATACACTGAAGAGAATGTCAGGCCTAGAGGCAGTCAAATACAGAAGAGAGCCAATCATACCTCTGTACAGCTTCTGATCTACCTTTTTACTTACCTCTTCTTTTCCCAGAGTGCAAGTTGGATGCATGGGTGTCTTAGCTGGCTTACTCTCTGTCAGATTAAACTTCTTCAAAAGCTCCTTCACATACTTTTTCTAATGTATGTAGGTGCCTTCTAGAGTCTGGTTAACTTGAATGCCCAGAAAGAATCTTAGCACTCCCATCATGCTCATTTCAAATTCTTCCTGCATAGACTTAGCAAACTCCTTTCCAAGCGTAATATTTGTGGTTCCTAAAATAATATCATCAACATAAATCTGACATATTAAGATATCTTTCTTAATTGATTTATGAAAAAAAGTGGTATCAACCTTTCCTCTGATAAAATTATTTTCCAGAAGAAAATTACTCAGCCTTTCATACCAAGCTCTGGGAGCTTGTTTTAGGCCATAGAGTGATTTCTTTAATTTAAAAATGTGCTATGGAAATCTTTCATTTTCAAATCCAGGAGGTTGATGAACATATACTTCTTCTTCTATTAAACCATTTAAGAAATCACTTTTAACATCCATCTAATACAGAGTGATGTTATTTTGTGCAGCAAAAGAAATTAGCAAGCGTATGGATTCTAACCTTGCCACAGGAGCATATGTCTCTGTGTAGTCAATACCTTCTTGCTGACTGTAGCCTTGAGCAACAAGTATAGCTTTATTTCTGATGACTTCTCCTTGCCCATTTAACTTATTTCTGTAGACCCATTTTGTTCCAATAATGTTGAACCCTCTTGGTCTTGGAACCAGATCCAAGACATCATTTCTTGTGAATTGATTCATCTCCTCTTGCATAACAAGTATCCAATCGTTGTCTTGCAGAGCTTCATCCACAGAGGCAGGTTCAATAATTGACACCAGACAAAACAATGATGTCCCAGAGGATTTGAGGAAGGATCGTGTTCTTATGATATCATCCTTCTTTCCAATAATCATCTCCTCTGGATGAGAAAATTTAATTCTGGAGGATCCTTTCAGAGTTGGTTCTTTAGAAATAATTAAGTTGTCCAGATGAGCAGCTAATGGAATGGCACCTGGAGTTGCTTCTGATTCTTTAGCTGGAACTTTGTTTGCCTCTGATTCTTCAAAGTCTGTGAGAAGAACTTCTCGATCTGCAGAAATTTCAGACTGATTTGGCTTTTGATTGCCAAGCTTATCATCAAATCTGACATGAATTGATTCTTCCACAATCTGTGTTTCAGTATTGTATACTCTGTAGCCTTTTGAGCGTTCAGAATATCCAAGCATAAAACACTTTTGTGCTTTAGAGTCAAATTTGTTCAGATTATCTTTAGTGTTCAGAATAAAACAAATACATCCAAAATGATGGAAATATGAAATGTTGGAGTTTCTATTCCTCCACAATTCATAAGGAGTCTTTTCCATAAGAGGTCTTACAGAGACTCTGTTCTGAATATAGCACGCTGTATTTATTGCTTCTCCTAAAAAATGTTTAGCCATATTTGTCTCATTGATCACGGTTCTGGCCATTTCTTGCAATGTTCTATTCTTTCGTTCTACAACTCCATTCTGTTGAGGAGTTCTAGGACAAGAGAAATCATGTGCAATTCCATTTTCTTTAAAATATTTTTCAAAAGATTTATTTTCAAATTCACCACCATGATCACTTCTGACTTTGACAATATTAAATTTCTTTTCATTTTAGACTTGATTGCAGAAATAAAAAAAATACAGAGTGAGACTCATCCTTGTGCTTTAGTAATTTTACCTATGTCCATCTGCTGTAGTCATTAATGATGACAAGCCCATACTTCTTGCCTCTGATGGATGCAGTTTTCACTGGTCCAAGCAGATCAATGTGCAGAAGCTCTAATGGTCTAGAAGTAGAAACAACATTCTTTGGTTTGAAAGTGGATTTTTAAAATTTGCCTTTCTGACATGCTTCACAAAAAGCATCTGAGTTGAACTTCAACTTAGGGAGTCCTCTGACCAAATTGAACTTGTTAATCTGAGATATACGTCTTATGCTAACATGTTCCAGTCTTCTATGTCAGACCCATTGCTCATCATTAATAGACATAAGACATTTAACATTTTGACTTTTCAATTCTGAAAGTTTTATTTTATAAATGTTGTTCTTTCTTTTACCATTAAAGAGGATTGATCCATCTTTCTGACTAACAGCTTTGCAACATTTTTTATTAAAACTTAATTGACTTATGGACAACAAGTTATGAGTTAATCCTTCTACAAGCAGAAAATTTGAGATAGAAGGGAGGTTACCATTACCAACTGTTCCAGAGCCAATGATCTTGCCCTTTTGATTTCCTCCAAACTTCACGTCTCCACCAGATCTAAGTTCCAGACTTTGGAACATAGACCTTCTTCCCGTCATGTGTCGTGAGCATCCAGAGTCCAGGTACCAGGACTGATGTCTCAACCTTGCTGCTAAGGACATCTGCAACATAAATTATTTTATCCTTAGGTACCCATATCTTTTTGGGTCCTCTGGAGTTAGTTGCTCTGAAGTTCTGCCTGAACTTCTGTCCATTAAAAGTAGTTGTGTTCTGACGCAACTTAGGTTTATTAAAAATTGTGGTGTTCTGATCTGAACGTTTGTACTTTATGTCATGTGAGTGACCAAATTTAAAATGAGAATACAGAGGAGTATAATTGACAATTAAATCATCAACAGGTTTTGGAATTGATTCCTTCCCAGAAGATGATTCATATCCAATCCCTTTTCTGTTGTTCCTACTCACACCATAGATCATAGAAGCCATTTTGCTTCTGTCTATGCTTCTGGACAGGAACCTTTGAAAATTATGGTCATACTCTTCTAAAATATTTTTATAGCTAGACGTAGTATCTGTTTCAGAGTTTTGTTGAGCTTTTTCCAATTCAATTTTAATTTGAAAATTATTTTCTTTCAGCTCAGCAATTTCTGATTTCAGCTGACCAGTCTCAGATGCAAGACTGTTTTGCAGCTTCTTGTATTTGATTCTGATCTTACTATAGTTTTCACATATTTCAGATAAGATTTCAATTAACTCAGCTCTAGTGAGATCAGCAAATACCTCTTCTGAATTTGATTATGATCCAGATTCAGATGATTCTTCATGCTCCTCTATGTCAGTCATTAGTGTAACGTTTGCACATTCGTCTTCAGACTCTGACTAGGCTTCAGAAGAATCTGAGTTATCCCAAGTAGCCATAAGGAATTTCTTTTTCTTCTCAAACTTCTTCTTGGGTTTATCCTTTTGAAGTTTGGGACAATCATTCTTGTAGTATCCTGGCTCTTTGCATTCATAGCACACTACTTCCTTTTTGCTAGATCTTCTGTGACCAGAGGATTCTCCACGGTGTTCTGGTCTTTGCCACACACCATTAGAATATATTAGTGGCTACATACATGTTGCAAGTGAACCATAATAAAATTTTCCTTCATTAAGGAAATGGTTTCACCAAGTTGGATAAAGAATGATAAAAAGTTAAGGAGAAGATGATAATGTTAGGAAACATGATCACACGATGTAACAAACAAATTGCTACAAGATACTTATATTGTTTCATATTTAAAATGATGATTACTTTGTGTAGGAGGAGCATATCTTTCGAAGCATTTCCTGAAAGATCTGATTGGCCAAAGTCCTTTTTTGTGGTAGTCTTTCTATATTTGTCTCTCATACTCACTCTTTTGATAGTCATCTCTCAAATCCTACAAGGCACACCGTTCTTATCATTGTTGATTATTCTGTAATATATATATATATATATATATATATATATATATATATATATATATATATATATATATATATATATATATATATATATATATATATATATATATATATATATATATATATATATATATATATATATATATATATATATATATATATATATATATATATATATATATATATATATATATATATATATATATATATATATATATATATATATATATATATATATATATATATATATATATATAACGATCAAATTTAAATCCTTCAATTAGTATCAGAGCTAATAATATGTAATATCCTTCTGAATATAGTCACGTAACAAATGATGTTTAATTTCAATATGTTTAGCACTAGAATGCAAGATAGGATTCTTGGATAAATAAATAGCAAAAGTATTATCACAGAAGATAGGAATGTAATTCTTAGAAATTCGATAATCTTCCAGCCGACTCTTCATCCAGAGTATATGAGTGCTATATCTAGAAGCTGCAATATATTCAACTTCAGCTATTGAGAGTGTAATTGTTGACTGACTTTTGCTAGACCACGAGATTAGATTTGAAGGTGGGAAAACACACAAGAAGGGGGATTGAATTGTGTGTGACATACAAATCCGTTTCTTCTTTTAAGAATATAGATACAATTCTGAATCATCATTCAGAACCAGATCATAAACACAGTGGAACTAAAGCCAGACACAAAGTAAACATCATATAAAACATAGCAGATTTATACTGGTTTCTCTCCAAACTAAGAGTATGTACGTAGAGATTGAACCTAAGAGGGGGGATGAATTAGGTATTTTGAATTTTTTTTGATTTTATCTTATGTTGAGTTATCTTTCCTGATTATTAACTAAGTTATAAAAGTGATAAAGTGCAGAAAGTAAACGACACAAGGATATATCTTGGTTCCCCTTACAGTCCGAGAGTACTCCTGTCCTCTTACCACATGTAAGAGATTTTAATATTGTTAGAGCTTATGAATAAGACAATCCTAGTCTTCCTATACAAGATTCTAACACAATCACTAAGAACAATCCTCTTGGATTTTACACTAAGTTGAAATAAGAACAATCCTCTCAAAACTACTTTCTTGTTTCCAACAATCCTGGACAATAAGGATTACAATAAACCTTATAACAAGAAATAATCCTCCTTCTTATAGTACGCACCTAATTCCAAACAAACCTTGGAACTTAGGAATTTTTACAACAATTTCAATAAAATGAATGTATGAAGATTTGTAGTATTCTTTAAGACTTATAACAAAGTCTTCTTCTCTTTCAAGTATGAAGATTCAAGACAAATTCTCTCTAAGTATTCAAGATACTTTTATAATAATAATGTGAAAATGTATTTCAAAAAGTATCTAACTATGAAAGATGTGTAGAAAATAAATGTAGAGAGATTTTTAATATTTGTATAAAGAGGTAAATGAAAAATAAAAAATTGAAATAAATTTATAGTGATGAAAGTAACCATTCAAAAGTCATGGCAATGGTTAGAGAAATCGTGAATTTTAATAAGAGAAATGATGTAAGGGATGTCATAAAAAAATATGATGAAAATGTGCATTCAAACAAAGCATTTTTCAATTCTGCTACAGTACTTGTTAAATTAGTTTAACGGATACCTGACTTAACAAGTTTGCAACATTTTTCAAATTTTAAATTTAAAATACTATTTCAGACCGGTACAAATTGTGGCGATTTTTGTGATTTTACAGCGATTCAAAACGCCATAATTTACCAAAAACAGAATGTTAGAAAAAATTGAAAAATTGCAAATTTAAGTATTGGAACCAATCTTATGTAATATCTATTGATTTATAAAAGTCAATAGAATATATTTAAAAGTGATTTAATATGGTTTAAATATGAAAAATAATTTTTCCAATGTAAGAAATATTTTGAGCACTAAGAAATGTTTTAATCAAAAATTTCATATACCTAAATGAATAGAAACTTGATTGCTCTTGCCTTCAAGCTTTGACTTCTTAAACAAATCGAGAGTATCAAGAGTGCCATGAAGGAAGGACTTCCTCATGGTTGGGGAGAAGTAATCGAGGTCAACGCTCGGGCGAAGAACAATCGACAAAGGTTGGGTTACAAACCAACTCTAGATGAAGGATCAGAGATCGACAGCAAGCTCCTAAAGACCCTGAAAGAAACTTTCATGAGCAGAGGTATTCAGATAAATGCCATTGAAGAAGACACTGAAGTAAGCTGTATTAACAACCTGGTATTCCGAGATGAAGTCGTTTTGTGCAATTGGGAGGCTGTCAGCGTTCCCATCATGTTACCATTCTTAGAGTAATATGTTTGTCTTGCTTGTTAGAATTTTCTCTGTTTAAAATCCATGGTCACGCCCGAGACACAAAGTAAACATCATATAAAACATAGCAGATTTATACTGGTTTCTCTCCCAACTAAGAGTATGTACATAGAGATTGAACTTAAGAGGGGGGATGAATTAGGTATTTTGAATTTTTTTTGATCTTATCTTATGTTGAGTTATCTTTCCTGATTATTAGCTAAGTTATGAAAGTGATAAAGTGCAGAAAGTAAATGACACAAGGATATATCTTGGTTCCCCTTACAGTCCGAGAGTACTCCAGTCCCCTTACCCCATGTAAGAGATTTTAATATTGTTAGAGCTTATGGACAAGACAATCCTAGTCTTCCTATACAAGATTCTAACACAATCAATAAGAATAATCCTCTTGGATTTTACACTAAGTTGAAATGAGAACAATCCTCTTAAAACTAACTTTCTTGTTTCCAACAATCCTGGACAATAAGGATTACAATAAGCCCTATAACAAGAAATAATCCTCCTTCTTATAGTACGCACCTATTCCAAGCAAACCTTGGAACTTAGGAATTTTTACAACAATTTCAATAAAATGAATGTATGAAAGTATTCTTTAAGACTTATAACAAAGCCTTCTTCTCTTTCAAGTATGAAGATTCAAGACAAATTCTCTCTAAGTGCTCAAGATACTTTTATAATAATAATGCGAAAATGTATTTCAAAAAGTATCTAACTATGAAAGATGTGTAGAAAATAAATTTAGAGAGATTTTTAATATTTGTATGAAAGAGGTAAATGAAAAATAAAAAATTGAAATAAATTTATAGTGATGAAAGTAACCATTCAAAAGTCATGGCAATGGTTAGAGAAATCGTGAATTTTAATAAGAGAAATGATGTAAGGGATGCCATGAAAAAATATGATGAAAATGTACATTCAAACAAAGCATTTTTCAATTCTGCTACAGTACTTGTTAAATTAGTTTAACGGATACCTGACTTAACAAGTTTGCAACATTTTTCAAATTTAAAATTTAAAATACTGTTTCAGACCGGTACAAATTGTGGCGGTTTTTGTGATTTTACCGCGATTCAAAACGCCATAATTTACCAAAAACAGAATGTTAGAAAAAATTGAAAAATTGCAAATTTAAGTATTGGAACCAATCTTATGTAACATCTATTGATTTATAAAAGTCAATGGAATATATTTAAAAGTGATTTAATATGGTTTAAATATGAAAAATAATTTTTCCAATGCAAGAAATATTTTGAGCACTAAGAAATGTTTTAATAAAAAAATTCATATACCTAAATGAATAGAAACTTGATTGCTCTTGCCTTCAAGCTTTGACTTCTTAAATGAATAGAAAACCGATTGCTCTTGCCTTCAAACTTTGACTTCTTTTTGCTGATGTGTTTGTCTTCATCAAAACTATAAATAAATATAAGAAGAACTCTTCTTCACATTCTCCCCCTTTTTGATGATGACAAAACATCCTTTGAAATTTTATTTGTTCATCATGAGTTTCTTAAAAATGTGATTTTTTAAAAGTTGAGTAGCAACTAGAATTTCCCCTATCTTGTATATCTCCCCCTTGCTTATATAATTCAAGACTTTCTCCCCTAAAAGTATTATGAACAAGAAAAATACAATACCTACATTTTCTCCCCCTTTTGATATCATTAAAAATAAGACAAAGTAGAATAATTTACAAAGCAAGGTGATAACATATGAAGGATATAATAATATAATTGAAAATTAATAGTACAAAATTAGACACTTATCTCCTTCACAAGGATTTGAAGTCAAATTTGATATTTGTGTTATGCTTCTTCAAAACATCTTTTCAATCAATGAAACTCTTAGAACTACCATATCATATGATCTTGTATTTTGAAGGATGAATCTTTATTTGAAAATGCTAGCATATGACCTTCAAGTACCTATAAAACGATTAGCTTCATCTAGGTACCCAATTTTCTTTGGATCCTTTTGGGTTAGATACCTTCCTTACCCATACATACTCATTATAAGGAATACCATAATTTCTTGTGTAGAAAGCATTAGTAGTATGACCTTTTTCTTTACAATAGAAACACATAGGTTTAAAATTATGATTCTTATTATAAAACCTTTTATGATGATTTACAACTTGTTATTTATTTAATTCTATATTGTTGAATTTATTTTCATATTTTATAATTACTTATTTTAATTCAACAATTTTAGACTCGAGATGAACAATTATTATTGCATGCTGAATTTTTTATTAAGTCTAACTCCACTAGAGTGTTATTAGTCTTTCTTTCTAGATTTAAAATAGTTTTATTTTGACTTGAACATTTTCTAGAAAGTTTCAAAAGTTCATCATGTAATTCATGAAAAGCATTTTGTAATTCATCATAAGATGGAATATCACTAGTTTCGGAATCACTAACCTCATGTTCTTCATCACTTGAATAATATGAGGCCATCAATGCCTTGTTTGCATGATCTTCATTTGAAGATGAACTTATTTCATTGTCATCTCATGCTATATATGCTTTCTTTTCCTTTTTGTGATTCTTGTTTTTGAATTTTTCTTTCTTTTGAAGTATAGGACATTCTCTCTTGACATGTCCCTTTTTTCCACATTCAAAACATGTAACTCTCCTTATTGGTGCTTCTTTGTGAATGATCTCCTTTTTTCCTTTCTTTTCTCAATAACTTTTCAAACTTTTTAATAAGATCATCATCGTCATCACTGGATTCCTCCTCTTGATTGCTATCCTGAAATTTGACTCTTTTCTTTAATACAACATCTTTTGAATATTTTTCTTGTATTTCATGTTGCTCTAATCTTTTAAGTTCTAATTCATGCTCTTGAAGTTTTCCAAACAAGGAAGCGTATGTCACGGTAGAAAGAATCTTCTTTCTGATATCGTTGTCACCTTTGGTTGCCATTCCCTAGTTAAAGACCTAAGAACTTTAAGATTTCATTCTTTGTTAGTAAAAGTCTTACCGAGCGTAATTAGGTGATTAGTTAAGTGAATAAATATCTTTTGTAGATCAAGGATTGATTCTCTGGGCTTCATTTTGAACGATTCATACTCTTGACATAATGTATTCAATTTTAATCTTTTTACTTCAGCGGTTCCTTCATAAGTTACTACCAAAGTGTACCAAATTTCCTTTGCGGCTTTACATTGAGAGATGCAAAATAATTCATCCATACTTAGTGCACTTTGTAATATATTAATGGTTTTCTTTTCATTAAGGACTTTCTTTTTATCATCTTCATCATAAGAAGTTTTAGCCTTTGGAGTCCCGACACCATTTAAGACATTAACTGGTTGACATGGGCCATTTTCGACGGTTTCCCTAATTTCTTCTCCTTGTGCTTTTAAATGTGCATTCATGCGTATTTTCCAGAAATCAAAATATTCGCTAGAAAATAGTGGGGGTTTGTTTCTACTACCACCATCTTTGAAAACCAGGTTTGTACTTGCGGAAGTCATACTATATTTATAGAAACAGGTTACCTATAACCCGCTCTGATACTAATTGTAAGTAGAGATTGCACCTAAGAGGGGGAAGGGTGAATTAGGTACTTTGAAAATTTTCCGGTTTTATCTTATGTTGAGTTTTCTTTCCTGATTATTTACTAAGTTATGAAAGCGATAAAGTGCGGAAAGTAAATGACATAAGGATATATCTTGGTTCCCCTCACACTCCAAGAGTACTCCAGTTCCCTTACCGTATGTAAGAGATTTTAATATTGTTAGGATAAGACAATCCTAGTCTTCCTATACAAGATTCTAACACAATCACTAAGAACAATCCTCTTGAATTTTACACTAAGTTGAAATGAGAACAATCCTCTCAAAACCAACTCTCTTGTTTTCAACAATCTTGGACAACAAGGATTACAATAAACCCTATAAGAAGAAACAATCCTCCTTCTTATAGTACACATCTAATTCTAAACAATCCTTGGAACTTAGGAAGTTTTACAACAATTTCAATAAAATGAATATATGAATATTTGTAGTATTCTTTAAGACTTATAACAAAGCTTTCTTCTCTTTCAAGTATGAAGATTCAAGAAAAATTCTCTCTAAGTGCTCAAGATACTTTTATAATAATAATGTGAAAATGCATTTCAAAAAGTATCTAACTATGAAAGATGTGTAGAAAATAAATGTAGAGAGATTTTTAATATTTGTATGAAAGAGGTAAATGAAAAATGAAAAATTGAAATGAATTTATAGTGTTGAAAGCAACCATTCAAAAGTCATGGCAATGGTTAGAGAAATTATGAATTTTTATAAGAGAAATGATGTAAGGGATTCATGAAAAGATATGAAGAAAATGTGCATTCAAACGAGACATTTTTCAATTCTGGTAAGTACTTGTTATGTCGGTTAAATGGATACATGACTTAACAAGTTTGCAACATTTTTCAAATTTTAAATTTAAAATATTGTTTCAGACTGGTGTGAATTGTGGCAGTTTTTGTGCTGTTACGACGAGTCAAAACAGCATAATTTACCAAAAACTGAATGTTTGAAAAATTGAAAAATTACAAATTTGCTAAGTATTTGAACCAATATTAAGCAACATCTATTGATTTATCCAAATCAATAGATTATATTTGAAAGTGATTTAATATCGTTCAAACATGAAAAATAATATTTCCAATGCAAGAAATATTTTGAGCACTAAGAAATGTTTCAATCAAGAATTTCATATACCTAAATGAATAGAAACTTAATTGATCTTGCCTTCAAGCTTTGACTTCTTTTTGATGATGTGTTTGTCTTCATCAAAACTATAAACAAATATAAGAAGAACTCTCATAGTACTTCGGTCCCCTTGCTTCTCAATATATTTTTTACTGTTATCAATGCTTGGATACATTTGCTTATGTATTTAAACATAAGACTTTAACAACACAGACTTACAATATGAACTTCTTCTTCTTAATCAGATCCTGATCAAGGCAACCCTACTTAGAGCATATGTCTAAGACTTTAACTTTCTTGATTAGCTCCTAATTAATACTTTCTCTTGTTTTGAGCTCGTGTCTAAGACTTCACTTGCTCAATCAGCTCCCTAAGACTTAATTTTGCTTAGAGCTCGTGTCTAAGACTTTACTTTTCTTAGAGCTAATATCTAAAACTTTCCTCTGCTTAACCAGCTTCTGATAAGACTTTTCTTTGCTTAGAGCACATGTCTAAGACTTCTCCTGTTTAAGACTTTGCCTTTGCTTAGAGCACATGTCTAAGACTTTTTTGCTTAGACGTTTTGTCTAAGACTTTGTCTTCGCTTAGAGCACATGTCTAAGACTTCTTTTGTTAGACCTCCTGTCTAAGACTTTTCCTTTTCTTATGAACAAGATATTCAGAAGAAAGGAGAATAAGGTGTATCAGATTCTGAATTAGAGACACAGAATAATGAACCTAACAAATATCTTAAGCACCTGAAAATTTTCAGGATATTCAGTATTTAGGAAACCTTAAGCCTTATTACATTTAAAAACATATACAAATGGTTGTTCACTTATTTCTTGCTCACACTTTTAAGTGTAACTTCCAACTTCTTAAATAGAATATTTTTGGGAACTAGTCATTGAGAAGATGAATAATTAGGAAGTACTTTGATCTCTCTTAAAGTACAAGAGATGTTTGAGAAAAGATACACTCACGGTCTTGATCTATTGTGTAACTTAATTAACCACTGAGTCTTCAGAAGAATTATGTATTTATAGAGCTGTTGAGAGAGGTTATCCATAAAGTATGTCAATGCTTCTTGACCCTTGTGATTGTAGACTCTAGATGCGGAACTGATTGGACATAGTGGTACTCTTTCTTTAATACAGATAATCATGAGCTTGGTGTTGCAAATGCGAAAAAAACCTGGCGGAAAACAGAAGAGTCGCCACCTTTCGTTATTTATCCCAAAGAGAGGAAAAGGAAACAATCGGAAAAATCTAACGAAAAAAGGGAAAAAACGAGGTCATCGCAACCAAGACCTGGATTCGGAAGTCGGTTACGCAAGGGGAAGGTATGAGCACCCCTCACGTCTGTCGTACTCGACGGGATCCATGCTTGTTGTCTATCTAAGGGTGTATTTAATCTATCTACACTAAAGGCTCACAGGACAAAAAGAAAAGAAAAGAGACTCGGCAGAGCATCGCCGCTCTGTGCCTACGTATTCCCTCATGCAATGGGAAAGTCAGAGTCAACGTAGTTCGGCTAACTACGGGTGAAGGGGGGAAAGGTTGCTCGCCAAGACATCGTTGTCTTGTGCCTACGTATCCTCATCTAGTATGAGAAATCAGAGCAAACGTAGTTCGGGCTGACACGAAACCACATGTTGATTAAGTGTTTTAACTAAGTAGGGTTAAACCTTTGTTCCAGCAGTTAGGGACGATGCCTGTTTGCGGTAGAACCGAAGATTAACAACACTCTTTTTATGAAAAAGGTTTCCGATAAATCCCGAAGGAAAAAAGGGCGAATGCATCGCGTATCGCCCCCAAACGGGACGTACACTAAACACTCTAGACAAGTGAGAGGAGACCCCTCACTCATCATTCCTCATGTAGCTTAAGGCTTGTAGCACAAAACGTTTATCGTATTTATTAGATGAGTTAGAATTGTTTTGAGGTGAGAAGAAGAAGACGCACGGAAGGTCTAAGGGAAACTTGGTCCTAATGTTATCATGCAAAGTGGACCTAAAGTTTGGATTAAAGAGGGGAAACTTCTACCCTAATGTTAGCATGCTTGGATTGAACACTTAATGTCTCTCCTACTCCCATCCTAAAAGGAGGGACTAGGAACCCTAGGGGATCATGGCAAAAGACCAAGAAAGCACAAGATAAATTCAATCACAAGCAAGGGATGCAAACATGAAAAATAAACATGCAAAGAGGGAGGAAAATAGTGTGGGGCAGCAGCCACCACAAGCGCGTCTCGACCTCTTAGAAGCAAACAAAGAATGCAAATGCAAGAGGCAAACATGAAAATGTAAGCACAAAAGAAAATGTAAATGCAAGCATCATCACTATGAACAACAACACACAAGTGTGCATCCAAGTGGAAAACAAAAACAAGTCGACAAAGTCTCGATTAAACAACCAAAACAGTGACAAAATGACCAAAACATTTCACTTCTGATGCATCATATTGATCTACGATGATCCGATGTGCAACGACACTCAAACGAGCAAGAAAAACAGCAAAACAGACCCACTGGCACAGTGTTAATCGGTTAACCCCAGAGGTTAATCGATTAACCACTGTTAACGTTTAAAAAATTTGAATATTTGAACTGGTTAATCGGTTAACCATATGTGTTAACCGATTAACACCCTGAAAACTTTGAAAAATCTGAAAATCTGTAATCGTTAACCGGTTAACCATATGTGTTAACCGATTAACACTGTACCAACAGTAGAAAAATAGCAACAGAGCAGCATGTACAGCAAATAAGCACTTATCCGATCCACCGGATGATCACATAATCACTTAATCACGAAATTAAACCAGTAAATCATGATAACAACAAGATGTAAACACATCTAAACAGCACCATCAACATTCACATCAATCACAATTCAACCGAATATGAGAAATCAACATGAATATGCAAATAAGCTCAAAAATGCTATGGATCTAGAATTCCAACCTTCGAAGCGGAGGATTGCTTCGGTTAATGTTGATTCAACTGTAATTGAATATATCCAATGCTATAAGTCAGGAATACTTCAAGATCCACACCAATTCTTGTAGTAGCAATGAAGATTCACCAAGATCAAACCAAAATAAGCCAAATAATCACTTCCAAAATCACTTCCAAGTTCAGATCCACTTTTGCATGAAAATTGGATGAAGAAATCAATTCAATGAAGATGATGGATGGAGGTTTGAGCTCAAGAATTCATTGATTCCAAGGAAGAATCAAAGAATTCAATGGAAAAAGCTTTGGTGAGGTTTTTTGGAGTTGGAAAATTGAGAGAGAACGAGATCAATTCTGAAATTGAAATGAAATTATGAGGCTTAGATGTGTGTGGTTTGGAGTGATTCACTTAAATATCACTTAGACTTGGATCCAAATGAAAGATTTGGAAAATGGTTTGGGAATTTTGGTTTGGAATGAGGAATGGGCATTTGGAGGGAAAATGAAATTAATCAAATTCTGAAATATGTTCTAGATCCTTCCCAAGTGAAAAATTGAAATTCAAGTGACCAAAATTGGACCCCAAAACAGCCTGCACTGAAAATTCACATGCAGAGGCAAAATCTGCACTGGTTAATCGATTAACCATATAGGTTAATCGGTTAACACCTTCAAAACTTCAGATTTGACCTGATTTTGACTTGGTTAACCGATTAACCATATGCGTTAACCGATTAACACCTTCAAAATTTGAATTTTGGCACCTTTTGGAGGGAAATCTGCACATTTGCCTTGTTTCCACTGTTTAGAGCTCCGTTAAGCTTCTGAATCCCGTTCTTGAATGTTGCAACTGTAAGAATGCTTGATATGAGCCTGAGTGTTACTTCTTGAAGTTATCCTGCAAAATAAAATAAAATCGGCCGCTCGACCGCTGGGCAAAATAAATGTCGGTCTCTGATGCTCGCTGTTCAGTCTTTCAGTCCTTTGTGCGAAAATGAACCTGAGCTACAGGAATGCCTTGATGCCATGCCTCGAGAACGAATACTATGATATGCGAAAAAAGCAAAAATGCAAAGAAACAAAAGCCAGTTAAGGTTAAAACGAAAGGGAAAATTTTAGGGTGCAACAGCTGCCTCTATTCAATCGACTTAGACCTGAAGGGGTGAGAAGCATCAGCTTTCAAACATTCAAGATATGAGGTGATTGAATACATCAAGAACCCGGAAATTTGCAATCGACAAGGATGCAAAACAGTGAATACTAACGACCCGCCGGGGATAACAACCCAATATGAATAGAACTGCCCACAAAATCTCCAGAGATAACTGAACCGATATTTGCAACGGCAACCAGCTTACTGATTCAGAGTTAAAAAGCATCGACACTCAGTCGGAAGAACCTCTGCTAACGCGCAGGCGTCGACACTAAGTCGGAAAGAAACCCAAAAAATCACGCAACGGACACAAAATATCTGACATCGCCGTCAGACATCTATACCCAGTTGGCAAGACCTTTGACCTTGCCATCAGGCAAACACAAAGTTCCAATCAATAACGGACTAAAAAGTATCTGACATTGCCGCTAGGCACCAGTAAAACTATTTCATATCGCCGCCAACTCTCTGTAGGGGATAAACATCTTCTGACCTCGCCGCCAGGTTACCACAACGTTAACAAATATCTGACATCACCGCCAGAAAAACACCCACACCTGCGGGGGAAGAAAATTCTAACATCGCCGCCAGAAATTCTAAACATTTGACCTCGCCGTCAGAAAACCACAAACGTCTGACATCGCCGCCAGTAATCTTTAGGTTGAGAAACATTTGACATCGCCGCCAAACAAACACCACGTTGACAAAATACCTGACATCGTCGCCAGGCATCGAGAAGATTGATGAAGATCTGACATCGCCGCCAGCCATCAATACCCAATCAGTAAAACCGCTAACATTGTCGTCAGGTAACAAAAAGCATCTGACCTCGCCTCCAGGAATCTGCGGTGTTGATAACATCTGACATTATCGCCAGAAAACCACACACATCTGACATCGCCGCCAGACCAACTGCAGGGGATAACACATCTGACATCGCCGCCAGAATTCCACGCAGTTAGGAAACAACTGATAAACATCCAATAATACCGTTGTCGCTACTGCGAAAAAAGGTGTCGACAAAGACAGAAGAGTCGCCACCTATCGTTATTTATCCCAAATGAAGGAAAGAAAAAGATCAAGAGAAACTTAGCAAAAAGGGAGAAGATCGGTCATCACAACCAAATCTCGGGTTCGGGAGTCGGTTACGCAAGGGGAAGGTATTAGCACCCCTCACGTCCGTCGTACTCGACGAGATCCACGCTTGTTTGTTTATCTAAAGGGTTGTTGAAACTATCTAGCTAATGATCTGGGACAAAAGAAAATAAAAAAAGGACTCGACAGAGTGTCGCTGCTCTGGGCCTATGTATTCCCTCGTGCAATGGGAAAGTCAGAGTCAACATAGTTCGACTAACTACGGGTAATGGGGAAGGTTGCTCACCAAGACATCGCGTTTTGTGCCTACGTACTCTCAACAGGTGTGAGAGATCAGAGCGAACGTAGTTCGGGACAAAACGGAACACAGGTTTGTTCAAATGTTTTTACCCGAGTAGGGTTAACAGGTAGTTCTAGCAGTGGGTGTATGCAGCTCGCTCGTTGGAGACTTAGGCGTTACCGTTTGCGGTAGAACTAAGAGTTAACAACACTCTTTTATCTGAAAATATTTTCCTTGATTAGAGAAAGCCCTAAAGGGCAAAAGGAGTTTGGTGTTTGTTTTTGTCTTTTATTGGAGAAATGTTTTTGATGAACTTTTGTAATTCATACTGCACTAGAGACTATGACCTAGGAGCGAATGCGGCGCATATCGTCCTAAGGGCGTATGCTAAACACTCTAGGTAATTGAGGAGAAGCCCCCCAATCACCATTTCCTAAGTAGCTGAAGGCTCGTAACGTACAATACAAAATTTCCTTTATTATGTGATTTATTATTGTTTGAAGATGAGAAGAGAGAAAGGACTCTAAGGGGAACTAAGTTAAAACCCTAATATTATCATGCAAGATGGTCCTAAGGTTGAGTTTAGAAAGGGAATATATCCTATTTGTTGTCATGCAAAGGGTTAGAACCTAGTGTCTATCATCACTATCCTTAAACAAGGAAGTGAGAATTCCTAAGGGAACATGGCAATGGAAAGGCAAAACAAAGCTATCAAGCAGATGAAGTATAAACTGCATGCACATGCAATGCAACAATACAAGCAAAGGGAGGACACCTCAACCTTTAATGCAAACATGTCAAGTATGAAAGGCAGATGAATATCCAAGCAAAGGGAGGCAACCTTGACCTTTAAATGTAAGCAAGAGATGCACAGAGAAAGCACACAAGCAAAGGGAGACTAGCTCAACCTTTAAATGCAAACATGGAAGTGAAAATAGAAAGCTATCAAACCTATCCTACTTCTAATGCGCAACACCACACAATCATGCAAGGGAACGAGAGAAAGCATAGTGTGAACCTAAGGGAACCCACTATGTCATGAATGTGTATCAACACAAGAGTCCATCAAAGGCTCAAACTTCTCATGGAATGCACAGAGTTCTTCCTAAGGAAGAACCAGGCTCTCACAAGAAGGATCCTGAGATTGTAGGACACAGAGAAAAGAGAAGGTATGTACAAGGTACTTGAGTCCTCAAAGGCTCAACTTATCATGGAATGCACAGAATTCTTCCTAAGGAAGAATCAGGCTCTCACAAGAAGGATCCTAAGATTATAGGACTTGGAGGAGAAAAGGAGCATAGTGTGAACCTAAGGAACCCACCATGTCATTGAATGTCCATCAAAGGCTCAAACTTCTCATGAAATACATAGAGTTCCTCCTAAGGAGGAACTAGGCTCTCACAAGAAGGATCCTAAGATTATAGGACTATGAATTAGAAGAATCATGTGAAGAAAGAAAATCATTCAAAGGCACCTTATGGAAAGACTAAAGGAAAGTCCTAAAGGGAGCCTAAGTTGGGAACTAGTTAGGAACAAGTTTTGAACTTGGAAATGCACTTATAAGTGCCTTGATATGCCTAGGGTATGGATATGGGAGAGCTAGATGCACAAGCATTGCAAAAGGATCACACCAAATGCAAACTAGGTCAAGGGCATGGTTGAAACTACCCTAACGAAGGTCAGAAAGTAAAATCTACCAAAAATAGTAAAGCACATCTAAAAATTCTAAGAAAAATCCTAGGGGACCCCTCTGGTCTTGGGAACCAGGGGTCCAAATTTGAGGAGGAAATTCTAAGTCTAAGTAGGTTAATAGAGAGCAAAAACCTAGGGTGCACTATGGGCAAGGCAAGGGAAAGAGGTTCTAAAGACACTATCTAAAACCTATCCTAAATGCATCTAAAAAATAAGGGAAAAATACTAAACTATCACTTAATGTCTCAAGATTAAGCACACAAAAAATCAGAAGTTTATTTGATGTTTTGAGCAAGAAAGAAAATCACAAAGGCATGGCATGTCATTTTTCACATTTACAAAGCATATTAAAAGGAAAATACACAATTAAATGGAAAAGAATTAAAAATGCAATTAAAAAAATATGGAAAATTAAATCACATATTAAACTACCTAAAACACATTTTTTTCATGATTTATTGAATCAAGTATCATTTTCAAATGAATTAAAATGAAACAGAAAATAAAATGCAAAATAAGAAAAAAGAAAACAAAATTGGAAAAGAAGTGGTGTAAAGAGCAGCCCAATAGCGTGTAAAATGAGTGGGCCTCAGCGCAGGGGGTGCAGATAGAAAATAGGCCCATTAAATAATGGAAAGGTCAGCCAACCCAACGAACAATCTTGGCCACACGTCCACAAGACTATTCAAAGATCTAAGGGTTAAGAATGTGACACGCGTGCTGCAACATTTTAACATAAAAACAAGAACGAATCATGGCCTTACAATCTGGAGACCAGTCAAAGATCTAAGGGTTGTGGAGGGCGCACATGAAACACATATTTTCATTAAAGCCTGGTCAAACAAAACATGACCATCAGATGCACTCCAAGTCAAGACATCCAATGGATCCCACAACGCCACGCAAGCAAATAACAATCAGTGCAAAACGAAATTGAATGGGAGCCACACGATCTGGTCAAGGTCTAAGCTCAAAGAAAGATCCAATGGCTATCATCGCGCCACATCTCATCTGAGGATTTAAATATTAAATGAGAGGGAGAAGACAGACGGCGGAGTACGACGGCTCCGGTCGTCTTCTCCGACCATCCTGCAACTATGGCCTCCAATCAAACTGCACGAAACCTAAATTTCCGGTACCAAACGGTTCATCTTGCTACAAGGATCAAGAATACATTAATGGTTTCTACCAAAGGCCTCTAAATAAACCTAACCGAAGCTATCAATTTCTATGATGTCATTAAGAAATGTTGTAATCAAGCATAAAAACTATCCAGAATCAATCTGTGGCATACAAGGATCCTAACCACATGAGAACTGAATGCTAAATCATCATGATTCATGAGGAAAATTGAAAAGTAAATACCTAGTGGAGAACTTCCACTGAGCCTTCGAAACTTGCTGAAGCTTGATGATTTTGATCCAGAAACACTCACTGATCCTTGCTAGAGCTTCTTGGATGATCAATTTTGCTTCAATCTTCAAGAATGAGAGAATACAATTTTCAATTTGCTTCCAATTGCTCGAACTGTTTTGTAACTGAATTCTAATAAAAAACCTCCCCTTTTTGGCTGAACATGATCAGGATCTTATATAGAATGTGTTTTGATGGATCAAAAGCCCAATAGCAGCCTTAATCAGCCCAATTGAATTTCAATTTTCCTTGCTCATGGTGAACTTGAAGCTTGCGAAACAGAGCTTGTTCAGCTTTGAATTTGTGTCATTCATGTTGCTGGCAATGTATATGATCTAATGGTGGAGGATTCATCCTTGTTTTGTGATCAATGGCATGATTTTGGTATGTGACTTAAAGATGAAGCAACATGTGAAATGTCATGGTTCTTTGGTTCAATTTGCAAATCCACAAATGTCAATGTGTTTGAAATATGGAATTCACTCAAAATATGCACAAATTAGCACAACTTTTGTCCATCATGAATTAATTTGATTTTTTGACTCTTAATGACTTTTAATGCCCTTTTCAAGAAAATTTCTTCATCAAGTCTTCAATCCAAGCCATATAAATGGTTCCTTGATGTTTGGTTTAGCAAATGACCCCATTTTGAGCAACTTTCAAGTTGGAAAGATTTTCATTTAAGATGTGCAAGGTGGTGAAATTGACCTATAATCAAAAGTGACCTATAATCACAGTTTCCCAAAATACCCCTGCCTTGCAAGCTTCATATCTTGAGCTTCACAAATCAGATGAAGGACTTCTAGTACTATTTGGAAATCTAAGATGATAAGGGAGAACTTTCATGTTTGGGTCAAGATAAGGAGAGACCTCCTTCTAGGTCAAAAATGTCTTGGAAGTTGGTTGACTTTCAAGGACCAAAATCACATTCATCTGATGACCTGTAACTTGTCTGCTTCATAACTTGAGTTCTAGAAATCAAATGGATGACTTCTAGTACTCAAAAGAAAGCTAAGAACAAACCCTACAAGATTCATGTTAGTGTCAAGATGAGATGAAATTGTATCTTGAGTTATGTGGTCTTGAAGTTAGGAACTAAAATAGGGGATTTTACACTGTCAAGCTTAGAAACCCTAGCTTAGTAACTTCTCACACTCTTGAGTATTGATGAATTGATCTTGGAATAATCTCTTAGGTGTCTCAGCACAACATTCCATGATCATAAAGCCTTGGAATTGAATCATAATCTCCTTCCAATTCACTGTTGCCTTAGGGTTGACCAGATGAAAACCCTAATTGCACCACCTTTGGTTGTGGTCTCTTGCACTTTGAACAATGACTTGGATAGGATCCACAATGACTCTCAAGGTATCTCATGAGCTTCTATGATGTTTTCCACCAATATCCATGGACTTGCAATTCTCTGATGATTTTCAATTGATCCTCAGATAGGAGATACAACCATTTCAACCATCCACTCCTTCAATGAGCTTTGACTTTCTATGGTGACTTGATGAGGATGATAAATTATATATAACTTCTTGACTAGCCTTAGGAACCTTTGGTAACTTCTCCTTGATAGGCACATTTCTTGACCTCCTGCATAAATGATGATGCAATGCATATGCTAATGCTATGATGAATGCAATGAAACATAAGCTAGATAAAGAAAAAGGTTAGGTAAATTTTGGGGTGCAACAGCCGTCAGAAGAACACACTGTTGATAAGCATCCAACATCGCTGCCGGATAAACTCAATGCAAATAAACCTCTGTCATCGCCGCCAGACGACTACGAATATCTGACTTCGCCGTCAAAAAACCCACCAACACCAAATTGGTAACCTCTGACATCACCGTCAGGCAACCATAAACATCTGACATCGCCGCCAGACCACTACAAATATCTGACCTCGCCGCGAGACTAAAGGATAGCATGACATCGCCGTCAAGTAACCAGAAATATCTCAAAGTTAATAGAAAACCTCTAACATCGCCGTCAAACATTGCTATTAAGCTGGTAAAAGAACCTGACATTGTCGTCAGACAACCACAAGGGATACGCCAATCATCGAATATAAAGATAAGAACATCTGGCCTCGCCGTCAAGCCATCGCTAAATAAAAGCGAGTAACAACCCAAAACCGGATAGACAAGAAACTGATAATCACCTGGCATCGCCGCCAGTCCTCTGTTGAACGCAAACAAGTATTGAACCCAAAGGTCAAGACATCTGGCCTCGCCGCCAGGCATTCTCTAAATAAAAGCGAGCAACAACCCGAAGATTGGATCCGCACGAAGCTAAAACCATCCCTGATAACAATCGCAAGGAAACTCCACTGGGGAAAGAGAAAACTTGAACAAGCCACTCTGATGAGGATCACATGATAAGATGAACGCATCCATCACACATCTTCTGCCGAGGTCTGAACACCTGTACAGACTTGGAGAATAGAATATCACATACCGAAGTTTGATGACACCTCTGGAGAATACCATAAACCGAGAGCGAAATAAACGCGTCTGGTTCGCCGGGCCTGAAAACCACACGGGCAGAGATAACGAACACCTCAGAGATATGCCCGAAAGCAAAGAGGTAACCACCTGGCTTATGTTTCACATGAGTATGTTTGAAAATAGCGTAATGCTCCATACGAAATGGAAATACTAAGCATTTGGGAGGATTCTATGTAAAATGCAAATGCAAAAGAACCAACCCATCACAATAAATGCTAGAGAGAAGATACCAACTCTGTCGGGGAGATATCACGCGCCAAATTTGATTGGACTTATACTGGGGAACCAAGCCCTGAGTGGCTTCTTGAAACACAACCTGAGTAGTACTGCTCTTTCAAGAACAAAAATCCGCTCCGTTGGGGATTAAATCACATTCTGCTGAGGAAAACGCCCTGAATGGCCTACCAGCATATAACTTTTCTAGGGAATCAGAAAACTCGGCCGGGAAACCAGCAGCCCTTCACTGAGATTAAATCCATTCTATTGAGGCAACCGACTCTGCAGGAGAAATACAACCAAACGCCGAGATTGACTTCACTCTACCCAGGAAATTAGCCCTGAACGGCTTTCTAGAAACCTTCACCCTGCTTGGGAAAGAATCCACTCTGCTTAGGATTATATCAGGTATCAACCTGTCCTGCTGAGGAACATCGGATATTCCTATTGGGAACTCCACTTTACTGGGGAAGTCCCACGCTTCTGTTCTAACACTCACTCTGTCGAGGGAATCAGCACTGAACTCTGCTAGAGGAAGAAAATCCTGAATACTGATAGGCAGAGATGAGAGAGACTCAGATGAGTCTGAGGGAGAAAGAATGGTGAATTTAGAGAAAACTTTTGAATGAATAGTTTAAATGAATTTAGACAGTCTTTAATTGAACTGATAAGCTTTGAATAGTGTGATATGAGTTGTCATGGTTACGTGTCTTTCCAATACAACATTTATTGACACCTTAAGACAACTTTTTGTCTGCCAATCTGTTGAACTTTCGAGGTGGCTTAGCATATCATGGAGGTTTGGATACTGTGCCCCCCTCAGGCCAGTCCAATGAGGATTCGAAGCATGTGGCTCTTAGGCCTATTATAATGCAAGCCCTAAAGGCATTTGGGCCTAATTTAACTTAATTAATTATGTTGGGATCATGTTAGAAAGACTAGTAGGAACCAAGATATAATGAAGCATAATTAAAAAAGGAAAATGACTTTTTTTTAATGATTGATTCACTAATTAATTACGCAATTATCTTTAAATTATGCTAATTGATAATTTTTTCTGTATTAACTAAATAAATAAGAGAAGTAATTTGACTTTATTATAACACCTTTATAAATCATGATTAAATTTCTAATTATCTCAATTCCATTTGTTATCTTCTTAATTAAGTATAAAGTAATTGTTTTTTTCTTAATTTAGAATACTTAATTTTCCTTAATAATTTTAATGAAAGTAGTGGACTTTTGGAGTCTTGCATTCTTTGAATTCTCGAATGATCGCTTTTGGGGCGCACGCCTTGAATTGTGATTGTTTCGTCTTTCATTCTTTAGGAAATAATTAGAATACTTAAAATAATTAAGACATTTAGTCTAAATAAGGTGCTTAACCCTAAAACATTTCTCTTAACTAAATTAAAATCATAATTTATCCTGGTTAGTAATTCTAAATTTTTTTCTTAATTAATAAATTAAGGTAGTGGGTTCTTGGAGTCTAGCACTCCTTGGATCCTTGAAGGATCGTTCTTGAGGTGCACGGCTTGGGTTGTGTTTGTTTTGTCTTTCATTTTCAAGATGCTTAATTCTCCAATCCTTTTAAGACACTTATTTCTTTTCAAAACTTTTATTCACATCCAAAAAAACCCTAATTCAAGTAAAACACTTAACCTAATTTTCATAAGATATTTTCTTAATTAATAATGGAGATGTTTAACTCTTGAGGTCTAGCACTTTTTAGGTTCTCGAAAAATTGCTCTTAGGGCGCACGCCTTGGGTTGCTATCCTTTTGATCTTGAATTTCTAAAATACCTAACGCATCTAATCAAAATATCTTAATCGATTCAAATCTTTTTTCTAACTAAATTATGAAAAGACTGAGTTTTTGGAGTCTCGCATTCCTTGGATTCTTGAGTGACCGGTCTTAAGGTGCACGCCTTGGGTTATTGGTTGCTCGAACTTTCATTCCTAAAATACTCGTCCTAATTATTTAGACAAAGACGTTCATTGTCCAACAAATGCATTTTTCGTAGTAGTTGATTGAAAAAGGTGTCGTTGGGATCTAGCATTCCAATAACGCCCCGATTAATTGGTTGCGAGGCTGACGTCTCGTTTATCGAATAATCTTCATTCTCCTTAAGACTCTAAACCAGTCAAATTCCATCTTCACGCCCTCGCGCAAGCAAACCCTTTTTCAAACTAATCCATTCAAATCTTAATCTAATTAAAACATTTAATCCAATCAAATCATTTTCATAATTAAATTACGAAAGAATTGAGTTCTTGGAGTCTCGCACTCCTTAGATTCTTGAGTGACCGCTCTTGGGGCGCACGCCTTAGGTTGTGGATTGCACAACCTTTTGTTCCTAAAATACTTGCCCTAATCATTTGGACAAAAATATTCGTTGTCCATCAAACATGATTTCATAATTAATAAAATAAAAAAGGTGTTGTTGGGATTTAGCATTCCAATAGTGCTCCGATTAATTGGTTGCGAGGCTAAAGTCTCGTTTATTGAATAGTCGTCATTCTATAATACTCAACCAATCTAACTTTGTTTTCTCGCCACCGTGTGATCGAAACCCTAAAACCTATTCAAATTAAAAAAATTTCTCAATTAAAACCCTAATACACTTTAACATATTCAAACAACTTTTCACAAAGAACATTTTTTAGTCCCTTCTTCTGTGCATATGAACTAGTGCTTCAGCCTCCCCCAGCGAGCAGACAAGCCAATGTTTATTAGTTAGAATGTGACCTAAACACTTATTCGTTTAAAAATAAACCAACCAATCATAGTATACCAAACTACGATTGCTCTGACTTCCTCATTGCATAATATGGGTACGTAGGCATAGGATTGCGAGATCCTAGCGAGCTACCTTTTTTTTTCTTTGACCTCTAAATCTTTTCCTGTAGTACCATGAACTACGATGCTCTGACTTTCCCATTGCACGAGGGAGCACGTAGGCACAAGGGCCCCAATCCTTGGCGAGCACCCTAATAAAAAACCACTCATTTCCCCTGTAGAAGAGAATCTTTAGAAGAAAATAAACAAACCTATCTAACTCTTTTATTGAATCAAATCAAGAGGTTCCCGTTGAGTACAACAGACGTAGAGGGTGTTAATACCTTCCCTCTGTGTAATTGACTCCCGAACCAAAAATTTTATTATGATAACCATGTTCTTATCCCTTTAAAGGTTTTATCGATATTTTCCTATTCCTTTCTTGGAATGAATAAAGTTCGGTGGTGACTCTGTTCGAACGTTTTTTCTGCGTCCATCGCGAGGATCTTATTTTTCGAGGTACAACAATACGTAGTGATAAAGAAACAGAAGATCAAGTGTGCTTAGATGTGGCTAGACTTGTAAAAACCAAATATTCACTCCCGTCTCAATGAGACCTTCAATGCCGAAGTGAATAAAAATATATTTAGAATCAAACTAGTAGAGGAAAATCATGGTCCAAAGAGAATTATGGATGAGGAACCTAGTGAGGAGGTTAGTGAGTTAGAGGATAATGATGATAGTATTGGAGACAACGATGTCGGCGGAGGAAGTGGTGGAGGATGGGACTTGTCAGAAAATGAGGAGGATAATGATAAAACAGACACGAATCATTAGGAACTAGACAAGGATGACAATAATGGTTTTACTCCCAATGTTGAAGAAAATATAGGTTATGTTGTAAAAGAAACCTATAACTGTGAAAGGAACATTCAGATTTCTCTACAGGTGGTTGGTGACTAAGAAAAAAGAAGTTTGAACAAAAAGGGATTATTCGGAACTCAAGAGTCTAAGAAACCAATTAATGTTGAATTGGTTGAAACGTCAAAGGAATTTATGAGGGAAGAGGTATCAGCTCATATGGGATTGTTGGAACTAATGATAGAAGCCTTGCTAAGTTGGGTCGTGGGCTTGGTGTTTTGAGTTTACATGGGTCTGCATTTGAGTCGAACCCTATATCTGATTCTGGGGATGGGCCTAAGGCTTCTAAAGTTTGTACTAAGCCCAAGAGAATAAAACCTTTAAATGAGATGTACGAAAAGATTAGAATTCCTTTCTCACCCTTTTATTTTGCTACTTTGGTCCAACTTGATAAACTTCGACCTGATGTTCTTTCACCGATCAACCATGTATCTTCCTTATCAAATTCTAGTTCCAGATTTTCAGGGGGTTCTATTCTATGTTGTGACTCGATCAACGATAGTGATGTTATCCAAAGCAACTCTCACATTCGAAGGTGTTTGGAAGACGTTCCAACAAGAGTGTGGTAGTCTATCAAGAAAATGGGGATTGAAGTTGACGAAGATGATAATTTCTTTGAAGCCATAATTAGGAACATGGAGAATGTAGATAGGCATATCTTTGAAGTTCAAAAGGGTGTTGCTATTAAATCCAAATGAATTGTCTTTCCTATAATGTTCGAGGGTGTGGAGGGAGCCTAAAGAGGAGGAGTATAACGTAACTGATTTCAAAAGATGATGCTGATATTTGTTTTCTTTAAGAAACCAAATGTAAGAAGATGATAGATATTATAGCTCAGAGAATTTGGGGAAGTTCTAATTGCCAATGGTCAGTAATTGATGCAGTGGGGAATAATGGGGTTTGATTGTGCTGTGGAAATTATATTTCATCCAATCGATCTCAAGTTATAGGGGAAAAGGATTATTGTGTATCAGTGCTATCTGGAAGGGAAATATTTTCAACTTTGTAAATGTTTATTCGCCATGTTGTCTGACTGAAAATAGGAAATTGCGAGAGGATTTATTTCAAATCAAGTCTAAATCACCAAATGGAGGTTGGGTTATAAAGGGCGACTTCAACAGAATTAAGAGCAGAGATGAAAGAATATGGTGTGGGAAGGTGCATAAGGGTGAAATGGATGGCTTCAAAGATTTCATAGGAAAGGTGGATCTTGTGGAACTTCCTTTGATAGGTAATAAATTCACCTTCACTACTTCTAATGGTAAGTGCATGAGTCGATTAGATAGACTCATTATCTCTTTGGATGTGGCTAACAATGGTAACTCTTTTCAACAACCTATTGGCAATCGCGACACATCTGACCATCGTCTGGTATGGCTTAAGGCTAGGAACATTAATTAGGGCCCTAAGCCTTTTAATATTTATGATTGTTGGTTCAATCACCCTGATTTCTTGCCTTTTGTGGAACGTGAAATGGAAAACTTTTAATGTCAGTGGTAGTGCAACATTCGTTTTATCTAAGAAGCTTCAATTTATTAGGGACAAGTTGCATTGGTGGAACTTAAATGTATTTGGATTCTTAGATTTACATATTCAAGCAGATATCAACATAATAAATGAGGTGGAGCAAGATTTGGCTTACAATGCTGATGAGGTATCAGTAGAGTCCTTGGGTAAAAGAAGATATGCTCAAAAGAGTATGCAGGATAAGATGTACTTGAAAGAGAGAATAATTCATCAAAAATCAAGGGTGAGGTGGATTAAACATGGTGACCTCAATTCAAATTTTTTCCGTAGTAAGTTCAAGCAGAGGTTAAGGAGAAATGTTATAACATCAATTAAAGTGGGTTCAGAGGTCGTAGAAGATGTCAAGCTAGTCAAAGAAACAATAAAGAATCACTTTGCAGAGTTATTCAGATCATCAGATACGCCTAGACATATATTAATAACCAAGGCATGGCTAGGTTATCACCTGATGATAGCCAAAGATTGGAAGGCCGGATTGATGAGGAGGAAATTAGAGAAGTCGTTTTTGGTTATGCAAGTAATAGGAGCCCAGGACTAGATGGGTTCAATTTAGGCTTTTTGCAAAAATGTTGGGAAGTAATATGTCTAGACATTACTATAGAAAAGGCATACAATAACGATTGGGAAAGATTTATAATTATGCGAGACATGGCGTTGTTAAGTAGCGTGTGGTTGTATATGGGTTATTTACAATCACGGTCCAGTACCCGTGGTAGAAAACTGGAAATATTTTCAACTTTGTAAATGTTTATTCGCCATGTTGTCTGACTGAAAATAGGAAATTGCGAGAGGATTTATTTCAAATCAAGTCTAAATCACCAAATGGAGGTTGGGTTATAAAGGGCGACTTCAACAGAATTAAGAGCAGAGATGAAAGAATATGGTGTGGGGAGGTGCATAAGGGTGAAATGGATGGCTTCAAAGATTTCATAGGAAAGGTGGATCTTGTGGAACTTCCTTTGATAGGTAATAAATTCACCTTCACTACTTCTAATGGTAAGTGCATGAGTCGATTAGATATACTCATTATCTCTTTGGATGTGGCTAACGATGGTAACTCTTTTCAACAACCTATTGGCAATCGCGACACATCTGACCATCGTCTGGTATGGCTTAAGGCTAGGAACATTAATTAGGGCCCTAAGCCTTTTAATATTTATGATTGTTGGTTCAATCACCCTGATTTCTTGCCTTTTGTGGAACGTGAAATGGAAAACTTTTAATGTCAGTGGTAGTGCAACATTCGTTTTATCTAAGAAGCTTCAATTTATTAAGGACAAGTTGCATTGGTGGAACTTAAATGTATTTGGATTCTTAGATTTACATATTCAAGCAGATATCAACATAATAAATGAGGTGGAGCAAGATTTGGCTTACAATGCTGATGAGGTATCAGTAGAGTCCTTGGGTAAAAGAAGATATGCTCAAAAGAGTATGCAGGATAAGATGTACTTGAAAGAGAGAATAATTCATCAAAAATCAAGGGTGAGGTGGATTAAACATGGTGACCTCAATTCAAATTTTTTCCGCAGTAAGTTCAAGCAGAGGTTAAGGAGAAATGTTATAACATCAATTAAAGTGGGTTCAGAGGTCGTAGAAGATGTCAAGCTAGTCAAAGAAACAATAAAGAATCACTTTGCAGAGTTATTCAGATCATCAGATACGCCTAGACATATATTAATAACCAAGGCATGGCTAGGTTATCACCTGATGATAGCCAAAGATTGGAAGGCCGGATTGATGAGGAGGAAATTAGAGAAGTCGTTTTTGGTTATGCAAGTAATAGGAGCCCAGGATTAGATGGGTTCAATTTAGGCTTTTTGCAAAAATGTTGGGAAGTAATATGTCTAGACATTACTACAGAAAAGGCATACAATAACAATTGGGAAAGATTTATAATTATGCGAGACATGGCGTTGTTAAGTAGCGTGTGGTTGTATATGGGTTATTTACAATCACGGTCCAGTACCCGTGGTAGAAAACTGGAAAGCGTGCTACCTATAATCACGATTATTTTAAATACCCGTTGTTCTATGTCTTTTAATAAAAATTTAAAAAATGCAGCATTAGAACTACCTATAATCACGGTTATTTTAAATACCTATTGTTGTATGTATTTTAATAAAATTAAAAAAAAGTTGTAGCACTAGAACAAGAACAACAACAAGAACAAAAAGAACAACAATAACATCAAGAACAACAACAACAACAACAACAACAACAACAACAACAACAACAACAACAACAACAACAACAACAACAACAACAACAACAATAACAACAACAATAACAATAAGTAGAAGAAGAAGAAGAACAAGAACAAGAAGAAGAATAACAACAACAACAGAAACAACAACAAAAACAACAATAATAACAACAACAACAACAATAATAATAAAAAGAGCACCAACAACTAACATTGCTCACTCGAATCCATATTTTCCATGTCTCATTCAAGTTGTAGAAGAGATGATGGAGTTATGAAATTTGTTAATTAAAGAAATGATATTTTCGAGTTTTGTTTATGAAATAAATGTTATTTTCGAGTTTAGTTTAGTGGAGAAATAAAGTATCGTAAATGAAAGATGATGTTTGGAGGTAGAAGATGTAGTTCGTCTAAGTTTTATGTTTCACACGGATCACTAATAGTAATGTCTTGACCATTGATAATCACTAAATGGACGACCAAGATTTGTTTAAGGGCAGTGAATAAACTCAATAAGCACGCCACCTATAATGTTGATGTTGGGACTTGAAAAAATAAGTAAAAACCAAAAATGTTGGTGTTGGGACTTGAACCCATGATCATACGCTACCTATAATTATGGTTTTTTAAATACCCTTGGTGAAAGGTCTGTCAGCATTTTAAAAAAAAAAAGTAAAAAATGCTACCTATAATCATGGTTTTTTAAATACTCGTGGTGAAAGATCTGTCAGCATTTTGAAAAAATAAGTAAAAAACCAAAAATGCTGGTGCTAGGACTTGAACCCATGACCAGACGCTACATATAATTACAATTTTTTAAATAACCAAGGTGAAAGGCCTCACTTTTCACCACAGTTATAATTTTAGCCGCGATTAAAAGTATTTTAATAAAATAAAAAAATGCATGCTCCTAAATATTACATATTGCTATGGTGAATAGGGAACCATTGTTACTTTGGTTTATTGTTTATATGTTTTGTAGTAGTGAGATCTTGTCCATTGTATTTAGGAATTCTATGTCACGTCTAAAATGCCCAAATCTATAACATTGTCGTTCCTTGCTCTTATCCCAAAAACTGAAAGCCCCCATACACTTACTGAGTACATGCCCACCTTCCTTATAGGAAGTGTGTACAAAGTCCTGTCTAAAATTGTGGAAACTAAATTAAGATCTGTGATGGGTAGTTTCATTTCCAAGTCTCATACAACATTCATTCCGGGTAGACAATTACTAGATGGAGTGGTTGTTTTAAATGAAGTAATGTTGAATTTTCCAAGGCATATGATTGTGTATACTGGCCATATCTGAAATACGTGATGTCATCTATAGGATTTGGCTTGAGAAGGATGAGGTGGATGGATGAGGGAGTATTTACGAGTTATATGTCCGTTCTCGTGAACGGTAGTCCTACGAAAGATTTCCAGGTTTTAGGTGGCTTGAGGCAGGGAGACCCGTTGTCTCCCTTCTTGTTCTCAATAGTGGCTGAGGGTTTCTCTACCTTGGTAAAAAGAGCAACTGGTTTTGGTATGCTAAAAAGATTTGAAGTAAATGAGGCGACAAGCTACAACCTATTACAATTTGCGGATGATACGATAATTTTGTGCAATGGTGAGCGGTCTAATTTGTGGGCTATCAAAACAATTATGAAGGGTCTTGAAATGACATTCGGCTTGAGAATAAATACAACCAGGAGTTTCCTATTCGACATTGGTGTAGATGATTATTCTTTGAAGGCATCAGAGCAGTTTTTAGCCTGTAGGAGTGGAGAGATTCCATTCAAATTCTTGGGATTGAAGGTGGGAGATAAGCATAATAGGTTGTCTTATTGGAATCTTGTCATTGAGGTTTTTAAAACAAGGCTGACACTTCGGAAAGGTAGACTTCTCTCTATTGGAGGAAGGGTGTCGCTTATTAACTCGGTTTTAACGAACTTGCCAATCCATTACTTGTCGTTCTATAAGGCTTCTAAGAAAGTGTTGGAGGTTCTCATCTCTTTGCAGCATAATTTCTTATGGAAAGGAATTGACGAATCCAAACGACTGACTTGGGTGAAATGGGAGTCCATATGCAAGACTAAAGAAGAATGAGTCTTAGGTTTGAAAGATCTAAGATTATTTAATATGGCGTTGTTAAGGAAGTGGCTATAGCAGTTCATCAATGAACCTGATGCAATTTGGTGTGCTTTACTGCATTTTAAATATGGCAATTATGTTACGAATATTCTTGCAGGTGATCCATGTGTAGTAAAACAATCAGATTCACAATGGTGGAAAGACATTATGAGGATCAATACTTCAGCTGCGATAATTCCTTTTTGTGAACTCCTAACAATAAGGTTGGGTGACGACAAATCAATTATGTTTTGGAGTGCGAGGTAGATGGGAAATATCACTTTAAGGGAACAATTTCCTGGTCTGTATTCTATAGCATATCCAAACTGTGCAATGCTTGAAGATATGGGAAAGTGGGAGCAAGATGTCTAGATTTGGACAATGGAATTCCAAGGGTTTTCCTTAACTCAAGCTGCAGCTGAAGAATACCAAGAGTTATCTACATTGCTGCAGGAGATAAAACCAATACGAGGGAAACAGGACGTGATTATATGGCTGTGAGATTGTTTGCATATGTTCTCTGTCAAATCTTACTATGCTAAATTATTAACAACAATGGTTGGAGGAGAAATAGAAGATAATATCAAACAAGCTTTGGGCAGTATTTGGAAATCGTACTGCGCTTTCAAAGTAAAGGTATTTAGATGGAGGCTCATTCAGAACAAGTTGCCGACGAGAGGAAACCTACTTCGAAGAGGTATTATATCAAATCCACACGAAATTGATTGTGTTTTTTGTTTTCTTCACTTGGAGACCGCAAATCTACTTTTTATTTCATGTCAAAAGATGGAGAAAATTTAGAAAAAGGTGTTTAAATGATTGGAGTTGAGGGAGGTAAATGATACATCATTATTTAACCACTTGCTATCATGGAATAATAATTTTAAAGTCAAATTTTCAAATAAGATTGCTACTAGTTTGTGGTTGATTGTCTGTTGGGTCATTCGGGGGGTTAGAAATCAAACTCTATTTAACGATATCTTTGTTGATTCAGACCCTATTGTTTTGAGAATTAAATTTTTTACTTAGTGGTGGATTCTTAACCTTTCTGAGGACAATATGTGTTGTAACTTTTATGAATGAAATTTATTTCCCTTAGATTTTTTGTAATAGAAGGTGTAAGATAACATAGATGTTGGTTGTATTGTAGTTGGGGGTATCCCTAATATCTCTTTTCTAATATTATACTTGACTTTAAAAAAAAAAATTTTAATCCTTAGTATTAGAGTTCGGTTTAAATATATATTATTGCTAATATAATTTTTGATATTTAAAAATCAGCAATATGAGAAAAAATTTCATGAGATGTTTTTTAATTCATCTGTAGTGAATTTTTGAGATTCCAAAATCATGGTCTTTTTTAAAATTAATTCAGCTGTTATTTTATTAAGATATAAGTTTGGTCAGAAATTTAGAATAGTTTTCTAATAGGTATAGTGGCAATGAAGCTAATGTGCTATAAACCAAACTCATGGACGATTTCATGAAAAACTCAATATGATGCAATTTTTGTGTAATTTTGTTACTGTAATTGTTTTAATAAAATTATTTATTTTCTGTTCTTCTATATATTATTATTAATTTGATGGCATTTAAAATTGAGGATTTGCAATTCTACTATTACTACATCATCGACTAAATTAATTAAATTGTTATGAAACATGTTTATTTTTTGTAATCTGCATTTAAGTTTTGTGCAAAGGTAATTAATTATTTTGAGTTTTAATAGCATATTCATTCTTTCTCTAACATACTTGTACTTGCAAATAATGGCAATGAGATCCACTTGAATTCTATTGACAAAAAAAAGGTGAAATTCTTAACTTTAGAAAAAAAAGGATATCAGGTGTTCCGCTAATATTCCAAACACTCCAATTAATTCTATGAAAAACTCTACGGATGTATTTACTGCTAGACACATTCAAAATGCAAGATATATAATTTTTAAATTGTAATTTCTTATCATTTAATATTTAAGAGTATTGTTAGAGTTTTGTGTAGTTTATTTTTCACTAAATGAAGATGAATGTTGCATGTGAAAAAGTATAAAGTGGAAAAAGAAAATCTTATCATTATTATTTCACATGTATAATGTAATGTTTATAAAGTATGGTGCCTAAGCACCTAGAAGTTGAGTTGGTAGTTACACGACTAACCAATTAAGTTACAACACTTTAACTACCAACAATGAGCTGTTACTCATTTTATTTTTAACACTCCCTCGAACTGAAGAGTGGAACGACGGACCACCTTAAGTTTGCTGCAAGTGTCTTGAAACGCAATTGTACTAAGAGGTTTAGTAAGAGTATCAGCAAGTTAAAATCTTGCTGGAACATGTTGAACTTTCAGTTTGTCAGTCACCACTCTTTCACGGACAAAATGAATGTCCAGTTCAATATGCTTCGTGCAAGCATGAAGAACTGAATTATGTGACAGAAGAACCGCACTTAAGTTGTCACAAAGCAGAGTTGGTGGGTGAATCAGAATGTTGAGTTCAGATAGGAGAGATTCCAACCAAAGTAGCTCAGAGGTGGTGTGTGCTAAGGCGCGATAATCTGCTTCTATACTGGACGATGCTACTAACGACTGCTTCTTAGAGCTCCAAGACACCAAGTTCGGTCCAAAAAATATGCAAGAACCAGATGTAGATCGTCTATCATCCGGATCACTCGCCCAATCAGAATCACTATAGGCACGAAAGGAGAATTTTGAAGAAGAAACAGAAGGAGCTAGAATTAAACCATAATGAATAGTACCACTTAAGTACCTTAGAAGTCTTCGAACAACAACCCAATGAGTGTCTAATGGGAAGGACATGAATTGACAAGCTTTGTTGACACTAAAAGTTATGTCAGGTCTAGTCAAGGTAACATATTAAAGTGCTCATACCATGGACATGTATAGCTGAGGGTCAGAAAACTGATTTGTGTCATGTTTACTCAACTTGCAGCTGCTTAACATTGGAGTAGGAACCTCATTGGCATTATCCATCTTCGCTCTTGTAAGAAGGTCTTTAACATATTTAGATTGATTTAGGAACATAGGACCATTTGAACAGAATTTCACTTCAATACCAAGAAAGTAACTAGGTCGCCCCAATTTCTTTAGAGCAAAGTCATGATGCAGCTTGTTGATTAGCTTGTGTATAAGATCTGTACTTGAGTCATTGATGAGTATATCATCCACATAGACCAAGGCATATAAGGTAACACCAAGCTTGGAGTAAATAAAGAGAGGACTGACACATTTAGACATAATAAAACCAAACTATAGTAGAGCTTTAGTGAGTTTCTCATACCAAGCCCTTGGGGCTTGTTTGAGGCCATAGATGGCTTTGTGAAGTTTCCACACAAGATTTTTGTCAGAACTCACAAAACCAGATGGTTGAGTCATATAAGCTTCATCATGAAGAATGCCATTTAAGAATGCATTATTGACATCTATTTGTTGGATCCTCCGCACTATCCTACTCAATCTTCTTCATTATGTTTCACTCTGTTTTTTGCTCAAGCTTTGTATCAGTCAAGATCTTGCTTCAACTTCATTAATGGCGTCTGAAGAAAATCAAGAATCTGTAGTAAAAAACCATGCCCAATGTCAAGAAACGTTCAGTGGTTGTGCAACTTCCAAATCCACGAATTCCTTCAGACCAAAGCTCTAATACCATGTTAGAGTTTCGTGTAGTTCATTTTTCACTCAGTGAAAATGAATGTTGCAGGTGGCAAAGTATAAAGTGAGAAAATAAAATCTTATCATTATTATTCCACATGTACAATGTAATGCTTATATAAGCATGGTGACTAGGCATTTACAAGTTGAGTTGGTAGTTACACTACTAACCAATTCAATTACAACACTCTAACAACCAACAATGAGTTGACACTCATTTTATCTCTAACAAGCATATGTTACAATACTTTATCAACTCAGTTGAGAAATTGTTTTGCCTTACCATTTCTCCAACATCAAGATCACATATGCTTTGGAAAATTATAGTTGACGAAGAGCAATTTTTAGGCATTGATTTTGGAGTTGAAAAATAATTATTGTGTTCATTATATTACAAACATGATGATATGTTATTTTTTATTTGTTATGTTAAAAAAAAACTTTGTATCTTATAAATATTGAATATTAATTTATTTGAGAATTGTAGACAAATTTTAAATATATATTCTCAATTTAAGTTTTGATTAAATATTGAAAAACTTATTATTCACTTAGAATATTAAAGTTTTTTTGTTATAGTGGTTTTCTGTTGATTTATAAGCTATTTGAGATGTTATTTTGTATTATAAAAGTAATAAATGCTCATGGACTCTTTCTGTAAATATGAATGTGATGTTTTAAAAAATTAGTCATAATTTATTTTTAATTTATTATGACTAATTGTATAATTGCATATAAGGAGAAATTATTTCTAATATTATCCAATCCTTTATCTAAAATTAATAATTTTTTTAGAATATAAAATGTCCCACTTTGCTAGATAGTTTGGAGAAACTATTTTTCCTGTTTTTATTTTTTAATATTTATTTTAATTTTAATTAATAATTATTTTATTATTATGTAAATAAGTGATAGTATTTTTGTAAGTACTGATTGCAACCTAAGAAAAGTGGCGTGAATTAGGTTTACTAATCTTTTTAAAGGTTTTATGTTCTTTCCTGGTTTCTTTTGATCTTATTTTTTCGAAATTATTTTAATGAACTTAAGAAGTAAAATGCAGAAAGTAAATGAACACAATGAATTATACTACTTCCCCTTATCAACCAATGGTATATTTAGTCTCCCTTACATCCTGTGAGAGATTTTCACTATTGTTAGATCTTTGTACAAGCCTCACACCAAGACTTCTCCTACAATTTTCTAAAATCAACAAAGAAGAAAACCACTTCCTTGATTTCCAACAACACCAAAAATTATGGTGGACTTTGAATCACCCTTGAAATTTTGTTCCTCAGAGGACAAATGTTGGATGCTTTTTTCAATGGTGTTGACAAGAACATGTTTAAATTGATCAACACATGTACTGAAACCAAAGATGCTTGGGCGATTCTCAAAACTGTTCATGAAGGCACATCCAATGTTAGAATATCAAGACTGCAACTCCTAACTACAAATTTTGATACTCTGAGAATAAATGAAGATGAATCCATCTCTGATTTTAACATCAATCTGCGTGATATTGCCAACACTTATTTTTCTTTATGAGAGAAGATGTCTAAAGAAAAGTTGTCCATAAAAATCTTAAGATCTCTTTCCAGGAAGTTTAATATGAAGTACACAACTATTGAAGAAGCATAAAACCTTGGTAGCATCAAAGTTAATGAACTCATTGATTCTTTACAAACCTTTGAGACGACCTTGAATGACAGATTTGAAAAGAAGAACAAAAGCATATCTATTGTGTCCAATACTGAAAAGCATGCTGATCAAGGTGAAAAAAGCTTATCAAAGGTTATTTCTCTAGCTAGAAGAAATTTTAACAACTCTTTGAAGAAAATTTACAGAAAATGGAGGACAAATGTCTCAGACATCAGTCCCTGAACAAGAGCAAAGAGGACTACAACCCTAACAAAGGCAAAATAGCATAATTTGTGAATGTGAAGTATTTTGCCATATTAAAATTTAATTTCCTACTTTTCTAAAGAAGCATAGATGACCTTCATTGGAAAATATGAATCTTGCAATAAGTCTAGTGAGGAAACTATCTCAATTGAAGAGCTAGCTGAAACTTATAGAGAGTTGTTGACCGAGTGGAAGGAATCTTACATGAGAGAATAGAAACAAAAGAAGACCATAAGTTCTCTAAACATGGAAAAGTAAAATCTTGTCTCAACCATTGGAGGTCTGAAAGAGGAAGTCACATTGAAGTCTAAACTTGACAATATGAAAAAATTTGTTCTCATGTTGAACAATAGTATTGATATGTTAGATGAGATCTTGGAAATTTGAGAAAATAATGCTATAGGGTTTAACTACATCTCTATGAACAAAAATGTCAAAATTGCAACTAAGAAGTTCCTTGAGTGTTTGATGAAGGACCACATGTCCCAACGTCTTGCTTAACATGTGTACGCTCATATCAAAGGAAACAAGAAATCATCTATGAAGTGTCACCATTGTAGTAGATATGGTCCTACAAGACCTTTTTGCTATAGATTATAGGGTTATCCTCAATATTATAGTCAACCAAGTCTCAATAGAAGGAAAGGAAAGATAACTCAAGTAAAAAAGGAATGGAAACTCAAGGAAACTATCACTTATTTTGTAGCTCACATATCCCTTAGAGTTTCCTCATGAGAAGATTGATACTTTGATAGTGGATGCCCAAGTCATATGATAGGTGAAAAAAGGTATTTTGAAGAGTTAAAGCCATACTTTAAGAGGTATGTTACTTTTGGTGATGGAGCTAGAAGAAAAATCAAAGGCATATGCAAATTGGTTCATCCAGGTCTCCCTAGCCTTGGTGATGTGCTACTGGTAGAAGGATTGACTGTAAACTTGATTAGTATAAGTTAACTATAAGATCAAGGTCTAAAGGTAGACTTTAACATGTCTGAATGTATTGTCTCTAGCAAAGATCAAGGATCGTTAATGAAGGGCTTAAGATCAAAATAAAACTGCTATATATAGATCTCTCAGCTCTCATCATGTTTGGTTGATAAGACTGAGCTATGACATAAGAATCATGGTAATCCCAAGAGCATAGCTATAGAATCCGTCAAGGGTTTATCAAAGCTGAAAAACGAAGAAGATAGTATGTGGAGATTTCCAAATAATCAATATGTCACACAAGATGCTTCAACATCCTACCTTCTCTATAGTTCTAATGTCACTTCTTAGGATCTTCATGGAATTCACATAAGAGAAAGGTCAGAGTGGTACAAATAACACCCTTTGTGTGAAGAATAATCAAGAACGATTGGGAGCATGTCAGACAAGATGTAGGAACATCATTTTCACAAACTTATGTCTGAAGTTGAGATAATTTTAACTTACTTTCTTGGGTTACAAGTAAATTTTTGTAGAGACAATTTAACTATAGCCTCAGATGATGTCTAGGTTGAAAGTCTATGGGGTGGTGTTAGTAATTGAATGTGTGAACTTGTTTGGCATTTAACTCAAGAGAAGCGTGCAAATATTAGAGAAAAGTTTCTCTCTCCTGAGGTTATTACAGTATCTATAATAAGAGAAACCACTTCAAATTCAAACTCTTATAGTTAATCTCTTCTAACACGCAAAAATAAGTTGTTTCTCTCTCTCTCTCGCTCTCTCTCTCTCTCTCTCTCTCTCTCTCTCTCTCTCTCTCTCTCTCTCTCTCTCTCTCTCTCTCTCTCTCTCTCTCTCTCTCTCTCTCTCTTTCCCTCTTCTAATATGTTAAACCTCTGTCGACAATACTAGAGTTTGATCCAATATCTCACAAATATCCACCTTATAACAAACTCTATAACATCAAGGATCAAACTAGCTTTCTTCATGCAGCTTTATCGACTGCATACAGTGGAAAACTTGCAAAACGACAATGTCTCAGTGATCATATCTGCAACATTATGATCTATAGAAATCTTCAGCACTTCTCTACGCTCGATTACCCCTCTGATAAAATGCAGCCTCACATCAATGTGCTTGGTTCGCTCGTGATAGGTTGAATTCTTCAACAGGTGTATTGCACTTTGACTATAACATTTAATAGTGATAACTCGACCATGAAGTTTCAGCTCATTTGCAAAACCTTTAAGCCATAATGCTTATTTCACAGCTTCAGTGAGGGCAATATATTATGCTTCAGTAGTTGATAAGGCAACAACCTTATGAATTGTTGTTTTCCAACTAATTGCGTTAGTATCAGTTCGTAATGCTCTGTGTTGTGTTTTTGTTGGATGAGAGATCACCAATGAGACAACACGGTTGCTTGAATGAATATAAATAAAAAATAATGCTTGCTTGAAAAAATTGTTATGTGAATATGAATATAAATAAAAAAAGAGAAAAATAATGCTTGCTTGAAAAAGAAAAATAGTGAAAGAATAAGTTGTGAAATAAGAGTTGGGAAGGTTTGCAATCGAAAAACAAATGGAATGAAGTTGAGGTATGTAAATCACGTGTACGGTGAATGTTTCTGTTGCATCGGCAATTTCGTTTCAATTGCCTTATAAATGACCCTTGTTTGTAAACCTGACCAAGCTACAACCTTAAAGACCTTAGTGATCTTCTTGCTTCCATATTTTCACTTTTGATTGTTAGATGTTGTATGAATTAAATTGATATTGGAATTGCTTGTTAGGTGAGTGAAATTGTCCCTGCGATTGCAAACGCGTAATTTCTTCAATCCTTATTCGAAGAGAAGAGATAGAGTGATTCATTCACGAAGAACATAGTTGTTGATTGATACATGGTTTTATATTTGTTTTAAGAATTTAGTTCTTTTGCATTGTTTGATTCTCAACATTTGAAACCATTGCTTGTTTGCATTCTTTGTGTGTGAGCCATTTTATCCATTCTTGGGTGAATCTTAATCTTGAGCAAATCCTCTTGTTGCAAAATGAGAGGCATAATTTGCTTGAGGACAAGCAAAAATCTAGTTGGGGAGAGTTGTTAGATGCCAAATTTTGCTTATTTGATCTACCAAATATTGGCATCTTTCACTCATTTTTGTCAAGAAAGTGTTGAAAACCACTCTTGCTTTAGTTCGTTTGCAACATTATGAGAAAACCTCTTGGTACCTTTGATTTGTGTGTTATTATGTAGGAATTAGGCACAAAAAAGTGAAAAGTAAGACACAAGAAATGGGCAAGGAAACCAAGACAGCATGCAAACAACAGCAAGTTCGCTAGGCGAACTTGCTAGCGAAGCTCCCTCCAGAACATCATGAAGTTCGCTAGGTGAACTATGAAGCAAAGGACTCGCTAGGCGAAGTGGTAGCGAAGCTCTAGCGAACACTCCCAAACTTGGACAGAGGCGGAAAGGACCATAAACTCGCTAGGCGAAGTAGTAGCGAAGCTCTAGCGAACACTCGCAGACTTGAGACAGAGGCGAAAGGACCATAAACTCGCTAGGCGAAGCTCGCAGCGAAGGCTTTGCTAGGTGAAGAATTGCTCGCCTAGCGAATATTTGGAAATATCTCAGGGGAGGTTTAACTGTTCAGAGGCACCTCAAGTGCCTAATTTGTTGTTCGCTAGGCGAACATGACAGATCCTGAATGTACTATTTAAGTATTTTTATTGCTTTTTAGGTAATAATCTATTTTGTAACATTTCTTACATCAGAACTTATCTCTCTTCATCTATTTTAGATAGAGAAACACAAAACCCTAAGAGGGAGGAGGTAAGATCTTTGATCTCTTGCTGGGGTTTGGCTGTAATCTTTTGATACCTTATGTATTTCATCTAATATATGTTTCTGAACTAGTTTGGATTCCCTATTGATTGATTATCTTTGATTGCTTATTTGTGGGTCTTGACAAAACCTTTTCATATCTTTGAACTCAGATTTTTTTCTAACAATGAACAAACTTTTGACATGGTTTTGTAGTTGATATTCATCGTATCCTCTTTGGTATTATGTTGATTAAGTAGCATGGGTAGCATTAATAGGATCAATAAGATATTGTGCGGGTGCGTGATAATAGTGATGAAGAACAATGTTCACAACCATTTGGAGGATTAGGTGAATACATGGAAAAAGGGTTAAGCGTGTGTACGTATTTTGATCATTGTGTTTTATATGAAACAATCGTTTATCCGATATGGGTGTCGTCTTACTTTACCTGTTTATCTTTGATTTGAACCGTGATAGAGATACACTCTTCAGATATGGATCTAGGATGATTACCTGTTATGTCCTAAATGTTAGAGATAGATTTAGGCTTAGCATTTGCGTTAGTATCAATTCGTAATGCTCTGTGTTGTGTTTTGTTGGATGAGAGATCACCAATGAGACAACACGATTGTTCTCTCGACGTTGCATTAGAGATAAACTTTGTCGTGGGTGATACGTAAGGGTATTAGACGAATGATTGCGTTGTGTTTAATTTGGTCAGAAGAATGCATGTGTTATCAATTGATAAGATCCAATCCCAACAAGGCTCCATTTATATCTCAGTTTTAATTTATATTTTCTGTTTTTATCTATAGTTCCTTGAACCTTTTAAACCAAAACTTTTGAACAATAGGCTTAGAAATATGGAGAATGTTGAACGGCGTTCGTATTGCACCGATCCCTGTGGAGACGATAAAACTGGGTACTTAATATTTTTTGCTTGCTGCTTTACCGCACCAACAAAATGGCGCCGTTGCCGGGGATTGGTGTTGAGATATTGAAGTGCATTGCAACGGTTCTATGTTTTTAAGCTTTGTATATTTTGTATATATTTGTTTCTTTTTATGTTTTTTCTAGTGTGCTCAGGAATGACGAAAACTCCTTATAGAGTGGTTGTTATCGGTACAAAAGCATTCAATGAAGTTTCGACCGAGTTTGGATGGCGATGATAATATGAAACAAGTGAATGTTGTCAAGATACATGGCTTCTTTTTTTTTTAGAATTTTAGAATGCTTAAGAATTTAAGTCTTTGTGCAAATGAAATTTGCTCTTTTAGCAACTTGTTTGAATGATTGTTTCACTTAGGACCAAAAAACCACAATTTGTGAGAAAGCTTCCATTGTTTACTAAATGCTGGATTTATGATAAACTTTGTTGATTTGTGTGATTCATGCTCTATCGTGTTATCATTGTGAATTTGTGGAAGCATTATATATAATCAAGGCACTTGTTTATATTGAGCACAACTATGTCCAAATGCAACTTACCCGTGAGTAGAGAGAATTCGTTAACCCCTTTGAGCCTTAAAATGTGAATCTCTTTCTGAATTTTGTGAGATTCCAAAAATTTTCTTGAACCCTTGAATTTGTTTTAATTGTCCTCTTTGCCATAAAAAGCCAAGAGCGTTCACTTGAGGGTTGAGTAAAAGTTAAGTTGGGGAGAATGAAAATGAAAGATGGTAGGTTGCTACAACTTTTGAAAAATTTAAGCAAGCATTGAAAAACTTGTTATGTGAATATGAATATAAATAAAAAAAGAGAAAAATAATGCTTGCTTGAAAAAGAAAAATAGTGAAAGAATAAGTTTTGAAATAAGAGTTGGGAAGGTTTGCAATTGAAAAACAAATGGAATGAAGTTGAGGTGTGTAAATAACGTGTACGGTGAATTTTCTTTTGCATCGGCAATTTCGTTTCAATGGCCTTATAAATGACCCTTGTTTGTAAACCCGACCAAGCTACAACCTTAAAGACCTTAGTGATATTCTTGCTTCCATATTTTCACTTTTGATTGTTAGATGTTGTATGAATTAAATTGATATTGGCATTGCTTGTTAGGTGAGTGAAATTGTCTCCGCGGTTGCAAACGCGTAATTTTTTCAATCCTTATTCGAAGAGAAGAGATAGAGTGATTCATTCACGAAGAACATAGTTGTTGATTGATACATGGTTTTATATTTGTTTTAAGAATTTAGTTCTTTTGCATTGTTTGATTCTCAACATTTGAAATCATTGCTTGTTTGCATTCTTTGTGGGTGAGCCATTTTATCCATTCTTGGGTGAATCTTAATCTTGAGCAAATCCTCTTGTTGCAAAATGAGAGGCATAATTTGCTTGAGGACAAGCAAAAATCTAGTTGGGGAGAGTTGTTAGATGTCAAATTTTGCTTATTTGATCTACCAAATGTTGACATCTTTCACTCATTTTTGTCAAGAAAGTGTTGAAAACCACTCTTGCTTTGGTTGGTTTGCAACATGATGAGAAAACCTCTTGGTACCTTTGATTTGTGTGTTATTGTGCAGGAATTAGGCACAAAACAAGTGAAAAGTAAGACACAAGAAATGGGCAAGGAAACCAAGACAACATGCAAACAACAGCAAGTTCGCTAGGCGAACTTGCTAGCGAAGCTCCCTCCAAAACATCATGAAGTCCGTTAGGCGAACTATGAAGCAAAGGGCTCGCTAGGCGAAGTGGTAGCGAAGCTCTAGCGAACACTCCCAGACTTGAACAGAGGGGAAAAGAACCATAAACTCGTTAGTGTCGCGGTGAAATTCGGATACCAAACTATTGATTAGTTTGAATCTTTTATTCATTTTGCAACCGAACTTTGATTTGTCCAAAGGAAGGGATAAAGATTGAAATTTCCACAATGCAATGCACATGCAAGCTAGAGAGTTATAGGTTCGGGGGTTGGTTAAACTTAGGGAAGGTACTAGCATCCTAAGTTTCTGTAGTACTCTACAGGAACCTCTTGTTTTATGTTTGTTTATTGCTAAGTGTTTATCTGCTTAAGGTTAAGCGACCTAGGGGGTTTATTTCTAAGTATACTCGATAAGATGTCGCATCTTATGCCTACATATCCTTACGGGAGTGGAATCAGAGTACTTGTAGTTCCCCTAAAGGGTTAGAGGAGCTCTTTGACTGTGGTAAAGTTCCTACGGGTTTAGGGTAGTTGTTTTGATTGGGTTTAGGAGAAGAGATGAGTCTTCATGTTAAGGGAGATGTAACCACCACAAGTGTAAAGGGGGTTGTAAGAAAATAGTCTTTGCATCGTCTTAAAAAAGGGCTTAAGTACTCTGATTGTTTGACGAGTATGCCTTTATCACTCTTAAGGCAAAGTTCCTACATGTTTGATTGTATTATTGTGGGGGTGGAGATTATATCTCACTTAAGATGATTAACATCTATTCTCTATTGTGTTTGAAAAAGTTGTATAGTGTTGTTTGTTTGTCTAAATTGTAGAGATAATGTTCCTATGGGGTAGGATCTATCTTAAGCGATCAACTTGAATGGAATCAAGGATCGTGAGGAAATGATGCAAATGACGTGCACTACACACAAGTGTTGACTCATGTGTAGGTTTTTCCTTTGGACGAAATGCGAGATAATGTAAATGCGATAATGTAAATTGCAATGAATAAGTTGCGGAAATGTAAACCATACACATACGCATGAAAGCGCTGAGGTGTAGGGGCAAGTGTCGTGAAGTGCACGATTGAATGAATATATTTTGCGATGTGAGTTAATTTTAATGGCGATTGATTGATTTAAAGGGAGAAGTTGAATTAGGGAAATGGTTGAATTAATTTGGTGAGATTGTTTTTACGAAAATATTGTTATTTAAATTATAAAAACGACCTTATTATATAAAATTATTTTCTCTTACTTAAGGTGTTATAAAATGTTTTTATTTATTATTTTTTAAAAGATTAATTTAAATTGAAAAAGGGAGTGTTTGATATTTATTTAAAAAAAAGTTATTAAGTTTACCTTAAATAAAAAAACTAATTAGGTGGTCAATTAATAATTAACTTAAGAAAAAAAATATCATTAATTTAGTTTAATTTTTATAAAAATTAAATTAAGATTGAATTAGTTAATTAAGAAAAGGGGTTCCTGTTTTAATTAATAAAAGAATTAATTACTATATGTGTATTTTCAAGTTGTTTATTTAAAAGGGTTAAGGGTTTAATATAAATTGATCTAAACTAAGTTGAGTTTAAAAAATAAAATGTCACAATAGTTAATTATAAAATCTTAAGTGAAATAATTATTTAAATAATATTAGTTTGTAAAAAGGGATTATTTGCATTCTTTAAAAAAAAATCTAATATCTAATAAAAAAGCAATTGGAATAAATTGTTTGTGAATGTTTATTAAGTCTATATAAAAGGATCTAAAATTAATTTGACTCAAAACTTGGTTTATTAATAGTTGATTTGAAAGAGTCTACTAGTTTTATTTGGATTAAAAAAAGATTATAAATTAAATTTTATAAAGTTGATTAGAATTGGTTGATTAATCTATTAATTACTTAAATGAAATGAATTAAGGATTAATGTTTTAATTAAGGTTGATGAGAGACGAACGGTTAGTATTAGTGAAAACAAAGGCTGGTAGATTAGTGTGTGGTTAGTGGTGATTAGCGAGTGTTAATATGTACCAATTACAATAATACAAGACATCAGGAAAAAAACATGCGAAAAAAACAAATAGTGGAGGAACCCTAATCTCGTTCGATCTTCTCTCTCGCTCAGCCTCCGTTTCGATCTACCCCCCCCCCCCTTTCGTTCACTCTCTTCTTTTGCTATCGTGGCTCGATTCTCCTCTCCATGTATCGCTAGCTTGGAACCTGAAATCACAAACAGAACATCAATCGTGCAATAGCATGGGTAAAAGACGAGGGATTACCGAAAATTTTGATGATAACGGCGGCGGCGAGGACGATTTGGGGCTTACGAAGGCAATGAAGCTAAGTACTCTTCCCCTCGTATTGTGATTGTCTTTCTAGGGTTTTCGATATCTATGAACTTTTGTGTGTTTGGAATTGGGGATTTTGAAATTGGGGGTTTTGTGTGTGTCTTTTTGTGATTATCGATCCTCTTTATATAGGCTACAAAATGGGATTTCCTGATTCGGTTAAATGAATGCTGATTGATGTTTTCCAAATTGGTGTGAATCAGATTTGAAAACATTCCTAATTTGCTTGATTGCTATAATGACTTATCAAAATTCTGATTTTGGGATTTAATTTGAAACTGGATTTGATTTTCTTCTGGACCGAATCTTTATTTCCTCTAGTGGATATTCTGTAATGAATCTTTGCTGACTCTGAACATGACCTGGCAGGTGTAAATAGCAAACAATTTTGGGCCAGAAATTGGGATAGAAGCCCAGAAGGGGAGATTGCTTTCGACACGTTTGGCGAGATCTTCCATGAAGAAATGATGGTGGAACGTAGCAATTGCAAGCTGAACGCAGGGTGATTTCCAAACTTCATCTTTGCTCTTATGGTTTTGTTTAATTCGGTGTGTTTCTGAGACTTTCGCCTTAACTTGAGCATCAGTATGGTATCAATGATTCCTTTGTTTGGTGAGTTTCTCTTAGAATGATTTATCATTGTTAATCCTTGTCCTGAACTGAAATTGACTCTTGGATACTTTCTTTGTGATGCAGGATGAGTCTTGTTGGTTATAGTCTCCGATGTCTCGTTTTCTCCTTCTATTCATGGTGACTAACTGCGTATGTGGGCTTGGTTGTAGGATGCTCTGTTGAGTTGTTTGACGGTGTTGGAAGGGAGTTGCAGTGTTTTATTTTTTTTGCTCCAAGTTTGGATAGGTGGAGGTAATGAACCGGTAGCCTTGTAACGGACTAGGATTTCTTGCTGACCTCGCAGCCGGTACTCCTGTGAACCCTCGTTTTATTTACACATGAAAATTCTTATGCAGCTCCAATCCAAATTGGTGAAGTTAGATGGCAAGTTTGGTAGAGCACTTAGACTAGTTATGGTTTACTCTTCCTGGATTTACTTGTATTTACTCTGTCTTTCTTTACGTAGGTTTAGCTCCGGATGAATGCCGTCATGGAGAAGCTCATATAACCAGGTCGAAGTGGCACATGTCAAGTTCTGCCTTACAGTTCTTGCCTGCCAAGCAACGCGAGATGCAGCGTCGTTATTGATGTTACAGTGGTGAAAATTTCCAGTCTCTTACTCAATGGTCATTACCAGTTACCCTCCGTTCGAAATCCAAATTATGTTAACTGTGCCTTGAGCAACAATATCGTCGCAAATACGAATTGACGATGTTGTTTAACTTTAAAGGTCTTTGGATTAGGAGTGGCTATGATTCATTCTTCGGTCACCTTTTCTTTAATCTAATTTCTCCCATTGGTTTCCTTTATTTACCATTGTTGTTTGCATTTAGTTAATTCCTTGAGAACCGTTAATGTGCAACTGGTTTCCTCTTGCAGTTCCTTCCAATTGTGATGCTCTATTCTCCGGCCATGCTTCCTTGTAATTGGCTGCGACCAGAGATACAATAAAACCAAAAATGCACAAGGCAGAGGTGAGTGCAGAAATGCCCTGATTTTTATACTTGCGATAGCTGTTCCCGTGCGCTGAAGGTTTGTTTCAACATCTGTTCAGGATTAAGCTGAATCCTCTGTGTTGAAAATAATATTCTCACGTGCAGGCCTCAGTAGGACAGGCCTTGTTTAGATTCGGGTGCAGGTGTTCTTCTTTTCCCCTGAGGAATTGTTTCTCTGATTGGTTTTGCACAGGTGTTCAATCTGGTCTTCCGGCCCTTTAATTTTCTTGTAGGTTTCTGTGGATATTGTCTTTTCTTTTGGTCTTACTTTCAATGGCTTGCAAACTCACTTCTAGTTTCTTCATAGGTTCACCTTTCCTTCTGCACTCACTTTGTGTTTAGTCAAACAGGATTCTTATCAATTGCAAGTATCTCGCCGCCTGCCAAATTCACAAGCCGAAGCTTGCTCTTGGTAAATTCAACATTCGTCAAATTTGTTTAGCCTTAACTATTGTTTATGGTATGTGATGGGATCCGCTACTGTGTTGATTAGTTCCATCCTCGTGTTTTGCAGGTGTACTGATTAAAGTTGCAAGTTACGCTCCAGCTCGGCTTTGAAGGTCCTGAGGAATACGCTTATGCTTGAACTCTTCCTCTTGTTGGAATACTGCTCAATCATCTTGATAATTAGATCTCTTTGTATACATTTTCTTTTTGATAATTAAACAGGCTCGAACCAATGTTGTATTTGCTTATTTGAAGTTTGCAATAGCATGTAATCTCCGACCAGGTTTTCAAGATCCCATATTTCTTGTCATTGCTTCATAGTCCCAATATCCCTTATGCTTTTCCGTTGGGAGATATGTATTCTTCCGTTTCCATGGAGACGTTTACTTTAAGTTACCAACATAGTCATCCCTTCTTGCGAATCACTTGCCATAAAACCTCATTGTGCTTTGGGAGGAGAATAAAATAAGTAGCCCGACACGGTATTCATAGAGTTCCACGAAATTATTTCCGATTTGTAGTCATAGGGACATGTAGCTGACTAGAAACAGATGTCTTAATGTAGAATTCATCTCCAAAAGCAATTGCATCAATCCTCGTAACTTTGATATCGTGTATGTATTCTCAGTAACGGTGATAAATCTTGGATATAATCACCTTCAGAAGGGCCACTCAACTTCTTGTAATAACTTGAATGTTCTTAATATTTCAAATCCCACTTAAATTCGAAGTAAATCTCTTAGCCTTATATTCTCCCAAAGGAAACTGACTTCTCGAACTTGATGTTGAAACACGACGTGGACACTTTTGTAAAGTTTTCTTGAATTAGGTTCAGACTCTTGAACCTCACCTGAGCTAGTCACGTCCTTGCGGTATCTGGCTGTAAGAAAAAAAAACTACGTTTGGTGCTACTGCACTTGCACGAGTTGGTTAGCCATACGACATAAAATATTAAATTAAAACCAAATAACAACAGAAAAATGCGCGAAAAGAGAGGTGGGATCTCGCGGTCAAAAATTAGGGTGTGACAGATGCCCCTATTTAAGTTACTCCTGTCTTGAGATATGGAGATAGGAATCTTCGTCTCGACGAGATAGGAGGGACTTAAATACAAACATTGCACTAATTTTTGGCCCTAAGAAGCCACCGAACGCAAATGATATGAAGTGGTATGAAGACGCAAGATAGACGGGTCTTGTGAGGAGATGATGTCACAGGGGAAACAACTAGACATAATACACAGGGAGAACAAGCTCGACAGACGGATACTCCACGGGGATAGGAAACAACTGCCAAAGAGAGATCTCTGAAAGTACAACAGCAACTCGATCGTCTAGGATATGGCGACTTAGACGATAGGTGAGAAGCGTATTACCATAGTGTAGTGGTTGGTGATAATCCAAATGAATTGAGTCGATGGTTCAGTTTTGTTTGTATTCTTTCTTTCTCTTTTCTTTGTTTTTGTATATATTATTTTTTGGAACTCAACTTGAGATAGTAAAATGTATAACTTCCCCGAGCGTCATGATAAGGGTATCATGAGCTGGTCTCAATTTCTGCCCAAAATGTCAAAATTTTGTAGATGGTGGAATCACTGTAGTTTGTAGATGTAGACGTAAATGTCATTGTAGATGTTGTAGTTGTAGAGCTTCCCCGAGCATCATGGTATGGGAATCATGAGCTGGTCTCGGTCTCTGATGTAGAACTTCCCCGAGCATCATGATGTGGGAATCATGAGCTGGTCTCGGTCTCTGATGTAGAACCTCCCCGAGCATCATGATATGGGAATCATGAGCTGGTCTCGGTCTCTGATGTAGAACTTCCCTGAGCATCATGATATGGGAATCATGAGCTGGTCTCGGTCCCTTCCCGAAATGATGAAAACTCGTGAGAGCACCATCATAGGGGGTTGTAATTTTGTAGATTGTCGTTGTAAATTGTAAATGTTGATGTAATCTGTTGTTGTAGAACTGTAAATGTAATTTGTGGACTGTAGATGTAGTTCGTTGTAGAACCCTGTAGGTGTAGTTGTAAGTTTGTAAATGTAGATGTCGCTTCACCGGGGATCTTCGGAAGAGATGTGAGCCGGTTGAATTGTAACGTATGTCTTCTCAAGTACGAATACTATTGTGGTAAACTTCTTTGACTTCTCTGTGGAGATGTCGCTTGGCGGAAGTAAACGTGTGTGATGAACTCACTGGGGAAGTTATTCCTGAGAGAAATGTCTGTAACTGTCTAATGTTGAAGGATCCACTGATGGTAAGTGATCTGTCTTGTGAAAATTGTCGTTTTGTCGTTTTGAATAAGATCCTAATCAAAACGAGTTGCTCAAATAAAGAGATTGACGTTCGATAAAATCTTATGATGCTATTGTTGAAAAGATGTCTGTCTTTATGAATATTCTTCCTGGGGAATAGGGTGCAAAGTAAATGCACACTTAATCCACTCTTAAAGGTTGGAGATGTCCATGATGTGATTGCCAAAGACCGAAGTTCAATTCAGGAAGTAGCCGAAAAGAAACTGTCAAGCAAGACTCGACCAATGAGGTATGAACTCAAATGGAATTGCACTAAAATAACCGTCTTCCATGAGGGTTGAACTTCATGGGGAAAATGAACATTATGCTCTTTCTGCCTAGGGTTGACAACTCTAATTGGAGTGATAAGACACACCCATACACCTAGGGATAACTATAGTCAAAGCGGTAGAATAAAACAAACGCAAAGAACGCAAAAATGCACATGTCGTGTTGTCTACTTATATGCTATGCGTATGCCTATGCTGACAAAACAGACAGAAAGAGGTGACGGAGATGAAATAAACATCTCGAGATAAACATCTCGACCAATCTTTGAAGATAGAAGTATCACTAAGGATAGATGGAGAACTAAATATAGGATCCTAATCCTGCTTCGAGACTTCAAAACCTTTGGAGATAGACAGCATTCCACTTGGGGATGTAACATCTTGATAGGTGCGAAAGGTTGTCTGAAGTTGTAGACGGAGGTACCCAAAATGAAATGCCATAGGGGGTAAAATGAATATCCTGGGTCGTCATGGTTGTTGATCATGTTGGAGTTGAGCTTCTTGGGGATGAAATAAACATCCGCTTTGCTTCAAGGTTTCAAATGCCCCAAGTCTATGGTTTAAGAAACAACATTTAGAGAGGATTTTACAGAAAACATGATGTCCAAATGCCCCACTATTTTCAAACTCTCTAGAGATTCACCGAATCTCGACATAACTGCCCCTGATTGGCGGTATATTGAGTCTCCCAAATTGGTATGGATCAAACCTCTTAAAAATAACTTGCCCCAGGTTGGCAAAGTCTTCAAATCCATCAATGTTCGTTTGTAATCTTTCTAAGATGTCAAGTGCGTTTAGCAAGTCAGAAATGTCAATTTCGAAACAGTTAATGCAACACACATTTGTCTTGAAGTTTTGAAAAGGGATATCGTTACAACTTGTGATCGAAATCACTAGTTGGGATATAAATTAAAATTATTTATAAAGCCGATTTAATTTGAGCGTAGCTCAAGGAGTCAGGAGACAATATCTCATCGAGTATGCTTTCGAACTAAACCTTACTTCAATCAGGACTTTGAAGGTTGTATATGGGCTTAATTTATGACTGGTAAAATGGAGGGATAAAGGGTTAGAATATTTGTGCCCACCCAAAATTTTTTTGGAGATGTTCATTATTTTTGATATTACCCTGCCCCAGGCTAAAACAAGGTTTTGGTTTGGGAGAAAAAACAAATCTTTTCTCAAGGCTTAAAAGAGGGTTTAACTATGTTGGTGTTTAGATGGTTGAAATAATGCCTTAAATCATCAGTAGGGTTCTTATTCGAAGCATACAACAAGAGATCATGTGTTTTACTTCATCATCCTCCTTCCAATTCTCTGTCAGAGCAAGAGATCGGGTAAACGTCGGCATTATAAATAATTTTGAAAAACAATTTGAGTGAAAACGAATGGATTTCTTCAAGTCAAACAATTAATGCATTACTTATTCAAAAAAGAAAGTTCTTACACGCCAAATATGCTCTCACTCAAAGAAATAAACAAAACAAAATAGACTTCTCCAGAGAGTCCTTTCTAGGATCTTTATTGTACTTTCATGTAGACTGGAGAGACATGCAGAAATGTTTGGTGCGCAGCTTTCAGACGCGGTGTTGACGACCTTGAATCATGCATGCGGAGGACGAACCTTGTTGGGATATGGGACCATCTCGCACATAAGGGATGGAACCTTCAAAGAATAAGATTCCACATTTGACCAAACTTTGAACGTCTGCTTTCATACCGTAACAACTCTCGATGTCGTGCCCCGGAGCACCTCGATGGTACAGGCAAAATCTGTTGGCTTTGTACCAGTATGGAAACTTCTTAGGTACCTTAGGTGGAGCTCTTGTCTGGATATGGCCTCTTTGAATCAGGGCTGGAAACAAATCGGCATACTTCACAGGGATGGGATCAAACCGATGAATTACTTCTCTTGGAGTATCCAGAGGCATCCTTTGATACCTTTTCCGAAGTCGTCGATTCTGTGGTTGATCTGGAGAGGCCAACCTCTGCCTAGGAGATGGTTGTTGTTCACGCTGAGCGGGCATTGCATACTGATGTTGAGGACGGGGTACCGGAGCTATGAATTCTCTAGAAGGTCTACTGCCGTCTTTATTGTCTGGGGATATGCCCAAATTGTGATGGTATTGCTTCACAAAAGCAACAGCTAAGTCTTCCCAAGACTGAATGCGGTTACTTTGTAGTTTCATGTACCAAGTCAAGGGTGCTCCACACAAACTTTCTTGAAAGTAGTGAATCATTAGTTCGTCGTTCCCAAGGTAAGCCCTCATCTTCTGACAAAACATCATCAAATGATACTTTGGACAGATCGTACCTTTGTACACTTCGAAGGCGGGCATTTGGAATTCCGGGGGGACAACTAGGTTTGGAACTAAGCGCAGGTCATGAGCATAAAAATTAGGTGCACGATTCCTCTTCATCATTTTCCATCGTTCTTTGAAGTCACAAAATTCATTCTCGAATGCTATAAGCCCTGGATCATCCATTTCCTTCTCAGCATGAATATTCTGAAAGTCAGCAAACAGGTTGTCTCGCATAGGCTGAAGTTGCGCAGGTACAAAGTCGTCGGAGGGACGGTGAAATATCGGTTTAGACCTTACTCTGAAGTTAGTCGTGCGATCCATATCTTTGTTCTCTTTACTATCCTTTAATGATACTTCAGGCTTGGTCAGATGGTCGAGACGGCGACTGACAGCAAAAGATGGAAAACCGAAATGAGCCACAACAAAGGAAAGACACATGCACAAATGTAAAATGCCGTGCTAAATGCAGAATGTTAATGCGAAAATGCAGATGTAAGAGGAGACTTCAAGAAACTCAAAGTGTTTTTCAGTATTATAATGTGAATAATTGAAAAACTTTTTATTTTTGTAAAGCAAAGTACTCTTTTAAGAGTTTATTACAACGAAAGCAAAAGAAAGCTTAGAACTCTATCCCACAGTCTTCTCCTTTGTACGGAGCTCCTCGGTCAGCTGATCAATACGCTCCTGCAGCGTCGTCTTCTCGATGATGAGCCGTTCCACACACTCCTTCCAAGCCATGGTAGTTGAGGGGAGATCATCACTGGTGACAGCACTTGAAGAGGCATGAAGAGAAAATAAATCTCCTTGCGCCTTTCTCTTTCTGGCAACTTCTAGTTCCGAAGTCTTTTGAAGTCTTTCCTTCTCTACCTTAAGGGTGAAGAACTTATTCTTCCAAGCAGTCCTCAATTTCCGGACTTCATCTAAAGCAATCCTTACTTGTTCTATTTCATCCACATCGAACCAGTCGGGGTCATGAGTAGACAATACCATAGGTTCATGAAAAGGAAAAGACATCTTGAGATCGAGAGCCCTTTCTCGCACCCAATGCAGATAATCCTCAGAAACCGCACAGCTGGGGTATCCTGATGCAGTTGTTCCTTCCATATCAATATATTTCCATGCATGAATGATGACAGTCTTTAGATCTAGATCCTCTTATCCTTTGAAATAGATCTCTTCCAGCGAAACCGGGTCAGGCACTTGGATCATAGGGTGCCCAAACTATCTACGGGCCAAAGCGGGATTGTAACTTATACATCCTTCTCTTCCAATAAGTGGTACGTTGGGGAATCCTCCGATGCTAGGAATCATAGGTACGCCTCCATAGCCGGGATCATACCAAACAATGTCCGAATGGGTGAGGGCCATAAGTATCTCGGACCATCGAGGTGTTGCTACTTCATCCCAAAGGGACGGATACCAAGTCAAGCGAGCGATGAACCATGAGTACAGCAAGGCGGTACAACATACAATGTGTCCTCCTCCTTCGGCATTCTTCGAGTGAATCGAAAGGTACGTATCAGCAAGCAAGGTGGGTACTGGATTCTTGAGTATGAACAACTTGATCGCATCCATATCAACAAAACCGTCAATTTTAGGGAACCAGAAAGTCCCATAGACCAACAAAGCAAAATTGGCTTCCAAGATGAGAACCTCCTTTCTTTCAGCATGGTAACGGACTTTTTCGATCAAAAAGTCAGCGGGGAACCCAAGGACTCCTTCCTTGGTGATCAGGTGTGTTTGAACATCTTCAAGACTAAGATAAGTAGCATTTGCAATTTCTTGGTGACTAGGCGTGTCTTCCCTTCCGGTGAATAGGGGTCGAACAGTCACAGGCATCCTCGAGAGTTCTGAGTACTCTTCCAAGGTCGGCATTAATTGGTAGTTCGGAAAAGTGAAGCAGTGATACATCGGGTCATAAAACTGAGCCAATGTTTCCAACAATCCTTCTTTCATCCTCAGCTCAAGGAAACGGAAGACTCCTCCATATTCTGCTGCGAAGGCAAAGCGATCCTCGACGAGTTCGGCTAATTCTTTCAAGCTTTCGATGTTGGGACTCTGAAAAGTGTACTTCAGGGTTTCTCTTCTAAAATCCATGATTACAATACCTACGAAAGGAAATTGAGTTTCTTGAAGTGGACAAGGGAAAAGAATGCAATGCAAGATGATTAGGACTTCATGGGATTCCTCCATTTATAGGCATTATGGTAAAAGGAAACATTTTATTAAATTTGGAACGGATGACATAAATATTCTTTTAAAGAGTCCCAAATAAAAGCTAAATAAAAGCTAGTAAAGACACTAAAGAAGCTTTGAATGCTGCTGCTCTTCTAGTTGCGTCTTCTCACGGATAAGGTTGTCCACAATTAGTTTCTAAATAGTGCATTGTGGGTCGGAGAAAAATAAATCCTCCATGACTTTCCTCTTCTTGCAGGGGAGTAGCTCTTCATCCTTCAATTGTAACTGTTTCTGAAGTTCATCCCTCTCCTTTTGAAGTTCAGCCTTCTGCTTCTGACAGTCATCATTTTCTGCCACTGCTACATGGTACTTGTTCTTCCAGGATTCCAGCTCATGTTGAGACTTCCTTAAGGACACCTCTAACTTCTCGGCTTTAGACATAAAGACATAAGTGGGCTCTCTCCTTGGAGCTATGGGATCGTGACGGGAATAAGGCATCTTTAGCTTGATTGCCCTTTCTCTGACCCACTGGAGGTACGGTTCTAAAGACACACAACTAGGCCTCCCTAGACTTCTTTTCCCCTTCTTGCGTACGCTACGCCATGCATCTAGAATCTTTCCTCGGAGTTCCATATCATTTTTGAAGAATATACCCTCTACTTGAACACTCTTGGGAGGTTCCTTCAACGGGTATCCCAACTGTCGACGAGCTAAAACAGGATTGTAGCTGATTCCTCCATCAAAGCTGAGCAATGGTACATTAGCAAAGTCACCACAACTATCAATGATTAATACTCCATCATACACTCGGTCGTACCAATCAATGTCATAATGGGTCAATGCCATAACTCTTGGAGACCAATGCTCTTTGCCAATATTTGTAAAAGAGCTAGACTTCGGCAAGTGCGAAATAAACCACTTGTAAAGTAAAGGTACACAGCAAGTAATCATCCCTCCACCACGAAGGTTTCGGAGATGTATAGAGTGATATGCATTTTCCAACAGAGTTGGCACTGGGTTGTTCTTCATAAAGATCTTGAATACTTTGAGATCGATGAAACCTTCAAAACTTGGGAATAGAAACACCCCATAAACAAGTAAGGCGAAAATTCCCTCAAACGGAGCCTTATTGGAATAATCAGCGTAGAATGAAGCCTTCTCAACTAGGAAACCTGTCCTTAAACTAAGAATTCCGTCCTTAGTAACTAGGTTGGCCTTGACGTCAGATACTTTCAAACGGAGGGCTTTAGCAATTTCTTTCTCATCGGGGTCCCTTTTCAAGAAGGGAAAAGGAGATTCTTCTAGGACAGGTAGACCAACCAAAAAGGAATACTCTTCCAATGTAGGTAACAGCTGAAAGTCTGGGAAGGTGAAACAATGGTAAAGAGGATCATAGAACTGTAGTAGAGTGGCGAGAAGTCCTTCATTCACTGAGCAACCTAACAAAGATATCAGCTTCCCATATTTGTTCTTGAATTCTTCTTGATCCTTGATAAAGCCCCACAACTTCTTTAGGTCGTCCAATTTGGGACTCTTAAAAGTATATTTCACAGTACGTCTTTTATTTGAAGTCATAGTGACCTACAATGTTCATAAATGAAAGTGAATCCCATGAAGTCTAATGCAGAATGATGTTATATGAATGCAGCAAACACAAGTATTCACATAAGGACACAAAGATAAACAAACAAAGGGACACCCTAGGTTTGCAACGAGCATGGAGCATAAGGTATACCCATTCCCAAAGGATGTGGACTAAAGGTTTGATTGTACCTGCAGAACAAGGTTCTAATGAGGTTCCCAAAATCATTAGCCCATCTTTTGGATATTATCAACTTCCTAAGTACTCGAGGGTTAATAATATTCTCAAGAAAATTTCTTTTGAGTGTAGCATCGCGTAGCACTATTTCGGGGGTACCCCCTCATAGCCTCGCACTACGTCCTAATAAAGGCCAAAGTGGGGTTAAGGTAACTATGGTTCTCAATATCATAGGCTCCAACATAGAAGATAGTGCATGTTTTCACGATTAAAGACTCGTTCAACAATACGACTTTCGAGAGGGCCTCAATTGAGCGTGATTTTCAAGTCAGCTTGGTCGGGATTCCACCCCCTATAAGCCTCTTTGAACATATCACTATCCTATCTTAAGTTCACTCAAGTTCGGGTGTAGAACTTTATCTCACCACTCAAGAATAATACCCAAATAGGACAAACATAAGAGAAAATAAACAGTTAAGCAAGTAGGCAGATATATAAAGCAGTAAACAAATAAAATAAGATAGGGAAACCCACTAGAGAGTTCCCCAGTCGAAGTCGCCATTTCTGTCGCGGTGAAATTCGGATACCAAACTATTGATTAGTTTGAATCTTTTATTCATTTTGCAACCGAACTTTGATTTGTCCAAAGGAAGGGATAAAGATTGAAATTCCCACAATGCAATGCACATGCAAGCTAGAGAGTTATAGGTTCGGGGGTTGGTTAAACTTAGGGAAGGTACTAGCATCCTAAGTTTCTGTAGTACTCTACAGGAACCTCTTGTTTTATGTTTGTTTATTGCTAAGTGTTTATCTGCTTAAGGTTAAGAGACCTAGGGGGTTTATTTCTAAGTATACTCGATAAGATGTCGCATCTTATGCCTACATATCCTTACGGGAGTGGAATCAGAGTACTTGTAGTTCCCCTAAAGGGTTAGAGGAGCTCTTTGACTGTCGTCAAAGTTCCTACGGGTTTAGGGTAGTTGTTTTGATTGGGTTTAGGAGAAGAGATGAGTCTTCATGTTAAAGGAGATGTAACCACCACAAGTGTAAAGGGGGTTGTAAGAAAATAGTCTTTGCATCGTCTTAAGAAAAGGGCTTAAGTACTCAGATTGTTTGACGAGTATGCCTTTATCACTCTTAAGGCAAAGTTCCTACATGTTTGATTGTATTATTGTGGGGGTGGAGATTATATCTCACTTAAGATGATTAACATCTATTCTCTATTGTGTTTGAAAAAGTTGTATAGTGTTGTTTGTTTGTCTAAGTTGTAGAGATAATGGTCCTTCCTATGGGGTAGGATCTATCTTAAGCGATCAACTTGAATAGAATCAAGGATCGTGGGGAAATGATGCAAATGACGTGCACTACACACAAGTGTTGACTCGTGTAGGTTTTTCCTTTGGACGAAATGCGATGCGATAATGTAAATGCGGTAATGTAAATTGCAATGAATAAGTTGCGGAAATGTAAACCATACACATACGCATGAAAGCGCTGAGGTGTAAGTGCAAGTGTCGTGAAGTGCATGATTGAATGAATATATTTTGCGATGTGAGTTGATTTTAATGGCGATTGATTGATTTAAAGGGAGAAGTTGAATTAGGGAAATGGTTGAATTAATTTGGTGAGATTGTTTTTACGAAAATATTGTTATTTAAATTATAGAAACGACCTTATTATATAAAATTATTTTCTCTTACTTAAGGTGTTATAAAATGTTTTTATTTATTATTTTTTAAAAGATTAATTTAAATTGAAAAAGGGAGTGTTTGATATTTATTTAAAAAAAAGTTATTAAGTTTACCTTAAATAAAAAAACTAATTAGGTGGTCAATTAATAATTAACTTAAGAAAAAAAATGTCATTAATTTATTTTAATTTTTATAAAAATTAAATTAAGATTGAATTAGTTAATTAAGAAAAGGGGTTCCTGTTTTAATTAATAAAAGAATTAATTACTATATGTGTATTTTCAAGTTGTTTATTTAAAAGGGTTAAGGGTTTAATATAAATTGATCTAAACTAAGTTGAGTTTAAAAAATAAAATGTCATAATAGTTAATTATAAAATCTTAAGTGAAATAATTATTTAAATAATATTTGTTTTGTTCCGGTCTGGGCCCGACCTCGGCAGGCCCAATACCACGTACGGCCCAACGAGCGAATCGGGTACGCCGGGCACGCACATCCCGCAAGACGAGCAGAGCACGACACCGGACGCAAGCAGCACGTCCAACAGCATCTCGTCGTCCTCTCTTATCAGCCGAACAGAACACACCCCGGCGCATCAAAGCGTGGCCTTGGTTCCTCCCCTCCTCGGGGAGAACATCACGCTCCGGGGAACCTCCCGAGCTTCCCTCCGCGGGGAGAACGACGTGCCCGGAGCACGTCCTCCACGTGCCTCCCCTCCGCGGGGACACGTCACCAACCAACTTCCCACCTCCGAAAGAGCCGGTCAAACTCACTTTCCGGAGATCTAGGAGCCGTTGGACTAGGGCAAAGACCACGTCCTGGTCTTCACTACGCCACGTAAGCCCTAGCAGTCATTAGGGTTGGGCCTGGACATCCAACCCATCTCAAATGACCGTTGGCCCAACGCTGGGGTCTCTCTATAAATACCCTCTTCCTCGAGAGGGTCAGGTAATTTCACTTCTTGCCCAATTTCTATACTTTGCTCTCGCTCTGTCCAATTCCTTACTTTGGCATCAGAGTGTTTTGCAGGTATACCCCCCTTTTTTTCCCTCAGCATCGGTGAGCACGTAGCAGTCCAATAGAGTGTGGCCGGCCCGTGATCACCTTCTGATCAGGTCAGATCAGTGGCGCCGTCTGTGGGAAACTGAAACTTCCCTGTTACTCCGAGCAGAAAACCAAAAGTTTCACCAAACCTCCACGATCATGGCTAGTCCACACCGCGACGGCACTCCGCACGACCTCGTGCTCAACGTCGCCACCAACGGAAACAAGCAGACAGTAACGACGCGTCTGGAGGAAACCGACGAGAGGGACGGCCAAACTGCTTCACCGTCATCCGCGGAGCGGCCCCTTCAGGTCGACCACCGGCCTCCGAACCCGCCAGCATTCCACCCCGTTCTCATCCCGGCGGGAGCAAACCCAACGGTGGCCGCCCTCTTTACGGCCATCAACCAGACGAACCAGCTGCTGTTCCAACAAAATGCGAGAATTGGAGCATTAGAACGCATCGGTCCTCCGAGGTACCCCCCGCGGGAAGAACAGAACGGAGGTTCGAGGAGCCCCTCACCTCGACCCAGAAACCGCCGGCCGCGGCTGGAGAGGCACCGCACACAGGTGGCACGAGAACGCACCAGATCCCCAGCAAGGCACGTTCGCGAGAGGAACCAGAGCACTGCGGCGATCCCGACCGGGGATCCTCGAGGCGACAACCCAGGCAGGAGGACGAGAACCCGAAACCAGGGGCCTAATTTGAACGGCTCATCTCCCCATCGATCCCCGACACCCAGCGACGAGGACGACTACCGCACCCCGCTGTCTCGAGAAATCATGGTTGCCCCCATACCCCAAGGGATGGAGAAGCCCCCGACGATGTCGACGTACGACGGCACGACCGACCCGGACGATCACCTAGAGGATATCGAGGCCATGCTCGATTATCGAAACGTCCGGGGAGCCATCAAGTGCAGACTCTTCCCGACGACTCTGAGGAAGGGCGCTATGACCTGTTATAAAAGTCTGGAGCCCGAATCAGTTACGTCATGGAGGGTCTTGAAGGACCTGTTCTCCAAACACTTTACGGCGTCCCGACGCCACCCGAAGATGGAAACAGTCCTCGGGGCGATCATCCAGGGCCCCGACAAACCTCTCCGGAAGTACATCGAGAGATTCACTCGAGAAGCAGTGCAGGTGGCGACGTCAGACGAGATGAAACGCTACTTAATGGAGCAAGGTCTGCGCCACGACTCCAAGTTCTACGAGGCCGTAGGCATACACCGACCAACATCACTCCAAGACTTCCTCGACAGGGCCGCACACTATATCCGATTCGAAGAAACGCAAGCGGCCAACTCCGCTCGAGACACCCGAGACCGGGAGGCCCCCGCGGGCACCGAGACGACGGAGCCTCGAGCCATCGACGGGGGGGAGACCACCGTCGCGAAGACCGCCCCCGCGAGCCCCGCGAACAACGTGAACCGCGTGGCCCTGCCGGCCGATTCACGGAATACACGGCCTTAGTCGCTTCCCGCGAGCGCATACTGGCCGAATGCGCCAAAACAGAATTCGTACAGGGTGGTGTCCGTTTCCCGCGACCAACACCCCCCAAACCGAACGTGGACAAATCGAAATATTGCCGATTTCACAGGAGCCACGGGCACGTGACAGAAGACTGCATCCATCTCAAGGATGCAATCGAAATTTTGCATCCATCTCAAGGATGCAATCGAAATTCTGATCAAAGACGGACATTGGTTTCCTTTATTTACCGTTGTTGTTTGCATTTAGTTAATTCCTTGAGAACCGTTAATGTGCAACTGGTTTCCTCTTGTAGTTCCTTCCAGTTGTGATGCTCTGTTCTCCGGCTATGCTTCCTTGTAATTGGCTGCGACCAGAGATACAATAAAACCAAAAATGCACAAGGCAGAGGTGAGTGTAGAAATGCCCTGATTTTTATACTTGCGATAGCTGTTTCCGTGCGCTGAAGGTTTGTTTCAACATCTATTCAGGATTAAGCTGAATCCTCTGTGCTGAAAATAATATTCTCACGTGCAGGCCTCAGTAGGACAGGCCTTGTTTGGAGTCGGGTGCAGGTGTTCTTCTTTTCCCCTGAGGAATTGTTTCTCTGATTGGTTTTGCACAGGTGTTCAATATGGTCTTCCGGCCCTTTAATTTTCTTGTAGGTTTTTGTGGATATTGTCTTTTCTTTTGGTCTTACTTTCAATGGCTTGCAAACTCACTTCTAGTTTCTTCATAGGTTCATCTTTACTTCTGCACTCACTTTGTGTTTAGTCAAACAGGATTCTTATCAATTGCAAGTATCTCGCCGCCTGCCAAATTCACAAGCCGAAGCTTGCTCTTGGTAAATTCAACATTCGTAAAATTTGTTTAGCCTTAACTATTGTTTATGGTATGTGATGGGATCCGCTACTGTGTTGATTAGTTCCATCCTCGTGTTTTGCAGGTGTACTGATTAAAGTTGCAAGTTACGCTCCAGCTCGGCTTTGAAGGTCCTGAGGAATACGCTTATGCTTGAACTCTTCCTCTTGTTGGAATACTGCTCAATCATCTTGATAATTAGATCTCTTTGTATACATTTTCTTTTTGATAATTAAACAGGCTCGAACCAATGTTGTATTTGCTTATTTGAAGTTTGCAATAGCATGTAATCTCCGACCAGGTTTTCAAGATCCCATATTTCTTGTCATTGCTTCATAGTCCCAATATCCCTTATGCTTTTCCGTTGGGAGATATGTATTCTTCCGTTTCCATGGAGACGTTTACTTTAAGTTACCAACATAGTCATCCCTTCTTGCGAATCACTTGCCATAAAACCACATTGTGCTTTGGGAGGAGAATAAAATAAGTAGCCCGGCATGGTATTCGTAGAGTTCCACGAAATTATTTCCGATTTGTAGTCATAGGGACATGTAGCTGACTAGAAACAGATGTCTTAATGTAGAATTCATCTCCAAAAGCAACTGCATCAATCCTCGTAACTTTGATATCGTGTATGTATTCTCAGTAACGGTGATAAATCTTGGATATAATCACCTTCAGAAGGGCCACTCAACTTCTTGTAATAACTTGAATGTTCTTAATATTTCAAATCCCACTTAAATTCTAAGTAAATCTCTTAGCCTTATATTCTCCCAAAGGAAACTGACTTCTCGAACTTGATGTTGAAACACGACATGGACACTTTTGTAAAGTTTTCTTGAATTAGGTTCGGACTCTTGAACCTCACCTGAGCTAGTCACGTCCTTGCAGTATCTGGCTGTAAGAAAAAAAAAACTACGTTTGGTGCTACTGCACTTGCACGAGTTGGTTAGCTATACGACATAAAATATTAAATTAAAACCAAATAACAACAGAAAAATGCGCGAAAAGAGAGGTGGGATCTCGCGGTCAAAAATTAGGGTGTGACAGTTAGGCGAAGTTCACAGCGAAAGACTCGCTAGGCCAAGTGGTAGCGAAGCTCTAGCGAACACTCTCAGACTTGAGGCAGAGACGAAAGGACCATAAACTCGCTAGGCGAAACTCGCAGCGAAGGCTTCGCTAGGCGAAGAATTGATCGCCTAGCGAATATTTGGAAATATCTCAGGGGCGGTTTAACTGTTCAAAGGCACCTCATGTGCCTAATTTGTTGTTCGCTAGGCGAACATGACAGATCCTGAATGTAATATTTAAGTATTTTTTATTGCTTTTTAGATAATAATCTATTTTGTAACATTTCTTACATCAGAATTTATCTCTCTTCATCTATTTTAGAGAGAGAAACACAAAACCCTAAGAGGGAGGAGGTAAGATCTTTGATCTCTTGTTGGGGTTTCGATATAATATTTTGATACCTTATGTATTTCATCTAATATATGTTTGTGAACTAGTTTGGATTCTCTATTGATTGATTATCTTTGATTGCTTATTTGTGGGTCTTGACAAAACCTTTTCACATCTTTGATCTCATATTTTCTTCTATCAATGAACAAACTTTTAACATGGTTTTGTAATTGATATTTATTGTATCCTCTTTGGTATTATGTTGATTAAGTAGCACGGGTAGCATGAGTAGGATCAATACGATATTGTGCGGGTGCGTGATAATAGTGATGAAGAACAATGTTCACAACCATTTGGAGGATTAGGTGAATACATGTAAAAAAGGTTAAGCGTGTGTACGTATTTTGATCATTGTGTTTTATATGAAACAATCGTTTATCCGATATGGGTGTCGTCTTTGTTTACCTGTTTATCTTTGATTTGAACTGTGATAGAGATATACTCTTCAAATATGGATCTAGGATGATTACCTGTTAGGTCCTGGATGCTAGAGATAGATTTAGGCTTAACATTTGCATTAGTATTAGTTCGTAATGCTCTGTGTTGTGTTTTTGTTGGATGAGAGATCACCAATGAGACAACACGGTTGTTCTCTCGACGATGCATTAGAGATAAACTCTGTCGTGGGTGATACGTAAGGGTATTAGACAAATGATTGCGTTGTGTTTAATTTGGTCAGAAGAATGCATGTGTTATCAATTGATAAGATCCAATCCCAACAAGGCTCCATTTATATCTCAGTTTTAATTTATATTTTCTGTTTTTATTTATAGTTCCTTGAACCTTTTAAACCAAAACTTTTGAACAATAGGCTTAGAAATATGGAGAACGTTGAACGGCGTTCGTATCGCACCGATCCCTGTGGAGACGACAAAACTGGGTACTTAATATTTTTTGCTTGCTGCTTTACCGCACCAACAAAATGGCGCTGTTGTCGGAGATTGGTGTTGAGATATTGAAGTGCATTACAACGGTTCTTTGTTTTTAAGCTTTGTATATTTTGTATATATTTGTTTCTTTTTATGTTTTTTCTAGTGTGCTCAGGAATGACGAAAAATCCTTATAGAGTGGTTGCTATCGGTACAAAAGCATTCAATGAAGTTTTGACCGAGTTTGGATGGCGATGATAGTATGAAACAAGTGAATGTTGTCAAGATACATGGTTTCCTCTTTTTAGAATTTTATAATGCTTAAGAACTTAAGTCTTTGTGCAAATGAAATTTTTTCTTTTAGCAACTTGTTTGAATGATTGTTTCACTTAGGACCAAAAAACCACAATTTGTGAGAAAGCTTCCATTGTTTACTAAATGTTGGATTTCTGATAAACTTTGTTGATTTGTGTGATTCATGCTTTATCTTGTTATCATTGTGAATTTGTGGAAGCATTAGATATGATCAAGGCACTTGTTTATATTGAGCACAACTATGTCCAAATGCAACTTACCCGTGAGTAGAGTGAATTCGTTAACCCCTTTGAGCCTTAAAATGTGAATCTCATTCTGAATTTTGTGAGATTCCAAAAAATTTCTTAAACCCTTGAATTTATTTTAATTGTCCTCTTTGCCATAAAAAGCTAAGAGCGTTCACTTGAGGGTTGAGTAAAAGTTAAGTTGGGGAGAATGAAAAAGAAAGATGATAGGTTGCTACAACTTTTGAAAAATTTAAGCAAGCATTGAAAAAATTGTTAGGTGAATATGAATATAAATAAAAAAGAGAAAAATAATTCTTGCTTGAAAAAGAAAAATAGTGAAAGAATAAGTTGTGAAATAAGAGTTGGGAAGGTTTGCAATCGAAAAACAAATGGAATGAAGTTGAGGTGTGTAAATAACGTGTACGGTGAATGTTTCTTTTGCATCGGCAATTTCATTTCAATGGCCTTATAAATGACCCTTGTTTGTAAACCCGACCAAGCTACAACCTTAAAGACCTTAGTGATCTTCTTACTTCCATATTTTCAATTTTGATTGTTAGATGTTGTATGAATTAAATTGATATTGGCATTGCTTGTTAGGTGAGTGAAATTGTCCCCGCGGTTGTAAACGCGTAATTTCTTCAATCCTTATTCGAAGAGAAGAGATAGAGTGATTCATTCACGAAGAACATAGTTGTTGATTGATACATGGTTTTATATTTGTTTTAAGAATTTAGTTCTTTTACATTATTTGATTCTCAACATTTGAAACCATTGCTTGTTTGTATTCTTTGTGTGTGAGCCATTTAATCCATTCTTGGGTGAATCTTAATCTTGAGCAAATCCTCTTGTTGCAAAATGAGAGGCATACTTTGCTTGAGGACAAGCAAAAATCTTGTTGGGGAGAGTTGTTAGATGCCAAATTTCGCTTATTTGATCTACCAAATGTTGACATCTTTCACTCATTTTTGTCAAGAAAGTGTTGAAAACCACTCTTGCTTTGGTTGGTTTGCAACATTATGAGAAAACCTCTTGGTACCTTTGATTTGTGTGTTATTGTGCAGGAATTAGGCACAAAACAAGTGAAAAGTAAGACACAAGAAATGGGCAAGGAAACCAAGACAACATGCAATCAACAGCAAGTTCGCTAGGCGAACTTGCTAGCGAAGCTCCCTCCATAACATCATGAAGTTCGCTAGGCGAACTATGAAGCGAAGGACCCGCTAGGAGAAGTGGTAGCGAAGCTCTAGTGAACACTCCCAGACTTGGATATAGGCGAAAAGGACCATAAACTCGCTAGGCGAAGTTCACAGTGAAGGACTCGATAGGCGAAGTGGTAGCAAAGCTCTAGCGAACACTCCCAGACTTGAGGCAGAGGCGAAAGGACCATAAACTCGCTAGGTGAAGCTCGCAGCGAAGGCTTCGCTAGGAGAAGAATTTCTCGCCTAGCGAATATTTGGAAATATCTCAGGGGCAGTTTAACTGTTCAGAGGCACCTCAAGTGCCTAATTTGTTGTTCGCTAGGCGAACATGACAGATCCTGAATGTACTATTTAAGTATTTTTATTGCTTTTTAGGTAATAATTTATTTTTTAACATTTCTTACATCAGAACTTATCTCTCTTCATCTATTTTAAAGAGAGAAACACAAAACCCTAAGAGGGAGGAGGTAAGATCTTTGATCTCTTGTTGGGGTTTCGATGTAATTTTTTGATACCTTATGTATTTCATCTAATATATGTTTGTGAACTAGTTTGGATTCTGTATTGATTGATTATCTTTGATTGCTTACTTGTGGGTCTTGACAAAATCTTTTCACATCTTTGATATCAGATTTTCTTCTATCAATGAACAAACTTTTGACATGGTTTTGTAGTTGACATTCATTGTATCCTCTTTGGTATTATGTTTATTAAGTAGTATGGGGAGCATGAGTAGGATCAATACGATATTGTGCGGGTGCGTGATAATAGTGATGAAGAACAATGTTCACAACCATTTGGCGGATTAGGTGAATACATGTAAAAAGGGTTAAGCGTGTGTACGTATTTTGATCATTGTGTTTTATATGAAACAATCGTTTATCCGATATGGGTGTCATCTTTGTTTACCTGTTTACCTTTGATTTGAACCATGATAGAGATATACTCCTCAGATCTGGATCTAGGATGATTACCTGTTAGGTCCTAAATGCTAGAGATAGATTTAGGCTTAGCATTTGCGTTAGTATCAGTTTGTAATGCTCTGTGTTGTGTTTTTGTTGGATGAGAGATCACCAATGAAACAACACGGTTGTTCTCTCGACGTTGCATTAGAGATAAACTCTGTCGTGGGTGATATGTAAGGGTATTAGACGAATGATTGCGTTGTGTTTAATTTGGTCAGAAGAATGCATGTGTTATCAATTGATAAGATCCAATCCCAACAAGGCTCCGTTTATATTTCAGTTTTAATTTATATTTTCAGTTTTTATTTATGGTTCCTTGAACCTTTTAAACCAAAACTTTTGAACAATAGGCTTAGAAATATGGAGAACGTTGAACGGCGTTCGTATCGCACTGATCCCTGTGGAGACGACAAAACTGGGTACTTAATATTTTTTGCTTGCTACTTTACCGCACCAACACTATCTTCACCCAAGATATCACCATAAATTAAGACTTTATTTAGAGACCCATTAATGTACCTTAGAATCCACTTCAATGCTTGCCAGTGAGCCTTTCCAGGATTCGCCATGTACCTGCTTATAAGACTTATTATATATGCTATGTCGGGTCTAATACAAACCATAACATACATCCAAGAACCCACTATAGTAGCATATGGAATGCTATTAATATAAGCTCTTTCGACATCAGTACTGAGATATTGATCTATACTCAACTTGAATTGAGGGTTTGTCGGAGTCACAATTGGCTTTGAATTTGACATACAAAACTTTTCGAGAATCTTCCGTAGGTATGCCTCTTGTGATAAGCATAATCTCGACTACTTTCTATCTCTTCGGATGTCAATCCCAAGAATCCTGGATGCAACTCCTAGATCCTTCATGTCGAACTCCTTATTGAGTTCAACCTTCACCCTTATTACATCTTTGACATTATTGTTTGCTATTAGAATATCATCCACATAAAGTAATAAAATAACAAATGAATTACCAAGTCAAAATTTGAAGTAAACACAGTGGTCGAACTGACTTTTAATGAAACTTATGCGTGCCATGAACTTGTCGAATCTCTTATTCCACTGTTGGGGAGATTATTTCAGTCTATATAAAGATCTCTTCAACTTGCACACATAATCTTCCTTCCCTCTTTTGACATACCCTTCAGGTTGCCTCATCAGGATTGTTTCATCTAGATCACCATGCAAGAACGCAGTCTTCACATACATTTGTTCTAGTTCAAGGTTGAACTGTGCTACCGTGGCAAGAAATATTTGAATGAACTTGCGCTTTACAACAGGAGAGAACATATCATTGAAGTTGACACCTTATCTTCGACTCCACTCCTTCAATTCCTCCCTTAACTTTGAAAATCCACTTACAGCTGACTAACCTGGCTCCAGTAGGTTTCTTGATCAGTTCCCAAGTGTTGTTATCTTGAAGAGATTTCATCTCATCATCTATGGCCTTCATCCGTTCAGTCTTATTTCGACTCCTCATAAATTCCTTATAACCTCTAGGTTCTTCATCTAGAACCTCACTTGCAGAGATTAAGGCATAAGCTATAAGATTTGCATACCCAAGTATTTGAGGTAGCTTGACGACTCTCCTTGACCTATCTCTTGACAATAGGTAGTCATCAACAGTTTCCTCAACTTCCTCAGTATCTTCTGCTTCTTCTTCAACTTCATCTGGGATACGCAATTCAAAATCAACATGCTCCACCTCAGCAGGAATCTCTCCCTGTTCCAGCTCTTCGTTAGCATCATCAATTTTCTTGAAGGCCATCTCAGCTTCATTGAAAACTACATCTCGACTGGTGATACACCTCCTGTGACTTGGCTCTAGGCACCATAGCCTATAAGCTTTGACTCCTTCAGGATATCCCATGAACATGCATTTCAGAGCTCTAGGTTCGACTTTGTCTTGCCTAACATGAGCATAGGCCATGCAACCAAATACTCTTAAGTTGTCTAGATCTGATGGATGTCCCGACCAAACTTCTTCAGGTGTCTTCATATCTAATGTAGTCGAAGAACATCTGTTTATCAAATATTTTATTGTCAAAACAACCTCAGCTCAAAACACCTTCTTTAACCCGACACTAGTTAACATGCATCTAACTCTTTCGAAAATAGTTTGATTAAACCTTTATGTCAAACCATTTTGTTGTGGAGTATCTGCAGTAGTTTTGTGCCTTGCAATACCTGAGGCAGCACAATAGTTGTCGAACGCCTCATTGCAAAATTCAAGGCCATTGTCGTTTCTCAACCTCTTGACCTTTCTATTAGTCTGATTTTCGACCAGAGTCTTCCAACCTTTGAAATTCTCAAAAGTTTCATCCTTAGTCTTCTAGATGAATACCCATAACTTTCTGGAATAATCATTGACTATGGATAGAAAATACCTTGCTCTTGAATGTGATGGACATATTGCAGGCCCTCAAAGATCAGTATGGATGTAATCAAGGGATCCATTTGTTCTTTGTTTGCCTTTATTGAACTTCACTCTGCAAGTTTTTCCAAGTACATAGGATTCACAAAATTTTAGCTTTTCAACTTTGTCTCCTCCAAGCATATTTTGTTTCCCCAATTCGACCAGTCCCCTTTCACTGACATGGCCCAATCTCATGTGCCAAATTTTTGTCTTCGACAATGATTTCTTGGATGCAATATTTATCGAACCACTTACAAATTCAGCCTCAAGGGTATACAAGCCTTGTTTCTTCACGCCTCTCAAGACTTCCTTCGACCCCCTCATGACTCTTAGATAATTTTCTCTCCTTAAAAAGCACATCCCTTCTTGCCGAATTCACCAAGAGAAATCAAATTTCTCTTTAAATCAGGTACATACCGGACTTCAGTCAATAGTCTTATTGAGTCATCATGGAGCTTGAATCTCACAAATCCAATACCTATAATTTTGCAAGCTTTGTTGTTTCCGAGCAGAAGTGATCCACCATCTTTATCACACAATTCCTTAAACACGTCTTTGTTTGGATTCATGTGCCAAGTGCAACCTGAATCTATAATCCACTGCTTGAAACCATAGGATATCAGATGAGTCAAAGTTATCTTGAACAATGGATGTGTTTCCATTATCCTTACCTCCATGATCTTTCAGGCGCTCAGGACACACCTTTTTTGTCTGACCTTCCTTCTTACAGTGATAGTATCAAATACCAGATGACTCGCTACTATAAGACTTCTGCTGACTTTTACCTTTCTTCTTGTCGAACTTACCATCATTTCGCAAGAATTTTCCCCTAACGGCCAAACCTTAACCAACCATCGAAGGTTAATGCTCCTTTTGTTCGTTCAAGTCCTTAGAATACAAGGCTAAGTGAACTTCTTCAAAGCTCAGGGACCCCTTCCATACAAGAGAGTTTCTTTGAAGTGAGCATGTATTTTGGGCAAAGCGCACAACAACAACAGTGCATGATCTTCATCATCGATCTTTACATCAATATTTTCAAAATCAATAATCAGCTTGTTGAACATATCCAACTGCTCAGCCAACATTTTGTCTTCACTCATCTTGAATGAATACAAAACTTGCTTCAGGTAGAGTCGATTCACTAGAGATTTTGTCATGTACAAACTTTCAAGTTTCAACCATAACCCCGATGTCGTAGTCTCCTTTGATACCTATCGGAAAACCTTATCACCAAGGCTCAACAATATTGTGTTGTGGGCTTTCTCTATCATGGTCGTATTTTCAGTTCCATTAACGCAACGTTCATGGCTGCCTCTCCCTTCAACACTTTCAAACAACCCTGTTGAACCAGTAGGGCTTTCATCTTCAAGCGCCACATACCGAAATTGTTCACTTCGGTGAACTTTCAATCTCATACTTTGTTGAAGGCATCTTCCTCCACGCTCACCGCACCAATTTGTTGTAAAAAATGATGTCTTGAAAAAAAGTATAAACGGTTTCTTTATGATCAAGAAACACACAATGGTTAGGGTTAACGGAAAAACAAAAGGAACAAGGATTGGTTATAACTGGTATTCTTTACTTTCTCTTTAAATCAGATTATAAGTACTAAAGAATAACAAATAACTCTCTCACCGTAATTAGACTTTGTCACACTTAAGATGAGAGACCAGTATATTATTTATAATAAAATCTAACATACTAAACTAATTGACTTTTTAACAATTAACTATTACAAGCTAACTTAAACAATTAGATATAACAAACAGGCTCAATTCAACAACTACATACTAGAACATATTTCGACTACAGCATATAGATTTTCGACAATAACATGTGAGCAGACTTCAATGACATGCTAAACTTCTATCAACAAACTAGAGTTCGATTCAATATCCTATAAAAACAATATCCACGTATAAATGACTCTGTACAAATAAAAATTATAATTGCAAACAATCTCATATGCTATGTTGGAGTACTTTTGTTAGATTGAACCGAATAGATGAATAGTTTATTTGTTTAAATGGAAAGTATGTTACTATTTATTACCCTATACTTTAACTCAGCACTAGAAGAATAAAGTCAACCTTATATATTATTTATCTTTCTATATTTTATTTAAGTAGTTTATTTAGGTTTATCCATATGCATGAACATGCAATTACACTCGTGCATCAAAACAGATGCTCAAATCCTTGGGATGGGTCCTCTTGCACGATGGATCCAGTCTGTACTTGAGTTAACAATTTCTGGAAGGTACAACCATATTTAATGCTACCACAAGGTATGCTTTCTCTAGCCTATCTATACTTTATTTGTACTCTACTTATGTAAGTGCACATAATGATATAATAATATAAACTCACGTAAAACACTCCAATTCTGACCTCACAATCACCTTCATATTAATGCAATAGGATAGCATATTCGGTACTACATATAATAGCTAACTAACATGTTTGTGCATAGTACCTGAAAAGTACATGCATCATAACAAGAGTAGTGAACATAACAGCCTAAAATTTCGAAATAATAGTATTCAGTTTATGGGCACAATTGATCCGTCTTAATCTCCAATGCTAGATGGGAAACGTTGCACCGACTCCCACGACACACGACAAGGAAATAAGGTGGAAACTTGACGTTGACGGAGATTAATTAATGATCCCTAAAATTCTTTCTCAATCCAAACTTTAGATTTATCTTTTTAGTAAAACTCATATCTAAGGATGAAAATAAGCATACTTCATGCATGAATACTAGTCACTCCTTTTTTTTCTCTTCTGATCAAGAAGTTTAGTGATCATAACTATCAATTGAGTTACATTAATATAACATTTAATAGGTCTTAATATGCAAATATATATGCATATTCATTATCCACCTATAACATTTTTTCTCTCAAAATTTTATATATATATATATATATATATATATATATATATATATATATATATATATATATATATATATATATATATATATATATATATATATATATATATATAATTTAGTAAAACTTTCTCATATCTAAATACTATAAATAAATATTACATATAAAAATATTAATATATTAGCTTTCATTTTGTTTGAATATCTCTTTTAAGTTCTTTATCTTAATTTTAAAGTTTGTTTTTGTCTCTTTACTTAAAAAAAATTATATTGATCTTTAACTTTTCAACAACGTATTATATTAGTTATTTTTGTCTTATTATTGACGAATTTAGTGATCGGTTTTTGAGTTTTTCGTAGGTAATTAGATAAAAAGAATTAAAATAATACATTTTGAAAAATTAAGAAATTAGTATAAACCATTTTAAATAAAGGGACAAAATGAACTTCGAGTTTAAGATTCAAGACTTAAAAGAATATTAAGCCTAATTTTTTTATAAACAAAATTGATCAATTGAGAGGTACTCTAACCCGTATACAAAAAATTCAACTCATCCTAAGGAAATTTAATGGACTTTTACACTAATCATAAAAAAAATGTTATACCATTTAGACGTTATTACTATTACATATCAAACCCAAGATACTATCTTGATATTGGTTACAGTTTCATCCACTACACATAATTCATCTTTGAATATAATGTTATTTCTTTTGAGCCAATCACACCAATAAATTGCAAGCCAAATCAAACTCTCTTTATGTTTGACAACTTTTCCCTTCAACCTCTTTGAGAATTGGTTAAAGTGCTCATTATTCAAGTACTACAACAATGTCAGTCTAATCCATCGCCTTACTCCAAGTTTTGGTAGAAAAGGGATACTGAAAAAACAAGTGGTGTAAACTTTCTTCTTCCCTAAAACATAATACACAAGCCTTGTTAGGCATACTGTGAATGATTCCTCTCTTTTATAACTGATCTTGTGTGTCAAGTAATAATCTCCAGCCAAAGATCATTATCTTTGATGGAACTGTTAGCTCACAAATTCGATGCACACATTAAATTAAAGTGTTTGGATGAAATATCAAATTCTTGAAGTAATATGGAAAAACCTTTGAATGGGTCTTGGCCATGAATAAAAACGAAAGCATTCACATAGGGAGGGAAGACTTTTGGGACTTAGAAAATATTTCAAAAATTAAATAGGCCACCTTCCACCGAGATTGCTGACCAAACACTAGTAGAATTTGAAATTCAAAAAAGGGAGGGAGTATTTATGCTTTCTCATTGTTGAAAGAGACAAGTGGCGCACGTCCAAGAAGCAATTACATGCAACTCGACACTTGGCAGAGGCTGATCATTTTAGGAGGTTAACAACAGTTAATTATATTATTATAAATAGGAGTTCTAGCCATAGAATTCAGGGTGTTATAATTTACTATTGTACAAGTCACTCCAAAATTTACTCAACGTATCTGAGTGTAGAGAAAAGAGTTCTGGGAGAATGTATGTAATGTAAAAATACCATTTTACGTTTTAATGAAACTTACTTTTGCTTTATCTTAAAAGAGTTTATCTTTCACTTCCTCGGAATTTATGTTTTTTGGCATTATGCTTTATTTCGTTTAAATGTTTTGAAAGCCCTTTACTTTGTTTCTTTCAATTTCATGTCCTTTCTTTTCTATCGAACCTTACACTTACATTAACCTTTTCCTTATAAACACCATCGAAGTGTTTAGTTCTTTAGTATTTGCTTCAAAGTAAAATTTAGCACATGTCCTAGGATCAATCTGATCGATCCTGTGAGTCATCAAAGTTAGATTTGGAAGATCAGCGGTTGTTTTCCAATTTTCACGGGAAACAAGTTGGCACGCCCAGTGGGACAGTGCTGAAACTTGTGAAGTTTGCGAAACTACAGTTGTTATTATTATCTTTGATAAAACTTTGTTGCATGTTATTAAGAAGTGGTAAGATAGCCGCTACAAACGAAGAAAGACCAAGAAAAACTACACTAGGGAAATGGAGACAGATGTTAATCAGCCAAATAACCCAAATCTTCGAGGGGATGACTCTAATCCCCAGCCTAGTAACACCAATCCTCGTGATGTGTCTAGGAATGATATAGTTCCACCCTCAGTCCCTTCGACAGGAGAGCAGATATCGCCTCCTGTTAGGCTTGAACCATTGCCATTAGTGTTGGGTTCAGGGTCGACAAGTATAAGGGCCTACACCCAACTTGTTTTAGAGTATGTTGGGCCTCAAGCGTCAAATCCTCAAACTCCGCCAGAAGGGACTTCGACGTCTAGACATTTTTTCCCCAGGGTTTTCACAAGCATTACCAAGAAACCCACCATATGGAATGCCAACGACAGTAATGCAAGGCCTCAAAACTACTCCCCCAATATTCTCAGAGAATGTGATGGCTTCGCCATTACAACGATCGGGATCTGGGATAAATGTGGGTCGAAACAATCAAAGTATAGGTGTGGAGTATTCCACTCATGGCCCTAATCTGACCAATACTTCGATAGCTTGTTTGAGGCAGCAAATGGATGAGAGCAACCTACAAATGGTGTAAACCTTATCCCAAACAATGGGGGAAATCTTCCAACCCTTGCTCCAGAATACTACTCAGACTAACCAACAATTAGCAGTGTAATTAGCACGGCTGGCAGAATTTATGGGTGTGCCAGCCACTGTCAGAACTACAACTATTATGGAAAACATTCCACGACAGGACTTAGGGAATGTACCTAAGGCCAATCTATAAAATCAATGGAGGGTCGAACTCCCTAGACTCAAGCCTCTTAGGGTCGAACGACAAAGGGTCAAAGCACCAATTCCGGTAGAAAGAGACCTAGAAGTGATTATGGTGAACTGAAACCAAGATGCAGACAATGTCATACAACAGGTTCGACGTAACGACATGGTCGTCAATAATAATTTAGCAACCATGGTCGAAAGAATAATGGCTCGAAATGGGGTAAACTCCAGTTTCACTAGACCAAATTATACGTCACTAATAGTAGATTATATTCTCTAGTCAGAATTACCTCCTAGGACGAAGGTTCCAAAGTTTACCAAGTTTTTAGGAGATACGACAGAATCTATTGTCGAACACGTTGCCTAGTATATGATCGAAGCCGGGGAGATTATAAATGATGAAAGCCTTAGGATAAAGTACTTTCCATGCTCTCTCACCAAAAACACATTCACTTGGTTTACAACCCTACCCCTTAACTCAGTTTGCAATTAGACCTAGTTGGAACGTTTATTTCATGAACAGTTCTATATGGGGAAAACTAAGATTAGTTTGAAGGAATTTGCTAATATAAAACGAAATTTTTCTGAGCCAATAGAAGATTATCTAAATAGGTTCCGACTACTCAAGGCTAGGTGTTTTACTCAAGTACTTAAACACGAGTTAGTCGAAATGGCCGCTGGTGGCCTCGATTACTCTGTTAGGAAGAAACTAGATATCCAATATCTGAGAGATATGGCTCAACTAGCTGATAGGGTTTGACAGCTAAAGCGTCTTAAAGACGGAAAGGCCAAATTTAATAAGAGTAAGAAGGTAGCCTATATCGAATATAATGAAAATATCGAAGGTGTTCATGACGAATCATTATATTTTGACGAGAACGAAATAGATGTTGTGGAATTAAAGCAGGGTCCTCCATACACTTGTAAAGTATTAGCTCCCCCAAATGGAAATTTTTTTGTCAAATCTGAAAAGAATGACAAGTTTCCAAAGAAAACATATACTTTCATATCACTAAATGTGACGAAATTTTTGATTTGTTAGTTAAAGATGGGCAAATGATAGTGTCTGCTGACGCTAAAATGCCACCTTTAGAACAGAGGAAAAAGAGAGGGTTTTGTAAATACCATAATTTTTTGGGTCATAAAACGTCTCAATGTTTTCTTTTCGGGGATTTGGTTCAGAATTCTATCCAAGAGGGAAGATTGAAGTTTTGAGAGAAAAACAATAGTCAGATGAAAATTAACGCTGATCCACTACAAGCGGCGGATGCCCACTATGCTGAGCCAACAGAAGCGCATATGGTCGAAGTTGCTGATGTCTTCGACTTTTCAATCAATATGGCAGAAATCATTGAGGATTTTGCCAATGAAACCGTGCTGGCCAAGGTCACTATAGGCCTTGAGAGTAACACCACAAAAAAACTCATGAGTGAGGTTACTGAAGGCCTCGACAAAATTTTTGGTGACTCGAGTGATGGGGGCATAGAAGGTTCCAACCTGATGTTGGTAACCAAAGAAGCTGCAAATGAATTTACTAGGATGTATAGGGTGGCTGAAGGCCTTAAGTTGGACCTCCGCAGGCTGAACCAAAGCAATGACGTCGACATGGACGTGAACATGGTCGAAATAACACAACACGAGATCATGGAAGGCGACGAGTTAAGTTGCCAAGGGGAGCGTAGTAAAATGGCATACCCAAGGCATGAGGAGACCATTGTTGAATTCTTCCATCGCTGCCAAAAGAAAGGGTCTGGTGTCATGATGTGCCCCAGATGTAGTGCAATCTTCGATCAAAAGGCTGCCCAGAAGCTCGAGGGGGTGCGAAAGACAAAACATAATTGAGAAAAGACCAACTATGGTCCTCGGAGCAATAATCCAAGGAAATCTAAGCCTAATGCTAGAGCACCAGGAGCAAGGCCTGCTACCTTTAAGCCATTTGCCGAAATTATGAACGGCAAGTGGGTCAGATCTAATGAGGACAGACAAAAGGGACGGGAAAAATGGAAGAACTTTGAAGTCAATTGGGGTTTGTCAATCACCTATCATAAGGAGTTCCAATCCTCCAAGACTGCACATGTCTTTGAGAATTACAAAGGGAAAAACTTGATATCGCGATCTTAGTGGAAGAGGGAGCAGAGAAAGAGGAAAGCCTCATCGAAGAACCAGGGCGAATCTAGCACGAATTCCCCTACTAAAAACAAATGGAATCAACTCAAGACTACTGAGAAAATGCCTGTGGGGCAAAAATTGTTCCCGTATCAAGAGGTTGAACATAAAGGGACGGTCGAGGATGATGAAGAGATGACAGATAACTTCGATTCTGACTCAGACGCCTCTTTGGATATCCTGGTCAACATGATATCTATAATTCCCAGGGATTTTGACAGAATCACAGAGGTCGAGAACATGGATGCCTATACTAAGGCAGAAATGGAGGCATACAAACCTGTGTGCTACTATGTCATGAACAACGGTTGCGTAGAAGAACAGAATGCCTTCTTCAAGCGACCTACAGAGGCAATGAAAAATCACTTGAAGCCTCTTTACAATACCGAAAAGGTGGAAAATGTGCCACTAAATAAGATTCTGGTGGACTGTGGCGCAACGGTAAACCTGATGCCACACTTTTTACTAAATAAAATTGGCAAATATGACACCGACATAAAGCCACATAATATGGTCCGGTCAAACTACGAAGGAAAGGTTGGCTCTACGATGGGGGTAATACAGGTGGACCTGATAGTTGGAATGATTACAAGACCTACTGTCTTCATGGTGGTGGAAACTAAGACTTAATTATAATCTGCTTTTGGGATGAGAATGGATACATGGCATTGGTGCAGTGCCATCTTCGATGCATCAACGAATTGTTTTTTGGAGGCTAGACGGCATAATGGAGAACATCAAAGCTGACCAGGGGTACTTCAAAGCACCTATAAATCATGTCGACCGAAGACAATTCGACAAACATTTGGCTAACATTTCCCCTTGCGCCCCAGCAGATTTTGAATTTATCCCGGACGATGAGACATTCTGCTCATTATACTTACACTCTGTCGACGGTTTCCGGTGGGATAAGGAAGTGCCACGAGAGAGGCTTCCATACCTTGGCAATCCTGTAGTAGACCCCACAGGATAGGGAAGCGAATTCAGTGATAATGACTGAGTTTGAAACATTGAAAAGAATTTCAGCCTACGTGGCTGAAACCAACCTTTAGGAGGCTTTGGAAGCTGCTAGTGAACAGATGGATGATAAGGCCAAGTTTTATTTTCACCAAGAAGGTCCTGGTAAGGACTTCGACCCAGAACCACCTGACAAGGTTCAGGATGTGGAACAAAGCCATAGGCTTGATGCCATCTATGATGAAGAGCCTTTGGGATTTGAAAAAGATCCACTGGCAAGCGATATTAAGATGTTAGCGCAGTACCCATTGGAAGAAGTCGACCTAGGAGAAGGGGTGATCAAAAGGCCAACATAGGTGAGTCCCAATCTCGACCCACAATTTAAGGTTGAAGTCATTCAGCTACTGCGAGAATATAAAGATTGTTTCGCCTGGGACTATGATGAGATGCCTGGTTTAAAGAGATAATTGGTCAAACACAAACTGCCAATCAAACCTGGGAAGAAGCCACTCAAACAAAATCCAAGGCGGTTCGCCCCGGGAATTCTCTCAAAAATAAAAGAGGAATTCGAAAGACTACTTCGATGCAAGTTCATCCACACTGCCAGGTATGTCGAATGGTTGGCTAACATTGTCCCTATTATTAAAAAGAATGGGTCTCTAAGAGTTTGCATAGACTTTAGAGATCTAAATTCAACAACTCCTAAGGATGAATATTCTATGCCTATGGCAGAAATGCTAGTCGATTCTGCCGCAGGACATGAGTATCTCAGCATGTTGGATGGATACTCTAGTTATAATCAGATTTTCATTGTTGAAGATGATGTCCCCAAAACAGCTTTTCGATGTCCTGGAGCCTTAGGAACCTACGAATTGGTAGTGATGCCTTTTGTCCTAAAAAATTCTGGGGCAACATATCAGCGAGCAATGAACTCAATTTTCCATGATTATATAGAGACTTTCATGCAAATATACATTGATGACATTATGGTTAAGTCTTTTTCAGGGGGAAAATAGTTGGACCATCTTCGACAATCCTTTGAGAGGATGAGGAGATATGGTCTTAAGATGAATCCTCTTAAGTGTACGTTTTGTGTGCAGGCGGGGAATTTCTTAGGCTTTGCGGTCCACAAGAAGGGGATCAAGATTAACTAGAATAAAACTAAATCCATCATGGAAGCGAAAGCTCCGTCAACAAAAAAGGAGTTGCAGTCACTTCTGGACAAGATAAACTCCTTGAGAAGGTTCATATCAAACCTAAGCGGAAAAACGCAGGCCTTTTCACCGTTGCTTCGATTCAATAAGGAGGGGTTCAAATGGGGGCGAGATCAACAAGAAGCCTTCGACAAGATCAAAGACTACCTGAGCCATCCTCCAATTCTTTCACCACCTTGTAGGAGAAGGAGTATGAGGCTATACATAGCAGCATCAGACAAAACTTTAGGGAGCATGTTGGCTCAAGAGGATGGGAATGGCGTCGAAAGAATCATCTACTACCTCAGTAGAGTTTTGAATGATGCAGAAACTAGGTATAGCATGATAGAAAAGTTATGCCTATGCTTGTATTTCTTTTGTACAAAACTGAAGCAATATATAAAACCAGTTGATGTTTATGTTTCGTCTCACTTTGATGTTATCAAACATATGTTGTCTAAACTTATCTTGCATAGTCGAATAGGTAAGTGGGCACTAGCATTAACTGAATATTCTTTAACATATAAGCCTTTGAAGGTAGTTAAATGAAAAGTGGTAGCAGGCTTCATTGTCGACCACTCCATAAATGAAAGCACTTTAAATTACGTTGAACTAGAACCTTGAAAGCTATACCTCAATGGCTCCAGCCATAAAGAGGGGACAGGCATTGGCGTGCTAATTATTTCGCCTGAAAAAATTCCAACAAAATTTAAGTATAAAGTTGAAGGGATTTGCTCCAACAACGAGGCTAAATACGAGGCCTTGATAGCAGGAGTTGAAATTTTGTTAGAATTGGGGGGAACCCGAGTCAAAATAATGGGAGACTCAGAGTTGTTTATAAAGCAAATTACGAAGGAGTACAAGTGTGTTAAGGAAAATCTTATCATGTATTTTGTAATAGCCAACAGACTACTGAAAAAATTTGAAGTGGCAACCATTCGACATATACCACAACTAAAGAATCAAGTAGCAAACGACTTAGCACAGATTGCCTCTGGGTATAAGGTTTCGAAGGAAAGCTTACAAGAAGCAATCAAAGCTAGGGGTAAAGTCGTGTCTGTTGGATTACGCCCATCAGATCTAGAAGTAACGAAGTTTGGATATGCTGATGAGGAGAACTTTGAGATTTTTGCAGTGGATAGTTTGACAGAAAAATACTGGAGGAAGCCTTTGGTCGAGTACTTACGTAATCCATCAGCGTCTATAGAGTGAAAGGTTAAGTATCAAGCTCTAAGTTACATTCTTCTAGGAAACGAGTTATTTAAAAAGACCCTTGAGGGGGTCTTACTTAAATGTCTTAGTGAATCTGAGGCATATCTGGCCCTTTCGACGGTCCATAGTGGGGAATGCGGGGCACGCCAGGTAGGCCATAAGATGAAATGGCTATTGTTTCGTTAAGTCGTGTATTGGCCTACCATGTTAAAAGATTGCATTGAATTCACCAAGGGCTGCTAGGAATTTCAGGTCCATGTTGGCATACATCATGTCCCAGCAAGCGAGTTACACTCTATAGTTAAACCATGGCCTTTTAGAGGTTGGGCTTTGGACTTGATTGGAGAGATTCGACCAGCATCCTCCAAAAATCAGAAATACATCCTGGTAGGAATTGACTACTTTACGAAGTGGATCGAAGTGGTACCTTTACCAAATGTGGATCAATAGGATGTCATCAAGTTCATTCAAAAGTACATCATTTACAGGTTTGGAATACCAAAAAAAATTACAACAGATTAAGGGTCAGTGTTTACTATTCGAAAGATGCAGGAGTTTTCTAAGGAGATGGGATTCAAACTCCTAACCTCGACACCTTATTATGCTCAGGCTAATGGTCAAGTCGAAGCAGCAAATAAAGTGGTGATTGCGTTGATAAAAAATCATGTGGGAAAGAAGCCTAAAAATTGGCATAAGACGTTAGACCAGATCCTTTAGGCATGTCGAACCTCTCCCAAAGAAGCCCCCAATAGCACTCCCTTTCGGCTGACTTTTGGCCACGATGCAGTATTACCTGTTGAGATCTACCTACAGTCAATTAGGATTCAGAGACATCATGAAATTGCCCGCGAGACTTAATGGAATATGATGTTAGATGAGTTGGTGGATTTATATGAGGAAAGACTTAAAGCTCTAGAACTTTTGAGGAGACAAAAGAAGAAAGTAGACAAATCGTACAATAAAAAGGTTAAGGTTAAGACCTTTTCGCTTGGAAACTTAGTTTGGAGGGTAATTTTGCCTATGGATCGAAAGGTCAGAGACTTGGGCAAATGGTCCCCAAAGTGGGAAGGCCCATTCCAAATTACACAAGTGTTCTTCAATGGAGCTTATGAAGTCGAAGAATTAAACGAAGATAAGAGAATCTTGAAAGTAATGTTCACTTAGCCTTCGAGATCTCCGTTTCTTGGCCTTCGAGATCTTGTTTCAAAGCTTCTTGATCTTTCGCTCCCAGAAAATAATGTTCTTTTCATTAGAGGCAATCTATTGCTTGTTCTTTTCTTCTACTTCCTCCAATTCTGCTACCCTGTTCTCAGACTCAGCGGTAGCAGCCCAAGCGGCAGCCTCACTCCCAGCTTTGGTCAAAATGGCTTTTTCAATCTGAGGCAGTCGCTTGAAATCCCCATAGACTTGGTCAATCATAGTTCCAAGTTCTAGTATAATGGTAGCAGACTCAGGGGAAATAGCGTGAATGTCCACTTGTTGAAGGAGATTCTTCAAAGAGAGGTGGGTAACGTGGTCCATTTGCAAGATAGTGAAAAGGTCACCTTTTAAGATTTTTTTCTTTGATCTTCTAGAGGATGTTCTCTTCAGGATTGCTCAAAGCTTGATCTTCAGAGGTTGAAGTACTCAGAGTCTTGCCAGAAGAACTTCCTTGACTACCAAGAAGGATCTTGATGTACTACCGAGGGTTGCTGACTTTCAAGGCATTGAGTTCTGCTTCAGTAAGACCTGCTCCACACATGGTGGGCAATGCTTTGCCTTCAGTAGCAGCACCAGTGGTTGGAATAGCAACAACCTCGACTGGGGTTGGCTCATTGTGAGAAGCTTTCCCAGTCTCTTCCTCTTCACTCTGACCATCATTTCCTTTGTCTTCATCCATTTTGTCGCCAATTTTTTCATCACTATGGCCGTTCAATTTAGATTGATGCATGGTTTCGTCTTCCTCCATATCCTCGCTCCCCGCTGGATCAACATTTTTGACGCCAAGGGTATTTCCCAATGAGGAATGGCATGCATCAGCTAAGGATGTATTTTACTCCATAGGGGAGACTCTTGTATCGTGTGTCTCAAGATTCTGTTGTGCATCATCTTCTTCATGATCAGAAAAATCAGTTTGAGACTGCTGGGTAGCAGTTTTTACAGGCGAAGGAGGAGCTGTTTCAAGGCCAGGTTTATTAATTTCACCAAGTGAACTCATTCCAGAGCCCAAATCAGACGTGGGATGGTAAGTGGGCTCACCTTGACTATTTAGGATGGTGGATGGAGAAGGAGATTTGTCTAACGTTGGCTTTGAGCCACCTATATCAGCCTGAATCAAAAGAAAATAAGTCATGGTAAAAGGGAACAAGGTGCAAGTAAACCAGGGCTTCAAAGAAAACTGAGGCGTGAATTACCTTGACACCCTCATCAGCAGGACTAGAGTTGTCACTCTCGACAAGGACGGTGGATGGTGTTGAGGTAACCTTAGGAGAAGTTGCTATACCACCGCTGGTGGGCATAGTCATTTTGGGGACCTTAGCTGTCATTGGATCGGATTGGTTACCAACAACATATGTACCTTGGCTGGATCTCTTTCTCTTCTTCAGTTTTAGGTCCTCAGGAGGAGATTCATTGTCATCCTCTGAGTCGATGATAATCTGGGCAGTGGTTCTCTTCATCTTCTTTAGAGGTATCAGAGGTGGTTTATGAGACGCCTAAGTTACCAAGAATTATTAGAAGCAATCAAGAACATGTTAATAAGAGAATGAGGCATATGAAGTACCTTGCTTCCTTTAACCTTTATCTCAACCCGTGGATGAGGTATAATTTTCTTGAGGGCAGCTGTAAAACAAACAATGTTGCCATGAGTTAGTAATAATAAAGTTCAGATAAAAGAACCTAAGATTGAAGGATGACGGCCTTCAAGGATTTCGGATTCGATGCGAACATCTTTGATATCGACATGAAGGCGCCTTTTGAAACTATCGAGCGTATGTTTAGTTGGAACCACCCGTTGGGCCTTGGGTTTTGACTGTTGGCGAAGGATTTTTATAGAATCCCCATAGATAAACCAATCTGGAAATGGAGGGGCGAGAGCCACCCCAAATTCAATAGATGGCATTCGAGGAGTCTTTGGGGGAAATAGGGCGAAAGCCACTTCATAACATTTCTCAGGAGGAACGTACAAATGGATTTCTAACTTCTCCATTTTCTTTGAAAATTTTTCTTTCAGCGTGACAGCTGCTTTGCGGATGGTTCGACTAACATCGTTTGGTCGATAAGCAGTTTCAAAGTACTTTTGGAAGGCTTGAATCTCTTTGATATGAGTGGATATACCTTTCTTGACTTTCTCCTGCACATCAACAAAAGCTTGGTCAATCAAGCGAACAAAACTAGAAACGTCAATGAATGCTGAAGTATAGTGCCTCGACCACCAGTTATAGAATTCTTGGGTGCAAAGGTGAGAAGGCTCGAAGTAAACAGGGGTGAGAAGAGATTTGTGAGCATGTCGAGCAAGATGCGTTGAACTCTATATGTTATTGAAGACAATATAGGGGAGGATCACATGAATTTCTTGTCATATAAACATTTGGGCAATGTTTGGACTAAGCCAAACTGTCGAGATACAAGGTTTGGCTGGTAGGCCATCAAAACTGCTTGGCCCCTCAGAAGGTTAAGTTTGTGGACTATAAATCGAGGAATTAAAAAACCTTTCCAGACAAGCATCAACTCTGCTTCATGTTTTTTGAACGCAGGAGGAAAAGCCCTAGTGAACCATTTAGGGCCATATTTCCTTTCTGCAAACGGAGCCATCTATGGTGTAAACTTGTGGCGCTTTGCGAACATCTTAATAAATCCATAGATATTCGCCCCGAGTGTTTTTCCCTCTTCACTAGGGGTTAACTTAACCAATCAAGGCCATTCGACTCGCCTCTCCTTGATCTCTGGGGCTTCTTCATCGACCGTCCCTTTGTTGGGAAGGCTAGTCTCGAATGTGGCATTAAGCCAGAGTTGGAGTAGCCAGAAAGGCCCCGACAGCAAGAGATTTTCGTTACTCTCTTGGCTTTTTAATCGACCAGCACCTTCACTCAGAGACTCATACAAACTGGCCAGAATCATTTTGCTTAGGCAGATACCTCGATTCAAATGTAGTTGGTTGGCTAAAGTAAGGTACTTCCTTGCCACCTGCAGAGATTTTATACAGAAAACACAACGAGAAATCCACATAGCTAGAAATGATATGTGTTCTTGATCTTCAACAGTTTCTGTTTGCTTATTGTGATAATGATTGATGAAGTGGGTATATGTGTGATTGGTGGTCGAAAACCCTATAGTGTCTTGACAATCCACTTCAGAATCATAAACCAATCCATGGGGTTTTAGCCCTGTGATAGCGGCTAGGTCAAAAAGAGTGAGTGTCATCATCCCACAAGGAAGGTGAAAAGTGTAATGGGTATTATCCCAGAAGTACAAGGAAGAGGCCAACTGAATGAAGCAGTAAGTGGGACCTGCTTTTGACATCATGATCAAGTCGTAAATCTCAGTTTTATTCCAAGCGTCTACCTTAACCTTCTCTACTTTGGTCAACCACTTCAGATAAAGATTAGAGTCTTTGAAGTAAGAAGTCACTCTAAATAGCCTGGATCCATCATTTAGATACTTAAGGTCTACATTATGTAAAGTCAGGCTGTCAAGACCTTCAGTGGGTACTTTGGTATGATCTTTCTGCCCTAAAGGTTTAGTTTTGCGATAGGAGGGAAATAAGTCACTTAGGGTTGAATAATTGGTTCCTAAAAGAGACAAAGGGCCAGCTAAAGCTAAAGGTTTACCTGAAACGGTTATGGGGATCATTACCTCTGATTCATAAATGTGCCTCTTCTCTTCTATAAGGGGCTCAGGAATAAATTGTTGGTTCTTCACCATCTTAGGCCCGCTCAGTGTAGCAAAGGGAGGAAGTAGCGACGCAGTCTTTAGTCCTTTGGCCTGGGGATTTTTCTTCTGATCTTGGGTGGCAGCAATGGAGGACGCCATTGATGAGGTTTTAGTAAAAATGGGTTTACTAAAGAAAGATGGGGAGTGTTTGAAAGAGATGCGTAGTGATTGCTTGAGTTAGAAAAAGTTAAAATGATTTCTGATGAAATTATTTATAAGATATTTTGAAGTAATCAAAATCCACTATTCATCGTTGAGGGCTAAGAGTAGTGGGGCACACGGCGTCCCAGGAATGAAAATGGGGGCGGTGGCAGCTATTGCCTAGACCCACGATCTTATAGGTCCTAAGAAAATGATGATGGTCTGGGATTTGGTGGGGTTTCCAAGAAATTGTTTCATAATGAGCCATGATGTCATGAACGTGCTTGAAAAGTAGTTGAACAGTTTCTTTCAAGTCATGGGTAGTCAGTTGCATTGACATCTATGTAAAGGTCGAAAGATGGCCTCGAATTGGATGTTGTCAAAAAATAGCCTTTTTCTTCAGCCTGGTCGAAAAAGACATTTTTGGGGGGTAATTTGTTAGCTCACAAATTCGACGCCCACATTAAATTAAAGTGTTTGGATGAAATATTAAATTCTTGAAGTAATATGGAAAAACCTTCGAGTGGGTCTTGGCCATGAATAAAAACGAAAGCATTCACATAGGGAGGGAAGACTTTTGGGACTTAGAAAATATTTCTAAAATTAAATAGGTCACCTTCGACCGAGAATGCTGGCCAAACACTAGTAGCATTTGAAATTCAAAAAGTGAGGGAGTAGTTATGTTTTCTCATTGTTGAAAGAGACACGTGGCGCGCATCCAAGAAGCAACTACATGCAGCTCGACACTTGTCAGGGGCTGATCATTTTAGGAGGTTAAAAACAATTAATTATATTATTATAAATAGGGGTTCTAGCCATAGAATTCAGGGTGTTATAATTTACTATTGTACAAGTCACTCCAAAATTTACTCAAAGTATCCGAGTGCAGAGAAAAGAGTTCTGGGAGAATGTACGTAATGTAAAAACACCATTTTACGTTTTAATGAAACTTACTTTTGCTTTATCTTAAAAGAGTTTATCTTTCACTTCCTTGCAATTTACGTTTTCTGGCATTATGCTTTGTTTCGTTTAAATGTTTTGAAATCCCTTTACTTTGTTTCTTTCAATTTCATGTCCTTTCTTTTCTGTCGAACCTTACACTTACATTAACCTTTTCCTCATAAACACCGTTGAAGTGTTTAGTTCTTTAGTATGTTCTTCAAAGTAAAATTTAGCACATATCCTAGGATCAATCTGATCGATCCTGTGAGTCACCGAAGTTAGATTTGGAAAATCAGCGGTTGTTTTCCAATTTTCACGGGAAACAGGAACGTTAGTCCACCATAGTATTTTCATTGTTTCATTTGAGCATTATTCACATTCACAATCTTCCTCCAATCACATTATCCATTCATAGCATGATTTTACTGTGAATGTTTCATCTCCACTGTATATCCATACATACACATTCTTCTCATTCCTTAACAATGTCTTTAGTTCTTTGCATAGCTTGAAAATTTGTTCTTAGGGGACAGATGATGGACATGATGTCTGGAACAACATGTACCATAGGTTAAACCAAATTGACAAATTATAACAGATACCAAGGAATTAAATGAATAAAGCAATAAAAAACACAAGAGAATTGGTAACCCGGTTTAGTGCAACATCACCTACATCTAGGGGACTTCTAGCCCAAGAAAGGAAATCTTCTCTCAATACTATTAGTACAATTAGTCTTAGGTGAACAAACCTTATTCAATGCCTACTTTCTAATACTACTCGCGTCTTTCTATTTATGACTCCCCCTAAATATGAGAACCCTTTTCACTTTCTCTCAATCACAACCTTTGTGGTAAATGCTTTCAATAGATTACAGATGTTGAATTACAAATCTACTAACAATCCACCTCTATGCATTAAATAGTCAATTAAGCAATCTTTAGTGGTTTACAATAAACACGAGAGTACAAGTACTTAAAGAACAAAAACCCCCAACACACAAGATATTTAATGTTTTCTTCATTTTTGTTGATAAAAGTGTCTTTCTTTAACAATTCATCTGTTGAGCTTTTCTACAATGGATAATTGAATTGATGACAACATATTTGATTTGGATGAAGATGTGATTTGATTTGATCTTCATTCAATTTCAAATCTTCATTAAAATTGAATTGGTCTTAATAAATCCTTTAGCAGATCTTACTAAATAACATATTGCTAAAAGATACAACACATTTATGTCAAATCTCCTTGGAAGCAAATCAAAACGTGCTCAGATTTACTCATTGAATCTATCTTCTAAACTAAGGAGAGATGTTGCACACCGGCTAGAACATCTTATCTTGCATGTTTCATGTTCACCAAATATATATATTGTACTACCCATGTTGTTTTAACTAAAGCAACCAAACAAAGAAACAACAATCTTCACCTTTGACAAATTTTGGTAAAAGCAACTTATAACCTTTCTACAAGATATGCAGGAGTAAATCAAAATAATTCTTATTCAAGAGAATACACACATCACACATCAGAGCAGCAACAACATACACCAGTAGTGTGACTTACACACTTGCTCACACATAAACATGCTTACAAAACTGAAGGCCATATGCCATGATAGATGCTCCAGCATATGTGCGCAAAAAAAAGGTTATGAGCACTAGTAGCAAACCACATCAGGGTATCATCAGTAGTAGAAGTAGTACACATCGTACGTTAAGCATATTGTAGTTCCTAATGGATTGGCTGAATTTTGTAAAACAACAACATGGAGAAGTATTCAAAGTATTCAAGATTATCTTGCTTTCTTAAGTTGTAAGGAGGTGCAAAAGGGACACATGATGAACGCGATGTCGCAACATGAGGTACAATATCTGGGTCTTATGCAGCAAATCAATATTGCTACGTTTCTGGTCAAAGATTGAATCATATTTTATTTCTAATTGGTTTAGCAATATGATTAGGTTATTTGTTTGACATTTGAGCGAATATTAATTTAGATTTAAATTTGAATTTAAATTGGAAAAAAAAACATATCTTGTTGGAGATATTTATGGAACAAATAATATCCAACGAATTATGTATTGAATATGGATGAAATCAAATCTCCAATCCATGAAGAAAAGGCCAGTTATTATTCTATATAAGTGTTGCACCCCAAAATTTGACCAACCAGTTATTGCATTTGGCTTGTGTTTCGACTCATTTTGCATTTGCATTTGCATACCGTATACATTGCATTTTTTGCAGTCAGATTGATTTTATCGAGATTACAGCCCTCCCCTGGCGTTTCAGGCATTTCAGGCCAGTTCGAATACGAGGATTTATTTTGAGAATTTGTGCCCGTCTCGGTGTTTTCAGCTCTCGCTGTTGTTTTTTAGGACATTTCGGTGCCCGGTTTTTACCGTTTATGTTGTTGTGTTCGCGCATCCTTTTTTCTAATCAATTTAATTGGCTTTATTGCAATTTTAGATTTTTTTCCCTTATTTTCTAGAAATTTTAAATAGATTTTAATAGATATTAAATAGGTTAATTGTCCTTCTAGATTAATTAGGTTTTATTAATAGATTTTAAACTCTTTTTAGATTTTAATATAGGTATTAAGTGATTTGTTTAGATATAATAAATAGAGTTTAATAGATTTTAAATCATTTTTCTAGATTTAGTTCTTTTTTTAGAATAATTGAGTGTGTTTAGGAATTAATAGATGCTAATCATTTTTTTTAGACATTAATTGAATTTGTTTTAGCAATTCATGGACTTAATTCTTCCTAGATATTATTTGGTCTAGAGTAATGGATTTAATTTCTCTTTAGGATTAATTAGATATTAGTTAGAATAATTGATCATTTTAATTAGGGGAATTAGTTGGAGTCAGAATTAATTAGATGTTAATTAGGGTTTTAATTCATTTTAATTGGATTAATTAGTTTTAATTAGTTGGTCTTAATTTCCGTTTCAGAATTAATTGAGGTCTTAATCACCATTAGTCATCTTAATTAAAGTTTAATTGAGTCTCTTAATTGAGCTTACTTGCATTAACAGTTCGTCTTAATCTAGTTTGCAACTAATTGAATCAGTAATTGAGTGGAATTAATTGTAAACTGTTTTTCGTGGGCCACTTGTCCCAGGTCTGGAGGCCCAAATACAATTCAGTGCCACTTGGCACTATAAGAAGGGATCCATGTGTCCCTCTCTCTCACTACCACCACATCACACACGTGGCCACCACTCACACTCTCACTCTCATGCGTGCTGACACCTCACCCCACATGCGCCTCTCTCTCCATCTCCCAGCCTGCCACCTGTCCTCCACCGTCTCCCTCACCGGCCGGCATGCAAGCGCCGGAGGTCTTCGCCGGAACCTTGCCGGTAACTCCATAACTGTCACCGTAACCATCACTAGAGCCACCGCAACTGTCGCCGGAAGTGGTAACCGTCGCCGAAAAGTGCACCTTCACCGGAAAATTCATCAGATCTTCCTCATCTCCACCAAATTTTGCCCAGAAACCGATGAAGATTCATCCACCTTCATCCACATCCACACTCTTTTTCATCAGTATCCTTCAACAACTTCATGTGTTCATCCACAAATCTCCATGAACAATCATCCAAGAATTTCTCCAGATCATCAATCTCCGGAAATTGCTCATTCATCAACCTTCAACCGAGTTCATCATCATCTTCCTAAAGTTTTCCAGAAACTTCATCTCAGATCTTCATCGTTCTCCAGAAAATGTCCAACGATCTACATCAGGATCTACATCAAGAGCTCCCTCAAAACTTCAATAATCTACAAGATTCATCAACACTATTCAGCCATCGCCGTGTTCATCCATTCTTCCCAGATTCTTCATCAGGAACTCCAACATTCAACCTTTGTTCAACAGATCTTTACAGAAACTTCCAACGAACAACACGAAGCTTCATCCGGATCTTCTTTCTCGTGGAGATCAACACCACTAGCCTCGTCGCGTTTTACCAGATCCACCACGTTCTTCAACAACTCGTCTTCAACTCGTCAAGGTCCTTGCATTCAACTACAGTGGAAAGATCTTTTGACTTTGTTCTTGCTTTTTGGTTTGTGGTCTGATTCGATGATGATGTTTGAAGAGGTTGAGCCGAGAGAGAGATTGAAGTTTGATTGGAGAAGATGAGAGGGAAGAGGACGATGAGATTGGACGGAGGTTGAGGAATGAACGGTGAGAGTGAGAAGGAAGTTGAGGCCGACGGTGGTGAGGGAGAAGGAGAAGCATTATAGGGTTTCTGATGGGAGAAGTGAGAGAGGCGAGGGGGCTGGGTTGGTTCGTGGGCCTTAGGGCCCAATTTTGGTTTTGGATCCATACATCTTGTTTTCCTTTCACACCCGCCCTTTTTCCCTTTTTTTGGCTGATGAAGTTTTTTGATGTGCTGAAGCCCAATAACCATTTTCGCTGGCTCACACCTCCATTTCCTGCGCGAACCCCCCCCCCCCCCCCCCTGCTGGAGTCTTGTTGGTTATTGGGCTGGGCCCAGCGAAATTCCGGGGCGCACCTCCCATTGCCTAGCACGTACCCCCTATTTTTATTTTATTTTTTCTGGATTATTGTATTGTGGGCTGGGCCCTGTTTTTTCTGCATTTCACCCCAGTTTTCAGGCTGTACCCCCTCCCCTTACAATTTTTAATTTCTCTTGTATTGGACCTTTGATTGTAATAGTATTAGTTTTATTTTGCTATTTTTCTTCCTAGGAATTATAGTGTAGAATATTATTAGCATATTTTAATATAGATTTCATAGTATAGAATTTATATTCTTTTTTTCTATTTTCTTTATAGAATATTATAGAATTTTTAGGTTATTTTCTAGTATGCAATTTACATAGAATTTCCTATTTCCTTTAGAATATTTTCTATTAGAAATTAATTGCTAATTTTAGGAGTAGAATTTTATTCTCATTTGTTAGTGGATTTCTCTCCTCATTTCTCATTCCTTATCCGATTTTATCTTCGATTTTATTTTTTGGCTGGCCGTGTGACATGATTCAATTGGAGAATGATTTTCGATATCACTTCTCTATCTTGTCTTTGACACGGATATCAATACGCTGCCTCTGAGAGTTTGATTTATCGCATAAGTCGAACCATGACGGTCTAAGCGTTACATTGGTCCTGATTCGAGCGTCATCATCAAGGATCCAAAGAGGAGAAGATTGGAATGGAGCTTGCGCGCATGTCAGGAGCCAACGGAGCTGCTTCGTTCAACATCATCTTTCTTATTCAAGTCTTCGTGCAACCGTCGAGTGTTGTGAGCCATAACGTTAGATACGTAGGAAATGACAGTTGAGGGGTTTCCTCTCAATCGTCTAGGGTGTCTGGTATGGTACCCTTTGGGTGACATGCGACACATTCGCTCCTACGCCTTAGGGTCTTGCGTGTGTGTCCCGAGTTCCTTCCCGTTTAGGTGTAGGCCTGCTTCCTCTTTGTTCCCTCCCCCGTGCGATCGAAACCCTTTTCTCTCGCGTTTAGGCGATCGAGACCCCTTCTCTTGCCCCTGTGCAATAGAGACTTGTTTTGCTATAGCGTCGAACTACGTTTGCTCTAATCTCTCGTGCCAGACGAGAGTACGTAGGCATAGGATGCGATATCCTAGCGAGCTCCCTTCTCCCTTTTCCCTGTTTGCTGTAGTTAGCTGAACTACAGCTGCTCTGATTTCTCGTACCAGACGAGAATATGTAGGAATAGGATGCGATATCCTAGCGAGCACACTAACAACTAACTTCTATTTTCTCTCGCTGCCGTGCGATCGAGACTTTCCCGCTGACGACTGATGTTCCCTTTCTCTTGCCCTAGCGCAATTGAGGCCAGACCGTAGTTCTAGAACCCGTAGGTTCCCATACCTTCAAACCTGACATACTACATCCGTTCTACCGCAAACAGGTAACGCCTAAGTCTCCGTCGAGCGAGCAACATACACCTAAACTGCTAGAATGTGTACGCTAGTATCGTCAATCTTTTCTCTCACCCCCGTGTGATCGATGTTGCACCCTAAAATTTGACCAACCGGGTCCCGTATCTGGCTCAATGTTTCGACGCATTTCGCATTCGCATTTACATACTGCATATAGTGCATTTCCTCAATCATGGTGATTTTATCGGGATTACAGCCCTGCTGTCGCATTTCAGGTATTTCAGACCGGTTCGGATAATCGGAGGTTATTTTGGGAAGTCGCGCGCTTCCTGGGTGTTTTCAGCTTATGCAGTAATTTTTGAGATTCTTGGTGTCGAGGTTTACTGTTTGCTTCGATCTGGTCTCGCGCTCTCTTTTATGTTGGTTATTTGCCTTTGTTTGCATTTTTTAGGATTTAATAGCCTTTTGTGGATTTTAGATAGGTTTTATAGATTTTCTAGAATTTAAATAGTTTTTTTTATACTTTTAATAGTTTTAAATCTTTTTTTTAGAGTTTATAAATTGTTTTTTTTAGATTTTAGAATAAACTTTCTTTTTTCTAGATATTAAGTCATGTCTTTTAGATAATAGAATAAATAGAGTTTATTTTTAATATAGATTTAATCTTTTGTTAGATATTAATTTCTTTTATTAGGTTTAATATAGGTTAAAAGTTTTTTTTTATAGATATTAATAGATATTAGTTTTAGTTTAATATAGAATTTAATTAGATGTTAATTCTCCTTATTAGGGTTAATTAGGACTTAATAGAGATTAATTAGGATTTTAATCTTTTGTTTAGATTTTAATTAGAGTTTGTTAGAATTAATTAGATTAGATTAGCCTTAATTTTCGGATTAGTTAGTTGAGTATTAACTAGTTAATTAGGTTAAGTCTTTAATTAGTTTTTAATTGGGTTTAATCCATTTTTAATTCAGAGTTTTTGGGTTTGTTGAACTGATTTTCGTTTGGGCCCAGTTTTGTTTTTGGAGGCCCAGTCCAGTATCTCAGTCCATTTTTGTCCTTGCCATGTGTCAGCTATAAAGCCAAGCCACGCGTGCATTCAAAAGGAGGACACCTCATAACTCCACTATCTCTCCCCAAAGCCACGTGTGCTTCATGCAGCACTCACCATCGCCACTTGTCTTCTCTCCAACCCTCGCCTGAGCTCCACCGGTTGCATGGCCGGCGGCCATGCAACCACCGCCCCTAACCTACTCCGACCACCCCTAACCTACTTCGGCCACCACAACCGTTCGCCGGAAAATCCAAACTCGCCAGAAACTCCAGAAAATCTCCAGAAATTCATCTTTCTCCTCTGATCCTCTTCATCATCAACGTTTAAGTGTGCATCGGAAAGACTTCAATCTTCATCAACATCAACAATATTTTTCCAGATCTTTCAACAACAATCATCAAGTTCATCTTCACCGGTTCTTCAAAGATCCATAGATCGAACTTTATCGCAAATTCAGGCTACACCAAGAAACCTTCATCGTATTTCCAGAACATCACCTTCTCAGATCTAATCCGTCAGCGACATCATCTTCAAATTGTTTTCCCATAATCCTCACACATTCATACATTCATCATTCATCATAGAACACGAATCTGCGCCTTGAATCTTCACGAGGTTAGCGATTAAATTCCTTTTTCCAGATTTCATATCTTCATCGCTTCGCAAGAAACTCATCAGTTCTCCAACATGCGCACCTCAAGATTTTTCATCCATCGAGCCTTCGTATTCTTCAGTTCTTCAAGCATTATCCTTGCAAGAACGTATGGCTTCAACACCTCTAATGGATTCATCTGAGATCTTCAGACCGTGGTTGATTCTTGCTTCGATTAATTGCTTGTTATGTCGCTGGTGATTACGAGATTACGGTTGCTTTTGGTTTGTGGTGTGAGCGAAGAGGTTGGGGAGAAAGATTGAAAGAGAAGTTGAAGTTGGAGGGAAGATCAGAGAGAGACGGATACGAGAGGTGAGACGAGAGCATCGGCGAACGACGCTAGGTTGGAGCTCTGTGAACAGTGATTAGGAGAAGGTGGATCAGGGTTTCTGAGGAGAAAGGATTGGACCGGGTGGATTGGGCCTCAAAGCCCAATGTTTTTTTGCCATATGCGTTCGTTTTTTTTGTTTGTTATGGATCGGGTTGGACCAGCAGATGCTATCAACACTCCCCATTCCGCTAACTGCACCCCCCCTTCCCAGCATTTTCGTTTGAAGGCTTAGTTGGGCTGGGCCCTTAACATTTCTGTGTTGGGTTTTTGCTGCCTCACCCCTGGGTCTGCAGTGTACCCCCCTGGTGTTCCTTTCTTGTTTTTTTATTTTCTTTTCTCTTATCCTCATTTTGTTTAGATTTTTTTATATGAAAAAAGAAAAGATTCAAGAAAAAGAATATTGAAAAAAGGATTGAGAAAAGAATGTTGAAAAAAAAAAGATTCAAGAAAAAGAATATTGGAAAAAAGAAATGAATAAAAGATATTGAAAAGAAAATGAAGAAAAATAGTTGAAAAAGAATATGTGAAAAATAAAGAAATAAAAAAATAAAGAATATATAGATTTTGATGTTTTTCTTTTAGGACAATTTTTCGTAGAGTTTGTTTTACCTTTTAGAGGTAGTTTTAAAAGTCCATTTGTTAGGGGACTATTTTTCACTTGATTTTCCATTATAGATGGATAGGATAGTATTCTTTAGGAGTTTATTTTCCGTATTCAATCATTGTAATCAATTTCAGAATGTTAATAAAACGAGATTTGAGCTGTGGTCCCGAAAGTAGCCGAACTACAGCTGCTCTGATTTCTCGTACTGAACGAGAATATGTAGGCATAGGATGCGATATCCTAGCAAGCACACTAACAACTAACCTTTTGTTCTCTCGCTGCTGTGCGATCGAGACTTTCCCGCTGACGACTGATGTTATCCTTTTCTCTTGCCCTTGCGCATTTGAGACCAGACCGCGGTTTTAGTTCCCATAGGTTCCCGTACCTGTAAAACCAGTTTGATTTCTCACTTTTGTGTGAGAACACCCAGTCTAGCCGTAGTTAGCCTGAACTACGTAAGCTCTGATCTTCCATGCTATGTGGAAGTACGTAGGCACAAGACGCGAAGTCTTGGCGAGCCAATTTCCCCGTAGTCCCGAACTACGTTGACTCTGACTTTCTCTCTTGAGAATACGTAGGCATAGAGTGCGACGCTCTATCGAGTCAGTTTCCTTCCCGTTTAGATTTAGCAGCCGTAGATAGATTGTTATGCATCCTTTAGACAACCCAAGCAAGCGTGGATCCCGTCGAGTACGACGGACGTGAGGGGTGCTAATACCTTCCCCTTACGTAACCGACTCCCGAATCCAGGTTTTGGTTGCGATGACCATACCTTTCCCGTCTTTGCGGTAGGTTTACTCTGAGCGTTTCCTTTCCCTCCTTTGGGATAAATAACGCGCGGTGGCGACTCTTCTGTTCAGCCGGCGCCGATTTTCGCAGTAGCGACAATCGAGAACACCCTGTTTAGTCGTAGTTTCCCGAACTACGTTTGCTCTGATCTTTCACGCCGTGTGAAAGTACGTAGGCACGAGATGCGACATCTCGGCGAGCAAATTCCCCCGTAGTTATCCCGAACTACGTTGACTCTGACTTTCCCATTGTACGAAGGAATACGTAGGCATAGAGCGTGATGCTCTATCGAGTCAGTTTCTTTCTGTTTAGCTTTAGAAGTCGTAGATAGATTGTTTTTCACCCGTAGACAAACCAACAAGCGTGGATCCCATCGAGTACGATGGAGGTGAGGGATGCTAATACCTTCCCCTTGCGTAACCGACTCCCGAACCCAGACAATGGTTGCGATGACCTTGTCTTATACCCTTTCGTCAGGTTTTTCCGATCGTTTCCTTTCCCGTTCTGAGGGATAAATAATGAAAGGTGGCGACTCTTCTGTTTTGCCGGCACCTTATTTTCGCAGTAGCGACAATAAGGATCTTAAAACCTAAATTGGAAGCCAAGTAATACATTGAATATTTTAGAGTGCTAGGGTTATTTTGAGTCCTTGTTATTGTTATATGTACACCACTATGTTTCAGTAACTTGGCATAGTTGGTTTGTCTAGAGTTGAGTGGTAGTATTCAACATTGATTATTGAGTTGTAATCTTCAATCACGGGTTGTGTGATTGAGAAGAAAGTGAGTAGGTTCTCATGTTTAGGGGAAGCCCTAAATAAAAATTCATTAGGTAGTGTTAGGAAGAGGAATTGAAAAACATAGGGTTTGTTATTGCTTGTAAGATTAATTGTACTAAACTACTAATAGTCAATTTCCTTTCTTGGGCTATGGACTCAACCACCCAGACATATGTGTGGTTGCACCAAACTAGGTAAATAACTAACATGTTATTTACTGCTTTTTTACTTCATCATCTAATACTTGTAGTGTTTTTGGTTTAACGTGTCGAACCAGTTGTCTAGGAGACCATGTTCGACATTTGTCCCCTGGGGAATATAATTTCAATTGGTATCAAGGAAAGCACCCTAGCCTGTTGGGTGAGCTCTAGGGAAGATAAATTATGCTCAAATGGACATAATGAAATATTGAGGGTCAGTTAACAAACCACCTATTTTGGATGGCACCAAATATGATTATTAGAAGTCCATGATGGTTGCCTTTCTCAAATTCATGGGTAAAAAAGCATGGAAATCAATGATAAAAAGGTGGAAACATCCAATGGTTACTTTTGAATATGGAACTATTAGCTTGAAACCAAGGTCTAAATGGATTGATGTTGAAGATGAGGAAGCTCTTGGAAATTTTAAGGATTTGAATGATATCTTCAATGGGGTAGACAAGAACATGTTCAGGTTGATCAACACGTGTTTAAAAGCTAAATAAGCTTAGGAGATTCTCAAAACTACACATGAAGGCACATCCAAAGTTCGTATGTAAAGACTGCAATTTCTTATCACTAAGTTTAAGAATCTGAGGATGAGTGAAGAAGAATCAATTTATGATTTCCACATCGGATTGCATGATATTTCTAACATTTATTTTTCCTTAGGTGAAAGATGTCTGATGAAAAGCTTTCCAAAAAAAATCTCAGATCATTGCCTAAGAGGCTTGATACGAAAGTAACTGCAATTGAAGAAGCTTATGGCTTAAGAAATACTAAGGTTGATGAACTCATTGGTTCCTTGAAAATATTTGAGATGTCCATCAATGACAGATCATAAAATGAAAAAAAGGTATATCCTTTGTCTCCAATACTAAAGGAAATCATAGTGATAAAGAAGGAAGTTTGTTAGATGTTATAGCTCTTCTTGGAAAAAAAAGTTAAACAACTTCTTGAAGAACCTAGACAGGAAGTGGAGGACAAATGACAAAGACAAAGAGTCCAACATCAGCACAGGTAAATGAATTCAATGCTTTGAGTGTGAAGGGTATAATCACTTCAAAACTGAATGTCCTACCTTCTTGAAGAAATAAAAGTTGGGATTATCAATCACCTGGTGTGTCTGACAATTATAGTGATCAAGAAAATGCCAACAAAGTAATGGTGTACATTGGTAAGCATGACGTTGAGGGTGAGTCTTGTGACGAGGACATATCTGATAAAGAGATAACTACTTTGTTTAAGCTTTTTATCACCAAGTTGGAAGAATCCCGCATTAAATTAGAGAGACAAAAGAAAACAATAAGTGTTCTTCGTCAAGATAAAGAGCAACTTACTACTATCATCACAAATCTGAAAGAATAAATTTCAGTGTTAACATTCAAACATGGGGAAACCACAAAAATTGGTGAGATATTGAATAAAGGCTCTGACATGTTAGAAGAAACTGTGGAACTAAAAAAGAAGTTAAGGTTCAAGACTAGTGCTAATTTTCTATAAGAAATCTAGATATAATAAAAAAGTCAATAATTCCAGTAGCAATAGGGTTAAGCTACAACCTTGTGAACAAGAATGGCCACATGCTCTAATATTGTGCTCGACATGCTCATCCTTATTATAAGAATTTCAAGAGTTCCAATAGAAGATGTCATCACTGTGGTAAATATGGACACATAAGGCCTAATTGTTACAAACGATATGGCTATCCTTAACCCCATCGTCAACCATGGCTTAAAAGGAAAGAAAAGAAAGCTAAAACAAAGAAGGTGTGGAAACCCAAAGTGGAAGTCACGAGTCTCATAGATCATATTTACCTTAGAGTGTCTTCTAGAGAATATTGATACTTTGATAGTGGATGTTCCAAACATATGACATGTATTTTAGCTCATAATCTGCATTGATCCTCAAGGATTTTTTTGACTTTGATTGGGGAGTGTGTCCATACACTAAAAGATCCGCAATAGGTTTTTACTTCTTTCTTGGAAAATCAATGATAAGGTGGAAAAGTAAGAAGAAAACTATTGTGTCCATATCCTCATATGAAACTGAATATAAGGCATTGGATTAAGCCACATGTGAAAGGCAATGGATCCTCTACTTGTTATAAGACATTAATGTCAAACATCCTTCTCTAATTATCAATTACTATGACAACAAATCATCCTTTCACATGGAAACAAATCCATTATTTCATGAGAGAACAAAGCATCATATAAAACTTGATTACCATGTTGTTAGAGATAAAGTGTATGCATGAATTCTACATTTGCTTCAAATTACATCCAAGGATGGTGTGGCAGATATTCTAACCAAATCCCATTCAGCAACCTACAAAGCAAGATAGGAACGATTGATCTCTATTCCATCTCAAAAGGGGATGTTGATCATGAGAGTTAGAAGTTTGGTGAGGTTACTTATATGAAAAAGTTAACTAACCATATTGTAACTCTTAGTTAGTTAATCATAACTAACTTTTCATAAGTTGGATATGTGGAGTTTGGAAGTTAGTTGTTAGGCATAACTAACTCATTACACCATATATAATGATTGTAAAGACAATGTAATAACTAGATTTATGAAATACAGCTTGATATTGCATTGCCAACTTTTCTTCCATGGTGTTCTTAGCTTAAGCTTTCACAATCAGCATATGAGAAACATTTTATGTTAAGGTTTATTGAAGGTTTAATGTTCAAGAATATAATAATTGTTCCTCTTAGGAATCCAAGAATTTGTTTTATTCATTTCCAGTATTTAGAACTAGGGGAGCTCATATATTGATTGAGCTTGTTGACTGTAAATGCAATGTTAATGCTAATGTTGGTTAAGTATTGTAGTACCCCAATGGCCTTCTTGTATAGTGAAATATTATACATTGGTTCTCCTTCTATTGTGTGTTGTTTTCCCCAGAGCATTGGAATAAGACAAGTTGATGCATTGTCTATATTGAACTTCTTGAGTATATCACCATTGTATTTGGTTTTGTTTTAGGTACATTCCACCAGTATCCATTTTGAAAATTCTTTGTTAGTAATAATGTGATTTTATCTGTGTTTTAATGTTTTTATCATATTTTATATTTTTTTTATTTATTGTTTTCATATTTTTTATTTATTGTTTTATCATAATTGGTGTTCGTCTCAGATATTCCTAATTCTTTCTTAGGTTGAAACCATTTACAATGTTTTTTTTAATTAAGCAATTGATAAAAATTCAACAATGTATGGCTTTGAAAAATTGTAAAAGTGATTCTTTATCAATCACACAAACTTTTTTTCAATCATCCTTGAATAAAAACATCTTTAGTGAGCTGTTTTATTAAGTGTAAACAAGTTATGTGTAAGATTATTTTGAAAAGCTTCATCTTCAACCTTTAGCCAAAAACCCATTGTCATGGTTGATAACCTCTAAGTGAGAGTGTGAGTGGTAGTTGTAAGGTATATTAGGGGCTCTGATGTTTATGTGAAGTTTGTTTGTACTTTCAGATTGAAGAATCAGATTGTGTTTATGAATTCTGGAGATTGAGATCCGGTGAAGAAACAAAATACTTTATTCTCCAATTAAACTTCGGTAGAATCGAGGAAGATCGTTGCAGACAAAATCTGGGAGTTTCTATCTCCTTCATCAGTTCAAAGACTAGAACAATGGAATTTTGGAAGGATTGGGTGAAGATCATTGCAGACGAAATCTTTGATTGCTTTGGTTATGGAAAGGTGGTTGGCCCAAAGTCAAGTGAAGATATTGAAGGATTTGTAGCCTAATGAGCAGTGTACAACACAAGGAAAATTAAGCTTTAGATATGTGTTTCTTAGCAGTTCGCTTAAGTTTTCAGTTTGTCTATGATTATTTGTTGTATCAAAAGACATTTGTAATAATTTTAAATTAGTGGAAGACCAACAATTTTTCATTGGTTTTCCATTAGACATTGGACTAGGTGCTAGCGAGGATGACACATCAAACCAATATAAATACCGATGTATAATTCTTTATATCCCTCTCTTTTAGTTTCAGCTTAATTTGTTTGTTCTCAAGTTTTTTTATCGTTCATAGTGTTTTAATGTTTAAGCTTAGGTTTGTGTTAGATCATGCTCCTAAATATTATTTCTAGTGATTATATTTGTACAAATTTATAATATTAGATTCTCATTCGATTAATAACATTATGCTCAAACATCTCGATGTGAATTGAATTTGATTAATTGGAACATTATTCATTAGTATTCCACCATTCTATTTCTCATTGAATTTTATGTTCATTGAGTAAATCGTGCAATTACTCCATAATGCATCTTTCAAAAACTTATGCTTCCGCGCAATTTTAAAACTACGATTTCGGAAAACTTTTTGAAATATTTTTTTAATTAGGGAAGGTCTATTCAACACCTCCCCTTATAGACCATTCTACACCCATATTCAACCTAATACCTAAGACATCTTTGAGTTATTTGTCTTCATTTTATGTCTATGTCACATCCAATGAGTGTTATTGTTGCCTTGTTCATTTGGTTGTGGAACCTTTTCGCTATCCTTAGGTTCAATTTGACCAATTATGCCTACTAGTTCTGTCGAGTCACTTGTTGAGCTTTCAACTATTGTATTGTCACTTGTCGTTGAATAAGTTGGATTTTCATTTAGAGCTAGTTGGTCTGCATTTATGTGAGTGTTGATTGACTCATTTCCCTGATGATGTTCATTGTTGATTAGGTCACATGGATTGCCTTGATTTCCACTTGTGAAATAATTAGGCAACAAGATATACAAATTTTCAATGGATTTATTTTGTTAAGAAATCCATCATGGAAGGAAAAGTGATCCTCATTAAAAATGACATCTTTAGAAGCAAAAAAAATTCCATGAGAGTTCACTTAGTTATATCCTTTATGTGACCTACTTTATCCCAAGAACACACACCTTGTGGTATTTAACTAAATTTTATGGTTATTATATGGTCTCGTGTATGGATAAGAAAGACAACCAAATGATTTCAAGGAAGTATAGTTGAGTTCCTTATTGAAGCTCGTAAAATATGGACTCTTAGTTAGGTTGAAAGATGTTGGTAGTGGTAGAAAAAGCAAAATTTAGAGATACTTAATCACCAGGTTAACTTCATTTTCATAGATTAGACCGACTCTAATTCTCTGACTATTGGATTACCCATGTGTAAATACTACCCAGGTATGTGTTATCCTTTGTGTGCATGGGGTCATCCATGCGATGAAGTCTATGAACAACTATGGTTTCAGCCATTTCCTTAATTTAAGATAACATCAAATATGAACATTTCAATTGACCAATTAGTTAACCGCTCTGCCAGACCCGGATGGTGGAGAAGTTGCTTTAATAGTAAGCCAATTTGGACCACTGCAGGGTGTGCTAGGAAGTAGCTTCGTAACTTTCTTGGATGCACTAACTAATTCTGGTGGTGCTTTCTTGGTCTTTTGGTAGTGCATCTCTAGTTTGACCAAGGCTTTGGAGATGGAGTAGATTAGACTTTTGTAACTGTTCGGCTCTCTTATGAGGATGGAACTAATAACATCATCGGATACGACTGTAACGCCCCAAATTCTGAATTTCCCATTTTTGTTGAGTCCTTTTTAATTCATTTGGATAATTAGTATTTTAATTGTAAATTTATGTGTTGATATGTTTAATTTCAATATTGTGCTATGTTACCGATTCGGAGAGTTTTCGGGAAAAATAGAGTAAAGGGTATTTTAGACATTTGGTATTAAGTGTTAAGTGGATTAGTGTGTGAGAATTAATTGGTAAGTGTTTGGAAAGAAATGGAGAGGAAAGAAAATAGAACATGAGATAAGAGAGAAAAAGGGATAGATAGAAACATTAGTGGAAAAACAAGGGAAAGAAAGAAGAGAGAAGAGAAAGAGGAGAAAGAAGAGGAAAACCTAGGATTTCATCAAAGATCAACATCCAAGCTTTCGATCAATCGGGTAAGGGTGTGAAACTCTATTATACTGTTAATGTGTATGATTATGTATGCTGTTGATCGTTTGATGTTGGATTGAGAAGAGTTTCTACTCATTTCCATCTTAGGGCAACATTAGGATTTAATCGGTAGAACGTGGTTTTAACCGGTTAGAATCGAGAATAAATGGAGTAGGATAGTCGGGTGTTATTGGGTTGAACTTACTGGGGTTGTTGGGTTTTAGAATCGGTCGGTTTGTGATATTTGAGCTTTGGATAGCCATGGAAGTTCTGAGTTCGCAGGCTCGCCAGGCGAACGGCAGCGAAGATTCGCCGGGCGAAGCCTAGCGAATGGCAGCGAACTAAGTCAGAAGCATCCACCCTGTCTTCGTTGGCAAGTTCGCCAGGCGAAGGAGTGAAGCGAAGGTTTTCCAGGCGAGTGTGCAGGCGAGTGCTAGCGAGTAATTCCAGAATAAATCCCAGTGGTCTTCGCTGGCAAGTTCGCCCGGCGAACTAGGTAGCGAAGGTTCGCCAGAGACTTCGCCAGGCGAAGGTTGGCGAATGTAACAACATTTTCCTATTTTCTGTGTTTTCCCTTTTCATGCGGATTTCTTTGTTCAGTTATGTGTAATCCTTATCGAATTGAATAGTTTTGTGTGTCGTGTGGTATGATATGTATGGGTAGCCGCAAGGCGTGAATCCTAGAATATGGAACTTTGATTGTGAAAAATATATGCCTTATATGGAATGGTATGTGTTGAAATGAAGAGTATGTGTGTTTTATGGAGTATAAGTATATTGTGAATATGCATAGTGATATATTTGCGAATATGTATGCATGTAGAGTAATGTTGTGAGTCATTTTGCATAAAGGCATCATGATGTACATCCTAGCGATGTTGATTCCTTGGAGAATCTGCTGAACATTTGATTCCTCGGAGAATCTGCAGAGCATTTGATTCCTTGGAGAATTCGCTGAATATTCGATTCCTTGGAGAATCTGATGAATATTTGATTCCTTGGAGAATCTTTTGAATACTTGATTCCTTGGAGAATTTGCTGAATTGAGTCGGTACCGCATTTGCATCTGCATAGAGTCATGAGTCGGTCTCTATGAGTTGCATTGGTCATCTTTATATGATGCATGGAGTGAATTGAACATAATTCTAGATGTTTATTTTGAAATGACGAGTGTGTATAAATGTATGATTTGATGATTGTACTTGATTGTGTGAATATGCATTGCGAGGTATATGATGAATTGTGGTGAGAATCTGAATAGTATTAATCCCATGTATGTATATAGTTATATATAAATATATGTATTGACTGTTACGATATTGTTTCTCACCCTTCTGTTGTTTCCTAATGCTCTATGAGGCATTGCAGAGTAGGATTGCTGGATGTCCTTTTGTGAAGCAGGTCTTCATTATTTTTGGTCGATGGCTCTGATATGTAACATCTGGGTAGTTAGGAAGCCTTTGGTTCTTTTGAGAGATACTTTTGCTTTGATTTCTTTTGTGATACATCTGCGTATGTATCTGATAATGGATGTTGTACATATGAATTAACTAAATGATGTATATATGTTTACATGAATGTATGGATTCAATGTTTAGATGTTTCTGCTTTATTCTAAATATTGAGATGTGAGTTTTAGAACTATGTTCTTCAGTTGTGATTTGCCCATTGTTGCATATCCATTGAGCAGGTGTTGTAGATGTTTGACTTCATGATAATGTGACACACCTCTTTTATATCATGTATTAATTAAACTCTGATGAAACTTTTACCTAGTGCTTAAATGATTTAATTATTTTTATTTATTTATTGTTATTGAGGGTATAGAAAGGGGGTGTTACATTAAGTGGTATCAGAGCCAGCGTTGAATCAGTTGTGTCTGTCTTATTGTTATGTTGGTTGAACGGTTGTTTAACCCTGTTATTTTTGGGAATCCTCAGAATATGGCTGGTCGTAACGACAATGCTATGGCTGCGGCGTTGGAGGCTATGACTAGGGCGGTGCAACGCGCACCGAATGTGAATGCGAACGATGAGTTTAGAAAGAACCAACCGCCGGTATTCAAGGGGAGATTTGATCCGGACGGTGCTCAGATTTGGTTAAAGGAGATCGAGAGGATCTTTAGGGTTATGAATTATGCTGAAGGTAACAAGGTGAGACTTGGGACTCACATGCTGAGAGAAGAAGCCGATGACTGGTGGGTCGGTATGCGGCAAGTTCTTGAAATAGACGATGAGGGATTCACTTGGAATCTTTTTCGCACCGAATTTTTGAGGAAGTATTATCCCGAGAGTGTGAAGGGAAAGAAGGAAATGGAGTTCCTGGAATTGAAACAAGGTAACATGTCTGTGACAGACTACACGGCTAAGTTCACAGAGTTAGTAAAGTTTCATCTTCACTATGATGCGGTGGCGGCGGAATTTTCCAAATGTATTAAGTATGAGAATGGCTTGCGCCCTGAGATCAAGCAAGCAGTGGGTTATCAGAGGATTAGGAGATTTTCGGACTTGACCGAATGCTATAGAATCTTTGAAGAAGATAGTAAAGCTCGTTCCACTCACTATAAGAGTTTGAATGAGAAGAGAGGGAAGCAACCGGTAAGGAGTGGACCTTATATGACGCCTGCTGGTAAAGGCAAGCATAGGGAAAACTTCGATAGGAAGCCCGGAGGAGGTTCTAGTGCGATTAAATGTTTCAAGTGTGGCGTAATGGGCCACAAGTCCTTCGACTGTGGAAAATCTGTGGAGAAGTGTGCTAACTGTGGGGTTCCTGGACATGCCACTTCGGATTGTAGAAGGAACGTGGTGAGATGCTACAATTGTGGCGAAATGGGTCACATTAAGCCCAATTGTACTAATCTGAAGCAAGCTCCAGCGGGCGGAAAGGTATTTGCGTTAGCCGGTGCGGACACTACTAATGCGGATCGTTTGATTAAAGGTACATGCTTTATTAATAATGTACCTTTAGTTGCTATTATTGATACTGGAGCGACTCATTCGTTCATTTCTCTTGAGTGTGCCGAACGTTTGGATTTGTGCATGGTTTCCTTGAGTGGTGGCATGGTTATTGAGACTCCCGCTTCGGGGTCGGTAACTACTTCCTTGGTATGCATAAGTTGTCCTTTGACCATGTATGGTAAAAACTTCGTTATGGATTTAGTGTGTTTGCCGTTGGACGGTTTGGATGTGATTTTGGGTATGAATTGGTTGCAATATAATAAGGTTCATCTGGATTGCTATCACAAGTTGGTAAGATTTCCTTATTTGGAAGATGATGAAAGTGAGAGTTTTCTATCCACTAAAGAGTTGAAGAAACTTTTAGCGGACGAAGCTCAGTTGTTTGGCTTGTTTGCGACCTTGTCGGTAGAGAGTAAAGTAGAACTAGAGGTGTTTCCCGTAGTGCGATAATTTCCAGAAGTGTTTCCGGGAGATATTAGGGATGTGTCGCCGGAGAGAGAGATTGAGTTTTCTATTGATCTAGTTCCGGGTACTAGACCGATTTCGATGGCACCGTATCGTATGTCGGCATCGGAATTGATAGAGTTAAAGGGGCAGTTGAATGACTTGTTGGATAAGAGGTTTGTAAGACCAAGTGTTTCTCCTTGGGGTGCGCCGGTATTGTTAGTAAAGAAGAAAGATGGAAGCATGCGGTTGTGTATTGATTATCGGCAGTTGAATAAAGTGACGATTAAGAATAGGTATCCGCTTCCAAGAATAGACGATTTGATGGATCAATTGGTTGGAGCCCGTGTTTTTAGTAAGATTGACTTGAGGTCGGGTTATCACCAGATTCAGGTGAAAGAAGAAGATGTTTCGAAGACGGCCTTTAGGACATGATATGGTCACTATGAGTATACGGTGATGCCGTTCGGAGTTTCTAACGCGCCAGGTGTGTTCATGGAATATATGAATCGTATTTTTCATGAGCAGTTAGACCGTTTTGTAGTGGTGTTCGTTTTGAAAATTTGGAGACATTATCTTTATGGTGCAAGATTTGAGGTTTTTAGCGACCACAAGAGTTTGAGATATTTATTTGACCAGAAAGAGTTGAACATGAGACAAAGAAGATGGCTAGAGTTTTTGAAAGACTACGATTTTGGTTTGAATTACCATCCGGGTAAGGCAAATGTAGTAGTCGATGCTTTAAGTCGAAAGTTGGTTCATATGTCAATGTTGATGATAAGAGAATGGGAATTGTTAGAGAGTTTTAGAGATTTGAGTTTGGTTTATGAAGTGACGCCGAGAAGTGTGAGACTTGGTATGCTTCATATTACGAATGATTTTCTTGCGACCGTTTGTGAAAAACAAAAATTGGATTTAAAGTTCGTTGATTTGATGATGAATGGGAATGAAGATTTCAAGGTTGATGAATTTGGTGTTTTGAGATTCCGTGGTCGTATTTGCATTTTCGACGATGTGGAGTTGAAGAAGATGATATTGGAAGAAGGTCATCGGAGTAACTTGAGTATTCATCCGGGAGCGAATAAGATGTACCAAGATTTGAAGAAGGTCTTTTGGTAGTCCGGACTAAAGTGAGATGTTGCTCATTTTGTGTATTCGTGTTTGACGTGTCAAAAGTCGAAGGTGGAACATCAGAAACCTAGTGGATTGATGCAACCGTTGGATATTCCGGAATGGAAATGGGATAGCATATCGATGGATTTTGTTACGGAATTTCCGAATACGCAAAGAAGCCATAATGCTATTTGGGTGATCGTAGATAGACTTACTAAATCTGCTCACTTCATTCCGATTGATATTAGTTATCCTTTGGAGAAATTGGCCGAGATTTATATTCGTGTGGTTGTAAAGTTGCACGGAGTTCCTAAGAGTATTGTATCAGATAGAGATCCTAGATTCACTTCAAGATTTTGGGAAAGTTTGCAAGGTGCCTTGGGTTCTAAGTTGAGGTTGAGTTCGGCTTACCATCCGCAAACGGATGGTCAAACAGAGAGGACAATTCAGTCGTTAGAAGATTTGTTGCGTGCTTGTGTGCTAGAACAAGGTGGTGCTTGGGATGGTTATTTGGCGTTGATTGAATTCACTTATAATAACAGTTTTCATTCGAGCATTAGTATGGCACCATTCGAGGCTTTATACGGTCGGAGATGTCGAACACCTTTGTGTTGGCATGAGACGGGTGAGAGGTCGGTAGTTGGACCGGAGATGGTACAACAGACGACGGAAAAGGTGAAGTTTATTCAGGAAAAGATGAGAGCTTCTCAGAGTAGGCAGAATAGTTACCATGATAAGAGGAGGAAGGACCTTGAGTTTCAAGAAGACGGCCATGTCTTTTTGAGAGTTACACCGGTTACGGGAGTGGGTCGTGCCTTGAAGTCAAAAAAGTTGACTTCTCGTTTTATTGGTCCGTATCAGATTATTGCACGTGTGGGTGTTGTGGCGTATCGTGTGGCGTTGTCTCCGAACCTTTCGAATTTGCATGATGTGTTCCATGTTTCGCAACTTCGGAAGTATGTTCCGGATCTGTCACATGTTATTCCTATGGACGAAGTTGAAGTAAGAGATAACCTTACGGTTGAGGTTTTACCGATTAGTATTTTGGATCGTGAAGTTAAGAAGCTAAGGGGCAAGGATATTGCACTTGTGAAAGTAGCCTCGGGAGGTGCTGCAGAGGGCAATATGACTTGGGAATTGGAGAACAAGATGCAAGAGTCACATCCAGAGTTGTTTGCATCAGGTAATATTTTCGAGGACGAAAATTTCTAAAGTGAGGGAGAGTTGTAACGCCCCCAAATTCTGAATTTCCCATTTTTGTTGAGTCCTTTTTAATTCATTTGGATAATTAGTATTTTAATTGTAAATTTATGTGTTGATATGTTTAATTTCAATATTGTGCTATGTTACCGATTCGGAGAATTTTCGGGGAAAATAGAGTAAAGGGTATTTTAGACATTTGGTATTAAGTGTTAAGTGGATTAGTGCGTGAGAATTAATTGGTAAGTGTTTGGAAAGAAATGGAGAGGAAAGAAAATAGAACATGAGATAAGAGAGAAAACGGGATAGATAGAAACATTAGTGGAAAAACAAGGGAAAGAAAGAAGAGAGAAGAGAAAGAGGAGAAAGAAGAGGAAAACCTAGGATTTCATCAAAGATCAACATCCAAGCTTTCGATCAATCGGGTAAGGGTGTGAAACTCTATTATACTGTTAATGTGTATGATTATGTATGCTGTTGATCGTTTGATGTTGGATTGAGAAGAGTTTCTACTCATTTCCATCTTAGGGCAACATTAGGATTTAATCGGTAGAACGTGGTTTTAACCGGTTAGAATCAAGAATAAATGGAGTAGGATAGTCGGGTGTTATTGGGTTGAACTTACTGGGGTTGTTGGGTTTTAGAATCGGTCGGTTTGTGAGATTTGAGCTTTGGATAGCCATGGAAGTTCTGAGTTCGCAGGCTCGCCAGGCGAACGACAGCGAAGATTCGCCGGGCGAAGCCCAGCGAATGGCAGCGAACTAAGTCAGAAGCATCCACCCTGTCTTCGTTGGCAAGTTCGTCAGGCGAAAGAGTGAAGCGAAGGTTCTCCAGGCGAGTGTGCAGGCGAGTGCTAGCGAGTAATTCCAGAATAAATCCCAGTGGTCTTCGCTGGCAAGTTCGCCCGGCGAACTAGGTAGCGAAGGTTCGCCAGAGACTTCGCCATGCGAAGGTTGGCGAATGTAACAACATTTTCCTATTTTCTGTGTTTTCCCTTTTCATGCGGATTTCTTTGTTCAGTTATGTGTAATCCTTATCGAATTGAATAGTTTTGTGTGTCGTGTGGTATGATATGTATGGGTAGCCGCAAGGCGTGAATCCTAGAATGTGGAACTTTGATTGTGAAAAATATATGCCTTATATGGAATGGTATGTGTTGAAATGAAGAGTATGTGTGTTTTATGGAGTATAAGTATATTGTGAATATGCATAGTGATATATTTGCGAATATGTATGCATGTAGAGTAATGTTGTGAGTCATTTTGCATAAAGGCATCATGATGTACATCCTAGTGATGTTGATTCCTTGGAGAATCTGCTGAACATTTGATTCCTCGGAGAATCTGCAGAGTATTTGATTCCTTGGAGAATCTGCTGAATATTTGATTCCTTGGAGAATCTGATGAATATTTGATTCCTTGGAGAATCTGCTGAATACTTGATTCCTTGGAGAATCTGCTGAATTGAGTCGGTACCGCATTTGCATCTGCATAGAGTCGTGAGTCGGTCTCTATGAGTTGCATTGGTCATATTTATATGATGCATGGAGTGAATTGAACATAATTCTAGATGTTTATGTGGAAATGACGAGTGTGTATAGATGTATGATTTGATGATTGTACTTGATTGTGTGAATATGCATTGCGAGGTATATGATGAATTGTGGTGAGAATCTGAATAGTATTAATCCCATGTATATATATAGTTATATATAAATATATGTATTGACTGTTATGATATTGTTTCTCACCCTTCTGCTGTTTCCTAATGCTCTATGAGGCATTGCAGAGTAGGATTGATGGATGTCCTTTTGTGAAGCAGGTCTTCATTATTTTTGGTCGATGGCTCTGATATGTAACATCTGGGTAGTTAGGAAGCCTTTGGTTCTTTTGAGAGATACTTTTGCTTTGATTTCTTTTGTGATACATTTGCGTATGTATCTGATAATGGATGTTGTACATATGAATTAACTAAATGATGTATATATGTTTACATGAATGTATGGATTCAATGTTTAGATGTTTCCGCTTTATTCTAAATATTGAGATGTGGGTTTTAGAACTATGTTCTTCAGTTGTGAATTTCCCATTGTTGCATATCCATTGAGAAGGTGTTGTAGATGTTTGACTTCATGATAATGTGACACACCTCTTTTATATCATGTATTAATTAAACTCTGATGAAACTTTTACCTAGTGCTTAAATGATTTAATTATTTTTTTTATTTATTGTTATTAAGGGTATAGAAAGGGGGTGTTACAACGACCAAGTAAAGATATACAATTTCCCAAAATGTAGGTCGAGATAGTACTGGTGGAGTTTATAGGTTCATTTTTAAGGATGTAAATGCTTGCTGGAATTCTGGGGCCCACTTAAAAAAGTGCTTCTTTCTTCAACAGTTTGTAGAATGGCAAGGCATGTCGCATGAATTTCAGAGAGAATCTATTTAGGGTTGTCAGCATCCCGTTCAAATTCATGACTTCCTTCATTGTCATTGGCGTTGCCATCCTAATGGTCGCCTCTCATTTATTCAATTTCAATTATATGACCCCTTTCCATCTGGTAGAAGCCTAGAACTTGGCTGAATCTAACTCCAAAGGTGCACATTTCTAGGTTGAACCTGATATTATACTGTCAATCCCTTTGGAATACACAAGAAAGATGGTGGTCATATAATCTCTCCTCGTTGGATTTAACAATCATGTCGACCATGTACACCTCCCGCGTTTCTCCTATTTCTTCTTTGAAAATCTTATTCATCATCCTTTGGTATGTTTCCCCTACATTCTTCAAGTCAAAAGGCATCAAGTTATACTAGTAGTTGCCTTGTTTAGTCATGAAGGTCTTTTTATCTCTATTCGGCTCATACATGGGTATTTGAATGTATTCAAAATACACATCCATAAACAACATAAGTTTGTATTCGGCCAAATTATCTATGCTTGGGAGTGTTTTCGAGTCTTTGGGGGATGATATGTTAAGATAAGTATAATCGACATACATTATCTATTTCTCAAAAGTGTTATTGACTAACACCACATCAGATATTCATTCAGTGTACTTTACTTCAGAAATAAAGTTAGCCTCTAGCAAACCTTGGACCGTCTTTATGGACGCCTCGACATTCTCAGGAGACTGCTTCCTTCTTCTCAATGAGGCTTACTGGGAAATAGGATATATGTTTAACTGATGTCATGCCACATTGGAATCTATGTTAGATATCTCGTGGGGAGAGATAAGGAAGATATTATTGTTGTCCTTTATGAATTCAACCAATCCTTTCTTGACTTTAGTAGGTTGTCGTCCAACTTGACACTTTGAATTATCTATTTAGGACTAGCCATAAAACTTTCATCTTGATCTCAGTCGAAGGATCTAGCTCGTATTTGTTGAACATGTGACTCCATAAAAAAGAGGGGGTGAATTGTGAGGTTTAAAAAACAATAGTTTGAAGCCAAATTATCTTCTAAAATAAATTTGAAAACATTTTAATAAACATAATTGATTATGCAGCAGAATTAAAGCGGAATCAAAGAGTTAAGAGAAGAGATATAAAACTAAATATTTATAGAGATTTAGTCTTAAATAAGTGACGCGCTCCTCTCCCTAAGAATTGATCTTGAAAGTATCCTATAATTCTTGAGATCTTTTAGAAGGTTAAGCCAAAAACCCCTCTTATACAAGGAATATGAAGTTTCAAACTAACTTCCAACAAAACATCGAGCATAGGAAAAAAGCGGTTAGTTTTCACTCAACACAAGGAGCAAATCATTGAATAGTTAGTCTCTAAGCCAAATTGGGACTTTACACATAATGATCTCAAGCCTCGAGTTTTGAATTGGCTATCCTCCAAACTGAGTCGAGGTCTTATACGAGTTGACCATAAACCGAATGGAGATTTCTACCAGACTGATCTTGAACCTACTGAGCTTTTATACAGGCTAAACTCAGAAACCGAGTGAAATTTTATATCAGACTAATCTCGAGCCGACTGAGATTTTAATCGGGAAGAGCTCAAGACTTGTATGACTGTTGTCACTGGTTATTCTTCATGAACCTAAAAGAAGAGCTTTTCTTCAGTGGCAGAACTCACTAACGAAATAGAGACTTATACTAATCCCCTAAAAAGCTTTTATAAAGGTTTAGCTCCAAACCAAAATAATTACTTCCTAAGAAAAGAATGATTTACTCAAGAATAAAAAGAACTCTCAGTAAATTTACAATAAAGCCCTCACCTATAACAATTTCCTCGTTAAACTCAAGAACACTCTCAAAGATTATGACTTAAAATATGAGAGAAAAAGAAATATTTTAAAGAGATTGAAAAAGAGGAAAAGTGATCATTTTCACGTTTTTTAGATGGTTTGAAATGAAAGGGAAGCCATCTATTTATAGTACAAGGAATGGTTCATTTTAAGAAAGAATCCATGGGAAAAATAAATGACATAATTGATTAGCTAATCGATTAGGTACTTACAATAATCAATTATTAATGCCCAAATTAGAAGGTTTTGATAAATAATTGTTACCCTTCCTTAAGACATTTTCATAGTTTATTCGAGACTCGATTCTACTTCATCTGATTGCTTATGTATTTGTTTAGTCTATTAGACAGTTCAAAAACTTGTCTTAATCAATTTGACAGTTTCCAAAATAACTGGCTAAGCTCCAAAAACATTTTTGGTGGTTTTATTTGAAAAAAATAGGCTTTCAAAAATACATTTGTGTGTGTGTGTGGGGGGGGGGGGGGGGGGTGTATGTGTCTTTTATTCATAATTCTTATATAAGTTCCCTTGTGTCTTTAAAATACACTAATCACTTTGACAAACACGATCAATCAAGCTTTTACACTTCCTCTCTTTCACACTCAGAAGCTTCAAATCCTTTTTTTAGATATACCAATCATATAAGCATTTCACTTGAATCTTATTGTGGACGAGACTTGAGATATATTCAAGTGAGTTAACATCATTATAATATTGTAAAATATCACTAGTAATCATAAACCCTAGTTCTTTAGCTTGATTTGGAGGAATAACTTGATCAACCACTTTATGCATCATTGAACTCTTGATTATCTTTAATACTTATTTGTCTTCTTGTGTTGTTGTCATCAAAACCACTTAAGAGTTGTTACAAGCTCAAGTGTTCTCATCAAAACCATGACATTATCAAGGCTAAGCATATCTTTCTTATGTATGAGTTTTGATCACTTCCTGATTATACCTACAAGCATATAGTTCCACAGTGTCCCTATGGAGTTTCATCTTCGGGTATGTCAAGATCGACTACATTTTATCCTTCATAAACCTCCTTGTGTCTCTTCCAATAGATGACGACCATTGATAGTGAACTCTTCATTAATGCCTCATGTATTCGTCGTGCCCTTACAAGTCAATAGTGATTACAATTGGTTTGCCTGAATCGTTGTGCTACTTCATCTTCTAGTGGACGAGGGAGGCCACTGGATCTAGAGTTGCTAAGAATGGTCTATCAAGATGTCGTTGTAGACGCTTTCACATGGAATCATTAAAAAGTGAATGTTCACGATTTTCTTATTTCTCCTTTCTCCCAAGGAAACTAGTAAATATACATGTCCACATGGACGGGTAGAAGAATTGTTGAATGCTAGGAGGCACTGGCCTTCACATGGCCTCAAATCTTGCTTTCTAAAGCCCGACTCTATGAAGATTATGAGATATATCTAGATGCATGAACTTCTATCATCAACGAGGATCTCAGAGATAAAGCAATTAGAGATGGTAGCAGTAATGATCAACGGAAACGTTGAGTAAGGATTTACATCCACCATCTCGTGGTCATGAAACCAACATTATGCGGGAATAGATCTGAATGAATCAGGAGAGATCCATTGGAATTAGGAGAGATCAAAAGTCGATTCTCACAAACGACGTCACTATCCTGTTCTGAAACCAACATTATTAGTGTAGATTTTTGACGTGGTGGTGCAAATCTCTTATGCGGTTACACGTGTGTGGACCTACAAGGTTAGCATTCAAACATCTAAGTCGGTGAGCGAAGTAAGAGGGGGTAGAGTAAATTATGATTAGAATCATACCTTAGACTGCACATGTGATGGCTTACATATGATAAATAGTAATTGAACCTATATCCCATTGAGTATGTGGCCGACACAAAATATAATCGATTGAGCCTTAATAATAGTATAAAATATAAAAAGTCATCGGATTATACTAAGACATGTTAAGAAAAATAAGTGTGAGTTGAAAATGTTGAAAAACAAGTGTGAGAAATCACATATTGATTAAAAAAAAAGATTGAACATTTTATAAATGAGAGAACTCACACACATATTATCTTAAAATTTTTAATAATAAATACACGAGTCTATCATAAAATATATTGCTGATAAAGAAAAACTCTAATATAAAAATGTTGCCACCCCAAAAGAATTAATGACCTAACAAGACGAACTACACTCACAAGAAGTGAGTTACACAAGTTGCAGGCCAAGTAAGAAATTAAAATAAAGTGAGCTGGAATTGTAAGGGTGTGAGCAACACATGTCAAGATTCCATGGAAGCGTATCTAACGCAGTCAACTCCTCCTCGGATCGATCATTTTATTATTTTGTGATATGAATATGAATGTTACATTAACATTACCATTCCTCTCTCCTTCTCTCCAACCGACCAATTTGGTTCAATTGAAATGGAAACAAAACTAAAATCTCTCTATCTGTCTTCTCTATGCCTATGGTCCCTACTTACCTGCCGGACAACACTCTTTACTATCCATATCTATTTAATATATTTCTCCTCTATTTTTTATTCCATAATAAGACCTCTTTTCAATATACGGATTTCAGTAGCGTTTAAATAAAACTTTATTTGGTTTAAAAAATAGTTACATCATATATTAATATATATTTAATAAATATACATAATAAAATTATGGGTTAAATACGTGCAATCGGATATTTCTTGGGTTATAACTAAGTTAACTTAATGCATTAATAAATTCATAGTCTACTCACTATGATTCCATTTTCCATTTTTATGTTATTCCCTTTTTTGTGTTCATATAAGCATATAGCTGTTATATCCTCAATTTTCATTATTTATTTCGATATTTCCCCTTATGGTTATAAATAAATAAACGCGCATTCCTTTTCTTTATAGCTTTTCAAATCTTAGTTCACACGATTTCCCATTTTTAAGGGGAAGTGTGACATTATAAGAAAAAATGAATCAATGAATGAATATACTAACTATACTCTTCATGATTCATCTCTCTCAACTGGTTTCTACTTCTTCACTGTCACAGCAAGAAGAAAAAAGAACATAAGATTGCTTGCAGCATAGGGAAATGCTATTGGAATCTATACGTAAGAAACCAATTTTGTTTTCTTACCTTCTTTCTTTTATACCGATCCTCTGTCACATTATGGTGCAGAGCTTTTAATCTCTGCACCGTAACTGAAGTGGCAGAGGATCAACATACTTACTTTTATACTAAAAAAGTAATTTGGAGAAGTGCTGTAAAACTTCTTTTCCAAGTTTCGTATCTTTTATTCCATTGTTCACATTAACTCAATTTTTTTTGATATTCAGATTCATAGTTTGATTGAAGAGAAATTTGATTTTATTGGAAACCAGTATGGGATTTGATAATCCAAGATCTGAGAGGTGTGTTGTGTAACCTAAATTCCTTTCAATACCTTTCAAATTTTCGAGTTTTTTAAATACTAATTACTAGAAATTTTTATAGGTTTGAAGATGATTCTGATGTTTCCAAAACTCCGGCAACAAATGGTGTTAAAGTGAAATACCACATTGATGGAACACAAATACCAGAACCAAGTTCGAGAAAGTCTCAGAAAAAGGTTACGAGAAACAAGTTTTTGAAAACAAGAGTGTTATCAAGAGTATTCTCAGAGGATTATGAAAGAGTAAAAAAGAGAGTACTAGTATTAGATCCTAGGGGACAAATCATTCATCGTTGGAACAAGATATTTCTGGTAGCGTGTTTAGTTTCTTTGTTTGTGGATCCTCTTTTCTTTTATTTGCCAGTAGTTAGAGAAGAAGTTTGCATTGACATTGGAAAAAATCTCGAAGTTGTCCTCACGATTGTTAGATCAGTTGGGGATTTGTTTTATATGATTCAGATTTTCATGAAGTTTCGTACCGCGTATGTTGCTCCTTCGTCCAAGGTTTTTGGTCGAGGAGAACTTGTTCTTACGTATTCGAAGATCGCTGTTAGGTACTTCAGCAAGGGGTTTTGGTTAGACTTTATTGCTGCATTGCCTCTTCCTCAGGTAACGATGAATCTGTTACGATGTTTGGTTACGAAGTTCGGCCAAATGGGTGTATGTCTCTGACTATATATATCTGTTGTTGAACTTGCAGGTGTTGATATGGATTATTATCCCAACGCTTAGGGGTTCGACAATGGCGAACACGAAAAATGTGCTTCGTTTTTTCATCATTTTCCAATATATTCCAAGGCTATATTTGATTTTTCCACTTTCGTCGCAAATTGTAAAAGCTACCGGGGTTGTGACAGAAACAGCATGGGCAGGTGCTGCTTACAACCTCATGCTTTACATGTTGGCCAGCCATGTAAGTCATCACAAAAATGTAATACAGAAAATTTGAAATATCGTCTCGAAACTTACTTATGGTTTTACATTCTTAATAGATTTTAGGAGCTTGCTGGTACCTTTTATCGATTGAACGTCAAGAAGCGTGTTGGAGAAGCGTGTGCAATATGGAGAAACCGAATTGTCAATACAGATTCTTTGATTGCCATAGAGTTAAAGATGCTTTGAGGGTCAAATGGTTTGTGTCTAGTAATGTCACAAATTTATGTTCACCAAGTGCTGGCTTTTATCAGTTTGGTATATATGCTGATGCCATGACTTCCCAAGTTACATCCTCACCATTCTTCAATAAGTACTTTTTTTGTCTCTGGTGGGGCTTAAGGAATCTCAGGCAAGTATTATGGTCAAATAGTATTTTACTTTGCTAGAAATCAGGGTCGTCTTTGAGGGTGTGCAAGATGGGTTAGACTCTCGTAATAGATTTGACACGCTTAAACCATGGTTAAATAGAGACTTTAGTTGTTGCCATGGTTTAAGTGTGAGTAACTTACACAGGGTCTCAAAAAAACTAAGACGGCCCTGCTAGAAACCATGATATAATGAGGGAAATGTGTTTTGTCTTGAGTATTAATGATTTTCTGATTGGAGGGTGCAGTTCTTTAGGACAAGGCCTTCTTACTAGCACTTTTATTGGAGAAATCATGGTTGCCATTGTTGTTGCAACTCTTGGATTGGTTCTTTTTGCGCTGCTGATTGGTAATATGCAGGTAAGTGCGGTTCATTTATTTCTCTTGGTACAATAGAAAGTGTTTTGAACATTGGATGAGATGTGATGGGAACTATGTTTATCGCTCGGATGCATCACTCACCTTAAAAGTCGGTTTTGTCAGTCTTTACTTCTAATAGAATTTGAACTTTGCAGACATACCTTCAATCGATAACTGTTCGCCTAGAAGAGTGGAGGGTGAAAAGAACTGATACAGAACAATGGATGCATCACAGGCAACTACCTTCAGAACTACGAGAGTCTATTCGGAAATATAATCAATATAAATGGGTGGCTACACGAGGAGTAGAAGAAGAAGATCTTCTCAAAGGACTTCCACTCGATCTTAGGAGAGACATCAAACGCCACCTTTGTCTTGAACTAGTTCGAGGAGTAAGTCAAGAAACACCAAGTTTTTATTTGTTTATATGATAATTTTTGGTTGTGAATGTGACCACGTCGCGATTTTGGCTGATGACATTCGAAATGATCCGTTAATTCATTATTAACAGGTTCCGTTGTTTGATCAAATGGACGAGAGGATGCTAGACGCGATATGCGAAAGACTAAAGCCTGCATTATGCACTCAAGGAACATACCTTGTTCGCGAAGGCGATCCAGTGAACGAAATGCTCTTCATAATTCGAGGCCATCTTGATTCCTACACCACAAACGGAGGCCGTGACGGATTCTTCAACTCATGTCGTATTGGTCCAGGTGATTTCTGCGGCGAAGAACTATTAACATGGGCCTTAGATCCAAGACCAAGTGTGATACTCCCCTCATCGACAAGAACAGTAAAAGCTGTCTCAGAAGTGGAAGCCTTCGCGCTCATAGCTGAAGATCTTAAGTTTGTTGCATCTCAATTCCGAAGATTACATAGTAAACAGCTTAGGCATAAATTCAGATTCTATTCACACCAATGGAGAACTTGGGCTGCTTGTTTTATACAAGCTGCATGGAGAAGGCACAAGAAAAGGAAAGAAGCTGCTGAATTGAGGGCTAAGGAGAATCTTATGGCAGCATCAGAGAGTGAAAGAGCAAAAAGATATGGGAAAGGTTTTGTTGTTTATGAAACAAGGGTGGCAAGGAGTACTAGGAAAGGTGTGCATCTGCAGAAGCCAACAGAACCTGATTTTTATGATGAATAATAATGAATGTACATTATGAGATTGATCCAAAAAATTTTCAACGGGGATTACTCGTTACCTCTTAGTATTTCTCCCCAGTTTGTGTCGTCTGAATAGTAAAATCCAGACGCGCACAAACTTCTGGATAGTAAATTCCACTAATGCACCATCTTTGTTCATAACAAGGCAAATACAACACTCCTTACAATATTCCTGAACCATTATGTTTAGTTATGCTTGTGTATTCTTGTTAGTTGTTAGTAGAAAATTGTTAGAACTCGTTTGTATTTTATTGTTTCTTTTAGGACTTGGTTATATGAAGTCATTCTGTTAATGAAATTTCATGAGTTTTCTATTCTTTTTCTCTACCTGCACATAACATAAATACTTTAAGAGTGTCAATGAGATAATTGGAAAGTTTTAAGAAATTTAAAATTTTAACAAATTCAAATGATTAATGATTCAATTGGAATTCATAAATTTTTAAATTATTTTATTTGGATGAAGTATTAAAATAATTTCTTGTTAAATTTTTGGAGTTATTTTGATCAATTTTAAAACCATTGGGCCAAATTTAAATAATAGAAAATATGGACTAATTTGCAATTTATAATGGGGTAATTGAGAATTTGTAAGAAATTTTAAATTTTAAATAACTTAAATGATTAATAATTTAATTAAAATTTTTTTTTAATTCTTTTACTTGAATAGAGTATTAAAATAATTCATTGTTAAATTTTTGGAGTTGATCAATTTTAAACTTATTGGGCCAAATTTAGATAATAGAAAATAGGGACTAATTTGCAATTTATAAAATTTTGAAAGAACCAATTTATAAATTTTGAAAACTATTAGGGACATATTTATAATTTTATTTAAAATTTTGTAGATGAAGTTGAAATTTTTATAAAATATAAAGACCGTTTTATAAAATTTGAAAAATTAAAAATAAATAATTTAACATGATGTGAATGGGCAATTTCAAATTACTTATTTTTTAATATTATTTAAAATTTCTTAAATTTAATTTGAATAAAGTGCTTCTAAATTTTTTAAAAAGAATTGCAAACCCTTCCAATTGCAATTTTTGAATGAAAAGATTATAAATTCTCTTTTAATTAAATTACAATTTTTGAACGAAAAAATTATAAACTCTCTTTTAATTATAATTTTTGGACCGAAAAATTACAAACTCTCTCTTAAATGCAATTTTTGGATGGAAAAATTACAAACTGTTTTTCAACTACAATTTTTGGATAGGAAAATTACAAATCATCTCATCAAACTATTTTTGAACGGAAAAATAGAAAATCTTCTTTAGACACGCAACTACCCAAATTTCTAATACAAGACTACATATTCTAACTATCTATATTTATATTAATACTCAAATTTTATTTTCTTCTTACTACCTAATGTGAGCTTTGGATGAATATATTACCCAACAAATCTTTCTTTCATCCAAATATCATATACTTTTATTTTGTCTTCAACTTCATCTTCAAAGAGATCGTTATAATTATAATGATTAATCAAATTTTTAAAATTATTACTCTTCAATCTTTTTGTCTTCGTTCTCCCTTGATTAGAATGATTGTTACTCCTCTTTTTTCTCTTGATCAAAATTTGCGTTACTCTTCTTTCCTTCCTTGATCGAAGCTTTAACTCTAATACCATTGGTGGGTCATCACGAGGAAGAAGCATTCAAATTATTTTTTTGACAAGAAACTAAACTTTATTAAAGAGAAAGAAGGGAGGTATTTGGAACCTCACAGTTTACAAAAGGATATCTCCCAACCTAAGATCTAGAACCAAAAGTCTTACCCAAACCAACAAGGTTATGAGCATTGGCTAAACAGAAATTGATGCACTCCACAACAGAAAGAGAGTCAGATTAAATAATGATCTCATCAATCTTCATATCCAAGGCAAGAAAAAGAGACCATCTAATTGCGAGAATTTTTGCCACCACCGGAGTCACGATGATGCTTTCTTTTTTACCGACAACAAGAAAAATTTATGATTCACAGTTTTTGATTATGCAGCCAAAGCATGCGGCTTCCTCCTCCATGATACCCGCGTCCACCTACATCACAAAATATTTTCCAGCTGTCATATCCAAATCTAGTTTAGCATGAACCACTTTCCTTCGACCAATCTCAGGATTTGAAACATTGAACTCAGACACAAAATTCAATGTCTCAAGGGCCACCAAAGAGGGATCTATCATCTTCTGCTCATACATAAAGGAGTTTCTTGCCTTCCAAATTTTTTGCAGCATTGTTCACAAAAGTTGCGTGCTCAACAAGTCCCCTCAAGTGAGGATGCGCAATAGCCAATCCTGAATACTCATGTCCACTAGAGCATGGTATCCCAGTATTGAGGAGAAAAATACATGCTTATCAAAAACACAATTCAAAAACAGATGGTGGCTAGTTTCCACCTCAGAGTTGCAGAGAGAGCGTAACGAATCCAGCTGAATATCCTTCATGCACAGGTTGTCCTTGGAGGGAAGGACATTTTTTCCAAAACGCCATAGGAAATTTCGCGTTATGACATTAATGTTTTCCCTTCAAATATCTTTCCACAACATTTGAAAAGGAATATTATAGGTTTCGGGATTCTTAGCACTCTTGATTTGCTGACAGGTATGATAGGCAGTTTTGACAGAATACTCCCTGTTCCCCTCAAAATGCCAAAGGAGACGATCCTCATTATCCCTAAAAGAGAGGGGAATACTAGTGATTTGCTTAGCATCCATTAGATCAAAGCAGACCTCAATTAAATCCTTTTTCTAGATTTTTAAATCTCCATCAATAAATTCCTTCACTTTTGTGTCCTTTTGAATACCTCTATCAGGCCTAAAAATTTTGAACCCCAGATTATCGGGAAGCCAACTATCAGAACAAGCCACGACTTTTTCCCCATTTCCGATCCTCCATCTAGCCCCACGATTTATGAGCTCTCTCGCACTCAAGATAATCCTCCATGCAAAACTTGGTGTGAAGCCAAGAGTACTTTCCGCTATTGTACTTCTAGGGTAATACCTTGCTTTGAACACTTTGCCAAGCAGCGAATTCTCATTTGCTAGAAGGCGCCAATAGGTTTTTTTTTAGCAGGCTTGTGTTGAAGTCACTGAAGCCTCTGAACCCCATTCCTTCTTCCCTTTTCCCTTTTGCAAGCTTATCCCAACTCTTCCAATGGACCTTCTTAGCACCACCACGAGCTCCCCACCAGAAGTTGGCAGTAATGGACTCAATCTCCTTACAAGTGGATTCAGGTAACTTGTAGCAACTCATGATGTATGTAGAAATAACCTGGGCGACAACTTTAATGAAGACCTATTTTCCAACATGTGAAAGAAACCTTTCTTTCCAACCTTTTACCTTCTTCCACACCCTATCGATAAATAGCTTAAAATTCTCTTTCTTTGACCTGCCAAAGACCATCGAAAGACAAGGGTATTTTGTGTGACTTGGAACTATTTTGACTCTCAACTTTGACCGCAACGCTTCTTGAGCCTCATCATTCACATTCCTGCTAAAAGAGACCTCATATTTTTCGAGGTTCACCACCTTCCCAGATGATTCTTGATACCTTCCCAGAATTAATAGAATCATCGCTGCTTCCTGCTGACTAGCTCTAGCAAATAGCAGACTGTCTTCTGCAAAAAAACGAGTTATAAGAGGAGCCTTGCGAGCCACTTGAATACCATGGAGCTGCCTACAGTTCACCTCCCTTTTGATTAAACCTAAAATAACATCAGCACATAAAATGAACAAATAAGGGGAAAGGGGATCCCCTTGACAAAGACCCCTCTCCGGCAAAAAAAAATAGAATTGGGTTGCCCATTTATGAGAATTTTGTAAGAGACCGTAGAAATGCCCTTTTTGATAAGATTGACCAAGCTTTGAGGAAAGCCCGTGGAAGAAAGAACTCTGATAATGAACGTCCATTCCAACTTGTTGTAAGCCTTAGACATGTCCAACTTGAGTGCCATGATCCCTTTCTTCCCCTTTGTCTTCTTTTTCATCAAGTGGAAACATTCCATCGCCACTAAAGGGTTATCCATAATGAGACGGACTTGGAAGAAAGCGCTTTGTTCCTTATCTATAATATCGGGAAGAATCCTCTTGATCCTATTGGCAATGGTCTTCGTAATTATCTTCATGACCACCTTACAAAGACTTATAGGGTGAAAATCCTTTGCACTTGAGGGATGTTTACACTTTGGAATCAAGGCAATGTGTGTGTTGTTTAGTTCTCTAGGATCTGCATTGTTGTTCAGCACGTCCAAGACAATGTCGCAGATATCAATCCCAACAGTATTCCAATACTTTTGAAAGAAAAGGGCAGGCAGACAGTCCAGACTTGGAGCTTTTAACGAATGCATTTGAAAAAAGACAGTTTTAACTTCCAAATCCGTAAACCTCCCATCACACCAACCGATATGATCAGGTTGTAGCTTATCATTCACAATGGAGCAAACCTCTTCGATATTTGGAGGAAGTGAAGAGTAGAACAACTCTGAAAAATAGTGGACCAGGATTCTTTCACAATGATTATCACCTCTCCACCAAATTCCATTCTCATCCTTTAGCTTTGTGATGGAATTTGTTGCTTCCTCTTATTGGCTTTCCCATGGAAGAATTTATTGTTTTTGTCTTCGTGCTTCAACCAAAGAGCTTGACTTCTCTGACACCACATGATCTCATCGACCTGCAAAACTTTATTTATTTGATTCTCCGGTGCTTTGTACTCATTGATGTTCTCAATGGTACCATCCCATCTGCGATATTCCTTTAGAAGCTCTTCAATCACACTGATCTTCCTTTAGACGTAGTCTTATGGCTTCGTTACTAACACCTTTCGCTTTTACGGTGTCAGCGTATTGCACAAACATTGATAAATGAAAGTTCGGGTCGTCTGTAGGACTCTCAGAAAACTGGTTCTGTTGAACAGCTTGTAATAATGAAGGTTTTAGCTCGAAATCGTTTCATTCGATGGCAGGGGCAAAAAAGCTATTATGAGGTTCATCTTGCGATGGAACAACATAGTTCTTAAGAGGATGGTTCGGTGGATTTTCAGCCATGACAATTCTTAGTTCTTGAAAAGGAATTTCAGGTTCAGGAAGATTGTATTTAATCCGGAAATTGTTGATTTGGCGTCTTAAATTAATAAAATGCTTGATATCATCAATCGACTTCTCTAACTGTTCACCTTAAGAGCGAGTGCTTGACATACAATCGACGAAATAAAGAGGAAAATTGTTGCCTTAGTCTATACTCCTTCCATTCTCTTTCATAAGCAAATTTTGATTTCTTAAGTTTATTTAATAAATGATGTATCTTGACTATATATAGGTTAGATGCATTAATAACTTAATGAATCTAAAATGTTAAAATTTTCTTATAGATAAGAATGGAGGGAGTACTGCACAGTAACAGAATCACAATATTGACTAAATTAGTACCCGGCAACAGCGCCAAAAACTTGATCGCAACCTTACGAGTCTATCAGAAGATCTAACTACAAGTATATATTATATCATATAGTTTTAAAAGATATCGAACCACAGGGACTAATAATCAATCTACCATTATCGATTGATGCTATGTAAAGCTAAGGCTATGGATTAAAAGGGGTAAGACGGAAATAAAAACATAAATTACTAAAGTGTTTGGAAATAACAATAAAGAGAGGCCGGAATATGGACTCCGTGTTCCTCAGGGACTCTGCAGATTTTAGGCACTAATTATAATTAAACTATGTTCTGTATAAAATATTGGTTTAAAGACTCCGTCTCACACTCTCACGCTATTAACTAAAGCCGCACTCCCTAACCATGAGATTTTGCTCCCGCTCGCCCATTTTAATTCGAAAGCGTATTTTGAAAATCAATTAGATCTTAATCGATACCTAAAGCACTCTCGTTGTTTTTAGGATCAATGTCTAGTTTTCACTATCCATTTCAATCCTCACACTCTCGCGCTATTAGCTCGAACCTTAGTTTGTTTTTCACTCTCGTGACAAAACATTAAGACATACAATTGGAAACTAAAATAAAAACATAATTTATTTAATGTTTCGTGCCTATTATTTTCTAATGAGTCCCTTCAGTAATGAAGGTCCTCATACGTCGGACTTAGACAAGTTTAGCCAAACATTATTTCAAATAAAAACAACATAAATGCAACATTTGAATTTGAAGTCAGCATATCAATAAGTAAAATAATGCGATGACAATAATTAAATTAAAGCGATAAAAACCTGTAAAGTATAAATGAAAGTGGTACTTGAAGAAACAAATAAACTTCTATTAATTTCGGCAAGATTGTTATTAATTCAAGAGAACAAGAAATAAGTAAAATTAGAATTTGTGTGACAATCCCTCGATATGAGTTATTGTAACTTTTACAAGTGATTTTTTTGCCTAATACTAGAAACTAATTTCGATAGAGCTTCTGCACAACTTGGATGCTCATAAATATGGAGGAGCAACCTATAACTAGATGTCCAATGGATCTGGCAACTACCTTTAACGTGCAAGGAGGTTGAGAAGAAGAAGAAAGTGGGATGAGGGAGTCCAAAACTGACTCCATCTGTTCTGCATAATAATGGTGAATGTCATTAGGACAATGGTGAACGCCATTGTGTCCTTCATCAAATGAAGTGGACATGGCACATGGCGGACATTAGGACAATGGCGAACACCATTCACCAGAAGAGTCATTTTTCTACTCTTTTGTTGCTCTTTTGCTCCCTTTCTAAATTCTTCGTGAAATTGCTCCGACACAAACTAAAATAACAACAACTAACATCCGTTATGAGTCTAAAAACACGATACGTTTTCATGTTATCGAACTCCCCCAAACTTAGACCATTGCTTGTCCTCAAGCAATCAACCAACGTATTAAAACAAATAAGCGAAGTTTCTGAGACATAGGCACGACAAAGACTCTAAAAAGTAAGAGGTTGTTAGGCTAGTGCTAAATAATAGGTACTAGACATCAATACCAAGGATACCGTAATGGCACATATCCGTATTTCGCGACTAAAACTCCCCCCTTATACAAACCAATCTGAATCATGCCATTATAACTCAACCTACACTTTTTGTTCTTTTTCACCTCTTTTCATTCTAGCGCAGTCACATTAAGCCCGATATCCCCGCACGCACATGGTAAGTAAACTTGTTAGTGTTTAATGATCTCATTATTAGTTCACATACATTTTTCTTTTCCTTTTCTTGATTCTTTCGAATTTAAAGAGTCTGTTCCGTTGGGCTAAATGGTCAAGTGAGGACCACCTAACTTAGAGAGAACATGTCATTTCATTCGTTTTTTCTCTATAAATATTCTCGACTCAATTCTAAGATCATACACATATTTGCATCGGTTTCTTACTTAGTGTTTGCATTAGGATGGTAATGACTGGTAGTATAAACTACTTTAGAGGCTACTTTTAAAAAATTAGAACTTAAGGTCTCAGCATAATGGTTATTCAAATCGATGTCACACAATTATGGAGTTTGGGGTGTTAGGACGGTATCGATGTTATCAAAACTTTCCCAAGTTTATCTAACATAGCCTAAAAATGAGAAACAACCTATACGCTCTTAGTGTCATGCCATTAAATCAGAACAATTTTTTTTTCATTGGAGGTCAAATCTAAGGGAGTTTTATAACAAGTGAAGAGAATATCATGCAATAAGACTCAACAACACATGTATGACTCGACCAAACACACAAACGATAAAAAAAAAAACAACTAACTAGAAAGCAGTAAAAAAATGAAAAATAAAATGGGAAAAGTAAAGATAAAGCGGTAAAACACCTCCCCCATACTTGAACCAAACATTGTCCCCAGTGTTTTACTGCAAGGTGGAAAAAGGAGTGGTAAAACCTGGGTAGATGGCTCAGTGCCGGCCTCGGCCTCTGTGACGTCCAATACCTCATCTACTGTATATGTGGTGTAGAACACCTACATGGTGCATATACTCCCTCATGTCTGATACCTCCACAAGCAATCCTTTCATCTGCTCGATGAGGTCACCCATGTTATGCTCGGTCTGCTCAGCATAGTCATGCTGCTGCTTCTGAATTTGACGAATGGTGTCCATCATCTCCTCCTACTGTGTCTACATGCTCCTAAGTAGCAGGTCATGCTAGGCATCAATATCGTTCTGATGTTTAAGCTCGCATTGGACGTCATCAAGAGTGGTCCTGATAGCGGTGTATTTGTACTCCTCATGGGACTGATATTCGGCTAAGATACCTGCAAAAGTTTCAACAAAACCATGTGCAGTGTGTGGATGGGTGTCGGTCTTTAGAGCATCATGCTCCATACGCTCAATCTCACCATCGGTGTCATTACCCACACTGACCTAGACATTAACATTATAACCAGGCTCTGGGGCATTAAGATCATAAGTCTAGTTGCCTCTCACTCGCGCATCAGTGCGCGCAGCAAAAGACAAAGCAACTCCCCCTATTCCTCTGTTACTAACCATCAGATGGTACCTTTTTCTAGTTTATTCTTAATGAGACGCATACTACGGAAGACATCTAGATCTAAAAAAGGTGTCTCGAGTGGCTAAAGTGTAGTCAGCTCTGTGCCTAGGTTCAATGCATGGGCTATGGATGTAATCAACCCTCCAACGTAAATAGGACCGCCTACTCTAACCCTAACAGACTAAAAATGTGCTAATAGGAAAAATGTAGGATTAACCAGTGTTTGTGTTAGTGCACAGTGTCGCAACTGCGAAAAGGGCCGGCGGAAACAAATAGAAGAGTCACTACCAACGTTATTTATCCCAAAGAGAGGGAAAGGAAATGATCAAAGAAAACCTAAGAGAACGAGAAAGACAAGGTCATCGCAACCAAATCTTGGGTTCGGGAGTCAGTTACGCAAGAGGAAGGTATGAGCACCCCTCACGTCCGTTGTACTCAACAGGATCCATGCTTGTTGTCTAATATATGGGTGAAAACTAACTAAAGCTACTACTAAACGGGGGTGAAGAGAAAGAACAGACTCGATAGGACATCGTCGCCCTATGCCTACGTATTCCCTCGTGCAATGGGAAAGTCAGAGTCAACGTAGTTCGGAAAACTACGGTGATGGGGGGAAGGTTGCTCGCCAAGACATCGTCATCTTGTGCCTACGTATCCTCATCTGTATGAGAAATCAGAGCAAACTTAGTTCGGGATAACTAGACCACAGGTTGGTTAAGTGTTTTTTACGAGTGACGCTAAGTTTCCATTCCAGCACTTAGGAACGATGCCTGTTTGCGGTAGAACGGAAAGATAACGTACTCTTTCTAAAAATGAAGTTGAAACAATCCCGATGGATGAAAAGGTTTGAGTTTTGTTTGTGAATTTTAGAAGAAATGGATTGAATTGATTTGAGATTCATGTTGCACTAAAGAGTATGACACAAGAGCGAATGCGTCGCATATTGCCCAAAGGGCATACGCTAAAAACTCTAGACAAGTGAAGAGAGACCTCCCCACTTATCATTTATCGTGTACTTAAGGCTCGTGGCGTGCAACACTTGTCATTCTTTATTAAGTGTCTTAGAGGAGTTTGAGATGAGAAAAGAAGACACGAGGATACTAAAGGGAACTGAGAACCTTAATGTTGTCATGCAAAATGGTCCTAAAGTTGGGATGAAAGGATACTATCTAATGTTATCATACATAAGATTGAAAGCCTAATGTCTCTCCTACTCCCATCTTAAACAGAGGGACTAGGAATCCTAAGGGATCATGTGATAAAACACAAGTAAACACATCACTAATCAATCACAAATGAAAATAGAAAGAAAAACTTAAAAAAGTCATGAAAGATGAAAGGAGATGAGATAACCATACACACCAACAACAATGATCATGTAACCATGATACATACATCAATGACACACACAAGTTACATCCAAGTCAACAGGATGAAAGATCAAAACACAAAGACAAACAAAGTAACCATACAAGATTACATGCCTTACACATCTTAAGAAGAGTGATGTCAAACATTGAACCACAAACAAAGAAATGAGGGGAGAAATAGATTGAGGCAGCAAGTACATCATGATCATCAAAATCAAACATTCATCCATGATCAATCCAGAAGAAAGCATCTAAGCACTCCTCAAAAGAAGTTCAAACATCCAACTCATTCTTAAAGTAAGACACATGCCACAAAAGTATCAAGATCAAGTATCCATTCAACAAGATCAGAATTAACTTCGAATGATATACATCAAGTTCATATTTAACTTATAAAACAAGATCAAGAAGGATCACACTCAAATTGGAACACCAAAGTCCATGTGAATATCTCACAAGTCAACCACACAAGGAATACATGATCATACAAAGCACATGAGATGAAACAAACATTCAATGGACCTCTAATCATGATGATCATCACCATAAACATGTTATCAAGACAACACAAGACTCACCAAGTACTCATGAGATCACATAAGACCACACCTCAAAACTAGGTCAAGACATACACACACACACACATAGTTAAAACAATGAGGTTTTCAGGAATCAACCAAAAATAGAAACAAGTCTAAATAAAATCCAAATAAAATCCTAAACTCAAATTAAGCTCATCCAAAATCAGTGTGCAAAAGATCATGGCAAGAATTGCATCAAAGCATCACCAATTGTGTCAAACAAAGCAAGGTACTCAATTTATCGAGCATACATCGAGAGTCAAACAAAATCCAACGAAAAACAAACAAGAAGTGATCACAAAGACTTCAAACCAGCCCTCAAATAATCCTCAATCAAACACCCAAGTGTGAGAGGAAAATTGGTCAAAGGGGGTATTCAAATGAGGTCAAAGATCAAGTCCAAATCATAAAGACAAACCATAAAACCACTTCTTAAATTAAATTGATTAAAAAAATAATAAAAATAAATTAAAAATAAAATAAAAATGTGAAAAATATCTCAAGACATCAATTGATCAGAATCTATTTTTTATGAATTTTTAGAATGATTGAAACTATTAAAAATGAAATTAAAAAGAAAATGGAATAAAAATGAAATTAAAAAGAAAAAAAGATGCAAATGGGGTGTGATAGTAATCCATGGCTTAACTGAAAACAGGTTTATCACGCAAATGGGCCTAAAACAAGGTGTGTCAAAAGCAAGAAATGCTAGAGTCCAGTCCAAAACACACTTTAGTGAAAAACAAAAACTCAGACCATTAGTGAAACGCGTCGTTTCACTAATGAGTTGGTCTCCAAGTCAACAGAAGGGTCCACGCAGCCAACACACGAGTGACAACTCACCAAGTCAAATGGTCTTCATAGCCACATCAGTAACCCACATCAGACACCAGAGCTACGGCTCCGGTCGTCTTCTCCAGGAAGGTCGCCAGAGTTCAGACCACGAACCTCCACGAAACTCAAAAATAAATGTAAAATGACTGTAACACCATCAAAACACGGCATGAAAAAATAACACACCAACTAAAATCATCTTAAGCAAAGCCAAACAGCACATAAATCTTGCCTCTAGCCATAGAGGACTTCAGATACCACACAAACAAGTTCAACTATACGCCTAGTATGTGAGAAAAAGATCAAAGAATCTTACCAAATGGAGTAGCTCCGTTGGCCCTTGTTCAAGCACAATAATGAGAGGGAAAGCTTGCAGAATGCTTCCTTATATTTCCAGAGCTATGAATCCAACCCCAGAATGCAAGAATGACTTGAGAAAAAAGGAATTCGAAATTCTGAAAATTTGAGAGCAAGAGGTGATTTTCAGATCTGGTTTTGAGCAAGAATGGTCATCCTCTCCTTCTTTAGGGTTTGCACAAGTTAAATATGGTGGGTTTTGACTCGTTTGGAAAGCCCATGAGGAGTAAAACAGGTTGTTTGAAACTTTTGCCAAAAAATCCACTTTCATGTGCACACGGGTTGCGGCATGATATCCAAGTCTTTTTGGTCAGCATCCAAGACAAATAAGGGGTGAGAAAAGAATGATGATGATTTGGATTAGAGGAAAAGGACTTGTCATGTGTTTTGGACAATTTCTTCATAAGGCATGAAAATTCAAAATGGCTTGAAATCAAGAGTTCATGCTTGCTCATTTTGGGTAAAAATAGGCACGGTCATGACATGATGATGGAATGGTATTCAAAGAAACAAAAACAATCCCCTTTTGTGACTTGAAATGGAAGAAAACCAAACTAGATCCAAAAAGTTCATGTTTTCATGTTCATTATGCTTTCATGGTCTCAAAAATCATCAAAGGCAATGGATTTTAAGGTCGTGATGGAGTTAAAGTCTTGGCAAATAAATCTCATGTGACAAGAATTTTGATTTGAGGTCTTGAAGTCCATGAATTTGGTCTTTGAAGTGAATGACCTAAAACTAGGTTTCCAAAAATGACATTGACTTGGGGTGAGCATAACTAGAGCTTCACACATGAGAATGATGAGTTCTAGCACTTTTTAGAAAGCTAACACAATAAGGAACAACTCTCATGTTTGTTGAAAAATTAGGAAGAACTTGATTCCATGTGAAAAATGCCTTAGAAGTGAGTTACCCTTGAATGCCTCTAAATTCTCTTCATTTTGTGACACCAACTTGTAGACATCATAACTAGAGATCTATGAACCCAATGGAAGAGTTCTTGTACTCAAAAGAAATCTAGAATGATTATTATCAATCCTCATGTTTGATGTAAAATGAGACAAGGCTTATACCGTAGTGAAACCTATCCTTGAAGTTAGATACCAAAAGAGGGGGTTTTACACTTAGAATCATCTGAAACCCTAATTTAGTAACTTCTTGAACTCTTGAATATCCTTGACCTAGCTTCAACATAAAATTTGATATGACTTAGGATGGCTTCTCATGGCTTCAATGATCAAGAATCAAGCCTTGAGCTCTTTCAAATCCATAGTTGACTTTTTGTTGACCAGATGAAACCCTAATACCTTATCCATTGACTGAGGTTCTTGCAAATGATTTGTGTAATCATGTGATCCCCATAGAGGACCCTCAGGGTTTACATTGAGCTCTTGAATCATGTCTCATCCAAGGAGATATCTACATGTGCCTGTTTCCCTTGAAAATTGGAAAACAACCGCTGATCTTCCAAATCTAACTTTGATAACTCACAGGATCGATCAGATTGATCCTAGGACATGTGCTAAAAGATTTATTTTTTGGTTTTGAGGATTTATCCAAGTTCCACACTCGAATAGGGTTGGGATAAACAGAATCCTAAAAGAACATTTATTCGACCACGGGTTGATTTGAAGGTAAAATAAGGCTTCTAATAAAAGAGAAGAAAGTTTGTTGGTAAAGGTGAATTTGGATTAAGGGCGAAGAGAAAAGAAGAGAAGTAAGGTAAAGAGTAAAAAGGTAAAGACAATAAAGGCAATAAAAGACTTTGTAAAACTTAAAGTAAAAACAAATAAATTGCATTAAGTTTAAAAGATGGTGTGTTTACATCACGTACATTCTCTTACAATACTCGTTTTCTCTACACTCGGATACTTGGAGTAATTTTAAGAGTAACTTGTACAATGGTAAATTACAACACACTTTGGATATGTCTAAGACACTCTATTTATAGTAACAAAAAAATAACCTCTAATAACTTCTACCATAATCTCCTCACGCCACTTGTCTTAAATGCATGGATCCATTGTTCATAAGGTGACACGTGTCTCCCTCCATTTTCCACAAGCAAAACCGTTCCCTCCAACATTCAAATTTCAAATACTTCGACGCACCATTCGTTATTGGCAGGCGTCGAACCCTTGGCCTCGGGGTGAGTCCTTCGACTTAGCTTCTTCCTCCTTTCGACCATTTTCTTGCATTCAAGGTATTCTCCACCCTCTTTCTTTGGACACTTTCTTTCTAGCTGAGACGTCGAATTTAGGAGCTAACAAATTGCCCCCCAAAAATGTCTTTTCAACTTCGACCGTGGAAAAGCACATTTTTTGACAACATTTGACCTTCGACGCCGCTTTGCCCTTGTGAGTGTCATCTGGTATTCTTTCCACCAATGTGAGCCTAGGAAGTTGAAAGAGAATGAAAGAGAAAAAGAGAAATAGCTATGAACATGCAAGCTACTGTTCCGCCGCCTTGATGCATGTTTTATGACGTCATTATCATTATGGCTATTTTCTCGGGACTCAACAAAATCGTGGGCCATCATCATCCTACCATCCTCGGGGACGTGATTTGCAGCTACTACCTCTGCCATTCCACATCCAGGCGTACACGTGGCCCACTACCTCTAGCCCCTCAATGATGGAAACTTTCAGTCTTCCACTTACTACATAAGTAATTTCTTTTGTTGTTTTCATTTTTTACAACTTCTCTAACTTCCCATAACTTTCCTTGCTTTTCCTCTAATTCTCTGCTCTCAACCAACCAACTCTTATTTCTTTCAACAATGGCCGATCATCAGAAAAAGAAAGCGCAACCTAAGGGACAAACTTCTGCACCCGTACTTCCTCCTTTTGCTAGTTTGACCGGCTCTCATGTGGTAAAAAATCAACAATTCATCCGCGAGCCCCTGACGGAGGAAAAATGACACATCTATGAATCTCAGGTAATCATCCCTGTTAATGTTGCAGGGAGGCCTTTAGCCATGTCTGGGCCTTTACCCCCTCCCAGTCTCGATTATTCCGCCATCAAAGATTTCTTCCCTTCTTACAGAACCACTAAACCCCTAGGGCAAAGAAACTTCAACAAAGCTTCCACTGATGGTCCTGACAACCTGAGCCTCTTCGACGTGGACTTTAAGTATCTTCAAGACGGGGCCAGATTGTTTAGGGCCACCCCTTATTTCAAAGATTCTGAACTCTATCTTAACTGGCTGACAAAAATAGAGAAGGTAAAATCCTCGGAATGGAAGGAAACTGGGATTTACGATCTGATTATGATGTCGAAGGTAGGCCCTTTGTACTGCCCTCTCATGTTGGCCTCCTCCTTATTCTTCTGGGATAGGACGCACAACACCTTTCACCTTCCTTGTAGGATGATGACACCCACTTTACTCGACATAGCTGCCATTGTAGGCCTAAAACCCTATGGCCTCGTTTATGATCCCGAGATCGATAGTCATGACAGTATTGGTTTTGCCAATACTAAACACACTTATACAGCTTTTGTCCAACACTACCACAACAAAAATAGTACCTCTGTTGAGGATGAAGAACATATAGCCTTCTTGGCCATGTGGTTATCCTGCTGTGTATTTTATACCAAATCTTTGCAGGTGGTGAGAAAGTATCTGGTCCTGGCCAACCAACTGCACCTGAAGAGAGGCATTTGTCTCAGTGAAATGATCCTGGCTAGTCTCTACGAAGCTTTAAGCGAAGGTGTAGGTAAACTGAAAGATCCTGACAGTCATGGCAACTTGCTGTTGTCGGGCCCCTTCTGGCTTCTTCAGCTGTGGCTTAATGCCACATTCGAGCACAGTCTCCCCAACAAAGGTGAAGTTGATGAACATTCACCTGCAGTTGCTGAGAGGGAAGTTGAGTGGCCTCGCCTGGCTCAACTTACTCCTAGTGAGGAAGGTCGTTCCCTTTGATCTAACTTGTCTAGCTTCGTTCATATTTTCACAAAACGGCATGAGTTTACCGCGAACATGGCTCCTTTCGCAGAACAAAAATGTGGGCCATAATGGTTTACTAGACCCTTCCCCGCTCCCTTAAAGAAACATGAGGAGGAGTCGAAGCTGGTCTGGGAGAGGTTCCTCATTCCCTGCCTACTGGTCCACAAACTAAACCTCGTAAAAGGTCACTCCAGCCTGTTGGTATATCAGCCTAACTTGGTTTCTAGACAATTTGGGTTGATTCAAACCTTGCCCAAATGTTTGTACGATAAGAAGTCACACATCATCCTTCCTTTTACTGTGTTGTCTCCTCTGGATTGTTTGACGCAACTGGCACGCCATGCTCACAAGTCCTACCTCACGCCTGTTCACTTTCAACCCTCTTATTTTTGTTCTCAAAATTTCTATGACTGGTGGTCGAAGCATTACGCTTCAGAGTTTCTCGATGCTCCAGGTTTTACTCGCTTGATTGACCAAGCTTTTATTGATGTGCAGGAGAAGGTCAAGAAAGGTACGTCCACTCATATCAAAGAGATCCAAGCCTTCCAGAAATATTTCGAAACTGCCTATCGACCAGATGATGTTAGTCGAACCATCCGTGAGGCTGCTGTTACCTTAAAAGAAAATTTTTCCAAAAAACTGGATATTTTTAAGATTCCCTCTTATGTTCCTCGTGAGAAACGGTATGAGGTTGCCTTTAAACTCTTTCCCCCAAAGATCCCTCGATTGCCAACCGCTGGTTTTGGCGTGGCTCTTGCCCCTCCATTTCCATATTGGTTTATCTGTGGGGATGCTATAAAAATTCTTCGACAGCAGTCTAATCCCAAGGCACAGCAGGTGGTTCCGACTAAACATACACTCGATATGTTTAAAGGGCACCTTCATGTCAGTATCGAAGATGTTCGCATCGAATCCGACATTCTTGAAGGTTCATCCCCCTTCGATTTGGACTTCCTTCTCTGAGCTTTATTGCTGCTAACTATTTTAAGTATCATCTATTTTCAGCTGCCCCAAAACGTGTTGTCCCAACGACTAGGATTGAAGTCAAGGACGAAGGTCAAAAGGTAACCTTCCGCAGCTTTTACCATCTCGATCTCCTTACTCGATCTCACCATTTCATGTTGTTTTCAGGCTAGTCGAAAACCACCTACTCCTCAAAGGAGATTGAAAAGGGCTTCTCCCCAAATTATTTTTGATTCTGATGATGAAGATGAGTCTCCTCGTGAGAGTCTTCAAGTGAAACGAAAAAGGAAGCTTATTCATGATGCAGATACCCCAGATGCTCCACCTGCTCCTACTGCTCATGTTGTGACCAACACACCTCAACCTACCAATCCTCTTCCAGAACCTACTCCTGCTCCTGTAGAGGATGCTTCGCTTCAAGCGGTTGTCCCTATGGAAAGTGATAATTCGAGCCCTGCTGACGAAACTGTCAAGGTATGTCACTCATCCACCTTTCCTTGGGTCTTTGCGTTGAATCTTTGTCTAATGTCTGCCTTTTCTAGGATGATGCTGGCACTTCAAAATCTAATCCCACCACGATTCCTTTGTCGCTATACTCCTTGAATAGCCAAGGTGATCCTACCTATCATCCCACTTCTGATTTGGGTTCCGGTGTGAGTTCACTTGGCGAAATTAATAAACCTGATTCTTTCACAACCCTTCCATCTCCTGCAAAGACTACTACCCAGCAGTCTCAGACTGACAGTTCTGATCATGAAGATGACCATCCTCAGGCTGATCCTATCATAGTGGACGATGAGGTCGATGCTTCAGAGGAGAAAACAACTTCGGCTGATACGACCAACTCCCCTTTGGGTGAGACAGTAGCTATGGATGAAACAGCTGTCGAAGGTAGTCAAGCCATTGAGGATCAGGCTAAGCCCCATCCTGAATTGCATGAATCTAATGACAAAGGCAGCAGGGATGCCATGGAGGAAGATGTTAATGAGATCAAGGACAACAAAAATAAAGAATCGCCAATTATGGATACTTCTGTCAAAGAACCTGAAACTGTTGAAGCAGCAAGGACTCTCGTTCCTCCTATCCCAAAAGATATTCCAACAAGCTCTTTCCCAAACGAAACTTAACTGACTCCTGCTGAACTAGATGCGCTGAAGGTTTCCAACCCTCGACAATATATCAGGCTCTTGTTGAGTAGGAGAAGTCGTTCTTCCAGCCGTACGCTCAGCACTTCGACTTCTGAAGGGAAAACCTCGAAGCCCCCAACTGACAGTGCCCTCGACAAGGTCAAACAAAAAATCTTCAAAGGGGATCTCTTTACCCTCCTGCAGATGGGCCCTGCCAGCCATCTTCCCCTTAAAGCTCTCCTTCAGAAAGTGGACATCAAATCCCTTGCTCCTGAGGCTGCAAGCGTTATTCGAGAGGTTGATACCCTGATCGACCAAGTTTATAAAGACTATCGACTGCTGCCCCAGATTGAGGGTGAGAATGAAACGAAGGCTGGCAGCGAAGCTGCCGCTTGGAGCGCCACTGTAGATTCTGAGGAGAAAATTACTGAGTTAGAAGAAACCAAGGAAAAGAATAAACAAGAGGTTCTGACTAACGAGGCGAACATCGCCTGTTGGGAACGAAAAATTAAAAAGCTCCGTAGTAAGATAGCAAAGGCTAAAAAAAGGAATACTGAGTTATCTTCTTTCGACGATACCTCCTTAACAGCTGAGCTTGAACACACCATCACCTATGCTGAGGAAGCTCGTCGTTTAGAATCTGAAGTTGCCCAGCTAAGGGCAGATAAAGCTCAATGTCACAGCCACCTCGAACTTCAAAAGTCGACTTACCTTAAGATGAAGGTGAATCTTCCTTTTTGATTTGTTGGGCTTTTGTAATAGAGTAGATTATACTGGTCTTTACGAGCCATTTCTTTTGTTTGTAAGACATTGGGCCATTTTGGCATGTTTAAATTACCATTTATGGCTTCGTTTTTATCTTTTATAATTACTCTGTTGATATTTTCACCTCTCGAAGTGCAGGCTTATACTTCTTTAGATATTTGCCATTCACTTTTAATACTCTCTCATCCTTGCTCAGCTCTGTCACTTCATATGCCCCCATTGAAGAATACCTTTGATACCTGGAATGGTCCTTCCCACTTCGGGGACCATTTACCTAGGGATTTCACCTTTCGATCTATAGGCAGGATTACCCTCCATACCAAATCTCCAACCAGGAAAGTCTTCGCTTTGACCTTCTTGTTATATGATTTTTCCACTCTCCTCTTTTGTCTTCTCAAGAGTTCTAGAGCTTTTATTCTCTCTTCGTCTAAATTAACTAACTCGTCAAGCATCATGTCTCAGTAAACCTCCCGAGGGATTTCATGGTGTCTTTGAATTCTTATTGACTGTATGTGTATCTCGACTTGCAACACTACGTCATGTCCGAAAGTAAGTCGATAAGGGGAAGTGTTGGTTGCTTCCTTCGGGGATGTTCGACATGCCCATAGGACTTGATCCAATGTCTTATGCCAATTCCTAGGCTTGCTTCCAATATATTTCTTAATCATGCCAATTATTACCTTGTTTGCCGCTTCGACCTGGCCATTGGCCTGGGCATAGTAAGGTGATGAGGTAAGGAGTTTAAATCCCATTTCTTTAGCAAACTCCTGCATCTTCCTACCCGTAAATACTGACCCTTGATTTGTCGTTATTGTCTCTGGTAGGCCAAACCTGTAGATGATATACTTCTGAATGAATTCGATAACATCTTCTTGGTCTACCTTCGGCAGAGGTATAGCCTCGATCCACTTGGTAAAGTAGTCTATCCCTACCAGAATGTATTTCTGATTTTTGGAGGATGTTGGTCGAATCTCTCCTATAAGGTCTAAAGCCTAACCTCTAAATGGCCATGGCTTGACTACGGAATGCAACTCACTTGCTGGGACATGCTGTATGCCAGCATGAATTTGGCATTCCTGACAACCTTTGGCGAACTCAATGCAATCTTTCAGCATCGTAGGCCAGTACATCCCTTGGAGAAACAACAGTTATTTCATCTTATGGCCCACTTGGTGCGCTCCGCATGTCCCACCATGGACTGAGGACAATGCTAAGTATGCTTCAGATTCACTGAGGCATTTGAGTAAAACTCCCTTAGAAGTTTTCTTAAACAACTCGTTCCCCAACAGGACGTAGCTTAATGCTTGGTATCTTATCTTTTGCTCTGTAGTCGATGAAGGGTTCTGAAGTAATTCGACCAGAGGTCTCCTCTAGTCTTTGTCTGACAAACCCTCGACTGTAAAAATCTCAAAGGTTTCCTCGTCGGCGTAGCCGAAATTCGTGATCTCTAGGTCTGATGGTCTTAAGCCCACGGACACCACCTTGCCTCTGCCCTCAAGTGGCTCCTGTAAGTTCTCCTTCGAGACTCTGTATCCTGAGGTAACTTGCGCCAGGTCGTTGGCTATCTGATTGTATATTCGCGGTATGTGTCGAATGGTACAGAATTCAAACTTTTTGAGCAGTCTGTTAGCTATTACAAAATACATGATGAGATTTTCTTTGACGCATTTATATTCCTTTGTTAGCTGTTTTACAACCAACTCTGAATCTCCCATTATTTCGACTCGGGTTGCCCCCAATTCTAACAAAATTTCAAGTCTAGCGATCAAAGCTTCGTATTCATCCTCATTATTAGAACATAAGCCCTTGACCCTATACTTGAATTTCGTTGGAATTTTGTAAGGCGAAATAATCAATAGACCTATGCTTGTCCCGTTCTTGTGACTAGACCCATCAAAATATAGCTTCCAAGGCTCTAGTTCAACAAAGTTTAGGGTATTTTCATTTATAGAATGGTCGACAATAAAGTTTGCCACTATTTGTCCTTTGACCGCTTCAACGGTCTATAAGTCAATGAATACTCAGTTAATGCTAGTGCCCATTTACCGATTCGACTATGCAAAATAGGTTTGGACAACATGTGCTTAATAACATCAAAATGTGAAGACACATAAACATCAACTGGTTTTATATACTGCTTCAGCTTCATACATGAGAAATACAAACATAAACATAATTTCTCAATTTCACTATACCTAGTTTCTGCATCATTTAGAACTCTACTAAGGTAGTAAATGGCCCTTTCGACGCCACTCTCATCCTCTTGAGCAAGCATGCTCCCTAGAGTTTTGTTTGATGCTGATATGTACAATCTCATGTTTTTGGTTCGACACGGAGGTGTAAGGACTGGAGGATGAGTCAGGTAGTCTTTGATCTTGTCGAAGGCCTCTTGCTGATCTTTCATCCATTCGAACTTCTCCTTGGTAGCTCGAAGTAATGGCGAAAAAGCTTGTGTTTTTCCGCTGAGATTCGATATGAACCTTCTTAGGAAATTTATTTTGCCCAGCAAGGATTGAAGTTCCTTCTTGTTGGATGGCGCTTTCGCTTCCATGATGGCCTTCGCTTTGTTTTGGTTGATTTCAAACCCCTTCTTGTGGACTACGAAACCCAAAAAATCTCCTGCTTGCACACAAAATGCACACTTGAGGGGATTCATCTTGAGCCCAAATTTCCTCATTCTCATGAAGGATTTGCGCAGGTGTTCCCCATGAGCCTGGTTGTACGGATGAATTTGCATCGGAGGAGTCTTTCGATTTCCTCCTTTATTTTTGAGAGGATCTCCGGGGCGAAGCGTCTTGGATTCTGCTTGACTGATTTTTTTCCAGGCTTGATTGGTAGCCTATGCTCGACTAGATCTCTTTTTAGACCTGGCATTTCATCGTAGTCCCAAGCAAAACAATCCCTGTACTCTCGTAGCAACTGAATGATTTCGACCCTAAGTTGGGGGTCGAGGTTGGCGCTAATATAAGTTGGCCTTGTGATTGCTCCATCTCCCAGGTCAACTTCCTCCAGTGGATCTTGCGCCAACATTTTGACATCGCTGGCCAGGGGGTCCTTTTCGAAACCCAAAGGCTCATCATCGTATATGGCGTCAAGTCTCTGCCCCTCGTATTGAATCTTAGGGTCAAAATACCCAACTGGACCTGCTTGGTTTGATTTTTCATTGGCTTCTTCAGCCATTTTATTATTAGCGGCCTCCAAGGCCGTTTGTAGTTTAGTCTCGGCCACGTAGGCTGAAATCTTTTGAAGCGCTGCGGCTTCAGTCATCATCATCGAACTCACTTCCCTAGCCAGTGGGGTCTACGGGAAGTTCGCCAAGGTATGGTAACCTTTCGCCTGGAACCTCCTTGTCCCATCGGAAACCTTCGACGGGATGCAGATACAATGAACAATACACTTCGTCATTAGGTGCAAAGTCGAAGTCTGCAGGTTCGCATGGCCCTATACTGGCCAAATGTTTGTCAAATTGTCCTCTATTAATTTGATTTATAGGTGCTTTAAAGTATCCCTAATCCACTTCGATGTTTTCGACAATACCATCTGGTCGCCAGATAGCAATCCTCTGATGCGTCGACGATGGTACTGCCCCCACTTCGTGGATCCATTCTCTTCCAAGTAATAGATTATAATTGGCGGTGGTCTCTACCACCATGAAGACAGTCGGATGGGTAATGGTTCCGACCGTGACATTTACCTGAATAACCCCCATAGTCGAACCTATCTTCCCTTTATAATTTGATAACACCATGTTGTGTGGCTTGATATCTGTTTCACTTTTCCCAATTTTATTCAGCAAGAAATGCGGCATCAAGTTCACCGTAGCGCCGCAGTCCACCAATATTTTGTTGACTGGGACCTTCTCTATTTGTGTTGTGATATAAAGAGGCTTCAGATGGTTTTTCATCGCCTCTGTTGGCCGTTCAAAGAAAGAATTTTGCTCCTCGACGCAGTCATTGTTCATTATATAATAGCACACTGGCTTATGAGCCGTTATTTCCCAGTCCGTATAGGCGTCTGAGTTCTCGACTACTGAAACCCTGTCGAACTCCATGGGAATCACCGACACTACGTTGACCAAAATATTCAACGTATCATCAGAATCTTCATCGAAGTTATTGATCATTTCATCATCAACTGACTTTGTTTATTCTTCCATCCGTGTTGGAAATAACTTTCTTCCTACAGGTGCCTTCCCAAGAGCTTCCGTTCGACCTTCCTGCTTTGTGGGAATATTGGTGCTGGACTGTGGCTGGTCTTTGTGTGCACCTTCTTTGTGTGCTTTCCTTCTTCTCTGCCCACGTCTCCATTGAGATCGAGACATGGGATTTTTCCCTTTGTAATTTTCTGATATATGAGTGTCGCGGTGAAATTTGATACCAAACTATTAATTAGTTTGAATCTTTAATTCAATTTGCAACCGAACTTTGATTTGTCCAAAGGAAGGGATAAAGATCGAAATTCCCACAATGCAATGCAAATGCAAGCTAGAGAGTTATAGGTTCGGGGGTTGGTTAAACTTAGGAAAGGTGCTAGCATCCTAAGTTTCTGTAGTACTCTACAGGAACCTCTTGTTTTATGTTTGTTTATTGCTATGTGTTTATCTGCTTAATGGTTGAAAGACCTAGGGGTTTATTTCTAAGTATACTCGATAAGACATCGCATCTTATGCCTACATATCCTTACGGAAGTGGAATCAGAGTATTTGTAGTTCCCCTAAAGGGTTAGAGGAGTTCTTTGACTATGGTCAAAGTTCCTACGGGTTTAGGGTAGTTGTTTTGATTGGGTTTAGGAGAAGAGATGAGTCTTCATGTTAAGGGAGATGTAACCACCACAAGTGTAAAGGGGGTTGTAGGAAAATAGTCTTTGCATCGTCTTAAGAAAAGGGCTTAAGTACTCAGATTGTTTGACGAGTATGGCTTTATCACTCTTAAGGCAAAGTTCCTACATGTTTGATTGTATTATTGTGGGGGTGGAAATTATATCTCACTTAAGATGATTAACATCTATTCTCTATTGTGTTTGAAAAAGTTGTATAGTGTTGATTGTTTGCTTCTATGTTGTGAAAGATAATGGTCCTTCCTATGGGGTAGGATCTATCTTAAGCGATCAACTTGAATGGAATGGGGAAATGATGCAAATGACGTGCACTACACACAAGTGTTGACTCATGTGTAGGTTTTTCCTTTGGACGAAATGCGATGCGATAACGTAAATGCGGTAATGTAAATTGCAATGAATAAGTTGCGGAAATGTAAACCATATACATACGCATGAAAGCGCTAGGTGAGTGTGTGTGCATTGTGGATAAATAAGAGCGGATGAGGATAAAGTACATACATACGCATGAAAGCGCTAAGTGCGTGAGAGTGACTGTGTAGTGAAGTGTGCACGATTAATTTGTATTTACGATGTTGATTGATTAATTTGATTGATTAAATCTTAAGGTGAAATTGATTGAGAGAGATTGGATTAGTTTGATGAGAAAATGTTTTTACTTTGATGAAGTTTGGTTTTAAGCGAGCGTGTTGGATTAATTTTCGAAAGGTTGATTTAAAAGGTTGGATTTAATAATTTAATAAAAAAACTTAAATTAATTGATGCAGTTGATTTTAGGAAAATATTAATTTATTTTTTATTAGTAAAAGTTTTAGATACGGATTGATTTTAGATAAATAGGATTAATTAAATAAAAATGGCTTTTTTAGATATTATAAAAGATAGAAACAAAAAGGTCTTATTATAATTTATTTTAAAAGGTGTTTTAAGTATGGAATGGATTAAAAACAAATACATCATTCTTTATCTAAAATGAATTATTAGTTTATAAAAAAACCTAATTAAGTGGTTGATTAAAAGCATTAGTTTAATTTTTTTAAAGGTTGATTAAGGTTTAATTAATTAAGTTAAAAAAGGTGATAGGTTTACGGTGATTAGCAATTAACAAGTTTTTGTGTAGTGTTGCGTGTGTTGTGATTCATGTTTACAAACAAAACGAAAACAAAACGACAAAGAAAAAGGAAAAGGAAGCTGTAAACCCTAATCCCCAAGATCACTCGAGCTTCTCACTCTCTCGATCCTCTCCTCTTTGGTGCTTCGTCTTCCCATGGCCGCGATCTCCGTTAAACCTGAAACATAGAAAACGATCAATAGGCTCGATGAGTATTACAGAAAATAGAGCTTTACCAAAGGTCAGTGACGGCGGTGCCGGAGATGACGATGGGTATATCGCGGTTAGGGCGGCGGCGGCTGGTGATGGTTCCTCCACCGGAGAAGATAAGCTTCTTTTCCCTCAATCTTTTATGTTTTCGGAAGTAGGATTTTTGTGTGATGATTTTCCCTGGTTGTTCCTTTCACGATCCCTTTTTTTTTCTTTTTCGTTTTCATTCTTCCTTTATATAGGCTCCAAGTAGGATTAAAGTTTGATTGAAAAACAAATGAATGCTAATGATGGTTAATTGAGGGTTTCTGGATTGGGCTGAGTCCAATTTGAAAACTTTCCCAATTCATCTGATTGTTGTAATGAGCCATTGAATGATAAATCAATCTCTGATTTCTGTGATTTGGTTTTGAGATTGGATTTGATTTGATTCTGAATGGGATATTCTGTCTTCAAGGAATATCCTCTATCGGTTATTTTTCAATTGCTGATTTGCGTTGATCTCTTGACAGGTGCGAATAGTGAAGGGGTTGGGCCGGAAAAAAAAGTGGATTAGTGGCCCAGAGGGGAAGAGCTCGGGTTTGACGTGTATATCCTGGGGAAATTGCAGTTGGTTCTCACAATAGCAGCAGTCATAGGCCCTTGCTTCAAGATGGAGCTTGTTGAGTTCTGCTTCACAGAAGTCTATGGTGATGATGCTCATGCGTTTGTCAAGTTTGTTGATGATGGAATTCATGGACTATTCAACAAGTATGTGGCTCTTCGATAACACCGGATGCTGAGATTGTTGAACAGGGTAAGCTTCAAACATTTTGGTGTCCTGGTCCTCATATCAATCAACCTTGTTTATTTGTGCCTGAGGCCCTTGTTGCGAAAAGGTTGGTGAAGCTGCAACAAGTGCAGGAGGCGGCTAACCAACGAGAAAACTCGCGTATAGGTAGGTTGTGTTGCTTCCATAGGCAAATAATCAATACCAAGCTCATTAAGTGGTTAATCTCAGCTTCTGTTTCCTCTTTGCAATCATCTTAAGTTTGAGAATTGTAGGCGATGCGTTTTGGTTCTATCCGGTCAGTAAATGGTGCTCTGAGCTCTCTTGATTACACTTTGTAAAATTACTGATTTTGTCAATGTCCAATGCAGGTTCAAGCTTTCATGATCAGTTCCGTCGTATATCGCATTGCGAGTTGCTTCAGAAAGGTAGCGATTGGAGGTGTTGTTTCCCTTATTTGGTGCTTTGTTGATAGTTCTCATGAATGAAGTTGGCTGTCATGGATATTGTTTGAATTTGATGTTGTGCTTTCCTTTTTTCTTATTATTACTCGCTGGTTGCAGTGCTCCCTTGATAGACATAAAGCTATCCCAACACCCATGGACCTGAGCAGGATCTTTGTTGCTGAACAGACCTTAATCCTTATTTCTTGGCAGCTGACATGTTTTGAAGTACTTCGCAACTCAACGAACAATCGAGGCAGCATGTAGTGTGTTGTTGTAAATGATGAGTAATGAAGGTGTCGTGGCCTTGGAAAAGACTTTGAAGACAGAATTTGGTTTGAATCTCTCTAAGAAGCCACCATGGATCTAATTTAGTGTAACTTGGTAGAGTCTTGAATTCAAGTAACAATGCTTGAATTTTAGTTGAGTTTTGATGCTTATTGACAGAATTTGGACTTGTTTGCAACCTCTGAGTCCAAGTTTATAGCACGCAATCTGATTGTTGTAACATTGATGTAATAGAACTAGGAACTGTAATGTGATTTTGGTTTGTAATGATTTTGTTTGAATTTAAATGAATATCTTGAACTTGACGGTATTTTTGTGTTATATTGAACTTCTTGTAACTTAGTCTTGTAACATTCTCGATTCTTGTCACTTGTTGGGCATTTGGAACCAATGGCTATAACCTCAACTGGTAATGCCTTTATTTAGATTGGGTCCTAGGACCTGAAGTCATGATGTAGGAATGTGAACCGAATCATGGTCTGCTGCTGCCGCCAGTATAATGGTACATCAACCTTGGCTTTAGGGCCCTCCTAATTTGTAACCAACTTAGACAACATTGCCTAATTTTATGACTATAAACGCCATTCAAACACGACATTATTGACTATATTCTTTTGGTGTTTCCTATCCAAGTTGGACTAGATTGTGATTCCCTTTGCTGCAGGTGTATGACAGTCCGACATTAGCTGCCTTCACCGATGCAATTTCGGAATTATTTGTTGAGCGAGGATGGTCTTAAGCTTCTATGATATTGAAATTCTCTCGGCCGTCCAAGCTTCCCAAATTTGCGAGTAACGAAGTCAACAGTGGAAGCTTCAAGTTATAGGAATTGTCTCTCTGTCTTGAATAAAGCTTCCTCTTTTTTGTATGCTCATGAACTAACTTGGTTAATACCATCGTTGATTAATAGTCTCACCAACGCTTTCAACAAAGCCAAGGATCATGCTTCTTGCAAGTCTTTTTCAAATTGTCCTTTTGGTTTTAAATTGAACCTTTGAGATGATGAGGAAAAAAACCAATAAAACCTATAACCAAACCTGGAACAGTGCCAACCCGTTACGTTTTGAAGCATCGACTGAGAATATACACTTGAGATTACCGCGTCTGCACATACTCGTTAGTCACAAATAACATGCACGCATATGAGAAAATAAACACAGAGGTGGGGTCTTATGGTCAAAAATTAGGGTGCAACAGATGCCCCTATTTAAGTTACTCCTATTCGGAGATATGGAGGCCGAAATCTCCGTCTCGACGAGATAGGAGGGACTTAAATACAAACATTGCACGAATTTTTGGCCATAAGAAGACACCGAATGCGAATGGTATGCAATGATATGAGAATGCGAGACAGAGGGTACTGAGGGGAAAAGATGCCACAGGGGAAACAACTAGTCGTAACACACAGGGAGAACAATCTCGACAGAAGGAGACTCCACGGGAACAGGAAACAACTGCCGAAGAGAAATCTCTGAAAGTACGATAGCAACTCGAACGCCCAGGATATGGTGACTTAGATGATAGGTGAGAAGCTTATTACCATAATGCAGTGGTTGGTAATAGTCCAAATGAATTGGGGTCGATGATTCAATCTTATTGGTATTCTATTCTCCCTTTTCTTGTCTTCCTTGTATATCTTTCTTTTTTTGGAGTTCAACTTGGAATAGTGAAATGTATAACTTTCCCTGAGCGTCATGATGAAGATACCATGAGATGGTCTCGGTCTCTGCCTGAAATGTCAAAACTTTATAGATGGTAGATCCCTGTAGTTTGTAGATGTTGTTGTAAATGTTGTTGTAGTTGTGGAACTTCCCCGAGCATCGTGGTGTGGGAACCATGAGCTGGTCTCAGTTTCTGATGTAGAACTTCCCCGAGCATCATGATATGGGAATCATGAGCTGGTCTCAGTTCCTGATGTAGAACTTCCCTGAGCATCATGATATGGGAATCATGAGCTGGTCTCGGTCCCTGATGTAGAACTTCCTCGAGCATCATGATATGGGAATCATGAGCTGGTCTCGGTCCCTGATGTAGAACTTCCCTGAGCATCATGATATGGGAATCATGAGCTGGTCTCGGTCCCTTCCCGGAATGATGAAAACTCATGAGAGCACCTTCATAGGGGGTTGTAACTTTGTGGATTGTAGATGTCGTTGTAGATTGTAAACGTAGTTCGTTGTAGAACCCTGTAGATGTAGTAAATGTTGTTGATGTAATCTGTAATATACTCTGTTGTTGTAGATGTAATTTGTAATTGTAAATTGTAGATGTAGCTGTAAAGCTTCACCGGGGATCTTCGGGAAAGATGTGAGCTAGTTGAATTGTAATGTACGTCTTCTCAAATAAAGAGAGACTAATATGGTAAACTTCCTCAACTTCTTCGGGGAGATGTCGCCGACGGGAGTAAACTTGTGATGAACTCGCTGGGGAATATATTTCTGAGAGAAATGTCTGTAACTGTCTTCCCTGATGAGTCAATAATGTTGAAGGATCCATTGATGGTGAATGATCTATCTTGTGAAAATTGTAGTTTTGTCGTTTTGAGTAAGATCCTAATCAAAACGAGTTGCTCAGATAAAGAGATTGATGTTCGATAAAATCCTGTGATGTCATTGTTGAAGAGATGTCTGTCTTTAGGAATATTCTTCTTGGGGAAAAGGGTGCAAAATAAAAGCACACTTAATCCATTTTCGAAGGTTGGAGACGTCCACGATGTGATTGCCGAAGACCGAAGTTCAATTCAGGAAATAGCCGAAAAGAAACTGTCAAGCAAGGCTCGACCAATGAGGTATGAACTCAAATGAAATTGTACTAAAATAACCGTCTTCCATGAGGGTTGAACTTCATGGGGAAAATGAATCGTTGTGCTCCTCTTGCCTAGGGACGAATCTAATTGGAAGGATAAGACACACCCATACACCTAGGGATGACTATAGTCAAAGCGGTAGACTAAAACACATATAAAGAATGCGAACAATGCACATGCCATGCTGTCTACTTATATGCTATGTGTATGCCGACGAATTGGGAGAAACGAAATAAACGCCTCAAGCGAAAGGGTACTCAAACAAAATCCCCGCAGATGCCTTATCGCCTGCAAAGAAGGTCTTCGAACAGAGGCAACCTTCGTGCCTGGATAAGATAAATCCGCTTGCCCTGGAGAAGCACATAACATTGCTGTTTTTCTCGGACGAAATAAGCGTCCTCGGTCATCCTTTTGTTATTCATATATCAAGTAGAACAAATTTTGAAAAGGTTTAAATCAATTAAGATTTTGCTATCAAGATCACGGATTTATGGTAAATGAAAAACTTTTTATTGAACGGCGGTCAGCGGAAAAGCGTGACCCGATATTACAGTGTTGGAAAATAATAGCGATTACATAAAGGGAATAATGTCCTGCTTCTCCTAAACAAAGTACTTCTTGACGGCGTCCGTATTCACGGGGCGAGTGATATCTTCTCCATCCATTGTTGCTAACATCAAAGCGCCTCCTGTCAAAACCTTTTTGACTACATATGGTCCATCATAATTCAGGGTCCATTTTCCTCTGATGTCAGTGAGGAAAGATTGGATTTTCTTGAGCACAAGGTCACCTTCCCTGAATACCCGGGGTCGAACCTTCTTGTCAAATGCTTTCTTCATCTTCTGCTGATACAAATGCCCATGGCATAGTGCGGCCATCCTCTTTTCTTCGATTAAGTTCAACTGATCATACCTACTCTGACACCACTTTGCTTCTGATAATTTTGCCTCTGCCAAAATTCTCATAGAAGGAATCTCAACTTCTATTGGGAGTACTGCTTCCATACCGTAGACAAGTGAAAATGGAGTTGCCCCTGTCGATGTGCGTACCATCGTACGATATCCATGTAAGGCAAATGGGAGCATTTCGTGCCAATCTTTGTAAGTAACGACCATCTTGTGAATGATCTTCTTGATATTTTTGTTGGCGGCTTCAACAGCCCCATTCATCTTTGGTCTGTAAGGGGAAGAGTTATGATGCTCAATCTTGAATTCTTCGCACAACTCTTTCATCATCTTGTTATTCAAATTGGAACCGTTGTCTGTAATGATTCTGCTTGGCACACCGTATCGGCAAATGAGCTGATTTTTGATAAATTTAACAACCACATGTCGGGTTACATTAGCATAGGAAGCCGCCTCGACCCACTTGGTAAAATAATCAATGGCTACTAAGATGAATCGGTGTCCATTAGACGCTTTCGGCTCTATCATTCCAATCATATCAATTCCCCACATGGAGAATGGCCACGGTGATGAGATAACATTCAACAAAGTCGGAGGCACGTGAATTTTATCTGCGTAAATCTGGCACTTGTGACACTTTCTAGCAAACTTGTAACAATCTGATTCCATCGTGATCCAATAATAACCAGCCCTTAAAAGCTTCTTAGCCATAGCATGTTCGTTGGCATGCGTGCCAAAAGACCCTTCGTGAATTTCCGACATTAACATATCTGCTTCTTGCTTGTCGACACATCTCAGCAAGACCATGTCAAAATTCCGTTTGTATAAAACATTGTTACTCAGAAGAAAATTTATAGCCAACCTTCTCAAAGTTTTCTTGTCTTTGTGGGAAGCTCCCAAAGGATATTCTTGAGTTCTGAGAAACACTTCGATGTCATGATACCAGGGTTTGCCATCTTCAGCTTCTTCGACAGCGAAGATGTAGGCGGGTCTGTCAAGACGTTTTACTTCAATCCGAGGACACTCGTTCCAGAAGTTTACCACAATCATCGAGGCCAGAGTTGCCAATGCATCTGCCATTCTGTTCTCATCACGAGGGATATGATGAAACTCAACCCAGTCAAAGAATGGTAACAGTCTTCTAGCATAATCTCTGTATGGGACCAAATTATCATGTCGGGTTATCCATTCTCCAGTAATTTGGTTGATTACTACTGCAGAATCACCAAACACATCTAAATTCTTGATTCTCAAATCGATTGCTTCTTCGAGACCCATAATACATGCCTTGTACTCAGCTTCGTTATTAGTACACTAGAATGTTAATCTGGAGGTGAATGGGAAATGGGTCCCTTGAGGAGTCACAATAACAGCGCCTATCCCTTTTCCATGAGCGTTGACAGCTCCATCAAAGATTAAACCCCACTGAGAACCTGGCTCTGGTCCTTCACCATGTACAGGTTCTTCACAATCTTTCATCTTTAAGAATATAACATCTTCATCAGGAAAGTCATCGTTTGAGGGTTGATGATCCAAAATAGGTTGGTGAGCCAGATGATCAGCCAAAACACTTCCTCTAACAGCTTTCTGAGTATGGTATTCAATATCATACTCGGACAATAACATTTGCCATCTAGCAATCCTCCCAGTTAAAGCGGGCTTCTCAAAAATATACTTGATGGGGTCCATCTTTGAAACCAACCAAGTAGTGTGGTTCAACATATACTGGCGTAAACGCTTAGCGGCCCACGCTAGAGCGCAACAAGTCTTCTCTAACATAGTGTATCTGGTTTCACAATCGGTAAATTTCTTGCTCAGGTAATAAGTGACATGATCTTGCTTTCCCGTTTCATCTCGCTGACCGAGTACACAACCCATTGAATCCTCTAGAACAGTCAAATACATAATCAAAGGACGCCCTTCAACCGGTGGTACCAGGATAGGCGGTTTGAGCAAATATTCTTTGATACTATCAAAAGCCTTTTGACAATCTTCAGTCCAAACGTACCCTTGTTCTTTCCTCAGGAGCTTGAAAATAGGTTTACATGTAGCAGTCATGTTGGATATAAACCTGGAGATGTAGTTCAAACGTCCTAAGAATCCTCTAACTTGTTTCTCAGTGGCGGGAGCTGGCATTTCCCAGATAGCTTTCACTTTGTCAGGGTCCACTTCAATCCCTCTTTGGCTGACAATAAAACCCAATAGTTTCCCTGATCGTACTCCAAATGTGCACTTGTTGGGGTTCAAACGAAGCTTGTATTCCCTCAAACGACCAAACAGCTTAGCCAGGTGTTTAACATGATCATCTTCGGTTTTCAACTTAGCTATCATATCATCCACATACACCTCAATCTCTTTGTGCATCATATCATGGAACAAAGTAGTCATAGCTCTCTGATATGTTGCCCCTGCATTCTTTAATCCAAACGGCATGACTTTGTAACAAAAGGTGCCCCAGGGGGTTATGAATGACGTCTTCTCTCTGTCCTCGGGAGCCATTCTAATTTGGTTGTAACCTGAAAAACCATCCATGAAGGAGAAAACCTCATAACTTGCAGTACTGTCCACCAAGATGTCAATGTGAGGTAACGGGAAATCATCTTTCGGGCTGGCTTTATTCAAATCCCTGTAATCTACACATATGCGAACCTTACCATCCTTCTTCGGAACGGGTACAATGTTAGCCAACCATAGTGGATACTCGGCAGTAACAAGGAAACCTGCATCAATCTGTTTCTGCACCTGTTCCTTAATCTTTAGAGCCATATCAGGTCGAGTCCTTCTGAGCTTCTGTTTTATCGGCGGGCACTCTGGCTTCAAAGGTAAATGATGTTCAACTATAGTCGTGTCCAAACCAAGCATATCCTGATATGGCCAAGCAAACACATCAACAAACTCTCCAAGCAGATCAATCAGCTGTTTCTTCACATCTGGTTTGAGCAGAGCTCCAATTTTCACTTCTCTACGGATTTCCTCTGATCCCAAGTTGATTACCTCCACCGGCTCTTGATGAGGTTGGATGGCTTTTTCTTCTCTCTCAAGCAGTCTAGAAATTTCTTCTGGGATATCATCTTCTTCGTCCTCGGCTTCGTACACAGGAAACTCAAAATTCGAAGAAGGTAGTGGATCATTATTCCCAGGATGTAATTTATGTAGCAATCTGCGCAAGTGATGTGATTTTTAATAAGTTTTTGCTTTGTAAAGTGGAAAGTGGTGTGTACGCGAGACGCTACTTATTATTTTCCAACAATCGCGAATAAATACAACACACAAATGTAAATGAAAGTAGTTTATTGATGATAGCAAAACCAAAAAAAGACACGCCCAACAAAGTCACTTTTGCTTTGGGCAAAGCAAAAGGAATTATTGAAAAAAATAAGCCCTAACAAATGCAATTTCGCCTTGGGCAGAGCAGAAAATTTTAAAACAAATGCTTTACTTAGATATATGAATAGCGGTAGGGGCTTCAACTGCACTCCAATTTCTGACTACAGCGCCTGGGGTCACAAAGTCTGGGATGTCCTCATCTGGATCCTCCTCGGTGACGGCATAAACTCCAAAGGTATAGTCAAATCCATCCGACACGTAACCTGGATCTTCCATATAGGGCTCATAGTATTCGTAAGGAATGGATGACCCTGTAGAACCGTCTGATATGTAGCCCTCGAGTTCATCTTCTAACACAGCATTAACCTGAGGATGATGGACGATTCCTCCACAACGGAACACTTCACTAATCAGCGGAAACCCTTGATTCTTGGTGCCTTGTTGAGCAGAACTGCTGGTGAAACCGAGACCCTCCTTGTTTTTGTTCTCTGGCAAAGACAACACCCTTCCCCACATTGATTGGTGACCATTGTTCACTACTCGCTGTGCGTCTTTAAATGATGACATGGATGTCTGAGATCTCTGAGTACCCTCACCCACAATAGACAGAGCTTGAAACTGTGTGCCAACTTCTTCTTCAACTTCGACATATGAGAATGATGACAAGTGACTTACCACCAAAGCTCTTTCTCCACAAACTGTAACTATTTTCCCTTCGAAAACATATTTTAACTTCTGATGCAGGGTAGAAGTAACTGCTCCAGCTTCATGTATCCATGGCCTCCCTAGCAAACAGTTATAGGCGGCACGAATATCCATGACCTGAAACGGGATCATAAAAGTCTGTAATCCAATAGTCATGGGCAAATCAACCTCACCAATTACTATTTTCCTTGACCCATCGAAAGCTTTGACAATAACGCGACTTGGCCTCATCGGTGGTCCCTGATACGACAGCTTAGATAGAGTAGTTCTAGGCATTACATTTAGAGACGATCCAGTGTCAACCAGCACACTGGACAGAGAGTCATTTCCACAGTTCACATAAGTGTGTAGAGCCATGTTATGTTTCCTCCCTTCTTCTGGGAGATTGTCTTCATTGAAACCCAGATTATCACTCGGAGTAATACTGCCAATGATGTTATCGAATTGTTCCATAGTTACATCCTGCTCGACATAGGCTTGTTCCAAAATCTTCTGAAGTGCTTCTCTATGAGCCTCAGAACTCATCAATAGTTGTAGCACAAAAATCTTCGACGGGGTCTGCAAAAGCTGATCTGCAACCTTATACTCGCTTCTCTTGATTATTTTCAAACATTCATCAGAGTTGGATAAATTAGACCCACCAGATTGCCCCACAATTGGGTCTCTTGAGCTTGAGGGTTCAAACGAAACTTCTTTTTCTTTCGGTGGCACAGTTGGGTAGACTCGACCGCTTCTTGTCACTCTACTGACATCTGCAATATTGACTACTGAGGGTATAGTGGGCAAAGGTACCTCTTTCCCATCCTCCAACATAGTAGCATTATATTTGTAAGGGATGGCCTTACTAGAGGTATAAGGGACAGGTCCAGGCACATTGATCACTAAAGGAGTAACGGTTGGCTTCCTGCTATTGTAAACAATCTCTATACGTTCCACTTCCTTAAAGTGGGGCACGACGACACAAACCTCTTCAGCCTCTTTATTGGAAACTTCTTGACCATCATTCTCCAAACAATCTTCAATCATATTGACAGAGGGCGAACCGTGCGGTGGTAATGGATTCTTCTGTACATTAGGGTCGGAATCCCTAAAAGACAAGATTCCATTTTTTATGAGCCTCTGGACATCCATCTTCAAACCGAAACAACTTTCAATATCGTGTCCTGGAGCACCCTGATGGTAAGGACAAAACTTGTCAGCTCTATAAGAAGGGGGAGGATTTGTGGGAGCCGGAGGTGGAGCTCTCGTCTGAACGTAACCCTTTTTAATCAAGGCGGGGAATAAATCAGCATATGTCATTGGGATCGGATCAAAATTTATTTTTCTGTATACGCGACCTTGATTGCTGGATGGCCGATCTTGCTGAGGGTACCGTGGACTTTGCTGAAGTTGGGGTTGTTGAGCAATGGGAGACTGAGGTTGCTGATAGGGTTGCGGAGACTGTAGTTGATAAGTCGGAGCATTAAACACTGGCGATACCGCCTCGACTTGGTGCGGTGGCATATACCTCTTTCTGAATTGTCCCTTTTGAATAGCATTCACACCTTGTTCCTTTTTCTTCACAAAACTGCTCCCATACCTCTTAGGAGCGCTTTCTTCTTTGGTCAATCTTCCCTCGCGAACACCTTCTTCTAAACGCATTCCCATGTTGACCATTTCAGTAAAGTCACTGGGCGCGCTGGCTACCATCTTCTTATAAAAGAAAGGACCTAGAGTCTTCAGAAAAATTTTGGTCATCTCTTTTTCTTCTAAGGGTGGTGTGACTTGTGCGGCCAACTCGCGCCAACGCTGAGCATATTCTTTGAAGTTCTCCTTATCCTTCTGTGCCATTGCTCTCAACTGATCTCGGTCGGGCGCCATGTCCACATTGTACTTATACTACTTGACATAGGCTCCTCCCAGATCATTGAAAGTTCGAATTTTCGTACTGTCCAACCCCATATACCACTTGAGTGCGGCGCCTGTCAAACTGTCTTGGAAATAGTGAATGAGTAATTGATCATTATCAGTTTGGGCAGACATCTTCCTGGCGTACATAATGAGATGACTTTGAGGGCAGGTATTCCCCTTGTACTTTTCAAAATCGGGGACCTTGAACTTTGGTGGGACCTTAACGTTTGGAACCAAGCACAGCTCAGAAGCACTCTTACCAAATAAGTTTTTTCCATGAAGGGCTCTCAATTCCTTTTGTATTTCAGAAAACTGGTCTTGGAATCCATCCATCTTCTCTTCTAAACCCATGGTTTCGGTTGGCGACCCATGTAAAATTGGTTCATCCAGAATATACGGAACAGCGTTCACATGCGGAGATGCGGTAGTCATTACAGCAGAAATAACAGGAGCAGCTTGAACAGTGGTCACAACAGGGGTCTCAGACACAGGCGGACGGTAACCAGCCGGAGTAAAATAAGGAGGCATCCCCCACGGGAAACCTTGAGGCATACTGTAAGATACTTCAGCAACAGAAGACACCACTGGGATCGGTATTGGTGTCACTTCGGATACGACAGTCCTTGGAACTTCTTGGTTGTTGATCGAGATTTGACTGGACAGAGCTTCCACTAGGCCATTCAACTTCTCCAAACTTTCTTTCATACTTGCGACTTCATCACGGAGCACCCTGTTCTCTTGCTCTAGTTGATCCATTTTCTGACGTTGACTAGCTCGAGTGTTGTATCGGTGATTCAGCTTGTTCTGCGGAGATGAAGCAAGAGTGAGACCCTGGAATGCAAATGAATGCTATGCTTATGTAAAATGAAAATGAGTGCAAAACTTTCAAGAAACTCAAATTATTCTGGTATTGTAACCTTGGAGAAAAAAACTTATTTTATTTTGATGATTGAAGCATTACAAAAACGGAGTACTCTTTTAAGAGTTTATTACATTGAATCAAAAGCAAAAGAGAAGCTCGGAGATCTACTCCTTATGCTCCCTCTGTGCGCGAAGTTCTCTTTCCAACTGATTGATGTGTTCTTGCAGCTCGGCCTTCTCTCTGATGAGTCGGTCGACACACTCCTTCCATGCTATAGTATCTGGGGGAAGAGCATCACTGGTGATAGCACTTGAAGAGGCGTGAGAGGAAAATAAATCCCCTTGCGCATTTCTTTTCCTTGCGAGTTCAAATTCTGGCAGCCTCTGGGACTTCTCCTGCTCTACCTTGAGCGTAAAAAACTTGTTCTTCCAAGCGGCCTTCAATTTTCGAGCTTCATCCAAAGCAGCCTTCAATTGATCTACTTCACTCACATCAAACCAATCTGGGTCATGGAAGGCCAACACCATAGGTTCATGGAAAGGGAATGGCATTTTGAGGTCGAGAGCTCTTACTCGCACCCAATGTAGGTACTCTTCAGAGACAGTGCAATTGGGGTATCCTAAAGCAGCTTTTCCTTCTTTATTGATGTATTCCCACGAGTAAATTATGACGGTCTTCAGGTCTGGGTCTTCTCCTTCTTTGAGAAAGATCTCTTCTAATAGAGTCTGGTCGGGTACTTTAATCATGGGATGCCCGAATTGGAGACGGGCCAGCGCAGGGTTGTAGCTTATGCATCCTTCTCTCGCAATAAGTGGTATGTTAGTAAATCCTCCGATGCTATGGATCATACATATACCTCCATAGGTAGGGTCATACCACACAATGTCAGAGTGAGTAAGGGCCATAACTATCTCAGACCAACGAGGCGATTCTTCCTCTTCCCAAATAGACGGGTGTCGAGTCAGACGAGCAATGAACCATGAGTACAACAGAGCGGTACAACAGGTGATATGTCCTCCTCCTTCAGCATTCTTCGAGTGGATCGAAAAGTATGTGTCAGCGAGTAAAGTAGGAACGGGATTCTTAAGTATGAACAGTTTAATTGCATCCATGTCAACAAAATCATCGATCTTTGGGAACCAGAAAATCCCATAAACCAACAGAGCAAAGGTGGCTTCCATGATAAGGACTTCCTTTCTTTTAGCATGGTAGCGAACTTTTTCAATCAAAAAGTCAGCAGGGAATCCAAGGACTCCTTCCTTGGTGGTTAGGTGCGCTTGCACGTCTGCCAAACAGAGATGAGTGGCATTGGCAATTTCTTGATGACTGGGTGTGTCTTCCTGGCCAGTGAATATGGGACGGGCCGTTACAGGCATCCTCAGGAAATCAGAATACTCTTCCAACATCGGCATCAACTGGTAATCTGGAAAAGTGAATCAGTGGTACAACAGATCGTAAAATTGAACGAGGGTCTCCAACAACCCTTCCTTCATCTTGAGTTCGAGGAAGCGGAAGACTTCTCCGTATTTTGCTGCGAAGGCGTAACACTTCTCGATTAGATCAGCTAGCTCTCTCAAGCTTTCAATGTTAGGGCTCTGAAAAGTGTACTCCAAGGCTTCTCTTTTGAAATCCATGGTTACAATACCTGAGAAATAAAGTTGAGTTTCTTGAAATGAATAGAGAAAGAATGTAATGCAATATGAGTAGGACTTCATGGGATCCTAGCTATTTATAAACATTGTAGTAAAAGAAAACGTTTTTTTTTATTCACTTCAAAACGGAATACAAATAATTGCTTTTAAAAGTCCCAAATAAAAGCTAAATAAAAGCTAGTAAAGACACTAAGGGAGTTTCAAATTTGGCTGCTTGAGCTGTTCTTCTAACTGTGTCTTCTCACGGATAAGGTTGTCCACAATCAACTTCCAAATAGTGCATTGTGGGTCGGAGAAAAATAAATCCTCCATGACCTTCCTCTTCTTGCAGGGGAGTAACTCTTCATCCCTTAACTGTAGCTGCTTCTGGAGTTCCTCTTTCTCTTTCTGGAGTTGATCAATCTCTGCAACAGCCACCTGGTACTTGTTCTTCCATGACTCTACCTCTTGTCGTAATTTCCTCATAGCAACCTCTGACTTCTCAGTTTCAGACATGAAAACATAAGTGGGTTCCCTCCTTGGGGGTATGGGGTCTTGGCGAGAGTAAGGCATCTTCAGCTTGATCGCCCTATTCCTTACCCACTGGAGATATGGTTCCATAGACACACAGTTGGGCCTTCCCAAACTATTCCTATCTTTCTTATGCAAATGCTTCCAAGCCTCCACGATCTTCTCTCGGAGTTCTCGATTATCCTCGAAGAAGACACTCTCAACTTGTATGCTCTTAGGTGGTTCCTTCAATGGATATCCCAACTGTCGGCGGGCTAGAACCGGATTATAAATGATCCCTCCACCGAAGCTGAGTAACGGCACATTAGCAAAATCCCTACATCCATCAACAATCAAAATTCCATCATACTCGCGGCTATACCAATTGACGTCAGCATGAGTCAAAGCCATAATTTTTTCTGACCAACGCTTATCATTGAGGTGCCAAAAGGAAACATATTTGGGCAAGTGGGTAAGGAACCATTTATATAATAAAGGCACACAACATGTGATCATTCCTCCACCACGAAGATTTCAGAGATGTATAGAGTGGTAGGTGTTACCTAATAGAGTCGGCACCGGATTGTTCTTCATGAAGATCTTAATTGCATTAAGGTCCACAAACCCCTCAAAACTGGGAAATAGAAACACCCCATAGACAAGTAAAGCAAAGATTGCCTCGAATGGAGCCTTGTTCGTGAAATCAGTGTAAAATGAGGCCTTCTTGAATAAAAAATCTGTAGTCAAACCAAAGGTCCCACTTTTAACAACCATGTTGGCCTTAACGTCAGATACCTTGAGATAAAGGGCCTTAGCGATGTCTCTTTCTTCGGGATCCTTCTCCAAGAAAGGAAAAGGAGATTCTTCTAGAATGGGTAACCCTACCAAAAAAGAGTACTCTTCCAAAGTTGGCAACAACTGATAATCTGGAAAAGTAAAGCAGTGATACATTGGATCATAGAACTGTAACAGAGCGGAAAGCAGGTCTTCGTTTGCCTTACGTCTTAACAAAGATAGTAACTTCCCATATTTACTCTTGAACTTCTCTTGGTCTTCAATCAAAGCTCCTAAATCCCTTAGGTCATCCAATTCGGGACTTTTAAAAGTATATTTTAGAGTATTTCGTCTATCCATAATGTCCTACAATGTTCATAAATAAAGGGTAAGTCCCATGAGGTCCAATGTGGTATGATGCTATACGAATGCAACAAACACAAGTAAACACATATGGGCACAAAAAATAAACAAACAAAGGTCCTAGGTTTGCAACGAGCATGGAGCCAAGGGTATACCCATTCCCAAAGGATAAAGACTAAAGGTGGATGGTACCTGTAGAACTGGGTTCTAAAAAAAAGGTCCCAAAGTCACTAGTCCATCTATTGGATATTATCAATTTCCCAACTAACTTGAGGATTAATAATATTCTCAAGAGAACTTCTTTTGAGTGTAGCTTCGCGTAGCACTATTTCGTGACTTACTCTCTCATAGCCTCGCACTACATCCTAATAAAGGCCAAAGTGGGTTTAAGGGTAGCTACGGTCCTTAGTATCATGGACTCCAATTGAGAATAGTAAAAGTTTTCACGACTAAACTCGTTCAACCGAACCATTTTCAAAAGGGTCTTAACTAAGCGGGATTCTCGAATCAACTTAGTCGGGACTCACTCCCTATAAGCCTCATCGAATATATCACCATCCTATCTTAATTTCTCTCAAATCCGGGTGTAGGACTTTGTCTCACCACTCAAGGATAATAACCCAATAAGAGATAAAGAACACAAATAAACAAATAAACAAGTAAGCAAATATATACAACAATAAACAAGAGAAAACAAGTTAGGGAAACCCACTAAGGAGTCCCCAGTGAAGTCGCCATTTCTGTCGCGGTGAAATTTGATACCAAATTATTAATTAGTTTGAATCTTTAATTCAATTTGCAACCGAACTTTGATTTGTCCAAAGGAAGGGATAAAGATCGAAATTCCCACAATGCAATGCAAATGCAAGCTAGAGAGTTATAGGTTTGGGGGTTGGTTAAACTTAGGGAAGGTGCTAGCATCCTAAGTTTCTGTAGTACTCTACAGGAACCTCTTGTTTTATGTTTGTTTATTGCTATGTGTTTATCTGCTTAATGGTTGAAAGACCTAGGGGTTTATTTCTAAGTATACTCGATAAGACATTGCATCTTATGCCTACATATCCTTACGGGAGTGGAATCAAAGTATTTGTAGTTCCCCTAAAGGGTTAGAGGAGTTCTTTGACTATGGTCAAAGTTCCTACGGGTTTAGGGTAGTTGTTTTGATTGGGTTTAGGAGAAGAGATGAGTCTTCATGTTAAGGGAGATGTAACCACCACAAGTGTAAAGGGGGTTGTAGGAAAATAGTCTTTGCATCGTCTTAAGAAAAGGGCTTAAGTACTCGGATTGTTTGACGAGTATGCCTTTATCACTCTTAAGGCAAAGTTACTACATGTTTGATTGTATTATTGTGGGGGTGGAAATTATATCTCACTTAAGATGATTAACATCTATTCTCTATTGTGTTTGAAAAAGTTGTATAGTGTTGATTGTTTGCTTCTATGTTGTGAAAGATAATGGTCCTTCCTATGGGGTAGGATCTATCTTAAGCGATCAACTTGAATGGAATGGGGAAATGATGCAAATGACGTGCACTACACACAAGTGTTGACTCATGTGTAGGTTTTTCCTTTGGACGAAATGCGATGCGATAACGTAAATGCGGTAATGTAAATTGCAATGAATAAGTTGCGGAAATGTAAACCATACACATACGCATGAAAGCGCTAGGTGAGTATGTGTGCATTGTGGATAAATAAGAGCGGATGAGGATAAAGTACATACATACGCATGAAAGCGCTAAGTGCGTGAGAGTGACTGTGTAGTGAAGTGTACACGATTAATTTGTATTTACGATGTTGATTGATTAATTTGATTGATTAAATCTTAAGGTGAAATTGATTGAGAGAGATTGGATTAGTTTGATGAGAAAATGTTTTTACTTTGATGAAGTTTGGTTTTAAGCGAGCGTGTTGGATTAATTTTCGAAAGGTTGATTTAAAAGGTTGGATTTAATAATTTAATAAAAAACTTAAATTAATTGATGCAGTTGATTTTAGGTAAATATTAATTTATTTTTTATTAGTAAAAGTTTTAGATACGGATTGATTTTAGATAAATAGGATTAATTAAATAAAAATGGCTTTTTTAGATATTATAAAAGATAGAAACAAAAAGGTCTTATTATAATTTATTTTAAAAGGTGTTTTAAGTATGGAATGGATTAAAAACAAATACATCATTCTTTATCTAAAATGAATTATTAGTTTATAAAAAAACCTAATTAAGTGGTTGATTAAAAGCATTAGTTTAATTTTTTTAAAGGTTGATTAAGGTTTAATTAATTAAGTTAAAAAAAGGTGATAGGTTTACGGTGATTAGCAATTAACAGGTTTTTGTGTAGTGTTGCGTGTGTTGTGATTCATGTTTACAAACAAAACGAAAACAAAACGACAAAGAAAAAGGAAAAGGAAGCTGTAAACCCTAATCCCCAAGATCACTCGAGCTTCTCACTCTCTCGATCCTCTCCTCTTTGGTGCTTCGTCTTCCCATGGCCGCGATCTCCGTTAAACCTGAAACATAGAAAACGATCAATAGGCTCGATGAGTATTACAGAAAATAGAGCTTTACCAAAGGTCAGTGACGGCGGCGCCGGAGATGACGATGGGTATATCGCGGTTATGGTTCCTTCACCGGAGAAGATAAGCTTCTTTTCCCTCAATCTTTTATGTTTTCGGAAGTAGGATTTTTGTGTGATGATTTTCCCTGGTTGTTCCTTTCACGATCCCTTTTTTTTTCTTTTTCGTTTTCATTCTTCCTTTATATAGGCTCCAAGTGGGATTAAAGTCTGATTGAAAAACAAATGAATGCTAATGATGGTTAATTTAGGGTTTCTGGATTGGGCTGAGTCCAATTTGGAAACTTTCCCAATTCATCTGATTGTTGTAATGAGCCATTGAATGATACATCAATCTCTGATTTCTGTGATTTGGTTTTGAGATTGGATTTGATTTGATTCTGAATGGGATATTCTGTCTTGAAGGAATATCCTCTATCGGTTATTTTTCAATTGCTGATTTGCATTGATATCTTGACAGGTGCGAATAGTGAAGGGGTTGGGCCAGAAAAAAAAGTGGATTAGTGGCCCAGAGGGGAGGAGCTCGGGTTTGACGTGTGTATCCTGGGGAAATTGCAGTTGGTTCTCGCAATAGCAGTAGTCATAGGCCCTTGCTTCAAGATGGAGCTTGTTGAGTTCTGCTTCACAGAAGTCTATGGTGATGATGCTCATGCGTTTGTCAAGATTGCTGATGATGGAATTCATGGACTATTTAACAAGTATGTGGCTCTTCGATAACACCGGATGCTGAGATTGTTGAACAGGGTAAGCTTCAAACATTTTGGTGTCCTGGTCCTCATATCAATCAACCTTGTTTATTTGTGCCTGAGGCCCTTGTTGCGAAAAGGTTGGTGAAGCTGCAACAAGTGCAGGAGGCGGCTAACCAACGGGAAAACTCGCGTATAGGTAGGTTGTGTTGCTTCCATAGGCAAATAATCAATACCAAGCTCATTAAGTGGTTAATCTCAGCTTCTGTTTCCTCTTTGCAATCATCTTAAGTTTGAGAATCATAGGCGATGCGCTTTGGTTCTATCCGGTCAGTAAATGGTGCTCTGAGCTCTCTTGATTACACTTCGTAAAATTACTGATTTTGTCAATGTCTAATGCAGGTTCAAGCTTTCATGATCAGTTCCGTCATATATCGCATTGCGAGTTGCTTCAGAAAGGTAGCGATTGGAGGTGTTGTTTCCCTTATTTGGTGCTTTGTTGATAGTTCTCATGAATGAAGTTGGCTGTCATGGATATTGTTTGAATTTGATGTTGTGCTTTCCTTTTTTCTTATTATTACTCGCTGGTTGCAGTGCTCCCTTGATAGACATAAAGCTATCCCGACACCCATGGACCTGAGCAGGATCTTTGTTGCTGAACAGACCTTAATCCTTATTTCTTGGCAGCTGACATGTTTTGAAGTACTTCGCAACTCAACGAACAATCGAGGCAGCATGTAGTGTGTCGTTGTAAATGATGAGTAATGAAGGTGTCGTGACCTTGGAAAAGACTTTGAAGACAGAATTTGGTTTGAATCTCTCTAAGAAGCCACCATGGATCTAATTTAGTGTAACTTGGTAGAGTCTTGAATTCAAGTAACAATGCTTGAATTTTAGTTGAGTTTTGATGCTTATTGACAGAATTTGGACTTGTTTGCAACCTCTGAGTCCAAGTTTATAGCATGCAATCTGATTGTTGTAACATTGATGTAATAGAACTAGGAACTGTAATGTGATTTTGGTTTGTAATGATTCTGTTTGAATTTAAATGAATATCTTGAACTTGACGGTATTTTTGTGTTATATTGAACTTCTTGTAACTTAGTCTTGTAACATTCTCGATTCTTGTCACTTGTTGGGCATTTGGAACCAATGGCTATAACCTCAACTGGTAATGCCTTTATTTAGATTGGGTCCTAGGACCTGAAGTCATGATGTAGGAATGTGAACCGAATCATGGTCTGCTGCTGTCGCCAGTATAATGGTACATCAACCTTGGCTTTAGGGCCCTCCTAATTTGTAACCAACTTAGACAACATTGCCTAATTTTATGACTATAAACGTCATTCAAACACGACATTATCGACTATATTCTTTTGGTGCTTCCTATCCAAGTTGGACTAGATTGTGATTCCTCTTGCTACAGGTGTATGACAGTCCGACATTAGCTGCCTTCACCGATGCAATTTCGGAATTATTTGTTGAGCGAGGATGGTCTTAAGCTTCTATGATATTGAAATTCTCTCGGTCGTCCAAGCTTCCCAAATTTGCGAGTAACGAAGTCAACAGTGGAAGCTTCAAGTTATAGGAATTGTCTCTTTGTCTTGAATAAAGCTTCCTCTTTTTTGTATGCTCATGAACTAACTTGGTTAATACGATCGTTGATTAATAGTCTCACCAACGCTTTCAACAAAGCTAAGGATCATGCTTCTTGCAAGTCTTTTTCAAATTGTCCTTTTGGTTTTAAATTGAACCTTTGAGATGATGAGGAAAAAAAACCAATAAAACCTATAACCAAACCTGGAACAGTGCCAACCCGTTACGTTTTGAAGCATCGACTGAGAATATACACTTGAGATTACCGCGTCTGCACATACTCATTAGTCACAAATAACATGCACGCATATGAGAAAATAAACACAGAGGTGGGGTCTTATGGTCAAAAATTAGGGTGCAACAATGAGCAGCCTTCGAAGACTGAAATTCTTTTCGATAGCTTAACGAGGATCCCCTTTGTACTTATAAATTCTTCCATCTCTTTTACCCTTGCTGCTTGTTCTCATTAGGCTTCGTCCACTTCCCATCAGTGGCCTCAGCATTGGGCTTGAAGCTAGTGGGCTTATTCATCGGAGGCCTTATGCGAGGGTCAGATCTCTGCTGGAGGCCTCTTCGAGGGTCGAATCTTGGCCTTTCGCTTTCTTGCTTCAACCTTCGTGTCCCCTCCAACTTTTGTGCAACCTTCTTGTCGAATATGGCGTTGCATCGGGGACAGAGCATCACACTAGAACCCTTTTGCTGGCAGCTGTGAAGGAAAGAAACGATGGATTCCTCCCGTTCTGGGTAGGCTTCCCTTGTGTGTGTTTCCTGGTAGTTTGACTCACTATCCGCTACCTCCTCATGCTGAGTGATTTAAACCATGTTAATCTCAATTTCTATGGCCAGGTTAAGCTTTTTCAAGCTTAACTCCATGCCTTTGGTAGCTTCATCGATCTTAACGAAGTCATCAGCTGTTTCCTTAGTCACTATCTCCCAACCCAGATTGTTCCTGTTGCTTGGGCCTTTGGTTTCACCCCTCTGGTCACAGCTATTAACTTCCATTTCGACACAACTCTCATGTCCGAAACTGATGATAACTTTCGCCATCATCGCTTCGTCTATGGGATTGCCAGCAGCCTCTGTTACTTCGATTAAGAAGTCGTAACCACTGACAACTTCGATCATGTTAGCCTCGACTGGCTCTGTATAATTTGCGTCTGCCGTCTATAGAGGATCTGAGTCGACCCTTATTTGGCCACCAGCTTTCTTCCCAAACTTTAGACGTCCCTCTTGGATCGCATTCTGAACGAGGTCCCTGAAAATAAAACATTGACATGTTTTATGACCCAAGAAATTATGATATTTACAAAACCCTCTTTTCTTCCTTTGCTCTAGGGATGGCATTTTGGCGCCAGGAGGCACTATCATTTGTCCATCCTTAACTAACAAATCAAAGATTTCATCACATTTTGTGATGTCAAAGGTATATGTTTTCTTTGGGAACCTATCATTCTTTTCAGATTCGACATAAGTCTTCCCTTGTGGGGGAGCTAATACTTTGCATAAGTAAGGTGGCCCTTGCTTGAGTTTAGCAAGATCCACTTCACCATCGTCGAAACTCATGGACTCGTCACCCAGACCTTCAACGTTATCATTGAATTCGACAAAAGCTATCTTTTTATTTTTATTAAATTTAGCCTTTTCGTCTTTGAGTCTTTCGAGTTGTCAAACCCGATCGGCTAATTGGGCCATGTCCCTTAGGTACTGGGTGTCCAACTTTTTCCTAATAGAGTAGTCGAGGCCACCAGTGGCCATTTCGACCAACTCATGTTCAGGGACCTGCGTGAAGCATCTGGCCTTGAGCAGGCGGAACCTATTAAGGTACTCCTCTATCGGTTCAGAGAATTTACGCTTCACACTAGCTAGCTCCTTCAAGCTAATTTTAGTCTGACCCATATAGAATTGTTCATGAAACAAACGCTCTAACTGGGTCCAGTTACATATCGTGTTAGGGGGAAGCGTCGTAAACCAAGTGAAGGCGTTCTTAGTAAGAGAACTTGGGAAGTATTTTATCCTAAGGCTTTCGTCGATCGCTATCTCTCCAGCCTCAATTCAGTAACGAGCCACATGCTCGACGGTGGATTCCGTCGTATCTCCTGAGAACTTAGTGAATTTAGGTACTTTCGTCCTAGGGGGTAACTCTGCCTGAAGGATATAGTCTACTATAGGTGAAGTGTAATTTGGCCTAGTAAAACCGGTGTTTAACCCATTTCTGGCCATAATTCTCTCGACCATGGCCGCTAGATTATTGTCTACGGCTATGTTGTTTCGACGAACACGCTGGACTACATTGTCTGCGTCTTGGTTTCGATCCACAACCACCACTCCTGGATTTCTTTCTCCCAAGCCACGGGGTTGGTTTTGCAACGGCTCTTCCCTAAGCTCTTCGACTACCGGAGGGACTATCCTTCCTTGGTTTCCTATGTCGACTTCTATCACATTTGCCAGATTATCTCGCGGGGTATTCGCTACTGCGGCTTGGTTTCTGGCTAAGGGAGGTACCCCCATGAATTCAGTCAATCTTGTTAACTGTACCGCCAATTGTTGGTTGGTCTGGGTTGTATTTTGGATTAATGGCTGAAATATTTCACCCATGGTTTGTGACAAAGTCTGAACCATCTGTAGGTTACTTTCATCCATCTGCTGTCTCAAACACGCAACTGACGTGTTGGTCAAATTGGGGCCTTGTGTCGAATACCCTAAACTCTGGGGGTTTCGACTCATGTTCACACCTGACCCCGACCCTTGCAGTGGTGAAGCCATCGCTTGATCTGAAAATATAGGGGGTGCACTTTGGAGCCCTTGCATCATAGCAGTGGGCATCCCATATGAGGGGTTTCTAGGTGACTGTGAAAAACCAGGAGGCACAAACTGCCTGGACGTCGAACTCCCCCTAACACAATCTGAGGATTCGACGTCTGGTGACCAATGTATTCCAATACTGGTTGAGTTTAGGTCCTTATCATTGTCGATCCCACTCCAAGTGCTGAAGGCGTCGGCACTGGCCTCACAGGAAGCACCGTTTGCTCTCCGGTCGACAGTATCGGAGGGCGGACTCCCTCGTCTCTTATTCCTTCGATGGAACCGTCTCCTTGTTGGTTGGAGTTATCTGGATGGTTTGTATCCGTAGCCATGTTCTTACTGCTTCGTCTTGATCGCGTCTCTTCGTTTATAGCAGTAATTTTACCACTTCTCAGTAACATAAAAGTGTGCCTTCTCACAAAAAGGGACCAGTAAAACTGCAGAATCTTTTATAAGTTTAGTTTTATAAAATAGATTTTCTAGCACTGTCCCATTGGACGTGCCATTTTGTTTCCCTTGAAAATCGGAAAACAACCGCTGATCTTCCAAATCTAACTTTGGTGACTCACAGGATCGATCAGATTGATCCTAGGACATGTGCTAAAAGATTTATTTTTTGGTTTTGAGGATTTATCCAAGTTCCACACTCGAATAGGGTTGGGATAAACAGAATCCTAAAAGAACATCTATTCGACCACGGTTTGATTTGAAGGTAAAATAAGGCTTCTAATAAAAGAGAAGAAAGTTTGTTGGTAAAGGTGAATTTGGATTGAGGGCGAAGAGAAAATAAGAGAAGTAAGGTAAAGAGTAAAAGGGTAAAGACAATAAAGGCAATAAAAGACTTTGTAAAACTTAAAGTAAAAACAAATAAATTGCATTAAGTTTAAAAGATGGTGTGTTTGCATCACGTACATTCTCTTACAATACTTGTTTTCTCTACACTTGGATACTTGGAGTAATTTTAAAAGTAACTTTTACAATGGTAAATTACAACACACCTTGGATATGTCTAAGACACTCTATTTATAGTAACAAAAAAATAACCTCTAATAACTTCCACCATAATCTTCTTCTGCCACTTGTCTTAAATGCATGGATCCATTATTCATAAGGTGACACGTGTCTCCCTCCATTTTCCACAAGCAAAACTGTTCCCTCCAACATTCAAATTTCAAATACTTCAATGCACCATTCGTTATTGGCAGGCGGTCGAACCCTTGGCCTCGGGGTGAGTCCTTCGACTTAGCTTCTTCCTCCTTTCGACCATTTTCTTGCATTCAAGGTATTCTCCACCATCTTTCTTTGGACACTTTCTTTCTAGCTAAGGCGTCGAATTTAGGAGCTAACAGTGCCTTTAACCATCCTCAAGATAAGAGGAGATAACCAAACACCTATTTTCCCTCCTCAAGAAGCTTTGAGACCAACTCTGATGATAATAATTACTTGGTGACTTGAAATTGTACCCTTGCCTGAGCTTTGAACATGAAGCTTTCTCTCTTGATTAGTAAATAAAACATCTTGATCCCCTGTCAAGAACCAATACTATGCACAAATGCTAATGCAAGATGATATGAAACATAAGCCAAGATAGAAGAAAAGGTTGGGCAAATTTTGGGATGCAACACACAGTGTATAAAGAAGAGGTCCTTAGATTTCACCTTTCCATTGTTCTCCCGACCGAAAATGGTGTTGGCTAAAATACAGTGTAAGTATTGAATGGTCGGGTTATAGATAGCAGTGGCCTTTAGGCCTTCCTAATCAGTAGTGGCTTAGCCAGTGATTTGATGCCAAAAGTCAAAAGCCAAAAGCATCGGTCTGCCAATCGCTCTCTAAAAGGGCTTCGCAAGCAAAGCCATCTCCATGAGGAAACTTAAACAAATTGGCGATCTGATCCTGACTAATGGCATAGCCCCTATTAAACATTCTAAATGAGACTGTCCTATAGTGCGTGAACCTCTCATAGGCGTGGCATATCTAAATGTTCTTAGGAACTCATAAGTAAGCCTAACATATGTAGGGTTAGTCAATGAACAGAAATAAGTCATTCCTAAGTTACCTAGCATCCAGTTAACACTACTAATTAAATCTAAGTCACGAAGGGTAGAAGTATCAAGATACCTTGTTGTCAGGACATCCCTTGTGAACAGCTTAAGGTATTTTGACTTCAAATTATCGCCCTCTATATCTTATGCGAAGGTGATATCGAAGTAGTCAACCTCTCTTCTTGGTCTCACTGCTCTTGGAGGCATGGTGAATGGGAAATAAGAGAGTTGGAAGGAATGGGTGAGGATTAGGGAAAAGTGAACCATTAGTAGGATTTGATTTTGAGTGAGAATGAGAGTAGATTATGAATGTTTACGGTAATGAAGTGAAGTTTGAAGGTTAGGGGGTTAAGAATAGAGTTAGTGGAGAGTAGAGCAAGAGATAATGGGATTTAATTGAGGAGGTTTCTAAAAGAATATGCAAGGGAAGTTTTAAAAACAAAATTGCCGTTCAGACTGATATGGCGAGCACCATTAGCTTTAAATGTTACTTTCAAAAATCAGGCTAATGGCGAACGCCATTAGCATATTGGCAACCACCATTTAGTTAAAATGTGCAAAAATTAAATTCACGGGTCTACCTTGGGAGGCACATAACATGATAAATAGCTCGTCTCTAGATACTAAGGTAATGTTTTCCTCTTTCCCAAATAGTGTGTGGGCTAGGATTTTGTGGAAGTAGCGGATAGCAGGGTTGTGGATGTTTCCGGAAAACATAAAATTTGGTTCGGGATGGTGATTTCTGGTTATACTACTCTAGGAAAATTCAAGGTCAAGATTCATGAAGGCATCTCCCTGACCTATGGTAAACACATCTGGGCCACTAGGAAATCTTAATAGGTCAGTCATTTCAAGGTGTGTGAAATGGTATTTGGTCCCAAAAAGTTTGAAGGTAGTCAGGCCTCTGTTAAATCCTAACCCTCTATTAGGATCATAGAAAAAGGAACTCAGGCACTCAAGGGTTAGCCTATGATACGTGTTAAACATCCTCTTCGCAGCAAAGTTATCCTATCCTATCTGGCTAAGTAGGTACATCACACTATCTCGGATACCTAGGTTGGTCATGGTGGGTCTGTCAGAATAGATAGATAATGACATATCTCTTTGAGCTAATATACTTCGAAACTTCACCTCTAGGCTTTGTTCTTGAAGATAACCTCCATGTCATGAATGGGATGCATTCTCTATAGTTAGTATCAAGTTATCCTTAGCTATGTTAGCCTGAAAGTAGACATAGTATAAGTTAGTAGTGGTTACAACAATGAATTGCACCATATAAAAGTGTTTAGAAAATAAGAAAAACAAAAGAAATAAAAATCTAGAATCTAAGATCGTAGGTTGCCTCCTACTTAGCGCTTCATTTAATGTCGGGAGCTCGACATTAGTTCACAAGGGACTATCCTTTTGAAAGAGCGGGCAGCTCTTCTAGTTTGTAACTTATGTAGAAATTTTTATTTTTCTACGCTATGGTAATGCTTAAGTCGCTGCCCGTTTACAACGAATGTCTCATTTGATTTACCTCATATTTCTACGGCTCCGCTTTGGAATACTTTTATAACCTCCAAAGGGTCAGACCATCTAGAACGAAGTTTGCCTGGAAATAATTTCAGTCGAGAATTGAAAAGAAGGACTATGTCATCCTCATTAAATTCTCTCCTCGTTATTCGCTTATCATGCCACTATTTAGTTCTTTCTTTATAAATCCGAGCATTTTCATAGACATTTAATCTAAGTTCTTCTAGTTCATGGATGTCTAAGATTCTTTTCTCTCCTACGACTGTGTAATTCATGTTAAGGGTCTTAATGGCCCAATAACCTTTGTGTTCTAATTTGGTCGACAGGTGATTTACCATAAACTAGTTTAAATGGAGTTGTTCCTATCGAAGTTTTATACGTTGTTCTATAAGCCCACAGAGCTTCGTGAAATTTCGCAGACCAGTCTTTCCTAGAAGTTGCAACAATTTTCTATAATATTTTCTTAATTTCCCTATTGAAAGTCACGACTTTTCCACTCGTTTGAGGGTGGTAAGGTGTCGTTACTCGGTGTCGAACTCCATATTTGAGCAACAATCTCCTAAAGATATTTGAAATGAAATGGGAGCCATTGTTACTAATGACGAGTCTCGGCACACCGAATCTAAGAAAGGTGATGTTTTTAAAAAGTCTAATAACTACTCGTGTGTCATTTATAGGAGAGTTTATGGCCTCTATCCATTTTGAAATGTAATCAACAACTACGAGTATGTATTTGTTACCAAAAGAAGATGGAAAGGGGTTCATAAAATCAATACACCACTCATCAAAGACTTCCACTTCTAAGATGCCTTTTAATGGCATCTCGTCGTTCCTATAGATGTTTCCACGGCGTTGGCACCGGTCGCAATTTATAACCGCGACATGGACATATTTCCATAAATTAGGCCAGAATAGGCCTGATTGTAAGATCTTTGCGCAAGTCTTTGATGTGTTTGCATGCCCTCCATAGGGTGCAGCATGGAAATGGGATATGATGTCGTCTACCTCCTCTTCGGGGACACATTGACAGAAAATACCATCGGCGCCTATCTTGAAAAGAAGGGGCTCATCCCAGTAGTAATGTTTTAGGTCATGAAAGAATTTCTTTTTTTGTTGATAAGTTAAATCTAGTGGAAGTACTTCGACCGCTTGGTAGTTGATAAAGTCAGCATACCATGGCATAATAGTTTTAGTATAAATTGTTTCTACAACTTCATTTGTTTCTGCGTCATGATAGGTCAGAGAGCATTTGGTTGTGTTCTTTTCAAACTGGGCCACTAGTCTATCATAAGGGAAATCATCGTTGATGGGTACCTGTTCGGATTTTATATTATTAAGTCTAGAGAGGTGATCGGCTACTACATTCTCGGTTCCTTTCTTATCTTTAATTTCAAAATCTAATTCTTGAAGTAGTAGGATCCATCTCAAAATTCTTCGCTTGGCATCCTTTTTGCTCAATAAGTACCTAATTGCAGCGTGATCAATGTAGACAATTATCTTAGCTCTCACTAGGTAGGAACATAACTTATCTAATGCAAAAACGACAGCTAAGAGATCATTTTCTGTGGTGGCGTTATTCATTTGTGCTTCATCTAAAGTTCTACTTGCGTAATAAATCGCATGAAGCTTTTTGTCCTTGCGTTTTCCTAAGACTGCCCCTACAGCATAGTCACTAGCGTCACACATTATTTCAAAAGGTTTACTTCAATCAGGTGGTTGCATGATGGGTGCAGTAACTAGAGCCTTTTTCAACAATTGGAACGCCTCTAAGCACTTTTCGTTGAAGATGAATTTAGCATCTTTCATTAACACGCTAGTTAATGGCTTAGTTATTTTAGAGAAATCTTTTATGAATCATCGATAAAAACCGGCGTGTGCTAAGAAACTACGTATTTCTCTAACGCTTTTTGGAGGTAGAAGGTTTTCTATGACTTCTATGTTAGCTTTATCGACCTTAATCCCCTTATCAGACACTATGTTTCCAAGTACTATTCCTTGTCGGACCATGAAATGGAATTTCTCCCAATTTAGAACGAGATTAACTTTTACACATCTCTCAAGTACCATTTCTAGGTTTGTTAAACATCCTTCAAAACTCTGCTCACAAACGAAAAAGTCATCCATAAATACTTCCATGATGTCGTCTAGAAAATCTAAAAAAGTTGCCATCATGCATCTTTGAAATGTAACAGAAGCGTTACATAGTCCAAACGGTATTCGCCGATAGGAGAAAGTACCATAGACACATGCGAAGGTAGTCTTTTCTTGGTCATCAGGATGAATAGGGATTTGGAAGAATCCTGAATAACCGTCTAAATAGCAAAAATGAGAGTGTTTAGCCAATCATTTGAGCATCTGATCTATAAAAGTTAAAAGGAAATGATCTTTACGAATGGCTTTATTCAACTTTCTATAGTCAATGCACATCCTTCATCCAGTTATAACACGTTTTGCTATAGCTGCACCCTTTTTGTTATCGACAACTGTAACACCTCCTTTCTTCGGTACGACATGTACTGGGCTGACCTAGTTACTATCAGATATCATGCATATAATTCCTTATTCTAACATCTTTTATACCTCTTTCTTAACTACATCACTTAGGATGGGGTTAATCCTTCTCTAGTGCTCTCTAGAGATCTTATAGTTTTCGCCTAGAATGATGTAATGCATGCATTTAGAGGGACTTATCCCTTTCAGATTTGAGATGTTATACCCTAGAGCTTTAGGGTATTTCCTTAAGACATGTAATAGTTTCTCAATTTCTATTTGCCCTAAGTTTGTATTGACTATTACAGGGTGTTCGAGCTCTGTATCAAGGAATTCATACCTTAGATTTTTGGGTAGTATTTTAAGCTCTACAGAAGGTTTCTTTGAGAAAGGCCTAGGATTTGGAGTTAGTGATAAGCATTCCCTCAGACTATTATCTATGTATTGTTCACACCAATCATCATCTTCTATTATAGGAGGTCCTGGAATCTTTAGTATTTCATTATACTTTGATTGTTCCATCTCCATTTATCTTACACATTCGTCGATGATATATAAGGAACAACATAAATTGTCAATAGTTAGTACTTTTAGGAATTGCGAAAGGATAAATTTGAATTTCTCTTCACCGACCTCGAAGGTTAGGTTTCCTTTCTTCACGTCTACGATGGCACCAGCAGTGGCCAAGAAGGGTCTTCCTAATATGATGGGAATGTTGGAATCCTCCTTTATGTACATTATTATGAAGTCGATAGGGATATATAATTGACCTATTCGAATGGGAACATTCTCTAGCACACCTACGGGAAATTTAACAGAGTGGTCAGCTAGTTGTAGAGGCATCCTTATTGGTCTTACTTCTCCTAATTTGAGTTTTTCACATATAGAAAGGGGCATCAGACTAACACTAGCTCCTAAGTCGCATAGTGTTTTGTCTATGACACATTTTCCAATCACACATGGTATGGAAAAACTACCTGGATCTTTTAATTTCAGAGGCATATTATTTTGAATTATAGTGCTACACTCTGCAGTGAGCATAACAGTCTCATTATCCTCGAGCTTTTTTTATTAGATAGGATCTCTTTAAGGAACTTAACATATGAGGGCATTTGTGTAATAGCTTTTGTGAAAGGTATAGTGATATTAAGTTGTTTAAGAAGCTCTACGAATTTCTTGAATTGCCCTTCATTTTTAGACTTAGCAAGTCTTTGAGGATAAGGGATCGGTGGTTTGTATTGTGGTGGAGGCACATATGGTTTTTCTTTTTCTATGGCCTCTTCATTTTTGTCATCTTCCTTAGCATCATTTGCTTTATCTGATTGGTCATCCTCCGTTAAATTCTCAATTTCTTTTCCAGATTTATGTTACATGGATGGGTTTTGGATCCTAGGATTTACAGGTCTATCTAGTTCTGTCCCACTTTGCAATGTGATAGCAATAACATGGCCTTTAGGATTAGGTTACGGTTGGCCAGGAAATACTCTGGTTGGGGCTGGCGTTGATGCTTGTTGTTGGGATACTTGAGAAATTTGTGTTTCTAACATTCTGGTATGGGTAGCCATTGCATCAAGCTTACTTCCTATTTGCTTCATTAATTCACTAGTGTTGCATTTTGATTGGCGAACTCCTTGTTTTGTTGAGTTTGGGTTGCAATGAAATTTTTTAATAACAACTCAACGTTTAACTTCCTAGGTGCTTGAGGAGCAGTGCGAGCTCCTTTTTGATAGCCTGGAGGAACAGATGGTGTTGGATTTGGAGCGAACAAAGCATTGTTGCTCTTGTAGGAAAGTTTAGGATGTTTCTTCCAGCTAGGGTTGTAAGTGTTTGAGTATGGGTTTCCTTGGGCGTAATTTACTTGGTCGGTAGTAATATCAGCCAATAAATGACATTCATCGTTACTGTGCCCAGGGATTCCATATAATTCGTAGTTGGGTGTCACGGCAGCCACAATGGATGCTGGAGTTACAGTCAAACTCTCTATCTTTTGAGTAAGCGCGTCTGCTTTAGCACTGACACGGTCTAAGCTATTAACTTCGTACATTTCGCTCTTCGTAGCAGTTTTCTCTGTAGGAGTTCTCTCACCTCTCCATTGGAAGTGGTTCTGAGCCATGTTTTCAATCAGTTGATAGGCGTCTTCATAAGGTTTATCCATCAGAGCGCCACCAGTTGCAGCGTTCAAATTCAACTTGGTGTTGTATATAAGACCATTGTAAAAAGTATGGATTATTTACCATTGTTTAAGTTCATGATGCGGATAAAGCCTTAGCATGTCCTTGTATCTTTCCCAAGAATCGAAAAGAGATTCATTTTATTTTTTCCTAAATCTGTTGATTTGGGCTCTTAGCATAGCAGTTTTGCTAGGTGGAAAATATCGGGCTAAAAAGACTTTCTTCAACTCACCCCACGTAGTGAAAGAGTTGGATGGTAGAGATTGGAGCCAAGCTCTAGCTCTATCTCTTAAAGAGAAAGGAAAAATGCATAGTCTTATGGCTTCGTTACTAACACCATTTACTTTTATGGTGTCAGCGTATTGCACAAACATTGATAAATGAAGGTTCGGGTCGTCTACAGGACTCCCAAAAAATTGGTTCTGTTAAATAGCTTTAAACAATGAAGGTTTTAGCTCGAAATCGTTTCGTTTGATGGCAGAGGCAACAATGCTATTATGAGGTTCATCTGGCGATGGAACAGTATAGTCCTTAAGAGGACGGTTCGGTGGATTTTCAGCCATGGAAATTCTTAGTTCTGGAAAAAGAATTTCAAGTTCATGAAGATTGTATTTAATTCAGAAATTGTTGATTTGGCGTCTTAAATTAATAAAATTCTCGATATCATCAATCAAATGATTTAACTGTTCTCCTTAAGAGCGAGTGTTTGACATAAAATCAACTGAATAAAGAGGAAAATTGTTGCCTTAGTATATACTACACAGCATTAGAATCACAATATTGACTAAATTAGTCCCCAGTAACGGCGCCAAAAACTTGATCGCGACCTTACAAGTCTATCGGATGATCTAACTGCAAGTATACAACCTATCGCATAGTTTTAAAAGATACCAAACCCACAAAGACTAATAATTAATCTACTATTATCGATTGATGTTATGTAAAGTTAAGGCTATAGATTAAAAGGGGTAAGATGGAAATAAAAAGGTCAATTGCTAAAGGTTTGAAAATAATAATAAAGAGAGGCCGGAATATGGAATTCGTGTTCCTCAGGGGCTCTGTATATTTTATGCACTAATTATAATTAAACTGCGTTCCGTAGAAAATATTAGTTTAAAGACTCCGTCTCACACTCTCGCGCTATTGACTAAACCCCCACTCCCTAACTATGAGATTTTGCTCTCGCTCACCCATTTTAATGAGAAATATTTTGAAAATCAATTAGATCATAATCGATACCTAAAGTGCTCTCACTGTTTTTAGGATCGATGTCTAGTTTCTACTATCCGGTTCAATCCTCGCACTCTTGCGCTATCAGCTCGAACCTTAGTTTGCTTTTCACTCTCGTGACAAAACATTAAGACATACAATGGGAAACTAAAACCAAAAGAGAATTTATTTAATGTTTCGCACCTATTATTTTCTACCGAGTTCCGTCGGTAACGACGGTTCTCATACACCGGACTTAGACAAGTTTAGCTAAACATTATTTCAAATAAAAACAACATAAACGTGTCATTTAAATTTGAAGGCAGCATATCAATAAGTAAAATAATAGGATGACAATAATTGAATTAAAGCAATAAAAACTTGTAAAGTATAAATGAAAGCGGTACTTAAAGATATAAATAAACTTTGATTAATTCTGGTAAGATTGTTGTTGATCCAAGAGTACAAGAAATAACTAAAAACAGAATTTTTTGTGACAATCCCTCGACGTGAGTTATTCACACTTTTACAAGTTATTTTTCTGCCTAATACTAGAAACTAATTTCGAAAGAGCTTCTGCACGACTTGGATACTCAGAAATGTGGAGGAGCAGCCTTTAAAAAGATGTCTAATGGGTCTGGCAACTACCTCTAAAGTGCAAGGAGGTTGAGAAGAAGAAGGAAAGTGGGATGAGGGAGTCCAAAATTGACTCCACGTTTTCTGCTTCTACATAAGATTGTTGAACGCCATTAGGACAATGGCGAACGCCATTGTGTCCTTCATTAAATGACATGGACATGGCACATGGCGGACGCCATTAGGACAATGGCAAACGTCATGCACTAGAAAAGTCATTTTTATGATCTTTTGCTCCCTTTCCTAATTCTTTGCTAAATTGCTCCGACACTTATTAAAACCTGCAAAATGAATAAAACATGACGTAAAAGCAACAAAACAAACTAAAATAACAATGAATAAAATGTGTTATGAGTCTAAAAATACAATACGTTTTCACGTTATCAGTGAATTTGTAACCTGCAAAACCAAGATAGTTAGTTTACAAATATCTAGCAGTTGCCTTCCGCATGATAATTGGCTAGATGATCTAGTGTGCCCTCCTATTTTCTCATGGTCATAAATAACATCGTTGAGATCTCCAAAACAGATGAATCTCTCTCTGCCACAACTGACAAGATCTTTTATTAATCCCCGTGTTTTTCTTTTATTTTGCTGCTCTGGGAACCCGTAGATACCACTAAAGAACCATTTCTTTTCATTGTCTTCATTAACCACAGAACCTCCAATATGATTGAAGGAGAACGACTCAAATGAGATTTGCATTTTATCCTTCCAAAGCAAGATTAGACACCCCCCCCCCCCCCCGCCCCGCTATGTCTCTTCCATTTCCACTGTAATCCACCACAAAACAACCATCGAAACCACTCTTTGATTTAATGGGTTGAACTTCTTCACTCTTCAAACGAACCTCAAAGTTTTCAATACGGTTGAGTCTTAGTGTAACGCTCATTTTAATTATCCAGTTTTCGATGCTTTTGTGTTGTTTATCTTTTTCGGCATGTCTGTGGGGGTGTGTTCGGGCGCGGATGGGTGTAGACCTTAAGTTGGAATTTGATCGAATAATATCGGACCTTAAGAATTATAATAATATTATTATTAACGATAAATGATAATTAATAAATAATAATGATATTAGTAATATTAATATTATTATTATTATTATTGTTAATATACTATTATTATGTTAATAGAATTGGATTAAGATAATATGAGGAGTTAGTGAATAAGGGTAAGATTGGAAAGAGTAGAAAAGGGTATTGAGGGCATAAGTGGAATTGGGAGAAGTTGGGGAAAAAAGAGAAAGAGAATGCGTGAAGGAGAAGAGAGAAGAGGAATACGACCAATAGTGGAGGAGAGCAGCTGAGCAATTGGAAGAAGAGGAGGCTAGCATTTCCGTTTGGGGTAAGGATTCAACATTCGGAACTAGAATTCGAGGTAAGGGGGAGAAAGTGATCAAAACGGGTAGATAGCATGAATGTTAGGTAGTGGGAATTTCCCCTAATCCCATGAATTTTGTTATGCATGTTGTTGTTGTTGTGATTCTGTTATCGATTCTGTTCATGTTGATTGCAGTGCATGTTGTTGATGTTGAGTTGTTGGGAGAATTGGGGTTTCCGGGCAAACTGACATTGTTCTGCCGGAACTGAGCAATTATCAGAACTGTGGTTGTTATCGGGTAGAAACTAAGATGGGTAGTGTAGGTTGCTGCCTTATAGCGTATCGTTATGGTCGGGGATTCGTTTGGATTTAATCGGGTGCAAGGGGGGAACGGTTCTGATTCTGAGTTGTAGAATGTTTCTGGAATCGCAAACATTCGTCGGGCGAGCAGAATAGCGAGGTTTCGCCAGGCGAATGGTGGCGAGTGCTCGTAGCGAGGTCTCGCCAGGCGAGTGTGCGAGCGAGAGACAGTGAATGCTTAGAGTAGCTACTGTCTATCTTCACTGAAGGGATCGCCAGGCGAATGGTGGCGAGGGTTCGCTGCGAGGCTTCTCCAGGCGAATGAGCCAGCGAACATGACAAAATTCTGGGCATTTTGTGTTTTGCTGTTCCGTTCTTGTACCGTTAGACCTCTGTTGGTCGTGGGTGATCCTGAGAGTTAACAGGGCACTGCTGTGTGTATGTGTGAACACGGGAACATGATTCCTCATAGTATTCGTATAGTTGATTGAGTGTATGATATGTATTATATGTGCTGGTGATATGGCGTGGAATTCTTGAAATGTGGCATGTGATACCTGAGATATGTGATAGATGTGATCTGTGGATTACGTACAACGTGTGTGCTAGTATTTGTTGTGGTGCATTGTGTTATGCATAGCATGTGAAGGGGTTGATCATACTGCTCGGTGGGGCGTATGAAATAAACTCAGGCTCCGAAAAGGAGTGGATGCAGGGGTTGATCATTTGTTCGGTGGAGCAAATGAGATAGACTCGGGATTCCGTAAGGGAATGTGAAGGGGTTGATCATACTGCTCGATGGGGCGTATGAAATAAACTAAGGCTCCGAAAAGGAGTGGATGCAGGGGTTGATCATTTGTTCGGTGGAGAAAATGAGATAGACTCGGGATTCCGTAAGGGAATATGAAGGGGTTGATCATACTGCTCGGTGGGGCATATGAAATAAACTCAGGCTTCGAAAAGGAATGGATGCAGGGGTTGATCATATTGCTCAGTGGGGCATATGAGATATACTCAGTGGGATAGATTGTTGCCTAGGGTGGCTCGAATGATCTATCCGGGTTCGATGATGAACCGTGAGTCGGTACCGCATTTGCATGTGTCGAGTTGCATGTGTTGCATAGTCGTGTGTATGTTGCGATGGTGTGGGACCGTAGGTCCGAGATGATGCGTGTGAATTATGTTGTGTGTTTACTGCCTTCATATTCATACTTATTGTTACCTTTATGTTTTGTTCGTAATTTTTCACCCATTTGCCTTTGTTGTGGTTTGTGCTTCTTCGGAAGTACAGAGATTTCAAGTGATAGCTAGTTCGTTCTGTGGCGAGTCGTAGGGATGCTCTGATACATAACACCGGGGCTTTTGGGAGTTCTTTGTTTTATGAAGTTTCTGGTGCCCCTGTGGCGTATCTTGTTGATGTTATGTTTTGGTGGATCTTTTGATGTGTGGTTGTACATGATGTATGTTTTGGACTGATAGTCGACGCTGATGTACCTGACTTGTATATGATGTTGATCTATATATATATATATATATATATATATATATATATATATATATATATATATATATATATATATATATATATATATATATATATATATATATATATATATATATATATATATGATTATTTTCTGCTGCTTATATGTGGTTAAATTCTTTAATGAAAATGTTTCGATTGGTTTTCTTTTGTGACATCCCGTGTGTGATGTGAAACTCTGATGTTTGTCTATCTTGATTGCACTTATTTTATTTTTTGGGAGCGGGATGTTACAAGTTGGTATCAGAGCAGGTCGGTCCGTCCGGCCAGTGTAGTGTTTTGAGTCTGTCTGTAGGATAGAGTTGGTTATTTTCTGTTAACCTGGATTTTTGTTGTGAAGGAGTATGGCTGGGAGGAATGACGCGGCGTTGGCTGCGGCTATGCAGGCTATGGCACAGGTGGTTGCTAATCAGAACCACGTTGCAAGTGCGCAGTTCAGAGACTTGGCGCAGTTTCAAAGCAACAAGCCGCTGATGTTCCAAGGAGGAATTTTGGATCCGGAAGCTGCTCAGAAGTGGTTGAAGGCGATAGAGAAGATCTTCAGAACGATGGGTTACAATGATGAGCAGAAGGTGAGATTCGGTACTCACATGTTAGAGGGCGAAGCTGAAGCTTGGTGGGACAACAGCCGCCAAAGGTTGGAGACTGCTGGGACTCCGATTACCTGGGACGTTGTTCACACTGGATTTCTGGAGAAATACTTCCCTGAAGATATCAGAAGTGCCAAGGAGATTGAGTTTCTGGAACTGAAGCAAGGAAATATGACGGTGGCGGAGTATGCCGCTAAGTTTGAGGAATTGGTACAGTATTGTCCCCACTGCAATACTGATGGAGCGATGACCTCCAAATGTTTGAAGTTCGAAAATGGATTGCATCCAGAAGTAAAAATGGGAATAGCTTGTCAGAAGATCAGGGATTATCCTGAGCTGATAAGAAGAAGCCGGATTTATGACAATGATAACCGAGCAAGGATTGCACATTACAAAGCTGCTAATGACCGTAAGGGTAAGCAAAGGTTCGGTGGGACTCCTTACAGTGTTCCTACTAGTAAGGGAAAGTTCAAAGGTGCTAATGATAAGAAGCCAAGAGAAGGGAGAGCGGTTGCTGGGGGGAAGTGTTTTCTGTGTGGTGACTTGGGTCATCGTGCCGTTGATTGTCCTCTTGAAGAGAAAAAGTGTTTCAAGTGTGGCAAGTCAGGCCACATGATAGCTAATTGTCGAGTCGTCATGCCTACATGCTACAACTGTGGTGAGAAAGGCCACATCAGTACTCATTGTGGGAAACCGAAGTCGACTCAGGTGCCATAGACCAGCGGCAAAGTGTTTGCAGTAGTGGGAACTCAAGCTACTGGTGATGATCGTTCTATACGAGGTACTTGTTTCATCAATAATATTCCCTTGTCTGCTATGATTGATACGGGTGTGTTGCACCCTAATTTTTGACCCTAAGATCTCACCTCCTTGTGCGTTTTCCCGCAATTTGTCATTTTTATCTTGTATGCGCGTTTATCAGAACTAACGAATGCGCGCAGGATCTTTTTTTTTTGCTTTTAAGACTCCTCTGACAGGTGCAAGATAACGTGGATTCAACTTGAGGATCGTTCATAGGTGTTTAAATTCCAGCAGATGCAATCTAATCAAACGGTATTTGGTTCGCGATGGCAAATTTAACTCGTTTTACGTAGAGTTCGTTCTAATGAAGAATTTAAGTTTACAAGTCCAAGAAATTGTCAAGCTGCCAGATTATACATGGCAATCAGGGTTGCTGTTGTTCATAAACATAAATGCCGCAAGAGGTGCAAGGGACATGGCAGTGAGTTTTGAACTCCACGAGTTGAGATCATTACAAGGTTAATTGCCCAGGAATCTCACCAGCTCCACAATAGGGGATGTACAAAATTCAAAGCATAATATCACTAAATTCATCTACAAATCTCAAGTTCAAAGCTCACATTTCGAAATACTAAGGGAGAATTTGAAATTCTGGATTTGCAAGTCGAATCTCAAAAGAATACGTTCCAATACCACGGTTGATTATTTAATTCCAATTTGAGTCTCCTTCAAACCACTTCGAATCTTGTGAGGAGATTTCACAAAAAGAATATGTCAAAACTCTAACACATCATTGACCGACATCATTGATTCTACGTGAAAACAACTTTTGCCCCTTTGATCTTTCAGGATAATTATTGGCCCTAGAGTTTTCCCAATTATCATAGACAGGAAATCTACTGAGAAAGGAAGGATATGAATGGACATTATCCAAAGATTTGAGAACTTTCCACAATTTTATTTAATTGGCTAGTACATAACAAGAAGCATGCGGTGGATCATCCGCACAAAAGAGTGGAATAAATAACATTCATACATATATATTTACTACAAGAATTTTCTACAGTACATGCCAAGACAGGCCACGAAACCATTACTAGCAAAACTCTCACACCAAAAGATCCCTATTGGTAGCCCATATTGCAGCTTCAGTTTCTACCATATGCCTCGTGTAAACCAGCTGTGGAGGTGGACAAATTGCTGCACCAACATTCCTTCTACAACAAAGAAGTGGGTTAATCTTGTAGCATCACTTAATGAAAAATGGTGCCACAATGGATGAGCAGGTCTTTTCATGTCTAGAAACAAAGTCTTCATTCGCTGAAGAAGCAAATCCTGTAACTATTTTCCAACAAGACGAGATTGTTGGAGAGGCTAACGCTGACTCACTATCAAATGGAGAAAACGAAACCTGCAGATCAAAGGGTCGCTTAATCAGAGAACGAAACCGCAACATCTGTCATTCAGTACAAATTCAGTATTTTCTTTTTGCTACAAAAGATCCAAGTATACAGTATTCTGGTAAGCAAATGTGTCATAATCAGCTTACCTGTTGTCAACCTCCGGGGCCACTCCACTAACGTTATCCCGCTTTTGCTGAACCCCAATCTACAATAGCACAGCAATATCATATATCACCGAGTGATTCAAGAACATTGAGGCAAGCTGCCAGCAACCATAATATGAAAAGCATAAGCATATTTGTTCTCTCTTCAATCAAAGGATTAATTACTGAAATGACAGTACTAAAACAAGGAAAGCCAATCCTATTAAGAGGCTATAACCTGCACAATAAAAAGTGGCATCATCAAATAACTTCTGCAGCCAAATTGATTATTTACCTCAGTAGTCTACTCTCCAGCTACTTGATAGCATTTCCTGTTTCCCAATAATAGCAAGCTCATTTACCTACCCAGTCTTCACATCAAGTATTACTGACATCTTCAAATGCTTATGAAACCAATCAGCTGACCTTTGGTGACCCAATGGCACAAAACTGCGGAAATTAGTTCATAACCCTACGGTTGGAGAGACCCCTCTTTTCTCTGGTTTCTCATCTTTTGGACAATCAATCAGGACTTCTGAATGAATACCATCCTCCTAGTGGAATACCAGTACAAAAAATCTGAACCGACTACCTTGCAGGTGAAAACAGTAAGTGGTAATTCAAGTAAACAAAGGAGTGACCATGGCGACATTCTCTATTTCAACCCATTGATGGTTACTTGAAGAATAACGGTCCTGAAGCATCAGCTGTAGTTACCATGCCAGAAGGGGCATCTACCTTCGTTCCCTTGCCCATTGATGGTTTCTTCTGCACCTAGCAGTACATTTGCTCCTAACTATGTTTATTCCCACTCCAATGCAATGGATTTGAGTTCTCTTCATCCCCCTCCAATTCCTAAAAGAGTTTACTATTCAGAAAGAACTTCGAGGGAGCAAGTAGAAGTCCTGAATCGGCCTTCAAAGTCAGATGATACACACAGCTCACAGTTTGATGTGTCAGGTTTGCTTTGTGATACCAAGCCAGAGGTTCCAGTATCAGAATCTGGTGACAACCTGCATAATGGTAATCCGTTAGATCTAGGTGACAAATCAAGTATTACAGCAAAAGCCTTTCCCTAAAGATAATCATCACCACACAAAGTAGAAGTTTGTTTAAGTCATAACCTTAAAGTCTCACGAGTAGGTATCGACGTTCTTGTTGGAAGTTGGAAAACGCAGCAATCCCACACCTCCCTCCAAGTTTGTTCAATCCTAACACCAGAAACAGAGTTACCAACCGTATCTACTATGGGCTGAATTTTCTCTTGGCCCAAAACAAAGTTGCCATCCGCACCTGCCAAGAATGCAAATCCAAAGTTAGCAAATCATTTGAAGAATATTCCCAAGATTCGTTCCTCTCAATTAAGTCACATATCAGAGCATTAAACGAAATCAGAACAGAAAAGGAAACTTTTTAAATCAGGTTATAACCAAAAACAGAAGGTTTCAATCAGCATTAAAACGATTTCAAAGCATTCAACCCAGGATTCTCAAACGAGACCTATAAAAGGAGAATGAGAGAGACAAAATGGGGGGAACGTGAAAAAAAGTGAAGAACTTATCTTCGGAGGTTGTCGTCATCAAATCGCCGCGAGATCACCTTCAAGCCTTCGCCGGAAACTCCCTCGCGAGTCCATCTCCGCAACCGTCGCGCCGCCAGTGAATCAACGGCCCTTCCCACACTCGAAATCGCTTTCGCAAACCACCGCGAAACCCGCCGCCATCGATATTCGGTGAGCTCCCGTCCTTGTTCATGTTTTTGATTTTATTGATGTGTTGGATATGATTTCAGGTCTAGAAATGGAGGAAGATGGAACGGGAGAGGGCGGAAACGAGAAATCGAAAGAGGAATTTGGGAAGACGGGGAATCTAGGGTTCCTCATTCGTTTGTCTGTTCTTATTTATTTAATCTGTTGTAATTTTGATGATCACACACACACTAATCACTAAACACACACATATAACCCTAATTATCTACTTAACCTTCGTTTAATCTTTTAAAAAACTTTTTTCCTGCCACTAATTTAAGGTAATCAGTTAACTCTTTTTTTTCTCATTTTATTAATTAACTCACTAATAAATTTAACTCTTTTATATAATCAGCTTATTTTCTTAATATTATTTTATTTACTACTACTTTTTTGCAATATTGTTCATAAATCCTTTTTCTTAAATAAAATTAATAATAACCTCCTTTCTTACAATAAATAATAAAATAAAGAAAACTAACTTATTTATAGTTAATAAAACCTTTTATTAAACCATTTTCATTTAATCTATTCTATGTCGATTTAGTTAATTTATACTTTTTAAATCCACTAAAAAAATGTAATAACATCTTTATTTTAATAACGATAACAAAAACTATTTTATTTAATAATGAACCTTTTACATAATAACATTTTATAAAATAAACCGCCCCACTTTCTTTTCAGTAATAAAATAAGTAAGTAAAGATAATAACTGATAACTTTTATCAAATTCAACTCTTCATCCAAAATCAAATCAACTTTTTTTTCAAACTAAAATCAAATCAAACGACTAAAATCAGTTCAACTTCTCCTAACTCAATTTAATCAATCGTGCACATTCACACCTCACGACACATGCACTTACACTCAGCGCTTTCATGCGTACATATTATTTATCTCTCTCTGCTTTTATTCACAATGCACACATTCACCTAGCGCTTTCATGCGTATGTGTATGGTTTTATTCTTGCCTTTACTTACCCGCAATTCCTTTATTTACCGCAATCTATATCTATCATCATTGCATCGCATTGCATCCGTCCAAAGGAAAAACCTACACATAATTCAACGTGGTGTGTAGTTGTACATCATAAGCATCATATTCCCCTCGATCCTTGATTCTTCAAGTTGATCATTTAAGATTAGGACCTACCCCATAGGAAGGACTGTTCTTTATCTTCACAACATAGAAACAAACAATCAACACAATACAAAACTTTTCAAACACAATAAAGAATAGATGTTAATCATCTTAAGTGAGATATAATCTCCACCCCCACAACAATACAATCAAACATGTAGGGACTTTGCCTTAAGAGCGATAAAGGCATACTTGGCGACCATCCGAGTATGTAAGACCTTTTCTTAAGACGATGCAAAGACCATTTCCTACAACCCCTTTTTTCACACTTGTGGTGGTTATCTCTCCCTTAATATGAAGACTCGTCTCTTCTCCTAAACCCAATCAAAACAACTACCCTAAACCCGTAGGAACTTTGACCACAGTCAAAGAAATCCTCTAACCCTTTAGGGGAACTACAAATACTCTGATTCCACTCCCGTAAGGATATGTAGGCATAAGATGCGACATCTTATCGAGTATACTTAGAAATAAACCCCTAGGTCTTTCAACCTTTAAGCAGATAACACATAGCAATAAACAAACATAAAACAAGAGGTTCCTGTAGAGTACTACAGAAACTTAGGATGCTAGTACCTTCCCTAAGTTTAACCAACCCCCGAACCTAAAACTCTCTAGCTTGCATTTGCATTGCATTGTGGGAATTTCGATCTTTATCCATTCCTTTGGACAAATCAAAGTTCGGTTGCAAAATGAATTAAAGATTCAAACTAATCAATAGTTTGGTATCCGAATTTCACCGCGACAGGGTGCGACCCACTCGTTTATCTCTGTTGATTGTGTGAAGAGGTTAGGTTTGATGTCGACTACTCTTGATCGGCGGATGACTATTGAGACTCCCTCGATTGGTTCAGTGACTACTTCTTTGGTCTGTTTGAAGTGTCCGCTGACTATTTTTTATAGAGATTTTGGAGTAGATCTGATTTGCTTGCCTCTTGGTAAGTTGGATGTTTTTATTCTGGGTATGAACTGGTTGGAGTTCAACCGAGTTTACATCGACTATTTCCGGAAAGTGTTATTGTTTTTTACTCCAGAGGAAGAAGCGTTGGCAGATTCTTTGTCCGGTAAGGAACTGAGAACTTTGTTGGAAGATGAAGCTCGGGTGTTTGCTTTATTTGCATCACTGTCTGTTGACAACAAGGCAGTGTTGGATGAGTTAGCTGTGGTGAATGAGTTTCCGGAGGTGTTCCCGGATGATATTACAGAATTACCTCCAAAGAGAGAAGTTGAGTTTAGCATTAATCTCATTCCTGGTACGAGGCCTATTTCTATAGCGCCGTACAGGATGTCGGCAGTGGAATTGGCCGAGTTGAAATCTCAGATTGGAGAGTTACTGGATAGAAAGTTTATCAGACCAAGTGTGTCACCGTGGGGAGCTCCAGTGTTGTTAGTGAAGAAGAAGAACGGTAGCATGCGGTTGTGCATCGATTACCGTCAGTTAAACAAGGTGACCATCAAAAACAAGTATCCTCTTCCAAGGATCGATGATTTGATGGATCAATTGGTGGGGGCTCGTGTGTTCAGTAAGATCGACTTGAGGTCGGGCTATCATCAGATAAGAGTTAAGGAAGGTGATATTCAGAAGACGGTGTTTAGGACTCGGTATGGACATTACGAGTATGTAGTGATGCCTTTCGGAGTGTCTAATGCGTCGGGTGTGTTTATGGAATATATGAACCGTATCTTCCATTCTTATTTGGATCAGTTCATTGTCGTGTTCATTGATGATATACTGATTTATTCTAAGTCTGAGGAAGAGTATGCGGAACATTTGAGGATTGCTTTGCAAGTGTTGAAGGATAACAAGTTGTTTGCTAAGTTATCGAAGTGTGAGTTTTGGTTGAGGACGGTGAGTTTCTTGGGGCATGTTATTTCGGGTGATGGTGTTTCAGTAGACCCTTCGAAAGTTAGTGCGGTGTTACAATGGGAACCACCGAAGACGGTAACTGAAGTTAGAAGCTTCTTGGGTTTAGCTGGTTATTACCGAAGATTTATTGAGGGCTTTTCCATATTGGCTTTGCCGTTGACTCAGTTGACGAGGAAAGATCAAGTGTTTGTGTGGGATGTTGTTTGTGAAGAGAGTTTTGAGGAGCTGAAAAAGAGATTGACTTCAGCGCCGGTGTTGGTGTTACCGAATCCGTGTGAACCTTTTGTGGTGTATAGCGATGCGTCCAAGTTGGGCTTGGGCGGAGTTCTTATGCAGAAGGGAAAAGTGGTAGCTTATGCTTCGTGGCAATTGAGGGTGCATGAGTGGAATTATCCTACTCATGATCTTGAGTTGGCTGCGGTTGTTTTTGTGTTGAAAATTTGGAGACACTATTTGTATGGTTCAAGATTTGAGGTGTTCAGCAACCACAAGAGTTTGAAGTATCTGTTTGATCAGAAAGAGTTGAATATGAGGCAAAGAAGATGGTTGGAATTCTTGAAAGATTATAATTTCAGTTTGAGTTATCACCCAAGGAAAGCGAATGTGGTTGCAGATGCACTGAGCAGGAAGGCAATTCATATGTCAGCTTTGATGGTAAAAGAGATGGAGCTTATTGAGCAGTTCAGAGATTTGAGCATGGTTTGCGAGATTTCAACGGATTGTGTGATGTTGGGTAAGTTGCAAGTGCACAATGATTTCTTGGATATGATAAGAGAACATCAGAAGTTAGATGTGAAACTTGTAGATTTGATGCGTGAGGCCAGAAGTGACTCCGGTAGTGATTTCAAGTTGGATAACGCGAGTGTGCTGAGATTTCGGGGCAGAAATTGTGTGCCGGATAATGATGAGTTGAGGAGGTCAATTTTGGACGAAGGACACCGTAGTAGCCTGAGTGTTCATCCAGGAGCTACGAAGATGTATCAGGATTTGAAAAAGTTGTTTTGGTGGTCGGACATGAAAAAGAACATTGCTCGTTATGTGTATGCTTGCTTGGTATGTCAAAAATCGAAGGTGGAGCATCAGAGACCTTCTGGGATAATGCAACCGTTAGAGATTCCAGTTTGGAAGTGGGATTGTATCGCTATGGATTTTGTCACGGGTTTGCCGAATGCGGCGAGAGGCTTTGATGCCATTTGGGTGATTGTGGATCGGCTTACGAAGTCTGCACACTTTGTGCCGATTAGTATTAGCTTTCCGTTGGAGAAGCTAGCAGAGATCTTTGTTCGGGTGATTGTAAAATTGCATGGTGTGCTGTTGAGCATTGTGTCGGATAGAGATCTGAGGTTCACCTCTGTATTTTGGAAGGGTTTGCAAGAGGCATTGGGTACTGAGTTGAAACTGAGTTCAGCTTATCATCCGCAGACGGATGGACAGTCGGAGAGGACTATTCAGACTCTAGAGGATTTGTTGCGGGCGTGTGTGTTGGAAAAAGGTGGAGCGTGGGATACTCATTTGCCTTTGGTTGAGCTCACGTACAACAACAGTTACCATTCCAGTATCGGGATGGTGCCGTTTGAAGCTCTTTACAGCAGGAGGTGTAGGACTCTTTTGTGTTGGTATGAGTCAGGGGAGAATGTGGTGTTGGGACCAGAGTTGGTGCAGTAGACTACTGAGACAGTGCAGATGATCTGTGAGAAGATGAAAACATCTCAGGATCGGCAGAAGAGTTATTATGATAACCGCAGGAAAGAGTTGGAATTCAGTGAGGGTGACCATGTATTTTTTAGGGTTAACCCAGTGACGGGTGTTGGACGTGCATTAAAGTCCAAGAAGTTGGATCCGAAGTTTATCGGGTCGTATCAAATATTGCAGAGGATTGGTGTTGTGGCTTATAGGGTGGCGTTGCCGCCGGAGCTTTCGAACTTGCATGACGTGTTTCACGTGTCGCAACTTCGGAAGTATGTACCTGATCCGTCTCATGTGATTCAGAGGGATGAAGTCCAAGTTAGAGAGAATCTGACTGTGGAGACGTTACCGTTGAAGATCGAGGACCGCAAGATGAAATGACTCAGAGGGAAAGAGATACCTTTGGTGAGAGTGGCTTGGGGAGGTGCAGCAGGAGGAAGTGTGACCTGGGAATTGGAGAGCAGGATGCGGGAAGCGTATCCAGAGCTGTTTCCATCAGGTATTTTCGAGGACGAAAATAATTAAAATGGGGGAGAGTTGTAACGCCCATTTTAATTATCCAGTTTTCGATGCTTTTGTGTTGTTTATCTTTTTCGGCATGTCTGTGGGGGTGTGTTCGGGCGCGGATGGGTGTAGGCCTTAAGTTGGAATTTGATCGAATAATATCGGACCTTAAGAATTATAATAATATTATTATTAACGATAAATTATAATTAATAAATAATAGTGATATTAGTAATATTGATATTATTATTATTATTATTATTGTTAATATACTATTATTATGTTAATAGAATTGGATTAAGATAATATGAGGAGTTAGTGAATAAGGGTAAGATTGGAAAGAGTAGAAAAGGGTATTGAGGGCATAAGTGGAATTGGGAGAAGTTGGGGGGAAAAAAGAGAAAGAGAACGCGTGAAGGAGAAGAGAGAAGAGGAATACGACCAAGAGTGGAGGAGAGCAGCTGAGCAATTGGAAGAAGAGGAGGCTAGGATTTCCGTTTGGGGCAAGGTTTCAACATTCGGAACTAGAATTCGAGGTAAGGGGGGAGAAAGTGATCAAAACGGGTAGATAGCATGAATGTTAGGTAGTGGGAATTTCCCCTAATCCCATGAATTTTGTTATGCATATTGTTGTTGTTGTGATTCTGTTATCGATTCTGTTCATGTTGATTGCAGTGCATGTTGTTGATGTTGAGTTGTTGGGAGAATTGGGGTTTCCGGGCAAACTGACATTGTTCTGCTGGAAATGAGCAATTATCAGAATTGTGGTTGTTATCGGGTAGAAACTAAGATGGGTAGTGTAGGTTGCTGCCTTATAACGTATCGTTATGGTCGGGGATTCGTTTGGATTTAATCGGGTGCAAGGGGGAGCGGTTCTGATTCTGAGCTGTAGAATGTTTCTGGAATCGCAGACATTGCCGGGCGAGCGAAATAGTGAGGTTTCGCCAAGCGAATGGTGGCGAGTGCTCGTAGCGAGGTCTCGCCATGCGAGTGTGTGAGCGAGAGACAGCGAATGCTTACAGTAGCTACTGTCTGTCTTCGCTGAAGGGATCGCCAGGCGAATGGTGGCGAGGGTTCGCTGCGAGGCTTCGCCAGGCGAATGAGCCAGCGAACATGACAGAATTCTGGGCATTTTGTGATGTGTTGTTATGTTCTTGTACCGTTAGACCTCTGTTGGTCGTGGGTGATCCTGAGAGTTAACAGGGCACTGCTGTGTGTATGTGTGAACACGGGAATGTGATTCCTCGTAGTATTTGTATAGTTGATTGAGTGTATGATAGGTATTATGTGTGTTGGTGATATGGCGTGGGATTCTTGAAATGTGGCATGTGATACCTGAGATATGTGATAGATGTGATCTGTGGATTACGTACAGCGTGTGTCCTAGTATTTGTTGTGGTGCATTGTGTTATGCATGGCATGTGAAGGGGTTGATCATACTGCTCGGTGGGGCGTATGAAATAAACTCAGGCTCCGAAAAGGAGTGGATGCAGGGGTTGATCATTTGTTCGGTGGAGCAAATGAGATAGACTCAGGATTCTATAAGGGAATGTGAAGGGGTTGATCATACTGCTTGGTGGGGCGTATGAAATAAACTCAGGCTCCAAAAAGGAGTGGATGCAGGGGTTGATCATTTGTTCGGTGGAGCAAATGAGATAGACTCGGGATTCCGTAAGGGAATGTGAAGGGATTGATCATACTGCTCGGTGGGGCGTATGAAATAAACTCAGGCTCCGAAAAAGAGTGGATGCAGGGGTTGATCATATTTCTCGGTGGGGCATATGAGATATACTCAGTGGGATAGATTGTTGCCTAGGGTGGCTCGAGTGATCTATCCGGGTTCGATGATGAACCGTGAGTCGGTACCGCATTTGTATGTGTCGAGTTGCATGTGTTGTATAGTCATGTGTATGTTGCGATGGTGTGGGACCGTAGGTCCGAGATGATGCGTGTGAATTATGTTGTGTGTTTACTGCCTTCATATTCATGCTTACCGTTACCTTTATGTTTTGTTCGTAATTTCTCACCCTTTTGCCTTTGTTGTGGTCTGTGCTTCTTTGGAAGTACAGAGATTTCAGGTGATAGCTAGTTCGTTCTGTGGCAAGTCGTAGGGATGCTCTGATATGTAACACCGGGGCTTTTGGGAGTTCTTTGTTTTATGATGTTTCTAGTGCCCCTGTGGTGTATCTTGTTGATGTTATGTTTTGGTGGATCTTTTGATGTGTGGTTGTACATGATGTATGTTTTGGACTGATAGTCGACGCTGATGTACCTGACTTGTATATGCTGTTGATCTATATATATATATATATATATATATATATATATATATATATATATATATATATATATATATATATATATATATATATATATATATATATATATATATATATATATATATATATATATATATATATATATATATATATATATATATATATATATATATATATATATATATATATATATATATATATATATATGAGGATTTTCCGCTGCTTATATGTGGTTAAATTCTTTAATGAAAATGTTTTGATTGGTTTTCTTTTGTGACATCCCGTGTGTGATGTGAAACTCTGATGTTTGCTTATCTTGATTGCACTTATTTTATTTTTTTGGAGCGGGGTGTTACACTTAGCAAGGCTCAAACTGCCCAGGGACTCCCTAACCACATGCAGTTCCAACTTATTATTTTCATTGTGCTAGACGGTGTTGGTTCGCCAACACCACCTCTGGTAAAATTTGTAATTCTTCCCCCGTGATCTTACCCTTTCTCTTCTTTTCACCACTACCTTGACCTTCAATCATACCTTCAACAATCATTACATCAATCACCTGAAAATTTCCACATTCCTAGTCTAAAGTCTTTTGTTGATTTGGACTCACCTTCCCAGGTGTTTGTTTCCTTGTCCACTACTTCTTCTTCGTGCTTGTAGCCTTTGATGTTGAGTTTGGAGCCTTATCATTTCCCATCCTTGAGAGATCCACTGCACCAAGAGATTCAGCAACAGCTTCTACTTCCATATTGTTTTGCTTGGGAGGCACCTCTTTGTAGCTTAATAATCTATCGAGGTTGTCTTTACTTTTGTCCATTTTATGTTGTTCCACTTCTTCATCTCCATCCTTATCCTTCTCATTTGTTATACACTTGTTGTTTCCTAAGGAAATATTGAATAGGCTCTTCCTACAAGAGCTCAAGTTTGAGTCCTTCCATTGTTCTACTAGGATTTTGGGTAGGGGGACGCACGTAACCACGGCCCGTATGACAAGTCCTTTTCCTTAAGCTCTTCGAAACCTTCTTCACTTAGATCTGTAACCACCTCGCAATCCTTTAACTAGCGACCGAGTCTTCCACACACAAAACACAGAGTCGGTAGTCTTTCATATTTGAAGAAAACTCTGAGATTCTTCTCCTTGAATCGAACCATCATACCCCTTTTTAGTGGTTGTTTCAGATCCATAGTAACCTTGATTCGGAGGAATCTGCCATTCATGTGAGCGTCCTTTTGATACACTTCATCAAAAATACCCATAATACCTCCTAGTTTTTTTTCCATCGCCTCAGTTCTCAAGATAAGTGGTAACTCATAAACTCTGACCCAGAAAGTTCCCTAGTGCATGTTTAAGGCCAACAGTTGTTCTTCATCGGACACACGGGCAAGAATTACCAGATTTCTGTCAAAGCTCCACAATCTATTTTGAAGGACATTTTCTAAATCCCTCTTCATGGCGAAACAGAATAGGACATTCACATTAAGTTAAACACTCATCTAAAGGTCAAATACTCACCCAAACAAGTAAGAAAGACACCACATATTCATAAAAAATCTTAAGACAATAGATGTATGGATCCTATCACTTACAAATTATCCAACCTCCATTTTTTTAAGAAATGTGGGACTTAGAACTCACACTTGTTTCTCAACATTTTTCATATTTTGTATCCAAACAATAGATTTTGGTTAAGTCATTTTAATTTTTTTATAAAAAAAATTACTTTCCTATGTTAAAATACTTTATCCAAACTTTCAAAAGAATTTTATCCATTGCTGTTGCACCCCAAATTTGTCCTACCTTTACATGGTTTCTAGTGCCACTTTATTTTGAATGAACAAAATGGCACAATTGGCAAGAGACCGTGTGTAAGGAGTTGTGAGTGTGAGAGGTCGAGAGTTTGAATCCCACCTTCTTCACTTTTTGTTTTTCTTTTATTTTTATTCTAACTTTTCTATTTTCATAAAAAAAAATAACAAAAGTAGTTTTTTTTATTATTTAATTATTATTTTCGTATTTTATTTAAATTATTTTTTAAAAAATATTATTTTTTCACTTTTTTCCATATTATTCATAAAAACATCAAAAAATCATAAAAATTAAAAATATTAGAAAATATTTTATTCTTTTAAGTTTGTTTTAGTTTGTTTTTTTAGCTTTGACTAATTATTTAAGTTGGGCTTTAAAATAGGCATTAGGTTAGAGTTAACCCTAATTTTGTTACCTATATAAACATAAGTGAGGGGAGAGCACACAAAAGGAAAAAACGGCGGCCGTTCTCACGACTTATCAGAAGAGGAAAGCGTCAGCAAATCCACCAAACGGTGCAACAGCAAATCCACCAAACGGCGCAAAATCACCGCGAACCGCTTTGAACCCCGAACGAGGTGAGCAGTTCTTTTTGTCAATAACAAAGTTTTTCTGTTGTTTTCAGGTGGAACAAACTGAAGAAGAAGGAGAGAAATCGTTTCCGGCCATGCAAGAATGGAGCAAAGCTCAAAGGAGCTGCAACGACGTCGCCACCGTGATGAAGAAGATGATGAGGTTTCTAAAAACCTAAAGATTGAAATGCTTCAGCGTGAAGCCTACTTTTCCCCTTTTATTTTTTTTATATTTTTTATTTTTCCCTTTTTTTATTTTTCTTATTATTATTATTATTATTATGATGAAGATTTTCTTTAAATTGTAATTATGTCATAATAAATGGTTAGTTTAATTAAAAAATATTTGCTAGTTAAACCTTGTTTTAAAACTCTGTTCTTATAATAAAAAAAATAAAAACTAAAACTTATTTTTTTTTTTAAATTTAAATTGAATCCTTTTTAAAAAAAATTAAAACTAAAACATTTTTATTAAAAACCATTGTTTCAAAATTAAGATTAAATTTTTTTTTCAGAAATTAAAAATAAAGTTTTTCAAAATTAATAAAATAATAAATTTTCCAATTGCCTTTTCTTTCTTTCATTATTAATTGCTTTATTATTTGTCATTGATTTCCGCCTAACTTTTTTTCCACTAACGTTCTCTATTTGTTTTCCGCTAGGTTTTAGTCGGTCTCCGATTATTATTAATTAAATATTTCGTTATCATATTTGTATTTGTTCCATGGATGTAATTTACGCGAGGCCATGGTGCGGTTTATTTTATTTTGCATTTTTTGGGGATTTGTAATTTACGCGAGTGATCGTCGCGACGCTTTCTTTGCTTTCCGCACTTTATTTCTGCCATATAATATTTTGCCATGTTTTGCATGATTTAACGTTATATTCCTTCCGAAGGATTAGGTCTAGCCGTTTGACCGCCGAGTCAATAACCCTAACGTTTGACCATTTCAAAACCCTAATCGCCTAGGTGTCCCGTCGTGGACGAAAATACCCTTTACCCTAGCATTAGGTCAAAGAGTCGCCCTACTCTGTTTTAGGATTTCCCGCCGTGGAATATTTAATTTAACCCTAATTTCAATTAACAATTTCAACGTAGAAATAGGAGTTTCAAGACTCCACGTAGGCGCTTCCCTATGAACGCTTACTCCCTAATGAAACCTTGACCACAGTCAAGACGTTTCTAACCTCGCTTTCGAGGGGAACTACAATTACTCTGATTCCATTCCCGTCAGGATATGTAGGCACAAGATGCGACGTCTTGCCGAGTAAACTTAGGACTAACCATTAGGTCTTTAGGTCACTCTATCCCTTAGCTCAATATATATATTAAAGCAGATAATAAAATAAAATAAAAAGCATACAATAAACAAAAGGTTCCTGTAGAGTACTACAGAAGTTTAGAGTGCTAGTACCTTCCCTGAGCTTAACCAACCCTTTACCTAGATCTCTCCCCGCATTGTCTTTACGATGCAAAATTAGGTTTTCCTCTTTTGACCTTTTCCTTCGGATAAATCAAAGAGCGGTTGTGAACTAAAGATGCGATTCAAATTAATTAATAATTTGATATCATATTCTAACCGCAACAGAAAATGGCGACTTCACTGGGGACCCTCCTAATTTTTAAGGGTTGCCCCTATTTTGTTTATTATATGATATTTCTATTTTATTTTATTATCTGTATATATTGTACCTTGCTTGGGGTATCTTTGTTGTGAGATAAGTCCTACACCCGGACTTGAGTGACATTATTATAGGAAGGTGATATATTCGACGAGGCTTATAGGGAGTGGAATCCCGACCAAGCTGACTTGAGAATCACCGCTCAGTTGAGACCCTTTCGAAAATGGTTCGGTTGAACGAGTAATCGTGAAAACTTTTACTATTGTCGATTGGAGTCTGTGATACTGGGGGCCGTAGTACCTTAACACCACTTTAGCCTTATCTAGGACGTAGTGCGGGAACTATGAGGGAGTAATCCCAAGATAGTTGTTACGCGATACTACACTCAAAAGAGGCTCTCTTGAGGATATTATTAACCACCGAGTCAATTGGGAAATTGATAATATCCGAAAGATGGACTGATGACTTTGGGTACCTCTTTAGAACCTTATTCTGCAGGTACAACTACCCCATAGTATATACCTTTTGGGAAGGGTAGACCTTAACTCCATTCATTGTTCCTCTAACCTAGGACTTTGTTGTTTGTGTGTATTTGTGCATCATTCCTAAAGATCTTTGTGAATTCAAAAGTTTCAAGGAATTCAACAGTACTTTGCGAATTCAAAAGTCCTATATTTCAAAGTTTAAAATTGTTTCTAACTTTCCTAAAAAAGAAATGTTTGCAATCGACCGTTGAAGTTCTTGAAACTATTGCATTGCATTAGCATCATGTCTTGCATGGCATCTTTCCTCGGGTTTCTCATGTCCAGTTGTCTTTATCTTCCAGTATTCCGTTGAGTCGTCAAGCTGATTCCTCGACACAGATATCAGACTAGAGCTAACTATAGACGCCAAATGTCAGAACAAGAGGAACATAATGCGGAGGTCCGAATGGAGATTGATGAGTTGAAAGAAGGCATGACCAGGCTTACCGAGATGCTTCAAGTGTTGATTGCCAGAGGAGAGCCACCTCAGAGGACTGTCATTCAGGAAGTTTCAAGTGTTGATCCACCTCTTGTTTCAGTGCCGCCCTCTAGTTGGCCTGAGTTTGGTTTACCTCCTAACTACTCTCCACCTGTTGCATCTGCTGCTATGATTGGTCAGGCTGTCAGACCGGTTTTTCAAGCTCCTGTCCTTACCGAGGCCCAACCTGTGGTCCACACGGTTAATCAGACTATCCAAGCTCCCGTTGAGAATCCTCCCTATGAGTACAATGTTGCCGATGTTCAAGAAGATTTTGTTGAGCCTGAGATCACCCGTGAACAGTTTCAGATCATAAACAAGAGACTCCAAGCTGTCGAGGGTACTGATTTCCTCAATGTTGATGCCGATAATATGTGCCTAGTTTCTGGTCTTGTTTTGCCTGCCAAGTTCAAGACTCCTGAGTTCGTGAAGTATCAAGGTCATTCATGTCCAAGAGCCCATCTAGTCATGTACTTCCGAAAGATGGCAGCTTACACCAATAATCAGAAGTTGCTCATCCATTGCTTTCAGGATAGTTTGAGTGGTGCTTCTCTTAAATGGTATATGAACTTAGAGCATAACAGTGTCCACTGCTTCCAAGATCTCGTCAACGCTTTTATGAAGCAATACAAATACAATTTGGATATGGCTCCCGATCGTCGTCAGCTTCAAAGTATGTCTCAGAAGGAAAAAGAGTCGTTCAAGGAGTATGTTTAGCGTTGGAGGGAGTTAGCTTCCCAAGTCGAACCCCTTATAGCAGAGAAGGAACTGACAAGAATATTCATGGATACTTTGTCTCCTTTCTATTGGGAAAAGATGATTGGGAGTGTCTCTTCAAACTTTACAGATCTGGTGAATATTGGCCAAAGGTTAGAAGAAGGTTTGAAAAATGGGAAGGTATCCAAAGCTGTCGAATCTTCTAATGGTGCAAAGAAATCCTATGGGAATTTCCATAAGAGGAAGGATGAGTAGACCAATGCTGTCATGACTGAATCAAGAAAGCCTCGCCAGGGATCTCAACCTGTTGTTGCTCCGCAGCCAGCTCAGAATCCTCAACGTCCAGTTATTAGACAAGACCAGTATCGAACTAGGAATTAATTTGATCCTATTCCCATGACTTACACAAAACTTTATCCTTACCTGGTTCAACGAGGGCTGATCACTACAAGGGCTTTACCACCTCCTCCTAATCCTCCTCCAGCTGGATTTAGGGTTGATTTCCAGTGCGCTTTTCATGAGGGTGCCTTAGGCCACGACTTGGAGCATTGTTTTGCACTGAAAGCCAGAGTGCGTGAGCTGATAAGAGCAGGGATACTTGATTTTCCAGACAATCCTCCGAACATCCAGAAGAATCCTTTGCCAGGGCATCAGAAGTGAAGCTTCGGGATGACCTCAGCAGGCTATTTATTTGTTTTAGACATGACAGTTTATCTTTGTATTGTTTTAATCACAGACCTTTGTTTCTCATTGTTTGTATTTTCCTTATTTTATTAGCTGTTTACTTTCGAACTATGTTTGTACTTTTATATTGATGAACTGAGCATTGCAACTTTTGATTTAATTCATTTTTATCTATTATTTTCATCTCTATGCTTTATCTTTCAAATATTTACTTTTGTTCGAATTTCTGGTATGCAAAGATTGGAGGAAGGATGACGAAAACGTTATACCCATAACTGATGTCAGTATGCTTTCAATGAATCCTTATTGATGATGTGAGGCATTGTTTCAACTCCCAAACACTGGAGAAATAAGGAAGTTATCCCCTTGTCACCCCCTTCGAGCCTAGAAGTTGAAGTTTCTTTCTTTACAAAAAAAACCCGCAATCTTAGCCTGGGGATGGGTAGTTCTCAGTTGACTCGGTTGTGCTTTCCTGCAATATACCTTTCATATAAAGGTTGAATTCACAAGTTTTCCTTCGTACACAGCAAGTAAGTGTCGAAGATGTTTTCCAAGTCAAAAGCCGATGATGGTTCACCGTGATCATTAAGCTAGGCAGTCACTTTCTTTCAAAAAAAAAGTCCGCTAAGTCAAAACCTATAAAGGAGACTTAGGCAAAACTGGGGCATCCCGCTGACTGTAATCTTCACAAGAAATAGCTCAGGCAAAATTTAGGGATAATGCAGAGAGGAGTTTTAAATCCTTACCCTAAAAATCCTAAATGTCAAAACAACCAAATGTTATAGGAAAGTAGTGACGGCCATCTCAAGAGTCCCTTGACTTTCGAACCATCATTACTACCATCAGTGCAATTCCTAACCTATAGGAACCTGAATGCATAATATGAGTTAACGGAGCGTAGGACTGAAGATTATCACGTAGATTGGGTGGGAACAAACAAATTTTGAGCCTTTATCCTTTGTTTCATAAACCGTGAACCAGGCCAGGTTACAACCCTCAAAAGACCTAATTGAAACAAGGATATTTTGAAAGCATGCTACAGCAAGGTTGCGTAAGCTGACTCCTAAAGATCTTTGTGAACCATTTATTTTGGCCGTATACCTGTATTAAACTTTGAGTGTCCTGGACCGTCGCGTTCTAATCGATGACTCATTTATTTTTCATCTTTCAAAAATAATTTTGATTTCAAAAGTTGCATGAACTTTGCATTACCATGTTTGTATGAATATTTTTGTTTGCAAACTGGCTTTCCTCTAAGGAAATTTCAAACAATCGAGAAACTTGGTCAAGTGATCCTATCAGGGGCAAAGTCTTCTTAGATCTGGTTTATCCATGAGATTTTCAAGACTCGGGTTGGGGCAAACCTTCCGAGGGTACAGTAAAACAGTCATTTTCAGAATCAGACAAGCTGAAGCAATTATCAGTTCATCTGTAATGGACAATTTAATCTGGGGCAGTTTACTTGAAAGATCTCCAAGCGGCTTTCCATCCTTCCTACGAGGAACATCAACCTGATTACAATTTAGCAAGTGGCAGTGATCTCCGGGTTGAGGAATCAGTTTTCCAGTCTTGTCATCTTACCAACAGAGTCGAGCCTTGTCGTTGACATCTGCATTGTCATTTGATCATCTGTCATAGCATGATTTATACACATGTGCATATCATGGGTGTTTTATCCCCATTTTCTTTTTCTCCCGAGGTCGTGTTTTACCCGCGTATTACCTCGTGGACGAAGTCCAATTTACCTGGCATCATGGGTGTTTTATCCTCATTTGCTTCTTCTCCCGGGGTCGTGTTTTACCCGCGTATTACCTCGTGGACGAAGTCCAATTTACCTGGCATCATGGGTGTTTTATCCCCATTTACTTTTTCTCCCCGAGGTCGTGGTTTACCCGCGTCTTACCTTGTGGACGAATTTATTTACTTGGCATCATGGGTGCTTTATCCCCATTTGCATTTTTCTCCCCGAGGTCGTGTTTTATCCGCGTCTTACCTTGTGGACGAATTTAGTTACTTGGCAGCATGGGTGTTTTATCCCCATTTGCATTTTTCTCCCCGAGGTCGTGTTTTATCCGCGTCTTACCTTGTGGACAAAGTCAATTTTACTTGGCACCCATCGACTATTTTGTGTCATGTCTATCTGACGTTCTTCCAGATACGACGTGTCTCCTTTTCGACATTTTTCCGAAATGTTCTGATGTTTGTCTCTCCCTATATGTTTTCCGGTGAGTCCTGAAGATCCCGCTCGATCTCTTCAAGGAATGTCCCGAAAACTCTAGCGTCTGTCGTTTACCTGGTCCTGTCTCCGTGTGGATCCTATGTTACCTTGTCACCACCGCGTGTCTTCTTCCCCAGTGCAATTCTTTGTTGCGCTGTCCCCTATGACGTCGTGTCGTCTGCATCCTTGCATTCATCATTCCATCATACGCATCATATTAGATTCATGGCATTGTCAGCATTATAGTTCGTGTTATTTTGTCCATATCACTGCATCTAGGGGCCAAATTTCCGGTTATCTGTATTTAAATCCCTTTCACCGCGATTTCTCGAGTATCCGCTGCTCAAATCATCCGTTGAAGCTATTTAAATAGGGGCATCTGTTGCACCCCAAATTTGTCCTACCTTTACATGATTTCTAGTGCCACTTTATTTTGAATGAATAAAATGGCACAATTGGCAAGAGACCGTGTGTAAGGAGTTGTGAGTGTGAGAGGTCGAGAGTTTGAATCCCACCTTCTTCACTTTTTGTTTTTCTTTTATTTTTATTCTAACTTTTCTATTTTCATAAAAAAAAATAACAAAAATAGTTTTTTTTATTATTTAATTATTATTTTCGTATTTTATTTAAATTATTTTTTAAAAAATATTATTTTTTCACTTTTTTCCATATTATTCATAAAAACATCAAAAAATCATAAAAATTAAAAATATTAGAAAATATTTTATTCTTTTAAGTTTGTTTTAGTTTGTTTTTTTAGCTTTGACTAATTATTTAAGTTAGGCTTTAAAATAGGCATTAGGTTAGAGTTAACCCTAATTTTGTTACCTATATAAACATAAGTGAGGGGAGAGCACACAAAAGGAAAAAACGGCGGCCGTTCTCACGACTTATCAGAAGAGGAAAGCGTCAGCAAATCCACCAAACGGCGCAACAGCAAATCCACCAAACGGCGCAAAACCACCGCGAACCGCTTCGAACCCCGAACGAGGTGAGCAGTTCTTTTGTCAATAACAAAGTTTTTCTGTTGTTTTCAGGTGGAACAAACTGAAGAAGAAGAAGAGAAATCGTTTCCGGCCATGCAAGAATGGAGCAAAGCTCAAAGGAGCTGCAACGACGCCGCCACCGTGATGAAGAAGATGATGAGGTTTCTAAAAACCTAAAGATTGAAATGCTTCAGCGTGAAGCCTACTTTTCCCCTTTTATTTTTTTTATATTTTTTATTTTTCCCTTTTTTTATTTTTCTTATTATTATTATTATTATTATTATGATTTTCTTTAAATTGTAATTATGTCATAATAAATGGTTAGTTTAATTAAAAAATATTTGCTAGTTAAACCTTGTTTTAAAACTCTGTTCTTATAATAAAAAAAATTAAAACTAAAACTTATTTTTTTTTTAAATTCAAATTGAATCCTTTTTAAAAAAAATTAAAACTAAAACATTTTTATTAAAAACCATTGTTTCAAAATTAAGATTAAATTTCTTTTTTCAGAAATTAAAAATAAAGTTTTTCAAAATTAAAAAAATAATAAATTTCCCAATTGCCTTTTCTTTCTTTCATTATTAATTGCTTTATTATTTGTCATTGATTTCCGCCTAACTTTTTTTCCACTAACGTTCTCTATTTGTTTTCCGCTAGGTTTTAGTCGGTCTCCGATTATTATTAATTAAATATTTCGTTATCATATTTGTATTTGTTCCATGGATGTAATTTACGTGAGGCCATGGTCGCAGTTTATTTTATTTTGCATTTTTTGGGGATTTGTAATTTACGCGAGTGATCGTCGCGACGCTTTCTTTGCTTTCCGCACTTTATTTCTGCCATATAATATTTTGCCATGTTTTGCATGATTTAACGTTATATTCCTTCCGAAGGATTAGGTCTAGCCGTTTGACCGCCGAGTCAATAACCCTAACGTTTGACCATTTCAAAACCCTAATCGCCTAGGTGTCCCGCCGTGGACGAAAATACCCTTTACCCTAGCATTAGGTCAAAGAGTCGCCCTACTCTGTTTTAGGATTTCCCGCCGTGGAATATTTAATTTAACCCTAATTTCAATTAACAATTTCAACGTAGAAATAGGAGTTTCAAGACTCCACGTAGGCGCTTCCCTATGAACGCTTACTCCCTAATGAAACCTTGACCACAGTCAAGACGTTTCTAACCTCGCTTTCGAGGGGAACTACAATTACTCTGATTCCATTCCCGTCAGGATATGTAGGCACAAGATGCGACGTCTTGCCGAGTAAACTTAGGACTAACTATTAGGTCTTTAGGTCACTCTATCCCTTAGCTCAATATATATATTAAAGCAGATAATAAAATAAAATAAAAAAGCATACAATAAACAAAAGGTTCCTGTAGAGTACTACAGAAGTTTAGGGTGCTAGTACCTTCCATGAGCTTAATCAACCCCTTACTTAGATCTCTCCCCGCATTGTCTTTACGATGCAAAATTAGGTTTTCCTCTTTTGACCTTTTCCTTCGGATAAATCAAAGAGCGGTTGTGAACTAAAGATGCGATTCAAATTAATTAATAATTTGATATCATATTCTAACCGCAACAATTGCATTGCGTAGCGTCCGAATTCTACTATTCAGACTGGGCAAAATGGCTACTTTTGAAATTCATTAGATTTGGAGAAATACTAAGGGGTAATTAACAATCTCAGTATAAAGAAGTGTTTTTTGGTCGGCTAATTCAAAAGGATCAATCTCACTGTTTACTTATGGAGCACCGTTTAAAGAGAGAGTGTATGGACTTGGTCAAACACAAAAGTTATTTGCATCTCTCAAAATTGTAATCTAAAACCTTATAAGAAGCACAATACCCAAACTTTCACCATTAAATTAATAAAGTTCTCAATAGAGAAGTGTTATGTTATTTACTATATATTTATTTTGTGGATTGTTTTGGTTTTTGTCTCTTTGACTAAGTACTTCAATGCACTTCTGTTTAAAAAATTTATTGGTCATATTTTAAATATATCTCCTCAATGTTTAGATAAATTAATTAAAATGCTTTTAAAAAACTAAAAATTTTGTCAATTTTAACATTTTGATTGAATTCTTTTAAGTTTTAAATTTTGTTGTGTAAATAGAGTTGTAGAATTATTTTATCGTTAATCTTTTTTTAGTATTCTTATAAATGAAAAAAAAAAGCTCAAACTTAAAAAATTATAATGGCTTTGCAACTTTTGAAAAAATTTAGAGTAGAAGGATTCAATTTAAAATTGTCAAAAACGGGAATCAACTTGCAAATTATTCTGTAGTGGAACACAAAATAAGTATTATGCTAATGGTGACCATCATGAAAAGGCTTTCAACACGGTGGTAAGTAAGTATCTTGGTGATTAAAGAGGGGAGGTACTTGTAAAATTGACACTCCAACTCTCAACTCATCAAAGTGATAAAGGTAGAACTTGTACGTGTATGAATGAATAATACATTAGCGCGACACATAGTCACACTTATATTGGGGTGACCATAAAACTGTCACTAATGGATACAATTTGAGTCACAAGATGTGTTGGATGAATATCAACCGTTGAGATGAAGGTGGTGCCCTGCTCTAGTAATGTATTTCAGTATGAACATCCTTTGTTCGCCACCTAAGAGGGTATATTTAATTGGATTGGGTTAGTTTTATTGACCAATTTACCAGCCCAAAACAGTTTCCTCAAAACTCTTGCTATCAGCCATGAAGCGAGAATTGTTGGTGTTAAGGCCTTGTGATTGGACCTTGGGCAAATTCTTTCGTGAGAGTGTAATTTTGTTGAAAGAGTGCTCCAAGAAAAGGAAGAGTTCCCTTAAGTAGCTAAGTGGAACTTGGTAGCATCGAGAACACACGTATTTAATTCATATCACATCATTCAAATGTTTCTTCATGGGAGGCTTCCATGTGGTCTCACGTGCCTATGCTAAAGAGACAATGCCCTAAGGGTACTCAAGTGCATCAAATGTCGTTGCAAGATCGATGTCCCATTTTGGTCGTTGAACGTGACCTTTGGTACTTTGTGATTCTAGAGCATTTATCTTAAACACTTTTGTTTCTTTTAAATTGGGAGAGTGAAATTGGTTTTTCTTTTTTCATCTTTCCTTTCTTCCCAGTGTCATAACCTTCTTCTTCTTCTTATGATTTCGATGATTGATGACACTCTATCATTGTATGTTTTCTATCAAAGAAAGGATCAAAACATGTTAAAGAGGAGTAAAAATGAAGAATAAAGGCCAATGAAAGAGGAAAAAATAACTAAGTATGGAAAAATAGGAGCTTAGTGAAAATCAGGTGAAAAGGGGAGCAAAAGTGTGCAGCTACCAAATAATCATGTGCAACATCATGCGGACGATAGAAAAGTAAAGGCTGCACCGCACACATGATGCAGTTTAACACGCATGATGGTACTTTTTATGGGCTTTTTTTGACGCGTTATGATCCATTTTGAAGGCTTTAAAAAGAGAAATTTGTTACTTTTCAAGGGTTCTGAAATTTTACACGTGAAGGAATGGTTTACAGGACCATAAAGCATATTTGGAGAGCATTTAAAGGTGTTGGAGGTCAATTCTTCATGGGATTTCTTATACAAACCTATTATTTAATTTTGGTATTGTAATTTGCACTATGAGTAGCTAATTCTCTTTAGGTTAGGTAGTGTTTGATGAACCTATTTTTATACTACTGGGACATATGTTTGATTTGATATTGCATGAATCATTTGATCTATAACTCTATTCAATTGCACCTTCTTCTTAATGATTTTTATGTGAGATACTCTTTTAATCTGACTTTTTCCACATAGGAAATACTGACCATTTGTCTATGAGTTGGACCTAGGGCAATTGTTATGCTTATGCTGGTGGACTAGGGATAGAAACTCCGAGAAGTGGCTTAGGAATTAACACTTAATTGTATTGCCTAATCTTGCTTATGCTAGTGGACTATGGATAGAAAACTCTGAGTGTAGGTTAGTTAACTATACACCTAGGGATTGGGTATAGTTGTCTTGTAAATTCTCCATGGGATTATAGTGACAATATCATTCATGTAATACACTGAACATCAAGAATGGAGAAACAGGGGATTTTATACACAACCTGACCACTTTCGTATTATTGTCAGAACACATTATTTTCTTTTCGTATTTTAAACTAGACCCCCCCCCCCCCATTTAGTATTTTCTAAAAATTTCATAATATTGTCTTGTTAAATAGCAGTCCCTGTGGATTCGATCTTTTTACTATTGCAACATTATTGGTATACTTGTCGAGAAGTCATCAAGTTTTTGGCGTCGTTGCCAGGGATTGTTGATAATTTCAACAAGGCAACACTTGTGCAACATTCATTTATTTAGTTTTGAATTTTGTTTTACTTTCTCGTTAATTACAGTACTAATGAGGTGTTTTTTGTTTGTGAGTGGCATCTCATGATCGACATTGACACTGTTTGATCCAGAAATTGAAAGAACTGCACGTGCAACCAGGAGAGGAGTTAGAGAAGTAAATCTAGCTCAAAGGATCTTAGTAGAAGACAATTCATTGATTTCTTCAGACACTGAAGAGGAAATTACCATGGCAGCTGAACAACCCCAACTTTGGGGGACTATTACAAAAAAAATTGATGAAGGACAAGTTTCTAAAGGGTTTGTACCGACAAACCCTGCTAACTTTGATATTAATAATTATGTGCTTGCATGTTTAAGAGACAATCTGTTTGATGGGAACACAAATAGAGACTCATGGGAGCATCTTGCAAAATAGCTTCGATGTGCAGACTAACTAAAGTCATTGAACATGGAAAGAGCTCGAGGACAAATTCTTAGAGAGATTCTTCACCACTACTCAGTTTGCTGAACGAAAAGTGGAAATTACAAAATTTGAGCAACAGGAAACTGAATCATTGTATGACTCATGGGAAAGGTTTAAAATTTTAATTTACATGTGCCCAAATCATAATATGAATAACATGGAGCATATGCAGAATTTATCAAAGGTCTCAAGAGCCAAACACACATGTTGTTAGATGCTTCCATGGGAGGCATGGTCAAAACAATGACTGAACCCCAAGTTAAAGACCTGATTAAAAAAATGTGCTTAAATGAATATCGTTCCAAGAGCAAAAGCTCAGTAAAAATTGAAACTCTAGGCACACCCAAAGGTATGTTAGTTGTTGATACTCATACTGCACTTTAAGCTCAAATTGAATTACTGAATAAAAAGTTAGCTGAAAGTAGCTTAAGTACAGCTAACGTGACTCAGGTACAAGCACGTAGGTGTGATTTCTTTGGAGAAGGACATGTGAACGGAAGGTGCTCTTTGAAAGGGTCAAGTTCAAAAGCTCAATTTTCTAATTTCCAAAAAATAACTCTTATTCCAACACCTACAACATGGGATGGAAGGATCACCCAAATTTCAGATGGAGCAACAACCAGAATACTAGTGCTATTCAAGGTATTCAGCAAAATCAACAAGCTCCAATCCAAACGAAAACTTTAAAACTAGAAGAGACCCTACAAAATTCATCCAGGACACTCAGAGCAGTTATGATCAGGTAAATAAGCAGCATGAAACAATGAGTAAGAACCATGATGCGTCTATAAAAAATTTGAGATGCAAATTGGCCAGCTATCTAGACAAATAATTGTTTTACCTAGCTCTGGTGGAGGATTTATAGGTAACATTGTAGATAACCTTAAGATTGAGAATTACAAGGCTTTATAAATAGATTTTGAGGTGAACGCCAACTAGGGTGAGGATGAAATAGTAGAATTAAGGATTGAGAAAGAGGAGAGTAAAAATCAGGGTGACCAAGCTGAAAAGAGAGTCACCATTCAAAAATTAATAGATAAAAACTCCACTTAGAGAAGGATAAAGACGCTGATTCTTAATGATCTTAATCCAGAACTACCTGATTACAAAAAACTGCCTTATCCAATAATTAAGAATAAACCATTGCAGGAAGATGTGGCAGGGTTGTTCGCAAAGTTTAAAGAGATGTTGAATACACTTCAAGTAAGTATTTCGTTTCATGAAGTTTTAGAACAAATACCAAGTTTGATAAATTTATGAAGGAATTACTAAAGGGTACAAAACAGAAGTTGGTCAAATAACAGGTAAACATAACGGAGAAAGATGATACGACTGTGCCTCAAACACTACCACCAAAACTGAAGGATCTAGGTAAGTTTATTATCTCATGTATTATTGGTGGAGTAAAGATCCCACACGCTTTATGTGATTTAGGGTCTAGTATTAATGTTATGCCATTGAATAAGGTTACATAATTGAAATTGGGAGAGATCATATCGAGTAATATGACTCTCAATTTAGTTGATTCCTCTGTTACTCACTCGTTTGGTATCTTATAAGACGTGTTAGTAAATGTTTATGGTTTAGTTTTTCCTAAAGATTTTATGGCGATTGACATGAAAGGAGATTTAGGAGGATCAGTTATTCCCGGACGCCTATTCTTGGCAATCGGGAAGGCTTTAAATGATGTGAAAATCAGTGAACTTGTCTTGAAGTTCAACAAGCAAAAAGTGGTTTTTAATGTGTGTGACTAGATAGCGTATGTGGATGACCTAGAGAAATGCTACCAATTGGAAGAAAAAGGTAGCAACGTTGACAAAAGGAAAGGAAGCAATTGAATTGACCGGTGTGAGGGTATGCCTTGCGCCTAACGTGCCTTAGGCATGGACCATCAAGCTAATGGCAGAAAAGAAGTGCTTGATAGGAGGAAATCGATTGATATGTCTTTATATTTTTAAGTTAATTTTAATTTTTAAAACATGTGCAATTTGTGTGTTGTGATGTTTTGCAAAGAAAGTAAACGGGTGAAAAACCAGCATCTTGACACTTTCTTCCTTCATAAGAGTAAAAACCAGCACAACAGTTTCTTGAAGCGCTTGAATCATTAATCAGACGTCAGGCGTGGGAATTGCTTTGATGGGAGTGGTAGATCGAGTTTCCTTGGATCGTTCCATTGGATATGATAACATGGATAAGTTTCAAAGAGGTTAGTAGTGATCAAAACTTGGTAATAAAAACAATTATTATGCTTGGAACGGTTAACAAAAGAAATTGTGGTTGTGCAACGTAAGAGATTATGAGAATGCAATGGCCATTCCTGAGAATTAGAAGACAATTCTCGCAAATGGTGTCAATATTTTGTAGTGAAATAGAAAATGAGTAGTATGTTGATGGTAACCATCGTGGAAAGGCTTCTAATCCAGTGATTTTACGGATGTACAAACACACTACAATCTTTGATAATTTGTGACTGTAAATGGAAGAATACATATGAAGCCTACTATGATACACAGTTGAGAGACACCCCTGTTTTTGGAAAGGCAATTTGTAGGTTCTGAAAATGCATTTCCGGAGACTTTCTTGAAATGCATTTACGAACTAAATTTATACATAAAATTGGGGTGTGGTTCAAAAATAAATGAGTTGTGTGTGCATGAGATACGTCCAGAGATACATTTCTAAAATTTAATGGACATTTTTGGATCTTCACGTGGTGCCTAAGTAATATATAAACTACATTAAAATATTCTCTTAGGATATATCTTTAGATTGTCATCTCAAAACACAAACTTTAAAATATTAATCTAAATTAATTTAACATATACATTGTATGAATAATTTATTTTTTAATTAAATTATTTAATTTTATATATAATATTAAATTCTTTAAAGTTAACTTGACAAAATATTTTATAAATTCTTATCATTTTTAAAAATCTTCAAGTTTTCATACAAACAATGAAATCTACTTAAATACATTTGAATTTACTCAAAAGTTACCTTACCTCAATTCCATCATTCAAATATGCTCTAAATCATTTACTCCTTCTCTCTAAGAATAGGTTTAAGAAAAAATCATTAACTTCAATAAAAAAGTTCTCTTAAGAAAATTACATTAAGTTTTAAAAAATATGTTATTTCTATTTCTGTATAATCTTTATCATATATATATATATATATATATATATATATATATATATATATATATATATATATATATATATATATATATATATATATATATATATATATATATATATATATATATATATATATATATATATATATATATATATATATATATATATATATATATATATATATATATATATATATATATATATATATATATATATATATATATATATATATATAATTTGAATTATTTCTTATGGATAGAGTGTAAAAAAAGTCATGTAAATTTAAAAAAGGATTAATTAGAAGAGAGCTGATGATATAGTGGAGCTATCGATGATGAGATTATAATCTTCCTTAACTTATGCTGGTTCTTTCAGAATGTAATAACCAAAGACAATCAACTTTTTTTGTCAAGCAGATTATTTGTATTGCTTTCTTGAGACATGAAGATTAACCTAAATCATCAAGTTTTTCGGCTGATGAAAGGGGCCATCTACATATTTTACTAATGTTTATCTTTTTTGCAACATTCGAAAAAGGAGTCAGATTCCAATAAAATCTTTGCAGCGCCAGTAAGGACCCTTTTTCATTTCATGGCCCATCGTCGTTTCAATGTTTCAACCAAACTATTGCTCACACAATTTCAAGTCAACTATCTAAGATTCATAAGCTTTTTAGTAAATGACAAATGCTCTCAATTATTAATACATATCAATTCTCCCTACGTTGTTTCCAAGCTCCTTTGATGTGAGATTCTATTAGATAATCAGCATGCTTGAAAATGAGTTTCCATTTGAAAAGAAATTAGGGTTGGTTTTGGACATGTAACCGTTTTGGATTTGGGAAATCTGACCCGTTGCACGGGATCTCTAAAAGGGGTTACTTTTTTTTATCCTTATATGTGTTCGTTCACCACCGTATAAATCACAATTATTTATAAAATTTGGAAATACATTTTTAAATGCCCTTATTTTTCACCCATTTTAACACAAATTATTGAGCCACTCTTATTTTTGCGAAAATTTTAGTGTATGTACGACTTGAATATGGCTTTGAGAAAGTGGACATCCAACACTTAGATAAGATTTTCCTAGAATAAACATGATAAAGTTTGGCTTTATCAGAAAGAAGTACAACATAGCTTCATAAAATTCAAAATTAAAAACTCAGATAATATAATGCAACATAATATATAGTAAGGAAACTGTATCCAAGATAAAGTTGATAAGATCTGAAAAACTCGTCCGTAAAAAAGAATATAGTGTAGTATATTATTATATTTTCCCAGATAAATATAATTTTATACGTATTATATTTTCCCAAATATATATATATATATATATATATATATATATATATATATATATATATATATATATATATATATATATATATATATATATATATCTTTTGAAAGAGATTTCAACTGAACATATGAAGATAATCTCAATATAATTTGATATTTTTTAGGAAAAATTACATCCAAGATAATTAATTTAGTAAGATTTGAAAAGTTCTTCAGTGAAAAAAATGCAGTGTAGTATTATAGCATTATAGCGAAATAAATGTTGCAGTGAATTAGGATATTTTACGAAAATACATCTCTGAAATTATTCCTGAGACGCATCTTCGGACTTATTTTTTGAAAAAATTAAGGTTGTCTCACTTGCAACGTCTTTGTTGGTGTGATTATAGGTGCGTCTGAAGATGCATCCCCGGACATTAAGGACATCTTTAAATTTTCAAGGGTATGAGATACACTCATAAGGGTGGAAAGAGTAATCCCCTCCAAAATATAAGGGCTTAAATTCTTGACAGACTTTTAATTAATATATGAAAGGGGTATTTTTCCCACCCAAAGTGGTGGAGAATGTACCCTATAGAAATCCAAAAATGATCTTACGAATTCAGAAGTTTATTTTCAGGCGCATCCAAATCACACCAAATTCATGTGTAAATGAGTCACACTTCATTTTTTGTCAGAAATTAGTCTGGATATGCATTTATGTATTCACTTTATATGCACCCCAACCATTCCTAACTGAGACACCCACATTTTTTTACATAATTTTGTCCGGAGATGCATATTTGTATTCACCTTATATGCACCCCAACCTTTCCCAATTTATAACTGCTTCAATTATATATAGGTCTACAGTTACACCTCCTTGTGATATCACATGACTAAGAAATTCACTTCACTTAACCAAAACTCACACTTTCTCAACTATGCAAAAAGTTGCTTCTATTGTAGTACCAACAAAACAATCCTCAAATGTGTCTCATGCTATTGTGAAGTACGAGAATAGATAAGGATGTCATTGATAAATATCACCATGAATTGATCCAAGGTTGGAATATTCGGTTCATATAATCCATAAAGACCACGGGTGCATTCGTCACTCCGAATGACATAATGAGGAATTTGTAATAGGCATATCGATTTCTAAATGTTGTCTTCGGTGTGTTGGAACTCTTAACTTGGATTTGATGGTAGCTCGATCGCAATTCAATCTTCGAGAACACACTGACTTCTTTCAATTGATCTAGCACATTGTCTATCTGGGGTAAAGGATACTTATTCTTAATGGTAACCTTATTCAGTTGTTTGTAATTAATACATAAACATATCTCACCATCTTTATTCTTTACTAACAACATAGGGGCTCCCCATTATTAAACACTCTGATGGATGAAATGTTTGAGCAATAAATATTTTAACTGGTTGTTCAATTCTTAAAGTTTCATTGGTGACATGCGGTATGGGGCGGCTGAGATAACAGTGGTTCCTGGTACGAGATCAATAGAGAATTTGACTTCTCTTTCTGGAGGAAGAGAAGTGACGCCCTCGGAGAAAACTTTAGGAAAGTTCCAAACTATAGGGATTTGTGCTACATTAAATCATTTGCCCGATTCCTTGGTGTGAAGCAAGATAATAGACCTTTCTTGCTCAAATAAAAGATTGGCCATGCTAATTGTACCTTCTAAGAGATTGGTTATCACATCATTAGGAGTAGCTCTTTTGGTTGGAATATAAATTGCTTTCTCTTCACAACCAATGTACACTGAATTGGCAAAAAGCTAATCCATTCCCAATACTACATTAATCTTCTTAAGCAATAAACATATAAGATTAATCTGGAATATTCGACCATTCACCAATAACCAACAATTTTCACATATCCACTACATCTCTACAACATAAGCAGTGGCAGTAGTTACCACCATCGAACTAGTTAATGGAATTTCCCTTAGTCTAAGACGCTCCACACATTGGTTCAATATAAAAAGGAGTGAGTTGTTCCACAATCAAACAATACAAAACATGGATGGTTATTCAAGTGACACGTACCAGCGATCAAATCATTATTTCCTTTAACCTTTTTAGCATCCAGAGTATAAACTCGACCATTATTCTTCATCTGCACCAAATCATTCCTCTGAGGGCAATCCTTAGCCATGTGACACTCTTCCTGACAAAGAAAACGCGTAAATACCCCTTCAGCACATCTCCCAAAGTGATATTTTTTACACATATGACAATGAAGAGGTTGGGCAGATCTTGCATTTTGAACTTGCTTTCCCTTGAAATATTGAGGCTTAGGCCTAAACTAGTGACTTGGTCTTCCTTGGTCCTTCCGACCAAACTTATATTGATCTTTTTCCTCTTGGACCCTTTTTAAACTATTCTTTGCAACATAACATTGTCTCAACAATTTACCATAAATAATGAACTTTCTCTTAGAAACATTGTGAGAAATTTCACCTCTTAATCCAAACATAAATTGATCCATCTTTCACTTTTCATTGTGTGCATACACGACTTACCTAAAGTAGACAACTTTGTTCCCAAACTTCTCAACATACTCAGTCACTGGCATGTTTCATTTTCCAAGCTGTTGAAATTCGAATTATTTTTGTGTCCTCAAACTACTTGGAAAATACTTATCAAGGAAAATAGTCTTAAAACGTTCTCGATCTCTTAGAATTCCCTGATTATTCATAAGGGTCAAGGCATTTTCCCACCACCTAGCAACAGAACGCTTCAGCATATGTAAAGCAAAAGTTACTTTATTCTCTTCACTACAATGCACAATCTGAAACACTCTCTCCATAATAGACAACCAATCACGAGCCTTCAATGGATCCAAACTACCTTGAAATTCAGGAGGATTCCTCTGAAAGAAGCCCTTAAAGTTTCCATCAGGAGCAACCTGTTGAACACCTGGTGGTTGAGAACCACGATTTGTTTGTTGCATCACATGTTGCATAAACTGTAGGGACATTGAGTACCATTTTCTTTAACTGTTGGTTATGATTCCTCATTTCGAGTTCTAGGCCTTTTGGGACCTATGCATCTGTCAGTCATGCTCCTAAATTTCATACATGTCGAATTAAGTTGATCAAGCTCAATACTATAATATATGACATCAAGGAAAACGATGACAATTACACATATGAGGCATAAATTGTTTCACTTATGATGTTTCATGCTAGGTTGAGGATCGACCTGCTCTGATACCAATTGTAACACCCACACATAATATACATCTAGAGAATATATTACATATAGTGTAATTTGGTACTAAAACACATAAGTGCCTATCGGAAACGGTATATATACATCTCCAAAAGAATAATATACAATATGACACATGCTATACAAATGTGCTTAGACAAAAACTAAGATCTATGTATAATATCCATATATGTACATAAGATATAGCAGAAGATCGTCATAGCAAAAGTCTCTGAAACATCATCAGGCAAGCTTATCCTTGTCATTCACCTGCAAAGAACCACTTGAAAGGTAACAATAGTAATGGGGTGAGATAATAATCTCAGTGGATTCTCTATTTTATGGGTCCACTCATATCTAAAGGATTATTATCTAAACCATAACTTAAGTTCCTCGGTAAAACATTACATGTGTACACTTACACAATGGATAAATACTTAAGCATCTAAGGGATATTCACATTGTATGAAAACATGTAACTTGAGTTCACATAACTCAACAAATTAATCACTATTCGAAAAACAACAAAGCATATTTTCCCGACCGCACCTACGTCGTGGGAAAGGCTTGGGTCACCGATGTTTGTATGATTCAACTTTCGTTTGGATTCGGGTTCTCCATGGGACTCGAACCCACTTCAAGAACCATTACCCGTATGGGACTCGAACGCGCTTAGGGGAATCTTTCCTCCTATGGAACTCGAGCCCACTTAGAGGTCCACCTTTCCTCTATGAACTCAATCCATAAATGGGACTAAAACCCATTGTGAGGCACGAATCATTGGTGCCTACATCCCAATTCTAATTTACATAAGCATCTCAATTGGGATATGCACGATCATGGGTTATTTCTGAATACATGATTAAGTTCAACATCGTCGTGATTGCACTCATCAATCACTAGGTGATCACATTCACAAAATTATCATATCATCACAACATGTTCCATACAAAACCTATTGATTCACAATTCAAGCGACTACTAGTCCCCTGTACACACCGAGGTACCTTCATGTCCCAGCATTAACATCTAATTCATGTGCATACCCTAAGTTATCTTTCTAACATTTTAACCTAATCAAGATCCTAGGTTAAAGCTCACCCATTTCATGGATTTTAATCAATTACTGTTAATTTAATGCATACATATCATAGTATAAGTTATAAGACACATATGATAGCTTAAAATCATCAAACAAGTGGTTATTGGCAAGACACAAGGAAATCAATCGATTGCCTAGGAGGACCAATCGATTGGTCTAAACATTTTATCTAATTTTCACTAAAAACCAACATACCAATCGATTGTTGCGAAGGACCAATTGGTTGTCATGAGATTTCTGTCCAAATTTTCACTAAAAGGGCAATAGGACTAATTTATTGGTCAAGGGTGTCAATCGATTGTTCCTGGGAATTTCTGCATACCAATCGATTGTTCCCTGCATTTTCCTTAAAAATACCACTTCTAAACACATTCTCTTCCAATCTTAACCATTATAATCCAAACCAATTTATAGACCGACACAACTTCATATGATAATGATTTATTACTACAAGAACAAGACATATATGCAACCATGCTTCCTCTTCATTCATACTTCATATATTCACAATAGCAACAACAACAATAACAACAGTATCAAAATAACATCTAACAACATATAATATTACAAGCAAGCATGAAATAATCAATAGAACATGTATCAATATCAATTTCCATGGTCATAACAAAATTACCTAAACCTTAATTTCTCCATTTCATGTAAAAATTTTCCCTAAAAGGTAAACTATCTAGAACCTAACTTAGAAGATGAAGATGAATAAAGGTTTGAGATGAGATAATGATGATCCAAGCTCTTGATTCCACTTCCAAGATTCTTCCCTTTTCTTCTCTTCTTCTCCTCTTCGTTCTCTTTTTCTTTCTTTCTTTCTCGCTCCACGTTTTCCTCTTCTCATCTCTTACTCTTTTATTCTCTTACTAACAAATGAATGAGAGGTTGGTAAGATAGAAGAAGGAAAATATCTTAAGAAGATTTATCTTCTTTTTGTTATTTTCCAACAAGGGTAAAGTTGGAAATAAAAAAATATAAGAAAATATCTTATAAAGAGATATTTCTCCTATAAGGTAATTAATCATTCATTAATGTTACCAAAAGGTTAATTTCTTTTAAAAATTAACAAAGGTCAATTAAATGAATAAGAATTAAGTTCATATAAGTTGAGTAATTACTCTATTTGTCCCAACTGAATAGAAATAGAGCATATAGGAACTCATTTGGTCTCAACTGAAAACGAATAGAGTATTTACATGTATATAGGATATTGCATAATAAGGGTGTGTCGGCTCATCTCAACGTCGTGTTACGACTTCCAAGAGAGACATTTAATGCACCTATTACTGAGAAACGACCATGTCCCTTCTAGGACTTCCACGCCCACGGATTATGTGGTCGGGTAATAATGTGTGTTAGAAACTTTTTCCCTAGATAAGGACTTATCTAGTGCTCTAAAGAGGGAGAAACATCATTTCTAGCTGACGAGTAAGGGTATGTTAGTTTGTCCCAGCGTCATGTTACACCATCTAATAGAGGCATTTAATGTGCCTATTCCAAAGAAACAATAATGTCCCATCTAGGACATCCACACCCACAAATCTTATGGTCGTGTAATAATGTGCGTCAGAAACTCTCGCCCTTTGGAGTCTACTGTTTCAGGCTGTTCGCGAGGCCTAGAAGACAAAGGTCAAATTATGAAGTAGCAAGCTACTAAACGCGTAATAGGTATAACCTTTGTGTTGTAGGTAACCTCTCACGAGAGCGTCATGTTAAGTGTGTAGATCAATCCAACGGCTAATCGCATCTCACGATATCCCACACGTACGCAGTTATTAACAATCTCCCTTATTTAAATAGAAAAGTGCGCCACTTCACATGTATTCCAATTATTTTTCACTTAAACTTCATTTTTAACTCTCTTACTGACTTAAGTATTAGAGTGCTAGCCTTGTTGGTCAAGCCCTTATCCACTGCACCAGAAGCTCTGGACCTCTGCAACAAACTATGAATTTACCCTTTTCAATCAGATATAGTTCCAGTGAGTTGGAATGCTAACTTTGTAGGTTCATCCCCGCACCGCCACATTGGATACTTGTACCACCGCACTCAGAATCCAATTAATCAATTTTTCAACATTTTTTATTTCCAAACAGAATAGTGGCGCTGTCTGTGATAATCGAACTCATGACCACAACCTCGTCAGTGTAACTAAGAGGTATTGTCCGCGTTAAATGTGAGAATCTTCACTGTTTTATTCTTTAATGTAGTGATTCCAATTCCTACAAGAATATTCCAATTAGCAAAACTAGTTGAGGGAATAAGATGCAAGTTACAAAAGTTAGATTGAAAAATCAACCATTAAAATTTTCACCATACTCCTTAAGTAAAACCCCAAAAGTTGAATTGTTAACAAGTTAGGCATACTTAAGCATCTAATAGTTCCATGATTTAGCTTTTAAATTGGCTCATTAAGAAAGAAAGTGATGGAATTTAGAATTAAGTGCATTGAAAAAAAGGGATTAGACAATAGATGAAAGAGATGTGTTTCTTACTACCTTATCCGAAAAGGAAGCTCTTGGACACACTTTTATGCTCTTATTATGAATGTGACCAATTGAAGACTTCAATTTGCATCACCAATCATATGCATCACTTATCTATATGTCCAATAATTCTTGTTAGAATTAAAAAATAAAAATAAAAATATGACATGATCATTCTGAGCAAAAACTAACTTCAATTACATGTGTCCATATTCTAGTGCTATAATTAAATGGTGGCCAAATTAATAATTTAATGGTGGCCAAAATTGGTCAGAAAAAAATGTGACTAGATGAAATATGAGAGGCTAATAAAGAGAGAATAAAAAAGTAGTATGCAAAAATCACCACTCAAGTATAAAGGGTAGATTATTAACTTATCTGAGTAGGATTCCACCATTTTGGTGCACAAAAACTTAATCATTCATTGGCCAAGATATTTTTTAATTCTTTTTAAATAATACTATATAATATAATCTTAACATAGATAATGTAAAATATAACCAAGCAATCCTTATTTGACTATAATGATTATAATCATTAATCTGCTGATTAATTAACTTTGATCATATTGCTTAATTTAATTAGGTTTGATTTTTTTTTCTCGTATGTTAAATTTAGGGTTTCTTTTGGTTTTTTAACTTAAAAATGTTCATATCAGTCCCTTAACTCTTTAATATATATCATGTTAATTCTTTTCGTCTAATTAATAACGAAAAACTCAGAAATCGATCGCTAAATTTATCATTAATTAGACCAAAAAAAAATAACTTAATGCGTTTTTTAAAATTAAAGAATCAGTATAAACCTTAATGGATCAAACTGAATACCGAGTTTAATAAACGAGGTTAAAAAGGTATTAAACCTTTTAATGAAGTTAATGAAAATTAAAGTGAAGTTAACAAGCTTAGGGCAATATTATTATATTAGAACCCTACATATGTATCTTTTAATGGACATATTTATTTAATAAAAACAAAAGTGCAATGCTTTCAGCAACAAAAGAATAAAGAAAGTGAAATTGATGATATGTAATAACTAGTTGTTAATTGATTAAAAGAGTCAAAAGTTTTGGCTATAGTTTGAGGGAGACAAAAGAGTAACATCAAAGTTGAGTTTGTGATTCTAAAAATAGCTAAACCAAATTGTTATGGTTTTTGAATGCGTCGAGTTCTCATTGGTTTAGAAGAATATGAATTTTAGAGTTTATGGTATTTTTATTCAAAAGAATGGTTGAGAGTGAATGATTTTCATGGTTATCTATGTTTTTGTAGAGGGAGGTGATAAAGTAATATTGGTGGCAGTAAAAGTACTCATTCGCTATTTGTCTTCTCTTTAAACTCTGCTCAAACATCTATCATTGCACGGATGAATCAATTCATCAAAATCCTTCAAACTTCAAACTATAGTCAATTTGATTAACCTAGCTAGTCTCCTACATTAACATAATATTTTGAAATTCATCTTTGAATTTATAAATGGTTAATCAAATTTGTACATATGTATTTTTTTGCATTTTATTGTAAAGACTAATCTTTTATTTATTTTAGAGGACTACAATAATCTGCATAGTCGTAAAGACTAATCAATTAAGAATAATTATATAGACGCTAATCACTAAAGTTGAAAAAGACTTTAGTGTGCAGCGTAATTACATAAATTAATTTTCAAAAAGAGAATTACAATGGTTGACATTATTGTAAAAAGAGATGACAAACGAACATTTCTGCTATGTTTAAATCTGTCAAACAAAAGCTCAACAATAGGGTGGAGTAGAACAAACATAATTCATAGTACGAACCTAAAACTTTGGTCTGTCCTACAAAAAATGAAAGTGGGGCGAGTGTTGCATCCCTTAAGGCTAAAAGTTGCATAAATTATTATTAATGCTCGCACTGCAAAACTCGCAAAAAACGAGACATACATATTACAGAGTAAGTGTCTAAAATCTTGATCCAGTTTTAAAAAAATGCAATTAAAACGGGTAATGTCCAGCGGATCGAACCCAATTTACCAATCTTAACGGAAAAGACTAATCTCTTTATCTGGAAAGGACCGTAATTGACAACTAATCTCCGTATAGATTAATCTCTGGATTGAAAAGAAAATCGCAATTAACATTAAAGCTCTCATTTAATTTCAAAAAATTAGACAGTATTGATTTAAGTTAAAATTAAAAACATGTGTATTAAAAGTAAACTTACATATCATCTCAGACACCATAATGGATGGTACAAGATATGTAATGGCAAATGCACTAGCATGTGTCTGCGATTAAAGTTTGAATGTCTTATATCATCATGATTTTTCAGAATTATCATGAACAGTGTCAGGTGGTAGAGAGAGAAATAGAGAGGCTGAGTTGGTGTAAGAACAAGTCAACTAGGATGAAAGATACCTATGATTCAACAATGTTTTTGATCTCTAAGTAATAACATGAACCATGGACTGTGAGATAGGGTTTCATTCACGAGCTCATTACATACAGTGTGTTCCAAAGTGTGTTGTCAAGAATTAAATTAAACGAATCTTAATCTTTAGTCATAAAAGTATAAAGCTAACTATTGATAGATCACGAGAGCATTAAGAGATTAATCTTTAGAATGCAGGTTTGATATTTTTGCACAACTACCCGTTGAACTGTCTTAATATGATACTAATTTTATATCTTAAATTAAATTCAACTGAAATTTTAAGATAGTTTAAAGTATTATATAAAATCTATAACTCGTGTCAAATTCTAAATGTTCGGTATTAAGTTAGACACAACTCTTGTTGTAATGTAATTCAAATTCAAGGTTGTTGAATTTCTGTCATATTTAGTGCGCATTTGAATTTAGATTATTGTATAAAACTTAAAGTTAGTTACAATTTGTAACGAATTCTAAATTTAAAACTTGAAAGTTAGTTATAAATTGTAACAAATTCTGAATTGACACTTGAAAGTTAGTTACAATTTGTAACCGATTCTAAATTTGAGACTTAAAAGTTAGTTACGCAGTTCTCTCTCTGCAACTACAACTGTTTATCATCTTCTTTCTCTTATGCATTGTTAGAGGAGTTTAGTCTTAACTCCAACAATCTTTATCTTGAAATTTGTAAATTTTGTATAATTGAATTAGACGCGACCCGAAATTCTTAAACAGAAATTGAAGTGACATGTTAAACTAGTGATTGAAATTAAAAAAGAGCATAATAATCTTGACATAGGACCACGGATTGTATTGAGTTTAGATTTATAATTTTTTGAATGAATGGTGATAGAGGGGGACCAATACCATAGTAATTAAAGTAGAAAACACACAAAAACATAAGACATTGGATCAAGTTTTTCTTTGGTTCCCTATGGACATGTCATTGTCATGTTTAATGATGTGGTGGTGGTGAATACGTGTTCCTTTTGCCGTTATATATACCAATATAACCGTGCTTATATTATATACAACACCATCAACCACTCATCCATTTTTCAGAGAGAGAGAGATAATGGAGAGAGATATGGAGATGGAGTTATCAAAGTTTAAGAGAGTTTGTGTGTTTTGTGGTAGCAGTCCTGGTAATAAAACTAGCTATAAAGATGCTGCTATTGAACTTGGAAGAGAATTGGTAAATTACTATACTTTAGTCCTTATTCTATATAAATACTTACATCTATATCAATATGACTTTTGAGATTTTTGTATTTTGGTATGTTATAAGGTTTCAAGAAATATAGATTTAGTTTATGGAGGAGGCAGCATTGGTTTGATGGGGTTGATTTCTCAAGCTGTTTACGATGGCGGTCGACATGTAATCGGGTGAGTTGATATGTTGTGCATGTTTAAATTGACAGTAAATTTGTCAAAATCACGGTTTTACTATAATATTGTCGAATTTACTGCGGTTTAGAGCATGCATTGCATGTATTTTTTTCGACTAACTTTTGTTTTTATTTTTATTTTCAGTGTGATTCCCAAAACACTTATGCCAAGAGAGGTAATGTTAACTTATTCTGGAAGCATTTTATCAATTTTTATTTCAAAAAATATATTTGAAAAATGACTATACTAGGGTTAGCTTATTAATTTTTAAGTCAATTTCGACCATTCTTTTGTTATCTTAATTAATATATAAGTTTCAACTTGTATATTTGTGTGTGATTAAAAAAAATGCAACTTGTGGTTGCATGATTTTGCATTGAGTGCTAATTTACAAACTTATCCATCAATATATACACTTGTCAAACTAGGGTTTTTTATCCTTCTGAACTATTTTGTCATTCTCTCCATGTTCTATCTTACACTCTTCATATTCTCATTGCCATTATCCCTTTTCTTGTTTGTTTCCAAACCAAACAAATATCTTACCATACTCTCTAATCTCGTAATATCTGTCGTATTTGATTATTTCACACAGAAACGTCTGAGTCTTCGAAATAACTGTTACATTTGATCATTTCACACAGAAATAATACCGGAGTCGCAGATATAAAAGTTGTTAATAACTTTACTATTGTAATATGGTGCAGCTTACTGGAGAAACAGTGGGAGAAGTGAAAGCAGTAGCAGACATGCATCAAAGGAAAGCTGAAATGGCTAGAAATTCTGATGCCTTCATTGCTTTACCTGGTTAGGACACTCTGCTTTCTAGCTCCAATATTTCTCACATGGATAGCGTTATTCATCTCAAGTTAATACCGTTTTAAAATTATAATAATTTTAGTTTAATAGTTCAAAATGTCGTGTTTGATTTTTAACTGTTCATTTTAAATCTGTAATCATCGATGTTATGACTGTATGAATGCGTTAAAATATGTGTTGGTAAATTTTCATGGTATATTATAGAAAAAATAAATCAAGAAAATATTTCAAAATGATAATTGGTATTTTAGGAGTTTAAGGTATCTTATTTTATTTTGTAAAAAAATGTTTAAATGCTTTTTTTTGTTGGAGTGCACTTAAATTTGATTTGGAATTTGCGAAAGTGTTGCAAATTTCCTTTAAACTAAAATAAAATAAAAATTAATGAAAAGAAAGAATAAAAAGTTCTACCATAGGTGGGGTATAGTCTAGTCTTTGATGAAAAGACCATACAATGTCCAAAAAGAATTTTTAAACTTACTTTGATTATCACATGACAAACATTCTAAGATCAGATATTAATTTAAAAAGGTCAAAAATAATACTAAAAATTAGATAAGTCATATGTGGAAAAAAGACAAAAGTGTACATGAGATTAGATCCATTCAAATTTTAATTGCACTCACATGGATTTAGGTGTATGGTTTGGACTTTTTCAGCATCAACTAATTTTGAAAATTACATATGTATATATACTTTTCTAAAGATCATTTTTAGATTATGTTTGGTAAAAAGATAGTGTGGATAAAATAGAAAATTAAATTTAAATTATTTAATAAAATTATTAATTTAAGTAATTGATAAATGAGGACATAAACAAACTTTTTTAAATAAATATTTATTTAATTTACTTTTTTTAGTTTATGATAATAAAGGTGGAAATAAGAGTAAAACAATATATTATAAATTATAAGCTAAAATTATATATGAAGTTACAAGTCAAAAAATACTATAAATTATTGAAAATATGTTATAAACTCACAAGAGGATTATATTTATCAAAAAAGTCTACTTTAATCATGAGTTTATATTATAAACTTAATTGAGTTAAATGAATCTAAGTTGTTGGTACATAGATTATATTTATACATTAACAACTATTCGTTTTAAAAAATATAATATACATTTTTAATTTAGTATAATCATTTAATTTAAGGTTCAATTTCTAACGGTATTTTTATAATGTATTTGTAAACAAATTGATATTTATAACATATTTTTAATTGTTTATTTTTGTAATTTTTAATTGTATTTTTCACAATGATAACTTAAATAAAATTACATCTTGAACATGGGCAAAAATTATTATTTTTTGTCATACTAACTGACATGGACATTGCAAGTGGCTTATCCACACAGGCCCAAAGAGACAGGGGCCCATAATATTGGCAGCTTTCTAACTCTTGATCAAATCCTTCCTGAGCTTAGCCACAAAAACAAAAGACTTCATATTTCATACTCTATAATTTTTTTTATTAAAATGAATAAAAAATATATATTCAAATCTTAAGAATAAATGTGTTTTTTTGTCTTCTTCCCATTATCTAGGGGGTCTCAACATATTTGTCTTAGGAATAATTTCATAACAGTGTCAGAATAAATGTATTCATATATTATTATATAATAATTTTGGAAAAATTATGTAAAATAAAATTTAAACTTTGATACAATATTAAACCATTTTGCCTACTTGTAGTGATATATTTTTTTATTTTTAAAAAATGTTATTTATGTGCATGAAGGTGGCTATGGTACACTTGAGGAGCTTCTTGAGGTGATAACATGGGCACAACTTGGCATCCATGATAAACCAGTAAAGATTTAAATTCTACACATGTTATTATATTTAAAAATATCTCTTTTACTTTTATGATATAAAAATATGCTTAAAATTTTGAATTTTTTGTTTGTTTTTGAAGGTGGGTTTGCTAAATGTTGATGGATACTACAATTCTTTTTTGTCTTTCATTGACAAAGCTGTGGAGGAAGGATTCATTAGCCCCACAGCTCGTCATATAATTGTATCTGCCCCAACACCAAAAGAACTTGTCAAAAACATGGAGGTAATTTGTCATCTAATATTTTTTAAATCGGTCGAACCAAAAGTTCAAATTATGATCTGAATGTCTCACCGGTTTTGGATTCGCGCTCTTGTAGGAATATTTCCCACAGCATGAAAGAGTTGCCTCAAAGCTAACATGGGAAAGTGATCAGCTAGATTAGATGGTGATGGCAGATTGTGTAGAGAACAATTGTTAGTCAGAATATGAGACAATTCAAGGGACTACCGATATAGTAGAAGATCATAATTTCGTGGAGCCGGGATTTTTGTGCGCTCTTACATTTCCTTGTTAGTGTAAAACTAAAGATTTGGGATCTAGCTATCAATGCTAACTACTACTATATGCTCAATATGAATTCTGTTTTGTTTTTTCAAACTCAATTTGTTGACTTAAAAGAGAAATTGAGCACATAACTATGGTGTCCTAAATGTATCAGAGTAACAATTTTCACACAATTTAAAGAACAATCCAAAAAGGTCATCCATAAATAGTTATAATTTCTAGGACACAATGTAATACAGCCTCCCCTATAACTTTAAGGGTTGTAATCTTTCGGACGCTTGGTATGACAGTTTAAGGGTTGCACAATGATACAAGATACGCGATGCTTTAATGGCCATCGAGTGTTGCCAATGACTCATTAAGGAGCCTTCGAGCTTCTTCTCTTCTCCTAAAAAGAAAAGAAAAGCAGGTTAAACAAGGGACAAAATCATTGCCCCTATCAAATTGGGTGAACTATACAAATCTCACAATTTAGACTAATGGCAGGTTAAACAATGTAGCTTTTATATTAGTCAAATAAAAGGGAAAAATACCAATTTGCCTTGAAAAAAAAATTCAAACATAATATCACCCTCATCTTCACAATAGCAGTTGGTAAACCGCTACAGAACCACTATAGTGCTGCTATTGCACCGCCACGACATCACAAATAGCACACGCTATTTCCGCTATAACGGATAGCGGTTAGCAGCCCAAAAGCATGGCGCCGAGGTCCCGTACTGCTACGCTATAGCGCGCTATCGACAACCTAGCTAACAGGGACGAATAAACTTCCTTTTTGACGTTGCTCATTCAAAGAACCCTACACTAGCCTTGGGTGGGTATTGGAGCAGTGGGTACAACCAGAAAGAATGAACTGACTCGTGAATTTAGAAATCCATGAAGGTTGCAAGCATACCAACAAAAATTGTAAAAGGTTCTAAAATCATAGACAAGGACATTAAGAAAAACAACAGGAAATGTGCATACCTTTTTATGTCCTCCACTGCTTGTTTACGGCGCTCTATTTGAAGTTCCAAAATGTGAATCAAAGTTGCTCTAGCCTATAAAATAAATACACAATATAATGAAAACTTCAGAAAAGGGAAAAGGACCAGAAGCATCCAAATCAAAAGCAAGTGTATATAATTATAGTTGTCTAGAATATTGTTTACCTGGTGAGGACGCAGGGAATTTAAAAGGTGGTGTAAATTTTTGAACACGGTTGAAATTTCTTCAACTCTCCTTGCATATTGTGATGGTCTCTCAATAAGAATATCAGCAAGCTCCAAAATGTGTAGTTGAAGTTCTCCATTAAGTGACCTCAGCTCCTTCTTGAAATCTATGGAAGGTAAGATGTTAACTATAAGGAGGTAATATTTTATCTAGTAGAGACGCCATGTTGTGACTAATTCAGTATTTTCTCACTCAGAGAACTATCTAGTTAATAATGCCTAGAAAGATCAAACCCACGCGTCTAGACTATACAATAACATTAGAGGTTACACTGTTTATTTTACCAAAAGTCACTAAATGAAAAATGTGAAACATAAATTGAAGGAGGTTAATCAAAAGAAGCATTTATGTTGACAAAAAAAAGTAAAAAGATTGTGACTGGGGACATCCCAAAGACCTCGCCCCCCAAGTCAACAAACCGACGAAGGATTTTTATTGTCAATCGTGGATCGCGGAAAACAGAAGTTATTCAGATTTCAGTAAGCTACAACGGCAAAGTGCCGCTATAGCAGCTATTTGACAACACTTTTTACTAGCTTATCATTGAACAATAGTGATTTGTTCAAATTCTACTATGTTATAGTGCCGCTATAAAACAACACTACAAAGGATAAGAGTGAAATACATAACATAAAAACCCAAACTATCTGTAACAACTCATATGGCTGGTCGCTTTACAAAATCTTGAAATTAAACTTAGCATAAAAAAAGTTGAAGATAGCATACCAATATTAGGTCCCTTGGAATAGAGTTGACGCACACCCTGTTCTTCCAAGCTTGGTAGAACATCACTAGTCTACGTCAAAATAAATAAATAAACAACATATTAACACTATGATCATGCCAAAGAGGTTTCTGCATAAAATCTCAAACAGACATAAATAGATACTTTCAGAAAATTGCATCTCAAACTAATAGGAAGAAACCCTGTTTTACATGGCTGAACACAATCTGATCTGGAATATAAACAACAACAAATCCAGTTTTGGCGGTCCAGAATATGGGCAAATCTTAACTACATTACCCTATTTAATGATACCATGTCGGATAAGATGCTTTTCAATTTTTTAAGTGTTTGGGCTTCGTAGATGGCATCCAATCATAGCCCTAAAAAATGGTATACCAAACAACTAGATAGTAAACAGAATCATGTTTAGATGACGATACTGAAACAGCTTTTGAAAGGAAAACTTTAACAAAATAATTGGAGCTGCTGCCATATAAATGCCTAGCACCAAACAGACATTTGAGCTGTGAACTCTACTTCATGGATTTAACCATTCCCATAACCCTGATGATGAGAGCTTTCTCTAGCACCAAACCCGTTTGGATAAACATCTTAACTATTATAGGGTAAAGGGTTATCAATAAGCACTTATGTATAAATTATCTGTACAACAACAACCAATCCTTATCACACTAAGTGGGATCGGTGCATAAGTTATTTGTACAATCAAACAAAATATAGTCAAATTGTTTTCCTATAGGTTGTTTTCATAAGCTATAAGCTATTCTAGAGAGCTAATGGGAATTGGCTTAAAAAATTAAAATAGTTAATGGACATTCATATTTCATAGGTTTATGGACATTCACATATTTAACCATTCCCATAACCCTGACGACGAGAGCTTTCTCTAGCACCAGACCCATTTGGATAAACATCTTAATTACTTATAGGGTATAAGGTTATTAAATAAGCACTTACTATGCATAAGTTATTTGTACAATCAAAAAATTTTAGTCAAATTGTTTGCCAAGTTGTTTTCATAAGCTTGAGTTATTCTAGAGAGCTTATCAAAATTGGCATAAAAGTCAAAATTGTTTATGGATATTCATCAGTTGTTTCTTTAAGACCACCCAAACACTCGGGAATATAAGCTCAAAAGAGGTTGTTCATAAGTCAATACAAACGCAGCCAAGCTGTCCTATTTATTCAAACAACTTTCGAAGCAAATAAAAGCTCTTTTGGGCTTTCATTAGATGGCAAAAAGCTCTGAGCTCGTGGTTATGCACATGCCAAAGATAAAGCAGGTATAAATAAATACTAATTTCCCAATAAATTATACATTAATTAAAGCTAACTTATCATTATACATAAGTGCCTTCTCAAATAAGTATATTCAAGTGTAATTAATTGTAATAGTAGGGATTATCTTAGCAATATCGTCTCGAATAAATATTTGTCTAGATAGTAATAAGGGCCATAATAACATAAAAACCACATTAATAAAAAAATCTCACAGTGTAACTGCCTCCGAAACAAATGTAAGCTCCTTCAATTGGTGGTGGAGGCTCTGGAGCAGACTCAGGGTCTTGCAAGTAATTTTTGTAAAGCCTGTAATAAGGTGGTGGTGGTGGATATGTTGCCGTTGCCATAGCAAAAAATCTTCCAATCAAAAACCGTTAAAAGATCAAAGATGCATCTCAACTTCAAGATCTGCATCATTAAATTAAAAATAACGAAGTGTTAAATTGTGTTATTTTTCTTTTTTAGTTTTAGATGAAATTCAATCTTCATGCATTTCATCAAAAAAATGGGAGTTGCAAAACAGAGCTAAAATTCAATCCAAATTCAATTTTTGCCCTTTGCATATATAGAGACTACCATGGTTTAGGTTACTCTATATATTTCTTCCTAAATTTTTTCGTTTCTGATTTTTTTTTTTCTAATAAACTAATCGGAATCATTTAGATATGTGGTCTCTTAGATGAATCTGAAAAGTATAGATTGAAGTTGCTGAGATTTGCCTAATTATGATGGTTCTAACTTTGGTTATATCATACATACGTATGTGAATATTATTACATATTTGACCTAAGTAGTTTTAAGATCCTATTATTTAGCAAGGTCAAAGCATATAACAGATTTGGTATAACCGTCATAATTAGGCAAATCTCAGCAGCTTCAATCTACACTTCAAATACTCAAATCAATTTTGCTTTTGCAACTCTGTTGACTCATATTAAATCTAAGGGTGATTCAAGCTAGTCCATAAGAATGGTGAAGGGAATAATTTCGGTAGGAGCTTATAATGTTCGGTATCTGTGGTCAATAATCATGATGATGTATGGTTGGAGATTCTATCTAACACCTTCTGTGAGACCAGATGAATCATGAATAGTTTAGGGTTAAAGAATCAATACTTGTACCAAAGGATAGATTGTTTAAAACATTTTAGATAGGGTTGTAGCAAATGAAGCATGATTAGTTAGAGCTTAGGCTCGAAACCCTAAATCTTACATATATCGGGTTTAAAGGAACAACATTTGGACTAAAAGAAAAGATTTTTTAGCGTTTTAGATAGAGTTGTTGCAAATGAAGTATGAACGGTTTAGGGTTGAGCCTAAACCCTAAACTTTAAACTCTAAATCTTACATATAGAGGGTTTAAAGAAACAAAACTTGGACAAAAAGGAAAGATTTTTTGGCGATTTAGATAGAGTTGTAGCAAATGAAGCATGAATAGCAGTTCATCTATTCATGGTTAAGATTTCCAGAATGAAAAAAAACCTAACTTTCAAGAGTTGAAATAAAACCCTCTTTGAGCCTCTGCCATGAAATTGAATTGTGAGAACATGATTACAATCTTTTCAAAATCGAAATTGTTAGCATAAGATCGTGATCAAATTAATACGAAATCCTATAATCAAACAATCGAAATCTAAGTGATGATAGTTTAATTTAAAATACACAAAAATTCACAAAGCGCAAGGAACATTAGAGTGAGAAGAAGATGACTCACTCGACAGAGTTGTGTAGATGGAGGGCTGGCCGCCGGTTTGATGTCTACGGCTGAGAAGCTGACTGAGTGATGTGCTGGGAAGCTGACGGCTCGTGAGAGAGGCTGTGATCGAGGCGGAGAGTGACGAAGACGAATAATTATATAATTATATTAATGATTTCGATTAATATAAAATTGTATTAATTTTTGTTTAAATACTACGATGTATAGTAGTAGAAAATATTCTTTTTTTCGAATTAATATTAAGTTATATTAACCGTTTCAATTAAAATATTAATTGTTTTGTATATAATGATGATAAAACTTTATATCTTAACTATAAAATAGAAAAACTTCACGGATGAAAGTCGTTTGTCCGATAGGAAAGACTTCTCTCGGCATATTTAATTCTATATTTGATATTAGAAGATTTGAGTCTTGTTAAATCTTTTTCATACAATATTAAGTTGGATCTCTCCGACAGATAGGTAGGTCTGAACCCACTCCAGAATAATAATTGTTCTGGCTTGGGCCCTGGCCTGACCGGGAAGGCCCAGCCCACATACACTTGGGAGAAGGTCCAAAGGAGTCATCCTCATTTGTGTCGAGCACAAGACTCTCGTCGACCAGACACTGCCCGTCGACCAGACACTGCCCCCGTCGGGCAGAACCTTCCCTCTGTCGGCCAGACACTACCCCCGTCAGGCAAAACCTTACCCTCCGCGGGCAGGACCTTACCCTTCTACGGGAAGGACCTTCTCCCCCTCTGTGGGCAGGACCTCACCCTCCGCGGGCAGGACTTCTCCCCCTCCGTGGGCAGGACCTTACCCTCCGCGGGTAGGACCTTACCCTCCGCGAGCAAGACCTTCTCCCCCTCCGCGGGCAGGACCTTCTCCCCCTCCACGGGCAAGACCTTACCCTCCGCGGGCAGGACCTTCTCCCCCTCCGCGGACAGGACCTTCTCCTTGTCGGGCAGAACAACGTGTCTTTCACACGTTCTCCACGTGCCCCCCTCTGCGGGGACACGTCACCGACCAACTGCCCACATCCGAAAGAGCAAGTCAAACCCACTTTCCGGAGATCATGGGACAATTGGACTAGGGCGAAGACCACGTCCTGGTCTTCACTACGCCACGTAAGCCCTAGCAGTCACCTGGGTTGGGCCTGACAATCCAGCCCAACACAAGTGACCGTTGGCCCAGCGTTGGGGTCTCTCTATAAATACCCTCTTTCACAAGAGGGTCAGGTAATTCACTTCTTACCACTTTTTCTGTACTTGCGGTCATTCTGCCCATATACTTACTTTGCCATCGGAGTGTCTTGCAGGTACACTCCTTCCTCCTCCTCATCACCGGTGAACAGGCAGCAGTCCAACAGAGCGTGGCCAGCTAGTGATCCCCTTCTGATCAGGCCAGATCAATAATTATTATATATTAATCTAAACAAATATTCTCATATATATTTTTTTAAAATATAACTTGAATTAATGACTAAATAAGTTACAAAGAAAGAGTACCAGAAAAAAAAATTAATCTATTCAAATAATTTCAATGGATCAAAAATTAATTGTTAGATTAATTGTTCTCGTTTTTCAAATTTGAGCATCTTCAGAAACATGAGAGTACTCAATAAGGTTTTCTATTTTATGAGAGCTAGTCTTTTTACAGAGTTTAGGAAGTGATAAAGAAGACGTAGTAGTAATAGGTAGAGTGTTTGGTTCAGGTGTTTCCATGTTTAAGTGATTTCTCCCTTACTCACTCTCTTTATTATATTCATACCATATGCACCCCTTCTTTTCGGTTAGGCTCTGATACCACACTGTCCGGGAGCCTTACATGCCATGAAACCCAGCCTTAACTGTATCGTCCTCAAATAGCCAACCATAGGCATAACATGGACTAACAATTAAAACTGAAATTCATAACAGCAAGGACCGTAGTATGGATCAATGGTCAGATGTTTTCTGATACACAAGATCCTCATTTAGAGCCAGGTGTAGAGCATACTTGCATCTATGGGGGAACTATGATATGAATACAATAACTAAAGCTTTGAGGGAGAAAGAAGAGATTTTTAGAACATGTTTGTTCTTAAGCACACGAGAGAGTTTATTTGTGATTGCTTGATGATAATATGTTACAAAGACCCTCCTTTTATAGCCAAGGAGGTACATATAAGACAAAAGCAACACTATTTACAAGCATGGCATTTTTAATACTATATGAATGCCTTTTTTGAAAGTCCGACACACTTATCACTTATGGATTACATTATTACACAAAAAGACAAAATTTACTATTCATAAACATGCTTGTGATCTTTGAAGGACACTTGTTTATTTTTGAAGGACACTTGTCCATTTTTGAAGGACACTTGTCCATTTAGTCTTTGCAAATTGGTTCATGAGAGGGGGACATATTCTGATCAGATAAATTTCCGTCAGAAAGACAATCTTCATAGCGAGATGACTCACACTGCCAGCTATCTTCCATCATGTAGGTGTGATCTGCTAGTCTCATATTAGCCTCTTTCACTTGTCCTTCAGAGAATTCAGCCTCCATCGGAGAATCTGGTTTTTGTTGTGTGGCTTGAGTCGAGCATTCTCCAACTTCCTGTCTTATGAACTTTTCATGATGTATGCAAGTTGAACTTTCATCAAGTTTCTTTGGATCATAGAGATTAATGTAGTTAACATATTCCAGTAATTGCCTTGTGACTTTTAGACTGGGAGGATATTCATCAATGGTTTCCCATAGGTGAACATAACTCTTATAATTGAGCAACTTAGTTACAGGATCTGTCAGATAGGGCCTGTGTAGAAAGAAAACAGACTTGAGCTTTCCAATATCTTCTGCAGATAATCTTCTTTCTCTGACCTCATCTATGACTGGTTTTAATTGATCTCTCCACCATTGCAATGGAGAATACCATTCAAGAGTGGTCCAAATCAAAGACTTGTGCTTCTCGGGATCCATTATATGCTGATACATGGCCTCAGTGGGAATAAGAACAGGCATGTAGTACAAACAAGTGGCACACCAAATATACCACAAATGGTTCTTTGTGAATTTAGCATTTGGGTTTATTAAAATTGGCAGGAGAAAAGGTGTATCTGGGAAATAAGGACTGTGGTCTGGTAATTTGTTCCTTATGATCTTTGTCATGTAATATAAAAGATTGTTCCTGGCATACTGCTTGAGTTGTGACGGTGAAGAGGATGTCGTTATTCCTGGAGGAAGATTCTTTGTTTTGGATGCATGGGTTGGTAGTGGTTTGACCATAAGAATTAGAGGGAAAGTGTGCTTGGCGGTGATGATTTGGATGGGTTTCATGGGCCTGGAGAGTAGGTCTGGGATTACATTTTGGGTTCCCTTGATATGTTTTACCGAGAAATCATATCTGGAAAACCAATCTTTGAGCCTAAGAGTTTGAGGATCAGGAGGCATCTTATTTTTGAATTCAAGGATCTTAGGGAAAGAGGAGTTATCCATATGGACTTCAAATTGATAGCCTCTTAGGTGGAAGTCAAACTTTTGAATCCCCATCTTTACGGCGAGGGCTTCTTTGTATGTGGTGTGGTAGTGTTTCTCAGCTTCTTTAAATTGGCCACTGGCATGACCACAATAGTATCTTTTCCCTTTAAGTTCCTCTATCAGGACTGCTCCCCAATAATGATCACTGGCATCGGTCTGTAAAATTCTTTTTCCACTCCCAGGGATTTTTAGAGCAGGAGGAGTTTGTGCGATTTTCTTCAAGGCTTTCACTGCTTCGGTTTGTTGTTCTCCCCATGGTGGAGGTTTTTTCTTCAGCATTTGGGATAGAGGACTCGTGTATCTCGCCAGTTTCGGCAGGAAATCTCGGATATAATTAATTATACCAAGAAATTGTTGGATTTGCTTAACTGTGAGATTTTCATCAGGAAAGTTTAATAGTTCTTGGGCAATATGAGGCTGAGGTTGATATTTCCCTTGGGAGAAATGCATCCCTAGAAAATCAATTTTTGTCTGTCCCAATTGACTTTTCTTTTCAGAGAGCATCATTCCATGTTGTTGGGCTATTTGAAGAAATTGGCCCAGTAATTGTTTATGGGTTTTTTCATCTTTTGAGAACAATAACACATCATCAATATAGATGAGGATACTATTGAGGATGGGCTCAAAAATTCTGGTCATGGCCTTTTGAAAAAGTGATGGGGCTACCTTAAGCCCAAACGGTAACACTGTCCATTGGTATTGGGCGTTAGGAATGCAGAACGCTGTTTTATAGCGATCTCCAGGGTCAATCCCCAATTGCCAAAATCCTGACTTAAGGTCAAACTTTGAATAGATCTGGGCGTCTTTGATGAAAACATTTAAGGACGAGGCTTTTGGAATGGGAAATTTGTCATCTTTGAGAAAATGGTTTAGAGGTTTGTAATCAATTACTAGCCTTTTTTTCCCCTCAATTTTTCAGATCTCTTTTCCACATAGAATGCTTGGCAAGCCCACTCTGATTTGGTGGGTTCTATCAGACCTTGTTTGAGCAGTTGATTGCATTCTTCTCTAGCTAATGCATAATCTGATGGACTCATCCCTGGATGAGTGGCCTTAGTTGGATTAACATCTTCATTGAGCTTGAAAGGAAGTTGAACGAAGAAGTCTTTATTCTTCCATAGAGGTTTTGGGTGGTGGAATTTTTCATGGCTATCTGCACATAGTCTGAGAAGGTTGGACTTGATCTCCTCATAGCCAGCAGGAACCTTAGAAAGTGAGTACAGTTTCAGTATCCCAGAATAGGGTTTGAATTCTCTTTTGAATTTGATTCCTGTGGGGAGAATTTGGAGTTTAATTGCTGCAGAGTAGACATCCATTCCTACTACAATATCTTTGTTTGGCAAATTGCTGCCAATAACCTTGGTCCAGACTATGCAGTCTGGGAAGAATTTAATCCCTATTTTCTCCTTGGTCATTAGATTTGTCTTGAAAACTTTTCCATCTGCTGCTACAAAGTATGCAGCATGTGTTACCCATGATTCTGCAGGGAGAATGTTGGGATTCATCATGGTGATCTGGGCTCCAGTGTCCATATATGCTATAACTTTCTTCGGACGGGAGAACTTTGTTGCGAGAACATGGACTTCAACACAAGGAAGTGGTGTAGTAGGAAGAGAACTGCCTATCTCTTTGATGGAGTAAACCGGGAGATATCTGTCATCTTCTAACTCTGAAAATGATGCTTCATCAGACGAAGAGTCTTGAAGGGCAAAAATTGTTTCTTCATCAGCAGAGCTTTGTTCAGAATACAAAGATTCTAAGTCTCCTTCTAGAGGTTGAAGAGAGTTAATCAATTTTGCAGCTTTATGGGTGTTATTAGGACATTCTTTTGAGAAATGCCCTTTTTTCCCGCAAATAAAGCATCTCTGATTTTTCCCTTTTCCTCTGAAAGGTTTTTTCCTAAAGAACTTCATATTCTTTCTCTTCTTTCCCTTGAAAGTCCTGTGAGATTTGGTGTATTTTTTATGTTTGTTTTTTGATGGACAACCACACCTTTTGTCTTTACACTTAATCTCCAGGTAGGGTTTCTTACAAGCTTGGGTGAACTTTGACTTTTGTTGTATAACTTCTGAAAATTGATGATGAAAACTGCAAAGCTTTTCAAGTGCTTCTAAGGTTACTTGGTGAATCTGGCCGAGACTCATATCTTTAATATCCTTTTGAGCTGTGGCTAACATTCTATGAATTTCTGGCTGAAGTTCTTGTGGTAGAGAGGATACATAGGTATTCTTAAGACTTGGGTCATTGTACCCATTAAGGACATAATACCTTTGTGCCATCCTATGATAGTGTTTGTCAAGGTCTTTTGTTTTGAGAGAACAACACTTCATCTCAAAGAATTCTTGTCTGTTTTTTCTATCAAATATCTCCATATCACCGATGAATTCTCGATGGAGAACCCCAAGAACACTGGCCGTAGTTTCTAGACGATGTAACTCATCTTGTTTGAAAGCTCCAAGATTGTGATACCACTCTTTCATCGTGCCAGTCATTCTACAGCAAAATTCTTCAATGATCTTATAACTATCTGCATTTGTTTTCATCATTTGGGTGTCAAGCCAAGCTCCAAATTCAAGTAGTCTTTTTCTCCAGCGGCTAGGTGGTAAGTCATCAAAGGTGAACCAAGGACCTCCGGTTGGTTTAGTCTTTTCAGGGACAAGAGTTTCTTCAGGGGATTCTTCTTCAAAAAAGGATTCTTCCTGTTTTACATTCGCCATGAAGAGCCTTGGGAAAAAGTTGTCTTCAGATTCTGATTTAGTTGAAAAAGATCTTGGTGTCTCATCAGAAGATGATTTTGGATCAGAGTTGTTGTCACCATCTGAGAAGCACTCGTCTCCCTTTAGTTTTGATGATGGAGGAGATTCATGATTTGTAGTGATTGCCATGGCTTGGAAACTTTTATTAGGAATTTCTTCTTCTTTTTGGATTTTTGAAGGGGGTGTTTCAGGAATATCTTGAGAGTCTGAGGATGAAGCGCTTAAGCAGACAACTTTCCCTTTTGATTTGGAGGTTGAGGTAGTGGTAGTTCTGGAAGATTTTGGTCTGTAGGCTGTTGGTATGTATTTAACTGGGTCTGATGGTGATGAAGCATAAGTGGGGTAGAAAGGAGAAGGCCTTTCTAATCGTTTGAAATATGTTGGAAAAGTGGGTGGATCTAAGAAAGAGTTTTCAACTGGTTTGGGCTTTCTTTCATGAGAGGCCCTTAAGAAATCATCTATCTCTTTTACTTGGCTTTGTAGATTTCTGATTTCTCTTTCCTTTTGGTCGAATGTTTTACCAAAAGCTTTTTCTTCTAACATCTGCCACAAATCCCGGTCTAGCTGGGATACTTGGGCTTTCAAGCTTCTGTAATGTTTCTGCATTTTTTGGGATAAACCCTTGAGATCTTCATCTGTCTCGTCTATTTTTTCGGCAATCTTATCTACCTTTTTATCAAGGTTTTGAAGAATCTCATTTTGAGAAACCATGTTTTCAGATTGCCAATTCAGAACTTCCTCGGCCTGAGTTAAAGGTTTAAGCTTCCCATCTGGCTGAACTTCACTCGGATGAATGAAGGGTTTGGATGTTCTGCCTGTGACTGGATCCATTTTTCTCTCCAAAGCCGGAAATTGTCGGTCGTACTCCGAGTTTGCAGTTGAATACATAAAGCAAGGAATTGGCTGAGCAGCAACTGGAGGATGTAATGGTTTACAATGGTCTCTTGGTGACCATGTAACAAGATTCGGATCATCAGGTGGTAGCAATCCTTCTCTCCTGAGGATCTTTAGTCCTTCTTCGTAGATACAGAGGGGTTTCTTTTTTCCATGGATTCCCACCCATGGGCCATTGTCTGGATCAGATCTCCTTTGAGGAGGTGGCAAGGGCTTACACGTTCCCTTCTTCTTTGTTTTGGGAAGAATGATATCTCAGTCAATATCATCGTCGTGCATCCAGCAGTCACAATCTGGGTCACATCTTGTTGGATCAACATCCCAAATGAAGTGGCCATCTATTTTGTCAGTGTAGATGGGTTTTCCCTCTGTTGTAACAGCATAGACAGGACACAAATCTTCTTTGAGGACTGGTTGGATCATCATTGTCTGGAAAATCGGAGATATTGAGGTTGATCCTTCGTCTGGTTTTTTAAAGATTGTCTTGACTGTCTTGTCAATAGATCTCCTGAAAGTAGCCTCTTGAGATTGGATAGGTCTTCTGTCAACATGAAGTTTTTCATAGTTGGTTATCCATTCAAGGGGAATTAGCTGAGTTAATTCTTCCCTTGTGATCTTTCTTGGAATCTGAACTATGGAGGGTATGTCTTCTTCTCTATTGGTGACAACCAATAGTGAATCAGAAGAGCATCCTGAGAGAGGGAGATCTATCGAGTGATTTTGTAAGCGGTATATTATCTGGTGGTGGAGGGTAGCTGACATAGCTTCTGGAACTTGGTCAGTTCCGGTGATTTGGATCTGTACTTTCAGTCTTGTGGATAAGGTGTTATCATTAAGACTTACGTTGTAGTTTGGGAAGATGGTGAGGACAACACTTCCTGCATGAAGTGTAGTTAGAACCGTTCCTATCACAACATTTTCATAGTGGAGGTAGCTGGAGTCCAGTAGAGCTATTTTGCAAAAAACAGGTTGGTTTTTCCTTCCATGAAGGGAAAGGATGAGTCTGACAGCCCCAAAGTGTAATTTGAATTAATATCTTAAAAATGTTCTCTCCCTTGCGCAAGTGAATGGGTGACTTTTCCATGCAACAATGTTGTTTTTATTTTAATTTAAAATTAAAGTAGGTTTATTTTTTTGGATTGGACCATTGAGAATCATTTGGATTTTTAATTTAAAATCTTAATTTAAAATTTACTCTCATGATATAAGTGGTATAAGACATTTTAGTTTCTATTAAATTTGAAAAAAATGACTTGATTTTGAAAGTCACCTAATACACATGATACGATCATTTAAATTTTGAGGTGGGGCGTGCGCAGCGGGAAAAAGATTTTCGAAAAAACTATAACGTGTCAGGTTAACAACACTCTATCATACGCACATGATATTAAGTGACCAATTTCAGGAAAGTGCGTCTATTTTGCCTCCGGTGCCATACCGCTCAGTTAAGGAACAACATACCCATAAACTTCATCGATTTTTTCTTTTTTTTCTATGCAACTATGCGTCTTCAACTCTTGAATAAGTTGTTGCCGAACAAGTGTATGACCATCTTCTCCTTTACCGAGTAAAGCCAAAACGGCTCGGTAACCGCAATTAGTGTCTCCTACAACATTGACGACCCACTCGATATATTTGTGCATAAAAGTCGGCATCTCGTCGATGAATGAAATCTTTAGTGGAGGCGGCATAGGAGGTGGTTTGCTAATGCGAGCTCCTTTGACAACACTTTTTTATATTTTGGAGTTTGTGAGATTAACGGAATTGACATATAGTTATTGTAGAAGAATTTGTTATAAAATTTCATGCATCCATTATTTTTTCACAACCACGCATGCCTTCGCCATTTTTCCATCTTCGGTCTATATTTGTTTCCTCCCTACCGCGGGTTTAATCTGAATTCTCGCATTCTTTGTTATGTGATACCTATAAAGTAATGCATTAAAAGTAGGAAATACCTTTGCAACCAAATTCATTAATGTTGTATCGAAGTCGGTAACAATCGCTTTAGGCATCTCACATTGGTCATTCAACAGTGTATGACACACCTCTAAGACCCACGTAAAATTGTCCTCTTTTCACACTCAAAAAATGCAAAATCAATAGAATATGTCTTCTCAATTGAGGTAACACCAACCATATCTAATAACGGAAGTCTATACTTGTCAGTCTTGTAGGTTGAATCAAGTATGAGCACCGTAGGAAACATGTTGAACAATTTTATGGAATCAGGATGAATCTAAAAAATATCTCTAGCAGTAACTTCATCCTCGCACGTTCGGTACTTAGATACGTAAATATTATCATCCAATAGTTTCAAGAGTTATTGCATCTCAGTTCTATTCCCCCTAAGCACCTTGCTAGTGAGGTATCAGATATTATACACCTGCTTGATATTTGATATATTTTTGGGTCGTTTCCGTTTGAATGGTGCAAATATATTTTTCGATTAAACCAAATTCAAGGTCATGTCAGCAGCACATTCCTTCTCGGTATGAGCCGACACACACTAAGATGGTCGACTAATTTAAACACAAAGCATGGTTATGCAAACCACATACCACATTAAATCTCCGGATTTTGTTTGTCAACATGTAACCACACACCTTAAATGGACTCTCACATTTTCTTGAACCGATGTCGCCTCTTTTAAAATTATGGAGAGGAGTTCTATATTTCCCGCTTCTTTCATACGTCATTGTCACAAAAGTGCATCTTCTACTCGAACCATCATTGGACCTTCCGATAACCACACCAAATCCAAGTTTAAAGGCCTTCATACGAATCCATTGAAGCATTTGATCACGAGATTCAAACTCCTGCTTATTTTTAAATTGGTTGACAATATCTACCGCCTTCACATCAATACATTGGACATTCGAAGAAACAACTTCTTTTGGAAAAACATCGGGGTGCACCATATCTAATGGAAATAATTAAAACCATAATAGTACATCAACGTTACTGCTGAAGACAAAATTGGAAAATGAACACAGACAACTTTCAAAAATGCAACTTCGGAAAAGTTCATACACGTTTTGAAGATACATTTCCAGACAAAACACTACTTTTTTTTCCAGAAAAAATGATGATTAATGTGAGTAATGCAGAGGTAAATGAAAGATTTTTATATGAAATTATATATTTTTTGCTCCCTATGATATGATGGACCAAAAGAATGGAGATTTTAAGTGAAAAAATGGATTGAAAATGAAAGATCTTTTGGTGAATGGTTTGGTTAAAAACCAATCATGACAACAATGACTGTGTGATAATTCAACTTCTTGTTTTATCAAATATTTTTGGAGACGCATCTCTAAAAATCTTTGACGTGCAAAGGTGATCGAAAATTTTAAAATTTCGCCCATATTTTCGGAGATGTGACTCTGAAATTTCTATTGAATTAATAAATAATTAAGGTATTTTTTAAAATTTTCTTAAAATTCATCTCCGGAATAAAAATTACCCAACTTATAAGGCGCCCTTCAAAATGACCATTGTTGAGTGTGTAAGAAGTGCGTCCGAAGATACATCTTAAAAAACAAAAGATATTTGTAAAATTTCGCATGGTGCAGTAGAAATATATAAGATGCGTTAAGAAATTGTCTTGCCTTTATATAGACTACTAATGTTCAAGCCCAAAAACATACAAAATAAAAAAAAAAAACTAAATCTTCACATTATACTTGCACATAACACCTACAAATTATATTTGACTCTATCAAATACAATCAACTATAAACAACTCAGTTTGACTAGGTTGAACATACCACAGTTAAATCCAGACTTTAAAACATTGAATTATCAACTTGTATCAAAAAGATTAAAAAAAAACTTAAAAAACCAAAATATAGGATTAATCTTTTTAATTTAAGTGAAGATTTTTTTTTTATGAAATCAAAATTGCACGAAGAAGTAGCAACACACAAGATTAAGATTTAACACCTCTGTGATGGAGAGGAAGAATCTTAATGATATGACTAACTACCTAAATCTTCTACTAACATATATATATTTTTTTTTTGGTTAGAATGAATAAATTAGAAACTTAACGATTCAACTATATATACTTTTAGAATAGTTAAACTAGTAATAAAATGATTAAGATATTTTATTTTTCAGAAAAGTTGTAGGACGCGTGGCACACTTTTATAGGCCATCAGAAAAAACAAGTCAAGAGGGTAGTTTCGTATTTTCCAGTTCTGCAACCACTCTGAACAACGGTCAAGCATGAGTAGAATGGTCTTGTGAAATTCTCTTAACAGTATATAATCGCTGGCTCTCTTCATTCAATCGAGATCGAACAACAACGAACTTCAACTTCAACCACAGCGTTTCTTTCTTCAATCGAATCGGTAAGTTCAATTCAAACTTTCATTTTCGTTTTCACGAAGTTTTGTAAATCAACTTTTCTGCTGTAATTTTCGGAATCGCTTAAATTCTGTTGCTGTGTGTTGTTCGAATGAATTACTCGTTTTCGTTTAGTTAGATTCTGTAACTGATATGATTAATTGCAATGTAGTTGTGAAATTGCGCAGTTTTGTTATTCAATTGTAATTTAACACTTTCAATTTCATTTGGTTCTTGTAGTGGATTTTACTTTTCTCTTTTGGGGGAAATTGTGCCATTGACTACGTGTTTGTGTTTGGTTATGTGTGACGAAAATTGATTTTGAAGCAATTGATTGTAAAAAAATTGATTATGTCTCTATGCTTGAGTTGAAAGTAATGAAGTGATTTATGTTTGAATACATTCATGTGAAATTTGAATAATAAATTTGAGTTTAAAAATCATTTCTAGAATCATAAGCTCCAATTTCTAATTTGAAGTTATAATCAATTCTGGCGGCAAAATCAATTTTATCTAAGAGAAAACGTCAAAATCGATTCTAGATCTCTAGAATCAATTTTGAATCCTCCAAAAGTGGAGTAAAACGTACACTAAGTTTTGACTTGTGCACGGTTTTAGAGTGAAAAGCATGTAGTTAAGTATTATGGTAATGGACTTGAATCTTCGAGGGTATGCATTTCTAGTTTGGATTAGTTTATAAGTCCTTGTAAACTTATAGATGATTATATTAAACCATGGAGCTTATGAAAATTGAAAAGCTGAAGCTAATTTTGAAAATTCATGTTATTAATACAAGATAATTTGGATTTTTCTTTTTCCGTAAGGGCTTGTGGGGAAGTTTGTCCAAACTTGCTCATAAGCTACCCTAATCCCCTATCAGTGTCACCACGAGTCCAAGGTGGCTTTAAATGCTTTGTGCTGTCTTTCCTTTGTTGGATTTCAACATGTTTGGTTGGTACCCCCTCCCCCCTCTCACACTCCCTCTCCGACATACACCCATGCATGTACTTTAACAGGCTTAATTAGCTAACAAGTTATGTGATTTCTTCCATAAATTCACATGATATGCATGCATCCATGGAGAAATTCACTCGGATGAAAAGCAGGATAGATAAATTGATATATAGATGCATATAATTGGACACACAAATGTACACCCTACCTGGCTACTATTCTATTTGTGTATTAAACGCGGTCTTTCCTTTGATTGTTGAAAGGTGACATATTTGCTTCAGAGTTGGAATAAGGATATCGTTTTCAGGGTGACAGTTATCTCGATTTGATTTTGCTAGATACTGACTGCATGAGAATAATGCAGCGCAGGTAAGAAGAAAATTGTATTTGTAGCTCAAAAGAGAAATAATTCATTTCTTTGTTTTATATCTTAATATAAATATTTTATTTCTCTTTTACTTAACACTTGTTCTCTGTGTCCATTAATCAAAATGACTGAACTTGGTTTACTATTTCTTCTCTAGTGCGCTTAAACGATCAAATGATAGTACCCGGATTATCATCACAGCAATTATGGGAATTTCCTTTGGAATTTTTATTGGTATTTCAATTTCATCTGTCCATTTGACTAAGGTAAAAGTTACAACCATTAATCTCTTCAATGTTGCATCAGGCACTTATCATCCTTATGAAACTGCCCTTCATTTACCCCGATTATATTTTGCAGATTAGCTTACTTTCAGGTGTAAAGAGTTCTTCTGATGTACCTATAACTGAAATAGGCAGAGCTCATGATGTTTTTGACGGATCTTTTGGAACTAAACATATTGAAGCCCTAAGGTCTGCTACTTTACCAAAGGTAAATCACCATGCTTATTCTTTAGATGGATTCACATTCGTGCACTAATATTATCAGAAAAGTAAAGCTGCATATTTTGGTCAATAGTTATAACTATATTCCAAGAGAACATCCTTTGGTTGTTTGTACAGGTATAATAAGTGAAAATGAAACTGTTATTTGAAAGGTTGAATTTGATCTTTGTTTCTTTAGTTTCATAATATGCTCTATTGTCATTTCTTGGCCATGGTTTTATCTTACATAAGACATGTTGGAATAATTTGTGTTAATGATCTTTCTCGGTGGCTATTCGTTGTGGGTTGGAAATATCTCAAACAGCTCAACCTTCTTTTCTAATAAGATTTTAAGGTGTACAAATTGAAGTGTCAGATGACATTTTATTAAAATAAATGTTCGCTTATATTTGTGTATTTTGAAATTTATTTATGGTTGATTTTTTATGATCTTGTTCTGTAATTGATCATATCTACATAGGATATAAAACATACCAAATAGAAAAATAATCACAAATTTCAATTCCAGAAAGGAAGTAAACGTCTGCCTGTATGTTGAAAAAGTCTAATCATAGGCTTTTATTCTAACTTGGATGTTTTAAAAAGAATAGTGATTAGGTGTTATAGCATTCACGGTTTATCAACTACAAAACATGTCATGAAATAGACTACTATTTGAACTGATTATTTTTTAGACGTATGTTGAACAACATTTGGGTGCAGATGTTTAGGAATCATGAGCTTATCAACTTTGAAATTTATCATACTCTTCATTATTAACAAACTATGCTGAACATGCAAAGTAGTACTTAAAAAACATCAAATATTATTTGTTTAAGCAATCTAATAGGCATTAGCATTGGCTTTGTCCAAATCTTTGACATTCATAAATCAACCCATTTCCTAGAGAACCTTCGTAATACCTCAAGCTTTGAACCAATACATTTCGCTAAGAATTGTGGTTAGGTTGAGCCTAACTCAACCTTACAAAACCAGTTTGTAAGTTGAGCATTGCCCCCACTTCTAAACATATGATCAGGCCATATATTGTCCGATGTGAGATTCTTTAACACGCCCCCTCACGGTGAGGACTGGACATATAGAGCGTGGACATAAGTGGTGGATGGCCCGATAGAGAAAACTTGATAACAGGTAGCCCAACGGTTTTTAAATGAGACTCTGATACCGTCTTAAGAATTGTGGTTGAGCCTAACTCAACCTTATAAAACTGGCTTGTAAGGTGAGGATTGCCTCCACTTATAAACATATGATCAGACCATATATTGTCTGATGTGAGACTTTTAACAATCTCAATGACCATTATGTGAACAAAACACTTGCAACAAAGACCTAGTCATAGTAAGATAATTTAACTTCTCAACTAGTCTCCTCTAAAATGTCAAGTGCATATTGTTTCTGAGAATTGAGCTCACCTTTCTTTTACTGATCTACTTCATTCTTTAGGAAATATTTCAGGTAGCCCCGAGTCCTTAGTTTGAAAGTGCTAAAACAGACACTTCAAGTCATTTCCTTTAGTAACAATACCATCCACATAAACAATTTAAATGCATTGATTAGTAGAGAATATCTATAAAACATTGAATGGTCATCTTCGGTGCACATCGTCCCAAAATCCTAAGTGCAGAACAGAATATTCCAAACCATGCTTTAGGATTTTGTTTGAGGCCATATAAGACCTTTCGCAACCTGCAAACACAGTCACCAAATTTCCCCTGAGCAATGAATCCGAGTGGTTTCTCCGTATGAATTATTTCTTGTATTGATTTTTTTTAGATTGCAGCTATAGATTTCATGCAGCATGTCATCATATCATAATATAACTATTCTTGCTTTAGATGAGTAGCATTTTATTATATCAAATCTGATTTGAAACTGCTACTTTCACAGATTAACGTTTCATCAAATCCTCGTGGAGCTGAATTACTTCCCCCAGGAATTGTTGTATCAGAATCTGATCTTTATTTGCGCCGGCTATGGGGTGATCCTAGTGAAGTATATGACAAAAACAGTTATTTACTATACAAGAAATTACCTGTGGCTTATAATTTTTACTTTTTATATGTACACGACTACAAATATGACTAGAATTCTGAAATTGAATAAAAACCCCACACGTACTCATTCTGTGATGTCAGTGTGTCTCATTTGCATGTGTTGTCTATGGTTTGTAATGTAAGGCACTCAAGTTTGTGTGCGTTGTCTATAAATCACATGTCGAGTCTCTCACAGAAAAACAGAGAGCCATGCTTACCTTTTTATTTATTTCTTTTTCATACTTCAACCTTAGTTGAAAAGGGTATACTAGAAAGCCAAATTGGCTAGAGATGTGCACTAATCTCATTTCTGTCTTCATGCAGCTTTTATGCATGCGTAGGTGCCATTACATATGATGTGTCAGAAGATATGCATGTCGATAAGTTGTTGTGTTGATACTTGATATGGATAGCACTTACATGCCTTTTCTTTTTCGTAAATCTTACAACAAAACCATGAATTCTGCAGGACCTAAAGAAAAAGCCAAAGTATTTACTTACATTCACCGTTGGTTATGATCAGAGGCATAATATTGATGCTGCACTGAAAAAGGTTAAGAGATGGACTACATTAATATATTTCAATTTATTTGTATATTTACTATTTACTATTTTCTTTAGAAGTACTGACTATAAAATTGTTGTGTAGTTTTCTGATGATTTTGCAATTTTGCTCTTTCATTATGATGGTCGAACTAGTGAATGGGATCAATTTGAGTGGTCAAAGAATGCAATCCATGTTAGTGTAAAGAAACAAACAAAATGGTATAACTTTTTTCTGTCATTATTTGCACATAGCATGTAGAATTCATTGGCAAAATATTGGGGAATGAGAAGGCAATGTTTTTGTTCACATTTAATATGGAATTCTTAAAAGTGCTTATCGTTGTCAGGAATAATGATTTTACTGCATCACTCCCTTACTTTTCTTCACCATGTTCTAATTTTATGTTATACAGGTGGTATGCTAAAAGGTTTCTGCACCCAGACATAGTATCAGCTTTTGAATATATTTTAATCTGGGATGAAGATCTTGGAGTGGAACACTTCGACGGGGACAAGTATGACTTTCATATGTTTAGTCTTCTTAAGTGTACATTATATGCAATTTATAGTTTGATTAAATTAACAAATTCTAATCTCTAGGTATATGAATCTAGTCATAAAACATGGTTTAGAGATCTCTCAACCTGGTATTGAGCCCAATAACGGATTGACATGGGAGATGACAAAGAGGAGGGGTGACAGAGAAGTTCACACGTATTACTTCGGCCTTCCTATCTTTCTAATTTTAAGCATTGATGCAACATGGTGTTTTTTTTCATGGTTCAAATGTTCTCTTAAATCTTAAAACACTTATGTTGTGTTGGCATGTAGGGTTACTCAAGAGAGACCAGGATGGTGTAGTGATCCACATTTGCCTCCCTGTGCTGCGTATGCTCTCTCTTTCACCCTTGATATATCATTATGTAGTCTTTCTTTTTCTGTCTATGCAGCTAACATTATTATTTCTTCTGTTATTTTAGATTTGTGGAAATTATGGCCCCTGCTTTTTCTCGGGAAGCATGGCGATGTGTGTGGCATATGATTCAGGTATATTTCATTTTTCACGTCCCACGTGATGGTTATTGTAATATAACTGAATGAATAGCTAAACTTTATTTTGTGTGATATATACTAACTTTTTAATCACCTTAATGAACTTTCTACATGTATGCTTGTAGAATGATCTAGTGCATGGATGGGGATTGGACTTTGCCCTCAGAAGATGTGTAGAGGTGAGGAGATTCTATCCTAAGGCTGGGACTTTTATCCTTTTCATTAGCCTTGTTAATAGCTTGTTATGCTTCAATTGGTGATGTGTGGCTTCAGATTAGGAGCTCATAATTTCAATAAAAGTATGTTATACAAGCATAACTTTTTGTTTTTCTTTTTGAACTTATCCCACAATATAATTTATTAATTTCCTGGTTTTATGATAATATATTGTATTTGTGTTTCTGTGTCATAATAATGAATTTTGGCTTCTGTTTTTTCATAAGTTACTGTATAGATTATCGGTATTATGGTCAATTGTAAATTCTCAAAATGCATTTGATGGTTTCATTTATTCTTGAGTTAGTCAAAGAGGCTTCCAGAATGCTATGTTTTTTGTCCTTTTCATTTTTATGAATCTTCTGCAGGCTATTTCTGCGTGGAATCTGTATATTTTTGCTCAATCAATTACATCAAATCTTCTTAGAACATGAAAATTGATTTAGTTAACCTTGTTTTAATCTGAATGAATCTGTTTTTCCTATTTTTAGCCACCAGCGCATGAAAAAATTGGTGTAATTGATTCTCAATGGATTATTCATCAAGTAATTCCTTCTCTCGGGAACCAGGTTAGACATGATTGGCTTATAAAATATTAATGGCCACTTACTTCTTTTGAGGGTAACATTCTAAACTGGGAGGTTTTATGTATATGCATGTATGCATTGTTGTTGGGATTATATGTGGGCTATGCTTGGTTAATAAGGTGGAAAATAAAAATCATTTCTCATTAAGATGCATGAATCACTAATAGTTTGAGTCTCGTTGGATGGATCTACTTAAGTAAATATCTTTATTGCCTATTTTTTTCCACTTAAGACTCAAATTGAGACCTTAATGAGAAACCAAACTCTTTACTATTTTGACCAACATGTGTTGGCAATTAAAGTATATTTTCACATAACAAAGTCTACATTAAAGATATTTGGATTGCATTGTTCAACTCCCAAGTATTTTTTTATTTTGTTTAAATTTTCCTCTTTATCTCTTCCACTTACTCAACCAAGCATAGCTGTGGTATTAGAACTGTAGAAGTTGATTCTAGTAGAGGTTTCAATGAGTTCATGCTGGCTGGAGGTTGAACTATGATGAAATTGTTTTTTAATGTTTCTTTTGGGATGGGTGGGCTTCCTATTATAATTTGGTTACATGTTTTGGTTTTTCTTAGTAGATGATAGCTTTTTCTGGTATTGATTTAATTTTTTTAAGTTTTTCTTCTGCTTTTCAATTTGATGGGAGGAGAGAGGGGGTTGTAATTAGTTCTTGTTTAGATAAACAACTTAATTAAGCACGTATAATGAACGTATTTATGTATAAACTATTCCTATCTATGACAAAAGAATAAATTATGACAAGCTATTTTCATACAAGTTGAATTGTTTTCATAAGTTATCTTAAATAGTTTATGGAAATAAGTTAAAAACAGTTCATGAACATGTTATAAGTTGTTTCTGTAAGCTCTCACAAGCAGTCTTGCAAGCAAGAGATTATACTAATAAAGCCTTTGAAGAAAAATGAAAAGCTGAATATGATAACTACTAAAGTAATGCTGATCCTTTTTCTTATTTTTTCCGTGGAGTTTATTCATATACATTGTTGAAGAAACATATCATATATATTTTCCAGTTAAAGAATTTTATCATTTTTGCGAACAAAATGCAAAAATAGTTGCTGCTACTCACCATAACAGTTCATTTGTGCCTTATTTTATTTTGAAAGTTTTTTGTATTCACTTTATGATATAATTTTCAGGGACAGTCCGAAAATGGAGAAGATCCACGCGCGGCGGTATGTGTATTTCCAGTTTAACAATGTTATTTGCAGATTTTTGGCTCACAAACATCTTTCTGAGAGTACTATTTTTTTCTGAATCAGCAACACTCAAATGTTGTACTTTTTTGTGATTTTTGATGCTACATGTTGTGCTTTCTTTTATAAACAAACATTATACTTTTGTCCTACATCTCTTTTAGGTGAGAGCGAGATGCAGAAACGAATGGGGCCAGTTTCAAGCCCGGCTAAGCAATGCTGACAAAGAGCATCTCAAAGAACTTGAACGGAATGGGAAGGTTTGATACAGGGATGCATTTTCCAATTGTACATGTTTAAAATACACTCAGGGGGCTTTTGTTGTGTATTGCCTTCTCCCCTCTCGAGTATATAATTTTTGGTATACAGAGAGCACCTTTTACTTTTTTATTTTCTTATTTTTTATGTTATAAGTGACAACAATCATCAATTTAGTTATCTACTCCCTTTGTTTTTTTGTTTAAGTGTTATTTTCTTACATTTTATGCCTACCAAAAAAGCTAATCAGTATTGTTATTTTTTATACGATAATTTTTCTTTTATCTATAATATCTTTAATTATTTATCACATTCATTTTTTTTTCTCTCTTTAATGATTAGTAAAGGGTAATTTTGACAAAAATACAATTAATAGTACTTTAAATTTTGCAAATGATAATTAAAAGGAAACAAACAAAATTATGAAGAAAGGGACACTTAAAAAAGAATTAGAGAGAGAATTAGATTCAAAGTTTTAAGGTGATAGTGGAGTTGAAAAAAAGTCTTAGAACCAAACCAACACCTTTTACTTTATTGGAATCAATATGAATCAATTTTAATAGTCTGTATTGAAAAAAAATAGGTAAAAGTTGTGTTTTTATTCTTCCGCTAAATGTTGATTTATACAATGAGAATAAATGAATACATTTAATCTTCTCTTTAATGGAAAATAAAAAAAAAATGAAAACAATTAAACAGAGGAATAAATTATTATTCCAAACATAGGTATAATATCCAGAGGTTGATTTTTTATGTGACTGAACCTGCCCAATCAGCATTGGTGAAGATAGACACATTTCTTTCACTAATTTTCTTAAAAAATAATCATTTTTTAAGATTTCCCTTCAAATATCTCAGTATCCTATAGACTGCCTCAAGATGTTCCTCGAAAAGAGAATGCATAAACTGACTCACTACACTAACTGAAAAAACAATATTAGGTCGGATGTGTGACAAATAAATCGGTTTCTCAACCAATCTCTGATATCTTCCAGTATCAACAGAAACATTACCTTGTCCCCAAAGCGTAGCATTAGGATCCATAGGGGTATCTACATAACGACATCCACTCATTCCTGTTTCTTTCAACAAGTCTAGAATGTATTTCTACTGTGAAATCACAATACCATTCTTTGACCAAGATACCTCCATACCAAGAAAATATCTCATGAATCTGAAGTCCTTGATTTTAAAGTCTACTGTCAATTTCTCTTTTATTCTTGTCATTTCCACTGTACTGTCTCTAGTAAGGACACTATCATCAACATAAACAATCAGGATATCAACTTTTCCATCGTGGTAGAACTTTATGAACAAGGTATGATCAGCCTGTCCTTAGATGTACCCTTACTTCTTCATGGACTGAGTGAATTTTTCAAACCAAACTCTAGAGGACTGTTTTAATCCATACAAATACTTATTTAATTTGCACACATTTGATCCAAATTTGTTTTCAAAACCAGGAGGAATGTTTATATATACTCATTCCTCTAGATCGCCATTAAGAAAGACATTCTTAACATTTAACTGATGTATGGGCCAATCGAGGTTAGCAGCAACAGATAAAAGAATTCGGACAATGTTCAGTTTTGCAACAAGAGCAAATGCCTCTGAGTAATCTATACCATAGGTCTGAGTAAAGTCTTTAGCCACCAAGCGAGCCTTGTACCTTTCAATTGACCCATCTGAATTATACTTCACATCAAACACCCATTTGCATCCAACTGTCTTCATGTCATATGGTAGCGACGTAATACTCCAAGTTTTGTTCTTTTCAAGAGCTTTCATCTCCTTAAGTACAACTTTCCTCCACTTTGGAATTTCTAAAACAACCTGTACATTTTTTGGAATTTCTACACCAGACAATTTTAAGGGGAAGGCAGACATAGATGAAGACAAATTTGATGAATATGATATAAAATTGGACATGGGGTGTTTAGTGCAAGATCTAATAGGTTTTCTAATGGCAACAAGATCATATATATCAGGATACAAAATACGACTCTCAGAAATAGAAATAGACTTACCTTTCCTTTTGTTAGGAAGTTGATTATTCTCCGGTTCAGATTCCTAACAGTGTTGAGATGTGGACTCGTCCCTTCCCTTATGTTAGAATAATATTTGTTCATGACATATTTTCCTTAGATTTTGATGATAACAAAATATTGAAAGAACAATGGTTTATTTGATACGTGTTACATGTGTGCATGTTCTTATACTTGTAAATATTATTATCATAATCTTTTCTACATTAAGAACACTTTGAGAGTTGTTGCATTGCTAGCTTATGGTGACAGAATCTGAAAAACACTTGCTAAGTGATGTTTGGCGAAGACTCTGAAGCTAAAGGCCTCAACATCAGAATAAGCAATGTTATTGTCTCACACTTATTGAATGTAAATTGGCTTCTGGTACTATTCAGAGTTGATGTTAAAGCTAAGTTGTCAGTACTACAGAAAGCAAATTGTATTCTCAAATCAATTTACCAGCTAGAGTCTATAGATTACAAGACTCAAGAAAGGTTGAGATGCTTTATGGATATCTACCCTTAGCGACTCTAATAGTACAGAAACTCTTGAAGACTCAAAGCTTAAACATGTTACACATTAGATTAAGATTTTCTAGTGTATATATCTTCGACGACTCTTGTACTATGGAGTAACATCAAAGACTCTTGATCAATTTACCTCTTCAACGAATAGTTTCTGAAAAGGATATAAATATGGTTGAAGGTTCAAATTGAATTTTTAACAAGGATCAACCAGAAGAAGGAGTAACAACATCAGCAATTATCAACTCAATGTATATGCAGATTTTTCTGATGTATGTCGTAATTGTAAAAGTTTTAAGATTTCTTACACATTGTATATCTTAGAAATTTTAAGAGCTTTAGGTCTTTTTATGATGATTTCTCGTGCCTCTGATACTTGTATCATATACACCTTGTTCTCTATTATGCTGAGCTTATGCAACAGTTTAGATAAAAGTCTTGTGTCATTGAGATACAAGCAATCTCGAGCCAAGATACTTGAGCCACGTGAGTCTCTTACTGTGTGCTTGAGATGTGAAAGTCTTAATCAATTAGATTGATTGAGTGGAAGTCTTGTATCATTGGGATATAAGCAAGGAAGTCTCGAGCCAAGATGCTTGAGCCACATAAGTCTCTTGCTATGTGCTTGAGCAGTGAAAGTCTTAATCAAGTAGATTGATTGAGCAGGAAAGTCTTGAGCCAGTGTGGCTTGAGCAGTATAGCTCGGTTCATGAAAACGTAGCAGTAAGTGTTGCACCCCAAAATTTGCCCAACCTTTTTCTTTAGCTGGCTTTTGTTTCTTTGCATTGTTCTAGCATTTGCATTGCATATAATTGTTCATTTAGTAGGGGATCAAGAGGTGTGACTAGCAAGAGAAGGTTACCCAGAGTGTTGAGCATAAGCAAGGAGGTCTACTCAAGCATGAATGGTTATCAAGTCACTAAAAAGTGGTTAAAGCTTGGTGAAAAAGTTGATGGATGTATGCGGAATATCTCCTAACTTGAAGACCAGTTGAAGATCATCAGAGAGTTGGGAATTCATGATTATGGATATGGGATGTTTATAAAGCTCATTGAGTGCTTTGAGAGCCATGTTGGAGCTTATTCAAGTTGTTGTGTCATGTGGAAGAAGCCACAGTCAAAGGTGTTGCATCTAGGGTTTTCATCTGGTCAAACCCTTAGTCATCTGTGAAATTGAAGGAGATTAAAACTTAATTCCAAGTCTCTATGGTCATGGAATGTTGTGCTGAGATGTCTAATATATCATTTCAAGATCAAGTCAAGAAGAATCAAGAGTTTGAGAAGTTGCTAAATTAGGGTTCTCAGTGTAAAATCCCCTGTTTAATGCCCAACTTCAAGACCACATATCTCAAGATAGAAGTTTCATCTCATCTTGACCCCAACATGAAACTTGTAGAGCATGTTTCTAGATTTCTTTTGAGTACTAGAAGTCATTCATCTGATTTCTAGAACTCAAGTTATGATGCTGGCAAGTTACAGGTCCTCAGATGAATGTGATTTTGGTCAACAAAAGTCAACCAACTTCCAAGCCACTCTTGACCTAGAAGGATGTTTCTCCTTACCTTGACCAAAACATGAAAGTTTTTCCTCATGATCTTAACTTTCCAAAGAGTACTAGAAGTCCTTCATATGATTTGTGGAACTCAAGTTATGAGGCTTGCAAGTCAGGGGTATTTTGGGAAAGTAAGATTATAGGTCATTTTCATTATGGGTCCATTTCACCACTTTGCTCACTTCAAATGAAAATATTTCCAACATGAAACTTGCTCAAAATGGGATCATTTGCTCAACCAAACATCAAGGAACCTTTGATTTGTCTTAGAAGGAAGATTGGATGAAGAAAATTCATGAAAAAGGCATTAAAAGGAGAAAAATCATTTGAGATCATTTTGTACCAACCTTATGCATTTTTTGAGTGCCAAAGACATTTCAAACACAATGCCATTTTTGGATTTGAGATTTGAGTTCATTTTAATGACCATTTTCATGCTTGCTTCAAGCTTAAGTTACAAATGCAAATCATGCCATAGGATCAAATTGAGGAGTTATTTTCAGCCTTTGGATCAATTCATCCCATGTGCAAGCTAGCTGAACCAAAATTACAGCTTGGCAAGAGGCATTTTTGTGCACATTTTCAAGTTTCATGAAGGAAAATTTTGATTCTCAATTGGACCTAAAACAACTTTGTTTGGGCTTTCTTTTCACCCAAATCCATCACATATAACCCTTTGATCATTCACAATGCCTGAGGAGACGTTTTGGTGAAGAATTGGATGAGAACACACTTGGAAAAAGCTCAAGAAAAGTGAAACACGAATTTTCATATTCACACCATCTCAAGCAAAATTGAGCATAGCAAAAGCTTCCTTAGAGTTCATGGAGTGATTCTGGATAATTTTCTTCAAGCTTCAACACCATTTCAAGGCCCAGTGGAGGTTCTCCACTAGGTAAATAATTTCTCGTCCATGCTCTCTGTTTAAGCCATGATTACACGTCATTTTTGCATGTTTGTGATGCTTGAACATCATAGATGATTTCTGGTAGGAATTGGTGGTTGTTTATGATGATTGTTGTTTTGAGCTTCAAACTTGTTTGGCACGATTTGGTTTATTCTTGAGCTTTTAAGCCTAATTGATGTGGGATTTGGACTCTACGTGTTATGTAGATGAATTTTGACTATCGATTTTCTAGATTTGGTGCCATTTTTCTTCACCTGCGTTTTGGTGAACAGTGCACGGTGGCCGTTCCAAATGAAGAAGATGACCGGAGAAAGGTCCGGCCACCGTCTGGTTTTGTTTTAAATGTTTGAGTTGTTTTTACCACGTGGCTTGTTGTTGGTTGTTGGATCTGATTACTTTTTGATTCGACACGTAGGATTAAGATGTACCATGTTCCACGTTTGACCACACACACCATATCACATTTAAAATTCATTTAAATATGTGGCATGCTTTGGTCCTCTTGATCTGATTACTTATTGATCCAACGAACCTTAGCACATTCCACCATGTGCGCATGTTGACCATGATGCACCTGATCTATTTGACTTCAGCGCCCCTTTGTGGACTGGGCTTCTTAATTGCTGCTTGCACCCTTTTTTTGAGCCCATATGGTTTTTCAACTTGATTTAATTGCTTCCTGCACCGTGACTTTGTTTATTTAGGTTTTATCTTTTTGTTTTTTTGTTTTATTTCTGTTTAGATTTAATTCAAAATAAATAGTTCTCCAATTAATAAAATTCCACAAAAATATTTTCTGGGCAATTTGAAATGTCCTTTTATTTTTAGAATTTTTATTTTATTTTTTTGGTTTATTTTTCATTTAAAAAAGGAATTATTAATTGGAGGAGTATTATTTGAATTAAATCTTGACATTGCTTGGTTTTTATTTTGTTTCTTCCATTTCCTTTTGGTCCAATGACCCAAAATCCATCCTCATGTCCATGATGAGTTGATGAATTTGTGAGGACCATTTTGCCCCTGTTAGTTGACTTTTGGTTTGACTTTTTGTGCATTTTGTTTGACCATCGACAATCCTCATTCACAATGGAACACCCTTGTGAATCAATTTCTTTGGTGGTGTTGTGAATTGATTTTGATTGTGATCTTTTGGCCTCTGTTTTCCAACATGTTTAGGTACCTTGTGCATTTTATTTGATCATTTTTGAACCATTTTCCTAATTTTGAGGTAACTTGCAAGTCAAGTTACCTCCAAGGGAGGTTCATACAAGTGCATGACCTAGTTTGAGTTGGAAATGACCTTTGTGGATCCTTTAAGCTCTCAACTCCTATTGTTTCATATAATGGACATGTTGAGCTTGCTGCATGCTCATTTTTAGGTCAAAACTATGTTCATTTCTTGTTCATTTGTGTGTCTCTTTTGTTGCTTCCATTTGATGTTTTCATATGTGACTTGTTTGCATCCTTTTGTGTGGTTGCCTCTTATGCATTCCTTCTTCCCCTTTCTTTTTTGTTTCATTTCATATGTGCATGCTTGGTTGAGATGAGTTTGTGGAGGCTACTGCCCCACACTATTTTCTTCCCACTTTCATTCTACTTGTGCATCTTATGTTTGCATTTTCATTTGCATGTTCTTTCTTCTTCTTCTTCTTTGGTTCTTCTTTGCCCATCTCCCCATAAGTTCTCTAACCTCTTGAGGTTATGATAGACTTTAAGTTCAAACCATGCATGATAACATTAGGTAGTTCCCTTTTGAATCTCAATCTTAGGATCACCATTGTATAACAACTTTAGGTTTGTGTTAGTCCCCCTTTAGTTTGTCCCTTCTCTTCTCATCTTCATACAATCTTAACACACTTAATAAAGATAATGGATATTGTGCCATGAGCCTTATACTTGGGAAATGGTGATTGAGGGGTGTAACACCCCGTTCCCAAAATAAAATAAAATAAACAATTAAAACACATATCAGAGTTTCTCTCCCAAACGGGATGCCACAATACACATCAAATTTTCCACAAGTATCTTTCCAAATAATTTAACTGAATTTTTCAATAAAATTGCAGCGGAAAAAGATATGGTCTGTCATAACACAAAATATTATATACCTACATCACCCATATCCATCATCATCATCATCATATATACAATAACGACCATCTGCCCCAAAATACACAACATCAACAAAGAGCACTACACATATACAAAAGACAGATACGCCACAGGGGCACACATATCAACATCGACAGTAAAACTCCCAAAACGCCCCGATGTTACATATCAGAGCAGCCCTACGGAGACACCACAATCCAATAAGCTAAACACCTGGATTGTCTGTACTTCCGAAGAAGCACAAACCACAACAACAACAAAGGGGTGAGAATTACGATTAAATAATAATGGTATGATAATACATGAAATAAAAGGCAGAAATCATAATAATGCTATTTCATATACATATCATCCGGGCTCACGATCCCACCATCAACCACAATGAACAATCACGCAACAGATGTACTCCCACAACTATAACATACGATACCGACTCACAATTCACGATGGGCACCGGGCCATCAACCCTCCTACATATCACCGATGGGCACTTGGCCATCAACCCTCCACTCAGGAAGCACACCACACTGATGGGCAACTGGCCATCAACCCTCCACAATGGGAGCACCACAACAATACTGATGGACACCTGGCCATCACCCTCCACAATGGGAGCACATCTCCGATGGACACCTGGCCATCACCCTCCACTACGGGAGCATCTCATCAACATCGATGGACACATGGCCATCACCCCCCCCACCGGGAGCACAACACAATACTGACGGTCACTGGGCCATCACCCTCCTCTACGGGAGCACACAACGATATTCACACGCATCAAACATCCAGCACACCAAGTGCACACTGATCCTATTGATCCACTCCTCATACAACATATACATGTACACAACGCACAAGGCGTACCGATCCCACGGATCCACTCACATCATAAAATACATACATAACAAGCACACACAGTGCGTCGATCCCACGGATCCACTCGCCACACAACTTATCACATACAATGCACACAAGGCATGTCGGTCCTACTGACCCAATTACATCACATAACAACACACAATACAACGCATAGTAAGCGCATAGATCCCAACAGATCCACTCACCACAACACACCAACAAAACGCACTCAAGGCGCAACGATCATGCTGATCCTCATATCTCACACACAACACACACACGGTGCACACATCTCACGTACACATCCACACCGGTTCATACATAACGCGTAATTCAACGATTATGCCACTTGCGACAAGGGTCCAAATCCACAGTGGAACAACATACGCTCGCATCAGCTCTCCAGCAAGCCTCTCCAGCAAGCCACTCCAACATACGCTCGCATCAGCTCTCCAGCAAGCCTCTCGTCACACATAACCAACGAGGGTCCAAATCCACAGTGGAACAACACAAAAACAGCAGCAGAATCACAAACTGCTGTCGGGCTCGCTGGCACATTCGCCCGGCGAATCCCCGCAGCGAACACTTGCTGCCATTCGCCTGGCGAAGCCAAACAGAAGCTTCTGCCAGCACTCGCTGGCTAGTTCGCCCGGCGAAGCCTGGCAAAGGCTCGCCCCCATTCACCCAGCGAACACCTGCGTATTCAGAAAAATTCTGCGCACCAGAATCATCATCCTCTTCCGATTCCGCCCAATTAAATTGAAAACCCACAACTAACAACATACTACAATTGAGCTACGGGTCTATTCCCGACTCTATCCACTAAAACGCATCATCTGCTCAAATTACCGACTTTCGGCATAACTCCGAAATTACTCAAAAACCCCAAACTCATTCAACCCAATATTCCCAGCACATGCAAACGAATTAATCATCAAACAACACAACATTCACATCAATAACCGCATGCAATCTACATCAAACATCAAGAAGACTATGGGGATTAGGGATTTCCCCCTTTCTACCGATTTCATGCAAAAACCAATTAACCGTAAATTTCTCCCCCTTACCTCAAATCAAGCTTTGATGATGAACAAGCTCCTCAATCCACACGAAATCCGCTTGCTAAGTTGCTGTTCTTGATCGTGCTCTTTCTCTTGCTCAAACCGTGTTCTCCTCTTCTTTCCAATTCTATTTTTCCAAAATGGCAATGTTACCCCTCATCCCAAATAACCTTCTTTTTAATCCAAAATAAATATAATTCTCTTAATTCCTTTAATTCAAAAATCCAATTAATAATATTTTCTCATTTATATTAATTTTAGCAATAATAATGATAATAATTAATAATAATTTTTATATTACTATCAATTATCACATTTTATCACAATTTATTAATATTACGAGTTCTTGACCTTCCACAATAATTCTCAAAATACACCTGCGAATAAAATAATCACAGAAACCAGAAATAATTAAAATGGGCGTTACAACTCTCCCCCACTTTAATTATTTTCGTCCTCGAAAATACCTGATGGAAACAGCTCTGGATACACTTCCCGCATCCTGCTTTCCAATTCCCATGTCACACTGCCACCTGCAGCACCTCCCCAAGCCACTCTCACCAACGGTATCTCTTTTCCTCTAAGTCGCTTCATCTTGCGATCCTCAATCCTCAACGGCAACGACTCCACAATTAGATTCTATCTAACTTGGACTTCATCCCTCTGAATCACGTGAGACGGATCGTGAACATACTTCCGAAGTTGCGACACGTGAAACACGTCATGCAAGTTCGAAAACTCTGGCGGCAACGCCACCCTATAAGCCACAGCACCAATCCTCTGCAATATCTGATATGGTTCGATAAACTTCGGATCCAACTTCTTGGACTTCAAAGCACGTCCAACACCCGTCACTGGGTTAACCCTCAAGAATACATGATCACCCTCACTGAATTCCAACTCTTTCCTGTGGTTATCATAATAGCTCTTCTGCCGATCCTGAGATGCTTTCATCTTTTCACAGATCATCTGCACTGTCTCAGTAGTCTGTTGTACCAACTCTGGTCCCAACACAACACACTCACCCGACTCATACCAACACAAAGGAGTCCTGCACCTCCTACCATAAAGAGCCTCAAACGGTGTCATCCCGATACTGGAATGGTAACTGTTGTTGTACGTGAACTCTACCAAAGGCAAATGAGTATCCCACGTACCACCTTTCTCTAACACACAAGCCCGCAACAAATCCTCCAAAGTATGAATAGTCCGCTCCGACTGCTCATCCGTCTGCGGATGATAAGCTGAACTCAGCTTCAACTCAGTACCCAAAGCCTCTTGTAAACTCTTCCAAAACACAGAAGTGAACCTCAGATCTCTATCCGACACAATACTCAACGATATACCGTGCAGCTTCACAATTACCCGAATATAGCTCTCTGCAAGCTTCTCCAACGGAAAGCTAATACTGATCGATACAAAGTATGCAGACTTCGTAAGCCGATCCACAATCACCCAAATGGCGTCAAATCCTCTCGCCATATTCGGAAAACCTGTAACAAAGTACATAGCAATATAATCCCACTTCCAAACCGGAATCTCTAACGGTTGCATCATCCTAGAAGGTCTTCGATGCTCCACTTTCGATTTCTGACAAACCAAATAAGCATAAACATAACGAGCAATGTCCCTCTTCATACCCAACCACCAAAACAACTTTTTCAAGTCCTGATACATCTTCGTAGCTCCTGGATGAACACTCAGGCTACTACGATGTCCTTCGTCCAAAATTGACTTCTTCAACTCATCATTATTCGGCATGCAAATTCTGCCCCGAAACCTCAACACACCCGCACTATCCAACCTGAAATCACTACCGGAGTCACTTCCGGCCTCTCGTATCAAATCCACAAGTTTCACATCCAACTTCTGATGTTCTCTAATCATGTCTAAGAAATCATTCTTCACTTGCAATTTACCCAACGTCACACCATCCGATGTAAACTCACAAACCATGCTCAAATCCCGAAACTGCTCAATAAGCTCCATCTCTTTTACCATCATTGCCAACATATGAATTATATTTCTGCTCAACGCATCCACAACCACATTCTCTTTCCCTAGGTGATAACTCAAACTAAATTCATAATCCTTCAAGAATTCCAACCATCTCCTTTGCCGCATATTCAGCTCCTTCTGATCAAACAAATATTTCAAACTCTTGTGATCACTGAATACCTCAAACCTCGAACCATATAAATAATGTTGCCAAATCTTCAACACAAAAACTATCGCAGCCAATTCAAGGTCATGAGTAGGATAGTTACGCTCATGCACCCTCAATTGCCACGAAGCATAGGCTACCAATTTTCCATTCTGCATAAGAACTCCGCCCAATCCCATTTTGGACGCATCACAATATACCACAAAAGGCTCACACAGATTCGGTAACACCAACACCGGCACTGAAGTCAATCTCTTTTTCAGTTCCTCAAAACTCTCTTCACAAGCAGTATCCCACACAAACACTCGATCTTTCCTTGTCAACTGAGTCAACGGCAAAGCCAATTTAGAAAAGCCTTCAATGAATCTTCGGCAATAACCTGCTAAGCCCAAAAAGCTTTTGACCTCTATTACTGTCTTCGGTGGTTCCCACTGTAACACCGCATTCACCTTAGATGGATCCACAGAAACACCATCACCCGAAATAACATGCCCCAGAAAACTCACCGTCCTCAACCAGAATTCACACTTCGATAAATTAGCAAACAACTTGTTGTCCTTCAACACTTGTAAAGCAATCCTTAAATGTTCCGCATGCTCTTCCTCAGACTTAGAATAAACCAGAATGTCATCAATGAACACGACAATAAACTGATTCAAATAAGAATGGAAGATACGGTTCATATATTCCATAAACACACCCGACGCATTAGACACTCTGAAAGGCATTACTGCATACTCGTAATATCCATATCGAGTCCTAAACGCCGTTTTCTGAATATCACCTTCTCTCACTCTTATCTGATGATAACCCGACCTCAAGTCAATCTTACTAAACACACGAGCTCCCACCAACTGATCCATTAAATCATCGATCCTCGGAAGAGGATATTTGTTCTTGATGGTCACTTTATTCAATTGTCGGTAATCAATGCACAAACGCATGCTATTGTCCTTCTTCTTCACTAACAATACTGGAGCTCCCCATGGCGACACACTTGGTCTAATAAACTTTGTATCCAACAACTCTCCAATCTGAGTCTTCAACTCGGCCAACTCCACTGCCGACATCCTGTACGGAGCCATAGAAATAGGCCTCATACCAGGAATAAGATCAATGCTAAACTCAACCTGTCTCTTCGGAGGCAACTCTGTAATATCATCCGGGAACACCTCCGGAAACTCATTCACCACAGCTAACTCATCCAGCCTTGCCTTGTTGTCAACAGACTGTGATGCAAATAAAGCAAACACCTGCGCTACATCTTCTAACAAGGTTCTCAATTCCTTACCAGACAAGGAATCTGCCAACGCTTCCTCTTCAGGAGTCAAAAACAGTAACACTTTCTGAAAACAATCGATGTATACTCGGTTGAACTCCAACCAGTTCATACCAAGTATAACATCCAAACCACCAAGTGGCAAACAGATCAAATCCACACCGAAGTCTCGGCCAAAGATAGTCAGTGGACACTTCAAACACACAAGTGAAGTAGTCACTGAACCAATCGAGGGAGTTTCAATAGTCATCTGCCGCTCAAGAGTAGTCGGCACCAAACCTAACCTCTTCACACAATCAACAGAGATAAACGAGTGGGTCGCACCCGTATCAATCATAGCAGTCAAAGGAATGTTATTGATAAAACAAGTACCTTTGGTCGAACGTTCTCCATCTTCCGCTTGAGTTCCCACAACTGCAAATACTTTACCCTTCACCTGAGGCGCCTGAGCCCTCCTCGGCTTCTCACAATGAGTACTAATATGGCCCTTCTCACCACATTTATAACAAGTAGGCATATTAGTCCTACAATCCGCCATCACATGGCCCGACTTCCCACACTTGAAGCACTTCTTCGCATCAGGAAGACAATCATTGGCACGATGACCCATGCCACCGCACCGGAAACACTTCGTACCAGCCAACGCCCTACCCTCTTTAGGCTTCCTATCAACAATACCTTGAACTTCCCCTTACCAGTCGGAACACTGTAAGGAGTACCACCGAACTTTTGTTTACCCTTACGATCACTCGCCGCCTTGTAGTGTGTGATCCTTGCACGGTTATCGTTATCATAGATACGGCTCCTACTTACCAACTCAGGGTAGCTCCTGATTTTCTGACATGCAATTCCCATCTTGATCTCTGGCCTCAGCCCATTCTCAAATTTCAGACACTTCGAAGTCATAGCTTCCTCAGTATTGTAATGAGGACAATACTGAGCCAGCTCCTCAAACTTAGCCGCATACTCGGCTACTGACATACTGCCCTGTTTCAATTCCAAAAATTCCACCTCTTTAGCACTTCTGACATCTTCTGGAAAATACTTCTCCAGGAATCCAGACCGAACCACCTCCCAGGTAATCGGAGTCCCCGAAGCTTCCATCCTCTGACGACAATTATCCCACCAAGCCTCGGCCTCCCCCTCGAGCATGTGAGTACCGAACCTCACCTTCTGCTCGTCACTGCACCCCATGGTTCTGAAGATCTTCTCTATTTCCTTCAGCCATTTCTATGCAGCTACCGGATCCAGAATTCCACCTTCAAACTTTGGTGGCTTGTTGCTCTGGAACTGTGTCATATCTCTAAACTGAGCTCCCGCAGCCAGAGTCTGGTTGGCCACCACTTGTGCCATAGCCTGCATTGCCGCAACCAACGTTGCGTCATTCCTCCCAGCCATTCTGCTCAACAACAATCCAGGTTAACAGAAAACAAGCAACTCTATCCTATAGACAGACTCAACACACTACACTGGCTGGACGGACCGACCTGCTCTGATACCAACTTGTAACACCCCGTCCCCAAAATAAAATAAAACAAACAATTAAAACACATATCAGAGTTTCTCTCCCAAACGGGATGCCACAATACACATCAAATTTTCCACATGTATCTTTCCAAATAATTTAACTGAATTTTTCAATAAAATTGCAGCGGAAAAAGATATGGTCTGTCATAACACAAAATATTATATACCTACATCATCCATATCCATCACCATCATCATATATACAATAACGACCATCTGCCCCAAAATACACAACATCAACAAAGAGCACTACACATATACAAAAGACAGATACGCCACAGGGGCACACATATCAACATCGACAGTAAAACTCCCAAAACGCCCCGGTGTTAGGTATTAGAGCAACCCTACGGAGAAACCACAATCCAACAAGCTAAACACCTGGATTGTCTGTACTTCCGAAGAAGCACAAACCGCAACAACAACAAAGGGGTGAGAATTACGATTAAATAATAATGGTATGATAGTACATGAAATAAAAGGCAGAAATCATAATAATGCTATTTCATATACATATCATTCGGGATCACGGTCCCACCATCAACCACAATGAACAATCACGCAATAGATGCACTCCCAACACTATAACATACGATACCGACTCACAATTCACGATGGGCACCGGGCCATCAACCCTCCTTATAGGAGCACATATCACCGATGGACACCTGGCCATCAACCCTCCACTCAGGGAGCACACCACATTGATGGGAAACTGGCCATCAACCCTCCACAATGGGAGCACCACAACAATACTGATGGACACCTGGCCATCACCCTCCATAATGGGAGCACATCTCCGATGGACACCTGGCCATCACCCGCCACTATGGGAGCATCTCATCAACATCGATGGACACATGGCCATCACCCTCCCCATCAGGAGCACAACACAATACCGATGGTCACTGGGCCATCACCCTCCTCTACGGGAGCACACAACAATATTCACACGCATCAAACATCCAGCACACCAAGTGCACACCGATCCTATTGATCCACTCCTCATACAACATATACATAACAAGCACACACAGTGCGTCGATCCCACGAATCCACTCACCACACAACTTATCACATACAATGCACACAAGGCATGTCGGTCCTACTGACCCAATTACATCACATAACAACACATAATACAACGCATAATAAGCGCATCGATCCCCACGGATCCACTCACCACAACACACCAACAAAACGCACTCAAGGCGCAACGATCATGCTGATCCTCATATCTCACATACAGCACACACATCTCACGTACACATCCACACCGGTTCATACATAACGCGTAATTCAACGATTATGCCACTTGCGACAAACACCGACCAAACAGCCCTACAACCTCCAACATACGCTCGCATCAGCTCTCCAGTAAGCCTCTGTCACACATAATCAACGAGGGTCCAAATCCACAGTGGAACAACACAAAAACAGCAGCAGAATCACAAACTGCTGTCGGGCTTGCTGGCACATTCGCCCGGCGAAGCCCCGCAGCGAACACTCGCTGCCATTCGCCTGGCGAAACCTCTGGCGAAGCCAAACAAAAGCTTCTGCCAGCACTCGCTGGCTAGTTCGTCCGACGAAGCCTGGCGAAGGCTCGCCCCCATTTGCCCAGCGAACACCTGCATATTCAGAAAAATTATGCGCACCAGAATCATCATCCTCTCCCGATTCCGCCCGATTAAATTGAAAACCCACAACTAACAACATACTACAACTGAGCTACGGGTCTATTCCCGACTCTATCCACTAAAATGCATCATCTGCTCAAATTACCGACTTCCGGCATAATTCCGAAATTATTCAAAAACCCCAAACTCATTCAACCCAATATTCCCAGCACATGCAAACGAATTAATCATCAAACAACACAATATTCACAGCAATAACCGCATGCAATCGACATCAAACATCAATAAGACTAAGGGGATTAAGGATTTCCCCCTTTCTACCGATTTCATGCAAAAACCAATTAACCGTAAAATTATCCCCCCTTACCTCAAATCAAGCTTTGATGATGAACAAGCTCCTCAATCCACACGAAATCCGCTTGTTAAGTTGTTGTTCTTGATCGTGATCTTTCTCTTACTCAAACCGTGTTCTCCTCTTCTTTCCAATTCTATTTTTCCAAAATGGCAATGTTACCCCTCATCCCAAATAACCTTCTTTTTAATCCAAAATAAATATAATTCTCTTAATTCCTTTAATTCAAAAATCCAATTAATAATATTTTCTCATTTATATTAATATTAGCAATAATAATGATAATAATTAATAATAATTTTTACATTACTATCAATTATCACATTTTATCACAATTTATTAATATTATGAGTTCTTGACCTTCCACAATAATTCTCAAAATACACCCGCGAATAAAATAATCACAAAAACCAGAAATAATTAAAATGGGCGTTACAAGGGGCCACCTCTTAATTTCCTAGAGTGTTTAGTATACGTCCTTAGGACGATATGCGACACATTCGATCCTAGGTTTTAGACTTTAGTACAACATACATTATGAACACTCAAATTCAAAACACTTCTTCTCTAAAAAACACAAAACACTTCAAACCTTTTTCACCATTTGGGGTTCTTAATTCGAGAAAATATTTTCAGATAAAAAGAGTGTTGTCAACTTTTAGTTCTATCGCAAACAGTAACGCCTAAGTCTCCAATGGTCGAGCTGCATACACCAACTGCTAGAACTGATTGTTAACCCTACTCGGGCCTAAAAAACCTTTGAACCAACCGGTGTTCTTTTTAGCCCGAACTATGTTTGCTCTGATCTTTCATACTAGATGAAAGTACGTAGGCACAAGACGCGGTGTCTTGGTGAGCAACCTTTCCCCCTTTCACCCGTAGTTAGCCAAACTACATTGACTCTAACTTTCCCATTGCACGATGGAGTACGTAGGCACAGAGCAGCGATGCTCTGCCGAGTCACTTCTCCTTTCTTTTTCTTTTTGTCCCTTGACCTTTAGCGTAGATAGTTCAACACACCCTTTCTAGATAGACAACAATGCGTGGGTCCCGTCGAGTACGACGGACGTGAGGGGTGCTAATACCTTCCCATTGCATAACCGACTCCCAAATCCAGACATGGTTGCGATGACCTTGTTTTTTCCTTTTTCGTCAGGTTTTTTCGATTGTGTCCTTTCCCTCTCTTTGGGATAAATAACGAAAGGTGGCGACTCTTCTGTTTTCCGCCGGTTGTTTTTCGTAGTTGTGACAGCAAGTCTTGGCCAGGATGGTGCAAGCAGAGGCTCGTTTCATGGAACCTTGAGCAGAAGTCTTGAGTCTGAGGGACTTGAGGAGGAATTATTAGTACATGGAAGCATAGCAGTAAGTCTTGGCCAAAGGTGGTGCAAACAGAGGCTTGTTTCATGGGACTTGGAGCACAGTCTTGGGTCTAGGGGCCTGAGCAAGGAAGTTTTGGGTTCGTGGAACCTGAGCAGGAAGTCTCGAGTGAGGAACTTGAGCAGAAGTCTTGGACCTTGGGTCTGAGCAATTGTAAAGACTTATGCAGAATGCATGAGCGATTGTAATCATGTTTTGATTATAGTGAAAATCTCTTGTGAAGCAAGAAGACTTGACTACTCTCATTTATGAGAGGAACCAGTATAAATGTTTGTGTCTTCTGCTATTAATTATTTTCTTCTATTAACATTTCGCTGCTGAGAGTTAACCAGAATCTGAACACCAGTTTAGATTTTGAACTCTGATTAGATGGAAACTAAGAAAATGTGAAACACAATTTAACTCCCCTTTCTTGTGTACTTTTATTACCTTTAATTGGTACCAGAGTGGTCTATGCATAACACTTAATAGTTGTGTAGATAATGATCCAATAAGAAAATTATGTCTGTCAAAGACCTTCCTTCAAGAAGGAATCAAGTGCTAAATGAAAAATATTATATTGCTTTTCCTACCATATTTAAAGGGTGATTCCTCTGAATTTAAATGATGAAAAATTAAAAAATATTTTTAACTCATTGGTCTTGATAAAAGAGGTTCTAAAGGTCTATCGAATATTCTTGAAAAAGGTATTACTATAAAAGTAAATGGTGTAGAGATAATCTATTTAAAAGTCTCTATCACCAGCTCAAAATAAGTTTATTGAATATCTTCAGAGGTAGTTGTATTCTAGTAGGTGCTCTATCTCACTTATGAGTATGTCAACATAATTGATGTGTCTGATGCTCGGACTATCTTTGAATTCTTGTGCTCAAATTTGTGGGAGTCAGTTTTTGAAGTCTATCTAGTTACACTTCATTTGATCTTTCAAGCAAATCCTGAGAGGTTTGGTTTAGATTCAACCTGAAGTCACAATTATTCAAGGATTTATACAGTTTGAATTTATTGTGGTCTGTTGGTTTGTCTTGCAAATCTTTGAAGAAAATAAATAAAATTAGATGATGAAAAGCTATATAACATATCACCTTTCCTAAAGCTTGGTTCTTTGAAGTGTCTGATGATAAGGAACTTATATTTCTTGTCATAAGTATTTCTTAATAAGCTGGATAGGTTGTAGTATCTGTTGATAAAAGAGTAACTTCACAAGCTTCTGAAATACTTGTATTTTAACTGATTTCCTAGATCTGGAAGCAAGAAGAAATACTACCAGAACCTAATGTCAGTTAATCTTCACTAAAGATGAAATTAGTGCATGATTCAGATAAAAGAGTAATATGGCTCTGTCAGTCGTTACTGCTTCTGAAGAAGCATTTGAGTCCTAAAATAAAAATCAAGTATTTAAGAGATTATGCCAAATTGATAACGCGAAATCATATATATATATTGACGTATAATTCAACTAATATTTGACTGGTTTCAATCCGATTTCGGGTTTTTCCCATGTTATTTGTCTGATATTTTGCAGGTATTTGAAGATCATGTCCAAACAAAGCAATATGAAGAAAAGAAGCAATTACAAATGAAATATGGACGAAAACCAGATGAAAACAACATGAAAAACAGCAGATGCGCATTTTGCTGCTGTGACGACCGTCACACATCCATGACGACCGTCACACGGGTGACGACCGTCACACACCATGACGACCGTCATGCAGGCAAAAACGCAGAACCTCATTTAACGTGCAAAAACCAGTTCCAAGTCCCAAAATAATGGACCACTACTCCCTAATTTTTCTGACTCCAAGTCCACCTTCTGCAAATTATAACCGTTAGCATTTCACCTCTATAAAAGGGGAAGGAGGGGATCTGAGAAAGGGGGCCGCATTCAGATAACGAAGTGCTGCCCAAATATTTTCCAGAGCAAATTTAGTTTCAGTCTTGTTTTTTTGCTTTCCTTTCCTTTTTCCTGTATTCCATTTCTGCAATATTCATTTGTGCGCTCTATTGGTTTGAAGACACAATCCTGCCGACATCGTTGGGATTTGGCCAAAAGCCAATTGGATACGTTACAGGTTTTTATTATTTCGTTAATTGTAACTTTAATTCCCAGCAGTATGAATGTTCTAAATTTCTGCTTTTATTTACACTTTACTTATTCCAAATCCATGTCTAGTTAAACCGGAGTAATCGGTATGTAATAATAATTCAGACGGGATTTGATAATAATCGGTTAAAACCTTTCTTTTTCAAAAGTTGTTTATGGCCTGAGTGTTTAAACTTATTTCCTGAATAATCGTTCGTCGCGACAGCGAGAACTTATTTAAACATAGTTTTGCCACGACAGTGGGAAATTAATTAAGGTACGAACCAACAAGCGACAGCTGCAGCTAGGACCAGATAGTAAACACTAGGCATTTTTTTTAATAACAACGAAAGCACTTTAAAATGGATTAGAACTTAGAGATTTCCAAAAAGCAATTTTAACCCCGAACGGGATAGCGACAACATACGTTCCGCCTTAAAGTTGCGACTAGCGTCAACAACCATCGTGAGACGAAGGTCTTTAGATCACTATTTTCTTCTTAAATAAATTCTGAAAATATTTTATATACCGGTAACTTGTCAAATCCCCGAAGGACATAATTATTGCATATCGATTCGCGTAATTATAATTTAAGTAACGTTTTTAGTTCCCTTTAGTAATAGCAATTATTCCCTTAAACATTATCTACCTAGCTAAACATAGTAACTCCCGAGAACACTAGTTTGATTACGAGTCCTTGTGGGATCGATATCTTTTATTACTACGCGATAGACTGTGCACTAGCAGTTAAGTTGTATTAGACATAGAAAGTCGCGATCAAGTTTTTGGCGCTGTTGCCGGGGACCCGTTTAGTCAATAGTGTAACCTTCTGTTACGCCGTATAGACTAGGTTAACTATTTTTATTTTCCCTTTACTGGTTCTGTCGATTGTATGCCAAGTAATCGCCCACAAGGCGATATCTTAAAACCTTCAGTCGCAGAACTAGAGCGCTTCTTACATTTAAGAAGTCGCATCATTGAGTACCAACAAAAACATAACATTCCCGATCCTCTCACTCACATTCCCAAATCTGAAGAAGAACCAAAGATGGCTGAAGGACCTCAAAACAAACCGCTGAAGGGATACGCTACACCATCTCAGATGGAGCCTAGAAGTAGCATTGCTGCCCCAGCTATTACTCGAAACGATTTTGAGCTGAAACCGTCATTGCTGTCAGCTGTACAACAAAACCAATTCTCAGGAAATGCAACTGATGATCCAAATGAACACTTAACGAAGTTTGTACAATATGCAGACACAGTGAAAGCAAATGGAGTAACTCCAGACGCAATAAGACTTCATCTTTTCCCTTTCTCTCTTAGAGATAGAGCGTGGACATGGTTACAATCCTTACCATCCAACTCCGTTACGACATGGGAACAGTTGAAGAACGTTTTCTTAGCGAGATATTTTCCGCCAAGCAAGACTGCTATGCTTAGAGCTCAAATCAACAGATTTCGATAAAAAGATATTGAATCTATCTACGAAGCGTGGGAAAGGTTCAAAGATATGATGAGAACATGTCCTCACCACGGTCTAGAAGACTGGGTGACGATCCATACTTTCTATAATGGGCTTTTATACAACACCAGATTAACAGTAGACGCCGCCGCGGGCGGTGCACTTATGGATAAGCCATACGACGAAGCCTATCAACTAATCGAAAACATGTCTCAAAACCACTGCCAATGGGGAGGTGAACGCATTCCAGCAGAGAAACCCGCAGCGAAAGGTGGGATGTACGAGATCAGCAGCCTTGAAAAGTTCAACGCTAAAGTAGATGCTCTAGCACAAAAGATCGACAGTCTGACCGTTAACCCCACTGCAACCGTCGCTGCCGTAACTCCAAATTGCGAGTTATGCGGAATCGCCACTCATAATGCGCCCGAGTGCCCATTACTGGCCGGAATCCCACCAGACTAAGTAAATTATGCTCAAGGAAATCCTTACGCAAATACCTACAACCCAGGTTGGCGAAACCATCCAAACTTTTCTTACAAAAGCGATAATGCATTGCAGATGCCTGCTGCTCCGCCAGGATATCAGAAACCAGGTGCTGCCCAGACTGCCCCTAGGAAATAAAACCTCGAGTTGATGATGGAAAAATTCATAGCTACTCAAGCTCAAACAAACAAAGAATTCCTAAATCAAAACATACACACTAGCGAGCAAATTAAACAGCTGACCGGAAAAGTAGACGCTTTAGCCACCCACACTAAAATGCTAGAAACACAGATATCACAAGTGGTTCAACAACAAGCCTCTGCTGCCGCACCCGCTGGAACATTTCCTGGACAACCCGAACAAAATCCAAAAGGGCAAGCAAATGCTGTCATATTAAGAAGCGGAAAAGAATTGGACGAACCGATCGATCCGAGAACCGAAAACTTAGCCATTCCGACACTAGGATGGTAACCGTTATTATAGGTAACTCAATCAACGATAATTAATCATCCCACGCTCCACCTTGATCCGACACCCAAGCTCTCACCAATTCTCTACAGACTCAATAGTCCTCTCTGACTGACCATCAGTTTGCGGATGATAGGTCGAACTCAGCTTCAACTTAGTACCCGAAGCTTCCTGTAAGCCCCTCCAAAATCTCAATATAAACCTCAAATTTCCATCTGACACAATATTCGTCAGTATCTCATCCAACTTCACCACTTTCTCAATATGCATCTCGTATATCCTCAACACGGAATAGTTAATCCACTCCTAACAATTCAAATTAAAATTATGTCTTTACAAATTCTTTGGAAATCTCAACACCAATTTCGTGAAAATACTACCTGATTTCCACTCTAGAATATTTAACGACTACATCAGACTCAACAGTCTCTGATGTTCACTCTTCGAATTCCGACAATTCTAACTAGCATATTCCACCTCTCCTTATCCATGGTCTCAAAAACAATCTACTCAAGTTCGGTTACTTCTTCATAGCACCGAGATGGATACTCCATCTACCTCAATGTATTTCTTCACGAGTACTCCTACTCCCTTCAACAACATCTGATATACATACTCTATCATAACACCTCGTGGTATTATTTCCACAAACCCGACAATCCACTCTTCGACTCTAATTTATCAATTTCAACTAATTCACTATTCAATCCAGATTTCTGACTTTCTCGATTCTTCTCAAGGATATCACTAGTCAGATCTTAATAATAAAAGCTTAACTCCATAAGAAGTATCCTTACTCACAAAACGCATATTATGAAATTTCTCAATCAGTTCTAACTCTTTTCACCATCATCTTCGGTATATGCAAATATTTCTAACTCACTGCATCATCTACCATGTCCGCTTTACTCGAATGGTAATTCAACTCGAAGTCGTACTCTTTTCGAAGTCCCAATTATTTCCTATGCCTCATATTTGTCTTATTCAAATTAAACAAACACCTTAAACTCTTAAGATCACCAAACATCTCCGATCTCAGTCTGAACTTTTGAAGACTCCGACTCCAGTACAATCACAATAGTAACCAACTCTAAATCACTGGTCGGATGATTTCTCTTATACACTTCAAGTTGCCTTTTGCATAATTGAAACTCGCTGAAGTTGTCTTTAGCAAATCCCCTAATTATATCAACAAGCATCACAAACACCACAATTAGTTCTATCGGATTCGGCAGAACTTTCCTTACGGAAGTATATCACCGCTCTTTTTCCAACACTGATAACTCCAGTTCCTTATGCTCAACATAATCCTCTATACGCTTCGAATACCTTAAAATATCATTTATTAACACAACCATTGCCTTATATAAATAATTAAAGAAGATCCCATGCCAAGTGGACAAACAAGTTGTGAGTTATAGCGGGAACACATACCGTACCGCCCGTCCTTACCACAAAATTCAAACACACTTCATCAATAAATAGCTTAAATCTATGTCAATACTTCACCATCTCATAGATAATTTGAATAGCTTTCCAACGCTTCGAACCGCGCGTCATTCCGAGTTACGGTTCTCCCGTTACGGCAAAACACCAGAATAACATTTTCTGCCCAGGACCCCTTCGCCAGGCGAACACCGCAGCGAATATGGACGTTCGCCAGTATGCTCGCCAGGCGAACATGACAGTCCCAAAATCCTCTTTTCGACCGTTACCCGACTTTCGAGTGTCCGATTTCGATTCCGTAAAAAGCTGCGATCTCGGAATTTAACGTACAACAACAATTTTATACTTAGGAAGCCATCCAACACATTTTAAATCCATGAATAATTTAAAACTCAATTACTTCCAATCTCAACAGCAGATCTTTGAGCCTCCTAATACGATAGAACTTTTGACCTTCGTCCCATCCACCACAAGAACTCTACTCGAGATCACATGACCAAGGGACTCACATCCCTCGATCAATTGTTCTATCAAATCATTAACTCTTGGAAGCGAACACCTATCCTTGATAGTCACCCTGTTCACTTATCTATAGTTCACCCAAAGCTTCACAAAACCTTCTATCTGTCTAACCAACAAAATTGGTGCACATTACGGTAGCACACTCAAACAAAAGAACCTCTCTCCTAGAAGGTCTTCAAGTTGACTCTTCAACTTCTCCAATCCCAACGAAAACACACCATATGGAGTCACTAATATCGGACTCGTTCCAACAACAAAGTCAACGTGTGAGCTTTACTTCACACTCCGATAGTAAATCACCTACCTCATCCGGAAACCTCCAGCAATCGCAATTAATTGACAAATCCCAATTTTTCTCACTTTCCTTCTCATTCCAAGTTTCAGTCAAAATAGACACTTCAACACCGTCTTACGCCAAATTCCTCAAAATAATCCCTTAAGCACTTAGCTTAACTCAAGACTATACACTGCTCACGCCACCCAAGCTTGCAAGATACGTTTATCCCATCCAACACAATCCCGTCCACTATTAACAAGAGATTAAGGGTGATCAGTTCCTCAATTTGTTAATAGACAGCCGAAATCATGATGGGGTACAAACCATCTTTACCAAACTATAATATCCCTCCTCAACACACTAAGCCACCACACTGTAGCTTTTCGGAGAAATACAACTTCTCCCCCACTGGAATCATTCCACTTCTACCAATGAAGTTAACCAACAACATGTACCGACAGTGTTTTTACACACATGTCGCATACCAGGAAACAATAACACTAGACAACATTGGCCGGACGGACCGACCTGCTCTGATACCAATTGTAACACCCCACTTCCCAAATTAAATAAAATATAAACATTATAAATAAACATCAGAGTTTTCCCCAAAATAGTGGGATATCACATCACCAAATTTTTATAAAAATACTTTATTAATTATTCTCAAAAATAATACAGCGGAAAACATTATTCCAACATTCTCGGCCATCCGCCAAATTTCGTAAAATCTTTATTATTATAATTCACAAAAAAAAAGTGATACGTCACAGGATTACAATAAGTTTGACATAAAACAATTAAAACACCCATATCCCGTGTTACGTATCAGAGCATCCTAGACTCGACTGGCACACCACCATCCAAGCTATCTAAGTACCTGGATTATCTGTACTTCCGGAGAAGCACAGACACAACAACAACCAAGGGGTGAGAAAACATGATCAAAAATATATTGGTAATGTAATACATGTAAACAAGGTAGTAAAACACACCAACACACCAATATTCACCCCAACAACTCCATATAACGAACCTACTGTTCAAATTACAATATAACATATTATAATGCAAATATGCAACTCAACACCATGCATGCGGTACCGACTCATTGGTTCATTCAATCGAACCTGGATAGATCACTTACGCTCCTCCTGAGACATGATCTATCCCCCACCATTCTCCACCAAGGAGTACGGATGAATCACTTACGCTCCTCCTGAGACATGATTCATCCCACCAAAACACCATGATATGCACACACCAATGCATAACTATCATATTTAGGCACACTAAGTGCACACGATCCTCCTGATCATATCATCATACATCAATGCATATATGTGTAGATATATTACACCAACACCATATAAATCAATCGGATAGTAAATAAATTCATACTATAACACCATATATAACCACATCCCAACACCCGGGAACACACGATCCTACTGATCACTACATACATATACGTTAACCAATTGTTCACCAACAATATCAAGGAAAACGAGTACCATCACCAAGTAAACAAGTTCATACTTTATCACCAAGATATAAACACGTCCCACCACTCGGGAATACACGATCCTACTGATCACTACACCATGCTCCGCATGATTCATACACCAACTAATTATCCATTTAAATAATTAGTAACGGAAATCACATACTATCACCGAGTACTCACTCTATAACACTCAATCATCTCCCCTATAATCAACAAAGTCCAAGGGCACTACACTCTTAGCGCACACAGTATAACAGCATAGAAAAACCCCATTCTGCTACGCTCGCTACACCCTCGCTAGGCGAGCTCCCAGCGAATGCTCGCTACCTGTTCGCTTAGCGAACCTCCTCGCGAAGGCAAACAGAACCTACTAGACTCACTCGCTAGGCGAGCACCTAGCGAACGCTCGCTGCCTTCTCGCTAAGCGAAGTGCTAGCGAGTTGCCTGCGACTTCTCAAGTTCTCACAGTTCAGAATTCTCACTCTTCTCTGATTCAAGCCTATTCTATAACATCCACTTCCTATACTATCCGTATTACGACCAATGCATATTAGGCTTATCAATCTTCCTATAATTCTACTCCAGATCAACATTACGGCACACTACCGACACTTTAGAGTTACTCTGAACCTTACTCAAACCAAACCAACACCAACAGTCAATCAACAATGGCAACATCAAACATTCGTACATCATCATATACATATTATTCCAAAGTCATCACTTAAACAATCTATCGACACATCAAAAAGGTCACACAGAACTTCCCTAAAACCGTAAACCCAACCTATACGCCAAATTAACCAAAAACAACAATTCACCAACACTCAACATATTTCAATCCATCAACATCAACATAACTCAACAATCAATAGCATGTCAATATAAAACTTCATCAACGATACATTCCTACGGGGTTAAGGAATCCCCACTACCCTATACATGTATATACCATTCCCAATCAAGTTTCTCCCCCCTTACCTTGTTAATCGGTTGATCGATGAAATTCTTCCTGGATTTGGTCTCTTGGCCTCCTCTTTTCTTTCCGTTCTTCGTTCCCTTTTTCCTTCGTTCTTCTCACTTCTCTCGTTCTTTCCTCTTCTCTCTTTCTATCGCTCTATCGTGTTATTTTCTCTAATACTTCCCCATCCCTTCATATTCTATTTTCCTTTTTATTTCCTATCCCAATAATAATAATAACTAATAAAAATAATATAATAATAATAATAATAATAACTAATAAAAATAACATAATAATAATAATAATAATAATAATAATAATAATAATAATAATAATAATAATATTAATACCACCACCAATATTACTATTATTTCTTATATTATTATAAACTCACCAAATTACCACCAATGATCTCCCATTTCAGGGACACCCACCAAACATCATCAAATACACCCTACCAAAGGGCACATCAACATATAATATTTAAAATAATAATAAAATGACTAAATAATTAAAATGGGTGTTACAACTCTCCCCCACTTTAATTATTTTCGTCCTCGAAAATTATCTGATGGAAATAATTCCGGATACGCTCCCCGCATCTTTTATTCCAATTCTCAGGTCACACTGCCTTCTGCAGCACCTCCCCATACTACTTTCACCAAAGATATCTCCTCCCTTCGGAGTTGTTCCTTGCTCGCCAAAACGAACTAGCAATGCCTCAACAATCGGAATATTTTTCACTTGTACATCATCCACCTGGTTCAATGTACTTTCTCGACTAAGACACATGAAACATATCATGCCAATTCACAACGACAACAGAAAAACAGTCTAACATGTTACTCCTCCCATGCCTCCGCTGCGCCACTCTGATATAACTACAGAACACGTGCGAACTTCTGAGATTTCGAAGCTCGACCAACACCAGTCACCGGCGTGACCCTCAAAATACATATTGCCTCGGATCCTCTCGATCTTCTCAGCCATCTCAAGCATAATCTTCAAGTCTGAGTACAACACTCTCACTCGATTTATTTCAACACAGGAGAGTCCTACACTCCCTATCTCACCAAGCCACATATAGTGCCATTCCGACACTAGGATGGTAACCGTTATTATAGGTAACTCAATCAACGATAATTAATCATCCCACGCTCCACCTTGATCCGACACCCAAGCTCTCACCAATTCTCTACAGACTCAATAGTCCTCTCTGACTGACCATCAGTTTGCGGATGATAGGTCGAACTCAGCTTCATCTTAGTACCCGAAGCTTCCTGTAAGCCCCTCCAAAATCTCAATATAAACCTCAAATTTCCATCTGACACAATATTCGTCAGTATCTCATCCAACTTCACCACTTTCTCAATATGCATCTCGTATATCCTCAACACGGAATAGTTAATCCACTCCTAACAATTCAAATTAAAATTATGTCTTTACAAATTCTTTGGAAATCTCAACACCAATTTCGTGAAAATACTACCTGATTTCCACTCTAGAATATTTAACGACTACATCAGACTCAACAGTCTCTGATGTTCACTCTTCGAATTCCGACAATTCTAACTAGCATATTCCACCTCTCCTTATCCATGGTCTCAAAAACAATCTACTCAAGTTCGGTTACTTCTTCATAGCACCGAGATGGATACTCCATCTACCTCATTGTATTTCTTCACGAGTACTCCTACTCCCTTCAACAACATCTGATATACATACTCTATCATAACACCTCGTGGTATTATTTCCACAAACCCGACAATCCACTCTTCGACTCTAATTTATCAATTTCAACTAATTCACTATTCAATCCAGATTTCTGACTTTCTCGATTCTTCTCAAGGATATCACTAGTCAGATCTTAATAATAAAAGCTTAACTCCATAAGAAGTATCCTTACTCACAAAACGCATATTATGAAATTTCTCAATCAGTTCTAACTCTTTTCACCATCATCTTCGGTATATGCAAATATTTCTAACTCACTGCATCATCTACCATGTCCGCTTTACTCGAATGGTAATTCAACTCGAAGTCGTACTCTTTTCGAAGTCCCAATTATTTCCTATGCCTCATATTTGTCTTATTCAAATTAAACAAACACCTTAAACTCTTAAGATCACCAAACATCTCCGATCTCAGTCTGAACTTTTGAAGACTCCGACTCCAGTACAATCACAATAGTAACCAACTCTAAATCACTGGTCGGATGATTTCTCTTATACACTTCAAGTTGCCTTTTGCATAATTGAAACTCGCTGAAGTTGTCTTTAGCAAATCCCCTAATTATATCAACAAGCATCACAAACACCACAATTAGTTCTATCGGATTCGGCAGAACTTTCCTTACGGAAGTATATCACCGCTCTTTTTCCAACACTGATAACTCCAGTTCCTTATGCTCAACATAATCCTCTATACGCTTCGAATACCTTAAAATATCATTTATTAACACAACCATTGCCTTATATAAATAATTAAAGAAGATCCCATGCCAAGTGGACAAACAAGTTGTGAGTTATAGCGGGAACACATACCGTACCGCCCGTCCTTACCACAAAATTCAAACACACTTCATCAATAAATAGCTTAAATCTATGTCAATACTTCACCATCTCATAGATAATTTGAATAGCTTTCCAACGCTTCGAACCGCGCGTCATTCCGAGTTACGGTTCTCCCGTTACGGCAAAAACACCAGAATAACATTTTCTGCCCAGGACCCCTTCGCCAGGCGAACACCGCAGCGAATATGGACGTTCGCCAGTATGCTCGCCAGGCGAACATGACAGTCCCAAAATCCTCTTTTCGACCGTTACCCGACTTTCGAGTGTCCGATTTCGATTCCGTAAAAAGCTGCGATCTCGGAATTTAACGTACAACAACAATTTTATACTTAGGAAGCCATCCAACACATTTTAAATCCATGAATAATTTAAAACTCAATTACTTCCAATCTCAACAGCAGATCTTTGAGCCTCCTAATACGATAGAACTTTTGACCTTCGTCCCATCCACCACAAGAACTCTACTCGAGATCACATGACCAAGGGACTCACATCCCTCGATCAATTGTTCTATCAAATCATTAACTCTTGGAAGCGAACACCTATCCTTGATAGTCACCCTGTTCACTTATCTATAGTTCACCCAAAGCTTCACAAAACCTTCTATCTGTCTAACCAACAAAATTGGTGCACATTACGGTAGCACACTCAAACAAAAGAACCTCTCTTCTAGAAGGTCTTCAAGTTGACTCTTCAACTTCTCCAATCCCAACGAAAACACACCATATGGAGTCACTAATATCGGACTCGTTCCAACAACAAAGTCAACGTGTGAGCTTTACTTCACACTCCGATAGTAAATCACCTACCTCATCCGGAAACCTCCAGCAATCGCAATTAATTGACAAATCCCAATTTTTCTCACTTTCCTTCTCATTCCAAGTTTCAGTCAAAATAGACACTTCAACACCGTCTTACGCCAAATTCCTCAAAATAATCCCTTAAGCACTTAGCTTAACTCAAGACTATACACTGCTCACGCCACCCAAGCTTGCAAGATACGTTTATCCCATCCAACACAATCCCGTCCACTATTAACAAGAGATTAAGGGTGATCAGTTCCTCAATTTGTTAATAGACAGCCGAAATCATGATGGGGTACAAACCATCTTTACCAAACTATAATATCCCTCCTCAACACACTAAGCCACCACACTGTAGCTTTTCGGAGAAATACAACTTCTCCCCCACTGGAATCATTCCACTTCTACCAATGAAGTTAACCAACAACATGTACCGACAGTGTTTTTACACACATGTCGCATACCAGGAAACAATAACACTAGACAACATTGGCCGGACGGACCGACCTGCTCTGATACCAATTGTAACACCCCACTTCCCAAATTAAATAAAATATAAACATTATAAATAAACATCAGAGTTTTCCCCAAAATAGTGGGATATCACATCACCAAATTTTTATAAAAATACTTTATTAATTATTCTCAAAAATAATACAGCGGAAAACATTATTCCAACATTCTCGGCCATCCGCCAAATTTCGTAAAATCTTTATTATTATAATTCACAAAAAAAAGTGATACGTCACAGGATTACAATAAGTTTGACATAAAACAATTAAAACACCCATATCCCGTGTTACGTATCAGAGCATCCTAGACTCGACTGGCACACCACCATCCAAGCTATCTAAGTACCTGGATTATCTGTACTTCCGGAGAAGCACAGACACAACAACAACCAAGGGGTGAGAAAACATGATCAAAAATATATTGGTAATGTAATACATGTAAACAAGGTAGTAAAACACACCAACACACCAATATTCACCCCAACAACTCCATATAACGAACCTACTGTTCAAATTACAATATAACATATTATAATGCAAATATGCAACTCAACACCATGCATGCGGTACCGACTCATTGGTTCATTCAATCGAACCTGGATAGATCACTTACGCTCCTCCTGAGACATGATCTATCCCCCACCATTCTCCACCAAGGAGTACGGATGAATCACTTACGCTCCTCCTGAGACATGATTCATCCCACCAAAACACCATGATATGCACACACCAATGCATAACTATCATATTTAGGCACACTAAGTGCACACGATCCTCCTGATCATATCATCATACATCAATGCATATATGTGTAGATATATTACACCAACACCATATAAATCAATCGGATAGTAAATAAATTCATACTATAACACCATATATAACCACATCCCAACACCCGGGAACACACGATCCTACTGATCACTACATACATATACGTTAACCAATTGTTCACCAACAATATCAAGGAAAACGAGTACCATCACCAAGTAAACAAGTTCATACTTTATCACCAAGATATAAACACGTCCCACCACTCGGGAATACACGATCCTACTGATCACTACACCATGCTCCGCATGATTCATACACCAACTAATTATCCATTTAAATAATTAGTAACGGAAATCACATACTATCACCGAGTACTCACTCTATAACACTCAATCATCTCCCCTATAATCAACAAAGTCCAAGGGCACTACACTCTTAGCGCACACAGTATAACAGCATAGAAAAACCCCATTCTGCTACGCTCGCTACACCCTCGCTAGGCGAGCTCCCAGCGAATGCTCGCTACCTGTTCGCTTAGCGAACCTCCTCGCGAAGGCAAACAGAACCTACTAGACTCACTCGCTAGGCGAGCACCTAGCGAACGCTCGCTGCCTTCTCGCTAAGCGAAGTGCTAGCGAGTTGCCTGCGACTTCTCAAGTTCTCACAGTTCAGAATTCTCACTCTTCTCTGATTCAAGCCTATTCTATAACATCCACTTCCTATACTATCCGTATTACGACCAATGCATATTAGGCTTATCAATCTTCCTATAATTCTACTCCAGATCAACATTACGGCACACTACCGACACTTTAGAGTTACTCTGAACCTTACTCAAACCAAACCAACACCAACAGTCAATCAACAATGGCAACATCAAACATTCGTACATCATCATATACATATTATTCCAAAGTCATCACTTAAACAATCTATCGACACATCAAAAAGGTCACACAGAACTTCCCTAAAACCGTAAACCCAACCTATACGCCAAATTAACCAAAAACAACAATTCACCAACACTCAACATATTTCAATCCATCAACATCAACATAACTCAACAATCAATAGCATGTCAATATAAAACTTCATCAACGATACATTCCTACGGGGTTAAGGAATCCCCACTACCCTATACATGTATATACCATTCCCAATCAAGTTTCTCCCCCCTTACCTTGTTAATCGGTTGATCGATGAAATTCTTCCTGGATTTGGTCTCTTGGCCTCCTCTTTTCTTTCCGTTCTTCGTTCCCTTTTTCCTTCGTTCTTCTCACTTCTCTCGTTCTTTCCTCTTCTCTCTTTCTATCGCTCTATCGTGTTATTTTCTCTAATACTTCCCCATCCCTTCATATTCTATTTTCCTTTTTATTTCCTATCCCAATAATAATAATAACTAATAAAAATAATATAATAATAATAATAATAATAACTAATAAAAATAACATAATAATAATAATAATAATAATAATAATAATAATAATAATAATAATAATAATAATATTAATACCACCACCAATATTACTATTATTTCTTATATTATTATAAACTCACCAAATTACCACCAATGATCTCCCATTTCAGGGACACCCACCAAACATCATCAAATACACCCTACCAAAGGGCACATCAACATATAATATTTAAAATAATAATAAAATGACTAAATAATTAAAATGGGTGTTACAACTCTCCCCCACTTTAATTATTTTCGTCCTCGAAAATTATCTGATGGAAATAATTCCGGATACGCTCCCCGCATCTTTTATTCCAATTCTCAGGTCACACTGCCTTCTGCAGCACCTCCCCATACTACTTTCACCAAAGATATCTCCTCCCTTCGGAGTTGTTCCTCGCTCGCCAAAACGAACTAGCAATGCCTCAACAATCGGAATATTTTTCACTTGTACATCATCCACCTGGTTCAATGTACTTTCTCGACTAAGACACATGAAACATATCATGCCAATTCACAGCGACAACAGAAAAACAGTCTAACATGTTACTCCTCCCATGCCTCCGCTGCGCCACTCTGATATAACTACAGAACACGTGCGAACTTCTGAGATTTCGAAGCTCGACCAACACCAGTCACCGGCGTGACCCTCAAAATACATATTGCCTCGGATCCTCTCGATCTTCTCAGCCATCTCAAGCATAATCTTCAAGTCTGAGTACAACACTCTCACTCGATTTATTTCAACACAGGAGAGTCCTACACTCCCTATCTCACCAAGCCACATATAGTGCCATTCCGACACTAGGATGGTAACCGTTATTATAGGTAACTCAATCAACGATAATTAATCATCCCACGCTCCACCTTGATCCGACACCCAAGCTCTCACCAATTCTCTACAGACTCAATAGTCCTCTCTGACTGACCATCAGTTTGCGGATGATAGGTCGAACTCAGCTTCAACTTAGTACCCGAAGCTTCCTGTAAGCCCCTCCAAAATCTCAATATAAACCTCAAATTTCCATCTGACACAATATTCGTCAGTATCTCATCCAACTTCACCACTTTCTCAATATGCATCTCGTATATCCTCAACACGGAATAGTTAATCCACTCCTAACAATTCAAATTAAAATTATGTCTTTACAAATTCTTTGGAAATCTCAACACCAATTTCGTGAAAATACTACCTGATTTCCACTCTAGAATATTTAACGACTACATCAGACTCAACAGTCTCTGATGTTCACTCTTCGAATTCCGACAATTCTAACTAGCATATTCCACCTCTCCTTATCCATGGTCTCAAAAACAATCTACTCAAGTTCGGTTACTTCTTCATAGCACCGAGATGGATACTCCATCTACCTCATTGTATTTCTTCACGAGTACTCCTACTCCCTTCAACAACATCTGATATACATACTCTATCATAACACCTCGTGGTATTATTTCCACAAACCCGACAATCCACTCTTCGACTCTAATTTATCAATTTCAACTAATTCACTATTCAATCCAGATTTCTGACTTTCTCGATTCTTCTCAAGGATATCACTAGTCAGATCTTAATAATAAAAGCTTAACTCCATAAGAAGTATCCTTACTCACAAAACGCATATTATGAAATTTCTCAATCAGTTCTAACTCTTTTCACCATCATCTTCGGTATATGCAAATATTTCTAACTCACTGCATCATCTACCATGTCCGCTTTACTCGAATGGTAATTCAACTCGAAGTCGTACTCTTTTCGAAGTCCCAATTATTTCCTATGCCTCATATTTGTCTTATTCAAAATAAACAAACACCTTAAACTCTTAAGATCACCAAACATCTCCGATCTCAGTCTGAACTTTTGAAGACTCCGACTCCAGTACAATCACAATAGTAACCAACTCTAAATCACTGGTCGGATGATTTCTCTTATACACTTCAAGTTGCCTTTTGCATAATTGAAACTCGCTGAAGTTGTCTTTAGCAAATCCCCTAATTATATCAACAAGCATCACAAACACCACAATTAGTTCTATCGGATTCGGCAGAACTTTCCTTACGGAAGTATATCACCGCTCTTTTTCCAACACTGATAACTCCAGTTCCTTATGCTCAACATAATCCTCTATACGCTTCGAATACCTTAAAATATCATTTATTAACACAACCATTGCCTTATATAAATAATTAAAGAAGATCCCATGCCAAGTGGACAAACAAGTTGTGAGTTATAGCGGGAACACATACCGTACCGCCCGTCCTTACCACAAAATTCAAACACACTTCATCAATAAATAGCTTAAATCTATGTCAATACTTCACCATCTCATAGATAATTTGAATAGCTTTCCAACGCTTCGAACCGCGCGTCATTCCGAGTTACGGTTCTCCCGTTACGGCAAAAACACCAGAATAACATTTTCTGCCCAGGACCCCTTCGCCAGGCGAACACCGCAGCGAATATGGACGTTCGCCAGTATGCTCGCCAGGCGAACATGACAGTCCCAAAATCCTCTTTTCGACCGTTACCCGACTTTCGAGTGTCCGATTTCGATTCCGTAAAAAGCTGCGATCTCGGAATTTAACGTACAACAACAATTTTATACTTAGGAAGCCATCCAACACATTTTAAATCCATGAATAATTTAAAACTCAATTACTTCCAATCTCAACAGCAGATCTTTGAGCCTCCTAATACGATAGAACTTTTGACCTTCGTCCCATCCACCACAAGAACTCTACTCGAGATCACATGACCAAGGGACTCACATCCCTCGATCAATTGTTCTATCAAATCATTAACTCTTGGAAGCGAACACCTATCCTTGATAGTCACCCTGTTCACTTATCTATAGTTCACCCAAAGCTTCACAAAACCTTCTATCTGTCTAACCAACAAAATTGGTGCACATTACGGTAGCACACTCAAACAAAAGAACCTCTCTCCTAGAAGGTCTTCAAGTTGACTCTTCAACTTCTCCAATCCCAACGAAAACACACCATATGGAGTCACTAATATCGGACTCGTTCCAACAACAAAGTCAACGTGTGAGCTTTACTTCACACTCCGATAGTAAATCACCTACCTCATCCGGAAACCTCCAGCAATCGCAATTAATTGACAAATCCCAATTTTTCTCACTTTCCTTCTCATTCCAAGTTTCAGTCAAAATAGACACTTCAACACCGTCTTACGCCAAATTCCTCAAAATAATCCCTTAAGCACTTAGCTTAACTCAAGACTATACACTGCTCACGCCACCCAAGCTTGCAAGATACGTTTATCCCATCCAACACAATCCCGTCCACTATTAACAAGAGATTAAGGGTGATCAGTTCCTCAATTTGTTAATAGACAGCCGAAATCATGATGGGGTACAAACCATCTTTACCAAACTATAATATCCCTCCTCAACACACTAAGCCACCACACTGTAGCTTTTCGGAGAAATACAACTTCTCCCCCACTGGAATCATTCCACTTCTACCAATGAAGTTAACCAACAACATGTACCGACAGTGTTTTTACACACATGTCGCATACCAGGAAACAATAACACTAGACAACATTGGCCGGACGGACCGACCTGCTCTGATACCAATTGTAACACCCCACTTCCCAAATTAAATAAAATATAAACATTATAAATAAACATCAGAGTTTTCCCCAAAATAGTGGGATATCACATCACCAAATTTTTATAAAAATACTTTATTAATTATTCTCAAAAATAATACAGCGGAAAACATTATTCCAACATTCTCGGCCATCCGCCAAATTTCGTAAAATCTTTATTATTATAATTCACAAAAAAAAAGTGATACGTCACAGGATTACAATAAGTTTGACATAAAACAATTAAAACACCCATATCCCGTGTTACGTATCAGAGCATCCTAGACTCGACTGGCACACCACCATCCAAGTTATCTAAGTACCTGGATTATCTGTACTTCCGGAGAAGCACAGACACAACAACAACCAAGGGGTGAGAAAACATGATCAAAAATATATTGGTAATGTAATACATGTAAACAAGGTAGTAAAACACACCAACACACCAATATTCACCCCAACAACTCCATATAACGAACCTACTGTTCAAATTACAATATAACATATTATAATGCAAATATGCAACTCAACACCATGCATGCGGTACCGACTCATTGGTTCATTCAATCGAACCTGGATAGATCACTTACGCTCCTCCTGAGACATGATCTATCCCCCACCATTCTCCACCAAGGAGTACGGATGAATCACTTACGCTCCTCCTGAGACATGATTCATCCCACCAAAACACCATGATATGCACACACCAATGCATAACTATCATATTTAGGCACACTAAGTGCACACGATCCTCCTGATCATATCATCATACATCAATGCATATATGTGTAGATATATTACACCAACACCATATAAATCAATCGGATAGTAAATAAATTCATACTATAACACCATATATAACCACATCCCAACACCCGGGAACACACGATCCTACTGATCACTACATACATATACGTTAACCAATTGTTCACCAACAATATCAAGGAAAACGAGTACCATCACCAAGTAAACAAGTTCATACTTTATCACCAAGATATAAACACGTCCCACCACTCGGGAATACACGATCCTACTGATCACTACACCATGCTCCGCATGATTCATACACCAACTAATTATCCATTTAAATAATTAGTAACGGAAATCACATACTATCACCGAGTACTCACTCTATAACACTCAATCATCTCCCCTATAATCAACAAAGTCCAAGGGCACTACACTCTTAGCGCACACAGTATAACAGCATAGAAAAACCCCATTCTGCTACGCTCGCTACACCCTCGCTAGGCGAGCTCCCAGCGAATGCTCGCTACCTGTTCGCTTAGCGAACCTCCTCGCGAAGGCAAACAGAACCTACTAGACTCACTCGCTAGGCGAGCACCTAGCGAACGCTCGCTGCCTTCTCGCTAAGCGAAGTGCTAGCGAGTTGCCTGCGACTTCTCAAGTTCTCACAGTTCAGAATTCTCACTCTTCTCTGATTCAAGCCTATTCTATAACATCCACTTCCTATACTATCCGTATTACGACCAATGCATATTAGGCTTATCAATCTTCCTATAATTCTACTCCAGATCAACATTACGGCACACTACCGACACTTTAGAGTTACTCTGAACCTTACTCAAACCAAACCAACACCAACAGTCAATCAACAATGGCAACATCAAACATTCGTACATCATCATATACATATTATTCCAAAGTCATCACTTAAACAATCTATCGACACATCAAAAAGGTCACACAAAACTTCCCTAAAACCGTAAACCCAACCTATACGCCAAATTAACCAAAAACAACAATTCACCAACACTCAACATATTTCAATCCATCAACATCAACATAACTCAACAATCAATAGCATGTCAATATAAAACTTCATCAACGATACATTCCTACGGGGTTAAGGAATCCCCACTACCCTATACATGTATATACCATTCCCAATCAAGTTTCTCCCCCCTTACCTTGTTAATCGGTTGATCGATGAAATTCTTCCTGGATTTGGTCTCTTGGCCTCCTCTTTTCTTTCCGTTCTTCGTTCCCTTTTTCCTTCGTTCTTCTCACTTCTCTCGTTCTTTCCTCTTCTCTCTTTCTATCGCTCTATCGTGTTATTTTCTCTAATACTTCCCCATCCTTTCATATTCTATTTTCCTTTTTATTTCCTATCCCAATAATAATAATAACTAATAAAAATAATATAATAATAATAATAATAATAACTAATAAAAATAACATAATAATAATAATAATAATAATAATAATAATAATAATAATAATAATAATAATAATAATAATAATAATAATATTAATACCACCACCAATATTACTATTATTTCTTATATTATTATAAACTCACCAAATTACCACCAATGATCTCCCATCTCAGGGACACCCACCAAACATCATCAAATACACCCTACCAAAGGGCACATCAACATATAATATTTAAAATAATAATAAAATGACTAAATAATTAAAATGGGTGTTACACCGTGCGTCATAGGAAAGTTCGTAATAGACAAAGCTCTATGCGATTTAGGAGCCAGTATCAGTGTTATGCCTTTATCTATATGCAAAAGCTGAATATGGGAGAACTAAGACCAACCAAAATGTCTGTTCAATTGGCTGACCGATCAGTCAAATACCCCGTCGGAATACTGGAAAACGTTCCAGTACGCATAGGACAATTCTACATCCCAACCGACTTCATAATCATGGACATCAAAGAGGACTCTGTTACCCCAATTATCCTAGGAAGACCGTTCCTAGCTACAACCGGAGCTATTATAGACGTGAAGAAAGGAAGGCTAACATTCGAAGTAGGAGAAGAAAAGATAGAGTTCATTCTCACCAAGTTCTTACAAGCACCAGCCATAGACGATACCTGCTATTTAGTAGATGTAATCGACGAATGCATAAGAGAACTTGAAAATGAAGAGACCACATATTCAGAAATAATAAAGATTCAAATACCCGATATTTCTGAAGACGATGATTGGCGTAAACCGTATAAAGACGACAGTCTAAGCGAAAGCTTAGCACTAACCCCAAACCATATGCCAGGTCCGAAGAATCCATCTTTAGAACTTAAAATACTACCCAAAAACCTTAGATATGAATTCTTAGACGATGAACTAAAAAGACCAGTGATAGTCAACGCCGACTTAGGACAACTAGAAACCGTAAAGCTATTAGAAGTCCTAAAGAAGTACCCCACCGCGTTAGGCTATAACATAAGCGATCTAAAAGGTATAAGCCCTTCGATCTGTATGCATCGAACTACAATAGAGGAAGACTGTAAAACCTCTAGAGAGCATCAGAGGAGACTGAACTTCATCCTAAGCACTGTAGTCAAAGACGAAGTAAAGAAATTGCTAGATGCAGGAATCATCTATCCAATCTCCGATAGTGAATGGGTCAGCCCAGTTCATGTCGTACCTAAGAAAGGAGGAGTCACAGTAGTTAAGAACGAAAAAGGCGAATCAATAACAAAAAGAGTCGTGACTGGAAGCAGAATGTGCATTGATTATAGAAAGCTTAACAAAGCCACACGAAAAGATCACTTCCCCTTACCCTTCATAGACCAAATGTTAGAAAGATTAGCCAAACATTCATATTTCTGCTATCTAGATGGTTATTCAGGATTTTTCCAAATTCCCATTCATCCTGATGACCAAGAAAAGACTACATTCACATGTCCTTATGGTACTTTTGCTTACCGCCGAATGCCGTTCGGACTTTGTAATGCTCCAGCAACCTTCCAAAGATGCATGATGGCAATCTTCGCAAATTTCATAGACGACATCATGGAAGTATTTATGGACGATTTCTCAGTATGTGGACAAAGTTTCGAAGGATGCCTACAAAACTTAGAAATGGTATTAGAACGTTGTGTAAAAGTGAACCTCGTCCTAAATTGGGAAAAATGCCATTTTATGGTCCGACAAGGAATAGTTCTAGGACATGTCATATCAAATAAAGGGATTGAGGTCGACAAAGCTAAAATAGAAATTATAAAAGACCTCCAACCTCCAAAATCCGTACGAGAAATACGGAGTTTTCTAGGACATGCCGGTTTCTACCGCAGATTTATAAAAGATTTTTCAAAAATCACAAAACCTTTGACCGACCTGTTGATGAAAGATGTTGAGTTCGTCTTTGTCGACGAATGTCTAAAAGCATTCGAAATATTAAAATCAGCCCTTATCACCGCACCAATTATGCAACCACCCGATTGGCGACTACCGTTCGAAATCATGTGCGATGCGAGTGATTATGCTGTAGGCGCAATTCTAGGACAAAGGAAGGACAAGAAGCTCCATGCCATCTACTATGCCAGTAGAACCTTAGACCCTGTCCAAATGAACTACGCTACAACAGAGAAGGAACTTCTAGCAGTTATATTTGCGCTTGACAAATTCCGTTCTTACTTAGTAGGAGCAAAAATTATCATATACACAGACCACGCTGCCATTAGGTACCTAATAAGCAAAAAGGATGCCAAACCAAGACTATTGAGATGGATCCTATTATTACAAGAGTTTGACTTAGAAATCAAAGATAATAAAGGAACCGAGAACGTTGTTGCAGATCACTTATCCCGAATAGAAGGCATTAAACATGAACCAGTACCGATAAATAACGATTTTCCATACAAACATCTGATAGCCAAATTAGAAAGTGACATGCCTAACTTAATCTTGGAAGATCCAGAACTCGAAAAAGCCGTAGAAGTCGTCTATGCCCAAGTCACATTACCTTGGTATGCCGACATTGTTAATTACCTAGCTGCAGGCGTGCTTCCACCAGATCTCACTTATCAGCAAAAGAAGAAATTCTTTCACGATCTGAAACACTATTATTGGGACGAACCTCTACTCTTCAAGAGAGGGACCGACAACATATACCGTCGCTGTGTCCCAGAGGAAGAAATAGAAAATATCATTTCCCAATGCCATTCAGCGCCATATGGTGGTCATACCAGTACATCCAAGACGTGCGCTAAGATTCTCTATTCTGGCCTAACCTCTGGAAAGACGTTCACATCGCTGTGCAAAAATGTGATCGATGCCAACGAACGGGCAACATCTCACGACGCGATGAAATGCCTCAGAAAGGAATCTTAGAGGTAGAAATCTTTGACGTATGGGGAATAGATTTCATGGGACCCTTCCCGTCTTCTTTTGGTAATAACTACATACTTGTCGCTGTAGACTATGTGTCTAAATGGATAGAAGCCATTGCCGCTCCAACAAATGACGCACGAGTAGTAATCAAACTCTTCAAAAACACAATCTTTCCTAGATTCGGTGTGCCCAGACTCGTCATTAGTGACGGCGGATCACATTTCATATCACGAATTTTTGACAAACTTCTTTCTAAATATGGAGTCCGACACCGAGTAGCTACACCTTATCATCCGCAAACTAGCGGACAAGTAGAGGCCTCGAACAGGGAAATAAAACAAATATTGGAAAAGACTGTCGCTACCTCAAGGAAAGATTGGTCATCAAAGCTAAATGAAGCTTTATGGGCTTATAGGACCGCTTTTAAGACACCAATAGGTACTACACCCTTCAAATTAGTTTACGGTAAATCCTATCATCTCCCTGTAGAATTAGAGCATAAAGCCTTCTGGGCCATTAAGACACTTAATTTCAACTACACTGAGGCAGGAGAGAAACGAATCTTGAACTTACACGAATTAGAAGAACTTCGATTGGACGCTTACGAAAATGCATGTATCTACAAAGAACGAACAAAAAAATGGCATGATAAACGTTCAGTCCAGAAACAATTCAATGTGGGAGACATCGTACTTCTATTTAATTCAAGATTGAAACTCTTCCCAGGTAAACTAAAATCTAGGTGGTCTGGACCTTTTGAAGTGACTAAAGTACTTCAAAGTGGAGCTGTTGAAATTACTGATAAGACGAATGCACCGTTTATCGTAAACGGGCAACGTCTAAAACATTATAATAAGAACGAAAATAACCCTCAAGTCAGCAGTATAACATTGCTCGAGCTTCCTGCTCAAACACCTGAATAGCTTGTCACCAAGCTATCGTCAGGCTTTTGACGTTAAAAACATCGCTTAATGGGAGGCAACCCAATTTTCCCGTATTTCCCTCTTTACTATATTTCATTCTCATTTTTATTTGAAATCTTACTTTGAAATTTTAACAAAATTCTAAACTTAAATTGCTACTATATTTATTTCATTTTCATTATTTTCTCTTTTATTTAAACTTTGTTTTTATTTCTACCACCTTTTGTTTCTAAAAATTCTGACTTAAAATTTCTGTTTTAAACTTTTCAGGATTTTAAAAGCCTTCAAACCTTCCTCCTGTTTTTCTCCGACTAACCTGCGAGTATGGCCGCGTACGATTTCGCAAAGGTTCATTTTCGAGGATTAGCTCAAAAGGCAAGATTTGAAGCATTAACTGAGAGAGACATATCCTTAACACTGTATTATGATAAGTCTACCATGGAGAAACTAGGAATTACTGATAGCATTCAATTCCTGTTTAATCCATTAGGCTGGGAGAACACCTCCTTGAAAACCCGTTTTGCTACATATAAGGACCTCACCTACGAATTCCTTAGTTCCTTCAGGTACTTACCCAACTATGGTTTTGGATCAAACACAAAGCTGATCACCTTTAGGATGTTTGGAATGGACCAAACCCATAGCCGGATGTCATTAGCTAACCTCCTAGGATTTCCTAGCGGACCACATGTGTTCATCAGTGCCGAAGATGACGATCTTGATTTTGAACTAAACCAGTTCTGGGGTAAAATCACAGGTGACTATTACCCTGACCCAAATGGAATGTATAATGATGAGATTCATAACCCCGCTTTCAGATACTTTCATAAGATCCTAGCTCACACCCTTTTCGGAAAAGAAGAAAACATTACTACAGTATCTAAAGAAGAGTTATTTATCTTGTTATGTGCTTCTCAGGGCCGTCCAGTGAATGCCGTGCCTTTTATGATGATATCCTTCCTACGCCTCACTCAGGAACCACAATCACCTATTCTAATAGGAGGCCTCGTGAAAATGATTGCCCACGAGCTTGGCCTTAGATTCCACCTAAATGCAAGCACTAGTTTTGGCACCGTCCGACCCATGAATATCCAGTTTTGCTTTAACAGGCGCATTTTAAGAACCATGGGACCTGGACCTTACGAGTACCTTATCAATGACAAACCTGTCCAGCTATTCACATTGCCAAATCATCAGATGACTAGTATCCATAACACGGACAATTGGGTTTATGAATTGGATGAGCCTATGGGACCTCCTACACCTCAATCAACACCACAGAATTACATGTACGACAGTGATCACATCTCTGAAGCACATGATTATATGTACTATGAGGATGCTGTATCAGAAGCGGAGGTAGACCTTGAGATCCCTCCACATTATAACACCTATCCTGAGCCCATTCCTGAAGAAAACACGGACAAAATGGATACTGTTATGCACCGATTAGACAACGTCGACGCAGCTCTGACCACTGTAAGAGAAGAAATCACAAGCATACACAGCGAACTAGCAGTTTTCATGGACTTAGTTTGTGACCAGCTCGATTACTACGCTCGGAAGTTTGACGAATTGAAGACACAAAAGGACTGAGATTTTAACTTTAGTTTAGTTTATTTTTCCTGTTTTTTCCGTACATTTTCAATTATTTGGATTTTTGCATTGTTTCATTTCGCTTATGTATTACATTAAAAACAATCATTTTAATTAAATGTTATTTCAATTTTATTCATTATTCCTTTATTCTGTTTTTATGTTATCATATGCTTCTTGGCTGATTTATTACATTGCGATGCCATTTACAAGCCTTAAAACCATGTTAAAAGCACCCCTGTAGCAAAATTTTGCGTTCTGCCGAATTTGCTGGTGTGACGACCATCACAGAAGCATGACGCCCGTCACACGGGTGACGACCGTCACAGATGTGTGACGACCGTCACGAGTCCAAAACCTGATATCTGCTATAACAGAGGTTATGTTTCCTCCCCCACTCCCATCTTATCAACTTCCAATCACCACACACTCAAACCCCACTTCAAAATTTCGTTTTCCCTCCTTACTACATATAATCCCAACTCCCATTTCATCATCATAATCCACTTTTGTGACATTTCTCATTCCACAGAAACAACTTAATCCCCATTTCATCAGCATCATCCAACCATGGCAAGAAACAATGAAACCCCTGACCTTAGCACTATCTTGTTCAGCGACGGCGACTCCGGCGAGAAACAGAGAGAAAACTATGTCGCCTTCCATCAACGGTCGCTACAGCCGACCCACTATCCGCACATACCATCTCTCACGGAGCCCGGCCTCCTCGACAGCGTCACTTGGATGTTCCAGAGAGCCGGCATTTGGCATCTGTGCACAAATCTGCAGCCCACTTACGAACAACTCACCCTTGAGTTCCTCAGTTCGTTCAGTTACTTCACCTCCAGCGGCGACCTCAGCCAACATTCCGGCGCCGCCTGCTTCCGTATGTTCGGCATGAACTACCAATTGAATCAAAATCAGATTGCCGACATCCTACATTTCCCTCGCGGTGAAGATGCTCACCGCCGCATCACCGAACAATTTCAACATGAAGCCTTTGCACTTTGGTACCAATTGACCGGAATCAATGTCGACGGCTGGGATTCTCTGCATGCAACACACATCCACAACCCAACCATCCGGTATTTCCACCGAGCACTGAGCAATACCATCTTCGCAAGGGATAGTAACCACAAGGTGAACTCCAAAGAACTTTTCTTTCTCCGCTGTGTGTTCAATTCCGAGCCCATCAACGCCGCTCCGTTCCTCCTGGCCCACATTCAGGCCAACTGCAACCGTGGCTCTAAGCCATTTTACTTTGGCGGGATTGTTACCTCCATTGCACTAGGGCTGAACCTCGGTAACCAACTCCAGAATCTCCATACAATTCCTTCGGTATTTCTCGACACCGACCATTGCAGAGCTTCTCACCTCATCCGCTCTAGGGCCGATGGAAAGTACCATCCGGTCGTGCGTGGCAAAACCATCAGAAGTATCATCATGCCGTCACGTACCCGGATGCACCCACAGGATCGTGCCAACTGGCTTTTTTACCTCACTGCCCCTGCTGCTACTGCTGCCCCAACTCAAACCAACACCCAAGGTTCTGTTGACGAAATGCAAGATGAGTTGGACAGAATTGAGCAACCTGAGGCATCGCAACCACTTCCTTCTGAAGGCACATCCTACTGTCGCTGCCGCCAACGTCCAGAGCCCGACTACTCTAAAGAAGACCTCCGCCGATCCCTCGACCAGCAAGCACAGATACTCGCCATGATGCAGCAACAAAATCAGCGAGCAGAGCAATTCGAATCTTGGCATAGGACCACGATGCAACAGCTCCAAACTGGCCAGGAAACCATCACTAAGAACTTGGCAAATCTTACCTTGCAATTCAAAGGACTCCGAGATTATGTCTATCACACCGGAGCGCTGAAATTTGAGGCCCGAGTCGACCAAGCCAGAGGTAGAGGACGAGACAGAGGACGTGACCAAGGCAGAGGCCGTGATTAGTTCTTTCTTTCTTTATTTGTTTACTATATTTTCCGTTTCCTGTATTTTCATTTCCCTTGTATTTCCCTCTCGCATTCTTTCAAATCAGTGGGGACACTGATCGAGATATTGTGGGAGCAGAGCGTTTATTTCCCGTTCCCTTGTACTTTCAATTCAATAATTTCAATTCAAACATTTTCCCATTTTAGCAAATAAAAGCTCTTTTATATATTTTCTTCCGCTACGCAAATTTCCCCACTTTATTCGACATAAACAAAATTTTTTCAGTCGTTCCTCAAAAGCCTCACGAGAATACGCCAAAGTTCAAACCAAGTTTTGAAACTCCGAGACGAAAATTCTAACAAAACCAGTACCGTCCTGACACCTTAGACCTCCGATTTATGTGAGTCGGTTTCACTACCTACGTGTACCAAAGTTTCAAGTTTCTACGCAAACTCAGCCCCAAGTAGTTTATACAAGCAGTCAGCACCATCCTAAACACTTCTAAGCGAGCGACCAATGCAAATAAGTGTATGATCTCTAAAAAGATGAAAAATCATGAAAAGAAAGCCATATAGCCCAAGTATAGAGACATGTTCCCTCTAAGTTAGGTGCTCCTCACCCGAGCATTTAGCCCAACGGTACAAAAACTCATTGAAAAATCAATAGTCTAAGCTTATGAGCAATGAAAAGATCAAAACAGCAATGAGATCATATTCACTAACAACAATGACTTTCCATGAAAGTGTATGGATAACGGGCTTAATGTGATTGCGCTAGAACAAACAGGGTAAACTTGACGCGAGAACCTTGATACCAAGCTGCAGTAGCGTGATTGGGACCGATTTGCATAAAAAGGAGACCTCTGAAGACTTATAGTCCAGTGTCGTCACCGTACTCGTTTTGTTCCTATTTAGAATCCCGGTTTTTCCCAACTTTCTGAACGAGGAAGCTGCCTCGTGCTTGCCGACTTTTATTCTTCCTGTTTTTACTTGAGGACAAGCAAAGATTCAAGCTTAGGGGAGTTTGATAACGCGAAATCATATATATATATATATATATATATATATATATATATATATATATATATATATATATATATATATATATATATATATATATATATATATATATATATATATATATATATATATATATATATATATATATATATATATATATATATATATATATATATATATATATATATATATATATATATATATATATATATATATATATATATATATATATATATATATATATATATATATATATATATATATATATATATATATATATATATATATATATATATATATATATATATATATATATATATATATATATATATATATATATATATATATATATATATATATATATATATATATATATATATTGACGTATAATTCAACTAATATTTGACTGGTTTCAATCCGATTTCGGGTTTTTCCCATGTTATTTGTCTGATATTTTGCAGGTATTTGAAGATCATGTCCAAACAAAGCAATATGAAGAAAATAAGCAATTACAGATGAAATATGGACGAAAATCAGATGAAAACAACATGAAAAATAGCAGATGCGCATTTTGCTGCTGTGACGACCGTCACAGACCGTCACACATCCATGACGACCGTCACACGGGTGACGACCGTCACACACCATGACGACCGTCATGCAGGCAAAAACGCAGAACCTCATTTAACGTGCAAAAACCAGTTCCAAGTCCCAAAATAATGGACCACTACTCCCTAATTTTTCTGACTCCAAGTCCACCTTCTGCAAATTATAACCGTTAGCATTTCACCTCTATAAAAGGGGAAGGAGGGGAGCTGAGAAAGGGGGCCGCATTCAGATAACGAAGTGCTGCCCAAATATTTTCCAGAGCAAATTTAGTTTCAGTCTTGTTTTTTTGCTTTCCTTTCCTTTTTCCTGTATTCCATTTCTGCAATATTCATTTGTGCGCTCTATTGGTTTGAAGACACAATCCTGCCGACATCGTTGGGATTTGGCCAAAAGCCAATTGGATACGTTACAGGTTTTTATTATTTTGTTAATTGTAACTTTAATTCCCAGCAGTATGAATGTTCTAAATTTCTGCTTTTATTTACGCTTTACTTATTCCAAATCCATGTCTAGTTAAACCAGAGTAATCGGTATGTAATAATAATTCAGACGGGATTTGATAATAATCGGTTAAAACCTTTCTTTTTCAAAAGTTGTTTATGGCCTGAGTGTTTAAACTTATTTCCTGAATAATCGTTCGTCGCGACAGCGAGAACTTATTTAAACATAGTTTTGCCACGACAGTGAGAAATTAATTAAGGTACGAACCAACAAGCGACAGCTGCAGCTAGGACCAGATAGTAAACACTAGGCATTTGTTTTAATAACAACGAAAGCACTTTAAAATGGATTAGAACTTAGAGATTTCCAAAAAGCAATTTTAACCCCGAATGGGATAGCGACAGCATACGTTCCGCCTTAAAGTTGCGACTAGCGTCAACAACCATCGTGAGACAAAGGTCTTTAGATCACTATTTTCTTCTTAAATAAATTCTGAAAATATTTTATATACCGGTAACTTGTCAAATCCCCGAAGGACATAATTATTGCATATCGATTCGCGTAATTATAATTTAAGTAACGTTTTTAGTTCCCTTTAGTAATAGCAATTATTCCCTTAAACATTATCTACCTAGCTAAACATAGTAACTCCCGAGAACACTAGTTTGATTACGAGTCCTTGTGGGATCGATATCTTTTATTACTACGCGATAGACTGTGCACTTGCAGTTAAGTTGTATTAGACATAGAAAGTCGTGATCACAAATCTATCTTGGTTCAATATTTGATAATAAGGAGTATGCTTTTTAAGGTGATATCTTAAGAGACTCCATTGCTCTTTGATTGAGGATCGTCATGGAATTTGTATTAAAGGACAAGTCTATGAGAAACCTTCAATTTTTCTTTGTATTTTGAAGGCAAATTTGATGATGGTGCTTTAATTTTTGTTATGCCATTCTCTGATAACTAACATCATTTGGTTCTTTGCTTATCAAAGATCTCATTATCTTGAGTCAAGACAATGAAATTAATGATTTTACTGAGAATAAGATCTTGTTCATATTATAGTTTATTCTAGACTAAAACTCTGGAATGAATCATGGTAATGCTATCATAATATGGAATAAGACGAAGGAAAGTCTGTCTAAACATTTATGAACGGTCTCATAGAAATATGAGTGTCATGATTTGAATGTATTTGCTGTAAATATCAAAGAAAGAAGCAGAGGCATCTTCCATGGCATATACCAAAGATTGTTTATAACATTTGATGGAAGAAGAGCCCACAACTTAGACTCAACTGCTAGAGGTACTGAGTTTGGTGAGAGTAGTGGAGTCATTGTTTTAACAACCATTGAATCAGAATCCACTCGAAGTGGTGTTCAGACTCTATGGTCAAGTATGAATGTTGATACGTGTCTGACCGAGAAAATAACAACAAAAAAAGGTATGCTTGTTCTTTTCTGGCTTATCTTTTGATTCAATGATATGTGTGTGTAAATGTTAATACAAAGTTTCTGTTAGATTTCTAGAGAAGTTCCTTTGAAAGGATCTTCAGAAATCTTTAAGAAGAAACTTTGTTGTATTTACCTATACTTAATATTTCATTAAGCTAGATGATGACCATATTTATGGAAACATATTCCTCACTTTTTGTGATGTTGCTGCTGTTTGTTAGCTGTCAAAGGAAACAATTCAATATTCATCTATCACTCATGAATGTTATTTCAAGAGGAAATGTTGGGTCTAAATAGAATCTTAGAGACTTATGACTGACAGAAGATATCTCTTTCTCAGTATAGTTCTACTAGACTCTGATGGATGATAACTTCTGAAAGTTGTCAGATTCAGAGATTTATAAGAGGATTCTTTACTTCTGATATAGCAGTTTAAGTAAAATGTTTTTCAAAGACTTATATAATACTTAAATTTTCATACAGGTGAAATTCATCTAGTGGATTCAAGAAATATGTTGGATAAGAACCATTGGATAATGATGTTTTCTTTTTGATACTTATTGTCATTATCCCCTGTCTTATGAAATATCATTTTGTTCTTCTTCGGACAAGATTCTTATTCTTTTAGGAATTTTTTTCAGTTCTCTTTCTTTTTTTTATTTTCTTTGTGTTTATGTGTTGATTAAGCCAAAATTGAGATGATTTTCTTAATCAATTCTTCTTTGAATCAACTGGTAGTCACCAATGAAAAGTTTGTAGATTTTGATGAGTTGTTTAAGTTAAGCTTTAACTTCTGGAAGGCTGTGTGCGAACAAGGATGGAATGGATACTTTGAGATGCTCTGTGGTTTCACTTATCCAGATCTTGTCAAAGAGTTTTGGATTAATGTCTCCATTGTTGAGCTGAATTCTGAGTGTGCTATTCTTTATCAAGTAACTGGTGTTTCTATATCAGCAACCTCTAAAGTGATTGTTAATGTGATCAATTATGAGGAGATTATATAAATCCCAGGAACTATTATTTGGGAACACTATCTTCCTACTTGGCATATCTTTGCAGATCCATCTAATACATCAGTGGTCTCAAATCTTTGTCCTGATGTTGTTGTTTAGAATCAGATTCTAAAATCAAACTTACTTCATAAGGATAAGGATTTAGACCTTGTGGACCCTATTGAAAAAGATCTGCTTCTACTTCTCAATTCAGGCTTGCAGATTGATCTTCCTCAAGTTATGTTTGACTACTTGAAGAAGACTCTTTCTTCCTTTCACAAAGAAAAGATTCTCTTCATTCCTTTGGACGAGTTCTTTCAGAACTACTTGCTCAGCAGGGAGTTATCATAAGTTCAGAGGCTGATTTGTCTAAAATGTGGAGAGAGATAAGTTTGAAGTTATCTATGAAAGATTTTGATGTTAGATTTCTGTATAGTTATGCCTTAGAATTGTTAGAACCTTTGTATTAAGTTATCTTATTATTAATTCAAAGTTTGTTCATGTTGTTGTTCAGTTAACTATTAATTATATTTACTTATGGTTGTTCAAAAGAATCAAAAGTAATGGGAGTAAGAACTTATTGCTTGAAACTTTTATCATTAATAAAAAGGAAGAGATTACAAATTATTTTGACATTCTAGTCTGTTGGATTGGACTTAAGGTATTCCCTAGGATCATTTGACATGTCCAGATTATCTAAGTAATCTTTCCATTATTCCTTAGCAAACTCCAAAACCTCCTTTCTCAGGTGATTTCTGCGTCTGGACCTAGAAGATCTTCTTCTTCTGTGTGTCTTCACAAAGGATGCTGAAGAGGTGAGAGCTTATGAAGCCATCTGCTTGCTAGTAGATCCTTCAGCTGCTACTTTGTTTTCACTTGCCTAAGTTACTGATTTTAGCATGAATGTCTTTCTGAAATATCTCTTTGGAACCCAATTTTGCTTTTGTTTGCACATCTTGGTGTTTTAGGGATTAAGTGATTATGAAAGTAAGCTTGCTAAGAGTTCTTATATAGACGTGTTACATACATTGTTCCAAGTGTCTTTTGATTTTATTGATTAAGTCATATCAATATCTTAAATGATATATCTTGGAAATGTTATCTAACGGTCTAACCTATTAAATATTCTTTAACAACTATGAATTTTATACTTGACTTGTTTAACTGTCGTTTCTGGTGTCAGTTTTACTTCATTAACGTCTTTCAGAATCTAAAGGAAGTTATTGAAAGTGTTATGCATGCAATAAACAAAATTGGGTCAAAAAGATACTTTTTCATTAATTGAAATAGAGGATTACAAGACATTAACTAATAAGGAACTGCTAATGCTTAATATAGGTCCATATCTAAGTCATCTTGAGCCTTATGACGAAAATAGTTGTCATAGCCTATTTCTAGCCCATCTTCATCAATGTCTTCATATTCTACCTCTGGGATTGGATGGTAGAACAACTTATTGGACTGCCTTCTCTTCTTTGATCTCTTCATTATCTTTCTTTTGGGCTTCATCACAGCTTCTGGTGAACCTACTCCTGTAGATTGTACCTACTCCTGTAGGTTATGTTGGAGCTGCTGACGTTGCTTCTTCAGAAGTGAGTCTTGTAGAGAGCAAAGGCCCAGTGGCAGATGTTTCAGAAACAACTCGTTTCTGAATGTCTTGGACATCTTGTCTTGTAGAGCTGTGGGAGATTTCTGTTACTACAAGAGTCTTATGACTCTCAATTAATGCTTCCATGACTATGTTGGATGTTGATGAAAAATGAATTAGGTTTGGGTTGCCTTTATAATGACTTCTGAGCAACTCAAACGTCTGATTTAATCCTGCTTGATTCTTGGAACATTAACGACCACTAAAAATTTAAAGCATGCACTATACAATCCTTAAAGACCCCATGTTACTTGATCATTTTTCAATTTCTTGGAAATTGATCTTATAATGATGATTTGTGATTCATTTATGACTGTAATTCTTTTCTTTTTCTCTTTTTATTTTTATTTTCTTTTTGATGTGACAAAAGAGGGAGAAATAATGGTAAATATTTAAATAGAAACTGAACCCATTGAGTACCTATTCAGTTGTACATATTGGATATTTATAATTTTGTCATTTAAATTTTTATTTTTATGGTCATCTTGCCCGGACAATACATTTTAACTTTCTTGTACACATAACTAAGGATGAGCTTACAAACCTCAGCCTTAGCCTATCAGACTCAAAAGAAGCTTACAAACCACGTATTCAGACGTTGCCAAAGGAAGTTAAAATATTATTTTTGGTTTTCTTAAATATGAAACTAAGGGGGAGCTTACAAACCTCAACCTTGGAACTATTAGACTTAAGGGAAGCTTACAAACCTCAGACTCTAATGTTACAAAGAAAACTAAATTAATTTTCTTGAGAGTAGTACATAGTATGATGTCTACAGAACTCTGCTTTGGACATTTATACTCAGGGGGAGCTTACAAACCTCATACCCTGATGTTGTAAAGAAAACTATAAATGTCCAACATTTTTCTTTAAATACTTGTATTTGTCATCATCAAAAAGGGGGAGATTGTTAGAATAAGATTTGTTCATGACATATTTTCCTTGGGTTTTAATGATGAAAAGTATTGAAAAGCAATGGCTTATTTGATGTGTGTTACAATTTTGTAGGTTCTTATACTTGTAAATATTATTATCAAAATTTGTTCTACATTAAGCACACTTTGTGAGTTGCTGCATTGCTAGCTTCTGGTGGTAGAATCTGAAAAACACTTGCTAAGTGATGTCTGGTGAAGACTGTGAAGCTGAAGGCCTCAACATTAGAAGAAACAACGTTACTGTCTCTACACTTAGTGAATGAAAATTGGCTTCTGGTACCATTTAGAGTTGGTGATAAAGCTGAAGTTGTTCATACTGCAAAAAGTAAGTTGTATTGTCAAATTAGTTTGTCAGCTAAAGTCTACAAGATTGCAAGGCTCAAAAAAAGATGAGATGCTTTACAGATATATACTCTCAACGGCTCTAATAGTACATAATCTCTTGAAGACTCAAAGGTTAAACATGTTACACATTAGATTAAGATCTTATAGTGCATCTATCTTCAATGGCTCTTGTACTATGGAGTAACAACAAAGACTCTTGATCCAGTTACCTCCTCAATGGCTATTTTCCGAAAAAGGCTATAAATATAGTTGAAGGTTCAAACTAAATCTTTAACAAGGATCAACTAGAAGAAGAATTAACAAGATCAACAATTATCAACTCAATGTATTTGCAAATTTTTTTGATGTAGGTTGTAATCGTAAAAGCCTAAAGATTTCTTACACATTGTATATCTTAGAAATCTTAAGAGCTTTAGGTCTTTGTTATGGTGATTTCTCGTACCTCTGATACTTGTATCATATACACCTTATTCTCTATTCTACTGAGCTTGCTCAACGGTTTAAATGAAATTCTTGTGTCATTAGGATACAAAAAAGAAAGTCTTGAGCCAAGATGCTTGATCCACCTAAGTCTCTTGTTATGTGCTTGAGTTGTGAAAGTCTTAATCAAGTAGATTGATTGAGCAGAAGTCTCGTATAATTGGGATACAAGCAAGGAAATCTTGAGCCAAGATGCTTAAGCCACGTAAGTCTCTTGCTATGTGCTTGCACAATGAAAGTTTTAATCAAGTAGATTGATTGCGCGGGAAAGTCTTGAACCAATGTGGCTTGAGCATGATAACTCGGTTCATGAAAGTGGAGCAGTAAGTCTTGGCTAGGGGTGGTGAAAGTAGAGGCTTGTTTCATGGAACCTTGAGCAGAAGTCTTGGGCCTGAGGGGCTTGAGCAGGAATGCTCAGTACATGGAAGCGTAACAGTAAGTCTTGGCTAGGGATGGTGCAAACAGAGGCTCATTTCATGGGACTTTGAGCAGAAGTCTTGGGTCTGAGGGACTGAGCAAGAAAGTCTTGGGTTCATGGAACCTGAGAAGGAAGTCTCAAGTGAGGAGCTTGAGAAGAAGTCTTGGACCTTGGGTCTGAACAAGTGTAAAGTCTTATGCAGAATGCATAAGTGATTGTAATCATGTTTTAATTATAGTGAAAATATCTCATGAAGTAAGGGGACTGGATTACTCTCAGTTAGGAAAGGAACTAGTATAAATCTTTTTATCTTCTACTATTATTTATTTTCTTTTGTTAACATTCTTCTGCTAGGAATTAACCAGAATATGAACACCTGTTTAGATTCTGAACTCTGATTAGATGCAAACTAATAAAATATAAAACATAATTCAACCCCCCTTCTTGTGTACTTTTCTCACATTTAGATCAATGTGCATCCAAGTTGAAGAATCAACAAAGGGTGCGAATTTAGATTCAATTTAATGAAGATCATCTCTTTGTTAAAAAGATGAAGTTTTTAGGGTTTTTGTGTCTTAGGAAAATGTTAAGATTAAAGAATATGATCCAAAAAATGAACAAAAATACATAAGTATCTAAAAAAATCTGCGCAGGCTCGCCCAACGAGCTATACCTTTCCAGAAGAGGTCATTTTTTGGCACTTCAAGTGACTCAGATCATTAAACCGCCTTTTGGAAAAATATCTTCCCTCGTCTAGCGGCCAGAAGCTCACCTGAAGACCACAGATCGCCAAACCTCGTTCGGCGACCATGATGCAAAATAGCTACTGCCTTTACACTAACATGTCTCGCTTTCCACTCGCCTATGATCGCCTAGCAACCTCGCTTTCCCTTCGCCTAAGCTCGCCTAACGAGCTTGCTGAATATTTGGCTTTTTTGCTTTGCTTTCTTTTCTTGATTTTGAATCCCTTTTTTATGACTTCTTTACACTAATCCTGCACACTAGTAAACAAATAAGGGAAACCAAAGCTCTTTGCAAGTTTAAAGGCGATTTACACAAAACTATGGAATTAAACAACTTAAACACAAAATTAGAGTTGAAAAATACCAAGAAAAATAGTGAATTTTAAGTCATAATTGGCATTCAACGCTGACCTGCAAGCTTAACGCACTGACGCTCAAGTTAATATGTGAAGAAGAAGAGTAAATAAAATTTGAATTTGAAATTGTGTACCTAAGAATGACGCATTTTACATTTATATACAGTAGCGGTTGTAACCACCCACTATCTTTAAGCTGTGAAATATAAGAAGCTGTTAGATGTACCTTGGGCTTGAATCTCCTATGCTCTCCCCAGGGTATTACGCTTATGTTATAGGTAGTTCAGATGAATCATTTCTTTCTCTGGTTTGAACCAGCTGGTTCTTCCGGTAGGCCCATAACAAATGAGTTTTAGATGTGGATATAAGAAAGGTCAAACATTGTTTCTATAAAAAAATTAGGATGCTACTCTTCCACCATTTTTTCTCCTATAATTTTTTACCTCATCTTTCTCCTTTTACATCCTATGTTTTTCTCACCTTTATCCTCAATTGAAGTTCACTCATACTCTATAATATCTAATCAGGTTCAGCCCAATCAATCCAGAAACACCGTTCTAATATAAAAAGTATGCCTATATAAAAATAATTAATTTTAAAAATAACACAAACTTAAAACTATTTAACAATTTTCATATACGTGTATAACTTTTTTTATCTTGTATAGTCTAACAAAAAGATTTACTAGTTTGGTTTTCTTTGCTATTGTGTAGATTTTTTCTTGACATCATTCCAATTAAACTTGACACCCCCCAATTTTTCATATTGACTAAAATGCCCTTCTCATTTTTTTCACTAACAAGGTGCTGGAAATTTTTCTCTCACGCGAAAAATCGGGTAGACCAATAAAAAAATCTGATAGCATTTTAATTGAAACTTATTAAAAACCAGGTAAAACTATGTTAGTTTCTAAATTTTTAAAAAATTCAGTAGTTCATATCAAGTAGATCTATGTAAAACGAAGTTAACACTACCAATTTTTTTATTAATCCGGTATATTTTATAATTTTACAATTTTTTTCGAAAATATTATAGTTCATATTTTATAGGCCAATGAAAAACAAAGTTAACAATACTAAACTATTTTATATTTTTTTTCGTATTTTTCAGATATTTGAAAAAACTTATATAAAATTATAGTTTATACTTCAAAAATCTATAATTTTATACGGGATATTTAAAAAATCAGATATAAAAAAATATGAATTTATATATGAATTTTAAAAAATAGGTATACACAGTCATAGATTTTTGAAAACTAATTAAGATTTTACACTAATTTTTAAAAAATATGTTTAATATCTATTGCTTTACTAATTAAAAAGACCCCTCCCCCATAATTTAGGGCCAACGGCGTACACAGGTTGTATCCGGGAATAATCTATCTTATCTATAATTTGCTGCCAAATTATAGTTTTGTGTCATGTAAAATATTTAATGTTGATGTTGTTGTTTTTGAGATTTAATGTTTAACGATTTTATTGATTTTGTTATTGATATTTTTTTTCTATTGTTGTTGCTATTGTTGTTATTGAGATTTAATGTTTAACGATTCTATCCGTTTAGTTTTCGTTGTTAATGTTATGCAGATTTAATGTTTAACGTGTATATTGATTTTGTTTGTTGTTGTTGGTGAGATTTAATGTTTAATGATTCTATTTATTTTGTCTTATTATTGTTATTGGTGGTGGTGTTATTGTTGTTGTTGTTGATAATGATGTTGCTATTATTATTGTTGTTATTTATATTGTTGTTGTTATTATTTTTGTTGTTATTGTTCTTGTTGTTGCTATTGTTGTTGTTGTTGTTGCTAGTACTACTGTTGTTGTTGTTTCTGTTACTATTGTTGTTGCTTCTATTATTGTCGTTGTTGTTGTTGCTACTACTGCTGCTGCTATTGTTAATATTGTTCTTGTTGTTGTTTATTCTTGTTGTTGTTCTTGATGTTATTATTATTGTTTTTTGTTTTTGTCGTTGATATTCTTGTTCTTGTTCTTTTTCTTGTTATTGTTGTTCTTCTTCATATTCTCTTTGTTCTTGTTGTTGTTGTTGTTATTGTTGCTGTGTTAAAAATATTTAATATTCTATATTATGATGGAATTTTAGTACTACTATTCTACTGTTGTTGTTGTTGTTGTTATTTTTGCTACTACCGTTGTTGCTTCTATTGTTGTCGTTGTTGTTGTTGTCGTTGTTGTTATTGTTGTTGCTACTGCTGCTGCTACTACTATTGCTGTTATTGTTAATATTGTTCTTGTTGTTATTTTTGTTGTTGTTCTTGCTTTTATTCTTGTTGTTGTTCTTGTTGTTTTTTGTTTTTGTTGTTGATATTCTTGTTCTTATTCTTATTCTTGTTCTTGTTCATATTCTCTTTGTTCTTCTTCTTGTTGTGTTAGAAATATTTAATATTCTATATTATGGTGGAATTTCTAAATGTAGTCGGCCAAAGCATGTGAAATTTTTTTTGGGCTGATTGACTTTTCACCACGGTTGAAACTTCCAACCGTTGTGAAAAGTGGACTGACAAGCATTTTACCAAAGTTGTAAGTTTCAACCGTTATAAAAAGTTGGCTGACTACATTTCACCACGGTTGAAATTTTCAACTATAGTAAAATGTAGTACATTTTCTAGTTTTTCACCGCTGACTTTTGTCCGTGGTGAAAAATAGTGTACTTATACACAGACCATCATCTATGATAAAAACCTTCTCTAAACCATAGTGATATATACTTTTTGTAGTAGTGTATCTTATCATCTATCAACTATTTTTTAACAAAGAAATGTTTAGGGATGTAAATGGATATCCATGGGGACGAATATTAAGATATATGTATTCTCCCCATTGGATAAATATGATATCCATATCCGCCCCATTGGATAAATATGATATCCATATTCGCCACATATCCATGCGGATATCCGTTAAGCGGGTAATCCGCAGATATTTACAGATATCCATGAATAATTCTCTCTTAATTTAACAATAAAATTTCATCGCATTAATATTCTTCTTATTCAACAAAACATAATTAGATTCAAACATAATATCCATACATTTCATTTTTAACCTAACAAATAAAAGATATTGTGATTGTGAGTTATGATTGAAGAGCAAACGATAGAGGAGTAGGAAGGGAGACATTGGTTTGACAGAGGAACGATGATACTAGTTGGTTGGACTATGAAATTGTTGAAGTAAGATACGAAGTAATGAAGAGTTTAAGTATGAAATGACTAATAGAATTTGAATGAAATGTGATAGATTTTCTTCAAAGAAAATTTTAAGAAAAAAAATATAAGAAAACTAATTTTTTTTAGAAGATGAAAAAAATAAGGTATCATACATTAATAATATTTAAACGATTTTTATAATTTATTAACGAATATGGATATCCGTGAGCGCATATATCATTAAACATGTATCAGTATCCATTAACAAACGGATATTTAAATTTCAATTTATTTTATTTGTAGATATCTATTAAACTATCCGTCTCGTATCTGTGACGAATTTCATCCACAAGTACGGATTTTTTTTCATCTCCGAAAAGGTTTATGGTAGATTTACTTACATTTTTTTGTCCAATTATTTTTGTTGCTTTGAACCATTTTAATTGGTTGTTATTGTTTTTTTCTTCTCATTTATTATAGCTATGATTATTGTTTGAAGTAGTTTTCAATAATAAGATGCATGCAAACAATTTGAAGTGGAAATTGAAAACACTAATGCAACTAAGTCAACTAAGTCATGAATGTTATGGGTATGAAGGTTATGACCATTAATCTCAATGATACACATCATGTGTATTTATTGCTACACGCTCCTTTCTAACAAAATTTTGTGTGGTGCTTTAAAGCTTTTGGGTAGTCATTGACTTAAGTTTTAACCTTTATTTTTTTTCCTTCTTTCTTTTTTTCTTCTTTTGTTATGTTTATGTCTCCTTTTACTTTTGTTAATTTTCATTTTATTTTAGTAATTATTATTTAAAAAATATAAACAAATAATTGTACATGAGAATTAATTATGCTTATAATCTTGTAGTTTCTTTTCATTTAAATCATTAATAAAGCAAGGAAGTTGTAAAAAAATTTAAGTTACTCTACTTCAAGATTTCAAGTTACTAATATATTAGTGTCACAATATTTTTCTTTTAGAACAACTTCACCAAAATTTTGTTTTTGATATTTAAAATGTATATAAAATATATTAAAATAAACTATTAATATATTTATTATATTTAAAAACAAACTAATACTATTAAGTTGTTCTATTTTGAAATTACATTATCTTTACGTTTATTATTTCTCTGTCAAAAAATTAATTTAACTGAAAGTATATTTGAGACTTAAATTTATCCAAATTTTTAAATAATTAAAGATCATAGATTTTACATTCATACTCATGTTTATTCAGCTATTTAATCAAGTTAGATTGAATGTTAATATGAAACTCTATTTTTTTTAAATAAAATAAAATGTATTATTAATAATAGTAAAACTAGTGACTATTTTACAATTGTTTCGAGTGAAATTTGAACAATATATTTTGAAGTTTTAAAGCCAAAATTTAACACTAAATTGACCTACATAATCAAGTAAATATTGTAAATTGATCTAACAAAAGAATAATTTTTTAAAAATTTATATTTTTCTCAAATACAATAATAGATTTACAGTTCTATATAAAATAAATTATCAATGTCACCTATTAGCAAAATTATATGTTTTATTTTTATTTTTAAATTTTATAACAGTTTTAAAAAAGAAAAAGATATCAATTCATTTATTTTATATTGACATAATAAAATATTATTATTTAGAACAAATATATTTAATATAATTTGACACATATATATTATTTTAAAATTGTCATCATTGTACTTGTTGTTACGGTCTAGTAATTTGGTTGTGAGGATATTTTAAATAAAAATTTCTTTTACAATCTATCTTAGTGTATTTCTCTCTCACGTAAATGATTGTTTTAGTATATGTTGGTCATTAGGCTTTACAATCAAGGACAAACTCTTCAAAATCAAATCATATTTGGAAATTTTAGTTAGAAAATTTTTTACTCACTCCTACGAATAATATATTTTATGACAAAATTTTCTTCTTACCTAACAAAAAATTAAAGTGTAAATCATAGATGCGTGACATTTTAATTTTTTTAAAAAACATTCTATCTATTCCCTCGGTTGAGCTGATAACCGAGGGGTAAAGTATTTATATGACACACCTTCAAATCACAACAACTACATTTTAGCACATTTTAATTTTAATTTTTTTATATGACCTATTATCTTAGTTGAGCTGAAAAACGAAGGGTAAAGTATTTAAAGGACACGCTTTCGAATCCCAACAACTATATTTTAACACATCATAATTTTTTAAAAATTTTTTTGATGATCTATTTTCTCGGTTGAGTTGTAAACTAAGAGACAAAGTATTTATAAGACACACCTTTGAATCTTAACAACTACATTTTATCACCTTTTAATTTATTTTAAAAAAAAATATTTTATGACTTTTTACCTAAGTTGAGTTGAAAACTTAGGGGTAAAGTAGTGTATTTTATTTTATTTTTTATTTTTATTTATGATCAATTTAATGTAAAAAATTAAGTAACGAATATTTGTCGTCCATTTATAAAGTGACGGCGAACCTTTGGGAATATAATTGTTTAACACAAATTATTTTCTATGTTTCTTAGTACATTTTATATGTTATGAACGGTACGATGTTAAAAATTTAAGATGATGTTCATCTAGGGTTGGAAAGAGTCAGTTAAGAATGATCATTTCTAGTGCAACACTTGTCTGTTTTACACGTTATTTACGATTCGGTGTTGAAAATTTGAGTCGGTGTTCGTGTAGGATTGAAAAAAGTCAATTGAGAATAACCTCTTCTTGTGTGAAACTTGTGAATTGTGATCTGGGTATGTGATGAACTCTTTTTAGTGTGACACTTGTGAATTGTGATCTAGGAAGTTGATGGTGGACCTCTGGGAGTCCGGTTGTTAATTTTTTTTTAAATTTTTATGTTTGTGAATCCATTTTACACATTGTGGATGGACTGAAATTGAAAATTTGATTGGTCTAACCATATGCGTCACTTCCTAGACATACCATATAGAGCCACATGTGGGATAGTCAAGTGAAACATCCTAATGATTAGACAAATATTTATTGAAAATATCCCATAACTTTTCATTACCCAATTTGAGAGGCAAAAGCGTAACTTTTTCTAGTCTGTTTCGAAAACTTCATACACTTCTCAGCATAGTAAGCTCGGGAAAACTCTTCTGAGCCAAATTAAGGCAAATAAAAAATGTCAGCAAGACTCAATTCTTCCAAACTTATAAATACTCCCTCTCTGATGCCATTACAGATATGAAACTGATTTCTCTAAAATTTCACTTCATTTTGTATTTTTCAATAACAATCTTGAGTGTTGGAGTATTCACATTATAGGTTAACATCATTTACCTCATCGAAAACAAAATCACATTGCATCATAAAACTTAGATTAACTTCTTCGTTCATCGTCTTTTATATATACTAGCGTCCAAACGGGCACTCCGTGCCCGTTTGTCCGCTTTTTTATTGCGCTAACGCGCAAAAATATTAACAATGTATTTTTTTATGTATGACAAACTCCTCTCTTATATCTCAATTTACCCAAAATAATGTAATTTAGTAGTCACAATATATTAATGTTGTTTTACTCTCTTTTATATGACATTTTCGTTCTTCTTCCACCTCCCTCCGTTGTGTTTCTTCTTCTTCTTCTTAAACGCTCTGTACCTTCTTCTTCCGCCGTCCCTCCGTCGTTTCTTTCCACCGTTTGTCCGCTTTTTTTAATTGACACACATATTAAAATATAAACAGATATTTTTTAATCTAATGTTGTTTTTAATCTAAATTATTTTTAATATAAACTTTGTGATATATTTCTTTCATGTGTATTTATATGTTTTTTTAAAAGCGTACGCGCAACAAATTCTAAAATATTTTATTTTCTTAGTTTTTGTTTTAAATTAAATAAATTGGCAACTTAAATCTTAAATTAGTAAGTATGACCTCTCTCAACAAAAAAAAATTAGTATATAAGAATTATTAAAAACCATGTAGAATAACTAATCTACATAACACAAAATAAAATAAAAATAAATCACGAATATTTTATTTGATGAGAATGTAAGTGGCTGAGTAAAACTACAATTTTTTATTTTACAAATAACTATTATTGTCTCAATTGACAATTATTATGTTTGAGAAAGTTATATGAAAAAAATAAAATTTCATTGATTAAAAAACAAACAACCAAGAGATTGATTGAGAACATAATTAAACATAAAATTTAACTAATTAATTTAGATTAGGAAAAATGTGAGATATATAAAAATTAAGTAAAAGAATTTAAATTTTTTTTTGGAATTTGTATTTTTGTTTCAATTTAATTAAAAGGCGTGAGAGGATATTTAAAAAAGAAGATAATTAAAATAATAAGTGGTTCAAGTTTTAAGAGTATTTATTACAAAAATAACTGCCCTATTTTCATACTTTTCTCAATGTATTTGTTTATAATTGGAGAAATAATATTAAGAAGCATAAACTTTTTCCAAAGATTCTTTTATTGATTTTAAGTAATACAATTTAAAAAAATTGTAAGCAAGATGATTATAGTTGGTTATCATTTCGTTGTAACTGTCAGGAAAATTATCACATGCAATTATACATTGTGTAATGAGGCAACAATTATATGGTGTGTAGAAGAATAAGTTAGAAAAATAAATAAGCGAGTGACATAAATAAAGATCATATAAAAGAGAGTAAAACAACATTAATATTCAAAATAAGTTTGAAAATTCAAGAAAATTTTTATAAACACAATATATTCTCATAATCACAATTTTAAAAAACAGTAAAATTATTTCCAAAATAATTTTGATGATTACAATAACATGATACTATATTCTACCCATTCAACACGACAGTTAGTGAAATGAAAATTATAGTTTAATACGTACACATTCATTGTTGTTCAAAATAAATGAGTATACCAGAGAAAATTTGCAAATATTAAAACATAAATGACGACTGACAGTTTCATAATTCAAAATAAATGAGTATACCCGATAAAATCTACAAATATTAAAACATAATTGATAGTCACACACATATAAACACAACTCAAAGATTCAATAGTGAAAAGAGAGACAACTTACAATCTAAAGATTCAAAATTGGTATGAAAGAGAAATTTGTAGTAACTACCAAAGAGAGAAGTGATTTGCAAGTGAAAGAGAGAATTTGGCAAAAAATTAACGATAATTAAGTAAGAAAAATAGAAAACATAGAAGTTTTAAATTGAGAAATGAGCAGTTATTATGTAGAAGTTTTAAATTGAGAAATGAGTGGTTATTATTTAATTGGTGTATTTGGTAGTTTTAAAATAACGGTTAAAGGGCATAATAGGTAAACATAAAAGCTACACCAAACCATTGTTATTCCCTTTATATTGTTATAGATTATAGATATATCTATAACAATATAAAGGGAATAACAATGGTTTGGTGTAGCTTTTATGTTTACCTATTATGCCCTTTAACCGTTATTTTAAAACTACCAAATACACCAATTAAATAATAACCACTCATTTCTCAATTTAAAACTTCTACATAATAACTGCTCATTTCTCAATTTAAAACTTCTATGTTTTCTATTTTTCTTACTTAATTATCGTTAATTTTTTGCCAAATTCTCTCTTTCACTTGCAAATCACTTCTCTCTTTGGTAGTTACTACAAATTTCTCTTTCATACCAATTTTGAATCTTTAGATTGTAAGTTGTCTCTCTTTTCACTATTGAATCTTTGAGTTGTGTTTATATGTGTGTGACTATCAATTATGTTTTAATATTTGCAGATTTTATCTGATATACTCATTTATTTTGAATTATGAAACTGTCAGTCGTCATTTATGTTTTAATATTTGCAAATTTTCTCTGGTATACTCATTTATTTTGAACAACAATGAATGTGTACGTATTAAACTATAATTTTCATTTCACTAACTGTCGTGTTGAATGGGTAGAATATAGTATCATGTTATTGTAATCATCAAAATTATTTTGGAAATAATTTTACTGTTTTTTAAAATTGTGATTATGAGAATATATTGTGTTTATAAAAATTTTCTTGAATTTTCAAACTTATTTTGAATATTAATGTTGTTTTACTCTCTTTTATATGATCTTTATTTATGTCACTCGCTTATTTATTTTTCTAACTTATTCTTCTACACACCATATAATTGTTGCCTCATTACACAATGTATAATTGCATGTGATAATTTTCCTGACAGTTACAACGAAATGATAACCAACTATAATCATCTTACTTACAATTTTTTTAAATTGTATTACTTAAAATCAATAAAAGAATCTTTGGAAAAAGTTTATGCTTCTTAATATTATTTCTCCAATTATAAACAAATACATTGAGAAAAGTATGAAAATAGGGCAGTTATTTTTGTAATAAATACTCTTAAAACTTGAACCACTTATTATTTTAATTATCTTCTTTTTTAAATATCCTCTCACGCCTTTTAATTAAATTGAAACAAAAATACAAATTCCAAAAAAAAATTTAAATTCTTTTACTTAATTTTTATATATCTCACATTTTTCCTAATCTAAATTAATTAGTTAAATTTTATGTTTAATTATGTTCTCAATCAATCTCTTGGTTGTTTGTTTTTTAATCAATGAAATTTTATTTTTTTCATATAACTTTCTCAAACATAATAATTGTCAATTGAGACAATAATAGTTATTTGTAAAATAAAAAATTGTAGTTTTACTCAGCCACTTACATTCTCATCAAATAAAATATTCGTGATTTATTTTTATTTTATTTTGTGTTATGTAGATTAGTTATTCTACATGGTTTTTAATAATTCTTATATACTAATTTTTTTTTGTTGAGAGAGGTCATACTTACTAATTTAAGATTTAAGTTGCCAATTTATTTAATTTAAAACAAAAACTAAGAAAATAAAATATTTTAGAATTTGTTGCGCGTACGCTTTTAAAAAAACATATAAATACACATGAAAGAAATATATCACAAAGTTTATATTAAAAATAATTTAGATTAAAAACAACATTAGATTAAAAAATATCTGTTTATATTTTAATATGTGTGTCAATTAAAAAAAGCGGACAAACGGTGGAAAGAAACGACGGAGGGACGGCGGAAGAAGAAGGTACAGAGCGTTTAAGAAGAAGAAGAAGAAACACAACGGAGGGAGGTGGAAGAAGAACGAAAATGTCATATAAAAGAGAGTAAAACAACATTAATATATTGTGACTACTAAATTACATTATTTTGGGTAAATTGAGATATAAGAGAGGAGTTTGTCATACATAAAAAAATACGTTGTTAATATTTTTGCGCGTTAGCGCAATAAAAAAGCGGACAAACGGGCACGGAGTGCCCGTTTGGACGCTAGTTGTTATAGATAGAATAACTAATCTACATAACACAAAATAAAATAAAAATAAATCACGAATATTTTATTTGATGAGAATGTAAGTGGCTGAGTAAAACTACAATTTTTTATTTTACAAATAACTATTATTGTCTCAATTGACAATTATTATGTTTGAGAAAGTTATATGAAAAAAATAAAATTTCATTGATTAAAAAACAAACAACCAAGAGATTGATTGAGAACATAATTAAACATAAAATTTAACTAATTAATTTAAATTAGGAAAAATGTGAGATATATAAAAATTAAGTAAAAGAATTAAAAAAAATTTTTTGGAATTTGTATTTTTGTTATTCCCTTTATATTGTTATAGATAGAATAACTAATCTACATAACACAAAATAAAATAAAAATAAATCACGAATATTTTATTTGATGAGAATGTAAGTGGCTGAGTAAAACTACAATTTTTTATTTTACAAATAACTATTATTGTCTCAGTTGACAATTATTATGTTTGAGAAAGTTATATGAAAAAAATAAAATTTCATTGATTAAAAAACAAACAACCAAGAGATTGATTGAGAACATAATTAAACATAAAATTTAACTAATTAATTTAAATTAGGAAAAATGTGAGATATATAAAAATTAAGTAAAAGAATTTAAATTTTTTTTTGGAATTTGTATTTTTGTTTCAATTTAATTAAAAGGCGTGAGAGGATATTTAAAAAAGAAGATAATTAAAATAATAAGTGGTTTAAGTTTTAAGAGTATTTATTACAAAAATAACTGCCCTATTTTCATATTTTTCTCAATGTATTTGTTTATAATTGGAGAAATAATATTAAGAAGCATAAACTTTTTCCAAAGATTCTTTTATTGATTTTAAGTAATACAATTAAAAAAATTTGTAAGCAAGATGATTATAGTTGGTTATCATTTCGTTGTAACTGTCAGGAAAATTATCACATGCAATTATACATTGTGTAATGAGGCAACAATTATATGGTGTGTAGAAGAATAAGTTAGAAAAATAAATAAGCGAGTGACATAAATAAAGATCATATAAAAGAGAGTAAAACAACATTAATATTCAAAATAAGTTTGAAAATTCAAGAAAATTTTTATAAACACAATATATTTTCATAATCACAATTTTAAAAAACAGTAAAATTATTTCCAAAATAATTTTGATGATTACAATAACATGATACTATATTCTACCCATTCAACACGACAGTTAGTGAAATGAAAATTATAGTTTAATACGTACACATTCATTGTTGTTCAAAATAAATGAGTATACCAGAGAAAATTTGCAAATATTAAAACATAAATGACGACTGACAGTTTCATAATTCAAAATAAATGAGTATACCAGATAAAATCTGCAAATATTAAAACATAATTGATAGTCACACACATATAAACACAACTCAAAGATTCAATAGTGAAAAGAGAGACAACTTACAATCTAAAGATTCAAAATTGGTATGAAAGAGAAATTTGTAGTAACTACCAAAGAGAGAAGTGATTTGCAAGTGAAAGAGAGAATTTGGCAAAAAATTAACGATAATTAAGTAAGAAAAATAGAAAACATAGAAGTTTTAAATTGAGAAATGAGCAGTTATTATGTAGAAGTTTTAAATTGAGAAATGAGTGGTTATTATTTAATTGGTGTATTTGGTAGTTTTAAAATAACGGTTAAAGGGCATAATAGGTAAACATAAAAGCTACACCAAACCATTGTTATTCTCTTTACAACTTTTTTTAAAAATTAGTGACATAATAGTTATTTGAAAATATATATAATCTTTAATTTGTAGTTTTTTTAACAATAATTTATTTTAATACTTCTTATTAGTTTATAGGATATATTTCACAAAACCTAATATTTATATATATATATATATATATATATATATATATATATATATATATATATATATATATATATATATATATATATATATATATATATATATATATATATATATATATATATATATATATATATATATATATATATATATATATATATATATATATATATATATATATATATATATATATAATCTTTAATTTGTAGTTTTTTTAACAATAATTTATTTTAATACTTCTTATTAGTTTATAGGATATATTTCACAAAACCTAATATTTATAAATCTAATATTCACCATGTTTTTATATATTAATAAAACAAATTATAATTTGTTATTTGAATATCAGAAATAAATTTAAAATAAATTATATTAAATTTATTAGTATAAATGTATCATTCAAAAATTAAAATATAGAAAGAAATTTATTATTCTGCTTCTTGATTACTAATTAAATAAAAAACAAAAACACCATTTTTTAAAAGTAGCTCTTAATTAAATAAATAATATATTATATATTTTTTTGAAGTATAATTGATTCTTCTTCTTTCAATACAAATTTAATGAAATGAAATATTCTATACATTTGCCTCAATCGTAATAATTTTACTTGAAAAGAAAAGAAAATAAAGAGATTAAATACACAATTATGAATAATCATAAATATAAATCAAATACATTAATTTTATAATAAATTTTCTGGATATATATTCAAATTAGAGATGTCAATTACTGTACTACTTTCGGATACGTGAAATAAATGCTGCAATATTCAAGTTGGCGGCGGTTGTTTCATTATGATAAAATTAAGTTGGTTGTGAATGGATAACAAATTTTTCTTTCAAACCATTTAGTGTTGTTGCAAATTTTTCTTTTAAAAGATTTAATAAAATGTGATTAGAAGTGTTTCATAATCATTTTAGATATCTCTAAAAATGTTCAAATTCCAAAAACTTAAAAAAAAAAAAACTACTTTTGCCTCTTATACTAGGATCATCACATTTTTCATCTCTCTTATTCTTTATATATATATATATATATATATATATATATATATATATATATATATATATATATATATATATATATATATATATATATATATATATATATATATATATATATATATATATATATATATATATATATATATATATATATATATATATATATAATTGTAATTTCTTGTGTCGAAGCATTTTATTCGACATAGATAAGAAAATTGTCGAATGGTCTAATGTGTGTGCCGAAACACCTAATTGTCAAAGTGTCGAACAGTTAGCCTCGACATGAATTTTGTCTTAAATCTAATTTTGTAGAGTTAGTAGAATTAGATATTTTGTGCTTTTGTTTTTGGGCTTTGCTTAGGGAGTAAGCAAGCAAAATCTATAAATAGTGAGTAACTTTATTATTGTAATGTGTGATTCACTTGAATAAAATTGCAGTTTTGAGAGCAGACAGTTACTCTGTAAAAATTCTTCTTCTTCCTTTTTTTTTGAATCCATGATTCTTTTCTTCCCCAATTGTCGCTTGCGCGAAAATAAGGTGCCGGCATGACAGAAGAGTCGCCACCTTTCGTTATTTATCCCTCAGAGCGGGAAAGGAAACGATCGGAAAAACCTGACGAATAAGGGTAAGACAAGGTCATCGCAACCATTGTCTAGGTTCGGGAGTCGGTTACGCAAGGGGAAGGTATTAGCACCCCTCACGTCCGTCGTACTCGACGGGATCCTCGCTTGTTTGTTTACTTGGACGGGTTGGTTATAATCTATCTACCTATCAAGGCTGGCTGAAAAAGAAAAGAAAAATGACTCGGCAAAGCGTCGCGCTTTATGCCTACGTATTCTCATCAGAGAATGAGAAATCAGAGTCAACGTAGTTCGGCCTACGAAGGATTACGGGGAAAGGTTGAAGGTTGCTCGCTAGGACATCGCATCCTATGCCTACATACTTCCATCTGGTATGAAAGATCAGAGCAAACGTAGTTCGGGAAACTACGGGTTATCTCCTGAAAGAAGTGTTTTTTTATTGTGTTTGCGATCTCAACCGCACTAGAGACTATGACCTGAGAGGGAACGCGTCCTTTCTCAGATAGCTTAAGGCTCGTACCGTACGAAAGAAATCATTCATGATTACTGTATATTAAACTGCTTCGAGATGAGAAGAGAACAGGCCCAACTAGGAGGGAGACTATCAAGTCCTACTGTTATCATGCCATGGATTCATCCTATGGTTGAGGTTTGAACAGGGAACTCCTAGAAGTTGTCATGCATAGGTTTCAACCTAAAAGTCTATCATCAAATCCTCATCAGAGGAAATGAGAGTCCTAAGGGATCATGTCAATGATACACCAAAACAGACAAAAGCATCAGCTTTAACAGTAAAATGCATGCAATGCAAGTGAGGGAGGAAATGTGTGTGGGGCTTCAGCCTCCACAAGCTCATCTCAACCTCAAGCCAGTCATGAAATAGCAGTAATCATACTGAAAATGAACAACATGCTATCAAGCAATGAACAGATAAAAGAAATGAAGTGCCATCAGGCAAACAAAACACATGCTTGAGAAAGAATCATCTACTCTCTCATCCTAAAACAGAATCCTGATCCAATCTAAGCAAAGCCCTAAAGCAAAACCTAACCAAAAGAGATCAATCCCAGTCTTCAAGCTTCAGAACAAGCTTACCAAAGAAAGGGAGCTAAGCAAGCAGACTCATAGTGTCTTCCTCAGGAAAGCACTAGGAGGTGTATACTCAGGAATCATACCCTATGTGGCTCAACCACTGTGATCAGTTTACATTCCTCCTCAGGAGAAATTAAACTCACAATCAGGCTCCAACATCACTGGATACTTAGGAAATCTTATCTGAACTAGTGGAACTAAATGAACAGACTCATAGGACCTTCCTCAGGAAAGTACTAGGAGGCTTCCACTTAGGAGTTGTATCCTATGTGGCTCAACAACTGTGATCAGTTTACATTCCTCCTCAGGAGAAATTAAACTCACAAGTTGGCTCCAACATCATTGGATACTTAAGAAATCCTAGATAAACTAAGGGAACTAAGTGAATAGACCCACAGGACCTTCCTCAGGAAAGTACTAGGAGGCTTCCACTTAGGAATTGTATCCCATGTGGCTCAACAACATGTGATCAGTTTACATTACTCCTCAGGAGAAATTAAACTCACAAGTTGGCTCCAACATCACTGGATACTTAGGAAAGAGGTGAGAAGAAAGAATGAAAGTCATTCATAGTGCCTTCCTCAGGAAAGTACCATGAACTTCCTTCAAACTTCAGGATCTCAAACCTCACAGACAGGGAACAAGCTCCAAGCTCTGGGTCTCTGAGTCTTGATCTTCAATCTTCTCTTCATCATGCTCTTCAACAAGATCTTCAAGACAACACAAGCCCCACAACAAACTCCCCAAAATAAACCCCAGAGACAGACAAATAACCACAGAACAGACAAAATCAATAGTCAACTTCAGAAAATACCTAAAAATACTAAACCAAGAGGGAAAAATCTATCAATTATTCACAAGGGTCTACAACATCTACCCATAACATCCACATAGGCCCCTACCCAAAAATCAAAACAAAACTCTCTAAAGAAAATGGATTTCCTTACCTATGCATAACATAAACCCTAATTAGGCACCCTAATGCTAACCTAACTAAACTAATCAAATTTTAATCTAAAAATCAAGAATTAAATCCTATGGGGAACTATGATTCAATATCTAATCACACAAAAAAGAATGAATTGAAAAGACTAAGGGAAGGTCCTAAAATAAATTCTACAAAATTGGATATCAAACTAAACATATTAAAAAGCTATTAAAATGAAAAATATACTAAAAGTATGAAAAGAAAATAAAATGGAAAATTTATTTATTTACAATTTTCTAGACAAATTTATGAACACATGAAAAAAACAAGAATTAAAAAATATTTATTTTTCTATTTTATATGAATTTTATAAAGTGCAAGAAAATTAAATGGATTAAAAAATATAAAAGAATTGAATAAAGGGGAGGGGGTGTGATAAGCAAGACACGCTAGTTCAATTTTCAAATGGGCTGAATCAGGGGGGGTGCGGATAGAAGTGAACCCATTAAGCCCAGACGCGCTTCATTAAACCAAACGACAGCGTTTAGCTGCTTTGAATTTCCCTCCGTTTCTGAGTTTAAATGTTGGCCGTTAGATGAGGTGATTAAGTCAAATTCTTGGACCAATCCAACGGCATATGGCCATCGTCCCCAAATGGATTTCTAGGGTTTTCAGAAACCCTAGCTCATGCACAAAACTTCCATCATCTCTTGCTCTCTCATCTCGCAACCATTTCCCTCGATACAAAAACCAAACTCACTCCTCTCCTTGCCCTCTACAAGACTGTGGTCACGGATTCCTCTAAAACCTAACCACTCAAGAAATACACACGATGGAAGTTCTGTCCATCATAGTTTGCACCTGGTATGCATGATCATGATCTTGGCTGAAACTAACCTAGAATGATCTCCACTTCATGGTGATTATCCTACACTATAAAACTAAGGTTGTAGTACACTAAGGCATGAGTTCTTGAACTCAAAACAGAAATGGCCATAACACAAACCTACATGTAATGCTTTCAAACTAATCATAACACCTCCCTAATTGGTCTCTATCGTGTTTATCCTAACAACCAACCCTAAAACAGAATAAATAAAGAGATTCAAGAGAAAACGCATACCTTGCAAGTGATGATGGCTATGGTGTTTCTCTTCCAATTCAAGCCTTGGTGCTCTCTTGGAATGATCTTCAATGGCTCTATGTGCTTCTGTTTGCAGTGGTTTTTGCTCACACCTCTTGAATCAACCTAGCCAATCCTTCATGCAAGTTGGAGTGAAGCTTGTGATCTCATGAACCAGCCACGAATTCTCCTTGATTTTTCTTGCCAAATACTCAATGTTGCCTGTAGATGATGATGATAATCAGAATTGTAGTGATGGATGAAGTTTCAATGGGGTTTGGAATGAAAATGCACTTTTGGAGTGAAGGAATCAAAGTGTAGTGTGCAAGCTCTCAAAATCTCTAACCAATGCATGGAGCCACTCTAGGGCTTATATAGATGAGAATAGAAGTGTGTGGAAGTTTGTAGAACCTTCCATGAAGCTTCTAGAATGTATCACGCAATGAGAATTTGAATTTGTCATCTTGAGTGAATCTCATGCAAACTCATGATAAACCATGCAATCTTACTTAAATTCTCCCCATATGATATTATGACATGAAAATAAGGTCTTACAAACCCTTATGTAGCATTTTCTCCTTTTTCCTTTTGGTGCCTTAAGATGCAAGAATGAAAATTACAAAGCAACCCCAATTTTTAAGCCTAAACTCAAAAATGTGGCTAAACCATTGTTTTTAAAATGATGTTTGGAGTCAAAATGACATATTGGATGACCCATTTTGGATTTTTAGATCTCTCAAACCAAAATTCCATTTCAACTTTTTCAACTTATAAGCCATTTACAAGCCATTTGAACCACTTTTAAAAATCCATGCTCTAGGCCTTTTCAATAACTCATGACCACTTTTCTAGGCTTAAAATTCCATTCTGAACAACTTTCATGTTTTGAGTTTTTTCATTTGAGGCTTGGAAATAGGAGACATGGCCTTTGCTTAAAATGACCTATAACTGACAAATGACCAAAATACCCCTGTCTTGTTCAGACCATAAGTTGAGTTCCACAAATCCTATCAAGGACTTCTACCACTAAAATTAAAGCTAAGAAGATGCCCTTCAACATTCATGTTGACCAAGAAATCATAGGAATCATCCTACTAGGGCAAAAGTTGTCTGCAAGTTGGGTGACTTTCAAGGACCCAGATTCACACACCTCAGCTGACCTGTAATTTGTCAAAACCATAACTTGAGCTCTGCAACTCCTATCAAGGACTTCCACCACTCAAATTAAATCTAAGAACAAGCTCTACAACATTCATGCTGTGGGGAAGATGAGATATCAATCACATCTAGAGCTAAAACTGCCTGGAAGATAGGGATCAAATTAGGGTTTTTTCACTGACAATCCTTGGAAACCCTGACTTGAAACTTCTCAAACCCTTCAATTATGATGAGTTGACTTAGGAATCATCTCTATAACATCTCCATGCATCATTCCATGATCTCATGGCCCTTGGATTAAGTCTCAACCTTCTCCAAATCTTCAGTTATCCTAGGGTTGACCCAGTCAAAACCCTAATTCTACCATTCATGGTTGAATCTTCTGAACTCTTGCACAATGACTTCTATGGACTCCATGATGGCTTTCAAGACATCTCATAGGCTTTCTCAAAACATCAAGTTCATTCTCAAAGTCTCAGAATCATCTGAGGAGCGCCCACAACTCTCAAGCTATGAAGCACACAACCCTGGTTTCAACCCACTCCTCTGAGGATCCCTTGAGCTTTCTGATGAAGGTATCCAATTTCAAACACTCAATGAATAAATAATTGTTGGTCAAATTTTGGGGTGCAACACCAATTCAGTTGTCGGTTCTTGTTTTCATCACCATTGTGTAGCGATACAATCTTGCAACCAACATTTCATCACCATTGTGTAGCGATACAATCTTGCAACCAATGTTGGTTGATTTATTCGAGTGAAGAGCGAAGAACAAGAAGAGAATTCAATCGGTTTATTGAATCTTGTTAATCAAGATTGATTCAAAATTACTCAAAGTCATGGATTTAATTCCAACATATGGTATATAGAGCACTGGCTGAGCGATTCGTGGGAAGTAAAACACGATGACAATGAATCATTCAATGGATATTTCTCGGTGAGTCTCCCAATTATGAAGGGTCACAATTATGAGAATTAGTGTAAACATGTGAAGGTAGTTTTCTATTGTTAAGATCTTATGAAAGAATGAGTAACACCACTTGCAGAAACCGCGTCGGATTAAGAAAAGACCGAATACAAAGAATTGAAAAAGAGAGATTATAAAACTCTCTTTATAATTCATCAATGTGTTGATCCAGACAATTTCGAATATGTTAGTGATTTAGAATCAACAAAAGATGCATGGAAAATCTCAGAGAAATCGTTTGGAGGCACATAGAAGGTGAAAGAGGTGGGGTTAGAAACTCACAAAAGAACTTATGAATTGCTTCAGATGGAAGACAATGAAAGCATAACTAATTTTTTCACTAGGGTTACAAAACTGGTGAATCAAATCAAGGTATGTGGAGAAGTGTTGATACAAGATCAGGTGTTGCAAAGATCTTGAGGTCATTGGCTTCAAAGTTCAACCACGTGGTAGTAGTCATAGAAGAGTCGAAATATTTGTCAAGTTTGACAAAGGAAGAACTTTAAGGGACGCTTGAATCTCGTGAACAAAGGATGGATGGAAGAGCTGCAGGCAAGTCAAAGAGTGATGGGGCTCTACACGCGCAATCAACAAAACAAAAGAAGAGCAAAGGAAGTTTGAAAGGTAGAGGAGGCTATAATAACTAGACTAGTCGAAATCAACAAGAAGAAGGTTGGTCGAATCAGAGAAAGTCCTCATACCAAATCAAACAAAAAGGTGGTGCAGCAAGTAGAGGAAGAGATAGTGGTCGAAAACCTGACAAAAGTCACATTCAGTGTTTCAATTGTCAGAAGTATGGTCACTACTCTAGTGATTGTCCTGAAAAACAAAAGTGCCAAGAAAATGATGGAAAGTGTAACTCCCTAAAATTTCCCTCGTAATATTTTTAAATAAAACATCAGCGTAATTAATTCAAACATATGCAACTTAGGATGTTACAGTCAACATACAAAACCTGTTCATCAGACTAACTATGTAACACTTATATTTTTGCAAAATCATGAAAACATGAACATGTCTGAATGTTACTTATATTGCAACGAAATAATAAAAATCATTTATCTTAGAATCAAGTAATTCATCAAACAATAACTAAACATAATAAGGGAGATTTCCACAAATCTCAAAGAAATATAATTATAAAAATGTGTTCCCACGACTCCCTAAGGTTTCAATCAGAGCAGACGTCAAACTATAAAGAAAAGGCAAAGAGACTCCATCTTCAACTCACATCTGAGTCCTACTGCGGAGTATCTGCACATTACCCGTGTAGAGGCAATAATCAAACAAAAAGGGTGAGATATCATGATATTATAAAGGATAGCATGATAAACGGTATGCATTAGGTTAGCACAACAACAATTCAACTAGACATCTCATATTAATCAACCAACAATACCATCACCAATTATTCACCAACCAACATGAAATCATACAATAACAAATCCATTAATCACACAACACCACATATTTAGAAACATAGCAACATAGATGATATCTAATGCAATGAGACTCACACCTGACTCAATGCTTATGCATGTGGTACCAATTTTCTTGAACACTCAAGTTTACCGTTGTGATCCCCACCTCCTAGGATCATAACCATTCACTGATCCATCGCCTCCAAATCATCTAATGCCACAATCCACACAATGGGATTTTAGGCTAACCAACAACGGATCATTGTCCATAATGTATACAATGCAACTATTTATGCATACAACAACGATAACATCATCGTGCACAATAACTCACCACCATGGTTATTGTACATATGTGATGGAATTGTTTGCCTATATGTATGAAAAAAATTGTTTTAGAATTGTTGATAAGTTCCTCCATTGTTGAGTTTTAAAGTTTTGAGTCGTAGGTATAAAATTGATTATGATATGATGTTAACCTATGAGTAAAACAAGGTATAATTAAGTTGTAGGATGTTAGTTTAGTATAAAAATGAGTTTATGATGATGAGATTTCGTAGCATAGGCTCTAGTATGAAAAGATGGTGTGAGAGTGCTTTTTAAAAAAGTGATTTTTGAGCGACGTATCAGCATGCGACGACCTCCAGGGTCTTGTGTGTCGACCTGAAGCCTCCCAAAACAAATATTTTGAAAATTGAAACAACATGGGTCGACTCACAAGCCTTTGCGTCGACCCTTGCGTCGGTACATAGGAAGAAAATGCTAGAAACGATTTTGATCATAACTCTTTAACCGTTTATCCAAATGACGAACCGTTTGAAGAGTTGGAAAGCTAATGAGTAGAAGTTTAACATGGTATAATTATTTGAACAATTTCCCCAATATTTTTATGTTTAATATGTTGAGGAATGTGACTATTAATTGTTGCATATGTTAAGAAGTCTTGTTGTAAGTGACGAAACTTGAATGTTGTTATAAAAATGTTGTTGTGGTGTTAATGCAATCATAATAACATCATTAAACAAGTTCATATTCCATCATTAATCTACAACAATTAAAGCATAGGAAAAAAACACCACAACCTACAATATATGAACCTAAGCTTTTACCCATTATTCAACATACTAACCCTTAGAAGATCAAAACCACACTCTTACCTTGTAATTGAGCTTTCTAAACCTTCACAAATGGTGGTTCCCTCTTCTTCTTCAACCTTAACTTTTCTTCCGTTCTTCTCAAAATTTAAGATCATAAATAATGAAATATATTTTCTTTTTTTACTCGTTTAACCCTAGGACCCTTTCTATGGCTTGCCCCTTATGCCCTCACTATTCTTCACAACATTACCAACATGCTCTCATTCTCCTTTTTCACCTTAGTATTTATTTTATTCTTATTATAATCCCAATATTATTAACATTAATACTTTTACAAATTAAATAATAATAACATTATCTCCTACTAATTTAAATTAATGATGTTAAACAAATATTATTAATATTACTTTATTAAGCATTTTCACCACACCACCAAATTCTACAAAATTAGCCACACACTCCTCACCCTTAAGGACTACTCCTAAGGTCACTATTCCACATCAAGAGTATCTCAAACACAACAAAATATACATAATCACATTTATACATACAACTTCACATAATCAAATTTCGAAAAATAACTTAAAGTAAAATGGGTGTTACAACTCTCCCCAACTTAGAATATTTCCGTCCTTAAAAATTATCTGACATAAACAACTCAGGATACGATTCTCGCATCTTACTCTCAAGCTTCCAAGTCATATTTCCTCTGGCAGCGCCTCCCCACGTGACCTTCACGAGAGCAATCTCCTTGCCTCATAACTGTTTCACCTCATGACCATCAATTCTCACAGGTAAGGCCTTCACAGTAAGGTTATCCCTTACTTGCACATCGTCCATCAAAATCACATGCGACGAATCTAAATGTACTTTCGCAACTGTGAAACATGAAATACATTATGTAAATTGGACAAACTTGGTGGTAACGCCACTCTATAAGCAACAAATCCTACCCACCCGAATATCTGATATGGACCGATAAACTGAGGAGTGAGCTTCTTCGACTTCAAGGCACGTCCAACACCGGTCACTGAAAAATACATGGTCCCCTTCCTGGTGACGCACCTCGAAAAATCACAGAGACATTTCGAAGAAACGACCCTCGCGCGAAAGGCGCGAAAATGCGGTTCGACAGAGTCGCCACCGAACTTTATTTTTCCCAAATAGACGGGAGAGAAAAATATCGAGAAAACCTCTTGAAACGAAAAGGATAGGAACAGGGTTGTCGCAACCAAGTTCCGGGTTCGGGAGTCGGTTACGTGAGGGGAAGGTATTAGCACCCCTCACGTCCGTTGTACTCAACGGGAACCTCTTAAGGTATTTTGTGGATAGTGTTGTCTAGGTTTATTTGCTTTTCTTCTCGTTGATAAATGTAGGATTGGTAGGATAAAAGGTTAAAGACGTTAGTGGGAAATGAGTGATTAGAGGATAGAGTGCTCGCCAAGGATTGGGGCCCTTGTGCCTACGTATGCTCATTCGGACGAGAATGAGAAATCAGAGCGTCGTAGTTCGACTACGGGAAAAGGATGGGGATGTGTGGACGGAATAATGGAGGAAGATAGAAGTGTGCTCCCCAAGATCATTGCAATCTTGTGCCTACGTATCTTACATTCAAGAGTGAACGAAGAATCAGAGCAGTCGTAGTTCGTGGAGACGACCACGAAAAATATGAGGTTGAATAGGTTGGAAGTTTGAGAAGGAGACGAAAGAGTGACTGACAAGCAACCCAAGAGCGTGCCTCAAGAGCTTGTCACTCAAGAATTCAAGGAATGCCAGATTCCAAGAACTCAGTTCTTTCGGGAATTGACTGAATAAGTTGAAGATAAAGAGTTGGATGTTTTGAAATCGAAAGAATGAACTAATAACAACTCAAGGGCGCACCTCGAGAGTTACTCATTCGAATACTCAAAGAATGCTAGATTCTAAGAATATCCCTCTTTCGTAAGTTTTAAAAAATGTTTGTGAAAAGATCGAATCGAAGAATGGCATGCGAGGCCAAAGGAAGTTGGTTTGGAAGTAGTTCGACGACGTATCGAGGATTTGATCGAAAATGAAACCGACTTGACGACGTGTCAAGGGTTAGATTGTGAGAGACGATATTAGTCCCTAAGGGTGCCCCTAATATCGAAACCACGAGGAATTGTGAAGTGTGTGCGAAATGTCGATGGTTGCGAATGCGTACGAGCACTCGACTTAGAAGAGAATGTTTGAAAATGTTTGAAAAAAATTGAAAGATTGATTGAATAATAACTCAAGAGCGTGTCTCAAGAATTATCCACTCGAAGATCCAGGGAATGCTAGATCCCAAGAACCTCCTTCTTTCGGAGTTTTAATCGAGAAAATGTTTTGAAAAAAACAAAGTCGAAAGATTGAATGAATAATAACTCAAGAGCGTGCCTCGAGAACTATTCACTCGAAGATCTAAGGAATGCTAGATTCCAAGAACCTCCTTCTTTTGGAGTTTTAATTAAGAAAATATTTTGAAAATAATTTGGATTGAATCGAAGATATGAACAACGTTTGTGGTATGAGAAGTGGGAATACAATATTGGATTCGAAAAGTATAGGGGAAATGACGATTATTTAGTAAGTGAGACGTCGGTCTCACAACCAATTAATCGGGGTATTATCGTGATGCTAAATCTCGACAACACCTTTTTCATTCGAAAGATGTTTGTATAAACAACGGAAATTTCACACGGAATGCTAGGTTCCTATGATATTTCTTTATTCAAAAAGAGAGTATTTTAAAAAACGAAAAGTCGAATAATACATTATTTAAGGTGTACACCTCAATAATGATTGTCCAAAAATCCAAGAAGTGCTAGACTTCAAAGATTTAGTTTTTCATAATTTTGATTGAAAATAATTTTAGTGTTGAAAAAAATTAAAATAGATTAGAAAAATAAATCATGTTTTGAAAGTGATTTAATTAAGAAAATGGCTTGTATGTTAAAAAGAAATTGAATTTAAGATTAGAGAAAAAAAAATTAGTCAAATTTTGGAAATAAATTTTAAAAAAATAATCCATGAATTTTTTAGAAAATAATTGGTTAAAAGTGATGAGGTTTAATTAAATAAGAAGGTTAGTCAATTAATTAAATAAGAATACAACTAAGACTGAAAATTCATCTTATTGAAATAAATAAATAAAAAATAATGTTGGAGAAACTTTTTGAAAACATCATTGATCCTTAAATTCACCATAAGCATAGTGCATACATTGGGGTAACGGAGTCTTTATCTACTAGCTGGAACTACAATGCACATGATAGGCAAATTCTTGGGAACAATATCATAAGTTCTAAAAAAATCAAACTATAATTAAATAAGAGGCCTAAAAATGATGAGGCTTAATTAAATAAGAAGGTTAGTCAATCCATATTATAATTTCTAACGTGACGATCTGAATTCTTTTAAGAGTCTAATATATATACCAATGTATGCTATTACCTGCACTAAAATAAGTAAAAGTTACTGAATCACTTAACAGCCTTGACGCGGCAGATCATCACGCCTTCGAACAACACAACCCATTGTTTTTACAAGGCTATAACTATACTAATATACATACCAATGGCAGCAATAAATTAAAATTAATAACAAGACAGGTAATGGTTCCAATAGGTAACTTTCAATTTGTTTAGGCATTAAATTCTACACAGAAATGTAAAAAAACTCACTTCTAATAGAACAAAACAAAATAACAGTAATGCTGTAAATGTTACCGTCATCGTCACAAAGCGGAACATCAGCTCAAGAATATAATATCATAGATCGAACAAAAACAACCAGCATATATACACAGAAAACTTTATAGAGAACAAAAGTCAATTTGAACCCAGATTTAATCAGCTACTGTCAAAAAATTTAAAAAAAACTGAAATTAACAACACAAAAAAAATTAGAACTCTAAATCAGGAAACAGCCGATACAACTCGGAAATACCATGACAGAAGGCTTCGCTAATGCTGACGATCCAAGTGCTGCAATCTACACGTCTAAATCTTATGTACAAACACCTCCAACATGAAGCAGTAAATCAAATTTAAACTAGAATTATACCAGTAGGTTTTTTATGACATGAACACAATCAATCCCTGTGAACACTTCAATAACAACAGATTAACAGGAAAAATATTCAAAATGCTCACAATAAACTCAGTAACACAATACCTATTTCGAGGGATTTGCGACACTCTTGAATCTCAGTGAGCCACGACATACATCGGCGCCGACGAAACCAGAGGGTATTGATGACAGATACCAACCAGAAGCAAATAACAGGGCAATCTGAAACAAAGAGACCCAAAGCTTTGAGTTGGGGTTACTGTTGTTGAATTAAAAACACAAACCAGCTGGGATTTCATCTCGCTGTCACAGCTGAAAATCAAATCGAAGAGGAACTCGCAACGTCATCATCTACTGATATGAATCAAAGCCATCACCGCGTCATGGACCCGTGTTTAATGTTGTATTCTTTCACGGATTTGAAGCGTCGCGGGTCAGTCTCGTCACAGTGGCCTCTCCACGGAAGAGGTCGAAGTATTGTCGCTGTTGAATGCTATTATATGGTGAGTACCGCGGTTGATGGAGGTTGTCGAAAATGTGAGAAGATTGTTGGGGGGAGAAGATCAATTTGAAGAAGATGAAGAATGTTAGACAGTGGTAATGATGATGGTGACGGTTCGAGAAGGTGAGGGTTTGTGCGGCGCCGATTTAGGGCTTTGAAAGGGGTAATGAACGACAGAGGTTATTTTCAGAAGATAGCGAAGAGGGTTTGATGAAAAGGGGTTTCCTGTGATGGCGATGATGATTGGGAAGAAGACGGCTTCGTGACGGCTAGGGTTTGGCAGGGATGAACAGTAACATCAATTAGGGTCCCTTTTCCATAGGAACTTCCCCCTCTCTTTATAACAGTATGATCTCCCTCCCTCTCTAATGGGCCTCAATCACGGGTCTAGCCCACTCCGTTTTTCCCTTCTCTTTTTTTTAATTCTGTTAATTTTTTATTTTCTTAACATTAATTAACATAACTATAGAGAAAACTAATATATTAACATAACTAAATAATAAAATAAATATTAACAATAACAATTAAATAAGTATTAAAAGAAATATAAAAATAGATTGAAATTTTAAAAAAGGAAAAATAATTACTAAAAAATATTATTAGTAATATTTAAAAAAAAGAAAAAGTTTAAGAAAATAATATTCACAAAAAGGTTGTTAGGCCACGTGTCACGCCTTAATTGGTCATAAAGATAAATTTCTAAAAAAATCGACCAATTGCAAGCAGACACGTGTCTAAATAAAAAGAAATAAGCAGACAACGCAAAATAGAAAATAAAATCGAAAAGTGAAAATAATTGAAAATGGGTAGGACAAATTTAGGGTATGACAGATGCCCCTATCTAATAGGCTTAAGCCTAGGGAAATAAACTGCTACAACATTCATTTTCCTAAGGTAGAAGTCAATTAGATATAAAGAAGACCCTGAATTTGTCCGAAAGAAAAAGAGATGCTTGAGAATTGAAAATGCTGGATGATGTAAATGTGAAGGCAAAGTATCTACCAACACAAGCGTGCCTCTGGTTTTTGATGATGACAACTTGCTAAGAGATATCCTTCTTTCGTTTAAATCATTCACGCTACTTATGATTCAATTTTTACAATGACGTAATGCACAAAAAGCTGTAGAAATTTATGTTTTTGCAGATTTTTGAACCATGAGCCGACCATACCGTCAGCACACAGTTTCATTCAGTTCACACGGGTCAGCGCATGGAACCATGCGTCGACCGCTGACTTGGCGCATGCAGGTTTAAGAATCACACGGCTCAGCGCATGAAGGTCATGCGTCGACCGTTAACTTGGCGCATGCAGGTTTAAGAATCACACGGCTCAGCGCACGCCGACCCTATGGTCGACCGTTCGCGCGCAGAAACAGAAATTCTGCTATGTTTCTTTGATCTGTCAACTGTCTGTTTTGTATATTACTATAAATAGCTGTCTTTTCAATTTTAACTACTAACATTTTTTAAGAACATTTTTGAAAGCATTGTGAGAAAGTGTTCAGGTCAAGAAACGTGAAAGAGGTGCATCAGTGTTCTTCATCTTCATCGTTCAATCAACTCACAAATCCTCAAATTACAGATAATCAATTTTTTGCTGCGGTTTGTGGTTTGCTCGACGGTGATAAGGTTCGAACGCGTGATTGAAGATCCGGTTCGAGTGGAAGCTGGTGCAGGTGTTTCTTGGGAGAAAACCTTTGAGGTTTTACCTATCAAGACTATAGGTTTTGAAGGCTTTTGTTACGGAATCGTCGGTTCAACAATCAAGCGAGTGCGAAGGTGATTGATTAGCGGAAGGTTGATCAATCTAGTAGCTAGGGCGTTGAAAGGTTGAAGACGTTCCGGGTTCAATTTGGGTGTGTCTAAGATCAGCCGTGCCGAAGGTTTGATCAACGGAAGAGTTGTCAATAAGGTGGCTGCAATCGGAGGTCATTCACATCAAATTGGAGGACTTGATTCATCTTGAATCAAGGGGCAAGAAGTGGTAGAAATTATCAGCAACATTAAGATTGTTTGTATCAATTGTCTATCGATTCTTGTGTATAACTGTTCTACCAAACAGGTGATATCTATTCAATACATATCTCAATTCTCTTTGTAGAATTGAGGGCAGACGTACCCCAACGCGAGGACGACTGGGGGAACTGCCTCATCAAATCTTGTGTTCCTTTATTTTCTGCATTTTCAATTACAGCTTAAAAATTAAGTGATTCTAGAATAAGTGATTTTGTCAAATTGTAGTATTGATTGAGTGAGTTGGTGAAACACTGTTTTTTAACTACTAAGTACAATAGAAATACTGTACTAAGGCTTTTTCAATCACTCATTCAACACAAATATCATTTAAGGTATTTGTGCACACCAACTGTTCGACAAAAGTGCTGAACTAAAATTGCCTTAATTTTGCTGCTAGTTTTGTGCACACCAACTGTTCGACAAAAGTGCTGAACTAAAATTGCCTTAATTTTGCTGCTAGTTTTGGTGTAATTTTTGATCATTGGAATAAGGAAATAGTACGAGTGAATCACATCTGAGTTTTGCATAAAAGTGTGTAGTGATTTACTATCCGTTATCGTCTTAAATTCATCCGCTTGACGCATATCCGGCTCTCCAATAGTGGTTCGTTTTAGACTATATTTTCCAAGGCCGCTTCCGCATTTGAAAACAATTTTGAAAACCAATTTTATTGGTAGCGCCACTCAAATTTTTAAAAGGGATCTATTCAACCCCCCCTTCTAGATCCGTGCCTTAGTCTAACAAGTGGTATCAGAGCCTGGTTGTCCGGTGCTTCAAATACAACATTGATAGAATAATGGCTAACGAACCAAAAGGGGCGTACAATAGAGCTCCCGTTTTTAACGGTGAAAATTATAGCTATTGGAAAGACTGTATGCGGGTGCACATTAATTCCATAGATAGAAAGATATGGAACGTTATTCTCAATGGTCCGATTGAAATAACCATGACAAATGAGAATAACGAAGTTGTGCCAAAGCCCGAAGCACAATGGACCGACGACGATGAGCGAAAGTATAATTACGATTGGAAAGCTAAGAACATTCTAATCTCCTCATTAGGTGTAGATGAATACTACCGTGTATCCCATTGCCCTACGGCTAAGACTATGTGGGATGCACTACAAATTGCCCATGAGGGGACAAACGATGTTAAGTTGGCTCGAATCAACACTCTTATACAAGAGTTTGATCTTTTTTTCATGGAGCAAGGGGAAACCATTGCTGACATGCAAAAGAGATTTACTCATCTCATAAACAGATTACATTCACTAGGAAGACCTATTTCCAATGATCTTGCTACTAATAAAGTTTTGAGATGTCTTAGCAGGGAATGGCAGCCGAAAGTGACCGCCATCAAAGAGGCAAATGATCTTACGGTATTAGACCTGACTACATTGTTTGGCAAACTACAAGAGCATGAACAGGTACTCTTGAGTCTTGACCAACATGAAAGGAAAGAAAAGAAGGACAAAGTAAAGATGAGTGAAAAGAAGTCAATAGCTCTTAAGGCTTCTTCCTCGAAGTCTAAAGCAAAAGAGCAAAGTGATTATTCTTCAAGCGACGACGAAGAAGAAGACATAAATGAGGACATGGGGCTGTTCGTTAAACGGTATAACCGGTACGTGAGAAAGAACGGCATCCAACATTCGGAGAAGAACCTGGTAAATTTCCGAAGGCAATCAAGGTTCTCCAAAGATGACAATCAAAAAGGCAAAAAGACTAGAGGAACGTGCTATAAATGTGGAAAGCCCGGTCACTACAAACCGGACTGTCCAATGAACAACAAGGGAAAAGAAAAGGAACAATCGAAGTCACATAAGAGAGCATCAAAGCCTAGGAGGGCGTACATCGCGTGGGAAAGCGACAGTGATTCTTCCTCCTCTAATGAAAGCTCTAGTGATGAAGAAGAGTCCGTGAATCTATGTCTCTCCGCAAATCAGAAAAAGAAAAAGAAACAGGTACGTCACTCTAGATATAATATGTCATCTAATATGTCTCATTCCGAATTACAAACCGCATTCGATGTTTTACACAAGGAAGCAACTGAAGCCTTTAAGAAACTTGCTTCTAATAGAAGAATTTTTACATATTTAGAGCACAAAGTCTTAGAGTCCGAAAAGAAATTAGAGGACCTTAAGGCTTCCATTGTGAAAGATAATGAATCGGATTGTAAGGACAATAGTAATCCTTTCAACTTTGGTTGTGATACTTGTCATATTTGGCAAGGTGAGGTTAGAAACCTTAAGGCCAAATTAGACAAGGCACTTGAACCTAAAATTACATTTGCAATCGATAAAAAGGATTTTAGAAAAAGTATGATAAACCCATATCAAAAATATGCATATGTAATTAGGGATCAAGCAAGTGAAAGTGATTCTAATGTCGACTTTGTATGCTTTTACTGTTGCAAGAAAGGCCACTCCATTGGTAAATGTCGATTTAGGAGATTTCTTGTTCCTAAAGGCATCTACCAATGGTTGCCCAAACGCAACCGTCTTGTCGCTAACCTATTAGGACCCAATATGCCATTGGGTACCTCCCTTTCCTAGTTATATTTTGACAGGTGAAATGTGTCGAGTCCACCGAGAGAAGATGGGTTCTTGATAGTGGGTGCTCAAGGCACATGTCTGGAGACATATCCTTATTCATAGACTTCGTGGCTAAGAAGAAAGGGTATGTAACATACGGTGATAACAACCGCGGAGCGATACTAGGTAAAGGTAGTATAGGTAATCCCTCCTCTACTACAATTTCCGATGTGTTGCTTGTCGAAAACCTTAAACATAATCTCCTTAGCATTAGCCAATTATGCGACAAAGGTTACAATGTTTCCTTTTCAAAAGATTGCTGCAAAATTGTGCATGAAAGTGATAAGAAGAATGTGTTTATTGGTTTTAGAGTAAAGCATATAGGATTTATAATAAAAGATTACTAGCTGTTGAAGAGTCTGTGCACGTTACGTTTGATGAGTCCTATCCGAGAAATGTCGGAAAGGATAGTGTTGTTCATGGTGCAGGTACATCCACAGAAGACATACTCAAAGGTGGCGAAACGGGGATTGATCAACCCGATAGAGTCAAAATTGAGGAGGATAAGGATGCACACCATGAGGTAACTAAGGAAGCTCATCCGCCTACAAACGATGATCTCCCTCAAGCCTGGAAGTCGTGTAAAGATCATCCAATTGACAATATTCTCGGAGACATCACAAAGGGAGTCACCACTCGATCTAAGCTAAGTAACTTTTGTTATCACTTCGCTTTCGTTTCACAAATAGAGCCTAAAAACCCCAAAGAGGCCCTACTCGATGAGCACTGGTTTTTATCGATGCAAGAGGAACTAAATCAGTTTAAAAGAAACGAGGTATGGGACCTTGTCCCTCCTCCGCGAGGCCATCGAGTAATCGGCACCCGATGGGTGTTTAGGAACAAGTTGGACGAAAACGGGGTAATAACCCGTAATAAAGCGAGATTGGTCGCTCAAGGGTATAACCAAGAGGAAGGCATCGACTATGAGGAAACTTATGCGCCGGTTGCCCGACTCGAGGCTATACGCCTTTTACTCGCCTTTGCATGTGCAAAGGATTTTAAGTTATTTCAAATGGATGTTAAAAGTGCGTTCCTTAACGGTCACATAAATGAAGAAGTATATGTGTCTCAACCTCCCGGTTTTGAATCTCATGAATACCCTGAACATGTTTACAAGTTAAAAAGAGCTTTATATGGTCTCAAACAAGCTCCTAGAGCTTGGTATGAGCGACTAAGTAAGTTTTTACTTAATCAGGGGTACTCACGAGGAAAGGTTGACACTACACTCTTCATTAAACGTCAAGGAAAGCACTTGATTTTGGTGCAAATCTATGTTGACGATATTATATTTGGATCCACTAACATGAATCTCGTGAGAGAGTTTTCTGACCTCATGCAGGGCGAATTCGAGATGAGTATGATGGGGGAGCTCACATACTTCCTCGGCCTGCAAATTAAACAACTCCAAGAAGGGACATTCGTGAGCCAAACAAAATATTGTTTGGACTTGATCAAGAGATTTGACATGGCAAAATCCAAGGCCATAGACACCCCAATGCCTACATGCGTAAATTTGGATAAAGATGAAAATGGCAAGGACGTAGAGGTAAAACGATATAGAGGTATGATTGGTTCACTTCTCTATCTTACTGCGTCACGTCCTGATATTATGTTTAGTGTGTGCATGTGTGCACGATACCAATCATGTCCCAAAGAATCCCACCTAAAAGCTGTTAAACGAATTCTTCGATACCTGTCAGGTACCCCGAAGTATGGATTGTGGTATTCTAAGGGTAGTGATTGCTCGTTGGTAGGTTACTCCGATTCCGACTTTGCCGGGTGCAAATCGGATAGGAAAAGCACTAGTGGTACATGTCATTTGTTTTCAAACTCCTTGGTTAGTTGGCATAGCAAGAAACAAGTTTCAGTTGCTTTATCAACGGCCGAGGCGGAATACGTTGCCGCTGGTAGTTGTTGTGCTCAAATTCTGTGGATTAAGCAACAACTACTAGATTTCAATCTTAAACTTGAACGTATTCCTATCCTATGTGACAACACTAGCGCTATTAACCTTACCAAAAATCCCGTATTACACTCTCGCACTAAACATATAGAAATTCGACACCATTTTCTTAGGGACCATGTTGAGAAAGGTGATGTTGTATTTGAACACGTTGACACTAAAAACCAACTAGCGGACATTTTCACAAAGCCGCTAGCAACGGAACCTTTCTTTCATATCCGCCGAGAACTTGGCATCCTCGACATTTCGGAACGGGAATAATATTTGCTGATGTTATCTTATTTCATTCAAATAATCATGCTGTTGTACTTCTAACAATTTGATATTCGTATAAGTATAAGTATGTTGTGTATCAAGCAAATCAGGCATCAAGGTGATATTGTTCTTTCTCTCTCTCTCTTTGTTTGATAATCCTGTTGATCTCAAATCATATCGCTTATACTACGCTAAATTTGTATGACATCTACTGCATATGTATATAGACATTTTTTTTCTTATATGTCATGACATCATTTTTGCATAGCATGTACCTCTGAATATGGTAAAATACAAAAATCTGCTGTTTGTTGCATATTGAGTCGACCATAACAGGGCAGCGGTCGGCGCACCCTGTTAACTTTTGTATCTGGTGAAAAATCTGAAGCATGCGTCGACGCATGCAGAAGCTACCGTCGACGGCTCGCGCAAAAACCCAGTTTTCCTGATTACTTGACGGTTCAGTTTTTTTTTGGGCAGTTACACTTGCATTTATCTTCATTACTAGAAACCCACACCTACTACCCCTACTAACTCTCTTCATCTCCTCACATTTTCCAATCAAACCCTAATCCTTACATTAAACAAGGGTTATCTCTCTCCTTCTTCTCAAAATTCAAAATCCTTCATCTCAAAACTCTTCATTCTCCATCACATTGGTAAAGAGTTCCTTGTACCCACAAAACTATACCCATGGCTTCTTCCTCTAGACCCACAAGAAAGAGATCAAGAGGGTCAACCTCCGGAACAGTGCCAATCACTGCAGAATCCCTGGTTCATCCGTCTCGTCGGGAAAACTTTAACAAAGACATTGGTAAGAGGAAAGTGGTTCGACAACACGCCTTCTATGAACTGGTTGCTGAACGCATGCATCTGGGTAAGTTCATGAACTTTCTTACTTATCATGGTGTTGAACGATTTGTTGAATGCAATGTACAATATAGCGAAGATCTGGTGCGTGTCTTTTACTCTGAATTGAATGATAAATTTCACGGAGAAAACTTTCATTCCCATATTGGAACAACTCAAGTGACTGTAAATACTGAATTCTGGAGTAAGTATTTTGATATGTCTGTAGAGGATGGTGAACCTCCCCTAGCCGAAGTGACCGATTCTAAAACTCTTGAAGGTTATGAGTATAACAAAGCACTGAATAATATGCTCAAGAGGCCTTATCCGGAGCACATTGTAAACAGTGCGGCTTTTCCGAGGTCCGTCACATCCGGAAAACTCAGATCATTTCCAAGGATCCTTCAATGGATTGTGGCGCGCATTCTGCGGCCTAAACAAGGTGGTTTGTCAAGAGTCGAACAAGCTGAAGTGCATCTCATCCATATACTAGGTCACGGCATTAAAATTAACTGGCCGTACTATATTACAAGCCGGATGTATGAACTAAGAGACTCCAAGCGAGGCACCGCGCTCGCCTATGGCTCATTCATTCAGGAAGCTTTAAACTCTGCAGGTATCAATTACCCGTCTTTTCCGTATACTCCAATTTCTTCCGATAAAGAGTTCAGTTCAAAGGTCTTTGCTATGATGGGATATGTGTGGGATCAGTCGCTCAAAAAGTACAGATTTTATCGGCGCTCAACCATGGCTGCAGCTGCCTCCTCGAGTGAAGAAAGTGCTGATGAGTCAGAGGGTGGAGAAGATGAAGAAGCAGAAGGAAGCTCAAGTGAAGATGAAGACAATCAAGGTGACAATGCAGGAGAGGCACAAGAAACCGCTGATGAGACTCAGCTGGACCACGATATTAATGAAGGTCATCAACCATACGTGCCTTCTGAAAACTATCAACAAACATATCAAGATGACAATCAACACAATAACTGGTCTGCCTACTCAAACCAACAGGAAAATGAGGATGAGGAGAATAACCAAGGCTGGGGTGAATGGCAATACACCGGGTGGACCACCCTTGGCAAATTCTATCAGCCGTATCAACCAAGCACTGCAGACCCACCTTCTCCTCAACAACCGTCAAACAATTCGGAGATTTTAGAAATGATGCAGTCGATGCAGTTGGAACAGCGAAATTTTATGACCAATATGCAGGAACAACAGCAAAAATTCATGAGGGATCAAAATGAAAGAATGGCACAAATTCGTTCTGAACTGCATAACCAAAATGACCGGATCAGTGGAATGTCGACTCAGCTGGACGCTCGATTCGAGACTCTAACTCACTGTCATCAAGCTGAAGAGCGCGCCATTGTCGACAGTCTTGACTTTTTGAATAACATCACAGAAGAATTTACTGATCTAGCTCATCCCCAACGCCATCCTCATTACTATGACAGGCGTGGTCGTGGTCGCGGACGTGGACGGGGCTATTAGCATGCGCTCATATGTCATTTGTTGTTTCCTGTTTTGGCTTGCATTCATTTTGTTTGTTGTGTTTTGCTTTTCTGCCCAAACTCACTATGATTGTTGCTTACTTCTATGTTGCTATCATGACATTTTTGTGGTTCTGTAATCTATTAACTGTTATCTCCATCGTATGTATAACTGTTGTTTACTTCTCATCTGTTGGTATCTCATTTATGCATGATTCAATGTGTTGTTATTGTGTCACGAGTTTACCTCTTTTTGATGTTGTCAAAGGGGGAGAACCGAGCAGTAGATAAACGATGATTACGACCGCTATAATTGTAAAAGAAAGGGGGAGCAGGAGCATACCTATACCTATCACGTATTGCGTAACAGTAGGTTGCCATCATCAAAAAGGGGGAGAATGTGAAGGCAAAGTATCTACCAACACAAGCGTGCCTCTGGTTTTTGATGATGACAACTTGCTAAGAGATATCCTTCTTTCGTTTAAATCATTCACGCTACTTATGATTCAATTTTTACAATGACGTAATGCACAAAAAGCTGTAGAAATTTATGTTTTTGCAGATTTTTGAACCATGAGCCGACCATACCGTCAGCACACAGTTTCATTCAGTTCACACGGGTCAGCGCATGGAACCATGCGTCGACCGCTGACTTGGCGCATGCAGGTTTAAGAATCACACGGCTCAGCGCATGAAGGTCATGCGTCGACCGTTAACTTGGCGCATGCAGGTTTAAGAATCACACGGCTCAGCGCACGCCGACCCTATGGTCGACCGTTCGCGCGCAGAAACAGAAATTCTGCTATGTTTCTTTGATCTGTCAACTGTCTGTTTTGTATATTACTATAAATAGCTGTCTTTTCAATTTTAACTACTAACATTTTTTAAGAACATTTTTGAAAGCATTGTGAGAAAGTGTTCAGGTCAAGAAACGTGAAAGAGGTGCATCAGTGTTCTTCATCTTCATCGTTCAATCAACTCACAAATCCTCAAATTACAGATAATCAATTTTTTGCTGCGGTTTGTGGTTTGCTCGACGGTGATAAGGTTCGAACGCGTGATTGAAGATCCGGTTCGAGTGGAAGCTGGTGCAGGTGTTTCTTGGGAGAAAACCTTTGAGGTTTTACCTATCAAGACTACAGGTTTTGAAGGCTTTTGTTACGGAATCGTCGGTTCAACAATCAAGCGAGTGCGAAGGTGATTGATTAGCGGAAGGTTGATCAATCTAGTAGCTAGGGCGTTGAAAGGTTGAAGACGTTCCGGGTTCAATTTGGGTGTGTCTAAGATCAGCCGTGCCGAAGGTTTGATCAACGGAAGAGTTGTCAATAAGGTGGCTGCAATCGGAGGTCATTCACATCAAATTGGAGGACTTGATTCATCTTGAATCAAGGGGCAAGAAGTGGTAGAAATTATCAGCAACATTAAGATTGTTTGTATCAATTGTCTATCGATTCTTGTGTATAACTGTTCTACCAAACAGGTGATATCTATTCAATACATATCTCAATTCTCTTTGTAGAATTGAGGGCAGACGTACCCCAACGCGAGGACGACTGGGGGAACTGCCTCATCAAATCTTGTGTTCCTTTATTTTCTGCATTTTCAATTACAGCTTAAAAATTAAGTGATTCTAGAATAAGTGATTTTGTCAAATTGTAGTATTGATTGAGTGAGTTGGTGAAACACTGTTTTTTAACTACTAAGTACAATAGAAATACTGTACTAAGGCTTTTTCAATCACTCATTCAACACAAATATCATTTAAGGTATTTGTGCACACCAACTGTTCGACAAAAGTGCTGAACTAAAATTGCCTTAATTTTGCTGCTAGTTTTGTGCACACCAACTGTTCGACAAAAGTGCTGAACTAAAATTGCCTTAATTTTGCTGCTAGTTTTGGTGTAATTTTTGATCATTGGAATAAGGAAATAGTACGAGTGAATCACATCTGAGTTTTGCATAAAAGTGTGTAGTGATTTACTATCCGTTATCGTCTTAAATTCATCCGCTTGACGCATATCCGGCTCTCCAATAGTGGTTCGTTTTAGACTATATTTTCCAAGGCCGCTTCCGCATTTGAAAACAATTTTGAAAACCAATTTTATTGGTAGCGCCACTCAAATTTTTAAAAGGGATCTATTCAACCCCCCCTTCTAGATCCGTGCCTTAGTCTAACAGTAAACCTCTGAGTCAACTGTAAATAATAGGCAAAAAGTCGTCATCACCAAAAGGATGATGGGACGAAACACACACAGCTACCACCACCAAAAGGATGCTAGAGCAAAGCACAAACGCGCAATCTGACATTGACGAAATGCCAGACCCACCACCAAAAGGATGACGGAGCGATACACACACCAGCCATTACCACCAAAAGGATGATAGGGCAAACACAAACAAATATCGCACAGTCTGACATCGACGAAATGCCAGACCCACCACCAAAAGGATGACGGAGCGAAACACACACCAGCCACTACCACCAAAAGGATGATAGGGCAAACACAAACAAATATCGCACAATCTGACATCGACGAAATGCCAGACCCACCACCAAAAGGATGACGGAGCAAAACTCACACCAACCACTACCACCAAAAGGATGATAGGGCAAACACAATCGCATAATCTGACATCGACGAAATGCCAGACCCACCACCAAAAGGATGACGGAGCGAAACTCACACCCGCCACTACCACCAAAAGGATGATAGGGCAAACACAATCGCACAATCTGACATCGACGAAATGCCAGACCCACCACCGAAAGGATGACGGAGCGAAACTCACACCAGCCACTACCACCAAAAGGATGATAGGGCAAACACAATCGCACAATCTGACATCGACGAAATGCCAGACCCACCACCAAAAGGATGACGAAGCGAAACTCACACCAGCCACTACCACCAAAAGGATGATAGGGCAAACACAATCGCACAATCTGACATTGACGAAATGCCAGACCCACCACCAAAAGGATGACGGAGCGATACACACACCAGCCACTACCACCAAAAGGATGATAGGGCAAACACAAACAAATATCGCACAATCTGACATCGACGAAATGCCAGACCCACCACCAAAAGGATGACGGAGCGAAACACACACCAGCCACTACCACCAAAAGGATGATAGGGCAAACACAAACAAATATCGCACAATCTGACATCGACGAAATGCCAGACCCACCACCAAAAGGATGACGGAGCGAAACTCACACCAACCACTACCACCAAAAGGATGATAGGGCAAACACAATCGCACAATCTGACATCGACGAAATGCCAGACCCACCACCAAAAGGATGACGGAGCGAAACTCACACCAGCCACTACCACCAAAAGGATGATAGGGCAAACACAATCGCACAATCTGACATCGACGAAATGCCAGACCCACCACCAAAAGGATGACGGAGCGAAACTCACACCAGCCACTACCACCAAAAGGATGATAGGGCAAACACAATCGCACAATCTGACATCGACGAAATGCCAGACCCACCACCAAAAGGATGATGGAGCGAAACACAACACACAGGTCGCTATCACCAAAAGGATAATAGGACAACACAAATTTGAAATTTACCAACACCAAAAGGATGCAGGCTAGGTTGAACTGACGAAGTTCAACTATCACCAAAAGGATGATAGTAAGGCAATTGACAACGGTCACGCTTACTGGGTACAACTCATTGGGGAACCCCCAAGAGGAAAATTGAATTGAAATGAGTCAACGGGGTACGCCCACCGTCTTTGCTTGGAGATCATAGTTTTGCTGAAATGATTTCATGGTTACACCCATGAATTCTGAAGAAGATGCCCCTGACTGGGCTGAGTTTGTCTTAGAATTTTGTCTTGTCTTGCTCGACAAAAGGCTGAACAACTTCATGAGGTAGGCTCACGGTTTTGCTGAAGATGCCCCTGCTCGGGCTGGATCTTGCATTTAAACTTCTTGGATTTTTCCAACAAAAGGTTGAACAACTTCGTGGAGAGCGCCCACGGTCTTGAATGGTATGCCCCTGGCTGGGATGTATACTAACTTGAAGATCTGATCAACCACGAGGTTGAAATACGTCATGGGAAATACCCCTGGAATTGAAAAGACTGCCCCCGACTAGGCTGAATCTTGCTTTGAATATTTTGAAACTTGGTGGGAGAAAACCACAATCGCAGAAGATTGCCCCTGACTGGGCTGATGATTGCTTTGAAGCTCTTGATATTCGTGGGAGAAATCCACGACCTTTGTGGAAGATGCCCCTGACCGGACTGATGATGGTATTGGAGATCTTCGAGACTGATCCTAGACCTTGACTTGCATATATGCATGCTGGATGATAAACAATATTCCATATGAGTGGAAGTGCAAATGCAAATGCTGACGCGCGGAGATGCAAGAGCTGGGGAAGTATGATACGATTAGAGTATGCATATGATGCAAGATGCTTATGATTGCGAATGCAATGCGTATGATGCACGTGATTGCAGACGGGTGATTGGAAATGTAGGTGGAGACGCCAGCGTGGTGGACTTTTGGTAGTTGCCAATACGGTTTGGACTTTGGGTGGTGGGAGGGATTGACTTCCTCGACATGCAGTTCGTTGAAGACGTCACGATTGAAGCAGAAGATGATGCTCTGGATGCCCCAAGTCTGGGTACTTGGTGGTTCGCTGTAGGTTTGTTTCAGAGAAGGTTGCAATTCTACTTGTTGATTAGGGTAACTTGGTCCTGCCCCAGTCGAATTATGGTAATGATATGCCCCTGCTCGAGCTGTTTGAATGATTTGCCCCAGCCTGTGGGCTTTGAAATAATCTTGCCTCGTGTACGCTAGTGAAAGTCAAGTTCCTCCTCGATTGCCCCTTGCTGGAGTGTCTTTGAATACCTAGCACTGATTTGCAAATGAAATTGTACATTCATAAATGGTAATATTAATGCAAAGTTCGATGCAAGTTTGAAAAAGTATCGTTTATTTGAGAGTGTTGTGGTAGTGAGACGAATGGACCGTTAGCCCAAATGTTGTGCTAATTTTGATTAGTGTAAAAGATGATGCAAGAATAATGACACCAATGCTGATGATTAACGATCATGTGAGGAGTCAGGTTACGCAACCTTGCAATAGTATGCTTTCAGAATAAACCACGCCTCAATTAGGTCTTTCGAGGGTTATAACGTGGTCTGGTTCACGGTTATGAAACAAGGTTATTAGGCTCAAAGTATGATTTGTACCCACCCCTTCTTCTTACTAATCTCCAGTCCTATGCTCAGTTAATTCTACACTTGCTTGACGGTGCAAACTTGAAGGTTCAAGATTTGCTCGATGTGGCAATCACTTTATTTTGGTTTTTGATGGATGTCAGTGACCCTTCTGATTGGATGACCACTGAATCTTTTTTGTTTTTGTTGAGGATTTCGGGGTCCTCTTTTGCTTTTGTTTTGATCCCTAACTTTTGCATGGATTGACTTTGTTTGTCAGATCCATCGGGATTGCCTTGATTTTGCCTAAGTCCCCTCTGAGGTGTCTGACTTAGCAGGCTTTTGATTTTTTTTTTTAATTTTGTTGTGACTGCCATAGCATGGGTCATTGATGAACAACCGTCTTCTGAATTTTTCCCCTTTTTTTTATTTGAGTGCGGGATTAGATTAACTGAACACTACCCTGCCCCAGGTTGAGTGTAAAGGTTTGAATATCCGAAGGAAACTACTACTTCTGGGCTCGAAGTGGTCTACTAGGGATTAACTCCTTATATCTCCAGTGTTTGGGGAATTGAAACAATGCCTGTACATCATTGACGAGATTCGGTCTGAAAGCATACAGTTTGCAATTATGGGTATCTCGTTTTCATCATCCTCCCTCAAATCATGCTAAACAACAATGGATAGAGTGGAGTGAATAAACGTGTCGGTGATAAGTGAAAAATGAGTGAATACAACATAACTAATTCAAAACATGCATAAACGATACATTAATGAAACCAGATACGAGTGGCAATTGTTCAAAGCATACAGTACTTAAACACGCAAAGACAAAATATAAGAAATGCGAAAGATTAAATGGCAGCATGACGGCCTTCTTCAGAGAATGGACTTGACTGGACTTGATCTGATGTTAGCACTAGTTGGCTGGCGGCATCGGGTTGTTGATGGCACTGAGATACTTCCCATCAAAGGTGAGAGCTTCCTTGTCAATCAGGTCTTGAATTTTGTGCTTGAGAAACCTGCAGTTCTCAATGTTGTGACCTGGAGCGCCCTTATGAAACTCACAATGAGCATTCGCGTCGTAATCAGCAGGAAGGACAGTTGGGGGAGCTAGATCTCTCGGAACGATAGCCTTTTTCTCCATTAGTTGAGCAAAGATATCTGCATATGTCATTGGAAGACTATCAAATACTCTATCTAGCTTCCATGTTCTGTGTTGATTCTGCTGACGCGGTCGTTGAACGGTTTGCTGTTCTGATTCCTTTCCAGTTATGGAGAGGGCTTCAAAGATCTGATCCATCTTTCTGTTGAGGGATTCCAGCTCCTTCCTGATAGCAACTTGTTCCTGCTGAATCTTCTCCATCGTTCGTCTTGTATTGGCTATAATTGCGTACTGGTGTTGAGGAATCAACTTGATTTACTGGAGAGGAAGGAACGAAGACATAAGATTCTGTTGAAGGACTAGAAATGCAAAATACACAACATATGAAATGCAATGCAAATGATATGCAAGATGCAATGCAAGATACAAGATCCAGGATCATAGGATCACAATCAAACAGCTCCCGAAGCTGGTAACTATAACATATAATCAACCATAATTCTTGCTCAAAGAAAACTGACAGGTAAACCCTATATAGGAAGATCTAGACATTCTACCCATAAACCCACTCACGGGATGGTTTCTACATTTCGTTCCCAGGATCACGGACACTAATCGTATTTGCATCACGCAACAGGCTGGCTGTATTACGACGATAAGGTCACTCCTGAGAGGGGTCCTCATGCTAGGCGCACAAGGAGCGAGTCCTTGGAGACTAACACTACATGACCACCAATATCGGAACTGGTGCTAACAAAAGGTTCCCAGAATCGCGGACCCTTCATTAATCAAGTCGTGCAACAGGCTAGCTGTGTTACAACAAGATCTACGAATAGGTCTCCTCTGGAGGAGCTTTCATGCTAGGCACACAAGGAGCGAATCCTTGGTGACTAACACTACTTGACTATCAATTCTAAACTACGTGTTCTCTCTGCTTTTACCAAAGCTCGGGCATAGAGCTTTACTCATGATGTCATCCCAACAGGCAACCAAGATAACAAGCACAAATAAAATCCACAAGAGAACAAATACAAAAAGAAAACAAATAAAAAAAACAAACACTCCTCACAAACCAAAAGATAGGCTCGACTTTCTCTTTGCATGGAGCAAAAATGTCCCCAGCAGAGTCGCCACCTGACGCACCTCGAAAAATCACAGAGACATTTTGGAGAAACGACCCTCGCGCGAAAGGCGCGGAAATGCGGTTCGACAGAGTCGCCACCGAACTTTATTTTTCCCAAATAGACGGGAGAGAAAAATATCGAGAAAACCTCTTGAAACGAAAAGGATAGGAACAGGGCTGTCGCAACCAAGTTCCGGGTTCGGGAGTCGGTTACGTGAGGGGAAGGTATTAGCACCCCTCACGTCCGTTGTACTCAACGAGAACCTCTTAAGGTATTTTGTGGAGAGTGTTGTCTAGGTTTATTTGCTTTTCTTCTCGTTGATAAAGGTAGGATTGGTAGGATAAAAGGTTAAAGACGTTAGTGGGAAATGGGTGATTAGAGGATAGAGTGCTCGCCAAGGATTGGGGCCCTTGTGCCTACGTATGCTCATTCGGACGAGAATGAGAAATCAGAGCGTCGTAGTTCGACTACGGGAAAAGGATGGGGATGTGTGGACGGAATAATGGAGGAAGATAGAAGTGTGCTCGCCAAGATCATTGCAATCTTGTGCCTACGTATCTTACATTCAAGAGTGAATGAAAAATCAGAGCAGTCGTAGTTCGTGGAGACGACCACGAAAAATATGAGGTTGAATAGGTTCGAAGTTTGAGAAGGAGACGAAAGAGTGACTGACAAGCAACCCAAGAGCGTGCCTCAAGAGCTTGTCACTCAAGAATTCAAGGAATGCGAGATTCCAAGAACTCAGTTCTTTCGGGAATTGACTGAATAAGTTGAAGATAAAGAGTTGGATGTTTTGAAATCGAAAGAATGAACTAATAACAACTCAAGGGCGCACCTCGAGAGTTACTCATTCGAATACTCAAAGAATGCTAGATTCTAAGAATATCCCTCTTTCGTAAGTTTTAAAAAATGTTTGTGAAAAGATCGAATCGAAGAATGGCATGCGAGGCCAAAGGAAGTTGGTTTGGAAGTAGTTCGACGACGTATCGAGGATTTGATCGAAAATGAAACCGACTTGACGACGTGTCAAGGGTTAGATTGTGAGAGACGATATTAGTCCCTAAGGGTGCCCCTAATATCGAAACCACGAGGAATTGTGAAGTGTGTGCGAAATGTCGATGGTTGCAAATGCGTATGAGCACTCGACTTAGAAGAGAATGTTTGAAAATGTTTGAAAAAAATTGAAAGATTGATTGAATAATAACTCAAGAGCGTGTCTCAAGAATTATCCACTCGAAGATCCAGGGAATGCTAGATCCCAAGAACCTCCTTCTTTCGGAGTTTTAATCAAGAAAATGTTTTGAAAAAAACAAAGTCGAAAGATTGAATGAATAATAACTCAAGAGCGTGCCTCGAGAACTATTCACTCGAAGATCTAAGGAATGCTAGATTCCAAGAACCTCCTTCTTTTGGAGTTTTAATTGAGAAAATATTTTGAAAATAATTTGGATTGAATCGAAGATATGAACAATGTTTGTGGTATGAGAAGTGGAAATACAATATTGGATTCGAAAAGTATAGGGGAAATGACGATTATTTAGTAAGTGAGACGTCGGTCTCACAACCAATTAATCGGGGTATTATCGTGATGCTAAATCTCGACAACACCTTTTTCATTCGAAAGATGTTTGTATAAACCACGGAAATTTCACACGGAATGCTAGGTTCCTATGATATTTCTTTATTCAAAAAGAGAGTATTTTAAAAAACGAAAAGTCGAATAATACATTATTTAAGGTGTACACCTCAATAATGATTGTCCAAAAATCCAAGAAGTGCTAGACTTCAAAGATTTAGTTTTTCATAATTTTGATTGAAAATAATTTTAGTGTTGAAAAATATTAAAATAGATTAGAAAAATAAATCATGTTTTGAAAGTGATTTAATTAAGAAAATGGCTTGTATGTTAAAAAGAAATTGAATTTAAGATTAGAGAAAAAAAAATTAGTCAAATTTTGGAAATAAATTTTAAAAAAATAATCCATGAATTTTTTAGAAAATAATTGGTTAAAAGTGATGAGGTTTAATTAAATAAGAAGGTTAGTCAATTAATTAAATAAGAATACAACTAAGACTGAAAATTCATCTTATTGAAATAAATAAATAAAAAATAATGTTGGAGAAACTTTTTGAAAACATCATTGATCCTCAAATTCACCATAAGCATAGTGCATACATTGGGGTAACGGAGTCTTTATCTACTAGCTAGAACTACAATGCACATGATAGGCAAATTCTTGGGAACAATATCATAAGTTCTAAAAAAATCAAACTATAATTAAATAAGAGGCCTAAAAATGATGAGGCTTAATTAAATAAGAAGGTTAGTCAATCCATATTATAATTTCTAACGTGACGATCTGAATTCTTTTAAGAGTCCAATATATATACCAATGTATGCTATTACCTGCACTAAAATAAGTAAAAGTTACTGAATCACTTAACAGCCTTGACGCGGCAGATCATCACGCCTTCGAACAACACAACCCATTGTTTTTACAAGGCTATAACTATACTAATATACATACCAATGTGTCGCACCTCGAAAAATCATTCGAACATACGACCCTCGCGCGAAAGGCGCGGAAATGCGGTTCGACAGAGTCGCCACCGAACTTTATTTTTCCCGAATGAACGGGAGAGGAAAATATCGAGAAAACCTCTTAAAACGAAAGGATAGGAACAGGGCTATCGCAACCACGTTCCGGGTTCGGGAGTCGGTTACGTGAGGGGAAGGTATTAGCACCCCTCACGTCCGTCGTACTCGACGGGAACCTCTTAAGGTAATTGTGGGGAGTGTTGTTTAGGTTTATTTGTTTTCTTCTTGTTGTTAAAGGTAGGATCAGTAGGGAAAAAAGTTAAAGACGCAAAGGAGAGATGGGTGGTTATAGGATAGGGTGCTCGCCAAGGATTGGGGCCCTTGTGCCTACGTATGCTCATTCGGACGAGAATGAGAGATCAGAGCGTCGTAGTTCGACTATGGGAAAGACTGGGAAACAGAAGATGGAGAAAGATAGAAGTGTGCTCGCCAAGATCATCGCAATCTTGTGCCTACGTATCTTACATTCGGACGAGAATGAAGAATCAGAGCAGTCGTAGTTCGTGGTAACAACCACGAAAAGAAACGGGAAATGGAGAATGGAGGGGAGGTAGCTCGCCAAGATTATCGCAATCTTGTGCCTACGTATCTTACATTCAGACGAGAATGAAGAATCAGAGCAGTCGTAGTTCGTGGTAACAACCACGAAAAGAAACGGGAAATGGAGAATGGAGGGGAGGTAGCTCGCCAAGATTATCACAATCTTGTGCCTACGTATCTTACATTCATACGAGAATGAAGAATCAGAGCAGTCGTAGTTCGTGGTAACAACCACGAAAAGAAACGGGAAATGGAGAATGGAGGGGAGGTAGCTCGCCAAGATTATCGCAATCTTGTGCCTACGTATCTTACATTCAGACGAGAATGAAGAATCAGAGCAGTCGTAGTTCGTGGTAGCAACCACGAAAAGAAACGGGAAATGGAGAATGGAGGGGAGGTAGCTCGCCAAGATTATCGCAATCTTGTGCCTACGTATCTTACATTCAGACGAGAATGAAGAATCAGAGCAGTCGTAGTTCGTGGTAACAACCACGAAAAGGTGAGGTTTGAATTGGTTTGACGTTGAGTTTGAGACGAAAGGGTGACTGACAAGCAACCCAGGAGCGTGTCTCAAGAGCTTGTCACTCAAGAATTCAAGGAATGCGAGACTCCAAGAACTCAATTCTTTCGGGAATTGACTGAATAAGTTGAAGATAGAGAATTGGATGCTTTGAAATTGAAAGAATGAATTAATAACAACTCAAGGGCGCGCCTCGAGAGTTACTCATTCAAATACTCAAAGAATGCTTGATTCTGAGAATATCCCTCTTTCGTAAGTTTTAAAAATGTTCGTGAAAGGATCGAATCGAAGAATGGCATGCGTGGCCAAAGGAAGTTGGTTTGGAATAGCTCGACGACGTGTCGAGGATTTGATCGAAGATAGAACCGGCTTGATGACGTGTCAAGTGTTAAGGTTGTGAGAAAACGATATTAGGCCCTGAGGGTGCTCCTAATATCGAGACCACGAGGAGTGGTGAAGGAAGTGTGGGTTGCGAATGCGGACGAGCATTCGACTTAGGAGAATGTTTAAAAAATGATTGAATTCGAAAGGTTGAGTGAATAACAACTCAAAGGGCGTGCTTCGAGAATTATTCACTCGAAAACACAAGGAATGCTAGACTCCAGGTGCCTCTTTCTTTCGGGGTTTTGATCAAAAGACGTTGAGAATATGCTTGAGAAAATCAAAAGATTGAATGAACAACAACTCAAGAGCGAGTCTCGAGAGTTGCTTATTCGAAGATCCAAGAAATGCTAGATTTCAAGAATCTCCCTCTTTTGGAGTTTTAATCGATAAAATAAGTTGAGAGAAAGTTTTGAAGGTAATTTGAAATGAAATTAGGGGGCATGAAAAAAAGTTTTACGGCACAAGAGGTGAGAATAGGAGAAATGACGATTATTTAATAAATGAGACGTTGGCCTCACAATTAACTAATCGGGGTATTATCGAGATGCTAGATCTTGACAACACCTTTTCATTCGGAAAAAAAGGTTTGGATGAACAACGGACATATCACATGGAATGCTTGGTTCCTATGATATGTCTTTTCCAAATAGCGTACTAAAATGAAAAGTCGAACGACATATTATTTGAGGTGTACACCTCCATAATGTTTGTCCAAAAATCCAAGAAGTGCTAGACTTCAAGAATTTAATTTGCTTTGAAAAAGTACTCACGGTGAGTCGAGGTTTTAATTTTAAACTTTAAGCGTGTGCACTAGCAAAGTGGGCTAGTCTTCTAAGTGACCAATTAGAAATAATTGATCAAATAGGTATCACTGTAAGAAAGCCCAGGATTAAGCTTTAAAATGTTGTGTATGGTGATCAAAGGTCGATAGCGAGTCCTTGAAAGCACTCGACTTACATGGGTGAAAAATGACTCGATAAATCGAGAGTTTATTATTTTAAAAATGATTCTAAAGCATTAAAGCATAAGTGAGAAAATAGTTATTACATTTGAGGGAGTTGGGATACATTGTCATCGAATGGGGGAAGAAAGAATGGTAGCGAATTTAACCGACGTACACATGTATTGCAAATTGAAACAAAGATAAAAAAAGAAAAAAGAAGATTGAATGTATCTATCATTGATCTTATAGTCCACTTTAACGTTCTAACCATTAGATGCTCATTCACATCTTGCAGTATATTGGATGGAGCTACTGAAGCAACTTTGTCTTGCACTTGGCCTTGGTACGCAGTGAGGTCAGCAACATGACGTAACTCCTTGATGGAATCCACTCATTGAGACTTTAGGAGTTGAATCAATATTTTCAACACAGGGAATCAACAAAAAGTGCTATATACAACCAAAGACTCTGCAATTTCACCTTAGTAGCAGCATTAATATTTACAATAATATGTCAACAATAAACTATTGTCAGTCATTATGATACTTAGTACCAATAAACTTATAAGTTATTCTAGATGTAAATCAACTCAATCCAAAGAGTTAGCCACAGACACACATGAACCGACCTCCTTCTTTTTAAGTTGTACCCACACCTTTTTAAAACTCGTCATATTTACGATGGGCTGAAAACAAAACAAATGCATAAATCGAAATAGTTTAAGACAGTAACACAACCAGTATCACACCAGATTCAACCAACACAATTGTCAAAACAAAATGACCAAATTAAAAAAGATAAATATGCACTTAGAAACAAATTCATAACTGAAATAAAAAAAAAAAAAAAACACAACGGAGCATGATTCATACGCAGCCTGCATTGAGTTGGTTGTTGTTTTGACTTGGTGAGGAACAAATTTATTACGGTTGATGTTGCCGAGTTCTATTGTTGCCGTCATAGGTGCCGTTTCACTGTCGGTTGTGCGAGACAGTTCAACTACTGAAACTTTCTTCAAAAGTCTTACGATGTATATCCCAGACAGCATCTTCGACCATAGCCGGCGGGACGCCAAATGCCTTGTCGTTGGAATCATTGCTGAGAAATCCTAGCTTGCGTTTGTAGAACATCTGAGGTGAAGCTTACGAACTCCAAAACACCGAGTGCCGCTGTGGATGTGAATCAGCATCATCGTCGCTGCTGTACTTGCTGTGTCGATATTTTGAGGAAGTCGCAACAGGTTCTTGTTGCTTCCTGATGCCTTATTGTTGCTTCTTCTGAAAGTTGTTGCTACGCCGCTGAAGAAAGCCACGTTAGCTGGGGATGTCACATCCTTGCTAGTTGTAGCTTTAATATTTACGGCGAATTGCGGCGGCTTTGCAATCTGCACAGAAGAAATATAAAACAAAATATAAAACAGATAAACATAAAACACAATATCCATTCGTAAGATTGCTGCCATCCGTAAGGTTGCCCTGCTTCACTGCAAAAACAGAATATCCATTTGACTTATATAACATGGGGAATGTTAGTAGCAGATTATACCAGTACCATAAAAATTGTGGCTTTGAGATTCAAAGTGGTAGCAAGAGTCTCAAATCGTGCCATGCTTGTTAGTGTTTGATAATTTGATATTGTGTTTTGATGAGATGACAGAGATTTATGGTGATATGTATAAATAATTAAGACATGAAACAACACTAGCAGTAATGTATTATGGAGTTGATGAGAGTTGTTTTGTAAGCATGGAGTTGATACCTATCTCAGTTGTAGTAGTTCTAACCAAACAGCAGCAAGTATTGTACAATACTGATAATCTAAAGCCAACAATTTCTCAAACACTGATAAATAATTAACAAACTCAATTGGATTATTGAAAAATAAACAAGTACCACCCTGATTCTAATTGGATAGAGAAAAAAATATATTCATAAGCCTACTGCTACTTGCTCATCAACCTTTGAAAATGCTTGCAAACAGTTAATGAACATAAACCTCATGCCAAATCATTAACTCCAAAACATTACCACAGTAGAACACTTTCAACAACTTCCATGTCTATCACATCTAAACTCAGCACATACAGAAAATAATTGGATTGAAATCGATGCAATCAAGGTAACAATACCAAATACGGGACTCGAAACCAAACTTTAAACAGCTACCTATTATGCACAGCAGTCAGACCAGTCATATATTAACCAAAAGTGTGAACAAAGATCACAAAAAAATAAAGGCTCAGCTGACCATCTGAAATAGCCCATACCGCCGATGACAGAAGCAGGTAGCATGCAAAAGCTATTGTTACCCTCAGTCCTTGGTGTCGCTACTGCGAAAATCGGCGCCGGCTGAACAGAAGAGTCGCCACCGTGCGTTATTTATCCCAACGGAGGGAAAGGAAACGCTCAGAGTAAACCTACCGCAAAGACGGGAAAGGTATGGTCATCGCAACCAAAACCTGGATTCGGGAGTCGGTTACGCAAGGGGAAGGTATTAGCACCCCTCACGTCCGTCGTACTCGACGGGATCCACGCTTGTTTTCGGGTATGGATTGTTATTTCTATCTAAACTAAAGGTCAGGGGTTAAAAGAAAAGAAAATGACTCGGCAAAGTATCGCACTTTATGCCTACGTATTCCCGTCTGGAACAAGAAATCAGAGTCAACGTAGTTCGCCTACCTACGAGAAAGGAGGGGAAGGTTGCTCGTTAGGATATCGCATCCTATGCCTACGTACTTTCACACAGCATGAAAGATCAGAGCAAACGTAGTTCGGGCCACGTACGACACAAGCTTGTCTTGATTGTTTTTATTCCTTCTGAAAAAAGGTTTTTTTGATTAACAGTCCAAGCGGACAAAAATGACGTTTTGATGGGTTCACATTCTTTTACGAAAGAAGTGTCTTTTATTGTGTTTGAAATATTACTGTGTTTTTCTGTTTGTTTTGAGCAAGAAGAGACAGAACTCTAACCTACGGTTGCGAAGGGAATCACACTATCCTAATGTTATCATGCATGGGTTAAGACCTAGTGTCTATCATGCTCCTCTCTTGCACAGAGAGAAACAGAGGTCCTAAGGGAATAGACGGAAACAGAAACAATAGCAGATATATACAGCAAAGCAGTAAAATGCATGGATGCAACAATACAAGCGAGGCAAGGGAGTCCCACTCAACCTCGAACCTAGAAAACAATAGGCAAAAGTGAACAGGATTCACTTTCAACCTCACAGGGTAAACAACAAACAATACAGTCAGGGAAAACCAAACAATACATCAGAAATGAACAGCAAAAATAAACAGCCACAGCAGCTCTGCATCAACATCTGTCTTCAAGTCATCTCCAAACAGCTACAAGCTTCAGCAAGCATCAATCTCCATCTCCACAGCCTTCAATCAAGGGCTTTGATTATCAGTCTTCAGTCTACAATGGCTTTTCTTCAAGTCTTAATCTCCAAGAGGAATATCAGTCAACCAGATGAAGTGAATGAATGTTAGACAGTCAATTACCTACCAAGGGTGGTTCATTAACTGTTAACATTATACAGACAATTTTCTCTCAAAAGTTCTATCTTTCAAATACCTTCACTGATCCTTCCAAAGGAAGGAGGTGGATATTTGAAAGAGACTTTGAATCATAGAGAAAGGATGGATGCAGACAAGGCATTCCATGTTTGAGAAACAAACTTTATAATCTAGAGCTCTGCCTAGCTCCTATCCCTATACTCTTCAACGGCTGCTAGCAAGAATCTCCTCATCAACTCTGGAAGTTGGTCTTCAAGCTCTTGATCTCCAATGGCTTCATCATCACAAGTCTTCAGCTCTCCCAATCCCCAAGCAAACCCAATACCCCACACAGACAAAAGAAAATAACCCCAGAGGGCACACCACACAGTCAAGCAAATATAGCCAGTATACTAATAGCAGTAGGGGAATCCTAATATTTTATGAGGGATCTATCTTATACCCATAACCCCTATAGTCCCATACCCCAAAGATTCAATCTCTAACTCCTAAGGGAAATGAACTAATTCACCTATGTTATTTTTAAACCCTAATTCACTAACCTAAAGTCATCTAATTAAAATACTCAAAATAAGTCCTAAAAAATTAGTACAAAAATCAGGGGATCACCTAACATTCTAGTATAAATGCCCTAAAAAGAATGGCCCTAAAAGACTAAGGTAAGTTCCTAAAACAATTCTTGCAAGACTATGTACAAACCATGATTAATAAAAAAACAATTAAAAATGCAAAATAAAGCGAAAATAGAAAAAATATGCTAAAATAATATTTTTTGTCATTTTAATTTTCTTTAACCTAATATTGATTTAATGCAAAAATTTTCATGTCAAAACTATTATTTTTCAATTTTATATGGAATTAATAAAATGCAAACAAAAATAAAATAAAACAAAAATACAAATGGAAGCCCAGGGGGGTGCAAGCAGTAAGGATATCACGTGTAAAAGCTGATGGGCTTGGATGCAGGGGGCGCGCGTAGTAAAACCTTAAGCCCAGTGAACAAAACAAAACAAAAATTAGTAAATCCAGAAAAATAATAAAAGTGACGGTGTAAAAAGCACAGGATTTCAGTTCATTTTGTTGGGCCTTGCATTTGGGGGGTGTGGAGAGAAAAAGGATCAATAAGCCCAGCAGCTGAATAAATGGAACGCTGCGTTTCATTTCCTACTAATCTTCCCTCCAACTCTCGTTTAAATCTGGGTCGTGGATTACAAAGTCTAGTCAAACAAATCATGCTGATCCAATGGTCCTCCTGTTGTCTTCTCCAAATGGCTAGGGTTTTTAGATGAACTTCATGAACACGATACATTCATGCACAGACCTTCCATCCTCTGGTTCTTCCTCATTTCTCCATGAAAACCAAAAATGTAAACACCAAAATTGCTCCACTTCTCACGTAGAACACAACTGTATCAATAGTTTTCAATATAACAGCCTAGAACTTCAAACCCGATAGTACACATCACCATGATTACTCAGATTTCAACCTTCATGAAACTCCAATTTCTTGCTAGCAGAACCACTACCACACATCACTGATTATGCTAAACTAATCCCTATGAATTAACATACTCTATCCACAAAGTTATGACTCAAAACAGTTTTGGTGCACACAGAAAAATCTTCACCAAATCATGCCAAAGTTTCCAGGAATGTTCTTCTAACCACCTAAGTTGCATCTAACCTAACAGATCTATGTCATGCTCACTAAATCATGCTAATCGAAAGCAAAACCAACCTGGTATAAATCTTGAAAACAGAAGTAGAAACCTTGGATTCACAGCCAGCAATGCCTTGGTCTTGATCAACACACTTGGAACTTGATACTGTATGCACTAGTCTTTGCTCCAATGCTCTGAATCTGGTAATTGAAACCTTTTTGCACTCTTGATGATGAAGTTGGTAGCACACGAATATGAACTCAATTCCACCAGATCTTGATGGAAATTTGTTCTATGATGATTGTAGAGGATGATAGGATCAAGAATTGTGGAAATTGATGAAGATTTGAGGTAGTTTGAAAAGCTTTTGCAAAAATGGAAGAAATGTGTGAAACTTGGTATTATGAGCAATATGATTCACCAACCATGGCATGGAATTACTCAATGCAATATATAGACATCATTGGAAAGTCCTAGAAGCTTGGAGAAACTTCCCATGCATAATCTCCTTGCATTTTGGATTATGTAACTTTCATTGTAAGTAACCATGTATAACTCCTAAATCTTGAACCAAAATCAAAATTATACTTTTGCCAATGTTCTCAAAATGATTTTTCCAATCAAAATGACCTATAATTTCACCTTATTTGGCCAAACTATGAAAAATCTCAAATTTAGGTCATTTTTTATTCATTAAATCCACCAATTTTGAAACCTTGTGCTATGAATCTTTCCAATCTTTAATGGTCACTTTTCTAGACTCAAAATGTCATTTGGAACAAGTTTGATGTTGTGAAGTTTTCCATTTGAAGCTTCCTTGTATGAGTTTTGGGCATAGGCTGGAAATGACCTGTAATTCTCAGATGACCAAAATACCCTTTGCTTGCCAAGACCATAAGTAGAGTTCCACAAATCATATGAAGGCATACCATACCATTATAGAAATATAAGACAATAAGGAACAACTCTTATGTTGACCAGAAATTCATTTGAAATCTCCTTGAGGGGTAAAAGTTGCTTGGAAGACAAGCCATTTTCACAGACAAAATTTCAGATACCTCAGATGACCTGTAACTTGCAAGGACCATAACTTGAGTTCTATAAATCCCCTTGATGTCTTCCACCACTAAAATTAAAGGTCTTGAGATCCTCTACAAGTTTCATGTTGGCCAAGGATCCATTTGAAGCTTGCATTTTGACTTATCTTGCTTGGAAATTTGACCTAAACTAGGGGATTTTACACAGAAACCCTAATTTAGAAACTCCTCTTCTCCTTGATTTCTCTTGATTTCTTCTTGGCATATCACCATATCCTTATCCCTATGTCAAATGATGAACCCCACATCTCTCCAATAGCCTTTAATACCTTTCAATCAGTCAATTGACCTAAAGTTGACCCCAAATGAAACCCTAGTTGACTGTCTTCAACTGCAATTCTTGTGATCACACCATTGACTTGTCTCCTTCTCCAAATGACTTTCTAAGCCTTCCATGATGTCCATATACTCTCCATGCTCAGCCCACAGCTCACAAATTCCTTGATAATCTTCAGATACCCTCAGTTAGGAGATAGATGCCCTGCTTGATCCAATGACTTTTTTTAGACCTCAACTTCTTTCTGATGACTTGAATGAGATTGAATTTGAATAGTAACCTCTTGATAGGCTCCTAGAGATGAGAATAATGCTTGGTCCCTGTTGGATGATTTGCTATGCTATGCTATGCAGATGATCAGGCTATGTACATGACTCTATATGCAAATGCCAATGCAATTGAAACATAAACCAAATGAATAAGGTTGAGCAAATTTTAGGGTGCAACAGCTGCCCCTATTCAAGCGACTTGGACCCGATTGGGTGAAGAGCGAACGACTTTCAACCATTCGTGGTACGAGACGGTTGAATACTAAGAACCCGGAAATTTGCCAACCGCAGAAATAAACTGCACCACTGCTTGGGGAACGACATTCATCAACTGAATCTGGCTGTTATGGCTACCAACGGATCCATTAGCGACCGTGCTGGGGATGACTCGTCTGCATTTCATCAGGAATAAATCGTCCACGTTAGGAATAAACTCTTGTCCACGTTAGGAATAACCTTGTCCACGTTAGGACTCCCCTTTCCACGTTAGGAATAACATCTTCCACGTTAGGAATAAACTCTCCTTTCCACGTTAGGAATAACCTTGTCCACGTTAGGACTCCCCTTTCCACGTTAGGAATAACACCGTCCACGTTAGGACTCACCTTTCCACGTTAGGAATAAACTTGTCCACGTTAGGAATAAGACTTCGTCTGGATCTGTCCACGTTAGGACTAAACTTTCCACGTAAGGAATCATCTCTTTATCCACGTCAGGAATACCTCGTCCATGTTAGGACCCACCTTTCCACGTAAGGAATACATCTTTTCCACGTAAGGAATACATCATCCACGTTAGGACCCACCTTTCCACGTAAGGAATCACCATCTTTTCCACGTAAGGAATCACATATCGTCTTGATCTGTCCACGTAAGGACTCTAATCTTTCCACGTGAGGAATCACCATCTTTTCCACGTAAGGAATACATCATCCACGTTAGGACCCACCTTTCCACGTAGGAATCCAACTTGATATGTCCACGTAAGGACTCAATCTTTCCACGTTAGGAATAAACTCATCTTTCCACGTCAGGAATCTCCATCTTTCCACGTAAGGAATCTCCAACTCTTTCCACGTAAGGAATCAACTTCTTTCCACGTAAGGAATACCTCTTTTGATTTGTCCACGTAAGGAATCCAATCTTTCCACGTTAGGAATCCAACTTCTCCACGTAAGGAATGAACTCATCTTTCCACGTAAGGAATCTCCATCTTTCCACGTAAGGAATCTCCAACTCTTTCCACGTAAGGAATCAACTTCTTTCCACGTTAGGAATACAACTTTCCACGTAAGGAATCAACTTCTTTCCACATTAGGAATCATAACTTTTCCATGTAAGGAATCATAACTTCTCTTTCCACGTAAGGAATCCAACTTCTTTCCACGTAAGGAATCATATCTTTCCACGTTAGGAATCAAACTTTTTCCACGTAAGGAATCATATCTTTCCACGTTAGGAATCAAACTTTTTCCACGTAAGGAATCATATCTTTCCATGTTAGGAATACAATCTTTCCACGTAAGGAATCATATCTTTCCACGTTAGGAATAACACCGTCCACGTTAGGACTCACCTTTCCACGTAAGGAATAACCGTTCCACGTTAGGAATAACACCGTCCACGTTAGGACTCACCTTTCCACGTGAGGAATAACCGTTCCACGTTAGGAATAACACCGTCCACGTTAGGACTCACCTTTCCACGTAAGGAATAACATCGTCCACGTTAGGACCCACCTTTCCACGTAAGGAACCACATCTTTCCACGTAAGGAATAACTTTTTCTTTCCACGTCAGGAATCAACTTCTTTTCCACGTTAGGAATACCTCTTCTTTCCACGTAAGGAATCTATCTCTTCTTTCCACGTAAGGAATCATCTTCTCTTTCCACGTAAGGAATCATCATCTTTCCACGTAAGGAATCCAACTTCTTTCCACGTAAGGAATCATAATCTTTCCACGTTAGAAATCAACTTCTTTCCACGTAAGGAGTACAATCTTTCTTTGATCTGTCCACGTAAGGACCACATCTTTTTTCCACGTAAGGAATCTCATCTTTCCACGTAAGGAACACGACTCATCTTGATTTGTCCACGTAAGGACTCCAATCTTTCCACGTAAGGAATATAATCTTTCCACGTAAGGAATAACTCTTCTTTCCACGTAAGGAATCTCACTTTTCCACGTAAGGAATGAACTTGTCCGCGTTAGGACTACATCGTCCACGTTAGGACCCATCTTTCCACGTAAGGAATGCATCTTTTTTCCACGTAAGGAACTAAAACTTCTTTTCCACGTAAGGAATCAACTTCTTTTCCACATTAGGAATAACTTCTTTGATCTGTCCGCGTCAGGACTAAACTCTTCCACGTCAGGAATAATCTCTTTCTTTCCACGTCAGGAATAAAATTTCTTCTGAATCCGTCCACGTCAGGACTAAACTTTCCACGTAAGGAATACATCTTTCCACGTAAGGAATCTATCTTTTTCCACGTAAGGAATCATCTCTTTCCACGTAAGGAATCTCCATCTTTGATCTGTCCACGTCAGGACTAAACTTTTCCACGTAAGGAAACAACTTCTCTTTCCACGTAAGGAATCAAACTTTTGATTTGTCCACGTAAGGACTCCAATCTTTCCACGTAAGGAATACAACTCCGTCCACGTAAGGACCCATATTTCGTCTTGATTTGTCCACGTCAGGACTCAGGCATCTTCGACCCGCTGGGGAAATAAAACTTGTCCACGTCAGGACTCACATCTCAACCTGCTGAAGGAATAAAACTTGTCCACGTCAGGACTCACACCTCCGTCTGATTTGTCCACGTCAGGACCCTGATCTCGTCTTGATTTGTCCACGTAAGGACTCTGATCTCGTCTTGATTTGTCCACGTAAGGACTACATCTTTTCTGCTGAGAAAATAAAACTTGTCCACGTCAGGACTCACATCTTCGTTTGATTTGTCCACGTAAGGACCCTCGTTTCACCAACACGAAGAAAGATAACTGCTGAGAATAAATGGTCCACGTCAGGACACCAACACAAAGAGTAATCAATTTTGTCAACATCATGACTTCACATTCCACCAATACCGAGAACCCGGATCTGTCCACGTTAGGACTGGCACATCTCACCGAGCCGAGGAAATAAATCTGTCCACGTTAGGACACCCGCTTCTCTAGCACGAAGAAATCCCGTCAATAAAAATAAATCGTCCATGTCAGGACCCATTTCTCCATTGATCCCAACCCACAAACTTCTTAGCACTAACGTGACAGCGACTTTGAGGCGGACCCTACTGGGGATATTTGAAAACCACACTACCGGACGCATGTTCTGATAACCGGAGGCAGCCTCTGAAATCCTGACTCATGAAACCCCTGATGCTGACGTAACAACAAATTTGAAGAAGATAATCTGCTGGTCGGACTAGAGACACTTCAACTAGCAATTCTGGCGGGGAAATAAGTAACTCTGCTTGAGGACAAAGAGAAACTTATCCTGATAACTCTGTGGGGAACACTGCCGAAACTGACATTATCATTAAATGTCTCATGCCGAGATCTTGAATGTTTGGCAGTTTATTTGAGCAAGAGCTCTCTCCACCTGCTGGGATACAGAAACCACTTCAGCAAAATAAATGCTGAAGACAATGCCAACTCCGCTGGGGATAGCCAGGTGCTACAGAATTATTCCAGCAAAATAAATGCTGGAAGAGTGAAGTCTACTCAGCTGGGAAATTGGGAATTCAACCAAGCACCTTGTTGAGGTAACACCCTGCTGGGGAATATAACTCTGCTGGGGAATAGCAGATGTGTCAAGCATGATTGGACTTCTGCTGGGGAGTGAACAGGTATCACATGGTATTCCGACAAAATAAATGCCGGGACACACAACCAATTCTGCCTGGGGAGAGTTTTAATCTTTGAGTTCCACTGGGAGGAAAGACAACCTTTGCTGGAAAGCGAGAACTCCGCCGGAAACAACTCTCTTGGGGAAAATCAACTGACTCCGCTGGGGGAGAGTAAATGACCCTGCGGGGAAAGGTGAACTGTCTGAAGACAGCTCACAAATGTTAATCTTCTGCGGCTAAACTACTCTGCTTGAGATAAGGAATCCGCCAAACTCTGCTGAGGATAAATGACTTGGCTGGGGAATGTCCTTTGGATAAGCTGCGATTAGCTGGGAAATTCGATCATTCTTCGGTGAGGAACACTTCTATCTTGGAAGCGCGACCTGCGCGGGGATCAAATCTTTTGCTACGAACTCCTGGTCCATACTGCAATCTTTTGATAGCCCACCTTCTTGGAACTCTGCTTCGGGGATACTAACATGCCCCAGTCTGTATTCTTGCATACTTCTTCTCGAAAGGAAATCCTAGTCAGGACTCTATCTCGAAATAGCTTGCCCCTGAATCTGCAACAATTTTGGAATGGACCCTGTAGTCTTTGTATCCTGACGGCCAGACATGGACTGCTTCCACACTTCGAACCTCGAAGAGGTGCTCTGTCAAAAGTAGCTCTCGTGCTCTTAGGGTGACCTATCTTGGTCTCGCAATTAATTCTTTGTCTCTGATTGACGGGTTTGTGGAACAATGCCCATAGCTATGAGAGATTTGCCAAATCTTGACCTGACTGCCCCAGATTTACTGATTCTAGGATGACTGACTCTACCTGAATTAATCAGTATAGCTTGCCCCAGTTCACGAAACATTTGGGCATTCTGCACTTTATCTTGATCAGACCTTCCACTGTAGGAATCTTTCCTGTCGGCATGCGCTTACTCGCAAGTAACACAAGTTGTTCTGCATAAAAGATATATTAAACGCAATGCATATGATAGTTTCACAATCCAAGTCTGTTCACTAGAAAAATTTTGTGACATGTAATGAATCAATTATCAAAATGTCAATATGAAAGCTGGTAAGAGGAACCCTTTTAGGAGTCAGTTTTGATGCGATCTTTACCGACGTATGCTCTTGACCAAAACCTGTTTCAATTAGGACTTTTCTGGGTTGTAACGTGGTCAGGTTAACGGTTAACAAGGAAAGGTAAAGGCTCAAGGCTTATTTTAACCCACCCATTCTTCGTGATGTTCTCCAATCCTATGTTCAGCTAATCTGACTTCAGCGTTCACCTGTTAGAGGTGGAATGATAGGAGTGATGGTTCAGGATATCACACATTTTTTCTTTTTGAGTGACAGTCCTTTGCTTTTCGTCTTTGGGTGTCTAGAGTCATACGACTTTGTCCTTTTCGAGGATTTTTCTTTTCTTTGACAATCCTTTTCGTCTTTCATTTTTTTTTTCATTCCCTAACTTTTGTCTGGACTGAGTATCTTTTGATATTCTTTTGATTTTCCAGTCCAGCGGGATGCCCCTATTTTTGCTTAAGTCATTTGTTTTCAAGTTTTGACTTAGCGGGCTCTTGATTCTTTTCGTTTTTCGTTTTTTTTAACAAGTCGTGTGACACTGGTTTGTCTGACTCTTTTGTGGAATAATGTGACTGTTTCACTCTTTGTCGGCAAGGTTTAACCATTGTGGTTCTTTAGGCACGACCTACACAAGTGTGATTTAGCCTCAAACGGGCACTCCTTTCGTAATTCGAACGCTTGGTCAAACTAACTGACACCTACCCTGCCCCGGGTTAAGATTTAGGGTTTTTTATTTTCAAAAAGAAACTCCTACTACTGGGCTCAAAAGGGGTTATCAAGGGATTATCTTCCTTATATCTCCGGTGTTTATGGATTGAAACAATGCCTGTATCTCATCAACAAGTTTTTTTTACCCAAAAGCATACAGTCGGAATATTATTCATCATCTGTTTTCGTCATCCTCCCCGGATTCCTGCTAAAGCAAGCATTAAGCATTAAGAAAGCAAAGAGTGAACACGACTGGATTAATTCAAAACATGCATATTCATTTCGTTTATCAATATCAATTGAAAGAACAACAAGTTTTAGAAGCGAAATTTGCAATTAAACAGAAAAGAAACTACAAATGCGAAGACATGAACAAGATAACATGAAAAATGTCGGTGTCTCAGAACTGGACTTGCTGCACTTCGTCTTATTGGCGAGTCAACCATCCTCAGAAACTATTATCAGGGGTAGTCTACTGCTGTCTCGATCTTCTTTCAACGGCCCGATCAAACCTGGGAAACTTTTTCATCACCCCGGCTTTCGCTTGTCTATGGCCTTGCACCACCTTGGGGACCCTATCAGAGAAGCTAATAACCCTGCTGTCGATTAAATCTTGGGCGTTATGCTTGAACGCGTGGCAACCCTCAATATCATGTCCGGGAGCCCCAGAGTGGAATTCACAGTGCCTGCTTGCATCATAACCATACGGAGGAGTGCCTGCTATTGGCGCCAGAGTTCTCTTCTCCACCAAGTTCAACCCTAGTAGTGTCTGTAACAAATCTGCATACGTTGAGGGAGGCTTTTCAAACACCCTCCTTGGTTTCCTTCCCCGCATTCTTTGTTGAGCCGGATACTGGCATCTGGTATGCTGCTGGCTTTGCTCGGACGATTCCATAGGCTCACGCGTTATCATCCTTAAATTCAACCCTGGCATCGGCAACTGTTGCGGACATGGGGACTTAGCTTCCAGTGGCTCTGGGATATACCTCGATTCGTCTGCAACCTCTGGCGGAGAAATGGGAATATCAGTCCCTGAAACTTTTATACCCCCTGGTACAAACTCAATTATTTTCTCATCCAGCAAATCTTGAATCTTATGCTTAAAAGCTTTGCAGTTTGCAATGTCATGCCCCGGTGCGCCGGAGTGGAAGGCACAATGGGCATTCAGGTCATAGTCTGGTGGCGGCTGCCCTGTCAGTGGAACCAAAATGCGAGGCTCAACCAGTTGAAGTTGAAACAAGAGTTGCACCAGCTGATCATAATCCAATGGGATCTCATCAAATACTCTGTTAGAAAACCTCATCCTCTTACCACACCTCCTTGAGTTATCCTGCAAAATCAATTGCGACTGCTGACGAGGAGAATCCTGAGCTTCGAACCGTAGAGAGGGTCTCTTAAGCCTATCATGCGTGGGTAATGGTTCTTCAGACCCCTGAGGAGCACATAAGCCAGCCGTGTCTTCAGACGTCTGCCCTTCTTCTCTCCTGAGTACGTTCCTTAATATTTCAGCCATCAACCCCATCTGTGCCTTCAATCGGCAGTTCTCTTCTTCTAGCGTCTCTTGATTCGAGCGCAACACTTGCATATCTTTCGTGAACTGCCCCAGCTGGCCTCGAACATCCATTAATTCTGCTTGAACCTGCTTGATGTCTATCCCCACAAGTTGGCGTCTGAGGCCTGGGAGAAAACCTTGGTTCCCTTGCTGAGCAGAATCGGCAGCCCTATCATTAGCCCGTGCAATCAGAGGCTGCACCATATACTGCAACTATTTCTGACTCTCGGCCATGGCTTCCATTACCTGTATGAGCCGCATTATGTTGTTGTGCACCTCTTGCATCTCAGTCTGATCCTGACTCATGACTTCCTTACTGCTACTTCTGGTTGAATGCCAGGGAATTCTTCGGTCGCTAATCTTGGAGGACCTGGTAGATGCAGGAGATGAGATACAGTCTGATGATTACCTGTAATGCAATATGAATGTGAATGCAATGCAATGTGTATGCAAACAATGCAATGCAAGTAACGTGCAACAGGGACCAAATGTCATGGCTGAGAAGCCTGAACCATATCAAGTCTCAGATAGACCCTCCAGAATTCCTCAAACCCTGGTCTCAGATAGACCCCAAAACAAAGCTCCAACACTGGTCTCTGATAGACCCCACAACATAACTCTGACTGGTCTCTGACAGACCTCCAGCATAACTCTGACTGGTCTCTGATAGACCTCAGATCATAACTCCAACTGGTCTCTGAAAGACCTCATAACTCTCCAACTGGTCTCTGACAGACCTCAGAACTCTCCAACTGGTCTCTGACAGACCTCAGAACTCTCCATAAATACCCAGGATCTCGGATCAAGAAATAACCGGTATTTGGAGGTCTAGTTACCTGCATGCCCAAACCCTCTCACAGGTAGGTGTCCTAGTAACTGACAACGGTATGACATCCTATGCGGTCGTCGGCGTCACAAACTTTCAGGGTTGATGATACGATTCCCAGAAGGAGTGGCATCATCAAATCCTGAAGAGGCCTCACTTAGCCAACTTCCAAATGATCGGTCCCCAGAGTCGACAATTCAACTAACCAGCAACCCACGCCAACCAAAGGAAGGGGCAGGAGGCCAACCAGAGGAACCTCGTCCGAGTGTGGATTTTGCGGGACACTAAGGCAAGCAAAGCAAGCGGGCGCCCACTACTTTCCACTCTAATTCTAAGTGCACTCAAGCCCAGGTTCGGCTTATCTCTCAATCATGGAACACCCGTCACACCCCAATACAGCAATAATAACAATAATATAGTTGCTGAATGTAAAATACAGAAAACATAAATCCATACAAAATCCTCGACGGGAAAACAAACGCTAGGATTGACTCTCTTAAGGGACGTTGGATCCCAAATGCATAAGGACTATCGCAGCCCTTAGCAGCCAGGGGACGTTGGATCCCCAGCAGAGTCGCCAGCTGTCGCTACTGCGAAAATCGGTGTCGGCTGAACAGAAGAGTCGCCACCGTGCGTTATTTATCCCAACGGAGGGAAAGGAAACGCTCAGAGTAAACCTACCGCAAAGACGGGAAAGGTATGGTCATCGCAACCAAAACCTGGATTCGGGAGTCGGTTACGCAAGGGGAAGGTATTAGCACCCCTCACGTCCGTCGTACTCGACGGGATCCACGCTTGTTTTCGGGTATGGATTGTTATTTCTATCTAAACTAAAGGTCAGGGGTTAAAAGAAAAGAAAATGACTCGGCAAAGTATCGCACTTTATACCTACGTATTCCCGTCTGGAACGAGAAATCAGAGTCAACGTAGTTCGCCTACCTACGGGAAAGGAGGGGAAGGTTGCTCGCTAGGATATCGCATCCTATGCCTACGTACTTTCACACAGCATGAAAGATCAGAGCAAACATAGTTCGGGCCACGTACGACACAAGCTTGTCTTGATTGTTTTTATTCCTTCTGAAAAAAGGTTTTTTTGATTAACAGTCCAAGCGGACAAAAATGACGTTTTGATGGGTTCACATTCTTTTACGAAAGAAGTGTCTTTTATTGTGTTTGAAATATTACTGTGTTTTTCTGTTTGTTTTAAGCAAGAAGAGACAGAACTCTAACCTACGGTTGCGAAGGGAATCACACTATCCTAATGTTATCATGCATGGGTTAAGACCTAGTGTCTATCATGCTCCTCTCTTGCACAGAGAGAAACAGAGGTCCTAAGGGAATAGACGGAAACAGAAACAATAGCAGATATATACAGTAAAGCAGTAAAATGCATGGATGCAACAATATAAGCGAGGCAAGGGAGTCCCACTCAACCTCGAACCTAGAAAACAATAGGCAAAAGTGAACAGGATTCACTTTCAACCTCACAGGGTAAACAGCAAACAATACAGTCAGGGAAAACCAAACAATACATCAGAAATGAACAGCAAAAATAAACAGCCACAGCAGCTCTGCATCAACATCTGTCTTCAGGTCATCTCCAAACAGCTACAAGCTTCAGCAAGCATCAATCTCCATCTCCACAGCCTTCAAGCAAGGGCTTTGATTATCAGTCTTCAGTCTACAATGGCTTTTCTTCAAGTCTTAATCTCCAAGAGGAATATCAGTCAACCAGATGAAGTGAATGAATGTTAGACAGTCAATTACCTACCAAGGGTGGTTCATTAACTGTTAACATTATACAGACAATTTTCTCTCAAAAGTTCTATCTTTCAAATACCTTCACTGATCCTTCCAAAGGAAGGAGGTGGATATTTGAAAGAGACTTTGAATCATAGATAAAGGATGGATGCAGACAAGGCATTCCATGTTTGAGAAACAAACTTTCTAATCTAGAGCTCTGCCTAGCTCCTATCCCTATACTCTTCAACGGCTGCTAGCAAGAATCTCCTCATCAACTCTGGAAGTTGGTCTTCAAGCTCTTGATCTCCAATGGCTTCATCATCACAAGTCTTCAGCTCTCCCAATCCCCAAGCAAACCCAATACCCCACACAGACAAAAGAAAATAACCCCAGAGGGCACACCACACAGTCAAGCAAATATAGCCAGTATACTAATAGCAGTAGGGGAATCCTAATATTTTCTGAGGGATCTATCTTATACCCATAACCCCTATAGTCCCATACCCCAAAGATTCAATCTCTAACTCCTAAGGGAAATGAACTAATTCACCTATGTTATTTTTAAACCCTAATTCACTAACCTAAAGTCATCTAATTAAAATACTCAAAATAAGTCCTAAAAAATTAGTACAAAAATCAGGGGATCACCTAACATTCTAGTCTAAATGCCCTAAAAAGAATGGCCCTAAAAGACTAAGGGAAGTTCCTAAAACAATTCTTGCAAGACTATGTACAAACCATGATTAATAAAAAAACAATTAAAAATGCAAAATAAAGCGAAAATAGAAAAAATATGCTAAAATAATATTTTTTGTCATTTTAATTTTCTTTAACCTAATATTGATTTAATGCAAAAATTTTCATGTCAAAACTATTATTTTTCAATTTTATATGGAATTAATAAAATGCAAACAAAAATAAAATAAAACAAAAATACAAATGAAAGCCCAGGGGGGTGCAAGCAGTAAGGATATCACGTGTAAAAGCTGATGGGCTTGGATGCAGGGGGCGCGCGTAGTAAAACCTTAAGCCCAGTGAACAAAACAAAACAAAAATTAGTAAATCCAGAAAAATAATAAAAGTGACGGTGTAAAAAGCACAGGATTTCAGTTCATTTTGTTGGGCCTTGCATTTGGGGGGTGTGGAGAGAAAAAGGATCAATAAGCCCAGCAGCTGAATAAATGGAACGCTGTGTTTCATTTCCTACTAATCTTCCCTCCAACTCTCGTTTAAATCTGGGCCGTGGATTACAAAGTCTAGTCAAACAAATCATGCTGATCCAATGGTCCTCCTGTTGTCTTCTCCAAATGGCTAGGGTTTTTAGATGAACTTCATAAACACGATACATTCATGCACAGACCTTCCATCCTCTGGTTCTTCCTCGTTTCTCCATGAAAACCAAAAATGTAAACACCAAAATTGCTCCACTTCTCACGTAGAACACAACTGTATCAATAGTTTTCAATATAACAGCCTAGAACTTCAAACCCGATAGTACACATCACCATGATTACTCAGATTTCAACCTTCATGAAACTCCAATTTCTTGCTAGCAGAACCACCACCACACATCACTGATTATGCTAAACTAATCCCTATGAATTAACATACTTTATCCACAAAGTTATGACTCAAAACAGTTTTGGTGCACACAGAAAAATCTTCACCAAATCATGCCAAAGTTTCCAGGAATGTTCTTCTAACCACCTAAGTTGCATCTAACCTAACAGATCTATGTCATGCTCACTAAATCATGCTAATCGAAAGCAAAACCAACCTGGTATAAATCTTGAAAACAGAAGTAGAAACCTTGGATTCACAGCCAGCAATGCCTTGGTCTTGATCAACACACTTGGAACTTGATACTGTATGCACTAGTCTTTGCTCCAATGCTCTGAATCTAGTAATTGAAACCTTTTTGCACTCTTGATGATGAAGTTGGTAGCACACGAATCTGAACTCAATTCCACCAGATCTTGATGGAAATTTGTTCTATGATGATTGTAGAGGATGATAGGATCAAGAATTGTGGAAATTGATGAAGATTTGAGGTAGTTTGAAAAGCTTTTGCAAAAATGGAAGAAATGTGTGAAACTTGGTATTATGAGCAATATGATTCACCAACCATGGCATGGAATTACTCAATGCAATATATAGACATCATTGGAAAGTCCTAGAAGCTTGGAGAAACTTCCCATGCATAATCTCCTTGCATTTTGGATTATGTAACTTTCATTGTAAGTAACCATGCATAACTCCTAAATCTTGAACCAAACTCAAAATTCTACTTTTGCCAATGTTCTCAAAATGATTTTTCCAATCAAAATGACCTATAATTTCACCTTATTTGGCCAAACTATGAAAAATCTCAAATTTAGGTCATTTTTTATTCATTAAATCCACCAATTTTGAAACCTTGTGCTATGAATCTTTACAATCTTTCATGGTCACTTTTCTAGACTCAAAATGTCATTTGGAACAAGTTTGATGTTGTGAAGTTTTCCATTTGAAGCTTCCTTGTATGAGTTTTGGGCATAGGCTTGAAATGACCTGTAATTCTCAGATGACCAAAATACCCTTTGCTTGCCAAGACCATAAGTAGAATTCCACAAATCATATGAAGGCATACCATACCATTATAGAAATCTAAGACAATAAGGAACAACTCTTATGTTGACCATAAATTCATTTGAAATCTCCTTGAGGGGTAAAAGTTGCTTGGAAGACAAGCCATTTTCACAGACAAAATTTCAGATACCTCAGATGACCTGTAACTTGCAAGGACCATAACTTGAGTTCTATAAATCCCCTTGATGTCTTCCACAACTCAAATTAAAGGTCTTGAGATCCTATACAAGTTTCATATTGGCCAAGGATCCATTTGAAGCTTGCATTTTGACTTACCTTGCTTGGAAATTTGACCTAAACTAGGGGATTTTACACAGAAACCCTAACTTAGAAACTCCTCTTCTCCTTGATTTCTCTTGATTTCTTCTTGGCATATCACCATATCCTTATCCCTATGTCAAATGATGAACCCCACATCTCTCCAATAGCCTTTAATACCTTTCAATCAGTCAATTGACCTAAAGTTGACCTAGAGTTGACCCCAAATGAAACCCTAGTTGACTGTCTTCAACTGCAATTCTTGTGATCACACCATTGACTTGTCTCCTTCTCCAAATGACTTTCTAAGCCTTCCATGATGTCCATATACTCTCCATGCTCAGCCCACAGCTCACAAATTCCTTGATAATCTTCAGATACCCTCAGTTAGGAGATAGATGCCCTGCTTGATCCAATGACTTTTTTTAGACCTCAACTTCTTTCTGATGACTTGAATGAGATTGAATTTGAATAGTAACCTCTTGATAGGCTCCTAGAGATGAGAATAATGCTTGGTCCCTGTTGGATGATTTGCTATGCTATGCTATGCAGATGATCAGGCTATGTACATGACTCTATATGCAAATGCCAATGCAATTGAAACATAAACCAAATGAATAAGGTTGAGCAAATTTTAGGGTGCAACACTTGGTAAAATTTGAAGGGGTTTTGCATCGTCGTGAAACACGGACATTCATTAAGCCGGTGTTGCAGCGTATGTTGGTGTCATGACTTTGTGAGCACTCTTCACGTGTAGGTTCAACCCCAGAATCAAGCCCTTTTTCGCTCGTCCTTACGAAGCCAACATCAACCTTCTGCTTCCGCCCCTCAAAACTCGAAACCTGCATAATATGTATACCAAAAGCACCAACCCAAAACATCTTTTGCGAGTGTGACAATAGTTAGAAATCTCGATAGGTATAACATAAATTCCTGACAAACAAAACTTACACCAATCTGCAGAGAAACAACACCAACCTTATTCATGGTGTACACAAGTTACAATAAATGAAACATGAGATGAAAACACAAGAAAAATGATAAACATGATTTTCAACAGAAATAAGAACAAAAACAACTACACTACTCGAAAACCTATCTACCACAAAAAAGTCATTGAATCGCAAGAACCAAGGGAACTGTACCAATACACTTACGACGCAGAGATGTCGTTGATGTTGGCAAAGTGAATCGCGGCGGAGGCAGGCACACTTGCAGGGTGATTACGATTGAGGTTCTTCTCACAACTACGAAGAGTACTCTTCTTCCTTTAGCGGCAACCTTCGTCGTGAAGCCTACTTCCACTTAGTACATCAACAATGTTGGTTTTTTCTTGAGAAGGTGAGGAAAGTTATCAGAGATGATGATGGTGATGAGGGAAGACCGGCGGCTTCGTTTTGCTTTGAGGGAGATTGGGTTTTCGGGCGCCGCTAGGGTCTTCTGGGGATGAATCAATCGGAATTGGGATTAGGGTTAGAGATCTCCGTCGTTTAGGGTTTCAATTAGGGTTATGAACAGTAAAAATCCCCCCTTCTTTCCATCAGACTTCCTCCTCTTTTAATACCAGCCCCAAGACAAACCCTAACGGGCCTGGGCCTCTGCATCCAAGTTTTTTCTTTTCACTTAATTGTTACAAATTTCTTTTCTATTAAATTCATTAATATTAAGATTAATAATTAAGAAAAAAAACATAATTCTAATAAAAATATTAACAAATATAGTTAAACATAAACAAATATAAATAGAACAAGTTAAAACAAAAACAAATATTAAGTACTTAAAAAATATTATAAGTAACATTTTTTTAAAAAAGAAAGAGTTTAAGACACTAAGGAAAATTAATATTCACAAAAATTGTATTAAGCCACGTGTCACGTTTTAATTGGTCAAGAAAATGGAATTTGAAAAAAATGCCCAATTTCAAGTGGACACAAGCCAAAACGGCATGAAATGATAATGCGAAAAATATTTTCAAAAAAGGGTAGGACAAATTTAGGGTATGACAGATGCCCCTATCTAATGGGCTTAAACCCAGGAAAATGAACCGCATTGGCGTTCACATTCCTGAGGTAGAAGTCTATTAGATATAAAAAGACCCTGAATTTGTCCGAAAGAAAGAGAGATGCTTGAGAGTTTAAAATGCCGATAAATGTAAACCTCTGAGTAAACTGTAAATAACTGGCAAAAGGCCATCATCACCAAAAGGGATGAGGGAATGAAACACACACGACGACCACCACCAAAAGGATGGCAAAGCAAAACACAATCAAAATATCGCGCAATCTGACATCGACGAAATGCCAGACCCACCACCAAAAGGATGACGGAGCGAAAACACAAACAAAACATCGCGCAATCTGATATCGACGAAATACCAGACCCACCACCAAAAGGATGATGGAGCGAAAACATAAACAAAACAACGCGCAATCTGACATCGACGAAATGCCAGACCTACCAATAAAAGGATGGTAGAGCGAAAACATAAACAAAACATCGTGCAATCTGACATCGACGAAATGCCAGACCTACCACCAAAAGGATGGTAGAGCGAAAACATAAACAAAACATCGCGCAATCTGACATCGACGAAATGCCAGACCCACCACCAAAAGGATGATGGAGCGAAACATGAACAAAACATCGCACAATCTGACGTCGACGAAATGTCAGACCCACCACCAAAAGGATGATGGAGCGAAAACACAAACAAAACATCACGCAATCTGACATCGACGAAATGCCAGACCCACCACCAAAAGGATGATGGAGCGAAAACATAAACAAAACAACACGCAATCTGACATCGACGAAATGCCAGACCTACCAACAAAAGGATGGTAGAGCGAAAACATAAACAAAACATCGCGCAATCTGACATCGACGAAATGCTAGACCTACCACCAAAAGGATGGTAGAGCAAAAACATAAACAAAACATCGCGTAATCTGACATCGACGAAATGCCAGACCTACCACCAAAAGGATGGTAGAGCGAAAACATAAACAAAACATCGCGCAATCTGACATCGACAAAATGCCAGACCTACCACCAAAAGGATGGTAGAGCGAAAACACAAACAAAATATCGCATAATCTGACATCGACGAAATGCCAGACCCACCAACAAAAGGATGGTAGAGCGAAAACATAAACAAAACATCGCGCAATCTGACATCGACGAAATGTCAGACCTACCACCAAAAGGATGGTAGAGCGAAAACATAAATAAAACATCGCGCAATCTGACATCGACGAAATTCCAGACCTACCACCAAAAGGATGGTAGAGCGAAAACATAAACAAAACATCGCGCAATCTGACATCGACGAAATGCCAGACCTACCACCAAAAGGATGGTAGAGCGAAAACACAAACAAAATATCGCATAATCTGACATCGACGAAATGCCAGACCCACCACCAAAAGGATGATGGAGCGAAAACATAAACAAAACATCGCGCAATCTGACATCGACGAAATGCCAGACCCACCACCAAAAGGATGATGGAGCGAAACTCACACGCACAGGTCGCTATCACCAAAAGGATGATAGGACGACACAGATTTGAGATTTACCAACACCAAAAGGATGCAGGCTATGTTGAACTGACGAAGTTCGACTATCACCAAAAGGATGATAGGAAGGCAATTGACAACGGTCACGCTTGCTGGGTACAACTCCCTGGGGAACCCCCAAGAAGAAAATTGAATCTGAAATGAGTCAACGGGGTACGCCCACCGTCTTGTTTGGAGATCATAGTTTTGTTGAAATGATTTCATGGTTACGCCCATGAATTCTGAAGAGGATGCCCCTGACTGGGCTGAGTTTGTCTTGAAATGTCTTGTTTTGGTCAACAAAGGTTGAACAACTTCATGAGGAACGCTCATGGTCTTGCTGAAGATGCCCCTGCTCGGGTTGGATCTTGCACTGAACTTCTTGGATTTGCTCAACAAAAGTTTGAACAACTTAGTGGGAATGCCCACGGTCTTGAACGGTATGCCCCTGGCTGGGATGTATATTAACTTGAAGATCTGATCAACCATGAGGTTGAAATACATCATGGGAAATACCCACGGTCTTGAAAAGACTGCCCCTGACTGGGCTGAATCTTGCTTTGAACAACTTCGAATTTTGATGGGAGAAACCCACAATTGCAGAAAATTGCCCATGACTGGGCTGATGATTGCTTTGAAGCTCTTGATATTCGTGGGAGAAACCCACAATCTTGAAAAAATGCCCCTGATTAGGCTGATGATGGTCTTGGAAACCTTCAAGATTGATCCTGGACCTTGACTTGCCTATATGAATGCTGGATGATAATATTCCATATGAGTGGACATGCAAATGCAAATGCTGACGAGCGGAGATGCAAGAGCTGGGGAAGTATGGTATGATTAGGTATGCATATGATGCAAGATGCTTATAATAGCGAATGTAATGCGCGTGATGCATATGATTGCAGACAGGTAGTTGGAAATGCGGGTGGAGATGCCAGCGTGATGGACTTTTGGTAGTTGCCAATGCAGATTGGACTTCGGGTGGTGGGAGGGATTGACTTCCTCGACACGCAGTTTGCTGAAGACGTCACAATTGAAGTAGAAGATGTCCTTGATGCCCCAAGTCTGGGTACTTGGTGATTTGTCGTGAGTTTGCTTCAGAGAAGGTTGCAGCTCCGCCTGATAATTAGGGTAACTTGGTCTTGACCCCAGTCTGAAAGTGGTAATGATATGCCCCTGCTCGAGTTGTTTGAATTATTTGCCCCAGTCTGTGAGTTTCGAGGTAATCTTGCTTCGTGTACACCACTGAAAGTCAAGTTCCTCCTCGATCGCTCCTTGTTGGAGTTTCTTTGAATACCTAGTACTGATTTGCAATTAAAATTGTACATTCATAAATGGTAATATTAATGCACAGTTCAATGTAAGTTTTGAAAAAGTGTGTCATTTATTGAGGTGTCGTGAAAGTGTGATACGAATGGACTGCTAGCCCAGACGTTGTGCTAATTTAATTGGTGCGAAAGATATAGCAAGCAAAATAACACCAAGATTGATGATTAGAAATCATGTGAGGAGTCAGGTTACACAACCTTGCGATAGTATGCTTTCAGAATAAACCTCGCCTCAATTAGGTCTTTTGAGGGTTATAACGTGGTCGGGTTCATGGTTATGAAACAAAGGATGTTGGGCTCAAAGTATGATTTGTACCCACCCTTTCTTCTTAATGATCTCCAGTCCTACGATCAGTTAATTCTACACTTGTCTTGACGGTATAAACTTGATGGTTCAATGTTTGCTCGAAATGACAGTCACCTTACTTTGATGGATGTCAGTGCCCCTTTTGATTTGGGTGGTCACTGAATCTTTTTTTTGTTTTTGTTGAGGATTTCGGGGTCCTCTTTTGCTTTTGTTTTGATCCCTAAATTTTGCATGGATTGACTTTGCTTGTCAGATCTATCGGGATTGCCTTGATTTTGCCTAAGTCCCCTCTGAGGTGTTTGACTTAGCAGACTTTTGATTTTTTTTTTGAATTTTGTTGGAGGATTGTGACTGCCATAGCATGGGTCATTGATGAACAACCGTCTTCTGGATTTTGCTTCGTTGATTCGAGTGCGGAGGTGAATTAACTGGACACTACCCTACCCCAGGCTGAGTGTAAGGTTTGAATATCCAAAGGAAACTACTACTTATAAGCTCAAAGTGGTTTACTAGGGATTATCTCCTTATATCTCCAGTGTTTAGGGGATTGAAGCAATGCATGTACATCATTGACGAGATTCTATCTGAAAGCATACGGTTTGCAATTATGGGTATCTTGTCTTCATCATCCTCCCTCAAATCATGCTAAACAACAGTGAATAGAGTGGAGTAAATAAATGTGTCGGTGATAAGCGAAAATGAGTGAATATGACATAACTAATTCAAAACAAGCATAAACGATACATTAATGAAAACCAAATACGAATGGCAATTGTTCAAAGCATACAATACTTAAATAAACAAAGACAAAACATAAGAAACTGCGAATAATGAAATGGCAACATGACTGCCTTCTTCGGGGAACAAACTTGACTGGAATCAATCTGACGTTGGCGCTAGTTGACTGGTGGCATCGGATTATTGATGATATTTGGAGACTTCCCATTGAAGTTGATAGCATCCCTATCGATCATGTCTTGAATTATGTGTTTGAAAGCCCTGCAGTCCTCAATGGTGTGACCTGGAGCGCCCTTATGAAACTCACAATGAGCATTTGCATCGTAGTCGGCTGGAATGACAGTTGGGGGAGCCAAGTCTCTTGGAACAATAGCCTTTTTCTCCATCAACTGAGCGAAGATACTAGCATATTTCATTGGTAGACGATCGAAGACTCTATCTGGTCTCCATGTTCTCTACGGACGCTGTGGGCGAGTACCTTGTCGTTGCTGAGTAGCTTGCATCTGCTGTTGCTAAGGAGGATACTGATATCCTTGCTGGTTATAGGCTTGTTGCTGGGGAGCCTGTTGCCGTGGCATCTGAGCTTGCGCTGCTTGAACAGCTGGCTGATAAGGCATTGGAGCATATTGCGCAGCAGCAACATACGGATACTGATAATAGGGAACTTGATAAGGCATAGGAGCAGGAGCTGGTTGAAAAGCTTGCCCTTTCTGCAAAAAGATGGCATTTGTTTCGCCCTCCTTCTTCTTGTATCCATTGAAAGGCTTCTTGATATTAGCCTGGTTGTTGGAACCTCCTGGGATCTTTCCACTCTTCATCCCTTCTTCAATTCTCTCACCAACGATCACCAAGTCAGAGAATCCAGCGGAGACACTACCGATCAGCTTTTCGTAGTACTGGCCTTGCAAGGTACCCATGAAGATGTCGATCAATTCACGGTCAACAAGAGGTGGATGCACCCTCGCGGCTAGCTCTCTCCATCGTTGCGCATACTCCTTGAAGGATTCGTTGTCCTTCTGAGTCATACTCTGAAGCTGAGTACGATTCGGAGCGAGATCGGTGTTGTATTTGTACTGCTTGACAAATGCATCGGCTAGCTCGGCCCAGGTGCGCACACTATTACGTTCCAGCTGCATATACCATTCGAGTGATGCCCCAGACAAGCTGTCCTGGAAGCAATGGATCATGAGCTTCTCGTCTCTGGCATAGGCAGCCATCTTGCGACAGTACATCTTCAGATGAATGTTTGGGCAACTGAGACCTTTGTACTTTGAAAATTCGGGCACCTTGAACTTTGGAGGAATGACAACATCAGGCACCAAGCATAATTCCAAAGCACTGAAAGAATTTGAATTGTGCCCCTCCATGGCTCGGAGTTTCTCGGCTAGGTCTCGACACATCTTCATGGCTTCAGAATCCTGAGCGGCAACAGGACTGGCAATGGGGATAGCAGCATGATAGTTTTGAACATTGTCATACTGATCCATCAGAGTATCTTCGACATGAGGAACTGGGATTTGCACAGCAGCAGGCTGGGCGTGCGGGATAACTCCAACAGTAACTCCAGGCGCTGGGATTGACTGAGAAGTATTTCCTTCGACTGTGTTATTGAAGTTCAACGGCATCCCATGAGAATTTGGAATTGGAACCAAAGGGATAGCAGTAGACCCTTGTCCTTGACCATTGTTGTTGACGACAGCGGCGGCTTCACGCTGTTCTTCCTCTCTCCTGGCTGCGAGGATGGCTTCGAGGATCTGGTCGATCTTTCCTTTCATAGAATCCAATTCTTCCCTGAAGGCGACTTGCTCCTGTTAAATCTGCTCCATCATTCGTCTGGTATTGGCTCTAGTTGCGTACTGGTGTCGAGGAATCAGCTTGATTTACTGGAGAAGAAGGAATGAAGACATAAGATTCTGTTGAAGGACTGGAAATGCAAAAATGCACAACATATGAGATGCAATGCAAATGATATGCGAGATGTGATGCAAGATACAAGATCCAGGATCACAGTATCATAGTTCAAACAACTCCTAAAGCTGGTAACTGAAACGGATAAGTAACCACAGTTTCTGACCAAAGAAACCTGACAGGTAAGCCTTATATGGGAAGGTCTAGATATTCTACCCATAAACCGACTTACGGGATGGTTTCTACGTTTGGTTCCCAGGATCACAGACACTAGTCGTATTAGCGTCACACAACAGGCTGGCTGTATTACGACGATAATGACGACGAGGTCTCTCCTGAGCGGAGTCCTCATGCTAGGCGCACAAGGAGCGAGTCCTTGGAGACTAACACTACACGACCACCAATATTGGGACTGGTGCTAACAAAAGGTTCCCAGAATCACGGACCCTTCATTAATCAAGTCGTGCAACAGGCTAGTTGCGTTACAACGAGATCTACGAATAGGTCTCCTCTGGAGGACCTTTCATGCTAGGCCCACAAGGAGCAAGTCCTCGGAGACTAACACTACTCGACTACCAATTCTAAACTATGTGTTCTCTCTGCTTTTACCAAAGCTCGGGCGTAGAGCCTTACTCATGATGTTATCCCAAGAACCGACAAGCTAAGATAACAAGCACAAATAAAATCTACAAGAGAACAAATACATAAACGAAAAGAAAAACAACACTCCTCACAAAACCCAAGATAGGCTCGACTCTCTCTTTGCATGGAGCAAAAATGTCCCCAGTGAAGTCGCCACCTGTCGCACCTCGAAAAATCATTCGAACATAAGACCCTCGCGCGAAAGGCGCGGAAATGCGGTTCAACAGAATCGCCACCAAACTTTATTTTTCCCGAATGAACGGGAGAGGAAAATATCGAGAAAACCTCTTAAAACGAAAGGGTAGGAACAGGGTTGTCGCAACCATGTTCCGGGTTCGGGAGTCGGTTACGTGAGAGGAAGGTATTAGCACCCCTCACGTCCGTCGTACTCGACGGGAACCTCTTAAGGTAATTGTGGGGAGTGTTGTTTAGGTTTATTTGTTTTCTTCTTGTTGTTAAAGGTAGGATCAGTAGGGAAAAAAGTTAAAGACGCAAAGGAGAGATGGGTGGTTAGAGGATAGGGTGCTCGCCAAGGATTGGGGCCCTTGTGCCTACGTATGCTCATTCGGACGAGAATGAGAGATCAGAGCGTCGTAGTTCGACTATGGGAAAGACTGGGAAACAGAAGATGGAGAAAGATAGAAGTGTGCTCGCCAAGATCATCGCAATCTTGTGCCTACGTATCTTACATTCGGACGAGAATGAAGAATCAGAGCAGTCGTAGTTCGTGGTAACAACCACAAAAAGAAACGGGAAATGGAGAATGGAGGGGAGGTAGCTCGCCAAGATTATCGCAATCTTGTGCCTACGTATCTTACATTCAGACGAGAATGAAGAATCAGAGCAGTCGTAGTTCGTGGTAACAACCACGAAAAGAAACGGGAAATGGAGAATGGAGGGGAGGTAGCTCGCCAAGATTATCGCAATCTTGTGCCTACGTATCTTACATTCAGACGAGAATGAAGAATCAGAGCAGTCGTAGTTCGTGGTAACAACCACGAAAAGAAACGGGAAATGGAGAATGGAGGGGAGGTAGCTCGCCAAGATTATCGCAATCTTGTGCCTACGTATCTTACATTCAGACGAGAATGAAGAATCAGAGCAGTCGTAGTTCGTGGTAACAACCACGAAAAGAAACGGGAAATGGAGAATGGAGGGGAGGTAGCTCGCCAAGATTATCGCAATCTTGTGCCTACTGTCGCTACTGCGAAAATCGGCGCCGGCTGAACAGAAGAGTCGCCACCGTGCGTTATTTATCCCAACGGAGGGAAAGGAAACGCTCGAGGTAAACCTACCGCAAAGACGGGAAAAGGTATGGTCATCGCAACCAAAACCTGGATTCGGGAGTCGGTTACGCAAGGGGAAGGTATTAGCACCCCTCACGTCCGTCATACTCGACGGGATCCACGCTTGTTTTCGGGTATGGATTGTTATTCTATCTAAACTAAGGGTTAAGGGTTAAAAGAAAATAAAATGACTCGGCAAAGTATCGCACTTTATGCCTATGTATTCCCGCCTGGAACGAGAAATCAGAGTCAACGTAGTTCGCCTACCTACGGGAAAGGAGGGGAAGGTTGCTCGCTAGGACATCACATCCTATGCCTACGTACTTTCATACAGCATGAAAGATCAGAGCAAACGTAGTTCGGGCCACGTACGACACAAGTCTATCTTGGTTGATTTTATTCCTTATGAAAAAGGGTTTTTCTGATTAACAGTCCAAGCGGACAAAAATGACGTTTTGATGAGTTCACGTTCTTTTACGAAAGAAGTGTCTTTTATTTGTATTTGAAATTTTATTGTATTTTTCTGTTTGTTTTGAGAAAGAAGAGACAGAACTCTAACCTACGGTTGCGAAGGGAATCAAACTAACCTAATGTTATCATGCATGGGTTAAGACCTAATGTCTATCATGCTCCTCTCTTGCGCAGAGAGAAACAGAGATCCTAAGGGATAAACGGAAACAGAAACAATAGCAGATATATACAGTAAAGCGGTAAAATGCATGAATGCAGCAATACAAGCGAGGCAAGGGAGTCCCACTCAACCTCGAACCTAGAAAACAATAGGCAAAAGTGAACAGACTCCACTTTCAACCCAACAGGTTAATAGCAAACAATACAGTCAGGAAAACCAATCAATACATCAGAAATGAAATACAGCAAAAATAAACAGCCACAACAGCTCTGCATCAACATCTGTCTTCAAGTCATCTCCAAACAGCTACAAGCTTCAGCAAGCATCAATCTCCATCTACACAGCTTTCCAGCAAGGTCTTGATCATCAATCTTCCATCTGTAATGGCTTTTCTTCAAGTCTCAATCTCCAGGAGGAATATCAGTCAACCAGATGAAGTGAATGAATGTTAGACAGTCAATTACCTACCAAGGGTGGTTCATTAACTGTTAACATTATATGGACAATTTTCTCTCAAAAGTTCTATCTTTCAAATACATTCACTGATCCTTCCAAAGGAAGGAGGTGGATATTTGAAAGAGACTTTGAATCATAGAGAAAGGATGGATGCAGACAAGGCATTCCATGTTTGAGAAACAGGCTTTCTAATCTAGAGCTCTGCCTAGCTCCTAAACCCTAGACTCCTCAACAGCTTCTAGCAAGAATCTCCTCATCAACTCTGGAAGTTGGTCTTCAATCTCTGGATCTCCAATGGCTCCATCATCACAAGTCTTCATCTCTCCCAATCCCCAAGCAATCCCAATACCCATACAAACAAACAATAATCCCCAGAGGACACACCACACCAGTCAAGCAAATACAGACAATACTAATAGCAGTAGGGGAATCCTAATAATTTCTAAGGGATCTAATAACTACCCATAGTCCCTATAGTCCCATATCCCAAACTTTCAGTCTCTAAATCCTAAGGGGAATGATTCAATTCTTCTAAGTCATCACCTAAACCCTAATTTTGTTCATGTTATTCATACCTAAACTAAACACCTAAAATTAAGTCCTAAAAATATAAACTAAATTGTATATACAAGCCAACATTATCTATTAACCAACCTAAAAAGAATGGACAAAAAATATTAAAGCAACTATGCAAACTAAAATCACCAAATTCATGTATCAAACAAGATATTATTTACACCTATTAAAAGAAAAATATGCCAAAAATATAAAAAGGAAATGAATTATTAATTTTTTTGTATGACAATTTTCTTGACAAAATTATGAAAAGAATGCAAAAAGAACCAATTAAAAATATGCATTTTATGATTTGTTATGATTTTCTAAAGATTTAATGTTTTTAAAAGAAAATAAAATGAATTAACATGGATGCAGGGTGCAGAAAGTAAGAAATTCAGTTAAAACAATAAACTGGGCCATGCAGTGGGGGTACGAATAACAACTTTGTACTAGGCCCAGGACGCTCAGAAAACCAACAAAAATAAAAAAAAGGGAAACGGTGTAAATAGCAGATATTACAGTTCATATTGGTATTGGGCTCGATTGGAGGGGTGTCAAAAGCAAGCGAATGTTGAGCCCATTCAGAAAACTTAAATGAAACGGTGCGTTGCACCATTCAAATCTCCCTCCGTTTTCCAATCAAATCGTGGCCGTTAGATGATGGACAAAGTCAAGGTCAAAATGAAGATCGTGTGGACAGGGCATCGTCTTCAACCTTAGAAACCCTAGGGTTTCTGAAACTCTCCTTCCATGCATGATTTTCGAGCTCTCTGTTCTCCCTCATCTCTCCACGAAATCAAACACCTCCAAAAGCAAAATTGCTCTAGAACAATCCCTCTACACAGCCATGCCAATCATTCCTTCTAAAACTCAGCCAAACTCCAAACCCGATAAGCATAACAGTTAGGTTCCACCATTTTCAACTGATATCAACCTCTCCAATTCTCCCTAATTCTTGCCCTAACATACTCTACACATTATGCTGATCATCACAAGCTAATAACCTAATATTTTCATGCAATATTCCAAGAGTTATTCATCAAAACAGATCTTGCACTCCATGATCAAACTCCATGAAAGCTCTCCAAACTCACCAAACTCAGTCATCTATCCTACCTTAACCTTTCTATGCTATCAAAACCTAATAATCCTAACCTAAACAGCCAATTCGAATGAGAAACATACCTGGTGCAATTGATGAAAACAGGTGCTAAATCCTCTTGATCCAAGACTTGAAGTGAGTGGAAAATGATCCAAGAACTTGATGATGAGTTCTGTATGCAACCAATGGTGCTCCAAGGCTTTGAATCTCCCAATTCCAAAGTTCTTGCACTTTGAATGGTGAACTTGCACAGCTCGAATCCTCCTTCAATCTACCAAATGAATGTTTGAATTATGATCTATGGATGATGATGATGAATACCAGATCAAGAATGGTGAAAATTGATGAGAATTTTAGAGAGTTTGATTTGATTTTGCAAATTGGAAAAAGTGTGTGGAACTTGTGTTTATGAACAATATGAATCACCAACCATTGCATGAACCTCTTCATATCAATATATACATGACATTAGAACCTCCTAGAACTTTGGAGAAGCTTCCCATGCACACTTTCCTTACATTTTGGATTATGTAACTTTCATTGCAAGTAACCTTGAATAACTTCCAAAACTTGAACCAAGCTCAAAATTCCACTTTAGCCAATGTTCTCAAAATGATTTTTCCATTCAAAATGACCTATAATTTCACCTCATTTGGCCAAAATATGAAAAATCTCATTTTTTAGGTCATTTTTATTCATTAAATCCACCAATTTTGAAACCTTGTGCTATGAACCTTTCCAATCTCTCATGGTCACTTTTCTAGACTCAAAATGTCATTTGGAACAAGTTTTATGTTGTAAAGTTTTCCATTTGAAGCTTCCTTGTATGAGTTTTGGGCATAGGTTGAAATGACCTGTAATTCTCAAATGACCAAAATACCCTTTGCTTGCCAAGACTATAAGTAGAGTTCCACAAATCAGATGAAGGCATACCATACCTCTTTAGAAAGCTAAGACAATTAGGAACAACTCTTATATTTACCAGAAATCCATTTGAAATCTCCTTGAGGGGTAAAAATTACTTGGAAGTCAAGTCATTTTCACAGACAAAATTTCAGATACCTCAGATGACCTGTAACTTGCAAGGACCATAACTTGAGTTCTATAAATCTCCTCAATGTCTTCCACCACTCAAATTAAAGGTCTTGCGATCCTCTACAAGTTTCATGTTGGACAAGGATCCCTTTGAAGCTTGCATTTTGACTTATCTTGCTTGGAAATTTGACCTAAACTAGGGGATTTTACACAAAAACCCTAATTTAGAAACTCCTCTTCTCCTTGATTTCTCTTGATTTCTTCTTAGCATAACAACATATCCTTATTTACATGTCAAATGATGAACCCCAAATCTCTCCAATAGCCCTTAATGCCCTTCAATCAGTCATTTGACCTAGAGTTGACCTAGAGTTGACCCTAGATGAAACCCTAGTTGGCTGCCTTCAACTGCAATACTTGTGATCACACCAATGACTTGTCTCCTTCTCCAAATGACTTTCTAAGTCTCCCATGATGTCCACATACTCTCCATGCTCCATTCACAGCTCACAATTTCTTTGTTGATCCTCAGATACCCTCAGTTGGGAGATAGATGCACTGATTGATCCATTGACTTCTCAGCTTTCAAATTTTTTCTGATGACTTGAATGGGATTGAATTAGAATAATAACCTCTTGATAGGCTCATAGAGATGAGAATAATGATTGGTCCCCTGTTGGATGACTTGCTATGCTTATGCTATGCAGATGGTTAGGCTATGTACATGACTCTATATGCAAATGCTAATGGTATTGAAACATAAACCAAGTGAATAAGGTTGAGCAAATTTTAGGGTGCAACACCTACGTATCTTACATTCAGACGAGAATGAAGAATCAGAGCAGTCGTAGTTCGTGGTAACAACCACGAAAAGGTGAGGTTTGAATTGGTTTGACGTTGAGTTTGAGACGAAAGGGTGATTGACAAGCAACCCAGGAGCGTGTCTCAAGAGCTTGTCACTCAAGAATTCAAGGAATGCGAGACTCCAAGAACTCAATTCTTTCGGGAATTGACTGAATAAGTTGAAGATAGAGAATTGGATGTTTTGAAATTGAAAGAATGAATTAATAACAACTCAAGGGCGCGCCTCGAGAGTTACTCACTCAAATACTCAAAGAATGTTTGATTCTGAGAATATCCCTCTTTCGTAAGTTTTAATAATGTTCGTGAAAGGATCGAATTGAAGAATGGCATGCGTGGCCAAAGGAAGTTGGTTTGGAATAGCTCGACGACGTGTTGAGGATTTGATCGAAGATGGAACCGACTTGACGACATGTCAAGTGTTAAGGTTGTGAGAAAACGATATTAGTCCCTGAGGGTGCTCCTAATATCGAGACCACGAGGAGTGGTGAAGGAAGTGTGGGTTGCGAATGCGAACGAGCATTCGACTTAGGAGAATGTTTAAAAAATGATTGAATTCGAAAGGTTGAGTGAATAACAACTCAAAGGGCGTGCTTCGAGAATTATTCACTCGAAAACACAAAGAATGCTAGACTCCAGGTGCCTCTTTCTTTCGGGGTTTTGATCAAAAGACGTTGAGAATATGCTTGAGAAAATCAAAAGATTGAATGAACAACAACTCAAGAGCGAGTCTCGAGAGTTGCTTATTCGAAGATCCAAGAAATGCTAGATTTCAAGAATCTCCCTCTTTTGGAGTTTTAATCGATAAAATAAGTTGAGAGAAAGTTCTGAAGGTAATTTGAAATGAAATTAGGGGGCATGAAAAAAAGTTTTACGGCACAAGAGGTGAGAATAGGAGAAATGACGATTATTTAATAAATGAGGCGTTGGCCTCACAATCAACTAATCGGGGTATTATCGAGATGCTAGATCTTGACAACACCTTTTCATTCGAAAAAAAAGGTTTGGATGAACAACGGACATATCACACGGAATGCTTGGTTCCTATGATATGTCTTTTCCAAATAGCGTACTAAAATGAAAAGTCGAACGACATATTATTTGAGGTGTACACCTCCATAATGTTCATCCAAAAATCCAAGAAGTGCTAGACTTCAAGAATTTAATTTGCTTTGAAAAAGTACTCACGGTGAGTCGAGGTTTTAATTTTAAATTTTAAGCGTGTGCACTAGCAAAGTGGGCTAGTCTTCTAAGTGACCAATTAGAAATAGTTGATCAAATAGGTATCACTGTAAGAAAGCCCAGGATTAAGCTTTAAAATGTTGTGTATGGTGATCAAAGGTCGATGGCGAGTCCTTGAAAGCACTCGACTTACATGGGTGAAAAATGACTCGATAAATCGAGAGTTTATTATTTTAAAAATGATTCTAAAGCATTAAAGCATAAGTGAGAAAATAGTTATTACATTTGAGGGAGTTGGGATACATTGTCATCGAATGGGGGAAGAAAGAATGGTAGCGAATTTAACCGACGTACACATGTATTGCAAATTGAAACAAAGATAAAAAAAAGAAAAAAGAAGATTGAATGTATCTATCATTGATCTTATAGTCCACTTTAACGTTCTAACCATTAGATGCTCATTCACATCTTGCGGTATATTGGATGGAGCTACTGAAGCAACTTTGTCTTGCACTTGGCCTTGGTACGCAGTGAGGTCAGCAACATGACGTAACTCCTTGATGGAATCCACTCATTGAGACTTTAGGAGTTGAATCAATATTTTCAACACAGGGAATCAACAAAAAGTGCTATATACAACCAAAGACTCTGCAATTTCACCTTAGTAGCAGCATTAATATTTACAATAATATGTCAACAATAAACTATTGTCAGTCATTATGATACTTAGTACCAATAAACTTATAAGTTATTCTAGATGTAAATCAACTCAATCCAAAGAGTTAGCCACAGACACACATGAACCGACCTCCTTCTTTTTAAGTTGTACCCACACCTTTTTAAAACTCGTCCTATTTACAATGGGCTGAAAACAAAACAAATGCATAAATCGAAATAGTTTAAGACAGTAACACAACCAGTATCACACCAGATTCAACCAACACAATTGTCAAAACAAAATGACCAAATTAAAAAAGATAAATATGCACTTAGAAACAAATTCATAACTGAAATAAATAAATAAAAACACAACGGAGCATGATTCATACGCAGCCTGCATTGAGTTGGTTGTTGTTTTGACTTGGTGAGGAACAGATTTATTACAGTTGATGTTGCCGAGTTCTATTGTTGCCGTCATAGGTGTCGTTTCACTGTCGGTTGTGCGAGACAGTTCAACTACTGAAACTTTCTTCAAAAGTCTTACGATGTATATCCCAGACAGCATCTTCGACCATAGCCGGCGGGACGCCAAATGCCTTGCCGTTGGAATCATTGCTGAGAAATCCTAGCTTGCGTTTGTAGAACATCTGAGGTGAAGCTTACAAACTCCAAAACACCGAGCGCCGCTGTGGATGTGAATCAGCATCATCGTCGCTGCTGTACTTGCTGTGTCGATATTTTGAGGAAGTCGCAACAGGTTCTTGTTGCTTCCTGATGCCTTATTGTTGCTTCTTCTGAAAGTTGTTGCTACGCCGCTGAAGAAAGCCACGTTAGCCGGGGATGTCACATCCTTGCTAGTTGTAGCTTTAATATTTACGGAGAATTGCGGCGGCTTTGCAATCTGCACAGAAGAAATATAAAACAGAATATAAAACAGATCAACATAAAACACAATATCCATTCGTAAGATTGCTGCCATCCGTAAGGTTGCCCTGCTTCACTGCAAAAACAGAATATCCATTTGACTTATATAACATGGGGAATGTTAGTAGCAGATTATACCAGTACCATAAAAATTGTGGCTTTGAGATTCAAAGTGGTAGCAAGAGTCTCAAATCGTGCCATGCTTGTTAGTGTTTGATAATTTGATATTGTGTTTTGATGAGATGACAGAGATTTATGGTGATATGTATAAATACTTAAGACATGAAACAACACTAGCAGTAATGTATTATGGAGTTGATGAGAGTTGTTTTGTAAGCATGGAGTTGATACCTATCTCAGTTGTAGTAGTTCTAACCAAACAGCAGCAAGTATTGTACAATACTGATAATCTAAAGCCAACAATTTTCTCAAACACTGATAAATAATTAACAAACTCAATTGGATTATTGAAAAATAAACAAGTACCACCCTGATTCTAATTGGATAGAGAAAAAAATATATTCATAAGCCTACTGCTACTTGCTCATCAACCTTTGAAAATGCTTGCAAACAGTTAATGAACATAAACCTCATGCCAAATCATTAACTCCAAAACATTACCACAGTAGAACACTTTCAACAACTTCCATGTCTATCACATCTAAACTCAGCACATACAGAAAATAATTGGATTGAAATCGATGCAATCAAGGTAACAATACCAAATACGGGACTCGAAACCAAACTTTAAACAGCTACCTATTATGCACAGCAGTCAGACCAGTCATATATTAACCAAAAGTGTGAACAAAGATCACAAAAAAATAAAGGCTCAGCTGACCATCTGAAATAGCCCATACCGCCGATGACGGAAGCAGGTAGCATGCAAAAGCTGTTGTTACCCTCAGTCTTTGGTAAAATTTGAAGGGGTTTTGCATCGTCGTGAAACACGGACATTCATTAAGTCGGTGTTGCAGCGTATGTTGGTGTCATGACTTTGTGAGCACTCTTCACGTGTAGGTTCAACCCCAGAATCAAGCCCTTTTTCGCTCGTCCTTACGAAGCCAACATCAACCTTCTGCTTTCGCCCCTCAGAACTCGAAACCTGCATAATATGTATACCAAAAGCACCAGCCCAAAACATCTTTTGCGAGTGTGACAATAGTTAGAAATCTCGATAGGTATAACATAAATTCCTGACAAACAAAACTTACACCAATCTGCAGAGAAACAACACCAACCTTATTCATGGTGTACACAAGTTACAATAAATGAAACATGAGATGAAAACACAAGAAAAATGATAAACATGATTTTCAACAGAAATAAGAACAAAAACAACTACACTACTCGAAAACCTATCTACCACAAAAAAGTCATTGAATCGCAAGAACCAAGGGAACTGTACCAATACACTTACGACGCAGAGATGTCGTTGATGTTGGCAAAGTGAATCGCGGCGGAGGCAGGCACACTTGCAGGGTGATTACGATTGAGGTTCTTCTCACAGCTACGAAGAGTACTCTTCTTCCTTTAGCGACAACCTTCGTCGTGAAGCCTACTTCCACTTAGTACATCAACAGTGTTGGTTTTTTCTTGAGAAGGTGAGGAAAGTTATCGGAGATGATGATGGTGATGAGGGAAGACCGGCGGCTTCGTTTTGCTTTGAAGGAGATTGGGTTTTCGGGCGCCGCTAGGGTCTTCTGGGGATGAATCAATCGGAATTGGGATTAGGGTTAGAGATCTCCGTCGTTTAGGGTTTCAATTAGGGTTATGAACAGTAAAAATCCCCCCCTTCTTTCCATCAGACTTCCTCCTCTTTTAATACCAGCCCCAAGACAAACCCTAACGGGCCTGGGCCTCTGCATCCAAGTTTTTTCTTTTCACTTAATTGTTACAAATTTCTTTTCTATTAAATTCATTAATATTAAGATTAATAATTAAGAAAAAAAAACATAATTCTAATAAAAATATTAACAAATATAGTTAAACATAAACAAATATAAATAGAACAAGTTAAAACAAAAACAAATATTAAGTACTTAAAAAATATTATAAGTAACATTTTTTTAAAAAAGAAAGAGTTTAAGTCACTAAGGAAAATTAATATTCACAAAAATTGTATTAAGCCACGTGTCACGTTTTAATTGGTCAAGAAAATGGAATTTGAAAAAAATGCCCAATTTCAAGTGGACACAAGCCAAAACGGCATGAAATGATAATGCGAAAAATATTTTCAAAAAAGGGTAGGACAAATTTAGGGTATGACACAATGGCAGCAATAAATTAAAATTAATAACAGGGCAGGTAATGGTTCCAATAGGTAACTTTCAATTTGTTTAGGCATTAAATTCTACACAGAAATGTAAAAAAAACTCACTTCTAATAGAACAAAACAAAATAACAGTAATGCTGTAAATGTTACCGTCATCGTCACAAAGCGGAACATTAGCTCAAGAATATAATATCATAGATCGAACAAAAACAACCAGCATATATACACAGAAAACTTTATAGAGAACAAAAGTCAATTTGAACCCAGATTTAATCAGCTACTGTCAAAAAATTTAAAAAAAACTGAAATTAACAACACAAAAAAAATTAGAACTCTAAATCAGGAAACAGCCGATACAACTCGGAAATACCATGACAGAAGGCTTCGCTAATGCTGACGATCCAAGTGCTGCAATCTACACGTCTAAATCTTATGTACAAACACCTCCAACATGAAGCAGTAAATCAAATTTAAACTAGAATTATACCGGTAGGTTTTTTATGACATGAACACAATCAATCCCTGTGAACACTTCAATAACAACAGATTAACAGGAAAAATATTCAAAATGCTCACAATAAACTCAGTAACACAATACCTATTTCGAGGGATTTGCGACACTCTTGAATCTCAGTGAGCCACGACATACATCGGCGCCGACGAAACTAGAGGGTATTGATGACAGATACCAACCAGAAGCAAATAACAGGGCAATCTGAAACAAAGAGACCCAAAGCTTTGAGTTGGGGTTACTGTTGTTGAGTTAAAAACACAAACCAGCTGGGATTTCATCTCGCTGTCACAGCTGAAAATCAAATCAAAGAGGAACTCGCAACGTCATCATCTACTGATATGAATCAAAGCCATCACCGCTTCATGGATCCGTGTTTGATGTTGTATTCTTTCACGGATTTGAAGCGTCGCGGGTCAGTCTCGTCACAGTGGCCTCTCCACGGAAGAGGTCAAAGTATTGTCGCCGTTGAATGCTATTATATGGTGAGTACCGCGGTTGATGGAGGTTGTCGAAAATGTGAGAAGATTGTTGGGGGGAGAAGATCAATTTGAAGAAGATGAAGAATGTTAGACAGTGGTAATGATGATGGTGACGGTTCGAGAAGGTGAGGGTTTGTACGGCGCCGATTTAGGGCTTTGAAAGGGGTAATGAACGGCAGAGGTTATTTTCAGAAGATGGCGAAGAGGGTTTGATGAAAAGGGGTTTCTTGTGATGGCGATGATGATTGGGAAGAAGACGGCTTCGCGACGGCTAGGGTTTGGCAGGGATGAACAGTAACATCAATTAGGGTCCCTTTTCCAGAGGAACTTCCCCCTCTCTTTATAACAGTATGATCTCCCTCCCTCTCTAATGGGCCTCAATCACGGGTCTAGCCCACTCCGTTTTTCCCTTCTCTTTTTTTTAATTCTGTTAATTTTTTATTTTCTTAACATTAATTAACATAACTATAGAGAAAACTAATATATTAACATAAATAAATAATAAAATAAATATTAACAATAACAATTAAATAAGTATTAAAAGAAATATAAAAATAGATTGAAATTTTAAAAAACGAAAAATAATTACTAAAAAATATTATTAGTAATATTTAAAAAAAAGAAAAAGTTTAAGAAAATAATATTCACAAAAAGGTTGTTAGGCCACGTGTCACGCCTTAATTGGTCATAAAGATAAATTTCTAAAAAAATCGACCAATTGCAAGCGGACACGTGTCTAAATAAAAAGAAATAAGCAGACAACGCAAAATAGAAAATAAAATCGAAAAGTAAAAATAATTGAAAATGGGTAGGACAAATTTAAGGTATGACACCTGGAACTCATGATCCTTTCTCCTTTTGTCATGATAGCTTTTTTGTCTACTCTGAGAAACTTTAATCTGCTCTCGAATTAGTTTCACTTTCTCTATAGTCTGTTGGAACAAATCTTATATTGACCAGAAATCCATTTGAAATCTCCTTGAGGGGTAAAAATTACTTGGAAGTCAAGTCATTTTCACAGACAAAATTTCAGATACCTCAGATGACCTGTAACTTGCAAGGACCATAACTTGAGTTCTATAAATCTCCTCAATGTCTTCCACCACTCAAATTAAAGGTCTTGAGATCCTCTACAAGTTTCATGTTGGCCAAGGATCCCTTTGAAGCTTGCATTTTGACTTATCTTGCTTGGAAATTTGACCTAAACTAGGGGATTTTACACAGAAACCCTAATTTAGAAACTCCTCTTCTCCTTGATTTCTCTTGATTTCTTCTTAGCATAACAACATATCCTTCTTTACATGTCAAATGATGAACCCCACATCTCTCCAATAGCCCTTAATGCCCTTCAATCAGTCATTTGACCTAGAGTTGACCTAGAGTTGACCCCAGATGAAACCCTAGTTAGCTGCCTTCAACTGCAATACTTGTGATCACACCAATGACTTGTCTCCTTCTCCAAATGACTTTCTAAGTCTCCCATGATGTCCACATACTCTCCATGCTCCATTCACAGCTCACAATTTCTTTGTTGATCCTCAGATACCCTCAGTTGGGAGATAGATGCACTGATTGATCCATTGACTTCTCAGCTTTCAAATTTTTTCTGATGACTTGAATGGGATTGAATTAGAATAATAACCTCTTGATAGGCTCATAGAGATGAGAATAATGATTGGTCCCCTGTTGGATGACTTGATATGCTTATGCTATGCAGATGGTTAGGCTATGTACATGACTCTATATGCAAATGATAATGGTATTGAAACATAAACCAAGTGAATAAGGTTGAGAAAATTTTAGGGTGCAACAGCTGCCCCTATTCAAGCGACTTGGACCCGATTGGGTGAAGAGCCCGGAGCCTTCAGACATTCGCGGTACGAGACGGTTGAATACTAAGAACCCGGAAATTTGCCAACCGCCAAAATGAACTACACGACTGCTTGGGGATTATTTCGTCAGCCCGAAAATCTCCCATCATTGCAAGAATAAAACTTTGCTTGTCCACGTTAGGACGCATGCGTCGTCAACACAAAGAAATCTCAGCCAAACTTGTCCATGTTAGGCAAAATCTCGACAGCTTCACTGGGGATGGCTCGTCTGCCTCTTATCAGAAATAAATCGTCCACGTTAGGACTAAACCCTTCCATGTTAGGAATAACACCGTTCACGTAAGGAATAATACCGTCCACGTTAGGACTAAACTTTCCACGTTAGGAATAACATCTTTCCACGTTCGTTCCGCGTAAGGAATCACAATCTTATCCGGATTTGTCCACGTAAGGACTCCAATCTTTCCACGTAAGGAATACACCATCTTAATCTGTCCACGTAAGGACTCAATCTTTCCGCGTAAGGAATCACATATCGATCTGTCCACGTAAGGACTTCCACTTGATATGTCCACGTAAGGACTCAATCTTTCCACGTAAGGAATCCATTTCTTTCCACGTAAGGAATACATCTTAATCTGCCCACGTAAGGACTCCAATCTTTCCACGTAAGGAATACAATCTTCGTTCCACGTAAGGAATCAAACTTGTCCACGTTAGGACTACATCGTCCACGTTAGGACCCACCTTTCCACGTTAGGAATAACTCTCTTCTTGATCTGTCCACGTAAGGACTCCATCTTTCCACGTCAGGAATGCTATCTTTCCACATTAGGAACACAATCTTCCACGTAAGGAATCACCATCTTTTCCATGTTAGGAATCAAACCTTTCTTGATCTGTCCACGTAAGGACTACATCTTTTTTCCACGTAAGGAATCATATTTTGATTCGTCCACGTAAGAACTCCCACTTGATATGTCCACGTAAGGACTCAATCTTTCCGCGTAAGGAATCAAACTTTGATCTGTCCACGTTAGGACTAAACTTTTCCACGTAAGGAAACAACTTCTCTTTCCACGTAAGGAATAAACTCTTCCACGTCAGGACCCATGATTCGTCTTGATTTGTCCACGTCAGGACTCAGGCATTTTCGACCCGCTGGGGAAATAACACTTGTCCACGTCAGGACTCACATCTCCTCTGCTGAGAAAATAAAACTTGTCCACGTCAGGACTCATATCTTCGTCTGATGAAATAATAGAACCTGTCCCCGTTAGGACTCGCACGTCTTCGACTTGCTGGGGAAGTGAGACTTGTCCACGTTAGGACTCATACTTTGCCAACAACACGAAGAAGGATAAATTTGTCCGCGTCGGGACTCTCGTATCTTGTCATCACAAAGAACTACCAACTTGTCCATGTCAGGACGCACATTTCACCGTTACGAATAAAGCTATCTGCTGGCAATAAACGGTCCACATCAGGACACCAACACGAAGAGTAACTAACTTTGTCCACGTCAGGACTCCACCTTCGATCAATACCAAGAAATCAAATCCATCCACGTTAGGACTAACACATACCGTCAAACTGGAAGAAATGTCCACGTTAGGACTCCACATTCCAACAATTCTGAAAAAATCGAACCTGCCCACGTCAGGACTAGCACATACCGTCAAACTGAGGAAATTAATTTGTCCACGTTAGGACCCACCTCTTCTCTAACACAAAGAAAACCTGTCAATAAAATTGTCCCCGTCAGGACTCATCCTTCCATTGGTCCGCAAACTTCTTATCACTGACGTTACAGCAACTTTTGAGGCTGACTCTACTGGGGATATTTGGAAACCAAACTACTGGACGCCCGTTCTGATAACCGGCTGTGGCCTCTGAAATTCTGGTTCGGGAAACCCTTTAATGACAAATAACTCTGCTTGAGAATGAGGAGAAATCTTGCCTACCCACTCTGGCGGGGAAAACACGAGAAATTCACAAATAACCCTGTTCGGAGACAAAGAGAACTTCATCATGACAACTCTGTGGGGAGTAGTGCCAAAGCTGACACTTCGTTGAATGTCTCACGCCGAGACCTCGAATGTTTATTGATTCACCTGAGCAAAGGCTCTCTCCACCTGCAAGAGAAACAATACTTGAAACAAGAGGTTAGCCCACAAAATGCATGCGTCTGACAATGATGCAACGCTCCATTCGACATGGAAATGCTACGCTTTTTTCATTTGGTGGACGCAAGTATGACACTATATGCCGATGCCGATGCAGACTCGAACTGCCGAGATGCAGGAACTGCTTCAGCAAAATAAATGCTGAAGATAATGCCAACCCCGCTGGGGATAAATGACCTTGCTGAAGAATTATTCCAGCAAAATAAATGTTGGAAGAGTGAAGTCGGCTCAGCTGGGAAATTGGGAACTTAAGCCAGACACCTTGTTGAAGTAATACCCTGCTGGGGAATATAACTCTGCTGGAGAATAACAGATGCGCTTGGTATGCTTATACTTATGCTGGAGAGTGACCGGATGTCACACGGTATCCTGACAAAATAAATGCCAGGACTCACGCCAACTCTGTCGGGGAGAGTCTCAATCTTCGAGTTCCACTGGAAGGAATGTAAACACTGGTTGGAAAGAGAACTCCGCTGGGGCGGGATGATCCTCTTGAGAAAATCAACTGACTCCGCTGGGGGAGAGTAACTGACCCTGCGGGGAAAGGTAAACTGCCTGAATACAGCTCACAAATATTGATCTTCTGCGACTAAACCAACTCGGCTTGAGATACACTGTCTGAATACAGCCTTATAATCTTGGACTCGCCAAACTCTGCTGAGGATGAATGACTTTGCTGGAGAATATCCTTTGGATAAGCTACGACTAGCTGGGGAATTTGATTCTTATGCATGACATGCGCGGGGGTCGAGTCTTTTGTTACTGCAATCTTTTGATCGTCTTTCCTCGTACGGCTATGTAACCTGCAACAACACAAACAAGACAAGACAAGCCTATGCAACCAAATCGATTCAGGTTAGTGACGTTATTTTCAGTTAATTCAAAGCTTTAGCAATTGTTGGCAAGGGCCAGTGATGTTATACACATGCTAGTTTCAGTAAACTTAGGCGCTTTATCATGCACAAAACAGTAAAGAACCAGCATCAAGTACTGAATAACATATTTTATTGATTGGGCCCCTGAATGGGCGGAATTTTTGTACACGGGATGTAACTCCTGAAAAGAGGAAGCTACGCAAAGCAGATATACAAGTATGCACAAGAAGCATAAATATATTGACAAATTAGATTTGTACACATGTCGGCAACGGGATGCAGACGATCATCACGAACTGATCCTCCTATGACTCGTCCGACTCTAATGCTTTCCCGGTATCCACACTTCCGAAGAGATTGTACCTGATAATCGACCCCTCAAGTATATTCTCCCGCACTGATGCTCACTGCAATATCAAATTCGGATCGCAATCATTTGCTTTTCTCATCCCTAACTTTTGCGTGAACCGCCCTTTACGGGTTTTCAGTTCACCGGGATACCCCTTTTTACCGAAGCCGCCCCGTGTAGGTTTTCAACTTCGCGGGTGTACATTCTTCATTTTATCCCTAACTTTTGCCCGAACCTTTCATTCTGTTTTTGGTTCGCCAGGATGCCCCATTTTTGCCTGGACTCTCTCTTTTTTGTCCAGCGGGTCAATTTTTAAGCAAAGTATTTTTTAACTGCGTCCGAATTCACAGGCGACGTAAAGTCTTCACCGTCCATAGTGGACAACAATAACGCTCCTCCGGAAAAGACTTTTCTGACAACGTATGGCCCTTCGTAGTTAGGGGTCCACTTGCCCCTGTGATCTGCCTGCGGCGGGAGAATCCTTTTCAACACAAGGTCGCCCGTCTGAAAGCTTCGCGGATGTATCTTCTTATCATATGCTTTCTTCATTCGGCTCTGGTACAAACGACCGTATGCTAGAGAAGCTAGCCTCTTCTCATCCATCAAACTCAATTGGTTCAACCTGTCTTTCACCCATTCTGCCTCATCTAGCTGAACGTCTCGCAATACCCTCAGAGAAGGGATCTCAACTTCCAATGGTAGTACTGCTTCCATTCCGTATACCAACGAGAACGGGGTTGCCCCGGTTGATGTGCGTACCGTCGTACGATAACCGTGCAAAGCGAAAGGTAGCATCTCGTGCCAATCCTTATAGGTCACCACCATTTTCTGAATGATCTTCTTGATATTCTTATTGGTCGCCTCGACAGCGCCATTCATCTTGGGTCGGTAAGGGGAGGAGTTATGATGTTCGATCTTGAAATTCTGACAGAGCTCCTTCATCATTTTGTTATTCAGGTTTGAACCGTTGTCCGTGATTATCCGCTCGGGGATCCCATATCGGCAAATGATATCTCTCTTGATGAATCTGGCCACCACCTGCTTAGTTACATTGGCATATGACGCTGCTTCCACCCACTTGGTGAAATAATCGATTGCTACTAGAATGAACCTGTGCCCGTTAGAAGCTGTCGGCTCGATCTTTCCAATCATATCGATTCCCCACATCGAGAACGGCCATGGCGATGACATCACATTCAGAGGACTCGGAGGCACATGGATCTTATCAGCATAGATTTGGCACTTGTGGCACTTCCTCGCAAACTTGAAACAATCAGTTTCCATAGTCAGCCAAAAATAACCTGCCCGCAGCAGCTTTCTCGTCATAGCATGCCCACCAGCATGCGTACCGAAGGTACCTTCGTGTATTTCCTCCATGAGCAGTTTTGCCTCTCTTTCGTCTATGCAACGCAACAGCACCAAGTCGTGGTTTCTTCTGTACAAGACACCATCTGGATTCAAATAGAAATTACCCGCTAATCTCCTGAGAGTCTTCTGATCTTGACTGGATGCCCCAGCCGGATACTCTTTGTTCTTCAGGAAATTAAGGATATCGAAATACCACGGTTTGTCATCGGATGCCTCGTCAATAGCAAATACGAAGGCAGGCCTATCAAGCCGAGAGATAATGATTCTGGGAGCCTCGTTCCAGAAGTTGACTTTGTACATGGAAAACAAAGTGGCCAGGGCGTCAGCCATTTGATTCTCGGCCCGCGGTACATGATGCAATTCAACCTTGTCGAAGAAAGGCAACAATCTCCTTGCATAATTCATGTAATGTATCAAATTGGGCTGACGTGTCTCCCGTTCCCCTTTTATCTGATTCACCACCAGAGCTGAGTCTCCGTATACGTCCAGATGTTTGATTCGCAAATCAATGGCTTCTTCAAGCCCCATTATACAAGCTTCGTATTCGGCCTCATTATTGGTAACGGCAAAGGTCAATCGGGCAGTAAACGGGATGTGCGACCCGTGTGGAGTAGTGATGATCACCCCTATTCCGCTACCGTAAGCATTCACAGCTCCATCAAATATCATCTTCCATTTGGAACCCAACTCTGGTCCTTCGTCTGGCAACGGCTCTTCACAATCCTTCATCTTTAGGTACATGATATCCTCGTCAGGAAAATCAAACCTCATCGATTGGTAATCTTCAATAGGCTGCTCCGCCAGATACTCAGACAACACACTCCCCTTTATAGCCTTTTGCGAGACGTATTGGATGTCATATTCAGTCAAGACCATCTGCCAACGGGCAATTCTCCCTGACAACGCCTGCTTTTCGAATACATATTTGATAGGATCCATCTTCGAGATGAGCATGGTTGTATGATTCAGCATGTATTGCCTCAAACGCTTGGCGGCCCAGGCTAGCGCGCAACAAGTTTTCTCAAGCATTGAGTATCGAGATTCACAATCTGTAAATTTCTTACTCAAGTAGTAGATCGCGTGCTCTTTTCTCCCTGTCTCGTCGTGCTGACCGAGAACACAACCCATGCTTCCCTCAAGAACTGTCAAATACATAATCAAGGGTCTACCTGCCACTGGGGGTATCAAAATAGGAGGCTCCTGCAAATACTGCTTTATCTTATCGAACGCCTTTTGACAATTTTCGTTCCATGTTACAGCTTGATCTTTCTTCAATAACTTGAATAATGGTTCACACGTGGCCGTTAGATGAGATATGAACCGAGCGATGTAGTTCAACCTCCCTAAAAACCCGCGCACCTCTTTCTCTGTTTTAGGCGTCGGCATTTCTTGAATTGCTTTTATTTTAGCAGGATCGACCTCTATTCCTCTTTCACTTACGATAAACCCCAGCAGCTTACCCGATCTCACCCCGAAGGTGCACTTATTAGGGTTCAGTCTCAGCCTGAACTTCCTAAGCCTTTTGAACAGCTTCAGCAGATTCACCAGATGCTCTTCCTCCGTCTGGGATTTGGCAATCATATCGTCAACATAAACTTCGATCTCTTTATGCATCATATCATGGAAAAGAGTCGTCATCGCACGCTGATATGTTGCCCCAACATTTTTCAAACCAAAGGGCATCACTTTGTAGCAAAATGTTCCCCAAGGCGTTATGAAAGTGGTCTTCTCCATATCCTCTGGCGCCATTTTAATCTGATTATAGCCTGAAAAGCCATCCATGAAGGAGAATACGGAGTATTGAGCGGTATTATCAACTAGCACGTCGATATGAGGAAGTGGAAAATCGTCTTTTGGGCTTGCTTTATTCAAATCCCTATAATCCACGCACATTCGAACCTTGCCATCTTTCTTTGGCACTGGTACGATGTTAGCAACCCATGAGGGATATTTTGTCACAGCCAGGAAACCAGCATCCCACTGTTTTTGAACTTCCTCTTTGATCTTTACTGCCATGTCTGCTCTAGTTCTGCGAAGCTTTTGTTTAACCGGCGGGCATTCTTCTTTCAGTGGCAGACGGTGCACAACCATATCTGTATCGAGCCCTGGCATATCTTCATACGACCAAGCGAATACATCACTATACTCTCTGAGCATTTCAACCAGTCTTCGCTTGATATCGCTCTGCAGTGCGGCCCTGATACGAATATTCTTCTCAACCCCTTCCGACCCCAAGTTGATAATTTCGATAACCTCTTCGTGAGGCAGAATGGCTCTTTCCTCTTGCTTCACCAACCAAGACAGTTCTTCAGGAACGTCACTATCTTCGACAACCTCTTCTTCGGCCTGAAATACCGGGTGCTCAAAGTCGGGACGAGTCATAGGTGGTTCAAGGATGTCATTTGAAAATGTTATCCTGCAAAAGGAATGGTTAAGTGCTTCAAAATGCGTATAAAGCGAATAACCACGTTGCCATTTTATTAAAAAATACAAAACAAGAAAGACAAAGATCGAAATATTTGCACATGAAAAAACGCCATTTATTTAATGATTAACACGCAATGTTCATAACAACACAGCCCTAAGCAAATCACGATGCCCCGGGCAAGACATCAGATTATTCAACAATTAATAAAACAAAGCATTACTGTTTAAGAGTCACAGGAACAAGCTCCTGAATAGACCAGTTGCACAGTCCCTGTCCTGGCGTGCTTGGCTGAATCCAGGCATCCATATCACAGTCGCTGTCTCCTTCGTCAGACTCCGAAGCAGCGTTGATGGTTTCATGACATACTCCACTAGCAGAGATGGTTATTGGCCCTCTGAAACGGGGTGTCCCCACAGCAGGTGTTGACGACGACGGTTGGTATCCCAGCCCAAACCGGTCCATCTTTACAGGAATATCCAGCACTTTGCCCCAGCCCTTTGCTTCTCCTGCCTCCACCAGAGCTTGAGCTTCTTTATACGACGAGACGGCTATCTCTGACACTTTGCTCGGCTCGGGACCTTTGTCCTTGATACGCAACCCTTCAAATGCCTGGAAGGGTGTTTCGTGGATCTCTCCGTCGACCTCCACATATTTAAATGACGACAGATGGCTGACCAGGATGTCTTCTTCTCCGCATACAGTGACTACGCTGTCTCCGACCATATATTTCAACTTCTGATGCAGGGTAGACGTGACTGCCCCAGCCCCATGAATCCAGGGTCTTCCGAGAAGGCAGCTATATGCGGGCTGTATATCCATGATATAAAATTCCGTTGCAAACACCTTCGGCCCTACCTGTAGAGGCAATGTTATCGATCCAAAGACTGTTCTTCGCGTGCCATCAAACGCTCTGACTACCAAGTCACTGGGCGTGCACAGGATTCCTCTGACATATAGCTTCATCATCGCTTTCTTGGGCATCACATTCAAAGACGATCCGGTGTCGACCAATACATGCGACATTACTGATCCTCTACACTCGACAGATATGTGCAGCGCCATATTATGATCTCTCCCTTTCGGGGTCAAATCGAAGTCGGTAAAGCCCAAGCTGTGGCCGACATTCACATGTGCCAACACTCCTTCCAGCTGATTCACGGAGACGTCTTGGGGCACGAAGGAAGTATCCAGGACTTTCAGCAATGCATTTCTGTGAGCTTCAGAACACAATAGCAATGACAGTATAGATATTTTTGACGGTGTCTGCTGCAGATGCTCCACAATCTTATAATCACTTTTTCGAATCAAGCGCATGAACTCTTCTACATCTTTCGATGCCGCTTCTTTGCCGCTTGCTTGCACTGGGACATTCTCAACCATTTTCCCTTTTCCTTTCGCTAGTCTTTCGGCCTCCACCTCAGGCGATATGAAGATCCTACCACTCCTTGTCATACCTCCTGAACCAACCACATTCTCTACAGTCTCGGTTGGTTGCTTATTAACATCAATCTTTATTCCGTCACAATACACCTCCAGCCCATATGACCATGGGACCGCTTTTGTGTTCTCGTACGGGATTGGTTCGGCCTTAGTTATGGTGATCGGCGGTCGCTGAGCTGGTGTTGTTATAGTGATTGTCTTTCGAGGAATCGTTACAGTGGCCACATCACTCTGATCATCTGCTATTGCCCCTGCGGGCTCTTCGATTGCTGCTCGGTCAAACTGCAATGTGCCGCCGTCAATTAAAGTCTGGATGCCTTTCTTCAAATCATCACACCCCCTTGTCGCTACTGCGAAAATCGGCGCCGACTGACAGAAGAGTCGCCACCGTGCGTTATTTATCCCAACGGAGGGAAAGGAAACGCTCGAAGTAAACCTCGCAAAAAACGGGGAAAGGTATGGTCATCGCAACCAAAACCTGGGTTCGGGAGTCGGTTACGCAAGGGGAAGGTATTAGCACCCCTCACGTCCGTCGTACTCGACGGGATCCACGCTTGCTTGGGTTGTCTACAGGATGCAAAACAATCTATCTACGGCTGCTAAATCTAAACGGAAGGGAATTGACTCGATAGAGCATCGCGCTCTATGCCTACGTATTCTCAAGAGAGAAAGTCAGAGTCAACGTAGTTCGGGACTACAGGGAAATTGGCTCGCCGAGACCTCGCGTCTTGTGCCTACGTACTTCCACGCTGCATGGAAGATCAGAGCTTTACATAGTTCAGACTAACTACGGCTAAACAAGGTATTCTCACACAGCAGTGAGAAAAACAACTGGCTGCAAAGGTCGGAAACCTATGGGCAAAACTATGGTTTGGTCTCAAATGCCTTCGAGCAAAAGAGAAAAAGGGTAACAATTAATCGTCAGCGGGAAAGTCTCGGTCGCACAGCAGCGAGAGAGCAAAAGTCAGTCGTTAGTGTGCTCGCTAGGATATCGCATCCTATGCCTACATATTCTCGTCTGGTACGAGAAATCAGAGCAGCTGTAGTTCGGCTACTTCGGGACCACAGCTCAAATCTCGTTTTATTAATCTCTGAAAAATGGTTACAATGAGTGAATACTGAAAAATAAATCTCCTAGGAAATACTATCTTATTCTATCCTAAAAAATTGAATGGAAAATAGCCCCCTAACAAGTGGGCTTCTAAACTATCCCTAAAACCGTAAAATAATCTCTATGAAGATATATCCTAAAAGAAAATGCACTCTAAAAAATATTAAGTCTATACTAATATTTTTTATTCTTTTCCAATCATTTTCTCCTTTTTCTTTCAAAATATTTTTTCATATTTTTCTATGAATATTTCTCTTTTTTCTTTTTTTCTCTTTTTCTCACAATAGTATTTTCTTTATATTTTTCTCCTTTTTTCAATATGCTTTTTTCTTGAATATCAACATATTTCTTTTTATGAATATTTCTTTTTTCACTATTTTTTCTATCTTTTTCTATTTCTTTTCATATTCTTTCTGTATATTTCTTTTATATTTTTTTTCCACTATTTTCCTCAATATTCTCTTTTTACAATATATCTTTTCCTCACTAAAATAAAAATGAGACAAAACAAAAGGAGGGGGGTGTCTGTTTACAAGGGGGAAGTAACAGAAAATAAAAATAAAAAAAACTGTAACTGGGCCCAGCCCATTTGCTGGCCTCAGCCAGAAAAACGTGGGAGGGTGGTGTATGCGGTGGAACGAGGGTGTATGCCAGAAAAATATTGGGCTCAGGCCCAGAGTTCGTCCAAAAACTAGAGGGGGGTGTTGATCCCAAAAAATGGAATTGGGCCCTAAGGCCCACTCTCTTCCTCCTCACTCTCTCAACTCCCTTTCTGAAACCCTAACTCTATCTTCCCTCTCCCTCCGCCGTCACCTCCTCGTTCTTCTCCTCTCAACCTCCCTCTCTTTCAACCTCCTTTGTCGTCCTCAATCCCACTTAACCTTTTTCCCTCCGTTCAACCAGAAGAACCCGAATAAAGATATTGCCGATCTGGAAGTTGATGAAGATTCACGGATGAAGCCTCCTCCGGTGACGTTGCATGCTTGGTGATGAAGTTCTAGGGCGTTCTGATTTAGAGATTAGCGAAGATCTCAGCGCTCGGTGACGGTTTGATTGAAGATCGTTGAGGTGTTCTTGAAGGTGTTGCTGAAGATTCAAAGTCTCCGGAAGAAGAAGAAGATCTTGCACGTGAATCTGGAAATAGGTTGATGATCGGTGATGGATTTGTTCGTTGGGGGAGATTCTTGACGAAGAAGATCCTTCGTTCGTTGTATTGGCGATTGATTGTTGAAGGAGTAGGGAGCTTGATGGCGATCTCGCGAAGAATTTTCTGGAAAAATGTTCTGAAGTTCTCGAAAGTCTTCTTTCTGGAACACTTGAAGGTCTTGTATGAATCTTGAAGATTCTGGGAATCGCCGAACAAATGGAGATCAAGAACTGTTGGTGTTGATTCTGGTGACGACCTGGAGAATTCACGAAGAAGATCGGTGCAACTTGACGTCGGAGGGATGATTCTCAGTGATGAATGTTGAGCCAACTGGAAACTCAATGATGAACTGATGAGTTTTCCAGTGGTGACTTGAAATTTCCGGCGGCATCTCCGGCAGCTATTGATGATGACGATCGGAGATGATGATCGGTTGGAGGTGGATTCTGGAATTTCCTGGTTTGTTGGCGTTCTGGTGAAGTTCACAGTGGCCGGAGGGATAGGGTGCGGTGGTCACCGGACTTTGCATGTAGTCCGGTGAGTACTTCCGGTGAGAGTCTGAGGCTGCCGCGTGGCGTAGTTAGTGGAGGGGTGGTAGATGCATATGCGCCACGTAGTGATAGTGTGGCAGAGAGAGAAGGTGCATGCGATGAGGTGTCTGCGTATGAGGGATGATATGTGGCGTGACGGGAACGAAAAACGTGGGTCCCTCCTGGCTTCACACGTGGCTTGCTGCTTATATAGCACATGGCTTTTCTGGACGCTTCTAGGTTCTTCTGGACTTCGCTGGACTCTGCTAGAAACTCTTGGACAAAACTGGACTCTTCTGGCTGCGAATTTGGGCTTTGCGAAATGGGTAATAAGGCCCAATAAAAAACTCCAAAAAACTGAAATGAGATAGAAATTTAAACTAATGGATTAAATGGCTAATGATATGAATTAAATCTGATTAAAAAAAAATTAATGGAAAATGGTTAAACTAATTAACTAATGATTAATCCCTAAAAAGAAAATTATCCTAACAACTCTATTAATTCTAATTAACCCCTAAACTAATGATACTAAAAAAAATTCCACTAATTAAACTCTATTAAATTTCTAATCTAATAATTCCACTAATTAAATTTCTATTAAATTTCTAATCTAATAATTCCACTAATTAAATTTCTATTAAATCTCCTAATCTAAACTTTTATTATATTCTAAAAAAAACTATATTATTTAAAAGAAACTCTATCATTCTAATAAAACTATTAAAAACTATATTTTCTATTAAAATCTATTTAAAAAGAAAAAATCTATTATTAATGAAAAATGCTATTTATTTATTCCATTTAAAATTCTAAAAACTATTAAAAATATTAAAACCTATTAATATTCTATATCTAAAAATATATTCAAAATTCAATTAATATTCTAGAAAAATCTATTAATATTCTATAAACTGCTATATTATCCTAAAAATGATTAAAAATCTATTTAAACCCTAAAAATAGTCAACAAAAATCCAGAAAAATCACAATAATTCCCAGAGGACCAAAATAAGCACCGAACGACACATAAGACCGCGAGAGCGCACCAAAATAGCCGGTAAAAATAAACGGGCACCGAAATATCCCAAAAATGCGATTCTATCTATCTAAACTGATAAAAAACACCTGAAACACGAGACGAGAGCTGTGATCCCTGATAAAATCAAAACAAATGAAAAATGCACTGTATGCAATATGCAGATGCGAATGCGATTATGCGTCGAAACCTCGAGCTAGATACGAGACCCGGTTGGTCAAATTTTGGGGTGCAACAGCTGCCCCTATTCAAGCGGCTTGGACCTGACTGGGTGAGGAGCGAACGGCTCTCAGCCAATCAAGGTGCGAGGCGGTTGAATACCGGTAAACCCGAAAATTTGCCAACTGCTCAACTTGTCGAACACTGGAATAATAGTTGCACGGCAACTATCTGGAGAAATACTGATCTGACATCGCCGTCGGACCATCAAAATACCCCGCATCGCCGCTGGAGAACTACGTTAATCAAAATACCCCGCGTCGCCGCTGGAGAACTGAATCTGACATCGCCGTCGGAAACAAACATCGCTCTGAGAGACACTCGACATCGCCGTCGTACAAACATCATCTCTACTGGGGATTTAAAGAGTCTGACCTCGCCGTCGAACAAATATCCAACCTCGCCGTCGAACAAACATAATCTGACCTCGCCGTCAAATCCAAACGTTCAACCTCGCCGTCGAACAAACATCCAACCTCGCCGCCAGACAACTGATGATCTGACCTTGCCGTCAAATCCAAACGTTCAACCTCGCCGTCGAACAAACATCCAACCTCGCCGCCGGACAAACATCCAACCTCGCCGCTGGAGAAAGTACAACCCTGAACAACTCTGACTTGGGGTTCACCCCTGGTAAATGGAACAAAAGGTACACTTGCGTATTTGAAACTACTCCGCTGGGAATGAGAGACTTAACCGAGCACACTCTGATCTGGGGTTCACCCCCAGAACCATAACGAACATCGGAATACTGCTGCACACTGCCTGCCGTAGAACTTCAACATTAAAGATATTTGAAACCCTGGCCCCTGGCCACTTTCTGCTTCAGCTAGAAAAAATCTTCCAGTATTTCTGAAGATAGATGGAACCCTGGCCCCTGGCCACTCCAGATCCGCTGGAGAATCTTCAAGTTCTTCTGAAGAAAGATGAAACCCTGCCCGTCGGCTATTCCAGCTTCAGCTAGAAAAAACATCCTTGGCCTTCAAGGATGTAAACTTTGCCCGTCGGCAACTCTGCAGGAGGTATCTTCGACTTCAGTCTGAAGAAATGGTCCTTGGCCTTCAAGGATACATGGATCTGCCTTCAGGCAACTCCGCCTCTGCTATAGAGCATCCGAGACTTCAGTCAGGGATATACTTTGGCCTTCAGTCCGAAAAATGAATCCTAGGTCATTCATGACCTTGGGGATAACCTTGCCCTTAGGCACCTTCGCTTCAGCTTAGGAAATTTGTGACTTCAGTCAAAGAAATGGTATCCTGAGCCATTCATGACTCTACGGGGATTCAAACACTTTGCCTTCATGCAAAACTCCGCTTCAGTTGGAGAAACATCTTCGACTTCAGTCAGAAGAAAAACTATCCACTTGATCGCAATCAATCATCTCCTCAGGACAACTGACTTGGTCTTCAGACCAACACGGATCATCTTGTTATATCTACAAACTTTGGAATCTTGTCTTCAGCCACACGTTGATTCATCAACAAGGACATCTGAGCTCACAGGAACCTTCTGATATCGCCTTCAAGCATTTACGAAGTCAATCTTCAGATTAGACATCAATGCTGGAGCAAACACATCACGCTGCTAAGGACTTCAAGAATCATCTTGAACAAACAACTCCGTCGGGCACCTTCAAGAATCATCCTGAACTGATAACCTTTCTGGAGACTTTTATTCTGCTGGGTATTCCAGGAATCTTCCTGGGCAACTCTTGCTGGGGACGCTACTGGGGAACTCAAGCATCATACTAGGCGAACAACTCGGGAAGCTGTACTGAGGTCTTAAAAGTCATCTTAAGTAAACGGCCCTGCTGAGGAATTCAAGCATCGTCTTGAACTGAAGACTTTGCTGGAGGTCTCAAAAATCATCTTGAGCGAGCGACTGTGGGGATTACACCGGGGTCTTTAAGAATCATCTTAGGAAAACGACCTCGCTGGGGAGAACGTCAGGAATCGTCCTGAGCAACTGGTCCCTTGGTAGAACACCTGTAAAACAAGAATGATAATAACCTAGATCCTGCTTATGATGCATATGCTTCGGCGCCATGCCCCACACGGTGGGAATGATATGCGTTTATGCTAAATGTTGTGCAATCATGCACAATGCTATGCAACGTTAAATGCTATGCAGTGTTAAATGCCATGCACAATGATGCGATCCCGTCAGCAAAATAAATGCCGAGGGGGAAATCCTTCTGTCAAAGAACTACTCAGATAGAGGAATCATCCTGCTGAGGAGAACGTGGACACGCCAATATCAATCAGGCTCTGTCTGGGGAACTGATCTTCCGTTGACTGCTGCAGGGGAAACAACTTCAGTTGATTACTGCAGGGGACGAAGCTCTACGAGCAACCAGACTTGTTGATATCAATCGCGAGAATAAACTGCGTGGCCGTCTGGGCTAATCTTCTGGGGATAACAACTCTGCGGGGAAACAACTTCAGCTGCTCCACACTCCACTGGGGAAAACATGGTCTGATCGACTTCCAAGGACTCGGCTCTCTTGGACATCTGCAAACTCGGCTGAGGAAGGAGAAGTCATTCTGCTTCGCCGAAGAGAGTACGACTCTGGGGAGATACAGCATCACCTGTTCAACATCTGCTGAGAAAACCACTCACGGTCTCAACTGCTTCCAAGGATTCTGCTTTTCTTGGGGGTTTGCGGACTCAGCCGGGGAAGGAGAAATCATTCTACTTCACTGGAGAGTACGTCCCTGGTGAGGAATTTCAATTCCGCTGGGGAAGAAAGAATCATCTGACTTCGGGGGAGAGTGCAACTCTGCAGGGGAATACAGCATCAGCTGCTCCATTCTACTGGGGAAGAGGGAATCATCCAACTTCGGGAGAGAATATAACTCTGGTGGGGAATCTCAATTCCGCTGGAGACTTCAGTCTGGCACCATCAGTTACTGCATCCTTCGGCATACGAACAATTTCCTACAAGACTTGCACTTGTGACCCGGTGCTGGGGAAGACACCTGCTTCAGTGACTTTACTGGGGAAAGAAAACAACTCTGCTTGGGGATGCTTCCTTCAAACCATTGACAACTGATTGTACTCTGCGGGGATTGACCTAAATTGAGGTTGATTGCGCGCGACACACTGCTAGAAATGCCCCTACTATCAAGAATATCAATCTTAATCTGCTGAGGATACTCCTGATCCTACTCTGATGCGGGGTAAAATACAATCTCGACTCTTCCGGGGATAATAAGCAACTTTCATCTGCTGAAGAGTAGCAATTCTGATTTAACAACATCCACGAGGAATTCAAACATTACTCGGAGCGCTGGCATCCGTCGAGCTTCGTATCGGGGAACATGACAACATGCGGGTCATTGGGAAATACTGTGTCAGATACCTTTAGTTTTTTTTTGTTTTTCTGGTTTAGGGTAAACACGGATTATGTACACAGTGGGAGATATAAGAAATACTAGACGAGAACTAGCATTCAGGGTGGACTACCAAACGAGAGCTGATAGCGAAACATATTAGGTTGTCAAACGAGAACTGACTTACGGGTTCTGGATATCAGACGGGAATTGATTTGGTTTGGACATCAGACGGGCTGACTGGATAACAGACTGAGGTATAGACAACCAGGCGAGAAATGGCTGAAAGCTGACGTACACCAGATGAGAACTGGTATAACACATAGGTTGAAACACACGATGATCAGGCGAGAACTGGTTACCAATGACATGTACCAGACGAGAACTGATACAACAATTGAAGAAACGGTGACCAGACGAGAACTGGTTACAATAAACTGCATCAGACGAGAACTGATGCTTACAATAAACTGCACCAGGACGGGAACTGATGCTTACGGTAGGGTAGGCCAGACGAGAACTGGTTACCGGTTTGCCAGGCGAGAACTGGACTTTGGAAACAACTGGTTACTGACACGCAACAGTTTTAAACTGCAGGATAATGATCCAACGACAACACGGCTTTTTCGGAATGCTGATGTTTTTGATAAGGGTATTGACATGATTCCCCGATACTCAACTCCGGCTGGGGATAAACAGGCTGGTTGGAATTGCTTGCCCCAGTATACTCAGCTGGGGATAAAAAGACTGGCTTAAACAACTTGCCCCAGTACAATTCCACTTGCCCCAATTTAACTCTTGGGAGTACTTGCTCTGAACAGCTCTCTACGAGACGACTTCGAGAATATTTGCCCCGGTATCTGTACGACAACAGAATTCAATCTCCATTAGACACCTATTACCCTGACTGGTTTCATCATTTCTGAACTGACTTGCCCCTGAATGAGCGTTCTAGCGACTTAACCTGATCTGATTATCCACTGGAAGGTTCTGCTTTCAAATCTCAGCGCTCTGTATAATTGCCCCTGATTGGTTCTCGAGAAAACTCATTTCTGATTAACTGCTTTTCGAACAAAATGCCCCTGATCAACTGAAGCTTCGGGACTTGTCCTCAGACTGACTGATTCCTAACTTACTGGAAGATAATGCCCCTGATTCATTGGGCTTCACAACATACACCATTCTGGTTCAGACTGCTGAATTACTCAGTCCTGCTCGATTATTCCCTGCTGGAATTTCTTTCATGTCAACTACTAACCTGCAATTAGAATCGTCTGTTCACGAATGGTAATCTTAATGCAACGTGTATGCAGATTTTTGAAAAAATTTGGAGCTGTCACTCATTTACATGCATGATTGTGAGTGACGAGTGAACCAAAGTTCAAACGTAGTGCTTACATGGTCAGTGAAAAATACAACAAGGATGTGACTAGCAAGTCAAGAAGGAGTCAGGTTACTCAACCTTATCGTAATGATCTCAGAATAACCCTACCTCAATTAGGTCTTTTAAGGGTTGTATCGTGGTCGGGTTCACGGTTCGTGAAACAAAGGATATTTGGCTCAAATTTTGATTTGTACCCACCCCTTCTACGTGATGACCTCCGATCCTAAGGTTCAGTTAACCTGGCACGAGCGCTCGCCTCTTCGAGAGGTATGTTGAACGGTAAGACCTACAGTTAAGGACCTCATAAAGCTTTTCTTCTAGAGTGATAGTTACTCCTTCTTCGCTTTCGGCGTCTGTGCACACGACTTTGACTTGCTGGGGAAAATTTCTATCCCTCTTTTTCATTCTTTTGATTCCCTAACTGTTGCCTGGACTGACTCCTTTTGAGTTCTTTTCGATTTTTCGATTTCTTTTGAAGTCCAGCGGGATGCCCTGATTTTTGCCTAAGTATTAGCTTTCCAGCTTTTTCTTTCTTTTTTACTTAGCGGGCTTTCTTTCTTCTTTTGGAACAAAGTCGTGTGACATTGGTTGTCTTGATTGCTCCGAAAGGATTGTAACTGTCTCACTCCTGATTGGTGAGATTTGACCTCTTGAAAGGTGTAAACTGATTGGTCCTTGAAAGACAACACTCCTCTATAAGACTTGAACGCTCGATCAAGCTAACTGACAACTACCCTGCCCCGGGTTAAGATGTGAGGGTTAAAAAGTCCGAAAAAAACTTCTACTTCCTGGCTCGAAGTGGTTAACAAGGGACTAACTCCTTATATCTCCAGTGTTTGGGGAATTTGAAACAATGCCTTGTACGTCATCGGTACGGTCTTATCTGAAAGCATACGATCATCGGTTATGAGTTTATTTCGTCATCCTCCCTCCAATCTTTGCTAGTCACAGGGATAAAGTGGGGTGAATAAAATGCAAGTGTCAGTGCAATGCAGTAAATGAGCGACAGCGACATGATTAATTCAGAAAAATGCATAGTCACTTTATTATTATCACCATTCGAAACATACAATGTTTAAAAGCAGGTAGTAACTAACAGAAAAAGAAACTACAAATGCAAATGATGTATAGTCTGAGAACTGCCAATGCTGAGGCGCCCGCCTGTCTGAACCACTGGCTTCTTTGCTGGGGAATACTTTCCGAGTCTACGAGCTTAGACAGCTGAGGGGTTGTCATGCACAACCAAAACTCCATCTGGAAAGGAAATGCACCCTTTGTCAATTAACTGCTGCACTTTCGCCTGAAATGCTTTACAATCTTCCGTTGAATGCCCTGGAGATCCACCATGATAACCACACTGAGCGTGGGGATTGTATCCTGGAGGGTAAGGCTCTGGCACGGGCTTGAGAACTTTCGGTTCCACCAAGGAATTCTACATCAGACGCGGAAGAATTTGGCTATACGGCACAGGTACTGGATGGAAAGGAGCGTTCCTTCGTTCCAGGTTGTTACGAGGTCGGTTCTGATTCTGACGCTGATTCTGATAACCTCGACCACGAGCTCGTGGACTTGCAAGAGGAGCGACATAAGGTTCCCGATGGGGTGCCCCAGGCACAGTTGTCTGTCCAGAATAACGAGACACAGAAGATACTGACCGCTGAGAAGACGGAGAACCAACAGATTTCACCGATTCGACTTGAGGATATCCAACATCTGTCAGGACCGCATTGATCATAGTTTCAGATTGAGAGCTATAGAGGGATTCAGTTTCACTGGCCTGACCTCTTGAAACATTCGGGATTCTTCCAGTCTTTACACCATACTCGATGCGCTCTCCCGTCCTTACCAACTCAGAGAAATTTGGTGCGGTTTCAAACATTCTTTCGAAGTACGGGCTCTGCAAGGAGTTTACGAACATGCCTTTCAGCTCTTGGTCTAGGAGCGGTGGTTGCACCCCACCAGCAAATTCTCTCCATCTCTGAACATACTTTCTGAAAGATTCATTGTTCCCTTGAGACAATTCTTGTAGTTGCACGCGAGTAGGAGCTTCGTCAAGATTATAGTCGTACTGCTTCAGAAAGGCATTGGCTAAGTCCATCCATGATCGGATCTGATCACGCTCTAACTGCATATACCAACTCAGAGGTGCCCTAGTCAGACTATCTTGAAAGCAATGAATCATCAGCTTGTCGTTGTGCACAAATGAAGTCATTCTTCGGCAGAACATCACCAAATGTTGCTTCGGGCAACTATCTCCTTTGTACCTTTCAAACCTCGGCATTCTGAACTTCGGAGGTAACACCAGGCCAGGAACCAGACACATATCTGCAGCACTAGGAGTAACAGCGTTTTTACCTTTTAAGGCTTTGAATCTCTCATCTAATGCGCAAAACTTTTCAGCATACACGGGAGCTAATGGGTCTTCATTCTTTGCTGTCGGGACCTCTCTTCGGGGCTTTGGCACAGGGAAGGCAAAACCCTGGTAGTCTGAGACATCAACAGAAGGAGAACGTTCACCTCGGGCAACAAACTGCTCACGCAGACCTTGGTCTTCAACAGATGGCTGTATAAGCTGAGCTACAGTAATGTTGTTTACTTGCGGAAAGTCTTCGTCGTATGGAGATCCATACAGAGGATTGGACGTCACGGTGAAACCTGACAAGGTATCAACAAACTGGAATCATCGAGTCCTGAAGAGGCCTCACTTAGCTAACTTCCAAATGATCGGTTCCCAGAGTCGACAATCCTCACGTCTGGACTCCCCTCAGATCCTTAGGACCGGAAAGGAGCACCTCTGCAAGAATCTCGTCTGAGCGCAGATTTTCGTAGGGAACTGTGCCTGCTCAGCAGACAGGTTCGTCTACTACTTCTCCGCAACTATATCTAGGTGCATACTCAAGCCCAGGTCCGGCTTAGCTCTCAATCATAGAACACCCGTAACACCCCAACAGCAACAGATAATATCAATAAATAAGCACCAAATAGACAAGCAAACAAGCGCTAGGATTGACTCTCTCTTAGGGGACGTTGAATCCCACATGCATAAGGACTATCGCAGTCCTTAGCAGCCAGGGACGTTGGATCCCCAGCAGAGTCACATAGGGAACTATCGCAGATCCCCAGCAGAGTCGCCAGCTGTCGCTACTGCGAAAATCGGCGCCGGCTGACAGAAGAGTCGCCACCGTGCGTTATTTATCCCAACGGAGGGAAAGGAAACGCTCGAAGTAAACCTCGCAAAAAACGGGGAAAGGTATGGTCATCGCAACCAAAACCTGGGTTCGAGAGTCGGTTACGCAAGGGGAAGGTATTAGCACCCCTCACGTCCGTCGTACTCGACGGGATCCACGCTTGCTTGGGTTGTCTACAGGATGCAAAACAATCTATCTACGGCTGCTAAATCTAAACGGAAGGGAATTGACTCGATAGAGCATCGCGCTCTATGCCTACGTATTCTCAAGAGAGAAAGTCAGAGTCAACGTAGTTCGGGACTACAGGGAAATTGGCTCGCCAAGACCTCGCGTCTTGTGCCTACGTACTTCCACGCTGCATGGAAGATCAGAGCTTTACGTAGTTCAGACTAACTACGGCTAAACAAGGTATTCTCACACAGCAGTGAGAAAAACAACTGGCTGCAAAGGTCGGGAACCTATGGGCAAAACTATGGTTTGGTCTCAAATGCCTTCGAGCAAAAGAGAAAAAGGGTAACAATTAATCGTCAGCGGGAAAGTCTCGGTCGCACAGCAGCGAGAGAACAAAAGTCAGTCGTTAGTGTGCTCGCTAGGATATCGCATCCTATGCCTACATATTCTCGTCTGGTACGAGAAATCAGAGCAGCTGTAGTTCGGCTACTTCGGGACCACAGCTCAAATCTCGTTTTATTAATCTCTGAAAAATGGTTACAATGAGTGAATACTGAAAAATAAATCTCCTAGGAAATACTATCCTATTCTATCCTAAAAAATTGAATGGAAAATAGCCCCCTAACAAGTGGGCTTCTAAACTATCCCTAAAACCCTAAAATAATCTCTATGAAGATATATCCTAAAAGAAAATGCACTCTAAAAAATATTAAGTCTATACTAATATTTTTTATTCTTTTCCAATCATTTTCTCCTTTTTCTTTCAAAATATTTTTTCATATTTTTCTATGAATATTTCTCTTTTTTCTTTTTTTCTCTTTTTCTCACAATAGTATTTTCTTTATATTTTTCTCCTTTTTTCAATATGCTTTTTTCTTGAATATCAACATATTTCTTTTTATGAATATTTCTTTTTTCACTATTTTTTCTATCTTTTTCTATTTCTTTTCATATTCTTTCTGTATATTTCTTTTATATTTTTTTTCCACTATTTTCCTCAATATTCTCTTTTTACAATATATCTTTTCCTCACTAAAATAAAAATGAGACAAAACAAAAGGAGGGGGGTGTCTGTTTACAAGGGGGAAGTAACAGAAAATAAAAATAAAAAAAACTGTAACTGGGCCCAGCCCATTTGCTGGCCTCAGCCAGAAAAACGTGGGAGGGGGTGTATGCGGTGGAACGAGGGTGTATGCCAGAAAAATATTGGGCTCAGGCCCAGAGTTCGTCCAAAAACTAGAGGGGGGTGTTGATCCCAAAAAATGGAATTGGGCCCTAAGGCCCACTCTCTTCCTCCTCACTCTCTCAACTCCCTTTCTGAAACCCTAACTCTATCTTCCCTCTCCCTCCGCCGTCACCTCCTCGATCTTCTCCTCTCAACCTCCCTCTCTTTCAACCTCCTCTGTCGTCCTCAATCCCACTTAACCTTTTTCCCTCTGTTCAACCAGAAGAACCCGAATAAAGATATTGTCGATCTGGAAGTTGATGAAGATTCATGGATGAAGCCTCCTCCGGTGACGTTGCATGCTTGGTGATGAAGTTCTAGGGCGTTCTGATTTAGAGATTAGCGAAGATCTCAGCGCTCGGTGACGGTTTGATTGAAGATCGTTGAGGTGTTCTTGAAGGTGTTGCTGAAGATTCAAAGTCTCCGGAAGAAGAAGAAGATCTTGCACGTGAATCTGGAAATAGGTTGATGATCGGTGATGGATTTGTTCGTTGGGGGAGATTCTTGACGAAGAAGATCCTTCGTTCGTTGTATTGGCGATTGATTGTTGAAGGAGTAGGGAGCTTGATGGCGATCTCGCGAAGAATTTTCTGGAAAAATGTTCTGAAGTTCTCGAAAGTCTTCTTTCTGGAACACTTGAAGGTCTTGTATGAATCTTGAAGATTCTGGGAATCGCCGAACAAATGGAGATCAAGAACTGTTGGTGTTGATTCTGGTGACGACCTGGAGAATTCACGAAGAAGATCGGTGCAACTTGACGTCGGAGGGATGATTCTCAGTGATGAATGTTGAGCCAACTGGAAACTCAATGATGAACTGATAAGTTTTCCGGTGGTGACTTGAAATTTCCGGCGGCATCTCCGGCAGCTATTGATGATGACGATCGGAGATGATGATCGGTTGGAGGTGGATTCTGGAATTTCCTGGTTTGTTGGCGTTCTGGTGAAGTTCACAGTGGCCGGAGGGATAGGGTGCGGTGGTCACCGGACTTTGCATGTAGTCCGGTGAGTACTTCCGGTGAGAGTCTGAGGCTGCCGCGTGGCGTAGTTAATGGAGGGGTGGTAGATGCATGTGCGCCACGTAGTGATAGTGTGGCAGAGAGAGAAGGTGCATGCGATGAGGTGTCTGCGTATGAGGGATGATATGTGGCGTGACGGGAACGAAAAACGTGGGTCCCTCCTGGCTTCACACGTGGCTTGCTGCTTATATAGCACATGGCTTTTCTGGACGCTTCTAGGTTCTTCTGGACTTCGCTGGACTCTGCTAGAAACTCTTGGACAAAACTGGACTCTTCTGGCTGCGAATTTGGGCTTTGCGAAATGGGTAATAAAGCCCAATAAAAAACTCCAAAAAACTGAAATGAGATAGAAATTTAAACTAATGGATTAAATGGCTAATGATATGAATTAAATCTGATTAAAAAAAAATTAATGGAAAATGGTTAAACTAATTAACTAATGATTAATCCCTAAAAAGAAAATTATCCTAACAACTCTATTAATTCTAATTAACCCCTAAACTAATGATACTAAAAAAAATTCCACTAATTAAACTCTATTAAATTTCTAATCTAATAATTTCACTAATTAAATTTCTATTAAATTTCTAATCTAATAATTCCACTAATTAAATTTCTATTAAATCTCCTAATCTAAACTTTTATTATATTCTAAAAAAAACTATATTATTTAAAAGAAACTCTATCATTCTAATAAAACTATTAAAAACTATATTTTCTATTAAAATCTATTTAAAAAGAAAAAAATCTATTATTAATGAAAAATGCTATTTATTTATTCCATTTAAAATTCTAAAACTATTAAAAATATTAAAACCTATTAATATTCTATATCTAAAAATATATTCAAAATTCAATAAATATTCTAGAAAAATCTATTAATATTCTATAAATAGCTATATTATCCTAAAAATGATTAAAAATCTATTTAAACCCTAAAAATAGCCAACAAAAATCCAGAAAAATCACAACAATTCCCAGAGGACTAAAATAAGCACCGAACGACACATAAGACCGCGAGAGCGCACCAAAATAGCCGGTAAAAATAAACGGGCACCGAAATATCCCAAAAATGCGATTCTATCTATCTAAACTGATAAAAAACACCTGAAACACGAGACGAGAGCTGTGATCCCTGATAAAATCAAAACAAATGAAAAATGCACTGTATGCAATATGCAGATGCGAATGCGATTATGCGTCGAAACCTCGAGCCAGATACGAGACCCGGTTGGTCAAATTTTGGGGTGCAACATCCCCAGCTAGGGTCCAGCATTCTAAGCAATACTCGTCACATCCGGGATAAACACCCCCTTGCAACAATCTGCTTTTTATCTCGCTCAGCGGCGTTTTTAAATCGTCGACATTCATAATCAGATTCAAACCTTCCTCAGTCAGAATGGCGTTTGCCCCATGATTAGGCATGGGCTTTTGCACTATATTCGGCCCTGCCGTTCCGAAATTGATAGCCTTATTGTCCAAAAGATCCTGCACAACATGCTTAAAAGCATGGCAACCCTCTACATCGTGGCCCGGAGCCCCAGAGTGGAACTCGCAGTGCCTGCTTGCATCATAACCATACGGAGGAGTTCCCGTTATCGGTGCCAGAGTTCTCTTCTCTACCAGGTTCAAACCCAACAATGTCTGCAACAAATCTGCGTACGTTGAGGGCGACTTCTCAAACACTCTTCTTGGTTTACCACCCTGGAATCTTCGCTGAGCAGGTTGTGCCCCCTGCTGTGGCTGCTGCTGCTGCTGCATTGGCTGCTGCTGAAACGGTTGTTGTTGATATGGAATAGTAACACTCGCCACCTGCTGCGGCTGATGATATTGGTTTCGACCCCTGCCTCAGCCTCGGCCTCGGCCTCTAAATACTGCGCTTGCCTCGCCCTGACGACGCCCACCAAAAGCCTTCCTATTACTGCCAGATGCAGTTGATTCCTCAGCCTGGAACCTGCCTTGCTTAATGTTGTTTTCAATCTTTTCTCCCATCAGAATTAAGTCTGAGAAACTAGCCAAAGATGTGTGAAACAACTTGTCATAAAACATGCCTGCGAACATGCCGATGAACATGTCGTTCATTTCCTTGTCTTCTAAAGGAGGACGGACCCTGGCAGCCATATCGCGCCACCTTTGCGCGTACTCTTTAAAGCTCTCACCCTTCTTCTGAGACAGCCCTGTCAATTGGACCCGATTAGGCGCCAAATCGCTGTTATACTTGTAGTGAGCTACGAATGCCTCTGCTAGCTGTTTCCATGTCTTTATATTGGTTGGCTCCAACCCCATGTACCATTCTAGGGAAGGGCCCGATAGACTATCTTGAAAGAAATGCATTAGCATTCTCTCGTCGGTGGAGTACACAGACATCTTTCTGTAATAAGCCTGCACGTGCACTTTCGGACAGGTGTCCCCTTTATACTTATCAAACGTAGGAGCTTTGAATTTGATTGGCACCCTCAAGCCAGGTACCAGACCCATTGTTGCCATGTCTAAGCCCACAGCACTTTGGTTCAGGACCCCCCTCATCTGCTCTTCTAGCATTCTGATCTTCTGGGAGTCATCCATCGGCCCTTCGAAACCTCCACCGGAGAAAGCGTCCTCCTGCTGATCTTCTTGCCACATACCATTCCCAGCTCCATACCCATCATATCCATTATTACGGCCAGCTCTGATCTGATTCATCACTGGGCCTCGGCCTCTGTTGCCGTACCCCTGAACACCTCCAGCAGGCCCAAAAGCCATTAACCCAGCGCCGTTTCCATTTCCGAAACCTCCGTAACCCTGATTGGTCACACCAAAACCGTCCTGCCCAAAGCCTTGAGCATTGAAACCATATTTCCCAGCGTTATCGAATCCCTGATCGTTGAACCCGAATCCAGCATTGCCGAAGCCATTGCCCCCCATATTATCACCCAAGTTGACATCACCAAGCCCAACGTTATGGACAACAGTCTCGTTCCCAACTCCGACGTTACCATTCCCAGCAGCGGTAACGTTGTTGACATTAGCAGCAGGTATATTGACTACAGGTGGAGCCACTGGCGTGGGAGTGCCATCTCCATGAACAGTATCGACTCGCACAGACTGATGATCCTCGTTACCGTGACCGGCGTTTCTGACCAACAGAGGCTGCACCATGGCTTGCAAATTCTCCTAACCTTTTGCAATAGCTTCCATGGTCTGCATAAAGAGAGTTAGCTTCTCGCGCACATCTTGCATCTCGTTCTGCATTTGATCCATGATTCTTCGACAGTTGGTGCGGGTGGAATATCTGTGCGGGCGCTGATCTGCAATCCTGGAAATACCTGGTGCAAAACAGGAAATAAGACACCATCCAAAGATTACCTGTAATGCAATATGAATATGAATGCAATGCAATGTGTGTCTGTGCATTAGGGAAATTCATTCCCCGATTCTAGTGTGAAGGTGCCAGTGCAGTGCCAGTGCTAACAATATAAAGACCGGAGCTGAATCACAGAAAGCCTCATATATTGCGGAGAAACCAATAAGCCAAGAATACAATATCACTGAGAGTACAATGAGAAGGCATGACCTCAACCAACAATCCTGGTGATGGTCAGCACTATGCAAATAAAGCATACAAGTTACTACATGAAATGATCAAACACTCCCATAAGTCTGGTACTCTTCTAACAACTTCTTGGTCTCCGGATGACTTGGTTGGGTAAGCAGCCCTTCAACAAGTTGGTTTCTTCTCTTGAGAACACGTTGCACGTCTTCAGCAGTTTCCTCCCATGCCCCTTCTCCGAAGCGATCCTCTAGTTTACGCTTCTGAGACACAGCTTCATCTCTGCCTTTGATGGCCTTGTTTAGTGCATTCTGGAGACTATACCGGGTCATCACTTCTTCTTCACACTTCTTGATGCTGGACTTCAACTGCTCTTCGAGGTCGGAGATTTGCTGCTTCAACTTATCTTCCCTCTTCTTATTGTTGGTGAGCGTGGCATTCCAAGTCTTATTGCAAGAAGAGATTTCTCGGTGTGCTGCGTCGAGCGCTTTCTTTTTGGATTCGAGCATGTTATGGGAGCTTCTGAACTCTTTCCCCAGACGTTCGCGCTTCCTCTTTTCCTCAATCAACTCAGCCCCTAGTCTGTTCATTAGCTCAATCTGCTGTTGGAAAGCATGCACGGCCTTGTTTTTCTCGCTGCGTATCTGGGCTAGCTCCTGCTCTAACCCTTCGTTGATCTTCATCAAGGCTTCTTTTTCTTTCACAACTTGCTCGTAGGCCTCCCTAGAAACAGTAGTTGGCTCTGCTACCGGAATAGGAACAAGGGCTGGTGCATCTGGAAACGGCATCCGCAACTGACTTGCTCTCTCCTGGATCCAAACTCTGTAAGGTGCATAGGCCTGACAGTCATTCTTCCCTAACAACGGCTTCCCTCTTCGGTTAATACGCGTCCAGGCATGCTGCAGCTTGGCTAGTAACGCCCCCTTCAAGTCTCCGGTGAAGTACAGAGATTCCTGTACTTCTTCCTCCTTTGGCGGGTTCTTCAGCGCATATCCGAACTGACGGACCAACAAGGATGGGTTGTAGTTGATACACCCTTTTCTTCCTATCAGCGGGACATTAGGGTACCCAGAACAACTGAATATAAGCTCAGCCCCTAGCAGGTCTCGATCAAACCACTCAACGTCTTCGGAAGATAGCCTCATCAGGCGCTCTGACCAGCTAGCGGTGGTTGCACTCTCCACAAAAGATCCCTTCATGGGAAGGTGGCTCTTGAACCATATATTCAACAAAGGCGCACAGCAGTAAACCACCTTTCCCCTTCTGTTTTCATTCTTGTAGTGCAAGGAGTGGTAGAAGTCTCCGATCAACGTTGGCACTGGATTGCCGGCAGCAAATAGATGGAAAGCGTCCAAGTCTACGAAATTGGGCAAGTTAGGAAACAGCACAATCCCATAAATGCATAGAGCCAAAATAGCATTGAAAACCACCCAACATCCGCTCTTGGCATACTCCTGAGCTTTGCCAACCAAGAAATCAAGAGAGAAACCTGAAACCCCAAGCCAAGAAGTCACTAACAGTTCTGCAGCGTCCATATGCAAGGCCTTGGCTAAGTCCTCCAACTTGGGCTCAGCAGCAGAGTGAATAAAGGGAACCTTGTTCTGCACTGGTAGCTCAGTAAACTCCACGTACTCCTCAATGGTAGGCCCTAGAATGAAGTCAGCAAACGTAAAACATCTCAATGCGGGGTCATAGAACTGCATCAAGGTGTACAGCCCGTTCATCTCATCAGCCGAGGGCTTGCAGACTAATCTCAGTAATCTCCCATGACTCATTATGAAGCCCCTCCTAACCTCCTCATCAGCAAGAGATATCAGACCGAGCAAAGAAGTAATATCAGGTGTAGGCAGCTTATACGCAACTGTTTTCCTCAAACCAGCCATAATCAATACTCAGAAGTCTGGGCACTAGAATCGGAGGATATGCAAATGCACCTGCAGCACAGACACACGTTAATGGGATGCAATGATAATGGGTATGCAAACAATGCAATGCAAGTAACATGCAACAGGGACCAAATGCCGTAGCTGAATAGCCTGAACCATATCAAGAGGTCTCAAACAGACTCTTTAGAAGTCCTCAAACCATGGTCTCAGATAGACCTAAAACAAAGCTCCAACAACGGTCTCTGACAGACCTCAACCATAACTCCAACTGGTCTCTGGTAGACCTCAAATCACATCTCCAACGGGTCTCTGACAGACCTCAGAACTCTCCAACTGGTCTCTGACAGACCTCAGAACTCTCCAACTGGTCTCTGACAGACCTCAGAACTCTCCAACTGGTCTCTGACAGACCTCAGAACTCTCCATAAATACCCAGGATCTCAGATCAAGAAATAAACCGGTAGTCTGAAGGTCTAGTTACCTGCATAACCCCAAACCCTCTCACAGGTGGATGTCCTGGTAATTGACAAAGGTATGGCATCCTATGCGGTCGTCGGCGTCACAGACTTTCAGGGTTGATGATACGATTCCCAGGAGGAGTGGCATCATCAAATCCTGAAGAGGCCTCACTTAGCCAACTTCCAAATGATCGGTTCCCGGAGTCGACAATTCAGCTGACCAACAACCCCTTCGACCCAAAGGGTAGAAAAAGAAGCCAACCAGAAGAACCTCGTCCGAGTGTAGATTTCATGAGACACTAATGCAAGCAAAGCCGGCACGCGCCCACTACTTTCTACTCTAATTCTAGGTGCACTCAAGCCCAGGTCCGGCTTATCTCTCAATCAAAGAACATCCGTCACACCCCAATACATCAATAATAATCAATATATATAATACTGAAAATAAAGGTCAGAAATATAAATCCATACAAAATCCTCGACGGGAAAACAAGCATTAGGATTGACTCTCTTAAGGGACGTTGGATCCCAAATGCATAAGAACTATCACAGTCCTTAGCAGCCAGGGGACGTTGGATCCCCAGCAGAGTTGCCAGCTGTCGCTACTGCGAAAATCGGCGCCGGCTGAACAGAAGAGTCGCCACCGTGCGTTATTTATCCCAACGGAGGGAAAGGAAATGCTCGAGGTAAACCTACCGCAAAGACGGGAAAAGGTATGGTCATCGCAACCAAAACCTGGATTCGGGAGTCGGTTACGCAAGGGGAAGGTATTAGCACCCTTCACGTCCGTCGTACTCGACGGGATCCACGCTTGTTTTCGGGTATGGATTTTTATTCTATCTAAACTAAGGGTTAAGGGTTAAAAGAAAATAAAATGACTCGGCAAAGTATCGCACTTTATGCCTACGTATTCCCGCCTGGAACGAGAAATCAGAGTCAACGTAGTTCGCCTACCTACGGGAAAGGAGGGGAAGGTTACTCGCTAGGACATCGCATCCTATGCCTACGTACTTTCATACAGCATGAAAGATCAGAGCAAACGTAGTTCGGGCCACATACGACACAAGTCTATCTTGGTTGATTTTATTCCTTCTGAAAAAGGGTTTTTCTGATTAACAGTCCAAGCGGACAAAAATGACGTTTTGATGAGTTCACGTTCTTTTACGAAAGAAGTGTCTTTTATTTGTGTTTGAAATTTTATTGTATTTTTCTGTTTTTTTTGAGAAAGAAGAGACAGAACTCTAACCTACGGTTGCGAAGGGAATCAAACTAACCTAATGTTATCATGCATGGGTTAAGACCTAATGTCTATCATGCTCCTCTCTTGCGCAGAGAGAAACAGAGATCCTAAGGGATAAACGGAAACAGAAACAATAGCAGATATATACAGTAAAGCGGTAAAATGCATGAATGCAGCAATACAAGCGAGGCAAGGGAGTCCCACTCAACCTCGAACCTAGAAAACAATAGGCAAAAGTGAACAGACTCCACTTTCAACCCAACAGGTTAATAGCAAACAATACAGTCAGGAAAACCAATCAATACATCAGAAATGAAATACAGCAAAAATAAACAGCCACAGCAGCTCTGCATCAACATCTGTCTTCAAGTCATCTCCAAACAGCTACAAGCTTCAGCAAGCATCAATGTCCATCTACACAGCTTTCCAGCAAGGTCTTGATCATCAATCTTCCATCTGTAATGGCTTTTCTTCAAGTCTCAATCTCCAGGAGGAATATCAGTCAACCGGATGAAGTGAATGAATGTTAGACAGTCAATTACCTACCAAGGGTGGTTCATTAACTGTTAACATTATATGGACAATTTTCTCTCAAAAGTTCTATCTTTCAAATACATTCACTGATCCTTCTAAAGGAAGGAGGTGGATATTTGAAAGAGACTTTGAATCATAGAGAAAGGATGGATGCAGACAAGGCATTCCATGTTTGAGAAACAGGCTTTCTAATCTAGAGCTCTGCCTAGCTCCTAAACCCTAGACTCCTCAACAGCTGCTAGCAAGAATCTCCTCATCAACTCTGGAAGTTGGTCTTCAGTCTCTGGATCTCCAATGGCTCCATCATCACAAGTCTTCATCTCTCCCAATCCCCAAGCAATCCCAATACCCATACAAACAAACAATAATCCCCAGAGGGCACACCACACCAGTCAAGAAAATACAGACAATACTAATAGCAGTAGGGGAATCCTAATAATTTCTAAGAGATCTAATAACTACCCATAGTCCCTATAGTCCCATATCCCAAACTTTCAGTCTCTAAATCCTAAGGGGAATGATTCAATTCTTCTAAGTCATCACCTAAACCCTAATTTTGTTCATGTTATTCATACCTAAACTAAACACCTAAAATTAAGTCCTAAAAATATAAACTAAATTGTATATACAATCCAACATTATCTATTAACCAACCTAAAAAGAATGGACAAAAAATATTAAAGCAACTATGCAAACTAAAATCACCAAATTCATGTATCAAACAAGATATTATTTACACCTATTAAAAGAAAAATATGCCAAAAATATAAAAAGGAAATGAATTATTAATTTTTTTGTATGACAATTTTCTTGACAAAATTATGAAAAGAATGCAAAAAGAACCAATTAAAAATATGCATTTTATGATTTGTTATGATTTTCTAAAGATTTAATGTTTTTAAAAGAAAATAAAATGAATTAACATGGATGCAGGGTGCAGAAAGTAAGAAATTCAGTTAAAACAATAAACTGGGCCATGCAGTGGGGGTACGAATAACAACTTTGTATTAGGCCCAGGACGCTCAGAAAACCAACAAAAATTAAAAAAAGGGAAACGGTGTAAATAGCAGATATTACAGTTCATATTGGTATTGGGCTCGATTGGAGGGGTGTCAAAAGCAAGCGAATGTTGAGCCCATTCAGAAAACTTAAATGAAACGGTGCGTTGCACCATTCAAATCTCCCTCCGTTTTCCAATCAAATCGTGGCCGTTAGATGATGGACAAAGTCAAGGTCAAAATGAAGATCGTGTGGACAGGGCATCGTCTTCAACCTTAGAAACCCTAGGGTTTCTGAAACTCTCCTTCCATGCATGATTTTCGAGCTCTCTGTTCTCCCTCATCTCTCCACGAAATCAAACACCTCCAAAAGCAAAATTGCTCTAGAACAATCCCTCTACACAGCCATGCCAATCATTCCTTCTAAAACTCAGCCAAACTCCAAACCCGATAAGCATAACAGTTAGGTTCCACCATTTTCAACTGATATCAACCTCTCCAATTCTCCCTAATTCTTGCCCTAACATACTCTACACATTATGCTGATCATCACAAGCTAATAACCTAATATTTTCATGCAATATTCCAAGAGTTATTCATCAAAACAGATCTTGCACTCCATGATCAAACTCCATGAAAGCTCTCCAAACTCACCAAACTCAGTCATCTATCCTACCTTAACCTTTCTATGCTATCAAAACCTAATAATCCTAACCTAAACAGCCAATTCGAATGAGAAACATACCTGGTGCAATTGATGAAAACAGGTGCTAAATCCTCTTGATCCAAGACTTGAAGTGAGTGGAAAATGATCCAAGAACTTGATGATGAGTTCTGTATGCAACCAATGGTGCTCCAAGGCTTTGAATCTCCCAATTCCAAAGTTCTTGCACTTTGAATGGTGAACTTGCACAGCTCGAATCCTCCTTCAATCTACCAAATGAATGTTTGAATTATGATCTATGGATGATGATGATGAATACCAGATCAAGAATGGTGAAAATTGATGAGAATTTTAGAGAGTTTGATTTGATTTTGCAAATTGGAAAAAGTGTGTGGAACTTGTGTTTATGAACAATATGAATCACCAACCATTGCATGAACCTCTTCATATCAATATATACATGACATTAGAACCTCCTAGAACTTTGGAGAAGCTTCCCATGCACACTTTCCTTACATTTTGGATTATGTAACTTTCATTGCAAGTAACCTTGAATAACTTCCAAAACTTGAACCAAGCTCAAAATTCCACTTTAGCCAATGTTCTCAAAATGATTTTTCCATTCAAAATGACCTATAATTTCACCTCATTTGGCCAAAATATGAAAAATCTCATTTTTTAGGTCATTTTTATTCATTAAATCCACCAATTTTGAAACCTTGTGCTATGAACCTTTCCAATCTCTCATGGTCACTTTTCTAGACTCAAAATGTCATTTGGAACAAGTTTGATGTTGTAAAGTTTTCCATTTGAAGCTTCCTTGTATGAGTTTTGGGCATAGGTTAAAATGACCTGTAATTCTCAAATGACCAAAATACCCTTTGCTTGCCAAGACTATAAGTAGAGTTCCACAAATAATATGAAGGCATACCATACCTCTTTAGAAAGCTAAGACAATGAGTAACAACTCTTATATTGACCAGAAATCCATTTGAAATCTCCTTGAGGGGTAAAAATTACTTGGAAGTCAAGTCATTTTCACAGACAAAATTTCAGATACCTCAGATGACCTGTAACTTGCAAGGACCATAACTTGAGTTCTATAAATCTCCTCAATGTCTTCCACCACTCAAATTAAAGGTCTTGAGATACTATACAAGTTTCATGTTGGCCAAGGATCCCTTTTAAGCTTGCATTTTGACTTATCTTGCTTGGAAATTTGACCTAAACTAGGGGATTTTACACAGAAACCCTAATTTAGAAACTCCTCTTCTCCTTGATTTCTCTTGATTTCTTCTTAGCATAACAACATATCCTTCTTTACATGTCAAATGATGAACCCCACATCTCTCCAATAGCCCTTAATGCCCTTCAATCAGTCATTTGACCTAGAGTTGACCTAGAGTTGACCCCAGATGAAACCCTAGTTGGCTGCCTTCAACTGCAATACTTGTGATCACACCAATGACTTGTCTCCTTCTCCAAATGACTTTCTAAGTCTCCCATGATGTCCACATACTCTCCATGCTCCATTCACAACTCACAATTTCTTTGTGGATCCTCAGATACCCTCAGTTGGGAGATAGATGCACTGATTGATCCATCGACTTCTCAGCTTTCACATTTTTTCTGATGACTTGAATGGGATTGAATTAGAATAATAACCTCTTGATAGGCTCATAGAGATGATAATAATGATTGGTCCCCTGTTGGATGACTTGCTATGCTTATGCTATGCAGATGGTTAGGCTATGTACATGACTCTATATGCAAATGCTAATGGTATTGAAACATAAACCAAGTGAATAAGGTTGAGCAAATTTTAGGGTGCAACACCTACGTATCTTACATTCAGACGAGAATGAAGAATCAGAGCAGTCGTAGTTCGTGGTAACAACCACGAAAAGGTGAGGTTTGAATTGGTTTGACGTTGAGTTTGAGACGAAAGGGTGACTGACAAGCAACCCAGGAGCGTGTCTCAAGAGCTTGTCACTCAAGAATTCAAGGAATGCGAGACTCCAAGAACTCAATTCTTTCGGGAATTGACTGAATAAGTTGAAGATAGAGAATTGGATGTTTTGAAATTGAAAGAATGAATTAATAACAACTCAAGGGCGCGCCTTGAGAGTTACTCATTCAAATACTCAAAGAATGTTTGATTCTGAGAATATCCCTCTTTCGTAAGTTTTAATAATGTTCGTGAAAGGATCGAATTGAAGAATGGCATGCGTGGCCAAAGGAAGTTGGTTTGGAATAGCTCGACGACGTGTCGAGGATTTGATCGAAGATGGAACCGACTTGACGACGTGTCAAGTGTTAAGGTTGTGAGAAAACGATATTAGTCCCTGAGGGTGCTCCTAATATCGAGACCACGAGGAGTGGTGAAGGAAGTGTGGGTTGCGAATGCGGACGAGCATTCGACTTAGGAGAATGTTTAAAAAATGATTGAATTCGAAAGGTTGAGTGAATAACAACTCAAAGGGCGTGCTTCGAGAATTATTCACTCGAAAACACAAGGAATGCTAGACTCCAGGTGCCTCTTTCTTTCGGGGTTTTGATCAAAAGACGTTGAGAATATGCTTGAGAAAATCAAAAGATTGAATGAACAACAACTCAAGAGCGAGTCTCGAGAGTTGCTTATTCGAAGATCCAAGAAATGCTAGATTTCAAGAATCTCCCTCTTTTGGAGTTTTAATCGATAAAATAAGTTGAGAGAAAGTTCTGAAGGTAATTTGAAATGAAATTAGGGGGCATGAAAAAAAGTTTTACGGCACAAGAGGTGAGAATAGGAGAAATGACGATTATTTAATAAATGAGACGTTGGCCTCACAATCAACTAATCGGGGTATTATCGAGATGCTAGATCTTGACAACACCTTTTCATTCGAAAAAAAAGGTTTGGATGAACAACGGACATATCACACGGAATGCTTGGTTCCTATGATATGTCTTTTCCAAATAGCGTACTAAAATGAAAAGTCGAACGACATATTATTTGAGGTGTACACCTCCATAATGTTCATCCAAAAATCCAAGAAGTGCTAGACTTCAAGAATTTAATTTGCTTTGAAAAAGTACTCACGGTGAGTCGAGGTTTTAATTTTAAATTTTAAGTGTGTGCACTAGCAAAGTGGGCTAGTCTTCTAAGTGACCAATTAGAAATAATTGATCAAATAGGTATCACTGTAAGAAAGCCCAGGATTAAGCTTTAAAATGTTGTGTATGGTGATCAAAGGTCGATGGCGAGTCCTTGAAAGCACTCGACTTACATGGGTGAAAAATGACTCGATAAATCGAGAGTTTATTATTTTAAAAATGATTCTAAAGCATTAAAGCATAAGTGAGAAAATAGTTATTACATTTGAGGGAGTTGGGATACATTGTCATCGAATGGGGGAAGAAAGAATGGTAGCGAATTTAACCGACGTACACATGTATTGCAAATTGAAACAAAGATAAAAAAAGAAAAAAGAAGATTGAATGTATCTATCATTGATCTTATAGTCCACTTTAACATTCTAACCATTAGATGCTCATTCACATCTTGCAGTATATTGGATGGAGCTACTGAAGCAACTTTGTCTTGCACTTGGCCTTGGTACGCAGTGAGGTGTCGCTACTGCGAAAATCGTCGCCGGCTTGACAGGAGAGTCGCCACCTTTCGTTATTTATCCCTCAGAGCGGGAAAGGAAACGATCGGAAAAAACCTGACGAATAAGGGTAAGACAAGGTCGTCGCAACCATTGTCTGGGTTCGGGAGTCGGTTACGCAAGGGGAAGGTATTAGCACCCCTCACGTCCGTCGTACTCGACGGGATCCTCGCTTGTTTGTTTACTTGGACGGGTTGGTTACGATCTATCTACCTATCAAGGCTGGCTGAAAAAGAAAAGAAAAATGACTCGGCAAAGCGTCGCGCTTTATGCCTACGTATTCTCATCAGAGAATGAGAAATCAGAGTCAACGTAGTTCGGCTAACTATGGGTGAAGGTTGAAGGTTGCTCGCTAGGACGTCGCATCCTATGCCTACGTACTTTCATCTGGTATGAAAGATCAGAGCAAACGTAGTTCGGGAAACTACGGGAAAAGAGGCTCAACTAGGAGGGAGACTATCAAGTCCTACTGTTATCATGCCATGGATTCGTCCTATGGTTGAAGTTTGAACAGGGAACTCCTAGATGTTGTCATGCATAGGTTTCAACCTAAAAGTCTATCATCAAATCCTCATCAGAAGAAATGAGAGTCCTAAGGGATCATGTCAATGATACACCAAAACAGACAAAAAACATCAGCTTTAACAGTAAAATGCATGCAATGCAAGTGAGGGAGGAAATGTGTGTGGGGCTTCAGCCTCCACAAGCTCGTCTCGACCTCAAGCCAGTCATGAAATAACAGTAATCATACTGAAAATAAACAACATGCTATCAAGCAATGAACAAATAAAAGAAATGAAATGCCATCAGGCAAACAAAACACATGCTTGAGAAAGAATCATCTATTCTCTAATCCTGACCCTAATCACAGAGTCTGAACAAATCTAAGCACTAAAGCAAGACCCTAACCAGAGAAATCAATCCCAGTCTTCAAGCCTCAGAACAAGCTTACCAAAGAAAGGGAGCTAAGTAAGCAGACTCATAGTGTCTTCCTCAGGAAAGCACTAGGAGGTGTATACTCAGGAGTCACACCCTATGTGGCTCAACCACTGTGATCAGTTTACATTCCTCCTCAGGAGAAATTAAACTCACAAGCAGGCTCCAACATCACTGGATATTTAGGAAATCCTATCTGAACTAGTGGAACTAAGTGAATAGACTCATAGGACCTTCCTCAGGAAAGTACTAGGAGGCTTCCACTTAGGAGTTGTATCCCATGTGGCTCAACAACATGTGATCAGTTTACATTCCTCCTCAGGAGAAATTAAACTCAAAAGTTGGCTCCAACATCATTGGATACTTGAGAAAGAGGTGAGAAGAAAGAATGAAAGTCATTCATAGTGCCTTCCTCAGGAAAGTACCATGAACTTCCTTCAAACTTCAGGATCTCAAACCTCACAAACAGGGAACAAGCCAAGCCCTGGGTCTCTGGGTCTTGATCTACAATCTTCTCTTCATGATGCTCTCCATCAAGGTCTTCAAGGCAACACAATCCCCACAACAAATTCCCCACAATGAACCCCAAAGATGAACAGATAACCCACTGAACAGACCAAATCATCAGGCAACTTCAGAAAATACCTAAAAATGCTAAACTAATGGGGAAAAATCTAACAAATATTCACAAGGGTCCTCAACACCTACTCATAACATCTACATAGGCCTCTACCTAAAAATCAAGATAAAACTCAATCAAAGAAAGTGAATCCTCACCTATGCACAATCTAAACCCTAATCAGGATACCCTACATCTACCCTAATTAAACTAATCAAAATTAATTCTAAAATTCTAGAAAAAATCCTATGGGGAACTATGATTCATCATCTAATTGCACAAAAAAGAATGGATTAAAAACCCTAAGGGAAGGTTCTAAAACAATTCCTACAAAATCAAATACCAAATTAAGACTATTTAAAAGCTATTTATTTGGAAAATCTATTAAAAATACTAGACTAAAAAATAAAATCCCATTTTTATTTTTATAATTTTCTACACATTTTCATCTAATCATAGAAAAAAGAAGAAGTAAAAAATCATTTTTTATCAATTTTTAATGAATTAAACAAATCAGAAAAAGAAAAGAAGAAAATAAAAGAATTAAAATTAATTAAAGGGAGGGGGGGTATGAAAAGCAATGCACGCCAGTTGAAAATAATTGGGCCAGCAATAAGGGGGGGTGCGAATAGCGCGTTGAGGCCCAGCGCTGGTTTAATGAAACGGCTGCGTTTCATTCCATTTGAAATTTCCCTCTCTTTCTCAGATTAAACCACGGCCATTGGATCTGAATAAATTGTCAAACTTTGGAGAGGATCCAAGGGCGCTCCTTCATCGTCTCAACCAAGACCTAGGGTTTTCAGACCCCTCCTTCCATGCACTCAAATTCGAGCTCATCTATCTCTCTCCACACGCCACGAAACAATATGACTCAAAAATGAAAAATGCTCTACTACTCAAGCTCTACACAACCATACGTACACTTTTCCATAACTCGCCCTAGATAGCCCTAACAGCAGACTTAAACATCCTGGTACCACCATGCTCGCTTGCTATCAACTGGTATCGACCTTCACCAAACTTCAGTCTAATGGTCTACAGATATTCTTGGTGTTATCCTGGTCATTCTAACCTAATTCATGCTGATTAAAACGCCCTAAACAACTAATTCTTGAAGATTAAAGATTCCTACACCTGTCACAAACCATCATGGATCGTGCCCTAACTTATGGGAAAGAATCATCTACCCTAGTGCATCATTTCTGTATCTATGAAACTAACTAAAACTCAATAATTTAGGAGATAGAAGGTGAAGAAGAAACCTGTCAAGAGGTTATGGTGGAGTGATGTAGAGCACGATTCAAGCCTTGGAATTGCTTCTAGATGATCCTTGGATGATCACCAGTCTTCTGTTTGCAATGGTTGTGAAGGAGATGGCTTGTAGTGCAAGATATCTTGGATTGCTTGAACTTGAAGCAAGAGCTTTAATGGCTATCTCTCCCTCTCTCTCCCCTCTGAAAATGCTCTCTATCACCAACCTTGAACACAATGAGGACCATCCTTCTTATAATAATCATTGGATGTGTCTAGATTCATCTAGAATGTGATGGAAACTTCTTGAAATTCTCATGACATGCCAAGTTGGATATCTCATATCTCATATGTTATGCCTTGCAATTTTGTCTCAAATTCTCCTTACATGAGTTATTGAGAAGGGATGAGTGAAAAACAAGTTCATTTTTGGCTTATGTAGGATTTTTCAACATTGCCTTCTTTTTCAAGTAATGACTTTTCAAAGCATCACCCATTTTTAGACCTCAAATGAAAATTCTAGCTAAACCAATGTTCTCAAAATGGTTTTTCCAATCAAAATGATATATTGGATGACCTATTTTGGATTTGTGGATCTCCCAAATCACTTTTCAATTTCAACTTTTCAAAGTTATAAGCCATTTTTAGTTCATTTTTGACCAATCATGTAATCTCATGCTATGAGCTTTTTCAACAATTTGTGACCTTCTTTATAGACTTAAAATCACATTTTGAGCAACTTTCATGTTTTGAGTTTTTCCATTTGAGGCTTGGAAATAGGAGTTTTAGGCATTGGCTAAAATGACCTATAACTGACAAATGACCAAAATACCCCTGCCTTGTTCAAACCATAAGTTGAGTTCCACAAATCCAATCAAGGACTTCTACCACTCAAATTAAAGCTAAGAAGATCCTATTCAACATTCATGTTGACCAAGAAATCATAGGAATCCTCTTACTAGGGCAAAAGTTGTCTGCAAGTTGGGTGACTTTCAAGGACCCAGATTCACACACCTCTGCTGACCTGTAATTTGTCAAAACCATAACTTGAGCTCTGTAATTCCTATCAAGGACTTCCACCACTCAAATTAAAGCTTAGAACAAGCTCTACAACATTCATGTTGTGGTGAGGATGAGATATCAATCACATCTAGAGCTAAAACTGCCTGGAAAGTAGGGATCAAATTAGGGTTTTTTCACTGACAATCCTCAGAAACCCTAACTTGAAACTTCTCCAACTCCTTAATCATGATGAGTTGGTCTAGTAATCATCTTTATAACATCTCTAGGCATCATTCCATGATCTCATGGCCCTTGGATTGAGTCTCAACCTTCTCCAAATCTTCAGTTATCCTAGGGTTGACCCAGTCAAAACCCTAATTCTACCATTCATGGTTGAATCTTCTGAACTCTTACACAATGACATCTCAGGGCTTCATGATGGCTTTCAAGACATCTCATAAGCTTTCTCAAAACATCAAGTTCATTCTCAAAGTCTCAGAATCATCTGAGGAGCACCCACAACTTTCAAACTGTGAAGCACACAACCCTGGTTTCAATCCACTTCTTCTGAGGATCTCTTGAACTTTCTGATGAAGGTATCAACCTGCAAACACTTGATGGGAAAATAAATGTTGGTCAAATTTTGGGGTGCAACATGAGGTCAGCAACATGACGTAACTCCTTGATGGAATCCACTCATTGAGACTTTAGGAGTTGAATCAATATTTTCAACACAGGGAATCAACAAAAAGTGCTATATACAACCAAAGACTCTGCAATTTCACCTTAGTAGCAGCATTAATATTTACAATAATATGTCAACAATAAACTATTGTCAGTCATTATGATACTTAGTACCAATAAACTTATAAGTTATTCTAGATGTAAATCAACTCAATCCAAAGAGTTAGCCACAGACACACATGAACCGACCTCCTTCTTTTTAAGTTGTACCCACACCTTTTTAAAACTCGTCCTATTTACGATGGGCTGAAAACAAAACAAATGCATAAATCGAAATAGTTTAAGATAGTAACACAACCAGTATCACACCAGATTCAACCAACACAATTGTCAAAACAAAATGACCAAATTAAAAAAGATAAATATGCACTTAGAAACAAATTCATAACTGAAATAAATAAATAAAAACACAACGGAGCATGATTCATACGCAGCCTGCATTGAGTTGGTTGTTGTTTTGACTTGGTGAGGAACAGATTTATTACAGTTGATGTTGCCGAGTTCTATTATTGCCGTCATAGGTGCCGTTTCACTGTCGGTTGTGCGAGACAGTTCAACTACTGAAACTTTCTTCAAAAGTCTTACGATGTATATCCCAGACAGCATCTTCGACCATAGCCGGCGGGACGCCAAATGCCTTGCCGTTGGAATCATTGCTGAGAAATCCTAGCTTGCGTTTGTAGAACATCTGAGGTGAAGCTTACGAACTCCAAAACACTGAGCGCCGCTGTGGATGTGAATCAGCATCATCGTCGCTGCTGTACTTGCTGTGTCGATATTTTGAGGAAGTCGCAACAGGTTCTTGTTGCTTCCTGATGCCTTATTGTTGCTTCTTCTGAAAGTTGTTGCTACGCCGCTGAAGAAAGCCACGTTAGCCGGGGATGTCACATCCTTGCTAGTTGTAGCTTTAATATTTACGGCGAATTGCGGCGGCTTTGCAATCTGCACAGAAGAAATATAAAACAGAATATAAAACAGATCAACATAAAACACAATATCCATTCGTAAGATTGCTGCCATCCGTAAGGTTGCCCTGCTTCACTGCAAAAACAGAATATCCATTTGACTTATATAACATGGGGAATGTTAGTAGCAAATTATACCAGTACCATAAAAATTGTGGCTTTGAGATTCAAAGTGGTAGCAAGAGTCTCAAATTGTGCCATGCTTGTTAGTGTTTGATAATTTGATATTGTGTTTTGATGAGATGACAGAGATTTATGGTGATATGTATAAATACTTAAGACATGAAACAACACTAGCAGTAATGTATTATGGAGTTGATGAGAGTTGTTTTGTAAGCATGGAGTTGATACCTATCTCAGTTGTAGTAGTTCTAACCAAACAGCAGCAAGTATTGTACAATACTGATAATCTAAAGCCAACAATTTCTCAAACACTGATAAATAATTAACAAACTCAATTGGATTATTGAAAAATAAACAAATACCACCCTGATTCTAATTGGATAGAGAAAAAAAATATATTCATAAGCCTACTGCTACTTGCTCATCAACCTTTGAAAATGCTTGCAAACAGTTAATGAACATAAACCTCATGCCAAATCATTAACTCCAAAACATTACCACAGTAGAACACTTTCAACAACTTCCATGTCTATCACATCTAAACTCAGCACATACAGAAAATAATTGGATTGAAATCGATGCAATCAAGGTAACAATACCAAATACGGGACTCGAAACCAAACTTTAAACAGCTACCTATTATGCACAGCAGTCAGACCAGTCATATAGTAACCAAAAGTGTGAACAAAGATCACAAAAAAATAAAGGCTCAGCTGACCATCTGAAATAGCCGATACCGCCGATGACGGAAGCAGGTAGCATGCAAAAGCTGTTGTTACCCTCAGTCCTTGGTAAAATTTGAAGGGGTTTTGCATCGTCGTGAAACACGAACATTCATTAAGTCGGTGTTGCAGCGTATGTTGGTGTCATAACTTTGTGAGCACTCTTCACGTGTAGGTTCAACCCCAGAATCAAGCCCTTTTTCGCTCGTCCTTACGAAGCCAACATCAACCTTCTGCTTTCGCCCCTCAGAACTCGAAACCTGCATAATATGTATACCAAAAGCACCAGCCCAAAACATCTTTTGCGAGTGTGACAATAGTTAGAAATCTCGATAGGTATAACATAAATTCCTGACAAACAAAACTTACACCAATCTGCAGAGAAACAGCACCAACCTTATTCATGGTGTACACAAGTTACAATAAATGAAACATGAGATGAAAACACAAGAAAAATGATAAACATGATTTTCAACAGAAATAAGAACAAAAACAACTACACTACTCGAAAACCTATCTACCACAAAAAAGTCATTGAATCGCAAGAACCAAGGGAACTGTACCAATACACTTACGACGCAGAGATGTCGTTGATGTTGGCAAAGTGAATCGCGGCGGAGGCAGGCACACTTGCAGGGTGATTACGATTGAGGTTCTTCTCACAGCTACGAAGAGTACTCTTCTTCCTTTAGCGACAACCTTCGTCGTGAAGCCTACTTCCACTTAGTACATCAACAGTGTTGGTTTTTTCTTGAGAAGGTGAGGAAAGTTATCGGAGATGATGATGGTGATGAGGGAAGACCGGCAGCTTCGTTTTGCTTTGAAGGAGATTGGGTTTTCGGGCGCCGCTAGGGTCTTCTGGGGATGAATCAATCGGAATTGGGATTAGGGTTAGAGATCTCCGTCGTTTAGGGTTTCAATTAGGGTTATGAACAGTAAAAATCCCCCCCTTCTTTCCATCAGACTTCCTCCTCTTTTAATACCAGCCCCAAGACAAACCCTAACGGGCCTGGGCCTCTGCATCCAAGTTTTTTCTTTTCACTTAATTGTTACAAATTTCTTTTCTATTAAATTCATTAATATTAAGATTAATAATTAAGAAAAAAAACATAATTCTAATAAAAATATTAACAAATATAGTTAAACATAAACAAATATAAATAGAACAAGTTAAAACAAAAACAAATATTAAGTACTTAAAAAATATTATAAGTAACATTTTTTTAAAAAAGAAAGAGTTTAAGACACTAAGGAAAATTAATATTCACAAAAATTGTATTAAGCCACGTGTCACGTTTTAATTGGTCAAGAAAATGGAATTTGAAAAAAATGCCCAATTTCAAGTGGACACAAGCCAAAACGGCATGAAATGATAATGCGAAAAATATTTTCAAAAAAGGGTAGGACAAATTTAGGGTATGACACAATGGCAGCAATAAATTAAAATTAATAACAGGGCAGGTAATGGTTCCAATAGGTAACTTTCAATTTGTTTAGGCATTAAATTCTACACAGAAATGTAAAAAAAACTCACTTCTAATAGAACAAAACAAAATAACAGTAATGCTGTAAATGTTACCGTCATCGTCACAAAGCGGAACATCAGCTCAAGAATATAATATCATAGATCGAACAAAAACAACCAGCATATATACACAGAAAACTTTATAGAGAACAAAAGTCAATTTGAACCCAGATTTAATCAGCTACTGTCAAAAAATTTAAAAAAAACTGAAATTAACAACACAAAAAAAATTAGAACTCTAAATCAGGAAACAGCCGATACAACTCGGAAATACCATGACAGAAGGCTTCGCTAATGCTGACGATCCAAGTGCTGCAATCTACACGTCTAAATCTTATGTACAAACACCTCCAACATGAAGCAGTAAATCAAATTTAAACTAGAATTATACCAGTAGGTTTTTTATGACATGAACACAATCAATCCCTGTGAACACTTCAATAACAACAGATTAACAGGAAAAATATTCAAAATGCTCACAATAAACTCAGTAACACAATACCTATTTCGAGGGATTTGCGACACTCTTGAATCTCAGTGAGCCACGACATACATCGGCGCCGACGAAACCAGAGGGTATTGATGACAGATACCAACCAGAAGCAAATAACAGGGCAATCTGAAACAAAGAGACCCAAAGCTTTGAGTTGGGGTTACTATTGTTGAGTTAAAAACACAAACCAACTGGGATTTCATCTCGCTGTCACAGCTGAAAATCAAATCGAAGAGGAACTCGCAACGTCATCATCTACTGATATGAATCAAAGCCATCACCGCGTCATGGATCCGTGTTTGATGTTGTATTCTTTCACGGATTTGAAGCATCGCGGGTCAGTCTCGTCACAGTGGCCTCTCCACGGAAGAGGTCAAAGTATTGTCGCCGTTGAATGCTATTATATGGTGAGTACCGCGGTTGATGGAGGTTGTCGAAAATGTGAGAAGATTGTTGGGGGGAGAAGATCAATTTGAAGAAGATGAAGAATGTTAGACAGTGGTAATGATGATGGTGACGGTTCGAGAAGGTGAGGGTTTGTGCGGCGCCGATTTAGGGCTTTGAAAGGGGTAATGAACGGCAGAGGTTATTTTCAGAAGATGGCGAAGAGGGTTTGATGAAAAGGGGTTTCCTGTGATGGCGATGATGATTGGGAAGAAGACGGCTTCGCGACGGCTAGGGTTTGGCAGGGATGAACAGTAACATCAATTAGGGTCCCTTTTCCAGAGGAACTTCCCCCTCTCTTTATAACAGTATGATCTCCCTCCCTCTCTAATGGGCCTCAATCACGGGTCTAGCCCACTCCGTTTTTCCCTTCTCTTTTTTTTAATTCTGTTAATTTTTTATTTTCTTAACATTAATTAACATAACTATAGAGAAAAATAATATATTAACATAAATAAATAATAAAATAAATATTAACAATAACAATTAAATAAGTATTAAAAGAAATATAAAAATAGATTGAAATTTTAAAAAACGAAAAATAATTACTAAAAAATATTATTAGTAATATTTAAAAAAAAGAAAAAGTTTAAGAAAATAATATTCACAAAAAGGTTGTTAGGCCACGTGTCACGCCTTAATTGGTCATAAAGATAAATTTCTAAAAAAATCGACCAATTGCAAGCGGACACGTGTCTAAATAAAAAGAAATAAGCAGACAACGCAAAATAGAAAATAAAATCGAAAAGTGAAAATAATTGAAAATGGGTAGGACAAATTTAGGGTATGACACCTGGAACTCAGGATCCTTTCTCCTTTTGTCATGATAGCTTTTCTGTCTACTCTGAGAAACTTTAATCTGCTCTCGAATTAGTTTCACTTTCTCTATAGTCTGTTGGACTAATTCAGGTCCAAGCACCACACTTTCACTGAATTCATGTCAACATAAAGGCGTCTTGCATTTCCAACCATGCAACGCTTCAAAAGGTAATATCCCAATACTAGAATGAAAACTGTTGTTATAAGTGAATCCAATCAACGACAAGTGACTATCCCAAGCACCTCCTAGTTCTTGAACACAAGCCCTCAACAGATCTTCTAACGACTGAATAGTTCTCTCTGTTTGACCATCAATTTGTGGATGATAAACCGAACTCAACCTCAACTTAGAACCCAACGCCTCTTGCAAACTCTCCTAAAATCTGAATGTGAACCTCAGATCTCTATCCGACACAATGCTCAAAGAAATTTTATCCAACTTCACAATTACACGAATGTAGATCTCTGCCAACTTCTGCATAGAAAAACTAATGTTAATCTGAATAAAATAGGCCGACTTCATCAGTCTATACACAACCACCCAAATAGCATCATGCCCTCTCGGAGTATTTGGAAATCCTGTCACAAAATCCATAGAAATGTTGTCCCATTTACATTCTAGAATATCCAACGGCTGAATCAACCCTGCAGGTCTCTGATGCTCAACCTTCGACTTCTGGAAAGTCAGACAAGCATACACAAACTGCGCCATATCGCGCTTCATTCCTGACCACCAGAATATCTTCTTCAGATCTTGGTACATCTTAGTAGCTCCTGCATGGATACTTAAGCTACTCCGATGACCTTCTTCTAAAATCATATTCTTTAGTTTCACATTATCAGGAATACAAATCCTATTCCTGAATCTCAACACAGCTTGTTTGTCTACTTTGAAATCATTTTCTGCAGCTTGACCATCTCCAGCCGCCAAGTCCACCGATTTCACATCCAGTTTCTGATTATATTTAATTCTAGTAATAAAGTCATTGTTGATTTTTAGCATCCCCAACTTTATACTTTGATATGTTAATTCACAGACTAAACTCATGTCTCTGAACTGTTCCACGAGCTACAACTCTCTAACCATCATTGCTGACATGTGCAAAGACTTCCGAGATGATAGTTCAAACTGAAATCATAGTCTTTCAATAATTCCAACCATCTATGCTGCCTCATGTTTAATTTCTTCTGATCAAACAAGTACCCCATACTTTTATGGTCACTGAACACTTTGAACCTCGAACCATACAAATAATGTCTCTAGATTTTCAATGCAAACATTATTACAGCCAACTCTAAGTCATGAGTAGGATAGTTCCTTTCATGAATCCTCAAGTGTTAGGAAGCATAAGCCACAACCTTTCCATCTTGCATCAACACACCTCTTAGACCCATCAACGACACATCACTGTATACTACAAAAGTTTCATTTGGCTCTGGAAAAACTAAAACCGGAGTTGTAGCCAACCTCTTCTTCAATTCTACGAAGCTCTTCTCATAATGAATATCCCGTAGGAACGACTTACCCTTGTAGGTCAGCTGAGTTAGCGAAAGTGCTAACTTGGAAAAACCTTCAATGAATCTATGGTAGTAACTACCCAACCCCAAAAAGCTTCGAATTTCTGTAACTAACTTTAGAGTTTCCCATTGTAGAACTGCATCTACCTTGGAAGGATCCATTGCAATGCCATTACCTGAAATAACATGACTAAGGAAGCTAACTTCCTTCAACCAAAACTCACACTTCGATAGCTTAGCATAAAGTTTCCTCTCCTTCAGAACCTACAACACAATCCTCAAATGCCGCTCATGCTCTTCTTCTGACTTAGAATATATCAAAATGTCATCAATGAACACTATAACAAACTGATCTAAGTAGTTATGAAAAAATTGATTCATATACTCCATAAATACATTGGGTGCATTAGAAACACCAAAAGTCATCATCAAGTATTCATAATGTCCACAATGAGTCCTAAGAGCTATCTTCTAAACATCTTCATCTTTTACCTTTATTTGATGATAACCCACCCTCAGGTCTATCTTCCTGAACACTCGAGCACCTACCAATTGATCCATCAAATCATCTATTCTGGGAAGTGGATACTTGTTCTTAATCATCCCTTTGTTCAACTTACAATAATCTATACACAATCTCATACTATCATCTTTTTTATTTACCAACAATACTGGAGCTCCCCAAGGTGACACACTTGGTCTTACAAACTTATTTTCCAATAAGTCTTCCAGTTGTTTCTTCAACTCCGATAATTCTGAAGCTGACATCCTGTATGGTGCCATAGAAATAGGCCTGGTACCAAGGACAAGATCAATAGTAAACTCCATTTCTCTTTCTGGCGGTACATCTGAAATATCCTTATAAAGTACTTCTGGAAACTCTCGTACCACCTGCACTTCATCGATCACAACTTGGCTCTCAACAGATAGTGATGCAAACATCGCAAACTTTTGAGTGTCATCTTCTAAAATATCCTTCAACTCTTCCATAGATAAGAAATTGTCCCCCACCTTACCACCAGGAGTAGGAAACCACACTGAAATCCCTATCAAAGATTCTCAAAGGACAGTTCAAGCAAACAAGAGAAGTAGCCATCGATCCCTTATTAGGAGTTTTGATAACCATTTATCCCTTCATCAAAGATACAATAAGGTCTAGCCTTTTCACACAATCATCAGAAGTAAAGGAATGAGTAGCACTAGTATCAATAATAGCAATCAAAGGTGTATTATTAATATAACATGTACCTCTGATCAACATGTCTTCACTGGAAGTATGTGTTTCTGACAAAGTGAACACTTTGCCTCTTGTTGCAGCTTGCTTTTGTTTCTGGAAATGAGTATTGATATGACCATGTTCTTCGTAATTGAAGCGAGTCACTGCCTTCTTAGTGCAATTAGTGACCAAATGTCATGTCTTACCATACTTGTAGCACTTCTTCACATTGCTCTTACACTCATTGACGCGATGACCCATCTCACTACATCTATAACACTTAGGAATAGTATGAGCATCTACCCCACTTGGCTTCTCGCAATCAACATATCGCGGTCTTCCTTTATCAATTGGAGATGCATAAGACTTTCCAGGGTTCATCTGTTGTTTTCCCTTCCTCTCGGCCAACCCCGTACAGTGAGCTGATCGAGCATTGATATCCTCATCATAGATTCTAAAACAATCCACCAAATATGGAAATCTCTTGATTCATTTGTACCTAATTACTTGCTTGATCTTAGGCCTCAAAACATTCCCAAATTTGACACACTTCGAGAACTCAGCAGTTGCCTCAATGTAGTGAGGGTAGAATTTAGCAAGCTCCACAAATCTGGAAGCATATTCCTTAACCGACATATTACCCTACTTCAACTCCAGAAACTCAATTTCCTTCTTACCTCAGACATATTCAGGAAAGTATCTCCTCAGGAATTCTCTACTGAACACAACCCAGGTGATAATTTCCCATGTAGTTCCTAACCATTGACGGGTGCTGACCGACCAATCGTCAGCCTCTTCAGCTAGCATGTAAGTACCTAACCACATCTTCTATGCCTAAGGATAATCCATAACCTGGAAGATCCTCTAGATCTCTCTGAGCCAAGTCTGCACTCCATCTGGATCGTATTTTCCCTTGAAGGTAGGTGTCGCTACTGTGAAAATAAGGTGCCGGCAAAACAGAAGAGTCGCCACCTTTCGTTATTTATCCCTCAGAACGGGAAAGGAAACGATCGGAAAAAATCTGACGAAAAGGTATAAGACAAGGTCATCACAACCAATGTCTGGATTCGGGAGTCGGTTACACAAGGGGAAGGTATTAGCACCCCTCACGTCCATCGTACTCGATGGGATCCATGCTTGTTGTATTTATCTGACGAGTTGATTATATTTATCTACGCTAAAAGGTTGGTCTGAAAAGAAAAAAGAAAATGACTCGGCAGAACACAACAGTTCTATGCCTACGTATTCCCGTCTGGAACGAGAAATCAGAGTCAACATAGTTCGCCTAACTACGGGTGATGGGGGAAGGTTGCTCGCCAAGATATTGCATCTTGTGCCTACGTACTCTCAACAGGCTTGAGAGATCAGAGCTTACGTAATTCGCGATAAAAAGGGGAACACAGGTTTGTTCAACTGTTTTTTATCCGAGTAGGGTTAACAAACAGTTCCAGCAGTTGGTGTATGCAGCTCGACCATTGGAGACTTAGGCGTTACCGTTTATGGTAGAACTAAGAGTTAACAATACTCTTTTCTTCAGAAAAGTTTTCCATGAGTTATGGGCCCACGGGGCAAAAAGGTTTGAAGTTTGTTTTCTGTCTTTTACGGAAGAAGTGTTTTTTATGGTTGTCTGCAACTAATATCGCACTAGAGACTATGACCTAGAAGTGAATGCGTCGCATGTCACCCTAAGGGTGTCAGGCTAAACATCCTGACTGTTGAAGAGTGACCCTTTAACAATCATTTCCTAAGTAACTTAAGGCTCGTAACGTACGACATCAGTTAACCTTTATTACTGTATTTTGATTTGTTTGAAGATGAGAAGAGGAAGGACACAACTAAGGGGAAACTAGTCCAATCTTAGAGTTGTCATGCAAAGTTCATCCTATAGTCAAGGTTAGAAGGGAAATGCTTATTGTTATCATGCATGGTTAAAGGCCTAATGTCTATGACATTCCAACTTGAACAAGATGGAATGGAAATCCTAAGGGAAGGAAGACAAAATAAAGAAGAAGAATACAAGTGTAAGCATGCATACGTGAAATGCAAACATGGAAGGTAAGGATGCAATGCAAATGAGGGAGGAAATATGTGTGGGGATGGAGCCTCCACAAGCTCATCTCAACCTCAAGCCAAGTATGAAATAATGCAAGAGAATAGGAGAAGGAAATTCAACAAGAGCAATTCATACAAAACATACAAAGGGAAGTCCTCAAGGATTCACCACTTTAGGCATGCCTTGGAGACCTCCAAAGAAGATACCTAAAACTTCCATAAATGGAACACCAAGGTCATGGGATAGAGGGTGGAGTATTCTAAACATACAACCTAAGCCACAAATTAATAGCAAGAGAATAATGGCAAGGAATCAAGAGAAACCTACAATGAGAGTGCATAAACCACTATATGGAATCACAATGTACAAGCATGAAAGTATAACATCGAATGGGCAAGCTATGTACAATATAAACAGCCACCAAATGGTACACAAGACCTATAATATGTCCATAATAAGAAGAAATCACTATAATATCCATCACACAAGTAATACATGGCTTTTGGAGCCAAAACAATACAAGTGTCCAAGTGAAAATGCCAAATTATGAGTCAACTTGCAAAATAAGGAAAAAATAGCAAAATGCATCTAAAATTTACAAATCAATTCTCCAAGCACCTACAATGTGTTAGTAATCATAGGTAAAAAGGGTAGCCAAATAATACAAAAGGAAGTGCCTAAACAGAGGGCAAACATCAAGGGTACCCCAAAACTAGGGCAAAATAGGGGATGAACAAAGAGGGTACTCAAAACCTATGAAAATGGTACTATAAAATCCAGAGAAAAATATGTATAAATCCCTCAAGATGTTTACAATAAACCTGCAAAATATTAGGAGCTTATAACTTGTTTTGGTACCTCAACCAAAATCCACAAGAAAGTGTCACAATTATCACATTTTTAATGGCATTAAAAATAGGAAAATCATAATAAAATGAAAATTAATCCTAATTCAATTCTTCAAATTTCTAAAATTTCTAAACATGTCAAGAATTATCATGTAAAAATATCAAGATTTAATGAGCATTATTCATATTTTTTATGCAATTAAAACTAGCAGGTAGAAATAAAAGAAAATAAGAGAAAATATGAGAAAATAATTAGAACCGTGTGGCAAATAGCAAAAAGAAATAGTTTGAAATCACTGGGCCAGTCACAGGGGGTGGGGATAGTGCCCAAAGCCCAGGTCCATCCTCCTTTTAATGAAACACATCGTTTCATGGAGGTGATGGCGTGGCAAGTTTCTGTGCGTGAGATGTGTATACCGAGTCAAGCTTTCCATGTGATCCAAGGGCCATTAGCTTTCTTCTCCGTTTGAATAAGAAGGAGAGGGAAAATATCTGACGGTGGCACGCGTGGTGGCCGGGCGGAGCTCCAGTCATCTCCTACCTTCGTCCAAAACCCTATCTCACTTAAAACTTCACCAAACTGAATAATTTCTGAACCAAACTTGATCCAAATTCCACGTATAATCCAAATATGGTATTGAAATGAACTGAAACCTCCTTAAACCCCAAACCCGTGGCAAATCCAAGAAATTCCAAGAACATTAAAACTTCATGAAAACGCCCAAAATGATACCATAGTCCAAATTCCAATCAAGGGGAATGCAATGGTGCAAGAATGGATGCATAAAGATCCATAATTAATGAGATATCTTGAATTTCTCATACCTCTGAAATTGATGATGGTGAGCTTCACTCAGGCACGAATCCTTCAAGAATTTTGTGCAGAATCACTTAAGAGTTGTTGCTGAAGATGTTTTGATAGGTGAGAAGCCCTGAATTTGAGTGGAAGGAAGAATTCGTTTTTCACTCTTTCACTCTCTTTGATCAATTGCTATAACTTTGTTTCTACACCAAATTCATCCAAAAAAAAGATGAATGTACTCCTGAGATTATATAGAAGATGTTTGATGCAAATTGGGGGCCCAAAAATGAGAGAATGGATCAATTGAATTTTGGAAATTTTGAAGTTGGAGGCCCATGTAACTCATTCAATTCATGGTTGATTTTCCTTGTTTTTGACTCAATTCTATTCCTTGTAGTGTAAGGAAGATCAATGGCCCAAAATCTCCCCTTGTTTCAATCTTAATGGCTAGGATCCATTATGTTGCTTAATCATGAAGAAACCTTGAAATAACCCATGAACCATGCCTCAAATGCAATCGATTTTGTCACTAATGATCTCAAAACATATTTTCCCTTCAAAATGAGCACAAATGTGACCATATTTGATTTAATTTTGGCAAGATCACAAACTTGGCTTTTCACATGCTTTTACCAAAATCTCCTTCACCAATCTTCAACCATGAGCTAGCCCATTGATAACTTGAGGTTTAGTGGACCAAATGACCCCATTTGGAGAAAATTTCATGTTGTAAAAAAGTTCATTTGAGTTATGCAAAGTGGTGAACTTGACCTGTAATTTTATGACCTGTAATCTTACTTTCCCAAAATACCCCTGACTTGTAAACCTCATAACTTGAGTTCTACAAATCAAATGAAAGACTTCTAGTACAATTTGGAAATCTAAGATCAAGACCTACAACTTTCATGTTGGCCAAAATTTGAGGAGAAACATACTTCTAGGTCAAAAATGCTTTGGAAGTTAGTGGACTTTCATAGACAAATTTCACATTCATCTGGTGACCTGTAACTTGTCGGGATCATAACTTGAGTTCTATAAATCCAATCGAGGACTTCTAGTACTCAAATTAAAGCTAAGAGCATGCTATACAAGTTCCATGTTGGTCAAAAGTTTATATGAAACTTGTATCTTGAGATAAGTGGTCTTGAAGTCAGGCACTAAATAGGGGATTTTACAGTGTCAAGCATAACAACCCTAGCCTAGCAACTTCTCACACTCTTGAATATTGATGAAATGATCTTGGAATAATCTTTGGCGTGTCTCATCACAACATCACATGATCATAAAGACTTGGAATTGAGTCTTAATCTCCTTCAGTTCAACTGTTGACTTAGGGTTGACCAGGTGAACACCCTATTTGCACCAATCTTGACTGTGGCCTCACACACTTGATATGATAACTGACATAAGCTTCGAAATGAACCTCAAGGTTTCCCATGAGTTCTCACGATGTTCTCCACCCATAAACATGGACTCAAAACCACTTGACGACCTTCATAGACCCCCAAGATAGGAGGTACACCATTCTTAACTAATCCACTCCTTCTGATGAGCTTTGGCATTCTTCTGATAATGATAAGCACTTAGCTTGAATATAACCCCTTGAATAGGCTTAGACCTTTGATATCCCTCTCTTGATAAACACAGACCTCTCAATCCCCTGTTCACGAACTATGGTATGCAGATGCTAATGCTATGAATGCAATGATAAATGCAATGAAATGAAAGCCAGCTAAAGCAAAAAAGTTGGGGCAAATTTTGGGGTGTAACAGTAGGCGGTTTGTTCTTCTGAAACTCCTCATTCTCACCAGCATTAGACTGATTTTACACAGCCTGCAAAGCAACAGCAATAGCGGCATCGTTCCTTCCAGACATTCTATTTGTTACGCATCAACAACAGTACATAATGGTTAAGGAAACAACATCAATAGTAGTCAATTGTCACACAACAATGACTCAACAACTTGGCCTGACAGGCTGACATGCTCTGATACCACTATGTAACACCCTAAAAATTCCCCCGTAATATTTTTAAACAAAACATCAAAGTAATTAATTCGAACATACGCAACTTAGGATGTTACGATCAACATACAAAACCTGCTCATTAGACTGACTATGTAACACTTATATTTTTTCAAAATCATGAAAACATGAACATTTCTGAATGTTACTTTTATTGCAGGGGAATATGTCACACCCAAAATTTAACCCTAAGATCTCATCTCCTCTTGCATCATAGTGCATCGTTATAGGTCGATCGTTCATGAATAACTGGTTTCTGTAGGCGTTTTAATCTCATGTTACTTGTTACCTCAGTCAAGATATGACCATTAGATTCTGATCCAAAAGGAGCTTAAACATTTTCCTTCCAAAGTTCATCAAACACCAAGATCACGTTTCCTCAAAATTTTCTCAGAAGTTTCCCATGTGGTATCATAAGTTTTGATTAAGATTTGTATAACTTTGGCATAAGAGCGTTAAGTTTAAGGAGGAGCAACCTCACCAATTTCTTTTAAACTTCCAGATTACAAAGCACAAGATTACAATTAATATATTAGCTACATCTAGCTACAAATCTCGGCTACTTAAATAATTCCAACACCATTTCCGCCCTTTGAAGGTCTTACAAGTTTGGATTAACGAATAATTCACATGTTAAACTCAAACCTAAATCATAATTATTACAAGACTTAGGCAATAAACCTATAGATGGTTCCTAAAAAGGGGGGGGGGGGAGGGTCCAATTACGAATAATTTCTAAGCTATACCAAAATCTCAAAGGCCCACTTATAATATTTCCCTGGAATCCAAGGTCCACATGAGTTATTAGTGACAAATGCAAGAATTCGCAAGGTATCATAAGGTTCAACTCAATTCCAAGATTTTGGGATTCATGCTTTCGCGAAAAAAATCAAGCCTAAACTCATAATTTGAGTTCATACAGAGTACGAGTTTTAAGGATGGATGTAAGAACTCCCAAAACATTACAAGGCTCAAGTACCAATCTTTCTAAGAGAAAATTAATTTTGTAAGAGCTTTGGCTTGATGGCCCAGTGTATCCCAGTACCCATTACAGAGGTAGAGATTCAAAATTCACATTATAATTCCAAATCTCAAAGTATAATATTATGCTACACAAGAGTTTAAGTCCAAATACAAGGGAACGAGCAACACTAAAAACCTGAACTTCTCAACATAGCAAGAACAATAGAGGTCCCTCTTGTTGATCTGTTAGCAAAAGCATACAAACATCATCAAATCAAACATTCCCAGATTTCAATTGGAAAAAAAAAAAGCAAAAGTGTTTGGACATGTTGGAACAAAAACGAAAACAACTTCATCGCACGTATCATGAGATCAAAAACAACAAACACATGCTCCAAACATAATCACGCAAAATTAGAAACTTAATATCGTGTCTCAGCAATATCTTCACGATAAGATCAAATATGAAAGACAGAATCAGGAAGTTCTCATCACATAAACAATACAGAATCAACCGCAATAATGTTTCCATTCATTTCAAAATCATATTTCCAAAAACATCCTCAAACACGATCAAGAGCGCAATAAGTACAAATCAGAGACAATCAGGATTCTTTCCAAATTTTGACATGTTTAACCAGAATTTAATTCATAATGGTTTATAAAAAGAGCACCAACAGAAAACCTTAGGGAGACAAGGGGGGGAGATACGTAAGGAAAGAAGAAGGTGGAGAGAGCACTTATCTAGCCAACGGATTTGCTTCCTGCAGGTAATGATTCATTTCTCTTCCTTTCCTCTTATTCTCTTTGAAATTACTCACCTTATGCTCGATTTGGTTGTACATCCTCTAAATTGTTGTTTTTGTGGTCTGATTTGAGATTTGGGAGGTTAGGGTTTTTTTTGGGATTGGGTTATTCATGTACGAATTGGGGTCTCGACCGTGCGGAAGTTTAAGACTCCCATCTACCACCGCATCCAGACTCCACCTTTGAGGGCTCCGGTTTCATTCATTTGAGGAAGATAGTGAGAAGGTGAAGAGTGTTGAGAGGCTGAGAATCGTTTGAGAGAGAGAGAGAGAGTCACTCGGGAGAAAGTGATGAGGGGAAGTGAGATCTTTTTCTGTTGTTTTTTTGTTGTTTATGAGGCAGACCGATCCCCTGTACGCGTGTCCACCGGACTTGTCGTGCAACCTCGTAGATAGACCTTGGATTTGATCCCCCTATTACTCATTCTAATCGACGGTCGTGATGCAACTACCCATGATGGACCCCCTTATCCTTGCGCCACATCACGCTGTTCCCCACCTTTTTGCTCTTTTTCTTTTTCTTTTTTTTTTTATTTTTAATTTAATTCATTTTTTATATCTTAATAAATTATTTCCTTTCTCTTCTTAATAATGGCAAACCATGAAAATTCTTTTTTAACCAAATACAATAATTAAAATACTTTATTTATCCAAGTTCTCTTTTCAATTCATGTCATCCTATTTTAAATGACATAATTCAACATATCCGCTTTATCTATAAAAAAAAAGGGCAAGAGAGTAATTTGTTTTAATAAACAATTAACTAAAATTCAGAATTTAAGTTTTTATAATTACTCTTTAATTATACTAATTTGATCAAATATTTATAATAATTAAAACTGTCATTTTGTCTAACTCTTTGAGATAGCATAAAACGTAAGAAACCTTACCCACGATTTATATCATAACCCAGATACCCTTATGTGTTTAAGCATTCTACTTTCATATGGGTATTTATGATACGATATCTAGCTCCCTAAGTTGGTTCTACGTTATATCACACGTCCGATGTGTTGAATATTCAATCATGGCTTTAATTTTGATACTTGTTGCTTTTATCCATGCTCTTATAATAGTATGACTGCATGTATCTTTGTCCAAAGGAAGAACATGTATATAACTTTATAAGTTGTATACATTGCATTTTCATCTGCATCATTTTCCTCGCTTGATCCTTGATTTTTCAGGTCGATCAGCTTAGGTTACCCTTATATATTAGGATAGGCTCCCTTAAAATCTCAACTTAACAACTTAACTAAACCCTATTCTCCTCACAAGAGAAATAGACATAAGTCATCTATGTAGTCGAGATAAATCTCCTACCCCATAGCATAATCGAGAAAGATGTAGCATCTTTTCCGCTTGAGAGAGGTATGTGGCATACTTGTCAATGAAATCCAAGTTGGAGCCTTTCTTTCAACGCGACACAAAGACCGCCTTCCAGGCGTTTGTGGTGGTTAAATCGAGTATTCTTCCTAAGATGACGACTCGTCTCTTCTCCTAGAACCAATCAAAAAAACCTTTCCTCCATAGAACTTTGACCACAGTTAATGGCTCGTCAATCCTTTAGGGGAACTACAAATACTCTAATTCCATTTCCGTCAGGATACGTAGGCACAAGATGCGACTTCTTGGCGAGTATACTTAGAAATAAACCCCTAGGTCTTTCACCCTTAGCAAACAACAATAACATAATTCAAATAAGAGGTTCTTGTAGAGTACTACAAATGCTTAGGATGCTAACACCTTCCCTAGGTATAACCAACCCCCGAATCTTATATTCCCTAGCTTTGCATTGTATTGCATACTCACGGATTATTCAATCTTTTTCCCTTCCCTTGGACAAATTAAAGATCGGTGGTGAATTTCAAAGATTTGTGATTCAAGTTAATTAATAGCTTGATATCTGATTCTCACCACGGCTGAATAATAAAAATCATTTATCTTAGAATCACGTAATTCATCAAACAACAACTAAACATAATAAGGCATATGTCCACAAATCTCAATGAAATATAATTATAAACACGCGTTCCCACGACTCCCCAATGTTACAATTAGAGAAAATGCCAAACTATAAAGAAAAGGTAAGGAGACTCTATCTTCAACTTACATCTGAGTCCTACTGTGGAGTATCTGTATATTACCCGCGTAGAGGCAATATTCAAACAGAAAGGGTGAGATATCATGATATTATAAATGAAAGAATGTTAAACGATATGAATTAGGTTAGCACAACAACAATTTAACTATACATCTCACATTAATCAACCAATAATATCATCACCAATTATTGACCAACCAACAGGAAACCACACAATAACAAATCCATTAATCACACAACACCACATATTTAGCAACATAGCAAAATAGGTAATATATAATGCAATGAGACTCACACCTGACTCAATGCTTATGCATGTGGTACCAAATTTCATGAACACTCAGGTTCACCGTTCTGATCCTCATCTCCTAGGATCAGAACCATTCACTAATCCATCACCTCCGAATCATATATCAGACCAATCCGCACAATGGGATTTTAGGCTCAACAACAACAGACTACTGTCCATAATGTATGCAGTGCAACTATTTATGCATACAACAACGACAATATCATCGTGCATAATAATCCACCACCTGGTTATTGTACACCGTTCATAATACCATAACAACATCTTTATAACAACATTCAAGTTTCGTCACTTACAACAAGACTTTTTAACATATGCAACAATTAATAGTCACATTCCTCAATATATTAAACATAAAAATATTGGGGGAATGGATCACCTAATTATACCATGTTAAAGTTATACTCATTAGCTTTCCAATGCTTTAAATGGTTCGTCATTTGGATAAACGGTTAAAAAGTTATGATCGAAATCGTTTCTAGCATTTTCTTCCTATGTGCCGACGCAAAGGTCAACGCACAGGGTATACAGGTCGACGCGGAGGCTTGTGAGTCGATGCGTGCTGTTCCAATTTTCAAAATACTTGTTTTTGGAGGCTTCAGGTTAACGTACAAGATCCTAGAGGTCGACGCATGCTGATACGAATCTCAAAAATCACTTTTTTAAAAAGCACTTTCACACCAGCTTTTCATACCAGAGCCTATGCTATGAAATCCCATCATAATAGACTCAATTTTATACTAAGTTAACATCCTAACACTCAACTATACCTTGTTTTACTCATAGATTAACATCATATCATCATCAGTTTCATACCTACGACTCAAAACTTCAAAACTCAACAATGGAGGAACTTATCAACAATTCCAAAACAAATTTTTTACACATATAGGCAAAAAATTCCATCACATATGTATGTATTACAAACATCATCACCCATTAATCTACAACAATCAAAGCATAGGAAAAAAAACACCACAACCTACAATATAAGAACCTAAACTTTTTCCCACTATTCAACATATTAACCCTTAGAAGATCATAACCCAACCCTCACCTTGTAATTGAGTCTTCTAAATATTCACAAATGGTGGTTCACTTTTCTTCTTCAACCCTAGTGTTATGGTGAGAATTAGATATCAAGCTATTAATTTACTTGAATCACAAATTATGAAGTTCACCATTGAGCTTCGATTTATCCAAAGTAAAGGGTAAAGATCAAAGAAAACCCTAAGTGCGCTATGTAATAACACAACTAAGAGATTTAAGGTTCGGGGGTTGGTTATACCTAGGGGAGATGTTAGCATACTAAATATCTGTAGTACTTTACAGGAACCTATTATTAGTATTCGTGTTAAGTTTAAGTTTGCTTGCCAAAAAAATGCTAAGCTAAAGACCTAGGGTATATACACTAAGTATGCTCGCCAAGACATCGCATCTCGTGCCTACGTATCTTGACTAGGATGAAATCAGAGCGCTCATAGTTCACCTAACTAGGAATGAGGAACTCTTGAATGTGGTCAAGGTTCTAAGGGGATTAAGTGTTCATAACAATGACACTTACATTGAGTTCACAAACTCTCTAAGTCTAGATTGAAAAACTAACTAAAAAGTTGACTTTAACTAAAGTCAAAGAGGGGAAGTGAGTACACATCACAATGACACCCACATAGAGTTTACAAACTCTAAACCTAATTCTAAATCAAAAAGCAGAATGACTCTCACAAGGCCAAGACAATGATCCTAACTAAACTATTCTAAAGATATGACTTACAAGTCAACCGGGGAAACCCTCATTTGGAATCCTGGGGATAGGCAATTAGCAAGGATGAAACTTATATCACAAGACATAAATCACAAATGATGAGAATATGCTCACCTAATATTGTCATGCAAAGATTGAGAACCTAAAATCTATCTTACTTCGATCTTAATCAAAAAATTAAGTCCAACTAAGGGATACTATGGGGACATGTGAAAATACAAGCTAGTAAATAAGATATATACACATGCATTAAAATAATCAATAAAAGAAAATCAGGATCAAAACCATGATTAACTAGGTTAAACACCAATATTTAACAAAATTAATCAAGAAAGTAACTAATCAATATTTAAAAAAAATATTTAAACCAATTACCAAACATAAACATATTTTTTTTCTTAATATTTAACAAATAAAACCTAAACTAGAAAATAAGCAATAAATAGGAATAATCAAAAAATGAAAATACTAAAAATAATTAAAATATTTTTGAGTTTTTTCAATATATAAAATAATTAAAAATAAATAATAATAATAATAAAAAGGTTAAAAGAAATATAAAAAAGTTTTAAAAGAATAATAAGATTACAAATTCCATATAAACACTTTCACTATCCACGAATCCATTTTCTCCTTTTCCACAAACAACCTTCCATTCTTTCTCCCTCTGTCGTGCTGTATTTTGTCGGCGACCGCTCCAACTCCATAACTCACCTTGCCGCCATGTATTTCTGGCGAACAACTCCTTTCTTCTCAACCCACCGAAGCAAGCATCACCATCACCTCACTATTTCACCACCTTAACCAACTGAAATAACTCTCTAATATCCAATAACTATTACACTCCGTCCTTGCGTCCAAGTCCACCACATTGAATTTTCCTCTACCGTCGGACCACACCAACCTCACAATCACTTCTGGTTCCGCCGTTGAACTGCCTCAAAACCGCATCCATCCCTAACCTCTCATAAAACCTTCAAATCAAACCAACACCCCAAAACTGTTTCCTTTGATTCTGGCTGAGATAAAAGAACAATGATGGTTTTCTTAAAACTATTTTACGATTTGAAATGAAGAGAAGGGTTTGAATCTAAATTTGAGGCTGAAGAAGATTGAATGTGTGTTCTTCGAAAAAGAAAACCCCCTCTGTTCATGAGCAACAACAATCATGCGTATAATTTTTCTTATCTGTTATTCATTTAATGTTTACATTTGTTAACGTAGTATCTCATTTTTGTTCATCATGATGTGGTTTCGCATTTGCTTAAATTGCTTTGGTTTTAGTTTAAATAATTAAGTTAGTGTGCATTGATCCACCAAGTTTCCATTCTGTTTTGATTTAACACGTTTTGATCTAAAAAGGCATTTTGTAAATATTGTAAATAATACTGATATGTTGTCGTGGTTGCTGTTTGTGTTTATTTCATTGCATAAGTCGAATTAAACTCGCGGGATTGATATAATTATAAGTCATTATGCCGCCGATTTTGTTCTCGATATATTAATGTAACGTTTTAGATTTTGTTTCCTTGAGTGGCTTTTGATCGGATCTATTTCATATTTGAGCTTTGAATTATTTTTTTGTAAGCTTTGTAAATAAATGAATGTCGTTGCCATTTGATTTGCATTGTGCTTATATGATATGTGGATTCGACATTTCTACGTCGTTATGCCGTCGATTTTTTTCTATGTTAATTTGCATTTTCACATTTCGAGCCTTATGTATGATACTTCGATTATGTGGTTGTTATGTACAAACCGAATTTGAGCACATTGTGATTTACTCGATTTGATCATTTTGTAACAAGCCGATGTTTAGCCCTTAGAATGTGATCTAAACACTTGTTCGTTAAAAAACACAAACCAACTAACCGTAGTCTCCAGAACTACGTAGCCTTGAATTCTCTATTGCACCCGGAGATATGTAGGAGCAATACCTGCAATCTTGTCAGACACACTTTAATAAAAAAAAATTTTGCGGACCCTTTCTTTTTCTTTTTAACATTTTTTATCAATATAATAAAATAAATGACATAAGCTAATATTCAATCATAAATCTAACTAAGAGGTTCCCATTAAATACAACGGACGTGATGGGTGCTAATACCTTCCCCTTGCGTAATCTACTCCTGAACCCGAATATGATTACGACGACCATTATCCTATTTTTAAAGGTTTTATCGATTTTTTCTCATTCCTTCATTGAAATGAATAAAGTTTGGTGACGACGTTGTTTGAACTATTTTTCTGCGATCATCGTGAAAGATCGTATTTTCGAGGTACAACATGGTAGAAAAAGTATTCCTCAAATAAAAATGATGTTTTATCATTGAAATTTAAATTGATCGAGTAATTAGATTTCATAATGTTTATATATAAAATTAAATTTGGAAAAAGAATATGAATTTAAACAAATAAAATAACATATATTGAGAATATTATGTTTACGGATGAGAATATGGCAGACCAATTAATAGGAGCCTACGGTCTAGCCTACATAAGTTCAGTTTAAGTTGGATTTTTTTTCAAATAAAAAAAATCTAAATTTTTTTATAAACCCATTTAATCAAAAAGACTAGATCAGAGACAATAAAAAACTTTTCAAACTTATCAGACCGACATATTTAAATAAATTTAAATAATTTTATTGTTATTATTATATTGTATATAACTTTATCATACACAAATTATCTTTAGAATGCAGTCAAATAAAAGAAATCTTAATTATCTTTTATATATATAACTTTATCATACACAAATTATCATGTAAATCTAATAAACCGCTAAATAAACAATTTAATATTTCATAAATTTCAAGATTAGAGATTAAGATGTAACCCAAAAAAGAAGATAATGGGACAAGTTATTGTTGTGGATTCGCTACCAAGATACTCCTATAGCCGTAAATCAACCAATCCTCAATCATGATAAAATTAATAATTTATTCACTACATATTACAGCTGTTTAAAAAGTTTTAGGTGAAGAAATCAAAACAATTGGTTAGTGAGAAACCTCTTCATCAAGTAGGCTCAAGCTTCTTCCTAAAGCCAACTAAAAAATATATTAATTTAATAATAACTAATTTAAATCATAGACGTATGAGAAAAGAAAAGAAAAGAAAAAATCAGGGATAATAAAGTAATTTCCTGTAGCGAGAATTTGCATTTACTCGTCAGCGACTAATAGCAATGTTTGTCTCATGCGTAAAGGCACGCAACGCAACGCAAACACTTTCGTTACATTGATTTGTTCGTTCACTTCCAACTACAAACTGCAATTCCAAAGAGTTTTGCATTTTGCACCTCCAACACAAAATCAATTTTGTATTTTATTTTATTTTAATTGAATAATTACTCAGCTCAATGATTGAGTTGGAATCATTTTGATAAATAAATTAAAAAAGTGAAAGGTGAATTTGAAAACAGAATGAGTAGTAGTAATGGAAATGGAACAACTGCTACTTCATCTTCATCCTCATCATCAATGGAAGGATGGCTATACCTTATACGCTGTAACCGTTTTGGACTTCAGTTTTCGCGTAAGCGTTACTTCGTTCTCGATCATCACCTTCTTCGTAGCTTCAAATCCGTTCCCAATTCCGACGATCAGGTTCGTCGCTTTTTTTTTTTTTTTTCAATTTCGTTTCACCGATTTTTTTTATCAATTGAATCGGTTCGGTTGATAACGAAGTTAGAAATGTTACTGTATTGAGTTTGTTAGATTAGATTCTGTGAAACTGTAACTGAAACGGAAACGGAAACTTTCTTTTTCAGGATCCTGTTAGAAGTGCTATTGTGGATTCGTGTATTCGTGTAATGGATAATGGAAGAGAGAGTATTAACAGAAAAGTATATGATGCTTAATCTTTAATTTTTTAATTGTTTTTATTTTTATTTTTAATTATTACTATTGGTTTTTGTGTTCAAATGGTCGCATGCTTAATGTTTGTTTATTTGTGTGACTTGTAGGTGTTTTTCATTTTTACACTATATAACACTTCGAATCATAATGATCAATTAAAGGTGAGGTGATTTTAAGAGTATTAGGTTTAAATTGAAATATAGTTTTTTGTTAATTTGAAATTATGTTTCAATTTGGAATTACAAAACTTTGAGTGTTGTAGTTAGGAGCCAGCCGTCCTGAAGAAGCAGCGAGATGGATTCAATGCTTTCATGAAGCGTCTTTGAAGGTATATATGTATATATAGTTTATGCATGATGTGGATCTTTTTTTAGCTTGCAGTGGAACTGTTTGAATGATGGATGAAGCTATTGTTGTTAATATGTGCAGGGTGCCCCAGAAGATATAGGATGTTCCAAGAGGAGATGGCAATCTTATAGGTATTTTTATCTTTTCTTTTAAATGAATTTTACGGCAACGAAACATCTTATGTTGACTGAATTAATAAGTATTTGAAGCTGTCTTGAGCTATATTTTTTTGTATGTATTTGTTGTATGATCTTTTGTTTCTTTTTTGGTGCCATGCTTACAGCTTAAGTGGATCTTCCAGTAGAAATCACCAAAATTTTATAGACTGGACACTTTCTTCTTCCGATGTTATTGCCCCATCACCTTGGACAATTTTTGGCTGCCAAAACGGTAAAAATTTATTTCAGTCTTCTGTTAGTTTTTGATAGCTCAATCAAAACCTAGCTAAAACTTGCACTAATGTTTTTATGGGTGTAACGAAGGTTTACGACTTTTCAAGGAGGCAAAAGATAGGGATTCTGGTGGGAAGGTTGGCAAATTAATTTTCAGTAAAAGGTTGTTTATATTTAATTTAAAATGGAAACGACTAATTCTTGAATACCGTCCAATCTCCAGAAACGAGATGATCATCCCGCAATAATGGCTGTTGGTGTGGTAGATGGAACTTCAGAAGCCATTTTCCAGACTCTTATGGCACTTGGTCCTTCAAGATCCGAGTAAGTCCATTAAGTGGATGTAATTTTGCTTGATGGCACTGCTAGATTAACAAGAAAACTTTATCTTATTTGTCTTAGTATAATTTTTTTTTTTTATTATTATCGACGTGGGCTTTTAGTGTGTTATGTTAGGAGGGGAGTTAGCTTTGCATATTGTAACTTTTTCTAACAGCAAATGTTAGTAGGGAAGTTGAACCTATGCCCTCCTTTTCACTCCAAGTCCAATCCTTTTGTCCATCCCCTGAAACCAACCCATCCACCTTACAACCCCTTGTGATGGTCGTAGTTACAATGTCACTGCATATTATATCTATGCAATTTTACTATATTATTTTTTTGTGGGTAAATGATGAATTATTCCTGTACAGTCTTCTTATCCTCCATCTTGGAAAACCATTGGCAAATGGTGTCCTCCCATTCCATCTAAGAGAGCCATTAGTCCATCATCATTTCCATAAAACAAAAGAAGAGCATAATCGAACATCATCTAAGTTCCTTTCTCAGTTTAGTCTCCCAAAAATCTGCGAAATGATATTTGCAATAAAAAGGCCGTGGATTATATTAACCACTCTACCATCAACCAAAACCAACATCAAGATCCTGTGGAACTTTTAACTGGATATTGATAAATGATCTTTTACTTTATGGTCAACAATCATGCCCATGAACCAAGGTGAACATGAGTGCTTTGTTTGAAATAATAGTGTGTAGGAATCTGGGATGTATACAGTTACATTTACTATTTCAATTAATTGCAAAGAGAAAGCTTAGTAATATATAGGTTATGTTATAACAATGGATAGGTAAGCAGTACAATCATACCGAAATTCTATAAACCATGGTTTTCAAGTGTTTTTTGCTTTGTTACAAACTATTGGTTTGCAGATGGGATTTCTGTTTTTCCAAGGGAAGTGTAGTTGAGCACCTAGATGGTCACACTGACATTATTCACAAGCAGCTATATAGTGATTGGTTGCCTTGGTAAGACCCAATTCTTTAATGCTTATCATGTATCACCTAGTGTTTTGAGGCAGTACCTACTGGTTTTTTTCCGGTAATAATTTTATTAGTTTCATATCATGTTTTTTACAGGGGAATGAAACGAAGAGATCTGTTGCTGCGGCGTTATTGGAGGAGAGAAGATGATGGAACCTATGGTAGTAACAAATTGTCTAACAAAGTATTTGTAAATACACATTTATTCTGAATGAAAGTGACTAATTTGGTTTTCCTTGTCACAGTTATTCTTTACCATTCAGTGTTTCACAAAAAGTGTCCTCGCCAGAAAGGCTATGTTCGTGCCTGCCTTAAAAGTAATGTATGCTGAAACTTTAGAAAATGTAGACATTTTTATTCCCTTCTATTTGCTGGTCTCATACCACCTAGAAAATAAGTTTGATACTATTGTAATCATGATGTTCTTGCTTTCAATCATACTCATTCTTAACTTTAAGTTTAGTTTGCCAATTCATGAATCATTTTTCTTCACTTAATCACTATTGTCATCATAATATCCAATTTATCTATATTTCAGGATTTCCAAATTTGTTTTTGTAGGGGCTCTAGTTCCTCAGAAAGTTGATTGATAGATAGTTTAGAGGAAAGTTCATAAACATAGCAGTTGAAGTATGACAATTTACATTCTTTTGTAGGTGGAGGATATGTTATATCACCGGCGAACATGGGAAAACAATCTGTTGTAAAGCACATGCTTGCTATTGATTGGAAATGCTGGAGATCTTATCTTAAATCCTCATTGGCGTACTCCATAACCATTCAAATGCTTGGGAGAGTTGCTGGTAGTCTCTTTTTTTTTTATAATTTTTAATTTTATTACAATTTTTATATTATTGGACATTACTGTTATATGGTTACTGGCCGACAATTATTTTATATCCCTGAATTCGTATATACTGAATCAAAAGTTTCTTGTTCTAGTTTATATTTTACTTATTTCTCTTGCGCATGTGCAGCATTACGAGAGTTATTTAGAGCTAGACTAGGGAATTGCACTTTGTCTGATTATTCATCTGGAGAGTTGACAAGAAACAGAAGGAATAGTCTGAAGGAAGAATATGCCAATTCCGATACCCAAATACAGGCAGATGAGAGCAATCCTGATAACTCAATTGGAGAAGTAGATCCAACGCAATCAGAGCATGCAGGCCTTGTTAGTCTAAATGATGCTGATGATGAGTTTTATGATGTTATGGAACCATCAAACTGTGATGAGTCGGAAAATGGATCGATGACAGAATGTAGTCACCAGAAGTCTCAGGTAAACATTTGAAATAATTGCTTTTATTGTACTTAAACGAAATGAAGAAAGCAAAGTTATTCAAAATGCAGTTTGTATCTTGAAACTTAATACTGAGATTGCTTTAAATTTCAATGTTTTTTTATAAGCAGATTTTACTGATAATGATCAGTCAATGCTACCAGTAGGCTTTCAAATATCATATCATATGTTGTTCTCATTTCCTAATATCCGTTTGTGAAACAGTGGTTTACTTTCCTATTGTATTAGTCGATAAACACTTCTTTATATCTGAATTCGCAGAACCTAAACTTGTATAAATGGTGTTTTTTACTCCATAATCTAAAATAGACTCAAAACAAACTAGCTTTATGTTCACAGGTTCTCTGATATGACTTTAAAATGTTGTGTTAGGGAGGAAATACAAGTCTTATAATAGAAATAGGAGGCTGACTCCTCAAGAGATGTATGCCTGAATTATGTATATTTTGTAAGTAACTATAGAATCTCAACTTTTAAAAGAAAAAAGTAAAAGGTAATCAAAATCACGAACTTAATCTCATAATTCTATGATTCTATGATTTTAGAGCACTGGGTGTTCCCAATCATATTCTGGAGTGCTATCTCACCAGTTTGCATAGGGTCTCCAAGTTTGCACATAAGATTGGGGAGATCTTGTAATCCCTCCATGCCGAACCAAAAGCAAGTTTCAACTGCATAACTTTCTGAAACCCAAATGCACAATGTTTGTCTCAACCCTGAATATGTTTTCAGCCCCTCTAAACCTATTTTTAGCATTTTGTCCCAATCGAAAACAATACCTTCAACTTTTTTTCGTCATGTGCTCATCTTCTTCAGTGTTCCTTTTATACGGAGCAGCATAACAAGACTAGTTTAAGCTGTTGGTTCACTGGGTGCACTGATACGGTGTTTGAATCTGTTCTCTGTTTGGGTCTTCTCCATCCTGTATTTTTCTCAGTTGGTGGTTTATGACCTTGTGAATATTGTGTGAACTTATTGATGTAAGTGTTTGGTGCTTGAATCTGTTCTGTTTTGGTCTTCCCCTTTGTCATGTGTTGTGCTGAGTTGGTGCTGTATGACCTTACTGATTTAAGTGATTGGATCATATTAGTTCCTACTCATTTTACATCCCTCGAGGTACAAATTTCTTTCGCCTTTGCAAATCAAAGTTGAGGGTCTCTCAATTTTTTTACTATAGTTTTAAACTTTCAACAATTAGAGATAGTCCTTAATTCATAATCATTTTGATATTAGATTATGTTTATTAATTTATTAAATAGTTATTCATATTAGAAAGACTTCCCATCAAATGCTTGTTTTTGAGGTTGCTAAGTTGTGCACTTTATTCTCTTCCTTTTAATCCATGCTCTGATTATGTATGCATCTTCTTATATAGTTTATAAATAGTTACGTATTTTTCTAACACTTTTGCAATTTAGCATTTCATCTTCTCAAAACTCACTCAGTGCTTAGTGCAAAGTATGTTCACCACTGCTGATGACATTGCAGTAGACATATTCAATGTCAGAAATGTATTTAGGCATATCTTAGCTCTAGGCATTTTTTATACTTAAGCATTTTAACTTCTCATGACATCTCAAGAGGTGCTAGAATTTTTTTATACTGCATACCACATAAGGCATTTTCATGACTTGACCGCATATTCATACTCTTATTTTTATTATTATTTTGAATTAGAAATATTGTTACACGTATATTTTGATTGATTTGGCATTTTTTTCCGTCCAATGAATTTGAGAATTTCAGGATATTCGCCACCAAAAGTTATCATCTGCTGCTAATTTTGTGAGAAAATTGCACGATCTTGCAGGTCATTTAAAAACTCTCATAGCATATGGTAATTATCAATTATTTTACTTTTTCTTTGATTAAAAATGCCTAGAACCATTTGTGCAGTTCATAAAAGAGGTTATGTAGATTTGCAAGAGATGGTTGGAGAAGAGAGCATTACATGCCCGTATGGATCAACTCTTCCAAAAGATCCTACTTGTACGTTACCTTGCAGTTTGACAGAAGCAGATCCTTCTACTTTCCTGATTCGTGGAGAAAATTATCTCGAAGACCGCCTCAAGGTATAAGAAGAAGCTGCCCATTATCACTTTTTATTTGAAAAGATACAGGGACAAATCTATTTTTGTTTCCATTGTTCCCTCTTGTGTATGCATTTGTTTCACCTTTCTCCATTCTCTGTTATTTCATTAATTTAATATGATCTGATCAAACGCAAATTTTTGTATTTTTCTTCTATATTACTAAATAGAATTCTTTGATTAAAGATGCTAACTAAAGGTTAATCGTATTATACACAATTATTGATTTTTGTTATTTAGTTTAGCCATGAACTTTGTCACTGATCTAAAATGTCTGGAGTGCCGATTATACCAGGTTAAAGCAAAGGGGACCTTGATGCAAATGGTTGCTGCAGATTGGTTGAGATCTGAAAAAAGGGAGGATGATCTTGGTGGCCGTCCTGGGAGCATTGTGCAGGTTGTTTTCTCTCGTTGGTGTTTTGGTTCTTAACTTTGAGTATATTTAGCCATCAAGTAACTACTTATGCTCTATATTATAAAGAAAAATCAATTTGATGAATTTTTTAAACCTTGTAGAAATATGCAGCGCAAGGCGGGCCCGAGTTCTTCTTCATTATAAACATCCAGGTTAATCAATTGTCCTCTGCTTAGATTGTTCCTATGTGAAATTTAGCACAACACTAATTTAGGTGTTTCTTTGAACCAGGTTCCAGGTTCTACAACATACAGCCTAGCACTGTACTATATGATGAACACACCTGTGGAAGATGCTCCATTGCTAGAGAGTTTTATCAAGGGTGATAATGCCTTCAGAAATTCAAGATTTAAACTCATACCATACATATCTAAGGTTTGTAAAGTAATCACTGACGCAATCTGCTCTCCGAGTCTACATAGCTCTATGTATGTTGGCTGGGAACTTTTTTCCTTTATTTTTGTTTCTTTCATTACAAAATATGCAACACAAACAATGTTATATATCAATTGCTTTTCTCAGTTGTAAAAATCCATACAAAATTCTTAAATCATCCACCTGATAGAATAATCTCTTATTTCCTTGCATTGTCTTTAACTTTCCCCGGGCTCACTTGTATTCTGTTGAAATCATATGAAAATTATAACATGTTTTTTCAGTGTTTGGCTTGATTTCACTTAATCTCTCAATTCCGGGAAAAAAAATTCTACCATAGAATAAATGATCCCAAAATTATATGCATATAGAAGGAAAAATTTCTGCTCTTATTTTATTTAGCCCATGGAATATTTGGATTGGGTGTTGACATTGCTGTTTCAGGGTTCATGGATTGTAAAACAGAGTGTGGGAAAGAAGGCGTGCTTAGTTGGACAAGCTTTGGAAATCAACTATTTCCAGGGAAAGAACTATTTGGAAGTAAGTTCATGACTATCTTTTAAAAATTAACTTTTTAGGAAAGTCAGGATAATTTGCATACATGTATTAATTTTGTTATTTTAAGTTGGTGCATTTGAAACCATGTATGTATTGGCGAGTCTTTTGGTCTGAAAAAAAATTATATTGAAGAAAAGGAGAGAGTTTCCTCTTTCATGTAATACTTATCTTGGAATTGTGGCATCCATTTCAGCTGGGAATTGATATTGGATCATCAACTGTTGCAAGAGGTGTTGTGAATCTTGTCCTTGGTTACCTCAACCATCTGGTTATTGAGATGGCATTTCTAATCCAGGTAATATAATTTTCTAATTTGTCTTGCCTTATAATTAATTTTGAGCTAAAATCAGGGAAATTATATATTACTGAAAATTCACATGGGTAGATTCAAACCAAGCAATAGAAATGCTGCATTATACTCATAATTATGCATGTTCTTATGATGGCAAATGACAATTGCCTTCTGAATGATTCTGTTATAGTTATTATTATTATAGGCTGATTTATGTAGTAATAATTGAAATATATATTCAGGGAAACACACGTGAAGAGCTCCCTGAGTTTCTTCTTGGAACCTGCCGCCTTAACCATCTGGATGCCTCCAAATCAGTTTGTCTAAAGCCTTGATACAAGTGCGTTTCAGAAAAAGGGAAATCCAAGTTGCAAATGTAGATAATTGAAATTGAAAATCTAGATTCCTGTCTCCATATACCTGCTTTCAGAAATCATTATTTGTTCAATCGATTATTTGAATCACGCCGCAGTTTATAGTGCTGTGAGTAAAATGTTAGGATGAACGGGTTCTGGTAGGAGTAGAATGAAAATCTTTTGTAAAACAAGTTGCATTTGTTCATTAAAATTGATTGATTTTTGGCGATTATTTTTTGGGGAGCAAATTTCTCAATTCACTTCATGCAAGTTTTGTAAAATAACTAAATAACTCAATGCAAAATATAAACATTATTTTAGATTAAATTTATTGTCTTTAATTAAGCTAATAAACTAAAATATAAAAAAAAAATTAAGTTGTGATTGAATTAAAACATAAATAATGAACAGTAACACTGTCAAAACATTGATTATTATTATTATTATTTAATTTTAGTTATAGGTTAATTATTTTTAAATAATCTAAATATGGAAATCCAAACTATTATTTATAATTTAGGTGGCTCGTAATAATAGTGTCATAAAAAGGGTGCTGAATTGCTGATAGGAGCACTGAGAGTGAAATTCAAGTCACGTCGGTCACAGCATTGTAGGATATTGCACTTGTATCCAATTATTAAACGTGAAGTGTACTTGCATACCTACCAATCCAACGACTTTAACACATGAATCTGATACACCACTTAAAAATAGATACATCTTACCAAAAGGAGGACCCAAGGAAGTTAGTCCCCCTTTATATGGTTCAAGGTGCTCGTATATATTGTACAACCATTTCTTCAACAAGATTAATAGTGTTTTTTTTAAAGGCAAAGAAAATTATATATTAATATATAAGTGTTTATCTTTCTTTTATGGGTAAATTAATGGTAAATTAAATTGATCGATGCTACAGTTGTGAATTAATCTTTCTTTTTTTATAATATTTCAAACACTATTAAATTGTTTTAAAGTTTGTATGTAGCAATACTCAGGATAATTTAGTTTATATTAGAGTTTGTATAAGATCGATGAAAATTTAAATATAGAAAAGATGAAATTTGAAATTTTGTATGAAAAGAATATGCATTTCGAATGTATTTGTCTGAATCCGGAATACTCAATTTATAGGTCAAAGTGATGTTGTTTCACAAGGTTGCGACCTTTAATTAAACACATATTTTCAGCAACAATTTTATCAAATATTACATTGTTTCGCCTACAATAACACTTTTATCAAATGTTGCATTGTTTCGTCTACAACAACACTTATATCAAATACCGTATTGTTTCGCATACAACAACAGTTTAGAAGTGTTTCCTTTTTTCGAATTCGAAAATAGGCAACACTTATGAACTGTTGTTGTAGGAGAAACAGTACACCATTTAATATAAGTGTTGTTGTAGGCGAAACAATGCAGCATTTAATAAAAGTGTTAATGTAGGCGAAATAGTGCAACATTTGATAAAAAAATATTGTTGAAAATGTGTGTTTAATCAAAGGTCGCAACACTTCACAAATGTTGTCTATTTCTAATTTCAAAAAATATAATTCACTTGTATATTTTCTTGTTATTTTAGAACACATCCATGATAATTAATTATTATTAATTACAACGTTAAATAAACCTAAAAAAGCCACCACAACTACATAAACAAACTAGCACCCAAACTCACAAGCAGTGGCGGATCTTGCCTAAATTATTAAGGGGAGTCGTGAGTACTAACTTAAATATTATAATTAAAATTTAAAAATATATATATAATTCCAATTCCCTCATAATGATTTTGATTGCACAATTGATCATACTTCCAATTCCTTCAAAGCTATTTTATGTGACACCGTAATCTATTCTTTCAAATCCTCCACACAAATCAGTATGAAACATTTCCACTTTTTTTGGTGTTTCTTTAAGCACATTCACTGTGAATATGACGAACATAAAGATCGTTAATCTATTTGCTCCAGATCTGACATGTTCTTCACACTCTAATTTTGAAACACTTGTATTAGCACTCAGTCACTAAATCTTATTACTAAAAGAAATATTGTGCCTACGAATATTATTATAAGCTTAAAAAAATATAGCATAGATTGTGTTCATGAAATAGGCCCCCCATTTGGCGAAACACGCTTAAAGGCAACTAACATGCCCCCTTCTTATGTGCCAGTCACTCTAATAGCGTAGGCGGTGGAGCTCTAGAGACGTCCGCCCCAAACCATGACAAAACCTGGTGGGGGCAAGGACATGAACCCCAATTTTGGTTGGGGATGGTTCCTGGTGACACTAAATAATACCATTAAATATTCTCAATCGGAACTCTTATTTTCGGATTTGAAAAATTGAGTTTGCCACAAGAAAATTACCGGGACGAGTCGCGTACTAGGTCGCTTTCTTTAAGACGTTTCGCCGTACTGCCAAATTATGCAAAGCAGTCGATTTACGACGACGCCTCCAGGATAAAACAACCCGTTCAAAAAAAAACTTACGATTATCAGTTGCGCACTGATAAATCGCTCTAGAAATACACCTTTCTAAATTAGTACTGGCGCAAATAACCAGTCAAGAAAAGAAAAAAATTTAGATGAAAAGAATAAAGGGAGAGAAGAAGGAAATCAAAATTCGTGTGAATTTGTGAAATCCGATGTACTCACTATTGAATTTCTACCCTGTATTTATAGGCAGCTACCTGCACCTGAGTGAGGAGAAATTCGTGGTGAGTGGAGAAAATGGTGGGAGAATGAGAAATTCGTGGAGGACTGGATCTGGCAGTTACTGACCAATTATTTTCTTAATTAATTAATATTTATTATTAATTAATTTTCCACCGAATTATATTAATTAATTAATGATAATTAAATTATATAAATTCGGGTCCAAAAAATAATTCATCTAGACCGGATCGGACTGAACCGAGTCGAGCCGAGCCGGCCGGCCGGACGGCGGCGGCGCGCGCGCGTGTGTCTTGTTGGTCATGGGTGTGTCCTCACTCCTTTCACAAAATTGGGTGCCCTTTAGGGCCCAACCCAATAGACAAAGTTGGAATATATAAACACTACTAATATTTCCATTCCCTTCAATGTGGGACTAAAATGAATCTTTTCAAATTCACTTTTATATTAGTTCTCACTTGTGTTCATTTATTGCTCATTAATTGTCAACAAATGTTTCTAATTCCCACTCTAACTAATTAAAGTTCCAACATTCCCCCACTTGAATTTAAAAGAGATTTTAGAAGTACGTCAGACGTTTCTAAGGTTGAGCATAAGCAAAGGTGTCTCCGACTTGAACCTTAGCGTAGCGAGTAGGATTCTGATTCAACAAGAGTGACACCATTGTCTTGAACTCTATCTCGGACATCAGACCCACACACAACCTTTCTGTAAGGTGTATTCTTGTAGCCTGTGCTTTAGTGGCCCTGCACGTGTATCCCGGTTTAGTGAATGCTCTAGGAATTCTGCCTCGAAATTCCATAGGAACCGGCCTCAGTTCCACAGTCACATAGGTGAATCTATCAAGAGTACTTCTGTAGCCTAGGTACTCCCTCATACAGAGTATAGATCTCATTAAGAGTTTCTATTATCTCATCCTCTCATTACTTCAGGATTCATGCTTTACTTGCATGATCATTTTCATATTACTCACAACTTGTTATTACCCATTGAACCTAAGTCTTGGGATCTCCAGTCATTTAGGTCGGGTTACCATCATGAGTAACTAATTGCTTTATATGCATTAGTCCCATCTTTTTGGAAGTATTATGGACTTTCTCTCTAGCTAATCCTTTCGTCAAAGGATCTGCTAAGTTCTCATCAGTGCGTACATGATCCACTCTCACAGCTCCTTTGGAGATACAATCTCTAACAGTGCTATGTTTTCTTCTAATTTGACGTCTTTTACCATTATAATAACGGTTCTCAACTTTTGCAATAGCCGCGGTACTATCACAGTGGATCAACACAGCTGGTATAGGTTTTTCCCATAGAGGAATCTCAGCTAGCAGGCACCTTAACCAACTTGCTTCTTCACTAGCTGTAGCTAATGCTATCATTTTAGACTCCATTATGGACTGTGCCAGAATGGTCTGTTTCTTTGATTTCCAAGATACAGCTCCTCCGACTATACTAAATATATAACCACTAGTAGCTTTGGAATCATCCGATAAGGTGTTCCAATCTGCATCACTATACCCTTCTAGTACAGCAGGAAATTTCTGATAGTGTAGGCCGAAGTCCATAGTCCTTTTAAGGTACCTCATTACTCGCTCAATAGCTTGCCAATGTTCGTCACTCGGCCTACTTGTAAATCTGCACAACAATCCTACGACATATGCAATGTCGGGTCTAGTACAATCAGTGGCATACCTAAGACTGCCAATGATGTTCGCGTATTCTGCTTGTTTGACACTTTCTCCAGTGTTCTTAAACAGTTTCACACTTGGATCATACGGAGTGCATGCAGGTTTACAATCAAAGTATTTATATTTCTTTAAGATCTTCTCCACATAGTGAGATTGATCCAAAGAAATTCCTTGGTCGAATCTCGTGATCTTGATACACAGGATCACGCTTGCTTCTCCGAGGTCTTTCATATCAAAGTTATTGCATAACAATGATTTCATATCATTAATGGCCTGAATGTTTGATTCAAATATAAGTAGATCGTCTGCATATAGACATATGATAGTACAAATGCGATTCTCAGATTTGTAATAAACGCACTTGTCACTTTCATTCACTTTGTACCCATTAATTATCATTAGGTTATCAAACTTTTCATGCCATTGTTTAGGGGCTTGTTTTAGTCCATACAGAGACTTATCTAACTTACAGACCTTGCTTTCTTGTCCTTGGATTACAAACCCTTCTGGTTGTTCCATATAGATTTCTTCTTCTAAGTCACCATTTAAAAAAGTTGTTTTAACATCCATTTGGTGTACTATTAAGTTATAAATGGCTGCTATTGAAATGAGTACCCTAATGGATGTAATTCTAGTGACAGGAGAAAAGGTGTCGAAGAAATCTATATTTTCTCTTTGTCTAAAACCCTTGGCTACAAGGCGAGCCTTGTATTTCTTAATCGTTCCATCAGGTTTTAGTTTCTTTTTCAAAACCCATTTGCAACCAATTGGTTTGCAACCCGGAGGTAAGTCTACTAGGTGCCAGGTCTTGTTAGATTCTAGAGAATCTATCTCATCATTAATGGCTTCTTGCCATAAGTCTGCATCCATAGATGACATTGCTTCTTGAAGATTTATTGGATCTTCTTCTACATTATAGGCCTCATAATTGGGCCCATAGTCTTTAGCAACTCTTGCTCTTTTACTTCTTCGAAGTTTTGTTTCTACATTGTCGCTGCTTTCAGTGTTTTTTATCACAGGAATGTGACTCGATTGTGTGCCCCCATTATTTCTCGATTTGAAAGGAAATTTGTCTTCAAAGAATTCAACATCGTTTGATTCTATAATTACTCTGGCATTTAGGTCATAAAACCTGTATGCCTTACTGTTTGCTGCATACCCAATGAATACGTATTCATAGGCTCTACTAGCGAGTTTAACTCATTTCGGATCCGAAATTCTGACATAAGCCAGACAGCCCCAAGTTCTTAAATAAGACAAATTTGGTTGTCTTTTCTTTAATATCTCATAAGGTGAGATCTTGCTTTTTGACTTGGGAACTTTATTCAGGACATAGCAAACAGTCAATAAAATTTCCCCCCACCAGTGAGGTGCAACACCAGAATTCAACATGATTGCAACTACAAGTTCAGTAAGAGTCCTATTCTTTCTTTCTGCTTTACCATTCATTTCAGGAGAGTATGGAGCAGTCGTTTCATGTATAATACCATGTTCAACATAAAAATCATTAAACAAGCTAGAGTCATATTCGGTTCCCCTATCACTACAAAGTCTCTTAATCTTCTTGTTAAATTGATTCTCAATTTCAGTTACATATAGCTTAAACATGTCAAGCGCTTCACTTTTATTCTTCATTAGATATACATAAGTATAATCAGAGCAATCGTCAATAAAAGTGATAAAATAACGTTTATTATTTCTAGTTAAACTTCCATCTAATTCACATATATCAGAGTGTATAAGATCTAGGGGGTCAGATTCTTTTATAATTGACTTATGTGAAGTTTTTGTTATTTTAGCTTGACTGCAAAATTCACATTTATTGGAATTATTAACATTTATTTTAGGGATTAAGCCTATGTTGCTTGCATTAGAAATGATTCGTTTATTAACGTGACAAAGTCTACCATGCCAAATATTAAAGTCACACACAGAGTAAACAGAAGGAGAAATTTTATTCAAATCAACATTCAACTTAAACATGCCATCAGTGGCGTACCCTTTTCCAACAAAAATACCATTCTTAGTGATGGTGTACAAATCTGCGCCTAAAGTTTGACTAAACCCAGCCTTATTCAAAAGAAAACCAGAAACAAGATTCTTCCTAATTTCAGGAACATGCATGACGTCCTTCAAGATCAAAGTCTTTCCTGAAGTGAACTTCAGCTCAACATCTCCAATTCCAGCAACATTAGTGGTGTGAGCATCTCCCAACAACACTTTCTTATCTTCAGCATTCATGTATGTCTTGAACATAGCACGATCATAACAGACATGACGAGTGGCGCCAGTGTCTATCCACCAACCATCACTTCCACCAACCATGTTGATTTCAGTGATCATGGCAATAAGTTGCTCATCAGTCAGGTTGACCTGAGCATTTGAGTCAGCTACAGGTTTAGGCCTACTCCTACATTTCTTTGCCATATGGCCCGGTTCCCCACAGATGTAGCAAGAGAAAACTGGAGCATCATTTCTTTGAGGTGGTGGTTGTTGCTTAGCAAATGGAGCCGATGGGGCCCTAGAGGGATTCCCATTCTTAGTTCAGTTCATAGCATTGCGGTTCTGATTCTTTAAAGGTTTGCCCGTAGGCTTCAGAACCGCACCGAATTTCTTTTTGTTGTTAGACACAACTAAGACTTCTTCTTTCTGATCTTGTTTTCGAGCCTCCTCTTCAATTCGGAGGCGAGTTATCAGACTCTCGATTGAAAATTCTTTTGTTTTGTGATGAAGCACATTTTTGAAATCTTTCCAACCAGGGGGCAGTTTGTCAATAATTACAGCAATTTGAAATTGTTCATTGAGGGGCATACCTTCTGTAATTATCTCATGAGCAATCTTCTGAATTTCGTGGCTTTGAGCTTCCACCGACTTCTCATCCACCATCTTGTAGTTCAAGTAGCGGCTGACAGCAAATTTCTTTGCACCTGCTTCTTCAGTATCGTATTTTCTTTGCAGAGCCTCCCAAACCTGTTTAGCAGTCCTATAGCTACTTTAGTAGTCGTACAGATCATCAGCAAGGCTGTTCAGAATGTGATTTTTGCACAGATAATCATTCTCGTGCCATAAGGCGATTTCTTTTCGGAGCTGTAGATCATCTGCTGCAGCCTTAGCTTTTGCAGCATCTGAGTCAGTCATTTTGGAAGTCCCGTCTGAATCTGCAAGTGAGTTACCATTAGGTAGTTCAGATAATGCAGAAGGGGCAACCGGGATATCCTCAGTCAGAACGTGGGCAACCTTTTTCAGAGTTAAGAAAAACTTCATCTTAGCTTGCCAACGTTTGAAATTGGAAGCCTCAAACCTGAAAGGTTTGTCAGAGACTGAAGCGGCCGCAGTAGTATCGATAATTTCCTCAGTTGCCATGGCAGTTATTAAAACGTCTTAAAATTGTTGTTTTCAGATTTGAAAAATTGAGTTTGGCACAAGGAAATTATCGGGACGAGTCGCGTACTAGGTCGCTTTCTTTAAGACGTTTCGCCGTACTGCCAAATTATGCAAAGCAGTCGATTTACGACGACGCCTCCAGGATAAAACAGCCCGTTCAAAAAAAACTTACGATTATCAGTTGCACACTGATAAATCGCTCTAGAAATACACCTTTCTAAATTAGTATCTGACGCAAATAACCAGTCAAGAAAAGAAAAAAATTTAGATGAAGAGAATAAAGGGAGAGAAGAAGGAAATCAAAATTCGTGTGAATTTGTGAAATCCGATGTACTCACTACTGAATTTCTACCCTGTATTTATAGGCAGCTACCTGCACCTGAGTGGGGAGAAATTCGTGGTGAGTGGAGAAAATGGTGGGAGAATGAGAAATTCGTGGAGGACTGGATCTGTTAGTTACTGACCAATTATTTTCTTAATTAATTAATATTTATTATTAATTAATTTTCTACCGAATTATATTAATTAATTAATGATAATTAAATTATATAAATTCGGGTCCAAAAAATAATTCATCTAGACCGGACCGGACCGAGCCGAGCCGGCCGGCCGGACAGACGGACGGCAACGGCGCGCGTGCGTGTGTGTCTTGTTGGTCATGGGTGTGTCCTCACTCCTTTCACAAAATTGGATGCCCTTTAGGGCCCAACCCAATAGACAAAGTTGGAATATATAAACACTACTAATATTTCCATTCCCTTCAATGTGGGACTAAAATGAATCTTTTCAAAATCACTTCTATATTAGTTCTCACTTGTGTTCATTTATTGCTCATTAATTGTCAACAAATATTTCCAATTCCCACTCTAACTAATTAAAGTTCCAACAGGAACTAGTAATGATTAAACTTTGTTGCTATTATGATCTGCATGTTTCAAAATTACAAAATGCTGCAAAAATGATGAATCTCATCAGTAGTATAAACGACATTTGGCTTCATTTTTGCAGCATTTTGAAACATGGAAGCATCAGTAGTATGGTTTGAAGCTCATAGAGATTTTAAAGGTAGGCTAGATCATTTTTAGACATGGAAGCATCAACCTCATAGGGAGTGCGAGGAATCTGTGTTGGGTGAGAATATGGATATAAATACGTTTAAAGGGTGGGTTGAATAAACCATTTTTCCTTAAGACAACTTCGAAAACATTTTAGATCCCATAAATGAAATTAGAGATTTTAAGAAGAGCGGAAGCAAAACACAAAAACAAGAGAACTTGAAAACATCTCAATGAATTAAACGAAGTTAGATAATATAAGATGTCACTAAGAGCTTGATTGCTTCTAATGTAAGTTAATCATAAGACAACTAAAGCTGCTTTGAACAAAGCAATTTAAAAACTTCACATAGATGTTCTATCAAGCCATAATTGGATTCATGATGATACTATAAGATTGATACACCATATACTTAAGCTTATACATGAAATATCTGTAAGCAAAGTCTTTCTTATGTGGCATACAATCAATGCAATTATGCAATGTATGCAATAGCAATATTAATTTATGCTAGAAAAATAAAGGAGTTAAGGGAAGAAGAAAAGATACGCAGAGATATAGAGTGGTTTGACATTTGTCTTTGTTTTGCCTATTTTACTCTTCAATGGTGTTAATTAACCAAAATCTCCCATAATTTTGATAAGTTTGATACAAGCATTTTTGGTTAGAATGAACTATCACATGAAAATAAGATCCCTCAAGATCTTGATCAAATAAACTCACTATCCACAATAACCTGTTCCAAGTATTCGCGTGTGCCGATCCCCTTGATCCCACCAATTCCTTGTCTAAACGATTGCCATTAACTAAGCGAATATTAGACAACTCCTAACTTTATCTGCAAGCAATCTTTCTCCAATACCACCAAAGAAGGAAAACTTTCAACTCCACCTTATAGACCGTTGATACTTGATCTCACCAAAGTCTTCCTTGGAGTATATTGTGAAACTCCCTTCTTAATCAATAACAAAGAAGACCAAAGTGCATTAAAAAAATGATACTTGAACTTGTTATAAACAATAAACTTCATACAAAAAATATTAGATACCCTATTGTACCACTAGTATTCTTCAATCATTCAATCGTTAAAGATGAAGGTACTTAACAAGGAAATAGACTAAGGATGAAGATGATAAACAATGCTAGAATATCTCAAACCAATATAAAAACACAAGGTATTATTCAAGTGATTAAATAAATGTGAATGAAGAACACTCAAGGTTCTCTCAAATGTTTGGGTAAATGGGTCTTGATTTTCAATTTTTATCATGAGCTTGATCATTCATGATGAACACACGAGATTACTCAACTCACTTTATCTAATTCTCAAGCAACAACAACAAATTGCGCAAGAATAATATGCAATAAAAAGAAAGTGAATATGACATTTATTACACTTAAGAAGTTGTTCTAGAGAAGAAGAGAAAAATTTATGGTGATGGGTATAAACACGCTAAGAAAGGGAAGATAAAATTACATCTTTGTCTCTATGGGTTTCACCCATATGTTTCACTCACTTGTTACTTTCATCAAAGAAACAACTATTTAAATCAAGGATGGAAGATGAGTCTTATGAAGCTTTGATTCAAATCAAGAAGAAATTGTGATTCAAATTAATTTAAGCAAATCCCAAATATGGCTTCAAAAGGAAAATTAATTTGAATCAATTTTTACACTTGATTCATATCACATGAGGCTGTGATTTGAATCATGTTTATTTTATGATTTGGATTAAATGGTCCAGAGGTAATCCCCAATTTTCTCACAGTTTATGATTCAAATCATGCTTTATACTTAATTTGAATTAAGCAACTAAAAATCCAAAATTAAGAGTTCTAACTTGTGATTCAAGCAATTCCTCTCAAAACGAAAAAGTAGCAGCTTGTTAGGCTAAAAAAGAAACAATATCATGGATTAAAACTAACTCTTATTCAATTGAGTAAATAGGGTTCTTATTGGAACATATTACAATAGCCGAAGCGATTAAAATACAAATGAACTATTAATATAGTACAAGCACACGAGTAATAAAAGAGAGGCAAATTACAAATATGCAAACATAATAATACAACTATATTAAAATTGACAAAAACATCAAAACACAAAAGCGATAGCAAATGATAACGTGATTGCACTTTCAGTCTCTCCCTTTTTGATGTTTGAAAATTTGAGATATTATTTTTGACCATTTATTTGAAGCGTTATTTGGAATGTGATGGATGAAATTAATCTGGTGAACTAATGTACAATACTTAACTTGAGTTGTATTAAACACTTAATGTGCGTGAATATTAATAATATCTCGATGACTTCTCCCCCTTTGACAAATATCAAAAAGAGAGAAAGGATAGATAGGGCACACGCAAATAGATGAATCCAAGATAAAGCAAAAGCCTAAAAATACAATGTCATACTTAGTGAACTAAACAAGCACCAGATAAATCATGCACAAAATTATTATCGCAAATACACAATTTAGCAAAAATATCAAGAATAAGATTGTATAGAATGAATAATAGAAACATCGAACAAACGTGACTAAGCTTGTCATAAGATAAATATCCCAAAATAGTAGTCAAAATTCACAAAATAACCAGACAATCAAATTATCATAAATGTACATATATGTTATGCTATGCTATGTTATGCTATACATGAAAGACAAAAGAGAATGAAATCATGGAAAGGTAGCATCATCATCAGAAGGTGGTGCAATAATAGTGAAATTTGGATCCACATTAAGATTAGGAGAACCAATATTAAGAATGACATTGGATCTACTCAGATGGTCAACAACACCTCTCATAGACTCCACTTGAGCAATCACTCGAGCCTCATAGTTTTGCATCTCAGCCTTCAATTCACCTTTCACCTTTTCTCGACTTTCTTCAATTTCCTTGGCCACACTATCAATGTGTGACATTATCCTTTCATCCCTTATCTGATTATCAACAAAAATTCTTCCAACCTACTCATTCAGGTAGGATTTCGAATTAGAAGAAAGTGAAGTAGAAGATGAAGAAGAACCAACAACATCAACAAATAGATCCTTAGCTGGCTCTATAACCTTGTCATCATAAAACTTTTGGTCAGATTCCTCAAGGTAGTATTAGTCGCCATTGGATTCCTTATAATATTTAATTTTAGAAACAACAAATTCTTCTATAACTTTAGGAGCCTCAACCAGGTCAGCTTCTTTTGAAATGATCCCATTCGACTCAAGGATCATCTGCACAAAGGAAGATAAAAAAAGGTCTCTTTAGATTGTCCCTGCAATAGAGCATCCTATTGATAATGGACTTTACCCAATTAAGTCCATTATCTATAATGAGTGCCCATATCAAGTAAAGATCATTGTCATCAACTCTTCCCCAATTCTTTAGTTTCCTGTAAAGAATTTTGACAATAATCCAATGCAGCATGCACATGTCAAACTTGATTTAACTTATGCCAAAGTTTGACATTGAAGGGTTTTTATAGACATATTTAGAGATGGAGAGAACAAATGAGATCCTATCATAGTCAGATGATCTGCCAATAACCATGTCATAACCACCAAAAGTCAAACCAAAGTACTTTTGAAATCCATGTAACTGAACTTAATAACCTTATCTTTGAACCTACTTTGAAGACCAATAGGGATTATTACCATATTACAATAGAAGATTATAACATAATCTAAGTTATATTTCTTATTCAACCCAATAAATTTCAACAGATGATGAAAAGCAAATGGTGTAAAAAATTTAAGAAAGTTTAGCCCTCAATTCTACTTCAGCAGACGAGTCAACATAATATTCAAGATTAACTGTTTTTTAAGAAAGTTTTCTTAATACACTTATAAACTATCCTCGAGAAGAAGATGTTTTAACTTATGACATAAAGCTTTAGAAATTTGTTTTTTAGATATCTTCTTCTTAATCCTTGCATTAGATGTTACTTTGCTTGCTTGAACCTTGGTCCTTTCTTTCTTAGGAACTGGTGGAGGAAAAGAAGATGCCATGGGTCCCTTGCTCCGTTGCTTGTCAAAGAAGCTCTTTTGGGGAAATTTAGAAGCCATTGTTAATGTTAAGATAAATGAGTTTTAGGTTGATGAAGTGATGATGATGATGATTGATGAAGATGAAATAATGAGATGAATGTTGGATGATAATGATGATTTTGCTCAAGAGAGATTTTGTGGTTTTTGAAACATGGAAATGTTTTGAAAATGAAAAGAAAAAATTGAATGTAATTAGAAAAATGTAACTTTTAAATTGTGATTCGAATCATGTGCAAAACTTGATTCGAATCACAAGTTTTATTTTTTAAGAGAAAGGAACTTTGATTCAAATTAAGTGCAATATCTGATTTGAATCAAATAAGATAACCTTAGATGGTTTTCAGGTCTCAGGATTTTGATTCGAATCACGAGCACAAGCAAAAGTTCTGATTCGAATCAAATAGATCAATTAAAAAAAACTTGATTTAATGATTTTATTTTTAAATTTAAAACACATTTTAACGATGGAATTTTTTTTAATGCAAATAAAAACAAGTTTTAATGTTATGCATGGAAGTAAACAACTTAAGCAATTTTTAATGCAAATATTCAAAATAAATTATTAATGCACATTGTATTTGATGTGAATATAAAACAATTTTGATGTAAGAGACTAAATGATGATGCACAAATGTATGTATAATGTATATGAATGTAATGAATGGATGAAATAAAAATAGAACCAATGCATAAACGATTTGAGTGATTAAGGCATGGAATAAGCAAACATATTACATACACAAACATGTTTCAAACAAAAAACACATTTGGCCAATTTAATAAGTACAATTATGTATACTAAAAAAGAAATAAAAGAGGGTTGAAACGATCATACTAATTTGACAATCTAAGTTTAACTTGTTGCAAACGAGAACAATAAGTAATCAACAAAAAGAATATATTAAACTTGAAATACGAACAATCATATACTAATTGGAAACTTCTTTTACACGTCTAAGGAATACTATCAGACTCTTTTTCATAAGGTTTCAAATATACTTTGAATGGTGTTGGTTTGATTATTACTGATTGACATAACTTGTCAATCCCAAATAACTGATTCGACTCTTTGACGATCAAATATCACTTCAAGTAGCATACTTTATCCTTGAGTCTTTTGTAGTTCCTGAAACTTCAGAGAGAATCATTGCCATTAGTCATAAAATTGCATCCATCTTCTTTTTACGATAATTTTGGAAGAGTAGGTCAACCTTGTATGTGCTTTTTATTCACATATATCTAATCACTTGACTAACATCTTGTGGTTTTAGATTGGTATACGAGATATTCTAGCATTATTCATCATCTTCATCTTTAGCCTATTCCATTTTTAGGACCTTCATCTCTAAATATTGAGTGATTCAAGGAGACTAGTGGTTCATTTGGGTATTTAATATTTTTTGTGTGAAGTTTGATGTTTGTAACATGTGCAAGTATCATTTCTTCAATGTAGTTTGGCCTTCTTTCTTATTGATTAAGAATGTAGTTTTTCAATATACTCTAATGAAGACTTTGGCGAGATCAAGTATCAATGCTCCATAAGGCTGAGTTAGAAGTTGTCTTTCTTTGGTGGTGTTGTAGAAAGATTGCTCGCAGGAAAAGTTGGGAGTTGTCTAATATACGCTCAATTAATTCCTATTGCTCAAACAAGAAATCAGTGGGATCAGGGAGATCGCCACACACGAATATCATGAGCTTGATCAATTATGATGACCATACAAGATTAATCGACTCAGTCTCTCTAATTCACAAGTGATCGGGAAAATAGCAAGTGTACTACTTTTACCAATTGTAGTAATAAGGGAAAAGTCCCAAGTATCGATCTCGAGGACTGCGTAGTAATTAACAGAATTTTTAGGATTCAAATGAACAAAAGGTCTAGTGGTTTGTTTGGTAGCAGAGTAATATAACAAGTAAATAAGGACTTATGAATCAATCTAAGAACAGTGTTAGGGGAGTGGAGACGATGCGAGTAAAGACCCTGTATGATTATTATGCTATACTAGTTATTAACCTTAATTTATCAGTTGGCCACTTTAGTTGCCTTAATTCCTTAATGCAAACCCTTTGATGGTTTTCCTGCACACTAATTCCTCAGTGTCCATGAAAAGCATCAAGCAATAGTTCCGACCATAAAATACGTGATACGAGATATCCTCATTCCTAAGCAATATCGACCGTGATACTATTTTGCAAAAGTGTTAGGTTGACTTTCCAGACTACAGCCTAAGCACGATTCGAATTCTACTTTCCAATATGAATACGATTAAGATTAATGCAAAATAAAATATATAAAGGTAATAACATAATAGTTCTCATAGAATCATTAAACAAAAGTCATTACATCGCACTTAGGACCACCCCCTAACAACTTGGGGTTTAGCTGCTCATGTTCTTGGTAAACATAAAAGCAATTAGAAATGAAAAGGAGAAGATCATTACAATGCAAGTTAAAATCCTTGGATCATCAATTGCTTCCGCTTTTGATCGATCCTCTGTTTCCAGCCGAACTCTCCTCTCAGTTGTCAATCCTAATATCAGTTCAAAAGTGTCCCCTCCTCTCTAAAATGTGCCTCTTATATCTAAATTTAAATTACATTGCAAAATGTCTCAAATGCCCTTTGAAATAGGTCTGACAGCAAAAATCAGAAAATAGGAAAATTTCACTTTCAGTGGCCCTGACACGGGCCGTGTTGTGCAACACGGGTGGCCGTGTCAGGCTGCTAACTTCTTCAGGGCGTGTCTCCTCTTCAAGGGCTGCAACACGAGTCGTGTTGCATGACACGGGCACCCGTGTTGTAAGTCTGAGTCTTCTTTTCTTCTGCTTTGGTCTACCTGTGTCTGCCAACCGTGTCCTCCATGACACGGGCCGTGTTGTGCAACACGGGTACCCGTGTTGTAGCTCTGACTTCCCTTTTCCGACTTTTCTTCGCCTCCGAATGCGGTCCGATTGTCGTGTTATCCATTCCTGCCAAAAACACACTAAAAGAAACCAAATCAAACGCACCAGCGGCAAAAGTAATATAAACTTAAAAATAAGATTCGACGATACACAACTACGAGTAATGCAGATAATAACAACTAAAGCTTCGAAAAACAGATAAAAACATTGCGAAATTAACCACAAACAGCGTTTGAAAACACGATTGAAATCCACCGATCAAACTCCCTCGAACTTGAACTTTTGCTTGTCCTCAAGCAAAAAGCTCACCAAACTGAACTTAATATCTTTTTTCGTAACGGAACCGTCCATAGAATTGTGAGTTACGGTGATAATACTCATACTTGAACTTCTCATTCCAAGTCCCCTAGGATTAATCTCGGCTTTTCCCTCAAAACAGGTAACATGCAAACACTAGACTGCGGTAAACCACAGACCTCAGTCTCCCTATGGGTAACCTCTCCGACTATGCTTTGTACTTAAGTCTTCTTTTTCGATTTTCCTCCCTTTCATTCGGACAATCACTATATGGCTTTTATGGTTTTCCTCGTGTGCACAAGATTTATCAATGATATTTTTCTTTTTCTGGCACTGTTATTCTTTTTGAATGGCTTTCAGGTTCAACCGCCGTTGGGCTGAATAACCGGGTGAGGGTTACCCAACTTAGAAGGATTAGTCGCCTAATTGCCCCTTTTTGTTGTTTTTTTTTTCTTCTGTGCCTTAGTTCAATATTTTTCATTACCCTTGCACACACGATTATTTTTGATGAAACCTGATTGTCAAAATAAACTACTCAGGGGTACTTCTCAGATCAAAGCACTATGGTACAAATCTACACGTCGGACTCGTTCCTATTTGGGAAACCCAGGGTGTTGGCCTTTTACCTATCTCTCAAGATTATTCTGATTTCATCCTCACGGTTCTTTTCTGAGTATTCTATATACTTTCTCATCACCTCACTCAACATCTTCACTAAACAGTTCCCCCAACCAACAATGTTATTAATTTTATTAGCTCAATGTCAGGGGGGTCTTCCTGTGGATCGCTATCATGTTCTCAAACTAACACTGGAAATTAAATAAACAAATAACTAAAACAGAATTGAAAACACACAAATAACATAAACATAAATAAAATAAAAAACACAAATAAAATACCCCCACACTAGAATTCAACAGTGTCCTCACTGTTGGAACACTAGTAGCAGAGGACTCACAGAGTTCATGGTTGCGGAGGTTGGTCGCGCAACATCATCTGCTGCATCCATTCATGCATCTCAACGATCAACCTGCCTTGTCGGATTTGTTCGTTCCCTTGTCTTGTCTGCTCCTCGCCTTGCCTCGTCTGCTCACTTCGGAGATGACACATCTCATTTTCCATCAAATCCCATTCTTTTTTAGATAAGCTCCAAGAGCCTGAGCCGGATTCCTGATGGGGTGAGACTCGAGTAGGCGGTATAGGCGCTTCTTCTACCTGATCTCCTTCATCTTTAAAGAATTCTGTACCTGTACCATCATAAAATTGGTCTTCTTCATCCTGCATAGGGCTCTCATATAGCCAGTTATTCACATTTTGAATACTAATAAAGTCAGGGGCAGGTAAAGCAATGAGATGACTGTTTCGGCTTACCAAGGAGTAGTAATTATCAAAGACTCGAATCATACCTTGGGCAGTCAGGGTGGCAAGATCTATTTTTGTCTTACCTGCAACAGTGGGTTCCTCTCTCAAGAGAGCACCGTGGCCAAAGTGATTTGCGATTTGAGTAATCATACCGCCTACACTTATTTCGCCGGAAGGTGCATTCGCAACCCTCTTCAGGTGATCAGCTGCAAAGGCAGCTACATTAATGAGTTCTTGATTTGCCATGCCGTACATGAAGTACAACTCCCTCTGAGTCGCCACTCCTGTGTTGTCACCCCTACCGAACAGTGTACATGCCAATCCCTTTTGAGCGTACCTGAAACAAGGGTTATGGATACATGAGGCTTTTGCCGCTTTCGCGACATAATCAGTTCTGCCTGTAATAGCCTTCCAGAAGTCCCCTGCACTAAAATTTCCCGGAGGGGCTCCGGGTCCAAAATTGGGGAGCTTTAGAATATCTCTCAATTCGTCTATGGTCAGGCTATGGTCAGTATCAAATAACCTAAACCTCAGTGTACCATAATATTCCTCCTCCACACCTGTCCACCTGTGCTTCAACTGAAATTCTAACGTACTCAAGAATTCAACAGTTATGCGCTCATAAGTCGGCGCTTCCAATTGCATAAATTCTAGCATACCTAGAGTGTGAAACATCCTATGGACCTCTACTCTCAGCCCTAGATTATCAAGCGTAGTGTTACAGATATACCTTGTGGGCGCGAGCTTACGCTTGATGATGTTAGAGTACTTCTTCTGATGATCCGGGTCTTCGAAGAGTATGCCGTGAGGATTCGCCGTCCGGTGTGCTCTCTTTCTGGGGCGCGAAGTTTCCGCCACTACTTTTCCTGTGTCTCTACGAGGAGGCATTCTTAACCTGCAAAACACAAACAACACAGATGGTTCGAAAAATTTCGAAATCACTGTTAGTGAAAAACGCAACCATAGAATTAAGCACAATGATGAGTAGAACGTTTTTTGTGAAGGACGGAGGTGTTTCCGATGAGTGGGTGTGGTAGATAATGAAGCTTTTGTGGAGAGAGGGTTATGGAGGTTAAGGGTTTTGTGAGGAAGAAGAAGGAGGAAGATGAAAAATGATATGAAATGTGTGGTTGGTAATGATAAGTGGGGGTTAAAATGGTGGGCCCCACGGGGTAAAAATTAAAATTCAGAGCGCGCCTTGCAACACGGGCCGTGTTGTACAACACGGGCCGTGTTGTACAACACGGGTAGCCGTGTTGCTCCCCCTGTAATATAATTTTTTTTCAAGGCCACGCACTTGCAACACGGGCCGTGTTGCACAACACGGGCGCCCATGTTGCTCCACTGACTCCACATTTTTCCAAATTTATCATCTCTGTCATGCTGGGCCTGACACGGCCCGTGTTGTGTAACACGGCCACCCGTGTCAGGGTGCTGTTTTTCAACTTTTTCCTCTCCTCTGGTCTCCGACATTCTTCTTTCACCGATGAACTGCGAGTTGATCAAAACCTGTTAAAACAAAAACAAAATGAAAGCGTGAATGTGAAATACGTGGGTTGCCTCCCACGAAGCGCTTCGTTTTACGTCGCCTGGCTCGACGGCCCGTCATCGTATCATGTGAGATGAACGACCTCGTTTCGATCTTTCTGCTGTCCCTCGTAGTAAGGTTTCAGGCGCTGACCATTTACTTTAAAAATGTCTCCATTTGCTGGATTTTTCAGCTCGACTACTCCGTGCGGAAATGTCTTATGTACTACAAATGGTCCCGACCATTTTGATTTAAGCTTTCCCGGAAATAGTTTCAGTCGGGAGTTGTACAACAGTACTAATTGTCCTTCCCGAAATTCTTTCTTCTGAATACGTCGATCATGCCATTTCTTTGCTTGATCCTTGTACATTTTTGCATTCTCATATGCCCGGTTCCTGAATTCCTCTAGCTCATGGAGTTGGAGGGTTCTGGACTCTCCTGCTCTGGTGAGGTCTAGGTTAAGGACTTTTGATGCCCATAATGCCTTGTGTTCTAACTCTAGAGGCAAATGGCAAGCTTTACCATAGACCAGTTGGTAAGGGGACATACCAATGGGTGTTTTGTATGCAGTGCGATACGCCCAGAGAGCGTCGTCCAGCTTTATTGCCCAGTCCTTACGGGATGCACACACTGTTTTCTCTAATATCTGTTTGAGTTGTCGATTTGACACCTCGGCTTGCCTGTTGGTTTGAGGATGGTACGGAGTAGATATTTTGTACTTCACATTATACTTAAGGAGTATCTTTTCCATGAGATGATTTAGGAAGTGAGTTCCTTCATCACTTATAAGGGCCCTTGGTACTCCAAACCGCGAAAATATGTTCTCCTTCAGAAATCTGACCACTACTTTAGCATCATTTGTTGGTAGTGCCACTGCTTCTACCCATTTCGAAACATAGTCAACTGCTACCAGTATATAGTGTTTTCCAAATGATGGTGGGAATGGTCCCATAAAATCAATCCCCCAAACATCAAACAACTCTACTTCTAACATGGAATTTTGCGGCATCTGGTTTCTTTTCGAGATATTTCCAGTCCGTTGACATCTGTCGCATTCCTTAACTACGTTCTGGGCATCCTTGAACAAAGACGGCCAATACAACCCTGATTGGAGGACTTTGGTTGCGGTGCGGTCGCCACTGAAATGCCCTCCATAATCTGAATTATGACATGCTTCGAGCACCTTCCTTTGCTCGTTTTCCGGAATGCATCGTCTGATCAGTCCATCCACCCCTTTCTTGTAAAGAAACGGGTCATCCCATAAGTAGAACCTGCAGTCATGAACAAACTTTTTCCGTCTGTTAGAATCAAAATCGTCGGGTATGAGACCCCCGACTAAATAGTTGGCGTAATCCGCAAACCACGGAACACCATGAATAACTAGGATGTGTTCATCAGCAAACTCATCCTTTATCGGGCGCTTTTCCTCGTTTTCTTCAATCGGTGACATTCGCGAGAGGTGATCAGCTACAGTATTTTCACATCCTTTCTTATCCCGAATCTCCACATCGAATTCTTGGAGAAGAAGGATCCATCTAAGCAGCCTGGGCTTCGACTCCTGTTTAGCAAAAAGATATTTTAACGCAGCATGGTCAGTATAAACAATCACTTTAGAACCCAACAGATATTGCCTAAATTTGTCAAAGGCATACACCACCGCTAGCAACTCCTTCTCGGTAGTTGCGTATTTCATCTGTGTCGGGTTCAAAACGTGACTCGCATAGTAAATAACATGCAAATGCTTCTCTTTCCGCTGCCCCAATACATCCCCTACTGCGATGTCACTGGCGTCACACATGATCTCAAACGGCAGCGACCAGTCTGGGGCTATCACAATTGGTGCTGACACTAACTTATTTTTCAGGTTCTCGAATGCGTCAGCACATTCCTTATTGAACACAAACGCCGTTTCCTTGACTAACAAGGACGTCAACGATTTAGCTATCTTGGAGAAGTCTCTTATGAACCTGCGGTAGAACCCTACGTGACCCAAGAAGCTTCAAATACCTTTCTCGTTTACGGGTGGTGGTAACTTGGATATTACTTCCACTTTTGCTTGATAAACTTCGATCCCTTTGTGTGAGATTTTGTGACCAAGGATGATGCCCTCTCTCACCATGAAATGACATTTTTCCCAATTCAGGATCAAGTTACTTTCCTGACATCTCTGCAAAACAAGTGACAGGTTAGTTAAACAATCATCAAATGATGACCCGAAAACCGAAAAATCATCCATGAAGACTTCCATATGTTTCTCGAGCATATCCGCAAAAATGGAAGTCATGCATCTTTGAAATGTGGCTGGAGCATTACATAAACCGAATGTCATCCTCCTATAAGCAAAAACTCCGTACGGGCATGTGAAAGCTGTCTTCTCTTGATCCTCCGGCGCAACCGCGATTTGGTTGTATCCGGAGTATCCATCTAGAAAGCAATAGTAATCGTGACCAGCCAATCTTTCTAACATCTGATCAATAAAGGGCAACGGAAAGTGATCTTTTCTGGTGGCTAAATTAAGTCTCCTATAATCAATGCATACCCTCCAACCAGTGACGGTACGCGTAGGAATCAACTCATTCTTGTCATTAGTCACCACAGTTGTACCTCCTTTCTTGGGCACCACGTGAACAGGGCTCACCCATGAACTGTCTGATATAGGATAGATAAGTCCAGCATCCAATAATTTCACCACTTCCTTTCTTACGACTTCCTTCATAACGGGGTTCAGTCTTCGCTGGGGCTGCACAACCGGTTTATGGTCCTTCTCCATAAGGATTTTGTGCATGCAAACTGTAGGACTTATACCCTTTAAGTCTTCGATTTTCCAACCAATAGCACTCTTAAATTTTTTAAGAACCCCAATCAGTTGTTTCTCTTGGACACTTTTCAAACTAGAGCTGATAATGGCGGGACACTTTTCCTCGGTGTCTAGAAAAACATATTTGAGATTTTCCGGCAGTTGTTTCAATTCCGAACCTTTAGGCTTTTCGTCATTACCATCCAGCGCTATAGGTTGCCGTAAGTCCTCCCATCGGTGTGATCGGGATCCCATTTGGAATGGTCGAGTGTCCAACATTTCGACTACCTCTCTGTCATTCTCATCTACTTCTTTGTCTTCCTTAAAGATTGACATGCTTAACACTCTCTCCAGGGGTAGTTGGGTCACACTCTCCAAATGTTCGCTCTCTACGACTTGTTCTAGCACTTGTATGTTGCTACTGGTGCCACAATCCTGTTTATGCTTCATGGTATTACCAACATCAATTTTTAACTCCTCGTCATATACTTTCAAGGTCAGGGTGCCGCCTTCCATATCTATCATGACTCTCCCGGTTTCCAAGAATGGTCGGCCCAAAATTAACGGAATTTCTTCATCTTCCGGCATCTCTAGGATCACAAAATCAACCGGAAACACAAATTTATCTACCTTAACTAGTACATCTTGAACCACTCCATATGGTCGCTTAACTGAATAATCAGCAAACTGGAGGGTCATCCGAGTGTCTTGAACCACACTGATATCCAACTTTTTGTAGATGGACAAGGGCATGAGGCTAATACTTGCTCCCAAATCAATTAAAGCTCTGTTGGATGACCTATCGCCAATAGTGCACGGGATAGTAACAGCTCCACTGTCTTTCTTCTTGACCGGAAACTTCAGACCCTGCAAAATAGCACTACAAGTTTCCGTTAGAATAACAGGTTCGGACTCACTAGTCCGCTTAGCAATGATGTCCTTCATGAATTTTGCATAGGTGGGCATTTGTTCTAGTGCCTCCAACAACGGAATGTTCAGCTCCAACTTTTTAAACAACTCCAGGAACTTCTCGAAATTCTTCTCTTGCTGTCCTTTCTTTTTATTTCTTGAGGGGTATGGCAGCTTGATCACCGGTTTCGGTTCTACCACTTTTTCTTTGGTTACCGGTGCCGGTGTCACCACTTCTTCCTCGACTATTTCATTCTCTTTAATTTCCAGCTCCACTTCAATCATCTGATCATTTAGTTCCGTTTCCTCTTCTCCTACTTCCTTGGCTTTTCCACTTCTTGTTACTACCGCCTTAATTTGGTGGTGATCCTTCGGATTTGGTACTGTGGCACTTGGAAGTGTACCCGGCGCTTGTGAACTTGCTAGTTGTTGGGCAATTTGACTCATTTGTACTTCAAGATTCTTTATGGTTGCTCCAACATTCCTGAAGTTACTCCTTGTCTCTTCTTGAAATTGAGAACTTTGGGCGGCCATTTTCTCAATGGCCACTTCCCAATCAGCTTTTCGAGGCGCTTGTGGTTGATATTGAGGTTGGTACGGTGTCTGCTGGTACTGCTGTGGCTGAGGTTGATACGGTTGTTGGCCTTGAACAGGTTTTTGTACATTTCCTTGTTGATCTTTCCATGAAAAGTTTGGGTGATTTTTCCAACCAGGATTATATGTGTTGGCGTAAGGATTGTTCTGCCTCAACATATTAATTTGTTCCACTTGCTCTTGAGTTGCTACACAATGCATTGTAAAGTGTGGTCCACCGCATATTTCACAAGGTGCTGCTTGAACTGGCTCAACCTGTGCCACTACCTGAGTTTCAACATTCATTTTCTTTAACCTTCTCTCTACCTCAGCGGTGATCTGATCCTCCATTTTAACAACCTGGTCTGCCAGCTTCAGATCAATCTTACCTTCCGGTTGGTTAACCGTGCGATCATACAACTCAAGGTGCTCGTTAGCGGCGATTGCTTCTATGATCCTTCTGATACCTGTGGCCGTTGAGAAGTTGGTTGAGCCACCGGCAGCAGTATCTATGAGCTGTTTCATTTTGAGTCGTAATCCATTCACAAAGTTTTGCATCTGCTCAGTGGCGTCCATGTTATGAGTAGGACATGCTGTAAGACACCTCTTAAACCGCTTATATGCATCCCCTAAAGATTCTCCTTCTTTTTGCTTGAAGTTGACAATGTCATATCTTTTTCGGATGAACACTGAGGCAGGGAAATACTCATTCAGGAACGCAGTTTCCATCTCTTGCCATGTTGTGATACTCCCAGTGGGAAGCGAGTAAAACCATTCTTCCGCATCATCAGTGAGTGTGAACGGGAACATAACTAATCTCTTAGCCTCTTCGGAATGTCCTTCTATTTTCAGCGAGGTGGTGGTTGTGAGGAATCTCTGAAGATGTTTATTTGCATCTTCGCTGATTCTTCCGGCGAACGACTTGCTCTCCAACTGACGGATGATGGAAGGGTGTAGCTGAAAATGCGCAACATTCACCGGTTGATTCACAATGGTCATCCGGTTTGGTTGAGCATTGGCCCCTCCATAGTCTCCTAGCAGTCTTTCAGGCTGAGGTGGATTTCCAGCCATTTGAACAGTTTCAGGTGTTGTCTCTCTCTCTCTCTCTCTCTTCGGAGTCGCTCCGCACAGATATAATTTCCTCTATTTCTTCCAGTCTTTTAACTTTAGCTAATCTCTGTCTTTCGTGTAATGCTCGTTCTGGTTCTGTATCAAAAGAATATTTAGCTGAGGCCTGACCTCGCATACACAATTAGACAAGCGTTAGATAATAAGCGGATAAAAGTTATGCAGTAAACAATAAAATTTTAGTCGCAGAGCAACAAAATTTCTTTTGGATTCTAAAAACAATGTTAATTTGGCAGTCCCCGGCAACGGCGCCAAAAACTTGATCGGGAAAATAGCAAGTGTACTATTTTTACCAATTGTAGTAATAAGGGAAAAGTCCCAAGTATCGATCTCGAGGACTGCGTAGTAATTAACAGAATTTTTAGGATTCAAATGAACAAAAGGTCTAGTGGTTTGTTTGGTAGCAGAGTAATATAACAAGTAAATAAGGACTTATGAATCAATCTAAAAACAGTGTTAGGGGAGTGGAGACGATGCGAGTAAAGACCCTGTATGATTATTATGCTATACTAGTTATTAACCTTAATTTATCAGTTGGCCACTTTAGTTGCCTTAATTCCTTAATGCAAACCCTTTGATGATTTTCCTGCACACTAATTCCTCAGTGTCCATGAAAAGCATCAAGCAATAGTTCCGACCATAAAATACGTGATACGGGATATCCTCATTCCTAAGCAATATCGACCGTGATACTATTTTGCAAAAGTGTTAGGTTGACTTTCCAGACTACAGCCTAAGCACGATTCAAATTCTACTTTCCAATATGAATACGATTAAGATTAATGCAAAATAAAATATATAAAGGTAATAACATAATAGTTCTCATAGAATCATTAAACAAAAGTCATTACATCGCACTTAGGACCACCCCCTAACAACTTGGGGTTTAGCTGCTCATGTTCTTGGTAAACATAAAAGCAATTAGAAATGAAAAGGAGAAGATCATTACAATGCAAGTTGAAATCCTTGGATCATCAATTGCTTCCGCTTTTGATCGATCCTCTGTTTCCAGCCGAACTCTCCTCTCAGTTGTCAATCCTAATATCAGTTCAAAAGTGTCCCCTCCTCTCTAAAATGTGCCTCTTATATCTAAATTTAAATTACATCGCGAAATGTCTCAAATGCCCTTTGAAATAGGTCTGACAGCAAAAATCAGAAAACAGGAAAATTTCACTTTCAGTGGCCCTGACACGGGCCGTGTTGTGCAACACGGGTACCCGTGTTGTAGCTCTGACTTCCCTTTTCCGACTTTTCTTCGCCTCCGAATGCGGTCCAATTGTCGTGTTATCCATTCCTGCCAAAAACACACTAAAAGAAACCAAATCAAATGCACCAGCGGCAAAAGTAATATAAACTTAAAAATAAGATTCGACGACACACAACTACGAGTAATGCAGATAATAACAACTAAAGCTTCGAAAAACAGATAAAAACATTGCGAAATTAACCACAAACAGCGTTTGAAAACACGATTGAAATCCACCGATCAACAAGCAACAACAATAAATTGCAAAAGAAGAAGTTGCAACAAAAAAAAAACAAAACCTGACATTGATTACACTTAAGAAGTTGTTATAGATAAGAAGAGAAATATGTATGGTGATGGGTTTAGGCACACTAAGAAGGGAAGACAAAATTACATCTTTGTCTCTATGGGTTTCGCTCACTTGTTACTTTCATCAAAGAAATAACTATTTAGATCAATGATGGAAAATGAGTGTTGTGAAGTTTTGATTCGAATCAAGAAGAAATTGTGATTCAAATCAATTTGAGCAAAGCCCAAATATGTCTTCAAAATGACAGTTGATTTGAATCAATTTTTACACTTGATTCTGATCACATGAGGTTGTGATTCGAATCATGTTTATTTTGTGATTCAGATTAAATGTTCTAGAGGCAATCCCTAATTTATTCAAAACTTATGATTCAAATCATGATTTACATTTGATTCGAATCAAACAACTGAAAATCCAAATTTAAGAGTTCTAACTTGTGATTCAATCAATGCTTGTTGAAACAACAAAATAATAACTCGCTAGGCTAAAAAAGAAGTAATATCATGGATAAAAACTAACTCTTACTCAATTGAGAAAAAATGGTTCTTTGTGGTACATATGACAATAGTCAAAGCGATTACAATACAAATGAAATATTAATATTGTAGAAGCACACGAATAATAAACGAGACACAAATTACAAATATATAAACATAATAAGACAACTATATTCAAATTGACAAAAATATCAAAACACCAAAGCAATATGAAATGATATTGTTACTGCACTTTAAATTTGGGCAAGAAAAATATTTAGTAGTTTGAGAACAAAGATGGTCGACTCTGAAGCGACATCCCCAGACAATCGAGTCTGTTTAGTTGAGTATTCCTCTAGGAGAAAAATTTGATATTGGTCCTTATCCCTTTTTATTTTGGCAGCAAGGGACTGAGACAAGTCCTCAAAAACCACAACAACATCCCCAAAGAAGGAGGCTAGGTCCAAGAGTGATCGGGGAAGCCTCAATAGTAACAAGCATGGTAAGGATGACAATAGGAGGGGTGAAGGCCCGAGTCGGAGGAACGAATTTAACACCCATAGTCTTCCCTCTATTTGGAAATAACATAGACCTTTTGTAAAGCATTAATTTTATCTGTAATTGTGAAAATCCCATTTCAAAGAAAAAAAGGATGACTTCACCCTAGTAAAAATCTATTTTCTTTTTCAGACCATTGATCACGCCCATAATAGTGTAGGTATCAATGAATCACTTTCTCTGAAGAGAAGACATCACGTTAGTAGGATCAAAACCTTCTTTATAGCTGAAACTCCATCAAAGAGCCTTCAGATCTCTCTTTATCATAACCCTGCAATGACTGAGAGAATTAAGTTAAACAAATTACAAATGAGGTTTACAATGGAAATGGAACGATGCCTAGTATTTTCTAAACCTATCACTCTTGGAACGAGAAGACACGGTAGGAACATAACAAAGAGTGGAATGAACTTATTGTGTATGAGGCTTCACGAACACGAAGCTCCCCTAGACATGGTCATAATTCTTGGAAAATAGCTAAATATAGGAAATTTTTGGCGTAGCACAATAAGCCTTTGATCATAAATATTATATGTAAAGGCATGTATTACATCGAAGAGATGGAATAACAACTAGAAAAAGGGTCTCCAAGACCAATACTCGACCCAGAATTGGAGCACTGTTAAAAAGCCTGAGTACCAAGATGAAGTTGCGAGGAGCATACCTTCATAAACTTCAAAACCTCCACTTAAAACCCAGATAAAGGAAATCTTAAGTTTATCCGGATGAATAAATACTCATTAAAAGGAATGAAACACTCCTTAAAAATGCTACATATTTTCTTGCCTGATTCTATAGGGAGAATCGACCCATCAAAGGTGAGGACGACTATGATATTAGCTGCTTTCACAACTGCGAGATTACAAAAAATAGAAGGGGTTCCCAGTATCTCTGAGTCCACCCATCAATATTTGTTTGCGTCGTTCAACTTTGCTAACACGACTTCTTTTAGAGGTATCTCATAAGCTAAGAAGATATCGAAGGTATTGAGCCAATTGACATCCTTTGACCAAGCTTCACACGCTATATGATCCTTAACCTTAACATCACTTGCCTCTCGGTCGCAAGCAACACGGTAAGTCTTAATAAAATTTTGGGCTTCCTTCCTATTCAAAGTGATGACTCCATTTCCAAGGTAATTAAAGTAGGGGGAGATGAATCCCCTATAACTTTGAATGATGCAAGCATAGAGATAACTGTACAATCATCTCCCATATGCTCATTAGAAAAAAGAGAATAGAAATAAGGCTCATTAAAATAAGCTTCCCTACTCAAAGAACCATTAGAAAGCTTCACCGACCCAAAATCATCAGATACATGTATAACACTAGAACTAATTTATCAATGGTTAGATTTCACCTAGGAAACACAATGAACTCAAGTGCACTCGAATGCCCTAAGTGGAATCACCATTCTGTAACATATTAACCTAAAGCCATACGTCTGAAAAAACTAGAGAAACATTTTAATTATGCTCATGTTCCCCAGTACACACCCGACAAGCCTTGCAGAAAATTGTTATGGGCTAGCCAAAGACTCAATGCATGAGCTAAATCATGCATATCCTAATCAGGTGGTTAAACATATATAGTCAACACACATGAAGTTCTAGGTACAATTTTCTAATCTCCACTTTTCACTATACTCATCTTGTACTTTATAATCGACTTAGTCATCAGAGTGTTAACTTTTAAGGTCTACCCCGCACCACCATACCAAAGATCAACATCACTCATTCTAGAGTCTTACATCATCGATCAACATCAATTATGCTTCAAATACATAACAATTATACTAAAATAAAGTGTAATAAGATGACTTATATGTCGATCCAATACTCACTTTCTAACTCTAATAAGATCATAATATAAGAAACACTTGCTTTCGTGATGCACCAGTCCAATTTGAAATTTTATTAATATTATTCTTTTTTTACAACATCTCGAGAGATAAAAAATCAATTAATTTTGATGTAATAATTTTTGTTTCAATTATACCATTTTTTTTATCTATTGCATTTACAATTTTATCATTTTTATGTTATTATGTAAGATTTTAATAAAAAAAAGTTAAATTTTATTATAATAAAAAAATCACACCACAATAATAATACCATCACATTTAGAGATGTTTATTATAGTATTGTTCCCATATTTGTGTTTTAGAAAAAAATATTTGTACGCAAACTCATACCTATATTGACATCAATGTTTGTACATGTACACGTACTTTGCGGGTACCTAAGTACTCATAATTGTACCCGTTATCTTTGTTTCTAATAAAAATACATTATTTTGAATTTTATAGGTTTTAAGAAAGCCACCATAGCTATATTTATGGCTAAACAAAATCGGCATTAACAACAACTTTTGTCATCCTTTATGACTCTTCCAAAAACAACATAGTTAGTCGTGACATGGTTATAAGAGTTGTGTCACTTTCAATATCTTTTTCCATTGATTTACTTGTCTAGAGGAATCTTGTGACCATCTAATAGTCAAGTGTGCTTGACTTTAAGTAGATAATCAAATATAAGGTCTGCTTTTGTAGTATCAAATATATATTTTATTTATCTTTTGACGATGTTCCCGTTACAAAGTTTCAAGACATGACACAAATAGATTTTACTTTTATGGATTTAGATGCTAATATATATGACGTCAAATCGACTAATATATCATCTTCATATTCCTCAATATCAATGATGGAGACCAAGTGTGAGTCTCTCATTGAGTAACACATTTATTCTCTATTTCTTGGATAAATTGTTCGACGCATGTTGTTCTGGAAGTCAAACGATTCAAATTGCATCAGGCTTGTCCAACTAACTTATATTTTAGCCATGATTGCATGAAATTGATGGTCATTTATGCATATTAAACATCACAAAACTAGATTGAATATTTCCATCCTTCCTTATGAATCTTTCAATCAAGTAAATTTCATCCACTTGTTGTTTCAAGGTTCATTAGATCAATTGTTGTAACTTTAGGTTGAAGTTAATAAAATAGCTCATGAGAACAACTTTATTTTTTGAAATTCATTATGGTTTCCCTTAACTCATTGAGAAGTTAACCTTTAAATATTCTCCATAATTGATTTTCCAGATTTCCTATAAAAGGTAACAAATTCTAGAGTTTTGTAACCTTGGGGAAGATATACAAATTTGTCCACCCAATTAGGATATTATTTCCTATACATATTTTTAACCACATGCCTAAGTTAAATCTTAAAGTACCTATTGTACTTGTCAAAAAACACATAATGCGTGCCCCCTATACGGGTAGAGGTGGCCAAAGGCCTTAATATTTTTTGGTGGTTTAGAGTTTACTCACGATGGTGAGAAACCTTGTTTAGTGGTGTTTTAGACTATGAAGAGAGCAAGATCAAGTGAAGTGAAAAACTGTGCAATCTTGGTGATATTTCCCATGTATCTAAGTTGTTTCGTATTTATATAAGCTCATAACCCCAGGGTTAGAAGATTCTTAAGAAGTGGTATCCGCTATCTATTGGTTATGTGGGCTATTTAATTTCCCATTTCCTAAGGAGTCACAGGCATGACTCTGCACATTTCCCCTTAGGGAGGCTCCCATATTACGCAGAGACTACACTTTAGGTGACACATCATGGGTCAGGGGCCGGGTGAAGGAAATATGTTGCCCCATTTGTGGACTCTCACAAATATATCACTACACATATTAACTGTATTGGCTGTGAGGTTAAGTTCTGCCATATGTTGTCTAGGAGATCTAGCCCCAATTGTGGCTAACTGGTGCCACATATTATTTGGGGGTTTCAAAAACCTTGTTGTGATTGAACATGGGGTAGGGGATTCCTTTATACTTTTATTTATTCACCACTAAATTGCTTATTACATGAATTCCAAATACTGATAATGTATTAAATTGGTGTAGTGGATTTTCAATTCATACCACCTCACCAACAGAAAAAAGAACTAGTCCGGATGTCTTTAAACCCATTGAGGATAATACTGGTACATGAAGTCGTTGCATATATATCATGGTCTTTGAATTATTTTTTGTTAAGGCAAAGCCATGTCATCCCATATAAAGTGATACTTGTTTCATCTAGATGTTCAAATTGAATATCAGTTTGATTATATGTATCATTCGTCACCTGATTTTCCTCTTAATGTTAGCCAGAATAGAAGTACTAGTATAGGGATTATAAGGAGTACAAGGTACCTGCTGTATTTGAAAATAACCTGAATCTAGGTAGACCTTATTTTCATATTTATCGATTTGATTTTAGTAGAAATGTGTGTTTGAATTTGGTTCCTTCCAACTCCTTGTGAGTAATAGACGTAACATAAATGTCATATAAATTGGCTCGCCTGGTCTAACTATCTGACTTGTTAGGTCTTGTTATAAACCATATGTCTTACATTGTCAACAAGTTATCTAGAGACCTAATACATGATGTCACATATCCTAAGTGTAAACATTGTCTAATAAAAGATATTGTCATTACCACGAGTTCCTCGGATGAGAAGAGGCACAATCACTGTCATTTTCATTATATGTGAAGGTTCATCCAATCGTTGTTAACCTTACCTCCTTGTAGATGATGACGATGGTTAATCTATGTTGCAAAGGCTAAACATAGTCAAGATGTTGTGCTTGAAATTTCTTAGTGTCAATGGTTGTAATGTCCCACCAAACGTGTCAAATATGTTGTTGAACTATGAAAGTTTGACTGAGAATCAACTGATAGCTCTCAATAGCAATTTCATTTCCTTTAAGCAACTGCACTGAAGAATGGACACTCATTTACGAGTTCCTTGACAACTCTAAAGAACATTAAGTTTGAGTGTAGGGATGTTGAACTACTAGTCTAAAAATGTATAAAAATAAAATAATTAAGATAAATTACATATGAAACAAGTTGATTGAACTTGTCTAATAAATAAACTATACAAGATGTGATAGTTATAGAGAAAAATCTATATTAGCTATTGTGACCAAAAAAAAATGTTGTGTTCAACTATTTATGTTGAAAATGTGTGAGTGTTCTCTCTATTTTAGGATACCCAGTGCATAATTTTTCCAACTTATGATTCCTTCAATTAATATTAACACAAAATGGTCACATAGTCTAATTATTCACTCTAATAACCACAATAAACCTAATAGACACTATAAAGATTCAATTAACTTATGTTTTACCAACCGAATAAGTTGAACTAAACATAATAAAATTGTCTATATATGCTTCTCCTCACATTTTAATTACTTTTAACCGTAAACAAATTTAAACAAGATATGACAATGTGTCCATGTTTCCTATTAACAAGGATATAGACAGTACATTTAAAAAATAAAAATAAAAAAGAAAATTAATAAATAGTTCAATAATTGTGATTGGTCCCTTGTCGACCGTCGGTGATCGCTGAATGGTTTTTGTTTTTATGTATCAAATCTACATAGGATACAATTATTCAAATAAATATTAATATTTTTTAGATCCACCTATTTTTATTTTAAATTATTCCTTTTAGATCCATATCTCATGCTCCATCACCGTTACCACCTTCACATTTGACCAACTTCTTAATTTTTCTTTTTTCTTTCATTTTCTTTCAAACTAATAATTTTTTTTTGAATTTAATTATCAAGTGTAAAAAATTAATGTTATTTATGTTCATTTAAATTTGTATTAATGATTTTTTTTTATGTCACGTCATTAGAATTTAATAATTTCTTTTCAAAAATTAATATAAAAAGTAAAATAAAATGAATTTGAACGAATAAGATGTGAAATTGAAAGAAAAATATTTATTTAAGTCACGAGAGTATAATGAGGTTTTCCACAGAGTAGCAGCGCCAGCCATGGAGAAAAACAAAACCTAATTTACCAAACTCACAAACTAACATTTTCCATTCTTCATTTCTAACATCTTTCCTCTTTCTTCTCCCAATTTCAAATCCAGATTCTCCTTTCTCTCTCTTCATTCTCAATTCACTGCAATGTACTCAATTTCATCACTCATCCACAACTATGCGTGAGGTAAATTTCAACCCCTTTTATTTCCCCTTATCTTTTAACTCACTGTATAGATATTGCATGCATTTTCCTTTAATTTATTTCTTCTGGGTATTTTTTTAATCTAACAAAGGTTGGAAATTGATAAAAAAATTGGTGATTTTTTTTATTGTTTTTCCCTAAAATTACAATGTGCTAAATTTAACTGTAACATGTAATTAACCTTGTTTTAGATGGTTATACGAATTGGGTAGTGTTTTTATAGCGTAAAGTTTGAATTTTTAGGTGATTTGAGTTTTGAACCAATGAATTGTAGTAAAGGGTGATAATGTGTGAATTTGATGACATTTGAAACAGGATATTCCTAACATGAAGGACTCTTGGTTTTTTGACAAGAATTTTAATGGATTGTCGGATGAGATTTTCGACGAACTTCATTTTTTCGATTTTCCGTTAGAAGATGTTGAAACTAATCCTATCGAAGATGATTGGAGTGCTCAATTTCAAAGCATTGATGAGCCATGTTTTGATGCTTTTTCAGTGACACCAGTAGGATTGTGTGGTAAAACCAAAAGTGAAAATCCCCAATTTGGGAATGGCTTCTCTGCTCCTCCTCCTGTGAGTATTCTGTTTGTAGTTTAGCTGAATTGGAATTTATATTTTAATGTCTTTTATATACTTAACTTATTTTCTGATGTATTTCGCTTATGTTGGTAGTTGTATACGTTAGAAGTTGCGACTAGCTGATTATACTTCAATGCAGTATTCATATATTAATGAGTTAACTAGATACGTGAAGCTGAAACAACATGAATTTGTCGGCATTAAGAGCAAAATTAGGATTTATCCACACAGTTTTGAAGTTCAGTTTCTGATCATGGCTGTTTTCTTCGTGATTATCTATGCTTAGTGAATGAATTGTTTCAAGCCTTTAGTCGGAAATGCTAATGTTGTTACCTAGACTGCTAGAAATTTGTAGCTAGATTTTCCGCAGCTGTTTTTTTGGTACTTGGGCAACTATGAGTCTTCACAATTACAATTTTTGCACGACTAGTGACTTATTAAAGTAAATTTGAATGGTGTCAGCATGGAAATTTGTCAAGGTGACAGAAAAATATTATAACCAAACGACTTTATGGATAGAAGAAGGGACATGTAGTGTTATCAAATAGCAACGCCATGGCCATTATGGCGGATATACATGGCTGTTTTTGGGCTCGCCGCAATGGTAAATATTGTTTGATATTGCAGGTTTTTCCGCAATAATCTGCTATAATGGCGCTGCAAAGCAGCTGGTATGGCGGGATTTTGGTTAACTGCCACGGACCGCCATCTACCATCAACAGCACTATTGTAGAATGAATCTGCTATGATTTAGGAGAATGTGAGTGAAAGAAATGGATGTTGTGTTTTAGAGATTCAGTTTTCACCCCTTTTGCGTAATAGGAACAATTACTGAGCAAATTTAATTGCCTAACCAATGGCAGATCCAAAATCCTGAGTAGGTACATTTTATTAGAATATAATAATTGGTATCATACACATGAAGATATGGGTTGCCTACCTTTTTCTCGATTTCTTTGATCAATTCTATCTCATCCTTCTCTCCCTATTTTTCATCATCCTTCTCTCCCTATTTTTCATCATCCTTCTCTCTCGTTTATAGCCTAATGATCTGCGCCATTCGCGGAAAAAAGGCATGGAATCTGTTTAATATAATTGTTCTCTGTATGATTTTATATTTCAAACCATATCAGTAATAGATTAATAATAACAAATCCATATCACAGGAAATCAAATCAAATCCATAATGGTCTTCACCACTGTTATCAAATATCCACCATTGTGGTGCTATGGCGGATATACATGGTTGTTTTTGGGCTAGTCGCGATGGTAAATTTTGCTCAATATTGCTGATTTTTCCGCCATAATCCACTATAACAGTGCTGCAAATTGGCCGGTATGGCGGGATTTTGGCTCCACCATAAACCTTCCGTCCGTCATTGACAACACTGGTCTTCACAACGCAAGAACCATCGCAAAAAAACTAGAAGTAAATCGTTTTTCTAACTAATAAAACATAGTATATCGTTGAAATCAAGCTGTAAAGGAAAAGATAAGATACCTGTTCTGATCAAATTAAAAATTGCGATGCGAAATGTATGATGGGCAAGTGCCTCGATTGCGCACGGTGAGAGATGCAATGAGATTGGAAATTGAGAACAGTGGCAGCGGTAAGGGGTTTCAGGAAGACAACTGGGAATTTACGATGCAAGATGTACGATGTGATGGCGTCTTGATTGCTCACGGTGAGAGATCCAAAGGGATTGGAAATCGAGAGCTGCGGTAAGGGGTTTCGGCAAAACACAATTGGGAATATAAGATGGTTTTGGTCTAGAAGTTGGAAAACCTTAGTAAATGTATTAAAAAAAATCATAACAGCGCATAGGGGTCAAATATAAAAAATAAGGGTAAAAAAATAAAAAGACTCGTAATAGCGTGTGTAGTTTTTAATTGATGCACCTGTTCACGCATAAACAGATCCTCTTCTGATGCTTTAATGTATACCGCCTGAGCCTATTCCGCGAGTAGTAACACACTGACTGTGGTGGTACTGAGAATTCCCTCGGAAATGTGCTGCTGATATTGTTTACTCATTATCAGGAGTAACAGGAAATCACCATAGAACATATTATAGTTGGAAAAATTGTAAGAAAGGTTCACTTGTTTCATAAACTGTCCTGGAGATGCTGCTATTATTCTGTTTATTCTTTGCAGCCTTTATGCACCTAAAGTTGGAACTTTTCAGTGTTTTCACGACAAAGGGAGGAAGCTTTGAGTTATCCCTTTCCTCCCCTTTCATATTGCAGAAACTTCTTATGATATACATTTTTGGATCACATTAGAAGGATTAGAAAAAGAAAAAAATGACAGAACACAGCAACAGTTATAAAAAGATATAAGTTCGGAAATGAGTCATTTGGTTAATTTTTAGTTGTGTGATGGTGAAAAATCATCAATCATTATTGTTTGGTTCTCAGATTTAAAATTGTTTTCATTACGACTCAAATTTTATTCAATTAATTTGTATTTTACAAGGAGGTCTAGTAACATGAACAGTAGCACCGATAGCTTTATAACGAACTCCTATGTAATTAATTTGTAGCTATGTCAATATATAAATTAGTTTTCACCGTGTGAAGTTCTAACTCTCAGGTCCTAACAACACCTTTGTACTCATACCATATATTTTTTAGAGTGTTGCTCCCAGAAAGTGATAATTTCTGGCAACTATGTTTTAACAATCTTGAAGTTTGCAAATGTTTGGTTATTTTGGATGATGAATAGAGGAGAGGGTGTGAATGTGTAGAAAATATGTAAAATTTGCTTCATTAAGCAGTTGATGATTAGACAAACGTGTCTTGTGTGATAGTATTGGGTAAATGGTGGGATCCTGTAATAAATAACTGGCCCCTTGCACCAAACAATTTCTGTTTCTGCTCAAATCTAAGTTGAAGCAACATCATCTGTCTAGTAAGGTGGCTGAGTCTAGATTTGGTCTGATTACGATGATTTGACTCGACAGCATCTGATAATTGATAAGTATAGTATATGATAAGTATAGTAAACAATTGTATCCATTGATATTGCATCTGATTTTTATATTTGCTTTTTTCGCTGGTTTGATGATAACTTGGCATTGCAGTGTAATGAAATGTCCTCGATAAAAGAAGTTGCAGAGACTGCTGGACCAACTTATGGAAACACTATTCCTGACCAGGATCCCTCTTTCTATGAAAAGAAAGCCGTGCGTCAATACAGCCCAGTTTCTGTTTTCGAAGGCAGTAGTGGTGCTTCCTCAGTTGAGAATTCCGCCTTTGAACTGCCCGTCGTTGTCCCAGTAAAGCGTGCTCGAAGTAAACGCCGGCGTCCCTCAAAGTCAAATCCTGTATTTTCATTTTCTTTCATACCTATTTCACCGGCATTGCAAAAATATTATAAAACACCTGTGAAGAAACAGAGAAAAAAGGACCTCTACGGGATCTCAGCTGATGCTGAGACGGTATCTCAAGACTCAGTTATCTTCCGAAAATGCACACATTGTGAGATCACAAAGACTCCACAATGGAGAGAGGGACCTAACGGCCCCAAAACACTCTGCAATGCTTGTGGCGTTCGGTACAGGTCTGGCCGCCTCTATCCAGAATACCGTCCAGCAAACAGCCCCACTTTCGTCGAATCAATTCACTCAAACTGTCACAAAAAGGTTCTAGAGATGCGAGGAGGCGGTGTCATCAAAGGAGGTGCTAGAAGCTGTTCTACGTCGCTGCCATCAACTCTCCCCGGAAATTCGGTAGGACAGCGATATCACGGAACTTATTGAAAAGTCGAAACGGTATACTAGTCCCCGACATGATCCTCCTCTGTCTACTGTTATAATTTAGTCTCATGTTGTATTACTTAGCATCATTTGTTTAATTAATGTAAATTGATTGTTAAAATAAAAAAGGTAGTAGTTGCAGCAGATCAGTGATTAGTGCTTTTGTTAGGCATTGAGGAAACAATGTGTTGAAAAGTTGAAGAGGTTGAGAAAGGTATGTATATGCATGTATGGCTGAAGTAGAGACAGGAAAACCTTTGCATTACTTGCTGCATGTGCTATGAGGACATGAAGTCAAAGGATTAATTAAAAACAAGGACAATGATATCACATGTATTGTAACATGGCACAAAGAAATTATAGTGGAAGAGCACATGCATTGCTATTCCATTGGTTGGAAAAATGTCTTTCCAGATTAAAGACAGCTTCAACTTGGGTTTTGTTATTTACCCTTTATAAACAGATTAGTAGAATTTGTTTTTTAGTTTGAACTCTAGTTTGTTTCATAAGGATATTATCTGTATTTTTCTTGTTCATTTTAATGTCTACTTTGTACTTTATATTTTATACATTTTTAGTATTTTTATTTTTGTTTTATTCAGGAAGGCATGTTTGTTACCTTTTCAATGTTAACTGTGTTTTTTCTTCTTCTTTTCTTTCTATGAACAGCATGTTGAAATTTTCATGTGAATGAACAATTAGAGATTAAAGCATCATCTGTTTATTTTTGTTTTTGGGCACTTTGGGAGGCTGTAATGATGGTGGTTTGTTATACCATTTGTTCCAACTGTATTGCTTTCACTTTCTTGCTTTTAGATTCCAGTGCTTATGATGTACTCCCCGGTTCCACTTTGAGTTATTTGGAATAAAAGAGTATTTTAAAATGAAAGATCTATTTCAATTTTCAATGTATTTAAATTATGCAATAAATGTATATGTATGTGTTTATGTGTGTTTCATTGTATTTTGGGATACCTTTTGTGTGGGGTACTTACCTTAAAATGGTAGGAATTAAGTTGTTAGAGGTGCAAGAGTAATTGTGTAGTGACAGAAGTGTAGAGAGTATAGTTAATTAATTAATTTTTTTAAGTATTTAGGTAATTATGCTAAACAGTAAAATATATTAACTTATTTAAATAATTAATTAAGTTTAATATGTTTTATTAAACTAGAATTTGAAAGGTTAGATTATTATTATTTGAATTATTGAATTATTAGATGATAATAATAATAGTAGGGAAATATAATAAAATGGAATATTAGATGGGTAGAGATTTGAAGGATATGATAGTAATTGTATGAGGATGAATGAGGGTAAATGAGGTATACCATAGTTGATGGATTTTATAAAGGGAATTAGAGAATAGTGAAGTTAGTTTTACATCATATGTGAAATTGAGAGCAAAAGGTGAAAGAGGCTAGGGCAAGGAGTATCCATCCATTTAGCTTGAAAAGATCAATTGCTAGGAATTACAAGGTAAGAGTGGAGTTCTGATCTTCTAATGGATAGTATGATGAATAATGGGTAAGGATTTAGGTTCTTGCGTTGTTGGGTTGTTGTGTCATTCTATGCTATGAACCTTGATCTCTCTTAGTTAATAAATTCAGTGTTCTCCAATAATGCTATAAATGTTGTGAAATAGTGGATGACGATACTATTATAATATATTGATTATATGATGAATTTCGCTTGCCTATATGTGTGGCAATTCTATTTTTGGGTTGTTGACATGCTTTCCTCCATTGTTGACTTATGAGAGTTTGAATCATAGATAGGAAATTGATGATTACATGATGTTAATCCATGAGTAATACAAGAAAATAATTGATTTTTAGAATGTTAAGATAGCAGAAAAAGGGGTATGATGGTAGAATTTCGTAGCATAGGTTCCAATATGATAAATTAGTGTAAAAGTGCTTTTAAAAAGTGATTTTTGGGCAAATGAAATAGTATGTGTCGACCTGTAGCTTCCAGAAACGAATTCTTTGAAAAACGGGTTGTATGCGTCGACCTGTAGCTTCCAGAAACGAATTCTTTGAAAAACGGGTTGTATGCGTCGACCTCTGCGTCAGCACACAAAAATGTTAAATACGGTTTTGATCGTAACTTTTTAACCGTATATCCAAATGACGAATCGTTTAAAGCGTAGGAAAGATAATAAATAGAAATTTACATGGTATAAATAGGTGAATTGTTTTCCCAATATTTCTATGTCTAATATGTTTAAGAATGTGGTTATTACTTGTTTTCCCAATATTACTTGTTTTCCCAATAAGCCTTGTTGTAAGTGACGAATCTTGAGTGTTGTTACAAAGATGTTGTTGTGATGTCAATGATGGTAATATGAGAATGTTTTAATGATGTTGTTGTGATTGCATAAAAGATATATATATATATATATATATATATATATATATATATATATATATATATATATATATATATATATATATATATATATATATATATTTTATGCTTGTTAGCCACTTTGGGCGGTGTACAGTAACCATGGTGGTGGGTTACTGCGTACGATGATGTTGTCGCTGTGGTATGCATAAATAGTCGCATTGCATACAATTGTGGAGAATGGTCCGTTGTTGGTGAACCTAAAATCCCATTGTGTAAATTGGGCTGGTAGCTGATTCCAGAGGTGATGAGTCAGTGAGTGGTTCTGATCCTAGGAAGTGGGGATCAGAACAGTGAACCTGAGTGTTCACAAACATTAGTACCACATGGATATGCATTGAGTCAGATTGTGAGTCTCATTGCATTACGTATTAACTATGTTGCTATCTTGCTAAATATGTGGTGTTGTGTGAACTATTTGGATTTGTGATCATGTGATTTCCATGTTAGTTGGGGAATAATTAGTAATGATGTTGGTTGATTGATATGAGATATTTAGTTGAATTGTTGCTGTGTTATCTCTATGCTTGGATAACTTAGTGTTGGTGTTAAGTGTGTTCTGTTGAAGAATGAGTGATACTACACGTGTTAACCTAATTGTTGTACCCCAAAATTTGACCGACCTCTCTGGCTTATGTTTTATTTCATTGCATCAGCATATACATAAGCATTGCATTGCATAGCATTTTGCATTTCACAGGGGATCAAGAAATGTGTGTCTAACAAAAATTACCAATGGTTTTTAACCTGATCAAGGAGGTTATATTCAAGTCACCAAGTGGTTACCCTTATCAGAGACAAGTCAAGGTCCTTGAAGACAAACAGATAAGCATATGTGGTTGTCAGGGGCAGAAAAATCAAAAAAATATATGTTGCTTCCATCATAAGATTGAGCTGAATTGGATAGGTTTTGGTTGGGGTTCATTAAGTAGGAATGAGTGAAGTATATGTCGAAGTCCAGGTTTGACTTAATTCATCAGCAAGAAAGGGATCTATTTTGTTATCAAGGTCACGGTGCATTGGTTTAAATGGTGTGTGACTAAAGCCCCAACCAGGGTTATGTGCGGTGTACCGAAGTTCATTTCTCAAGTCATAATATTTTGATTTTTCAAGAAGTGTTCCATGAAGGTTTCAACTCATCACGTTTTCAAATGGCAAACATCAAGAATGATTTGACAATTGACTCATGATTAAGTTTGTTCTGTGACTGACTTTAATGCTCAAGGACTAATTCAAAGTATCATCCAGGTCAGGGAAGATTTGAGAGTAGTCTTAATTGAGAACACGCAATTATTTGTGATTTCAATTATGATTGCTTTCTAATCAAGAAATGGAATAAGTCAGGGCATTGCAGATTTATTTCAAAGACTTATTGTATTACTAAAACCTATGATTCAAGTAATTTGCAAGAGAATCACTAAAGAATCCATTATTTTGTTTCAAGCATATTACTTGAATCCATATACGTTCATCATAAAATATCATGACCAATACAAGAAATGTTACACACAAAAAAACCATTACTCCTGGAACCTTCTTTTTTTCAACGTTTTCCAAATCTGGTGACCTTCAACTCGCTCACACGCTTTTCAGCGCCATGCCTATGAAGAATCCCCTTGTCTGGAATTCCATCATTCATGGTTACTCTCGACACAGGCATCCAAGAAAAGCTCTTTTACTCTTTAAGGAGATGAATTTAGATCCTTCAGAAATGGTGCACCGGGATGCCTTTGTGTTGTCAACGGTTTTTGGTGCATGTGCTGACTTGTTTGCTCTTGATTGTGGGAAACAAGTCCATGCTCGTGTTTTCGTTGATGGTTTTGAATTTGAATTTGACAAGATTCTGTGCAGTTCGATTGTTAATTTTTATGGGAAATGTGGTGATTTGGATAGTGCTGCTCAGGTTGTGGGTTTTGTGAAGGAAGTAGATGATTTTTCTTTATCTGCTTTGGTAGTAGGTTATGCAAATGCTGGTAGAATGAGAGATGCAAGAAGGGTTTTTGATAACATGGTTGATCCTTGTTCTGTGATATGGAATTCAATTATTTCGGGTTATGTGTCTAATGGTGAGGAAATGGAGGCACTGACTCTCTTCAAGTCAATGCGTAGGAATGGTATTTGGGGAGACTTCTCTGCTGTTGCAAACATTTTGAGTGCTGCTAGTAGCTTGCTCAATGTTGAACTTGTTAAGCAAATGCATGACCATGCTTTTAAAATTGGGGTGACTCGTGATATTGTGGTTTCTAGTGCTCTGCTTGATGCATACTCCAAATGTCAACACCCTCATGAAGCTTGCAAGTTGTTTGAATGCGTGTCCAAGTGAGGCGTTAGATACTTTTTGTAAGATGAATAAGCTGGACGTGAAAATGGACAAGTTTAGCTTTGCCAGTGTTATCAGTGCTTGTGCTAGTAAATCTTCCCTTGAACTTGGTGAGCAAGTATTTGCTAAAGCTATTACTTTGGGGCTTGAATCAAACCAAATCATTTCTACCTCACTTGTTGACTTTTATTGTAAATGTGGTCTTGTTGAGATGGGACGAAAAGTTTTTGATGGAATGGTAAAAACTGATGAAGTTTCTTGGAATACAATGCTGATGGGATATGCGACAAATGGATATGGAATAGAAGCACTAACCCTTTTTAATGAAATGAGGTATTGTGATGTGAGGCCTTCTGCTATTACTTTTACCGGTGTTCTTTCAGCCTGTGATCATTGCGGTCTGGTAGAAGAAGGAAGAAATCTGTTCCATACTATGAAGCACGTGTATAATATAAATCCAGGGATTGAACATTACTCTTGCATGGTTGACCTTTTTGCCCGAGCTGGTTGTTTTGGGGAAGCAATGTATCTTATTGAAGAGATGTCTTTTCAGGCTGATGCAAACATGTGGTTATCAGTATTAAGAGGCTGCATATCCTATGGAAACAAGACTATTGGAAAGATGGCAGCAGAGCAAATTATTCAGCTTGATCCTGAAAATCCAGGTGCTTATATACAACTATCTAACATACTTGCAACTTCTGAGGACTGGGAAGGATCAGCAAAAGTAAGAGAGTTGATGAGAGATAAAAACGTTCTGAAGATTCCTGGTTGCAGTTGGGCAGATTGTTGAATGAGAAACTCTGTTGAGCTTCTCAGTTCCAGGCGGAGATTAATGAAAGTGTGGAGGATAACTCGACAGTGAGTATGCTTGGGACTATCATTAAGCTTCCAAATTTTCTGGACTATTCTCGCCACTGACAAACTAGTTTAAACAAAGGGCTTAAAGTGGCTTGAGACTGTTTCTTGCTAACAGTTATGTCAATGCTCTAGCAGGAAGCTAGAACTAAAAACACAAGATTTTACTCGAACTACATGCAATGCCTTGAGTGTAGGACATATCATTTACCGTAGGTGACAGAAATCTAGGCAATATAAAAAAGAATGTTATGCTGTATACACCAAGCCTGAAGTTTAGTGCTTGTATAGAGATCAATCCCAAAATTGATATTGTGTAGTGCAGTTATTTATGGCACATTTGGAATTATCTGCAAATGTTGATCCTTGCGGGTTATGTCGCTTAGTACTACTGCTATATATTATGAGGCAAAAGCTTGGGGACATTAAGCCTCCCTAGTATTGCACCTGGAGTTAAATGTTGAGAACAACACAACAATGAGAAAATGGGACCACACACTTGTGTTAGTAAAAATGGCAAAAACACCAGCAGCAAAAGATTCACAGCAGGTTTAGATACAAAAACGGAATAAAACAAACCATGGCAAAAAACACAACCATGATGGAGCAGAGGTCTCAGAAATTGTGGCAGAGGCTGTCTGCTAAACCTAACTGGATTGGGCATATATATAGCAACACTATTCACTCAAAAAAGGAGGAGAGAAAAAACCCTAACCATTGCAGCCGCCACCCATCAGCTTCTTGACACCTTCATCATCACACAAACTTCATAAACTCACCCAGAAATCAAACCACACAAACTCACCAAGCCATTTCCAATCTCACTCATTTCCTATCTGAAGCCCACACGCTATCCATATTTCCTCTCAGACTCACCATTTTTTGATCCATCTCAGAAACCGAAACCAAACCCAGACGCGAACCTCTTATTCCATTCCTTCCATTTTCGACGGCAACCCCTAATCACAAGCACAACACAGCTTAATCCTAAATCCTAAAATAGATTCAGAACCAGGATTGAGGCTGAGAAGATAGAGTTGACGAAGAGGAGGAGCGACTCGTGAAGAGTGTGTTTGTAACGTCATTTTAATTTCACCTCGTTTCCGTCTTTAGATCTCACTCTGTGTTTGAGCTTCGACAAAGGTAGTTTTAATGTTCATACCGTTTTCAGCTTGCTTTGAATGCACTGTGTTTTGATGGGTTCATGACCCGTTTTTGTTGTCCAAGGAGTTCTTTCTGAGGCGATGGGCTTTGGGTCCCATGTGACCCTCACCATCATTTACATATCCCGTTTCTATTCCAAACCCACCATGCTTCCTATTTAATTTTATTTTATTAGTATGTATATTATTATTATTTATTATTTCTATTATAGTTTATATGTAAATATATTGTAGTTTGTTAAGTTGTATATATATATATTTTGCTATTTCTTTTTAAAAAGGTTTTGTTAATATTCTTTTTGTTAACTTTTGCTTATATTTTATTTAGAAATTTGTTATTATATATTTTATTCATAACTTTTTTTTTTATGTAGAGTTATATTTTATTTTCCTTTTAAGTTGGATTTCATTTTGCATTTGTTATTGGGTATTTTTTTGCCTTTTGGGTCGATGACGAGACCTCTGTAATTCATTACCAGTCAAATTATTGATGAGTAATGTTGGATCTGAGACCACCTCTTTTCTCTCTTCATTACTTGTCCCAACTCGATTCAAAAGCATTGACAAACCATCTTCAAAATCCAATTATCTTTGTATTGAATTAAAAAGAGGGGATTAAGTGTAGACTTTCTTCCTCTCCGAGTGTTGGGATGACCACTGTAGTGAGGGTGGTTCCGACACTCGTCTTTCAATACGAAGACGCTTCCCATCCATTTTCAAATCTCATCTCCTTAAAATCAATTCTTTGTATTGAATTAAAAAGAGAGGATTGGGTGTAGACCTCTTCTTCTTCGAGCGTTGGGATACCCACTGTAGTGAGGGTGGTTTCGACGCTCGTCTTTCAATACGAAGACATTTCCATACCATCTCTCCTAAAACCTCGGTCTCGTACCGAGTCTTTTTTCAAACCATAATAAATTGATTTCTCTTTGTATAGAATTAAAAAGAGAGGATTAGGTGTAGAACTCTTCTTCTTCGAGTGTTGGGATGCCCACTGTAGTGAGGGTGGTCTCGGTACTCGTCTTTCAATATGAAGATGCGACTTTATCCACCTCTCCTCTCACGACTTCCTTGTGTAACCTTCCACACCTAAAAACCTCGGTCCCGCACCGAGTGCATTTCAAATTATTTTCACAATAAAACTTGAATGGTCGTGGAGTGGTTAGGCGTAGGCCTTCTCCTATCCCGAGTGCTGACGTTTACCGTAGGGTTCTCTGTCGCAAAGCACTTACCATTCAAAACCAAAAACATCTTTAATAAGAGAATGAAGTTCCCTTTGTCTTGAATTAAAGAGAGAGGACTGGGTGTAGACCTCTTCTTCTCCGAGCGTTGGGATGCCCACTGTAGTGAGGGTGGTTTCGACGCTCGTCTTTCAATACGAAGACGCCTCGTTCGCCACACCTTTTTATAACAAAAACTTTGAGACAATGAATCGGGTACTACCCGTAGGGGTTACTATCCGAGGACCTATCTCGCCCCAAAAACAATCTCATCAATCAAACATGATACCTTGCCTCGCATGGCGAAAACCAACCTTTCAAACAGGCATGCTACGTCCGTTCTACCGCAAACAGGTAACGCCTAAGTCTCCAACGAGCGAGCAACAATACACCTAACTGCTAGAATGCGCACGATAGCAGCGTCTACCAAGACTCCCCCCGCACACCGTAGGCCGAACTACGGCTGCTCTGATTCTTTACTTCTTTCAAGTAAAGATACATAGGCACAAGGGCCACAATCCTTGCCGAGCACATTCCCCCCATATTTGTAGTCCCCCGAACTACGTCGACTCTGACTTTCTCACATCTATTGAGAATACGTAGGCCTAGGACCACGAGGTCCTACCGAGTCCTTTCTTTCTATCTTCTTCCTTGTTGCCTCCTTTCTTGGTTTCTAACCCTATTTCTTTACCCTTTGGAAAACACCTTTATAGCATAATGTTTAAGCAAATAAATTCACACATCGACAAACAAAAGGTTCCCATCGAGTACGATGGATGCGAGGGGTGCTAATACCTTCCCTTCGCATAACCGGCTTCCGAACCCGTTCATGGTTGGGAGACCATCTTATCCATTTCTTTCTTAAGGTTTTCTCGATATTTTCCTTTCCCCCCATGGGATAAATAAAGTTCGGTGGCGACTCTTCTGTCTATCTTTTTCGCCTTCCCTTCGTTGCGCGATGCATTTTTCGAGTAGCGACACTAATGGATACTGTTTATCATGATTTCCTTTATATTATCATGATATCTCACCCCTTGAATATTTCCTCTACATGGGTAATATGCAGATACTCCGCAATAGGAATCGGATGTGAGTTGAAGATGGAGTTTCCTCACCTTTCTTTTTAATTTGGCGTCTGCTATGGTTGTAACACTGGGGAGTCGTGAAACGCATTTATGTTTTATAATTCTTTTGAGATTTGTAGACATCTCCTTATTGTGTTTGTGAGATATTGGATCGAACTCTAGTATGGTCGAAGGGTAGCTTTTGATTTGACAGGAATTAAGCATGGGGTCGAAGTCTATTCACATGTTGCTGTCGGAGTAATGCGTATTGTAGTCGAAGTTTGTTATAACATGCATTAGTCAATATTTCTAGGGTTGTTAGCACGTTAAATTAGGCCTTGCTTATAAACCCAATTGTTTAAGTTAGCTTGTACCCGAAGTTAACTTTTAATGGGTAATTATTAAAAATCCCATTAGGTTAGTGTGCTATTTTTCTTATAAATAGGATGCTAGTCTCTCATCTTGGTATAAAGAAAAATAGGAAGATAAAATCCTAATTTCAAGAGAGAGAGAGAGAGGTTATTTTGTTATTCTTGTATACTTGTAATCATGTTCTAAGTGTAAGAAAAGAATAACAGTTTATAACCAATCCTTGTTGTTCCTTTTTGTGTTACCTTGTTTTCTTTGTTAACCCTAACCCTTGTGTGTTTCTTGATCATAAAGAAACCGTTTATATTTTGTTCTAAGACATCCGATTCACAACAAATTGGTGCGGCAAGCGTGGAGATGATACCTTCAACAAAGTATGAGATTAATAAGTTCACCGGAGTGAACGACTTCGGTCTGTGGCGCTTGAAGATGAAAACCCTACTGGTTTAGTAGAGTCTTTTGGAAGCGTTGAAGGGAGAGGAAGCCATGGACGCTGCATTAACGGAAAAATAATAGACGGCCATGATTGAGAAAACCCACAGTGCAATATTGTTGAGCCTTGGTGATAAGGTTCTTCGACAGGTACCAAAGGAGACTACAACATCAAGATTATGGGTGAAACTTAAAAGTTTGTACATGACCAAATCTCTGGTGAATCGACTCTACCTGAAGCAAGCTTTGTATTCATTTAAGATGAGTGAAGACAAAGTGTTGGTTGAGCAGTTGGATATGTTCAACAAGATGATTCTTGATCTTGAAATTATTGATGTGAAGATCGATGATGAAGATCAAACACTGCTGTTCTTGTGTGCTTTACCCATAACACATGCTCACTTCAAAGAAACTCTCTTGTATGGAAGGGAGTCCATGAGATTTGAAGAAGTTCAATCAGCCTTGTATTCTAAGGACTTGAACGAACGAAAGAAGCATAAACCTTCAACGGTGGGCGAAGGTTTGGCCGTTAAGGGAAAATTCTTATGAAAGGATGGTAAGTTCGAAAAAAAAAGAAGGTAAAAGTTAGTAGAAGTCTTATAGTGGCGAAACATCTGGTATTCGATGTTATCACTCTAAGAAGGAGGGTCACACAAGAAAGGTGTACCCTGAACGCTTGAAAGATCATGGAGGTAATGGCAACGCAACCATTGTTCAAGATGACTTCGACTCATTTCACGTTCTTGTGGTTTCAAGTGGTGACTCAAGAAAAGAATGGATTATGGATTCAGGTTGCACTTGGCACATGACTCCAAACAGAGAACTGTTCGAGGAGCTATGTGATCAAGATGGTGGATCGGTGCTGCTGGGAAACAACAAATCTTACAAAATTGCAGGTATTGGATCTATGAGATTCAAGCTCCATGATGAGTCAATAAGGTTATTGACTGAAGTCAGGTATGTACCTGACTTGAAGAGAAATTTGATTTCTCTTGGTGAATTCGACAGAAAGGGATACGTTTTTCAAGGAGAGAAAAGTATCCTAAGAGTTATGAAGGGGTCGAAGGAAGTCTTAAGAGGCGTGAAGAAACAAAGCTTGTATACCCTTGAGGCTGAGGTTGTAAGTGGTTCGAATAATGTTGCATCCACAAAACCTGTGTCGAAGACATAATTATGGGACATGAGATTGGGCCATGTCAGCGAAAGAGGCCTGATTGAATTGGGGAAGCAGAAACTGCTAGGAGGTGACGAAGTCGAAAAGTTGGAGTTTTGTGAATCTTGTGTATTTGGTAAATCGTGTAGGCAGAAGTTTAACAAAGGAAAGAAAATAATACATAGATCTCTGAATTACATTCATGCTGATCTTTGGGGGTCTGCAAGGAATCTTTCACACTCGGGTGCAAGGTATTTTCTATCCAATGTTGATGATTATTCGAGAAAGCTATGGGTATTCATTCAGAAGACGAATAATGAAACTTTTAAGAATTTAAAAAGTTGGAAGGTTTTGATCGAAACTCAAACTGGCAGAAACGTTAAGAGGTTGAGAATCGACAATGGCCTTGAGTTCTGCAACGAAGCGTTCAACAGTTATTGTGTTGAGTCTGGGATTGCAAGGCATAAGACTGTAGCTGGTACTCCTCAAAAAAATGGCTTAGCTGAGAGATTCAATCGAACAATCCTTGAAAGGGTTAGATGTATGTTGGTTAGTGTTGGATTGAAGAAGGTGTTTTGGGCGGAGGCTGTTTCTAGCAGCTTATCTGATAAATAGATGTCCCTCGATTTCCTTGGGAATGAAGACACCTGAATAAGTTTGGTCGGGACATCGACCTAGTCTTGACAGAATGAGAGTATTCGACTGCATGGCCTATGCTCAAATTAGGCAAGACAAGGTCGAACCTAGAGCTCTGAAATGCATGTTCATGGGATACCCTAAAGGAATCAAAGCTTATAGACTATGGTGCCTAGAGCCAGGTCACAGAAGGTGTATCACCAGTCGAGATGTAATTTTCAATGAAGCAGAGATGAATTTCAAGAAAACTGATGATGCTGACGAAGAGTTGGAATAAGGAGAGATTCCTGTTGAGGTGGAGCAGGTTGATGCTGAATTGCGTACCCCAGGTGAAGCCGAAGAAGACGCAGAAGATGTTGTCGAAGATGAGGAAACTGATAATGACTACCTGCTAGCAAGAGACTGGTCGATGAGAGTCATCAAGCCACCTCAGAGACTTGGGTATGTAGATCTTATAACTTATGCCTTAATCTCTAGAAGTGAGATTCTAGACGAAGAACCTAGAGACTATAAGGAAGTTATGAGGAGTTGAAATAAGACTGAATGGCTGAAGGTCATGGATGATGAGATGAAATCTATTCATGATAACAATACCTGGGAGCTGATCAAGAAACCTGCTAGATCCAGGTTAGTCATTTGTAAATGGATTTTCAAAGTTAAGGAAGGAATCAAAGGAGTGGCGTCAAAGAGATGCAAGGCAAGATTGGTCACTAGGGGGTTCACTCAAAAAGAAGGTTCCGACTTCAATGATGTTTTCTCTTATATTGTGAAGCACAGATCCATTCGAATGTTGCTTGCCACAGTGGCCTAGTTCGACCTTGAACTGGAACAATTGGATATGAAGACTGCATTCTTGTATGGTGATCTAGATGAAACAATTCTTATGAGGCAACCTGAAGGGTATGTCGAAAACGGGAAGGAATATTATGTGTGCAAGCTGAATAGATCCTTATATGGACTGAAACAATCTCCTCGACAATGGAATAAGAGATTCGACAAGTTCATGGCACACATAAGTTTCATTAGAAGTCAGTTCGACCACTGTGTTTACTTCAGATTTTGACCGGGTAATTCATTTGTTATTTTGTTGCTCTATGTGGATGATATTCTAATAGCAAGAAACAATGCCGAAGATGTAATGAGGGTGAAGGCTAAACTCAATAAGGAGTTCGACATGAAGGATCTGGAAGCTGCGTCCAGGATTCTTGGGATTGACATCCGAAGAGATAAAAAAAAGTCGAAATTATGCTTATCTCAAGAGGCATACCTATGGAAGATTCTCGAAAAGTATGGTATGTCAAATTCAAAGCCTGTTGTGACTCCGACAAACCCTCAATTCAAGCTGAGTATAAATTAATGTCCCAGTACTGATTTCGAAAGAGCTTATATCAATAGCATTCTATATGCTAATATAATGGGTTCTTTTATGTATGTTATGGTCTGTACTAGACCCAACATAACATATGCAATAAGTCTTGTAAGTAGGTACATGGCGAATCCTGGAAAGGCTCACTGGCAAGCATTGAAGTGGATTCTAAGGTACATAAATGGGTCTCTGAATAAAGTCCTAATTTATGGCGGAGCCTTGGGTGAAGATAATAAAGCAGCAATCGAAGGATATGTCGACTTTGATTATGCAGGTTGTATGGATTCCAGAAAATCTATTTCTAGATATGTGTTCACTATGTTTGGGGCAATAATCAGTTGGAAAGTAACACTTTAGAAGGTCGTTGCCTTATTAACCACTGAAGCGAAATATATCGCCCTAACTGAAGCTGTGCAGGAAGAATTGTGGCTTGAAGGTTTTGCAAAAGAGCTGAAACTTCAAGGTCGAGTTATCATTGTTAAATGTGATAGTCAAAGTGTAATACACTTGTCGAAGAACTCAGTCTATCATGAGCGAACCAAGCACATTGATGTGAGGCCGCTTCATCATAGGGGTAATCGAGTATGGAGAAGTCAAAGTGTTAAAGGTTTCGACATATCATAATGTTGCTGATATGATCACCAAGGCGTTGCCTAATTACAAGTTTTTCTACTATATGCAGTTGATAAAGCTGCATGAATAAAGCTAGTATGTTTCTTGGTGTTATAGAGTTAAATCTAAGGTGGAGACTTGTGAGATATTGGATCAAACTCTAGTATGGTCGAAGGGTAGCTTCTGGTTCGACAGAAATTAAGTATGAGGTCGAAGTCTATTCACATGCTGCTATCGGAGTAGTGCGTGTTGTAGTCGAAGTTTGTTCTAATATGCATTAGTCAACATTGCTAGGATTGTTAGCATGTTGAATTGGGCCTTGCTTATAAGCCCAATTGTTTAAGTTAGCTTGTACCCTAAGTTAGCTTGTACCCTAAGTTAGCTTGAAATGGATAATTGTTAAAAAGCACATTAGGTTAGTGTGCTATTTTTCTTATAAATAGGATGCTAGTCTCTCATTTTGGTATAAGGAAAAATAGGAAGATAAAATTCTAATTTCAAGAGAGAGAGGTTATTTTGTTATTCTTGTATACTTGTAATCTTATTCTAAGAGTAAGGAAACAATAACTGTTTATAATCAATCCTTGTTGTTCCTTGTTATTTTACCGTGTTTTCTTTGTTAACCCTAACCCTTGTGTGTTTCTTGATCATAAAGAAACCATTTATATTTCGTTTCAAGACATCCGATTTACAATACTGTTTAATTACTATTTTGATGAATTGTGTAACTTTCATGATAACTATTATATGCAAAGACATGATAAGTGATTTTTATTATTCTGCTACAATAAAAGTAATGTTTAGATATGATCATGTTTTTATGATTATATTTAATGTATAAGTGTTACATAGACTATCAGATGAGCAGGTTTTGTATGTTGATCGTAACATCCTAATTTGTGTGTGTCTGATTTAATTACTCTGATGTTTTATAATAAAAAAATTGCGGGGGTAATTTAGGGTGTTACGTAGTGGTATCAGAGCAGGTCAATCTGTTCAGCCAAGTGGTTGAGTCATTGTTGTGCGATAGTTTATTGCTGGCGATGTTGTTTCCTTAACCATTGTGTACTGTTATTGATGTGTAATAGAGAATGACTAGAAGGAACGATGCCACTATTGTTGTGCTTTGTAGGATGTTGCTCAGGCTGTGTAGAATCAGCCTAATGCTGGTGAGAATGATGAGTTTTGGAAGAACAAACCGCCTAACTTCAAGGGAAGATACGATTTAGATGGAGTGCAGACTTGTCTCAAAGAGATCGAGAGGATCTTCTAGGTTATGGATTATCCTAAGGCACATAAGGTGCGGTTCGATACTCAGATGCTAGCTGACGAGGCCGATGACTGGTGGGTTAGCACTCGTAAATTGTTTTGAGCTACAGGGGAAGTTATCATTTGGGTTATGTTCAGTAGGGAATTCATGAGGAAATACTTCCCTGAAGATGTCTGAGGTAAGAAGGATATTGAGTTTCTGGAGTTGAAGTAGGGTAACATGTCGGTTATGGAATATGCTGCCAGATTCGTAGAACTTGCTAAGTTCTACCCTCACTACAGTGAGGTAACTGCTGAGTTTTCGAAGTGTGTGAAATTTGAGAATGGTTTGAGGCCCGTGATCAAACAGGCAGTCAGGTACTAATGAATTAGATGATTTCAAGATTTGATAGAATTTATAAGGAGGATAACAAGGCTCGATTGACTCACTATAAAGGACTGGACGAGAGGAAAGGAAAACAACAGATGAACCGTGGAAAGCCTTAAGCAGCTCCAGTTGATAAAGGTAGACCGAGATATACTGAATGCAAGAAGCCAAGTAAGGGATGTTCTCATAATATTCCTAAGTGCTATAGATGTGGTGAGATGGGTCATCGCGTCAATGAGTGTAAGAGCGATGTGAAGAAGTGCTACAAGTGTGGTAAGACAGGACATCTGGTCGTTAATTGCACTGAGAAGGTAGTGACTTGCTACAATTTTGGGGAACCTGGTCATATCAGTACTCATTGCTAGAAACCAAAGCAAGCTACAACTGAAGGCAAAGTGTTCGCTTTGCCAAGAACTCAGACTTCCAGTGAGGACAGGTTGATCAGAGGTACATGTTATATTAATAATACGCCTTTGATTTCTCTTATTGATACTGGTGCTACTCATTCCTTTATTTCTAATGATTGTGTGAAAAAGCTAGGCCTTAGTGTATCTGTGATAAAGGGAGAAATGCTTATCGAAACTCCTGCTAAGGGATCGATGGCTACTTCTATTATTTTCTTGAATTGTCCTTTGAGAGTATTTGATAGGTATTTTATTGTGGACCTCATTTATTTGTCGCAGATGAATCTCAATGTTATCTTGGGAATGAACTGGTTGATGTTTAACCATGTTCAGATTAATTATTTTAATCAATCGGTGTGGTTTCCTACTCCTGGTGGCAAGGAGGCAGATGATTTCTTGTCTATGGAAGAGTTGAAAGAGCTTTTAGAAGATGACACTCAGGTGTTTACGATGTTCGCATCGCTATCTATTGACAACTAAGCTGTAATCAATGAAGTACAGGTAGTACGGGAGTTTCCAGAAGTATTTTCGAAGGATATTTTAGATGTATCGCCAGAAAAAGAAGTGGAGTTTACTATTGATCTTGTCCCTGACACCAAACCTATTTCTATGGCACCATACAGGATGTCAGCTTTAGAATTAATGGAGTTGAAGAAACAACTAGAAGACTTGTTGGAAAAGAAGTTTGTAAGACCAAGTGTGTACCTTGGGGAGCTCCGGTATTGTTGGTAAAGAAGAATGATGGTAGTATGAGATTGTGTATAGATTACTGGAAGTTAAACAAAGTGACGATTAAGAACAAGGATCCACTTCCCAGAATATATGATTTAATGGATCAACTGGTAGGTGCTCGGTTGTTCAGTAAGATAGACTTAAGACTGGGTTATCATCAAATAAAAGTAAGAGATGAAGACGTTCAGAAGACAACTTTCAGGACTCGTTATGGACATTATGAATACTTGGTGATACATTTTATTGTAGTTTTTATTGATGAAATCCTGATCTATTCTAAGTCAGAGGAAGAGCATGAGAAGCATTTGAGGATTATGTTGCAGGTTCTGAAAGAGAAGAAACTTTATACTAAGCTATCGAAGTATGAGTTCTGGTTGAAGGAAGTTAGCTTCCTTGGTCATGTTATTTCAGGTAATGGTGTTGTAGTGGATCCTTCCAAGGTAGATGCTGTTCTACAATGGGAAGCTCCGAAGTCAGTTACAAAAATTTAAAGCTTTTTGGGGTTGGCTGGTTACTACCGCATGTTAATTGAAGGTTTTTCCAAGTTAGCACTTTCGCTAACTCAACTGACCTGCAAAGGTAAACTGTTCGTATGGGATATTCATTTTGAGAAAAGCTTCGTAGAGTTGAAGGAGAGGTTGACTACAACTCTAATTTTGGTTTTTCCTGAACCAAATGAACCTTTTGTAGTATACTGCGATGCTTCGTTGATGGCTTTAGGGGGTGTATTGATGCAAGATGGAAAAGTTGTGGCTTATGCTTCCTGACAGTTGAGGATTCATGAGAGGAACTATCCTACTCATGACTTAGAGTTGGCTGCAACAGTGTTTGTATTGAAAATCTGGAGACATTATTTGTATGGCTCTAGGTTTGAAGTGTTCAGTGACCATAAAAGTATGGGGTACTTGTTTGATTAGAAGGAATTAAACATGAGGCAACGTAGATGGTGGGAATTCTTGAAATACTATGATTTTGGCTTGAACTATCATCCCGGTAAAGCTAATGTTGTGGCTGATGCTTTAAGTCGGAAGTCGTTGCACATGTCAGTGATGATGGTTAGCGAGTTAGAGCTTGTGGAGAAGTTCATAGACATGAGTTTAGTCTGTGAATTAACGCATCAAAGTGTGAAGTTGGGGATGCTAACAATTAACAATGATTTTCTTGCTATAATTAAAGATAATCAGAAACTAAATGTGAAATTGGTGGACTTGATGGCTGGAGATGTTCAAGTTACAGGGAATGATTTCAAAGTAGACGAACAAGGTGTGTTGAGATTCAGGAATACAATTTGTATTCTAGATAATGCGAAACTAAAGAAGATGATTTTAGAAAAAGGTCATCAGAGTAGCTTAAGTATCCATCCGGGAGCTACTAAGATGTACCAAGATCTGAAGAAGATATTCTAGTAGTCAGAAATAAAGCGCGATGTTGCGCAATTTGTTTATGCTTGTATGAATTTCCAGAAGTCGAAGGTTGAGCATCAGAGACCTGTAGGGTTGATGCAACCATTGGGTGTTCCAGAATGGAAATGGAATAACATTTATATGGATTTTGTGACAGGATTACCAAATACTCCGAGAGGGCATGATGCTATTTGGGTGATTGTGGATAGACTGATGAAGTTGGCCCATTTTATTCCTATTAACATCAGTTTTTCTATGCAGAAGTTGGCAGAGATCTACAACCATGTAATTGTGAAGTTGCATGGAATTTTGTTGAGCATTGTGTTGGATAGAGATCTGAGGTTCACTTTCAGATTTTGGGAGTGTTTTCAAGAAGTGCTGGATTCTAAGCTGAGGTTGATTTTGGCTTATCATCCTAAGACTAATGGTCATACGGAGATGACTATTCAATCATTAAAACATCTGTTGAGGGCTTGTGTTCTAGAACAAGGAGGCGCTTGAGATAGTCACTTGCCGTTGATTGAATTCACTTATAACAACAATTTTCATTATATTTTTGGGATGCTACCTTTTGAAGAATTGTATGGTCGGAGATGCAGAACACCTTTGTGTTGGTATGAATCCGGTGAGAATGTGGTGCTCAGACCTGAATTAGTCTAACAAACTACGGAGAAAGTGAAACTGATATGATAGCAAATGAAAGTTTCTTATAATAGATAGAAAAGCTATCATGACAAGGGGATAAAGGATCTTGAGTTCCAGGAAAGGGACCATGTATTCTGGAGAGTTACTCTGGTGACTGGTGTTGGACGTGCCTTAAAATCGAAGAAGCTCATTCCTCGGTTTATCGGTCCATATAAGGTATCCGGACGGGTGGGAGCTGTTGCGTTTAGAGTGACGTTGCCACCAAGTTTGTCCAATTTACATGATGTATTTCATGTTTCGCACTTGCGGAAGTACATTCCAGATCCGTCGCATGTGATTTTGATGGACGATATGCAAGTGAGGAATAACTTTACAGTGAAGGCATTACCTGTGAGAATTGATGGTCACGAGGTGAAACAATTGTGAGGCAAGGAGATTTCTATCGTGAAGGTCGTGTGAGGAGGTGCTTCCGGAGGAAATATAACTTGGAAATTTTAGAGCAGGATGCGAGAGTCGTATCCTGAGTTATTTGCGTTAGATAACTTTCGAGGACGGAAGTATTTTATGTGGGGGAGAGTTGTAACTCCCCATTTCATTTTACTTATTTTTCACAATTAAATTATGCAATAAGTGTATATGTATGTGTTTATGTGTGCTTTATTGTGTTTTGGAAAACCTTTTGTGTGGGGTAGTTACCTTAAAATGGTAGGAATTAAGTTTTTAGAGGTGCGAGAGTAATTGTGTAGTGATGGAGGTGCAAAGAGTATAGTTAATTAATTAATTGCTTTAAGTAATTATGCTAAACAATAAAATATATTAACTAATTTAAATAATTAATTATGTTTAATATGTTTTTATTAAACTAGAATTTGAAAGTTTAGATTATTATTATTTGAATTATTGGATTATTAGATAACAATAATAATAGTAGTGAAATAAAATAAAATGGAATATTAGATGTGTAGAGATTTGAAGGACATAATAGTAATTGTATTAGGATGAGTGAGGATAAATAAGGTAAACTGTAGTTGAGAGATTTTATAAAGGGAGTTAGAGAATAGTGAAGTTAGTTTTACATCATACGTGAAATTGAGAGCAAAAGGTGAAAGAGGCTAGGGCTAGGAGTATCCATCCATTTAGCTGGAAGAGATCGATTGTTAGGAATTATAAGATAAGGGTGGGGTTCTGATCTTCTAATGGATAGTATGATAAATAGTGGGTAAGGTTTAGGTTCTTGCGTTGTTGGGTTGTTGTGTCCTTCTATGTTATAAACCTTGATCTCTCTTAGTTGATAAATTGGGTGTTTTCCAATAATATTATGAATGTTGTGAAATAATGGATGATGATAATGTTATTATATATTGATTATATGAAGAATTTCGCTTGCCTATATGTACGACAATTCTTTTTTTGGGTTGTTGATATGTTTTCCTCCATTGTTAATTTATAAGGGTTTGAATCATAGATAGGAAATTGATGATTACATGATGTTAATCCATGACTAATACAAGAAAATAATTAATTTTTGGAATGTTAAGATAGCAGAAAAATGGGTCTATGATGGTAGAATTTCATAGCATAGGTTCCAATATGATAAACTTGTGTAAAAGTGATTTTAAAAAGTGATTTTTGGGCAAACGGAATAGTATGCGTCGAATTGCATGCCTTATACGTCGACCTGTAGCTTTCAAAAACAAATTCTTTGAAAAACAGGTTGTATGTGTCGACCCATGCGTCGACCTCTGCATCAGCACACAAAAATATTAAATACGGTTTTTATCGTAACTTTTTAACCGTATATCCAAATGACAAGCCGTTTAAAGTGTTGGAAAGCTAATAAATAGAAATTTAACATAATATAAAGAATTGAATTGTTTTCCCAGTATTTCTATGTCTAATATGTTTAAGAATGTGGTTATTACATGTTGTGTATGCTAAGAAATCTTGTTGTAAGTGACGAATTTTGAGTGTTGTTACAAAGATGTTGTTTTGATGTTAATGATGGTAATATGAAAATATTTTAATGATGTTGTTGTGATTGCATAAAAGATGTATATATATATATATATATATATATATATATATATATATATATATATATATATATATATTGTATGAAATATATTTTATGCTTGTTAGCCACTTTGGGCGGTGTACAGTAACCATGGTGGTGGATTACTGTGCACGATGATGTTGTCATTGTGGTATGCATAAAAATTCACATTGTATACACTTATGGACATTGGTTCGTTGTTGGTAAGCCTAAAATGCCATTGTATGGATTCGGCCGGTAGCTAATTCTAGAGTTGATGGATCAGTGAGTGGTTTTGATCCTAGGAGGTGGGGATCAGAACGGTGAACTTGAGTGTTCACAAAAATTGGTACCACATGCATATGCATTGAGTCAGATTTTGAGTCTCATTGCATTACATATTAACTATGTTGCTATCTTGCTAAATATGTGGTGTTGTATGAACTATTTGGACTTGTGATCATGTGATTTCCATGTTGGTTGGGGAATAATTAGTAATGATGTTGTTGGTTGATTAATATGAGATATTTAGTTGAATTGTTTTTATGTTATCTCTATGCTTTGATAACTTATTGTTGGTGTTAGGTGTGTTGTGTTGAAGAATGGGGATACTGCATGTGGTAACCTAATGCATACTGTTTATCATGCTTTCCTTTATATTATCATGATATATCACCCCTTATGTTTGAATATTTCCTCCACGTGGGTAATGCGCAGATACTTTGCAGTAGGACTCAGATGTGAGTTGAAGATTGAGTCTCCTTACATTTCTTTTTAATTTTTCATCTGGTCTGATTATAACACTAGGCAGTCGTGGAACGTGTTTATATTTTTAATTATTTTGAAATTTGTAGACATCTCCTTATTGTGTTTAATTACTATTTTGATGAATTGTGTGACTTTCATGATAACTATTATATGCCAAGATGTGATAAGTGATTTTTATTATTCCGCTGCAATAAAAGTAATGTTCAGATATGTTCATATTTTCATGATTATATTTAATGTATAAGTGTTACATAGACTATTAGATGAGCATGTTTTGTATGTTCACCGTAACATCCTAATTTGTGTGTGTTTGATTTAATTACTCTGATGTTTTATAAAAAAATAAATTGCAGGGGTAATTTAGGGTGTTAAAATAATCCTTCTCTAATCTCTAATTTGTCACATCTTAAAGTATATATGACCATCACATTTGCTAATGGTTTTAAGGCACACATTTCTAATATTTGTCAAGCTTCATTTTTTCCATCTATGTGTTATTTATATCGCACTCTTAATCTGATTTCAAACAGGTAAGTTTATCTACTCTCCCCATTATTCAATAACATTTCCTTCATTTTCTTCTAAATCTTTCTTTATACAAGATCTGAATCATGAGGTATCTATTACATTCATGATCATCCATTCAAAGTTGGCAATGTTTCTAGATATCATTCATCGTCATTTGAGTAATTTAAAAGGCGTTTCCAGATATTATTATCATCATTTAAAAGGCGTTGTTGGTTCCTCAAATTTAACATTTAAAAACTATTGTTGTTCAACCAAGTCAGATAAGTCGGTGTTGGAACAAGATTTATTTATCCCCTTAAAAGGTTTTGATCATAACAATATGTTTAAAGAACAATAGGGTTTGCTAATAGTTGTTCAAGTGTGCAGGATCATAAAGCTAATAATTCATCATGAATTAATCCTATTGAAAGCATAAGTGAAGAAATAATACTACTCATATTCTGGATTATCAGAATCTGAATATGTTCATCAACATTTAAAGGTTCAGGCTTTGGCTCTGGTGACAACTCAGACCCTAAAGACTTAAGAAGCATCTCATCTGTACTCGGCAACAAAGGTGACCAGTCTTGTCAAAGTCACAGATTTCTAGACAAATTAAACTACGGTTTGGTTTTGCAAGGCTCAAGGATGGTGATGTGATCTCTTCAGTCTGTACTACCTTTTGGTAGATACCTAGTTACTCAAAAGGTGTTGCAGACATTACTTTTATTCAATGGATAAAGCTTCTGAACAGATACAACTCTTCATGCTGCCTGAGATGTTCACCTATACTCATGGCTATCTAGTTACAACTATTATGGTTACCGTTTGAATTAGAGTGGTTACAAAATATGATTGAATTATCTATTTTGCAACGGCTCTAAATCATCCTTGGAACTAGTTCTTCATACCTTCAAACAAGCTACCTCCAAAGGCTATTTTCCTGGCACTATAAAAGGAAGTTCAAGAACTTGAAGAAGATGATGGTTGTGCTGATTAAGCCGATCAAGTTGATCAATATGGGTTCGTTTATCATTGTTGAGAATGATGAAAATGCTAAAGATTTAAATATTCTGAAAGTTTGAATAAGTTGTCAACAAAATCACACAACACAAACAACATCTGATACAAGCAAGAACATATTTGCATATTTGTTAGTTTGTACATAGGGTCTTAATATATCTTATCATTGTTTATCTTACAAATATTAATAACAACAAATATATGTTGTAACTGTGCACCATCGATATGAGTATCAAGTGTATTTGTATTTACTATCCTAAACTGCTGTTTAGAATCTGCAAATGTCTCAAACCCAGTGTTTAAGAAAAGAAAGTCTCATTCAAGTATGATTGAGAAGGAAGTCTTGAATCAAGGGTTTAAGAAAGGAAGTATCATTCAAGTATGATTGAGCAGGAAGTCTTGAGTAGTTGGCTTAAGCAAGGAAGTTTATTTCTAGGTTGATTGAGTAGGAAGTCTTGAGCAATTGGCTTAAGCAATTGTAATCTAATTGAATATTGTAAAAAGCTCTATAAAGGGACTAGACTACTCTCGAGTTGAGAGGAAAAATGATATATTTTTTGTCTCTTTATTTACTTCTGCTATAACATTCTGCTGTGCAACAAACTCTAAAGTCGGACTCATATCTGATTCAACCTCTCACTTGGATCAAAATCTAAGCTTGGCATCTTAGGTTTTGAAACAAGTTTAAGTAAAAGAAGTAAACTTTCCCATTCACAATTTAGACCCCCTTATAAAACCAAAAAAATTGATACATAACAACGAGCTGTCAACCAGAGCATTAGGTGGGTCGACCTGTGCACACCCCAATGCAAAACTACACAAAAAATCAAGCTATGCATCGACCAGAACAGGGTCATGTGTCGACGCAGGGCTATTTCAAAACAACAGATTTTTGTTCTTTCAGTATGAGTCGACCTATAGGTTGACGTGAGCAGACCCGAGAATAGTTTATTTTTGATTAACATGTGCGCGTCGACCTCCATAGGACTGTGAGTCGACGCAAGGACCTTAAACAACCAAAAAGAAGTTCTTTGCTAATGTTTTGGTCCACCTAAACCATTTTTGTGTAGACCTAAGGTATATAATATGGTCAAATGCACAAATATCATATATGAGATGCTCTTATATGCATAGACACACGAGCGAGGAATATTTTATGCATATTAACGACTAAATGCAATCTAAGACGCGATGATACTGTCCAAAGTACAAGTACGAGCTAATACACGTTTTAACATCATTAAAATAAGGACTAAAGAACCTTGACCTCACATACTCCCCCCTTTTTGATGATGGCAGAACCATTGCAAAATCTTCAACTTATCAAGTACTTTGAGAAGCATCCTCCCCCTTTGGCAACATCAAAAAGAGCGAAGCACGAGGTCAACCGAACTCAAAACATATTAATATGAACACAATCGTACACTTTGCAATAGATAAACATCAACAACCATTCACATAAAGTGATGTTAACGCAAGGGATATAAACGTAAATAAGACAAGAAACATAGAGAAGGAAACTTAGCACATTACATAACCAAATTTGTTCAATACATGTTCTAAGTCAACATATCCAAAACATAAAAAAGCAAAAAATCACATGCAAAATGAAATATGAAATGGACAACACAACTCAACACCCTATGGTCTCCTTCCCCTATGTGTATGACCTCTCCCTCTGAAAGAGTAATCCGGATGTGGCACTCTTTGCTCCTCTTGGCATTCGGTGAAGTCAAGAATGGTCCTATTTAGAGTGTTGAAGGCAACAAAGAGAGATTGATGCTGACTTGTAGCATTCTCAGTCATAGTATGATGCTGACTTACAGCATTCGCAGCCATAGTATCAAACCTTTGTAAGACTGTGGAAGCAAACAAGTCAAATTTATCACTTTGAGCTTGAATCTAATTATGAAAAGCTGTGTACCTTTCCTCTTGAAGTGTAGCAAAGTTTTGTTGTTGAAGTTGCATATTTCTCAACATTTCCAAGACTTCAGAGTTATCCGGTTGGTATTGAGGTGGAGATGGAGGCATGTAGGACGAGCCATGGTTAGTCCAACCTGTATGTTTCTATTCTTCCAACCTTGGTTAGCATATGGATCATGTCTAGAGGAGTCACCTAGCCAATAACCATGACCGTCAGTAGGATGTTCATCATCCTCCATGTAATGAGTTTCCTCATCCCCTTTTTCATCATCCTCTTCATCCTCATTTAAATCCTGAACCCTTGAACTTGAGGCTTTTATATTGGACCTATACCTTTACTCTTGACGATCCCTGATCAGTCACCATTTGTACTATATTTTCGTGACTTATTCGACAAGAATCCAAGTATTCCGTGGAACTTTGCACTTATTTTGTTATCGTTTGAGTCAACTTTATTTACTGTAAGTTTTCTACTCATTTTATTGTTTTAAGCTTTATTTCATGTTTTTTACATTTTATGCCTTGGTTGTCTACTTTTGATTTTATTCAGGACCAAGTATTAGATTCAAAAGACTCGGTGCGAGAAAGTGGAAAAATCCGGAGTTTTGGTGGAAGTTGGCTCAACCTACAAGAGGCCTAACAGGGCCGTGTCAGGATGGAAGCTGCCAAGAAAACCTAGGGACAGAGGCGCAACACGGCCATCCGTGTCAAAGAAAGGTAACCCATTAAAGTTAGGGTTTTTTTGGCTAAATTCTTTATCAATCGTCAAAGAATTATATGGAATACCATGAACAACAACAATAACCCGATTAAGAACACTTTGAATGAAAGAGGCATAACACAAAGTTGTACCTCTACCTGAGTTCTTCAGAGCAAATATCCTACTAGAAATGTAATACAGCCAATGAACTCTTATCTTATTTTTCAGCAGATAGACCAAATACACCTCATCTTGGTCAACGCTCGAATAACCTTCCTTCTTGGGATGGAGAATGTGAGCTACGATCTACTGCAGAATCCTGTCAATTGGCTTCAAATGACCAGTAGTAACAGTTTTAGGAAACAAATCATTAGCAACAATGTCTTAGGGATAGGGATCTTTCAACATTAAATTCAGAGCATTATTGAACTCATAGTTTGAAGCCAATTTTGTATCAGTTATTTTAAGGTTAGGAGACAACTGTGGACACATATCGAATATATCTTTCCAAGTATCGGCGTCAACCTTTAAACTTTTACCACCAATCTTATATCCAAAGTCATAATCAATGAACTTTCCATGTATACTAGTATAGAATGACTTGACCAAATCTTTGTTATATTTTGTATCACACTCTAAGAACGAATAAAACCTTTAAAAATCAAGCAGTTCAACAATTTCTAAAATATGCATGTGTTCAGCCAGTCTCAGATAATACACAAATTTCTTGACAACGGATCTTTTACTAAAACTCTTCTCATAAGTTGCAACCAGATCATCGGAGAGTAAGGAAATAACATTTACTGGAATGTTAGACTGAGGTTGTGTAGTACCTGCCCGAGAAGTTTAAGCTCGAGTGGTTCTTTTTCCTGGTGCTCTTGTAGAAGCCATGGAGACTCTGATTTGTGAGAGATAAACAATACCTGAGTAGAGATTGATGATGAGAGCCCCAATTGAAAGCTTATGTAACCTTAAAATTTCTGATTTGATGAAGTTTTTGGAATTGGGTTTTAGGGTTTGTAGAGAGTTTTAGAGAGTAGAAGAGGAGATATAAGATGAAGAAATGAAAACGATGATGATAATGAATATTTGAAGTGAGACAACACATTGAATGATCATTACTTCCCAAGAAAAACAGTTGCGCTCCATTTTCCAAGGAAAAGTCTGTATTTCGCAGCGATGCATCGACCTAAACCTAGGATGCATCGACATATGCAGGTTAAAAATACACAATTATGAATCATTACAATGTGAGTCGACGCATGGGTCGACCTGTGCTGACCCGAAGCAAAATATGTTAAAATGAAGGAGGTATGAGTCGACCTATGCCCTGTTGCGGTCGATGCATGCAGTGCAATCATATAAAATGATGAAAACATGTTATAAATGTAGCACATATAATAAATAACAAGACCACACATACTTCAAACATAAAAGTGGATTAAAAGTGGTTCCAAAATAATAGAATAAACATCAAGATATCACACATCATAGTGCAATTTCATATATATATTGATCAAGACAAGTCAAATAGATAGGAATAATATTACCTCCAATGAAGATAAACGATGAATGCCCTCACATAGATTTCACTTATCAATGTAGTTAGTCAAAGTATACACAAACATAGATATAGAGCATGCAACTATTAAAATTAAACAGGATCCGAGATATCGAGAATGCCAAGTTCCCTACAGATGTTGAAGAAGGGCTCTGTCGCAATTCGTTTTGTAAAAAGCTCGACAAATTGATTATTGCTATCAACATGCTCGAATACGACATCACCTTTCTCTACAAGAACCCTAAAGAAATGATGGCGGATTTTAATATGTTTTGCGCGTGAATGTAATACAGGATTTTTGGTTAAGTTAATTGCGTTTGTATTGTCACACAAAATGAGAATACGTTCAAGTTTAACATTAAAGTCAAGTAATTGTTGCTTGAGCCACAATATTAGAGCACAACAACTACCGGCTGCAATGTACTCCGCCTCGGCTGTTGACAAAAAGCAACGAGAACTTGCTTTTTTCTATGCAAACTCACTAAGGAGTTTGAGAAGAAATGACAAGTACCACTAGTGCTTTTCTAATCTGATTTAAAATCGGCAAAGTCAAAATTAGAATAGCAGACCAAAGTGCAATCACTTCCCTTGGAAAACCAAAGCTCATGCGTGGGAGTACCACATAGGTATCTAAGTATGCACTTGATGGCCTTTAAATGTGATTCCTTGGGACATGATTGATACCTATAACACATACATACACTAAACATGATATCTTGATGAGATGCGATGAGATAGAAAAGAGAACCTATCATACCTCTATACCATTTTACATCTACGATCTTACCATTCTCTTATCGGTTCAAGTTTACACTTGTAGGCATTAGAGTTAGCCATATCGAAGCGCTTGAGTAGCTCATGCAATACTTAGTTTGGCTCACGAATGTTCCTTCTTCGAGTTCTTTGAATTGAAGTCCGAGGAAGTAGTTTAGCTCCTCCATCATGCTCATCTCAAACTCACCCTACATCAACTTAGATAATTTCTTGACCAAATTCATGTTAGTAGATCCAAATATAATGTCATCTACATAAACATGTACTAATATATAGTGTTTTCCTTGACATTTATAAAATAGGGTAGTATCAACCTTCCCTTTTGAGAACCCCTGATCTAGTAAAAATTTGCTAAGACGCTCGTAGCAAGCCCTATGGGCTTGTTTAAGACCGTACAAAGCACGTTTAAGCTTATAAAGATAGTTAGGATACTCATGAATTTCAAAACCGGGAGGTTGAGATACATATACCTCTTCATTAATGTATCTGTTCAGATAAGCACTCTTAACATCCATTTGAATTAATTTGAAGTCCTTAGAACAAGCATATGAAAGCAATAGGCGTATAGCCTCAAGGAGGTCAACAAGAGGATAAGTTTCCTCATAGTTGATTCCCTCCTCTTGGTTATAGGCTTGCGCCACTAGGAGCGCGTTGTTCGTAGTTATACCTCCATTTTTGTCAAGCTTGTTCTTAAATACCCATTTAGTACCAATCACTCGATGATCTCGCGAAGGGGGGATAAGGTCCCAAACCTCATTTCTTTTAAATTAATTTAATTCATCTTGCATCGCTAAAAACCAATTTTCATCGAGTAAGGCCTCTTTGGAGTTTTTAGGCTCAATTTGAGAGACGAAAGCAAAGTGATAACAAAAGTTACTTAGCTTGGATCTCGTAGTTACTCCCTTTGGTATATCTCCGAGTATGTTATCAATGGGATGATCCTTAGAGGATTTCTAAGCTAGAGGAAGGTCATCTTTCTAATTGGATGAACCTCCTCAATCTCTTCAGAGTTGTGATCTTCCTCCTCCTCAACTTTCACCGATTCAGGTTGATCAGTCCCTTTTTTAGTGTCCTTGAGTATGTGTTCTGAAGATAAACCTACGCCATGAAAAGAAATACCTTTTCCTACATTTTTTGGATAAGATTCATCAAAAGTAACATGTACAGATTCTTCTATAGTAAGTAACCTTTTTATTGAATATTCTACATGCTTTGCTAGTTTGAGAGTATCCACGAAAGATACCTTCATCGACTTTTGAATCAAACTTACCAAGGTTCTCTTTACCATTATTCAACACAAAGCATTTACAACAAAAAACATGAAGATGTGCTTCCTTCCGTTTAATAGCTCATATGGAGTTTTGTTAAGAATAGGACAGATAAGCACCTTATTTAAAACATAACATGCCATACTAATAGCATCGACCCAAAATTATTTAGGAAGGTCACTCTCATTGATCATAGTTCTTCCGAGTTCTTCTAAAAGACAATTTTTACGTTCCACTACTCCATTTTATTGAGGAGTACATGGTGCAGAGAAATTATGATTAATGCCATTCTTATCACAAAATTCTTCAAAGAGGTGGTTTTCAAATTCACCTCCACGATCGCTTCGGATTGTTACAATGCTTGTATTGAGTTTGTTTTGAGAGAGCTTGGCAAACTTCTCAAAAGCTGAAAAAGTATCACTCTTGCTTGCTAAGAAAATAGTCCAACAAAACCTAGAGTAATCATCTACTATCACAAAACCATAGTAATTACCACCCAAAAATTTAATCCTAGATGGTCCAAAAAGGTCCATATGGAGAAGTTCAAGAGGTCTCGTTGTAGAAACAACATTTTTAGATTTAAAATAGATCCTTGTTTTCTATCCCATTTAGCATGCATCACATAAGTGATCTTTTGAAAATTTTAATTTTGGGTAATCCGACTACTAGATCCTTAGAGACTACTTTATTTAGAAAATCGATGTTGAAATGCACTAAATGCCTATGCCATAGCCATGAATCTTCACTCATGGTGACAAGACATTTAGTACTACTTAACGAACTTCACTCAAGTCAAGCATATATACATTGTTAACCCTCAGGCCTTTGAACACATCATTCTTATTATCATTATGTTCAATCATCCAACAATCTTTTGAAAATTAAACTTTATAACCTTTGTCGCATAATTGAATAATGCTAATGAGGTTGTGTTTAAGACTGTCAAATAATAGCACGTCTGAGATAGTAGTAGAAGAGGGATTACCTACACTATCTTTACCAAGTATAGTTCCTTGTTATTATCATCGTAGGTCACAAATCGTTTCTTCTTTGCCACAAAGTCAATGAATAAGGAAATGTCTTCCGTCACGTGTCTTGAACATCCATTATCGAGAAACCATCTTATCTCCGTAGACTCAAGACATTGTAACTACACAATTTAAACAAGGGAAATAGGTACCCAATCTTTATTGGGTCCTTAGGTGTGAGTGAAACTTTGGTTGTATTTGGGCAACCATTGGAAAATACCTTTAGGAACCAAGAATCTCCTAAATTGGTATTTGGCAATGGTGTGACCCTTATTGCAACAATATAGACAAGTAAGGTTAACATAGGTGTTACTTTTGCTATCTTTATCTCTAATCACATAAGTATATTTTTGATACGAATTATTCAATGTTTCTCTAAAATGTGACCGATCAATAGCAAATGTGACTTTAGTTTTTAGAGTCTTGTCTAATTTGGCTTTAAGAGTTCTAACCTCTTTTTGCCAAATGTGACAAGTTTCACAACCCCAATTTAACCAAGTACTCTTATCTTCCACAATATCAGCTTTTGTTGCTTCCACCATAGAGTTCTTAAGAGCTTCTAATTACTTTTCGGAATCGGAAACCTTTTTCTCTAAATGTCAAAAAACTTGCTTATTTGAAGCTAAGCGTTTAAAAGCTTCTTTAGTCTCATGGTGTAAAGTATGAAAAACTTTTTTTGTAACTCAGAATGAGACATTTTATTAGAGTGTTCATACTTAGAGTGTCTTACCTTCTTTTTCATCATATGATGAGGCATGCGACAAAGATTGACGGATTCGTCTTCATCACTTGAGCTATCTTCACTAGAGGACTCACTATCGCTTTCCCAAGTAATATATGCCCTTCTAGGTTTCCCCGATATCTTTTATTGATGATTCTTCTCTTTTCCCTTGTCGTTCTTTATCAATGGATAATCCGGCTTGTAATGACCGACCTTTCCACAATTGTAGCATGACCCTTTTGATTTACCACTCTTGTTACCTTCATTCTTATAGGACTTTGATTGTCGTCGAAAGTTTATGAGATTCTTGTCCGAGTGTTGAATTCCATTTTTCTGGATATATCTATTATATCTTCTCACAAACAGTCCCAAATCTTCACTCATATCTTCATCATCATCACTAGATTCACTTCCACTACCCTCTAGTGGTGAAGACTTTGAGGTAGAAGCCTTAAGAGCAATAGACTTCTTGTACGTGTCTTTCGAATTCTCTTTCTTTTCTCTTTTCTTATATTTGTCAAGACTAATGAGCACTTTCTCATATTCTTCAAGCTTACCAAACAAAGTTGTGATGTCCAATGTAGTGAGATCATTGGCTTCCTCGACCATAGTGACCTTTGGTTACCATTCCCTATTAAGACCTCTCAAATTTTTTTTAGTAGCAACTTCATTAGAAATGGGTCTTCCAAGTGTATTTAAACAATTGATTACATGAGAAAATCTCTTTTGAATTTCAGCAATGGTTTCACCTTGCTTCATGTGAAAGAGATTAAACTCTTATGTTAAAATATTGATTCGAGCTAGTTTTACATTATTAGTTCCCTCACGGGCAACTTGTAATGAATTCCACATAGCCTTAGCAGTAGTACAATGAAAAACTCTATAATATTCACAAACTCCCAAAGAGGATATGGAAATATTTTTAGCTTTCCAATCGTAACTATAATTTTTTTGATCTTCTTTGTTCCATTGTGCTTCCGACTTAGGCACAACAACATTATTCACATAGTCCAACATGTGTGTTGCCATTCTCCCCAGCCTTGGTTAGCATAAGGATCATGTCCATGTGAATCACTTAACCAATCACCATGACCGTCAATAGGATGGTCATCCTCCTCCATGTGATGAGCTTTCTCATCCTCTTCTTCATCATCCTATTCATCCTCATCTAAATTTTGAACCCTTGGACCTGAGGTTTTTGACCTGACCAAATATCTTTTCCCTTGACGATCCCAAAGGTAACCCATCAAAGTCATGGTCTTTTAGCTAAATTCTTGATCAATCATCAAAGAGATGTATGAAATACCTTGAACAACAATCTCAACCCGATTAAGAATACTTTGAACGAAAGAAGTATAACATAAAGTTGTACCTCGACCTGGTTCCTTCAGAGCAAATATCCTACTAGCCTTGTAGTACGGCTAGTGAACTCTTTTCTTATTTTTTTTTTATAGAAAATATACCAAATGAACCTCAGCTTGGTCAACTCTCGAATAACCTTTCTTCTTAGGACGAAGAATGTGAGCTACAATCCGCTGTAGAATCATGTCAACTGGTTTCAACCAAACGGTAGTAACAGATTTAGGAAACAAATCACTAGCAACAATATCTTCAGGATAGGGTTAAATTGGTGTCGGTTATGGTCAAATGAGGAGACTTAACAGGATGCATACTAAACAACTCTTCCCAAATTTTATCATCAACCTTCAAGCACCTACCACCGATCTTGTAACTGAAATCAAAATCACGAAATTTTCCATGTATACTGGTATAGAATAACCTAACAAAGTCTTAATTATATTTTGTATCACACTCTAAGAACTCATAAAATTTTTGAAAATCGAGCAGTTAAACAATTTCTGGAATGTCCATGTGTTCAACCAATTTGGGATAATACATAAATTGCTTAATAACTGATCTTTTACTAAAATTCTTCTCATAAGTTTCAACTAGTTCATCAGAAAGTAAGGAAAAAGCGTTTACTAGAACGTTAGATTGAGGTTGTGAAGTAACTTCCCGAGAAGTGGAAGCTCGAGGGGACCTCTTTCCTGTAGCTCTTGAATAAGCCATGAAACTCTGATTTTGTGAGTAATAACCAGTACTCGAGTGCAGATTGGTGATGAGAACCAAAAATGTAAACTTATTTGAACTTGATATTTTTGATTTGATGAAGTTTTGGAAATGGGATTTAGGGTTTGTAGAGAAATTTGAGAGAGTGTTGGTGTAGAGAAATGAGATTATAAGATGCAAAAGATAATAATAATGAAAAAGAATGAAAAGGCACGTTGAATGACCTATAGTTCCCAAGAGAAGCAGTTACGCTGCATTTTCCAAGGAAAATTTCCGAGTTTCACAGTGATGTGTCGATCTAAGTTTAAGATGCATCGACGCGCGCACGTTGAAAATTAAAAATTATGAACCTTTACAATATTAGTTGACGCATACAAACCCGAATCAAACATTGTTGAAATTTGAGTCGACCTATGCCCTGTTGTGGTCTATGCATGCAGTGAAAACATGGAAAAATGAAGAAAAACATGTTATGTATGCATCACATAAAATAAATAACAAGCCCACACACACTTCAAACATAAAAATGGATTAAAAGTGGGTCAAAACAATAAAATGAACATCAAGATAACACAACACACACTTTAAACATAAAAATGGATTAAAAGTGGGTCAAAACAATAAAATGAACATCAAGATAACACAAATCATAGTACAATTAAACACACACACACATACAGATATATATATATATATATATATATATATATATATATATATATATATATATATATATATATATATATATATATATATATATATATATATATATATATATATATATATATGATGAAGATAAGTCAAATAGATAGGAACGATATTTCCTCCAATGAAGATGAATGATGAATGTCCTCATATAGCTCGCGCTTTTCAATGTAGTTAATCAAAGTATAGACAAGCATAGATATAGAGCATACAATTATTCAAATTAAGCGAGACCCGAGATATCTTGAACGCCAAGTTCTCTACAGATGTTAAAGAAGGGCTCTATCGCAAGTGGTTTTGTAAAAATGTCGATAAGTTGATTCTTGCTATCAAAATGCTCGAATACAACATCGCCTTTCTTTACATGATCCCTAAGGAAATGATGGCGAATTTCAATATGTTTCGTGTGTGAATATAGTATAAGATTTTTGTTTAAGTTAATGGCGCTTGTATTGTCACACAAAATGGGAATACATTCAAGTTTAACATTGAAGTCAAGTAATTGTTTCTTGAGCCACAAGATTTAGGCATAACAACTACCAGCTACAACGTACTCCGCCTCGACTGTTGACAAAGCAACGAAAACTTGATTTTTGCTATGCCAACTCACTAAGGAATTTGAGAAGAAATGACAAGTGCCACTAGTGATCTTCCTATCCGATTTGCAACCGACAAAGTCAGAATCAGAATAACCAACCAAAGTACAATCACTTCCCTTGGAAAACCAAAGCCCATACTTAGGAGTACCACATAGGTATCTAAGTATGCGCTTGAGGGCCTTTAAATGAGATTCCTTGGGAGATGATTGATACCTAGAACACATACATACACTAAACATAATATTTGGTTGAGATGTGGTGAGATAGAGAAGATAACCTATCATACCTCCATACCTCTTTACATCGACAACCTTACCATTCTCATCTCGATCCATGTTTACACTTGTAGGGATTGGAGTGTCAACTTCTTTTGAGTTATCCATATCGAAGCGCTTGAGTAGCTCATTGATATACTTCATTTGGCTCAATAATGTTCCTTCTTTGAGCTGTTTGATTTGAAGTCCGAGGAAGTAGTTTAACTCCCCCATCATGCTCATCTCAAACTCACCTTGCATCAACTTAGAAAATTCCTTGACCAAATGAATGTTAGTAGATCCATATATAATTTCATATACATAAACTTGTACTAATATGAAGTGTTTTTCTTGACGTTTAATAAAGAGGGTAGTATAAGCCTTCCCTCTTGAGAATCCTTGGTCTATTAAATTTTTTTGAAGATGCACATACCAAGCCCTAGGGGAAATAGTTAGGATACTCATGACTTTTAAAACCGGGAGGTTGAAATACATAGACCTCTTCATTAATGTATCCGTTTAGAAAATCACTCTTAACATTCATTTGGAATAATTTGAAGTTCTTGGAACAGGAATACGCAAGCAACAGACGTATAGCCTTAAGGTGGGCAACGAGAGCATAAGTTTCCTCATAGTCGATGCCCTCCTCTTGGTTATAGCCTTGCTACTAGGCTCACCTTATTCCTAGTTATAATTCTGTTTTCGTCAAGCATGTTCCTGAATACCCATTTTGTACCAATCACTCGATGATCTTGCAGAGGGGGGACAAGATCCTAAACCTCATTTCTTTGAAATTGATTTAGCTAATCTTGGAGTGCTAAACACCAATTTTCATCGAGTAAGGCCTTTTTGGAGTTTTTAGGCTCAATTTCAGAGACAAAAACAAAGTGATAACAAAAGTTACTTAGCTTGGATCTCGTAGTTACTCCCTTTGATATATCTCCAAGTATGTTGTCGATGGGATGATCCTTAGAGCATTTCCAAGCTAGAGGAAGGTCATTGTTGCTAATTGGATGATCCTCCTCAATCTTTTCAGAGTTGTGATCTTCCTCCTCTTCAACTTTGACCGATTCAGGTTGATCAGTCCCTTTATCAGTGTCTTTGAGTATATCTTTTGAAGATACACCTGCACCATGAAAAGAAATACCTTTTCCAACATTTCTCAGATAAGATTCATCAAAATTAATATGTACGGATTCTTCTACAGTAAGTAACCTTTTATTGATATTCTATATGCCTTACTAGTTTGAGAGTATCCAAGAAATATACCTTCATCGACTTTTGAATTGAAGTTACCAAGGTTCTCCTTACCATTATTTAACACAAAACATTTACAACCAAAAACATGAAGATGTGACACGTTAGGCTTCTTTCCGTTTAATAGCTCAGATGGAGTTTTGTTAAGAATATGACGGATAAGCACCCTATTCAAAACATAACAAGTTGTACTAATAGCATCAGTCAAAAAGTATTTAGGAATGTCACTCTCATTGATCACAGTTCTTCCAAGTTATTCTAAAACACGATTTTCACGTTCTACTACTCTATTTTATTGAGGAGTACGTGGTGCGGAAAAATCATGATCAATGCCATTCTTATCACAAAATTATTCAAAGAGGTGGTTTTCAAATTCAACTCCATGATTGCTTTGGATTGCTATAATGCTTGTATTTAATTTATTTTGAGAGAGCTTGGCAAACTTCTCAAAAGTTGAAAAAGTATCACTCTTGCTTGCTAAGAATATAGTCCAACAAAACCTAGAGTAGTCGTCTACAATCATAAAACCATAGTAATTACCACCCAAGCTTTTAATCCTAGATGGTCCAAAAAGGTCCATATGGAAGAGTTAAAGAGGTCTCGTTGTAGAAACAACACTTTTAGATTTAAACGAGATCTCTATTTGCTTCCCCATTTGGCATACATCACATAAGGGATCTTTTGAAATTTTGATTTTGGGTAAGCCGACTACTAGATCCTTAGAGACTACTTTATTTAGAAAATCAAAGTTGACATGCACTAATTTCCTATGCCATAGCCATGAATCTTCACTCATGGTGACAAGACATTTAGTGCTACTCAACGATACTTCACTAAAGTCAAGCATATAGACATTGTTAACCCTCAGGCCTTTGAACACATCATTCTTCTTATCATTTTGTTCAATCATGAAACTATCTTTTGAAAATGAAACTTTATAACCTTTGTCGCATAATTGACTAATGCTAATTAGATTGTGTTTAAGACCCCCCAACTAATAGGACATCTGAGATAATAGTAGAAGAGGGATTACCTACACTACCTTTGCCAAGTATAGCTCCCTTGTTATTATCAGTGTAGGTCACAAATTCTTTCTTCTTTGCTACAAAGTCAATGAATAAGGAAATGTCTCCCGTCATGTGTCTTGAGCATCCACTATTGAGAAACTATCTTCTCTCCATAGACTCAAGACATTGTACCTCCATTTTCTTATTTTTATGAGCCATGAGATAAATATTGACGGATTCATCTTCATCACTTGAGCTATATTCACTAGAGGACTCACTATTGCTTTCCCAAGCAATGTATGCCCGATTTGTTTTGTTGATGATTCTTCTCTTTTCCTTTGTATTTCTTTATCAATGGACAATCCAGCTTGTAATGACTGACCTTTCCACAATTGTAGCATAACCCTTTTGATTTACCACTCTTATTACCTTCATCCTTATAGGACTTTGATTGTCGTTAAAAGTTCATGAGATTCTTGTCCAAGTGTTGAATTCCATTTTTTTTTAGATATATCTATTATATCTTCTCACAAACAATCCCAAATCTTCACTCATATCTTCATCATCATCATCATTAGATTCACTTTCACTCTGCTCTTGTGTTGAGGACTTTGAGCTAGAAGCCTTAAGAGCAATAAACTTCTTGTCCGTATCTTTTGCCTTCTCTTTCTTTTCTCTTTTCTCATGTTTGTCAAGGCTAATGAGAACTTGCTCATGTTCATCAAACTTACCAAACAAAGTTGTCTAATGTAGTGAGATCACTGGCTTCCTTGATCACCGTGACCTTTGGTTGTCATTCCCTATTAAGACATCTCAAAACTTTATTAGTAGCAGCTTCATTGGAAACGGGTCTTCCAAGTGTGTTTAAGCTATTGATTACATGAGAAAATCTCTTTTTCATTTCAGCAATGGTTTCAACTTACCTCATGTGAAAGAGATCAAACTCTTGTGTCAAAGTATTCGCATCGGTCATGGTTATTTCCATAGGACCATTTTGAATAACGTTCCATACCTTTCTATCAATGAAATTCATATGCACACGCATACAATATTTCCAATAACTATAGTTCTCACTCGTAAAAACCGATGCTCTAATGTACGCCCCTTTTGGTTCGTTAGCCATTTTCTAAAAAGTTATATGCGAAGCACTAGATGAAACGGTGCTCGTGATACCACCTGTTAGACGATGACAATGATCTAGAAGGGGGGGGGGGTTAAATAAATTACTAATTTTAAAACAAGAGTCAGTGCTTAAAATTTGGTTTTCAAAATGTGCAGAAGCGGCCAAGGAACCAAATCGTCTAAACAAATTGTTATCGAAAAGATCGGATATGTGAAAAGACAAATGTACTAAAATTGAATGAGAAATCGAATCAATAATTTTCCAATTAACCAAATGGACTAAAATATCCTATTTCCAATTAATTGTAAAAATTAAACTTAAATTGGAAATATCACAAACAGTTTGTGTGCACTCGACACGTCGAACTCTTCGTGTGCAGAACACCCCAAGTTGAATTTCCTTGTAATTCTAGTGTAAAACTTTTCACAATTACAACCCAAGAGATTGTAATTAGTTTTGCAAAACAAAGTTTCAGCACTACATAACAGAGGATGTTTATTGAATAATCGAAATCACACAAATGTAAATAACATAAATAAAAGATATAGAGAAAGAGAGAACAACACCAGATTTGTTTAGGCAGTTCCCCTTTTCGTCCTTGCTTCGGGTATGTCTGCCCCCAATTCTAAAACTAGAATTGAGATATTTATTATCATGTTACAAATTTTATACAAGAGAAGCAATAGTCACCATACACTAAAGCCTAATTGTTGAAGTTGATATTATTCCTTTATCTCCCCTTGATTCAAGTCGAATCAAGTGCATCAAACGCTTCAAGCAAACCTCCAGTTACTGCTACTTGTTTGAGCGAACCCTATGTTCTTTAAACCTTTCGCTCGACTTATTTCGCTCGTAAGAAGTTCGACCCTAAATCTTTCGTCACAAATCGCCGGTTACCTCAACTTGTTTGAATGAACCAGCCGTTCTTCAAATCTTTCACTTGGATGAATATGTGAGGCAAAGATCTGTGCAAAACCCCCATAAATCCTCAAGATCTTGGAGGTAAAACCCCCAATGGTTTTATTCAAGAAAAACCCACTAAAAAATCAACCCAAACTAAATACACAATCCTATGTTTGGATGTTATCACCTCGACAATGCATAAGATCAACACAAATTGTTATGTGTAATTGTTGAAGAATGCAAGTGTGAGAATGAAGATGATGAGAAAATCAGTGTATATCTTTCACTTTTCTTGTTCTATATATTGTAATGATGAGACAAAATGAATATATATGATACTAAGACCTAATAACTAACATAACAATATTTTGGAAGACAACATACTAGAAAAATTGACACACAACAGCGAGCGGTCGACCAGAGTATTGGGTGGGTCGACCTGTGCACACTCAGACACAAAACTACACAAAAAATCAAGCTCTGCATCAACCGAAATAAGATCATGCGTCGACATAGAGTTATTTCAAAACAGTAGATTATTGTTCTTCCCGTATGAGTCGACCTATGGGTCGATGTGAGCAGAGCCAAGAGAAATTTATTTTTGATTAACATGTGTGCGTCCACCTCCACAAGAGTGTGAGTCGACGCAAGGACCTTAAACTGCCAAAAACAAGGTCTTTACTAATGTTTTAGTCCACCTAAACTATTTTTCTGTAGACCTAAGGTATCTAATATGATCAAATGCACAAATATCATATATGAGATGCTCCTATATGCATAGACGCATAAACGAGAAATATTTTGTGCATATTAACGACTGAATGCAATCTAAGATGCGATGATACCGTCCAAAGTACAAGTACGACTAATACACATTTTGACATCATTAAAATAAGGACTAAGGAACCTTGCCCTCACACCAATATCACCCCCAACTTTTTAAACTGAGCTGCATCTAAAGCTTTAGTGAAAATGTCTCTTAGTTTCTTTACTTGTGACCAATAAAGTAGGTGAGACTTCCTACAAGAGTCATCTCAAATTCATATTGTATTCGATGAACACAATGTTCCATCATCTTGGAAGCATCAAACATGTCAAATTTTTATTTAATAAAATTGATCCAAGTGTATGTTGAAAAATCATCCACACACACAAAGACATATCTTTTCCCACCAAGGATTTCTACTTGCATATGCCCTATCAGATCAATAAGAAGAACTCTATAACTTTTAAGGTGGTATCACGCTGGAGCTTCTTGTGGGATATCTTGGTTTGATTGCCTATTTGACACTCTTCACGGATTTTTCCTTCTTGAATTTTAAGCTTTGGCAATGCTTCGATAACATCTTTAGATATGATCTTTTCATACTCTTGAGATTGAGATGACCAAGTTTTTGGTTCCATAATTTGGTCTCATCTACCTTGGATATTATCACATCCTAAATTTTACCCCAAGAACTTTTCACTATTTTAACTGCATCTCATTTGCATCATCATGATGAACATTTCATTTGGTCATTAAGTCTTATTTACATACATCCGTCAAAAGTCCAAGACATCATATACATAGGGGTCAACAGAGAAAAAGTCAACAATTTGACTGATTCATCTGGTAATGTACATTGTTAGTCATACATCTAATTTCAAATATGTGTGGCCTCCTTTGTATTTGAATTTCATTATGTGTTCATTGATTTAAGACCTATGGGTTTTCATTTGAAGTATTAGGTGCAATTTTAAAATGATTGAAGTCATATAAGTTTGATCCATCTATACACTATCTATGAGTCATTGGTAATTATTCATTTTTAATTTCATATCATCTATCTTGGGGTCTTATTGCTAAATTAATTCCAATTCCAAACTCACATTTAAGTAATGATAATAAATTTCAAAGTCTAAAATTTGAATATAAAGCAATACATTCTTATTTCATTTCAATTGTTTTCAAATGTTACAAGAATCCACACATTACATTATCATGAAGTATGAAGATTCCACATTGCATAATTCAAGTTAGAAGGTCACAAGGTTACATTTTGAATCATTTATCTTGTATTGAACCTAAGTACAAGATTATTCTACACAAAACCTAATGTTACCATATTTTAAAACTTGGTGTCCAAGCAATCCAAAACTCCACAAAGCATAAACCTTGCTCCATTGATCCATCACCAAGAAATTGCTTACAACTATCCCATTTTTGAACCATCTTTCAAGCCATGATACCTAGAGACCTAGTGCAGAAAAAAGGGAAATTAGTACCATGCAAGCATGTTCATCAAACACAACACAAGACAATTCAAGAGAATCACAATGCAACATGTTCATCACATGACATACACGACCAAGTTTACTATGCAGTAGTGCACATGAATTTAGAAAACATGGCATGATATTTTGAAAATACAGATAAGCATAAGGCACCAAAGACAGAGACTAATTCAAGTTTTCATCAAGTCCATTTGAGTCAAAATTACCATGACACTTAACTACAGTAAATGGAAAGTAGTAAGAGAATTTTGAAATAAGCTTCAACCATGGTAATTTTTGTTTCTCACAATGATAAATGAAAGATAATTCACTCACAAATCATCACATGAACACTGACGATCTCTTCTTCCACTTACACACACACACACACACACACACACACACACACACACACACACACACACACACACACACACACACACACACACACACACACACACACACACACACACACACACACACACACAAACACACACACACACACACACACACACACACACACACACACACACACACACACACACACACACACACACACACACACACACACACACACACACACACACACACACACACACACACACACACACACACACACACACACACACACACACACACACACACACACACACACACACACACACACACACACACACACACACACACACACACACACACACACACACACACACACACACACACACACACACACACACACACACACACACACACACACACACACACACACACACACACACACACACACACACACACACACACACACACACACACACACACACACACACACACACACACACACACACACACACACACACACACACACACACACACACACACACACACACACACACACACACACACACACACACACACACACACACACACACACACACACACACACACATTCTTAAGAGAGGAAAATATCTGCTAACACGATTTTCTTTTTCATCACTCATCTATTGATATAAATTGAGTCTTTTGTTTTCACAAAAAAGGCAGAGAAAAACCCTAATCAAAGAGCATTCAAAACATCAAATCCCTAACCTAAAAATTTCCTAAAGCTCGTTTCCTTAAGTTGTTAATAGCTTTATATCAAAAGCTCTAAAACAACTGAGCTCGACTAATACACAACAGCGATGCACAAGCAATAACCACAATCTGAAACAAAGAAAGGGGTAGAAGAATGAATTGTTGAGTTAAAGAAGTTTTGAAAAAGAAAAGAAAGCATAAGAAGGAAAAATGGAACTTACCTTGTGGATTTTCACTCTGTGAACGTTTGAATTAGTACTTCCTTAATTTCTCTTGCGTTTGTTTTGCTTATTTATTGTTGTAGGGAGAATTTCAATCTTTTCCCGTGCTAATTTCATTGTATTCTTGTTGTTTGGGAAAAATTGTTGTTTGGGAAAAATTGTTGTTTTTGGGAAGTTAGGGCTTCTCCACTGTGCACCCGAATTAGGGGTTTTGTGGTTTTTTTTTTATAGATTTATAAGGTTTGATTTGGACTCAGGGAATCTTTTTACCTAGGGAGAGAGGTTAGGTTTGATGTGGGGTGGAGGTCAGACGACTGTAGGATGAACGCTGCCGTGGTTCACCAGCGCCACTGTGGTGTTCTTGAGCGTCGTCGTGGTGTTTTTGAGGAAAAATTGGTTTGGATCCATGGCTAGCCACTTTTTTGTTGTGTTTTGTGTTTGTTCTTAGAGTTTAAGAGAGAGAGAGAGATTTAAAGTAAAGAGAGAGAAAACGAGAGAGGAAATGAACTCTCTCTCTCTCACTCTCTCTGAGTTTCCTTTTTGTAACCCCTCCCTTCTCCGTCTGATGTTGACATGTGGGAGAGTTCTGGTCCTCTGATCAGTTCACTCAACCCGATCAACATGTTATCTCATAGTCTTTGGATTCATTTTAATTCCCTCTGAGTATTCAAATCCAACGTACCAGATCTTATTTTCATATCATGTGGTTTATGTTGAGTGAAACCTATTGACTCAGGTCCAAGCCTCTCTCCTTGGGGGCTTTTGGGCTATTTTGTTCATCCTATTTATCATATTTATTTTCTTTTTGTTTGTTTTTTTTGGTTTACTATTTTACTATTTTATTTTATTTTTTACTTTAATTATTATTTGTAAAAATTTGTTATAATATCCTTAATATTATTTTTTATTATTTATTTATTTTATTGATTTTTTAATATATTGGATTAAATATATTGAGCTAAAAAAATTCTGAAAAATATGGACTCTAATTTTAGGGCATATAATTTTGTGTCTGACGAATTAGTCCATTTTGACAGGTATAACTCTTACTAAAGTGATTCTTATTCTCCTTTTGGTCTCTGAATATATGTTGTTGCAAAACATGTTATTACCATACAAAACATGATAAAAATTACCGTTATAAAATCCAAAAAAACATTTATTATGGTGATTTCAGTTAAATTCTCTTTAGGATACCATTCTAAGGTTTGGAAAAGTAACTATGAGTACGCTGAAGAAGTTGTGAAGGCTATAAAAAAGTTGAATGTCAACGTAGGTTTCATATATATTCATGACTAAAAATATTCAACACTTACAAGAATGTCACTTTTACCCTCAAATTAGAGACAACTCAACCATCAATATTTAAAAATTTACCATTACTACTGGTGGTTATGACTTTGTTACAATGTCCAATAAAACTGAAATGGATGAAGTCATTACTGCTCTTGACCTTAAACTGGTAAGTCTCAAGTGGTTTCTTTCACCTTGATTATTCGTAACATAACCTAAATGTTGCTAACTAGTTAAAGGTAATATAGTATGTTTGAATCATTATAAAGATTAATTGTGTGATGTTGCAGAATATGGGATCAAGAAAAATGCATGTTAGCTGAGTTACCATGTAACTTGTAATGTGTGCAAGAAATATATTTCTCTTGATACATCATTCATTGTCAAACACAACTACTGTTATAAGGGTATGAGAAAAAGAATCCAATTCTTCTCACCCTTTCAGTTTTAAATTGAATGATTTGCAACAAAGTTCATATGTGCAATATCATGATTAATGACAATCATTGTGACATATTATCTAAATTCTTCAACAAATTATGATACATTCCTAATACCCAGGTAACATTATCTTTCTTTTTATATTTCATAAAACCAAAGCTAGTTGAAATTGTCATTCTTGTAGAAGTATTCTAAGAGCATCTTCAATGGTGAGAATTTAGTGATTTCATAAACCTTAATTTCTGTTTTTTTTTTTTTTTTTACCATTTGAAGTGTGCTGATGTGGCAACATTAGTTGCTTAAATTTAAGAAATGAAACCTCTTCAAACAATCTTAAAAGTGGAGAATTTAACATTAAAATATTATTATTTTTTAATCAATTTAATAAAAAAATTAAATTTAAGAAATGGAACTTCCTCAAAATTAATTTTTGTATTTTCCATTATTATGTATTTTATTTCTTGTTATTATGTATTTTTTTTATTATGAATTTTATTTCTCGTCATTATGTATTTTATATATTTTTTATTATTATATATTTTATTTCTCATCATATATATATATATATATATATATATATATATATATATATATATATATATATATATATATATATATATATATATATATATATATATATATATATATATATATATATATATATATATATATATATATATATATATATATATATATATATATATATATATATATATATATATATATATATAATTTACTATCTTTTTATATATTAATTATAATTGAATTAATTAATTAATAGACTTGAAATATTGTGTAAATAAAATAATATAAATTGATGGATTTAAATATATGTTGTTTATTTATAATTACCATTGGATAAAAAATAATTGAGATTACTTGTAGATTACTTAAATGCAATACGACAATTTTGACCTACAAAATATGATACAAGCAATCAAAATAAGTTCTCCCATTTGAAGATATTCTAAGAAATTCAAGCAAAAATAGTTTGTATTTGTTAGTCTTATAAATTAAATTCATTAGCAATATAATAAAAAGTATGTTAAACAACTAGATGCACTCAAAAATATATTTTGGAACATTATTTCCATTACGAATCTTTTTATACCTAGAGACAAAATCATGTTCGTCCAACTATTTCAATAACCACTGCATTTAAGTTTTTTAACCCCTTAAAACTTTGTTGATTTTGTATCCAACATTATAAACTTTGCTTATTATTTATTACACTATCAACCTTGCATCTTTATAAAATTATGAGAATAATTTTAGGTAGAACCATGTTCATTATCATTTTAACAAATCTTTTTTCTTATTTTCAACATCTAAACAAGCGATAATAGGACATACTTCTAACTTGCAATCCAAATATTTGAAGTTGGATAGTATTCATGCAACCTGAATGAACATCTATATTCTTTGATCAATTATCATCACATTTCAACTTTCTACTTATTTCTTTATACACATCACATTTTTTAGAACCTACCACATCAAATGCTATTTTTTCTCTATAAGAATCCGAATCAAACCTCTCAATAATTTAACTAAAATCTAATTTAAAAGTTTAACCAAATATTTTAAAAATCAGACCGAAGAACGAACTGATAAAATTTTCGATTTAAAATTCAATTAATTCGACTTATTAAATTTACGGTTGAACCGTTTATTAAATAAATTAATAATATGAAACTAAATTTTATAGATATGTCACACATAATAATAATAATAATAATAATAATAATAATAATAATAATAATAATAATAATAATAATAATATATTCATAGGTTAGTAAAATAAAAATTTAAAAAATTTATTACAAACTTAATATAACAATATCGATAGTACATATAATAACATAACATAGTTGTACACTTTATTTCAACCTTTATTTAAGAATATTTTGAACAAATTAAAGAATTATAATAAAATAATTTTAAATTAATTTAAACCAAAAATAAAATAATATAATATAATAACTAAAATAAAGTTCAAATAATTAATAATATCTAAATTAAATAAGATAGAATGTCAAAAATAAACAATATAATATACTTAAATTAAACAACAAAAAATAAATTCGAGTTGATCTACTACAAACAAATCATAATTGACAACAACAAACAATATTGATTTAGAAGACAATCAATATTGAGTTGGACAATGTAAATATGTTTGAAATAAACGACGTGATGATGATGAAGTGTGGTTGAAAGAAAAACTATAACGGAGTGACAAAACTTAAAAGTTTGTATGGTTTTAAAAAAAAACGGAATTCTTTTTTGTGATTGGGGATTATATATTAAGTTTTGATATTCAACTTTTTAATTTTTTTTAAAATAAATGACAAATTTGATGAATTTTTGAACCAAACAATTTTACAAAACCGGCTTCGGTTATTTGGTTTGAATGGTTTTGAACGGTTTAATATGGTCTTTTTGATTTTATTCCAGTTTTGACCCACCGGCGGTTTTAAAAAATTGACCCAACAAAATTTATCTCCGATTTCCCGATCCAATCAATTGAACAGACCGATTCAGTCTGATTTTTAAAATATTTTTTTTAAGCATATAAACTAGAAACATAAATTTTTTTAAGTGATAAAATATTTACCAACATCACTTTCATAAATAACTACTTTAGCAACATTGAAAACATCTGATCCAACATCACTTTCATAAATAACTACTTTAGCAACATTGAATTTAGAAACATCTGATCCATGATCCACCAAGACTTAATAAGTCGCCAACATCAAAGTGCATAATATTCATAATTATTCAATTAATAGAAACAAAATCAAACAAATATTAAAACTATTTCGGAAGAATCATTTCGGAAGTGATTTGAAAAACTTATAAGTAATTCTTCAAAACAATTTCGACACTGCTAGTACAGAAGAAAAAAACTAATTATAAAAATACATTACTTATAATTTATAATGATAATGAATTTGATAAGATCGAAAACATTTTTATCACGTGTCAAACACAATAATTGAATGGCAAGACTTTTATGAAAGTTTGAGAAAAACATACATAGTATTTAAATAATTAAGTAATGTTAATCTTTTACGCAAAAATGTTTAACTAATCAAATAAATCACAATTCATTTTATATTTTTATCACTTATAAGAGCATAACATATATGATATTTTTTAAGAAATATTTTTCAATTAAATTATAATTAAATAGTACATCAATTTATTCTCTCTTAATTCAAATTTTAAATATTTTTTATATTTATTTTTCTTACACTTTCTCATTTTTATTTTAATTTTTTTCTCTATCTATTTATTATTACTATAAATCCTAACAATCTATTTATTAATTTTAATAAAATTAAAAATTTATTTTATCTCACATATTACTATTAACACGAGAAACAAAATTCTTCTTTTTAAATATTATCTTTTTCTTTAACCGTTTGATAGTTGTTTTTCTTCTTTTTGTATTTTTATTTAATACAATTAGATTTATATGATTATTGTTCATTTTATAATTAAATAAATCATTTCAAATTTTACATGTGTATCCAAAATACATTTCATATTGTATCAAATACTTTTTTATCTTGCGAGTCGTTATCATCATAATGCTTATGTTATTTTCATCAACAATTACCTTAATTTAAAACATAAAATCTTGATTTTAAAATATTAAATGTTTATTTTTGTTTTATCTCATGTGTCCTTTTTTATTTTATTTTAATATAATTGAATGTATATAATTTAAAATTATCATATCAAATAAATTTACTCTACGGTCGCACGAAAATCTCGCTAATATATATAATTTTTTTTGCAAGACACATTCCAAAAAAATATGTAGAAACAATCATTTGTCAATATGAAAATTTTAAAAATTCTAAAATAAATTTAAAAAGTGGTCTAAAAAATCATAGTATCTTTAATGGGCCGGATCAAATGATACTACAGTTGGGCCCATTGATAATAAATGGAGTTTAATTGGAGCATTACTTCTCCCACCCCAATTAAATCCAAAATTGTTGTTTTTAATTTGGAAGTATATGCAGCGACGAACCATATGCGTGAAATCCCATTTTTCAAAAAATAGTATTTTGCATAAATTGAAGGCGAGTTGGGAGCACCAAATGTAAGTCCTTAATCTTGAAGCCAAACCAATTTCCATACCATTTTCTATGTGCTATCTGCTAAGTTCCTCAATGCACTGAAGGTGATGCTTAACACCAAACCAGATGGAAGATGAGATATGGTGTTGAATATGTTTTTTGTCCTGTCATGTTGCCACCATAAGTTTTCTTGCCTAACAAGTTAATAACTTCAAAGGTGATACCAATGCACTCCTAAATCTTCAAAAATATTTGACTTTTATTATAACTATCTCTAAAACAATACTCATAAATAATTCTGATATGTTCACCTTATAAAATTTTAACCTTTTAGGGTAATCAAACATGCAAATTAAACTCAAGTTTTATTGCATGAGATAGCTAACATTCAATTAATTAAGATTTTTTTTTAATATTTTATTATTTTGAAATGTAATTTAATTTAAATTAATTTAATTTGATAGTACCTTTTTCCAATACACTAAAAACTCTCGCATTGCTTAGAAGTCAATATTTAGGGTAATTAATAAAAACACTTGCACTCGTCAATTCAATTAAATAATTTTTACACGTAAAATCGACTTAACTCACATGAGATTCAAAGGCGACAATACTTCAAAATATAGAGTTGTGGATTTAAGGTTGAAACATCGTCTGATAGATATCATAAGTCACGCTCGAGGACTTATGACATTTTAGCCCTTTGTTCTTGTAGACTATAAAAAGATATCACATTGTTAGAAAATGAATGTCAATGATAAATTTATAAATCACATCTAAACATATTAATCCAAACCCAATATGATCCTTTTACCAAAGGGAAATCCATGATGACTCGTACAAGGTCCAAAATAAAAAATAGATAATAAACACAATGTTGAATGTGGGAATAGTTCATACACAATAAGTTAATTTTTTATTTATAATCAAGAGAAATTGTGTTAACGCGAGTACAAGAGATACTCAACCCTAATACAATAAGAGAATAAAGTACAAAAGGAAAACAAAACTGGGCTAACAGATACAGTCTAACGGATTCGATACCCAATCCTTCCTTTCACAAACGAGAGGTCTTTAAGACCTTGATCTGAACTAGTCCCAAGAGAACAATTTAGCCAAAGATGCAATTTCACTCACACCTTTATGTTCTCTCCTGAATAAAGTTTCATTTATAATTAACCAAATACACCATGTAACTGCGAGTCAGAACAGTGGGAAAAAAAATCTTGATCCTTCCTTTCATGATGGTTCCAAAAACCTTCAAATGATTTAAAATGACAGTACAAGGAGTTAACCTATAATGACTATTCTATTATAAGATATGGTGCAACGCACTCTCAACCACAAGACAAAGAAGAAAAATATGCAAATGAGTTTTTTCTGTGTTGGGTGAAAATAGCGACACAAAAATGTCTAGAAGAGGGGTTAAATAAACCATTTCCTGTAACACTCGAAACCCCGAAACTTATATATTAGGATGTACACGACAATCTAAGGTGTTACCAACGAAAAATCCTTTAAAAATCAAACATTTAATAAACATATAGCAGAAATATCAACGTCATACAACACCTACCATTGCACGCTTACCTTCACTTAGGGTATCATGGCGGTGGTATCGATCTTATTTCAATTAAATAAAACAATATAACTAAGACATTTAGTTTCAACTTCAAAATTATATAAACTACTATCAAAATATTAAGTTATCATGTTCAACTCTCAACAACTTCAACATAAACCGAACAAAGTAATTAAGCTCCATTAAAACATAATAAGCAAACAAACGTTTTCAACCCCGATGTTACAGGATCAAAGCAAGACTTCTAAACAACGATGAAACTAAACGAAGTAACTCTAGGAGCTAACTTCTGTAACGTCCCGTTTATCATTTTATTTATTTTTCGTAATTAAATTGTGTGTATATATATATGTGCGATTGATATTTTGGTGTGTTTGAGATACCCTTGGGGTAAGGTGGTGATCTTTAAAATTAGAAAAATTAAGGTGTTGGGTGTGTGTGAGTGAGTATAAGTGTAGAGATTGTGGGTGTTGTGTGTAGAACTAATTATTTGATATTAGTTAATATTTATTTAATTTAATAATAGGTGGAAATTATTTAAATTAAATAATTAATGGAAATTATTATTATTATTATTATTATTATTATTATTAGGAATTAGTAATAATATTATTTTATTAAAATAAGAAAAAGGGATTAAATGAGAAGTTGAGAGAAAAAGTGTCAGACACGTGATATTGGAGAAAGAGAAGAACGTGAAAGGAGAAGGAAAGAGGAACAGAGCTAGGGCATAGAAGAGGGAATCCATTGTTGAAGAACCTTGCAAGAATCTAAGGTAAGGGTGATGTTTCTATTATATAAGGGTTTGTATGATGATTATGGGTGGGTTATATCTATGCATGAATTGCTTTTCTCTTCTCTCTATGTTATGATCATTGTTGCAATTGTGTGTTTGTTGGAATGAACATTATGATTGAATGAATTATGAAGTTGTATTCGTGATGTTATGTTGATGATTGTTTGATGCAATTGTATGTCGATGTTGTTAGAATCATGTAGTTGGTGAAATTACATGATGATAGATGTGTGTTGTTGATGGTTGTTGTGAGTAAAAGTCGAAACTTGAGTTTTAAGACTTTTATGAAAAGAATTGGGATTTTGATGCTTTTAAAAAGTTATTCTTCGTATAAATAAATGTGATAAATGTATCGTATAAAAAGTAGAGTTTTGGGATGAGATAAAAAGTGATTTTCACAGTGATAAGCAACAGAAAAGTGATTCTGCTCACAGTGTAATCGATTACCAGGGATAGTGTAACTAGTTACACTTGAAAAACTGTGTTTTTGGGCAAAATGGAAGGGGTGTAACCGATTATCGAATTTGGTGTAACCGGTTTCACTATGAAAACAGTGACTAGCAGTGGCATGGTTACAGGGGTGTAACTGGTTACAATCTTTGGTGTAACCGGTTACACTGTGAAGAAATTTTAAAAATATTTAAAAATTCATATCTTGAACCGTGGGTGTCCATTTGGGGTATCGTTCAAAGTGTCGGGAAGCTGGTGTAGTGTACTTTAACTAAAAATTATTTTTAATACCCGTAAATAAAATAATTGTTTGGTGATGGTGTTAGATAACATGTGTTATTTATGTTATGGTGTAGAACGTGCTTGAATACATTGTGGTTGCTTGCTATACTATTACATTGCTATTGTTGAATGTTTATAGTATGTTTATGGCGCATGGTAGCTAATATTGGCGTAGCATCTGACTATGGTGCATGTCATGATATTTGTTGTTATTGTTGTTGCATGTATATAATGTTGCATACATTCACGGTGTTGGACAATGGTCTAATTTTGGTGAGCCTCAATCCTATGATGATGAATTAGGTGCGAGTAACTAATTCCTATGATGATGGAATTAGTGAAGTGTTACATATGGTGATGGTAACGATTTTGATGAGTTTTAATCCTAGTGGGGATTGAAGTGAGTGAACCTGAAAATTCACAATTTGGTACCACATGCATTAAGTCGAGTTGTTGAGTCTCATTACATTGCATATTTGTTGTGTTCTTGTGTTTGAATCGTGTGGAAGTGTAAATGGTAGAATGAGTGATTATGAATTTAATACTGATGCTTACTATCATGCATTTCTTTATATAATTGTGATATCTCACCCCTTCATTTGAATGTTTCCTTTACACAGGCATCGTGCAGATAATTCGTAGTAGAGGCGTAAATGTGAGTGAAAGATGGTCTTCTTCCTTTTGTTTGTGTTGAGTCAGCGCCTGCTCTAGTGTGTAACACCAGGGGAGGAATATAACGCTATTTCTTTTATGTTATGTTTTAGGGAGGCTATTGTTTGTAGCTCCCAGATTTTATAACTAATTTAATTTTGTTACGTCATGAGTATGATGAAGTTTTAAAATAATTATTTGTTTGATGCTCCGCTGCTAATAATAATAATAATACAAGTGTGGTGTTGGACTAGCTGTTTACTATTGTTATTTTTATTAATGATTGTAAAAAGGTGGCATGTGTTACATATCTGAATGTATGAGCAAGTGTATATTGAATTGTAGCATCCTAATTTCATGTTGTAGATGCTTTTGATTGGCTGCATTTTATGACAAAAAATTGGAATATGTATGAATGTCATAACTGATGTCATGACATACATGAAGAGTGTTCTGTAGGTAAGTGAAGTTGGATGTCATGACTGAATGTCATGACTTCAAGCATATGACATCAGGGTGCACAGGTTTTAGTTTTTCTATTATTAGCACAGGCTATACTTCAGGAAACATTTTAGGAAGCCTAGTTATCTTAGGCGACATAACAGGCACTGCTAAGGATAACCTGGAATGCCCCTGACTCAATTGGATGTGTGCAGCTTCATGAAGAGAGGTTTATCTTGGGTAAACCTAATTTCTCCATCAAGGCCCAAAGCAAGTCTGCTGCTATAAATAACAGAAGGATCATTCCAAATAGAGCAGAGCTTCTAGAGAGAGATTGGAGAGTATGTTTTGTGAGTGAAGAACTCTGTTCTTCACGTGTGTTTAGGAGTCTTAGGATTCCTTGTAGGCCAAGCAATTGTCTGTTGTATGATTGCTCTGGTTTAATGTTAGTGAACTTTTGTGTTCATTGTGCCACCCAAAGCTTTTAAGCAAGAGTGCTGTGTCTCTTGATCAAAGCTGTGAAGCAAGATCAAGGTGTGTTTGAAGTGTGTCTTCATATCTCAATTGTAATTGTGTATTGATATCACTGAGGTGATTGAGGGGGAGTGAGTGGGAAACTTTGGTCTAGTATTAGGCTGAAGTGTCATTTGGTAGGTCTTAAGTGAAGAGTGCAAACGGGTTGTTTGACTCTGAATTAATTCTACTAATAATGAATTTCCTCCCTGGCTTGGTAGCCCCCAGATGTAGGTGTGGTTGACACTGAGCTGGGTGAACAATTACTTGTGTTATTTACTGCTTTCCATTTACTACTTATTATTAAGTCCAATAGTCTGTGTTACAGTGGATGTCATAACATCCGTGATAACATGCACTGTGTGGTTGCCAGAATTTCAATTGGCATCAGAGCAGGCATCCTGCCTGTTATTTCTGGGTGAGATCTAGGGAATATAAATTCTAGTACTATGGACAAGGATATAGGATTCACAAATAGACCACCAATTCTGGATGGCTCAAATTATGACTACTGGAAACCTAGGATGATAGCCTTCTTGAAGTCGTTAGATAGCAAGGCATGAAGAGCTGCAAACTCAGGATGGGAACATCCAGTGAAGACTGATAAGGATGGCTTATCTGTGTTAATACCTGAGGAAGAATGGACCAAAGAACAAGAATCCTTGGCTCTTGAGAATTCTAGGGCTTTGAATGCCTTATTTAATGGTATAGACAAGAACATTTTCAGACTAGTGCATCATCGTGAACTGCCTAAAGAGGTTTGAGATACACTTAAAACAACCCATGAAGGAACCTCTAAAGTCAAGATGTCAAGATTACAAATGCTAACCACCAAGTTTGAAAATCTGAGAATGAAGGAGGATGAGACTATTCATGAATTCTACATGAATATCCTTGAAATTGCCAATACCTCAGGAGCTTTGGGAGAAAAGATGTCTGAAGAGAAGCTTGTGAGGAAGATTCTCAGATCTTTGTCTAAAAGGTTTGCCATGAAAATCACTGCCATTGAAGAAGCTCAAGACATATGCAATATGAAGGTGGATGAACTCATTGGTTCTCTCCAAACCTTTGAGATGGGAATGAGTGGTCAAGCTGTGGAGAAAAAGAACAAAAGCATAACTCTTGCTTCAAACACTGCAGATGACTTAGAGGAAGACAACGAGGAGAATTTGTCAGAAGCAATTGCCTTGCTTGGAAGACAATTTAACAAATTAATCAAGAGAATAGACCATAAGTCTAAACCTTATGCCAAGAACAATTCTTCTAACACCAACAGAAGGGAAAAATCTGAAGATAGATCTAACCAAGGAAAAGGAGTTCAATGTTATGAATGTGAGGGTTATGGTCACATTAAAACTGAGTGTCCCAACTATCTCAAGAAGCAAAAGAAGGGACTAGCAGTCACTTGGTCTGATGGAGATTCTGAAAGTGGATCAGAAGAAGAATCTGCCAAACATGTCACTGCTCTGAACAATGTATGTATATCTGATGGTGATTCAAGTGAAGAAGAGCTGACTTATGATGAACTTACAGAGTCATATAAGAAGCTATGCATCAGAAGTACAGAAATATATCAGCAAGGAGAGCATAAGAAGAAATTCATAATGGAATTAGAGGCTGAGAAGATAGAGACTCTTGCAACAATAGACTCTCTCAAAAGTAAAGTCAGCTTGTTGGAATCTAATAAGGAGAAAATGTCAAAATCCATAAGGATGCTAAACCCAGGGACTAACACTCTAGATGAAATCCTACAAAGTGGTCAGACATCAGGAAACAAGTATGGACTGGGATTTGTTGGTAAACAGAAACCCATCTTGGAGCTCAAAAGGCCAAAGCCTGAAAATTAGAGGTCAAACCGGATGTCACGACCATTGTCACAACATCAGGGGAACAAAAGTAGAAATCTGACCAAGAATAAATTCCAAGGGTATAGGTGTTACTACTGTGGAAGACTTGGTCACATTAAACCTTTGTGCTTCAGGCTGCATGGATTTCCTAGTCACCATTATCAAGGAAAATCCAAACAGGGTGGCTATGTCAAGAAACAGAATCAAGACAAAGCCAAAAGGGAAGCCCTTATCAAGAAAAGACAATGGGTTACTAAGAATGTGGCTTTAGTAGCTCATATTTCTCTAAGGATGCTAACCAAAGAAGATTGGTATTTTGATAATGGCTGCTCTAGATACATGATTGGAATAGAGAATCTTTTGGTAAACATCAAACCTCATTCCTCAAGTCATGTAACATTTGGTGATGGAGTTAGAGGAGAAATCAAAGGTGCTGGAAAACTAGATTGTCCTGGTGTTCAAAAACTGGATAATGTTATGTTGGTTAAAGGACTGACTGTTAATCTTATCAGTATCAATCAGCTTTGTGACCAATGATTTAGTGTTAAATTCACTAAGAAAATATGTGTTGTTACCAATAAAGAAGATGAGGAAGTCATGAGGGGGCACAGAGCCAAGAATAATTGTTACTTATGGGAGTCTAAAAGTAACCTCAAAGTCCTGACCAAAGAAGAAAAATAGGATCAACTGTGGCTGGTAAAAGGTAGACATCTTCAACGGATGGAGATGATCATATTCAAGACTGCAGTAAGAGGAACTTCTAGGTTAACTCTAATTTATAGAACAGGTTGTGGAAAATGTCAGGCTGGTAGGCAAGCCAAGAAAGGACATCTAAAGAATGGTCATCATAGAAATATAGATCTGATATACTGGAACCTAATGGAGTCCATGAAAGGTGATCATCATAAAGGAAACAATGTCACTCTGGATGTCATGACGTTGTTCTGTGACATTAAGAGTAACTTCAATATGAACTCAGTTCAGTCTAGAAGAATCATGCACAGTGATAACAGGCATCAATTTGGAAAGGTTCTTGTAAAGCCTAGAAACTCTGATCTACATAATGCTGACATGGTCACTAGAGGTCTAAAGGATACTCAAATTAAGAATTCACAAAGCAAGGTGAGGACCTCCATTAATAATGAATTATAGCAATTAATGGTAATAGGGAGTTGCATTTTGAAAATTAATTATTTGCTGATTGGTCAAAATGGTAAGTTCCCTCCTTTTTTGCAATATTATCTCCTTAGCACCTACACAAAAAACTCTTACTTCATTTGGTGCCCATAAAAACTGTTCATCTTCCAACAACTACAGAAAACCCTCTCTCTCACGATCAAAGTCACCAAAAATGTCTCAACATCCACAAGCTATCCCTTTTGAGAAGATGCCCACCAACTCTGACACAGATTCCGCTGCTAACCCTAAAGAGGTTCTTGAGATAGGTCCTCTAAGAATTCTAACCCCAGAAGGACTGATGGTGAAGAAACCACGAACCACCCATGCAAGAAGACCTAAAGAACTAGTATCAGGGTAAGCTTCTCACGGTTCAACATATATCCCTCATGATGAAACTAATGAAGAAGAAGCCAGGAAAATACACAATACCATTGTCAATTTGGTAGCCAAGGTATTGAATGAACCAAATGATGCTCCAAGAATATCCTTTCCCCCTAACACCAAGGATCCTGCACCTCAACTGGAGGAACAAGGTGATGTCACCCACAATGTTGAAACATTGGAAACCACCTCACAAGAAAATAATAACAAGGGTCAAGGTTCTGATAATATGGATGGTGACAAAGAGGATGATGAGGATGATATAGTAGATCTTGATGAGTACTCAGATAATGATTTGATAGCCAAGATCAATCCTAGCATATCCAAAAGGCTCATGATTAGGAAGGGGAAGAAGACTGCTGATCAGAGTCCTCCCGAGAAGAAGACTGTGACAAAAAGTACCCCTGTTAGGCCTACCAAAGCATGGAGCAAGGTGGTTCCAAAGAAGAGGAAGGCTCAATCTAGCACTGAATCTGAATCTATCTCAGATGATACTGATGATGTATCTGACATTCCAACAAAGAAGAAACCCACCACTAGCAAACTTGCTGCTAGTGTCCCTAATGTTCCTATTGACAACATATCATTTCATTATCCCTCATGTGTCAATAGATGGAAATATATATTTCAGAAGAGGCTGACATTGGAGAAAGAGCTAGCTCAGAATGCCCTTGACAGTAAAGAGATCATGGCCCTTATCCATGATGCTGGTTTGATGAACACTATCACTCAGTTCTCTCAGTGATATAAGATACTTGTCAAAGAATTTGTAGTCAACCTATCAGGAGAATGTGCAGATAGAAAATCTGATGAATTTGGAAAAGTTTATGTGAGAGGGAAATGTGTCAGTTTTCTCCAGCAACCATCAACAAATATCTGGGAAGATCAGGTAGAGCTCACCCTGATATAGTTGTGTCTGATAACAAAGTGTGTCAAGTGATAACAGCCAACCAGGTTAAGAGCTGGCCATCAAAAGGAAAGTTAGTTTCCAGCAAGCTGAGTGTAAAATATGCGATGCTACACAAGATTGGAGCTGCCAATTGGGTGCCCACAAATTATAAGTTAACTGTGGCAACTGTCCTGGGGAAACTTATCTATTCTGTGGGGACCAAAGCCAAAGTTAATTATGGAACCTACATTTTTGATCAGACCATGAAGCATGCTGGCAGCTGTAGTGTCAAAGGCCCCATTGGATTTCCTTCCCTCATCAGTGGAATAATCTTGCATCAGTATCCTAATATTCTCAAAGAGAGTGACACAACATCCAAGAGAGAAAGCCCTTTGTCCTTTCATCACAAGCTGTTTCAAGGGACACATGTTCCTGACATTATCGTGACATCAGCTGAAACATCCAAGAGGAGTGCCAAGATAACAAAAGCTGAAGTGATTGCAATGCTCAAAGAAACTTGCAATGAGTTGGACACAAGGAAGAAAAATCTTGAAAATTTAATCAAGTCTCTTGAGCAGGATGAGGATCCTGAATTCACTGACTCTGATGAAGAGAAAAAGGATGATGGTTCAAGAGAGGATGGTGACTAGGATGCTGCATCAAAAGAAGCTGATGACAGGTCTGAGGAAGCCAGTGATGTGTAAGTTCAGAGTATGCTTAAGAGGGGGGGAGGGGGGGGTGAATTAGGCTTATAGAAACTTTTTCATATTTTTGGTGTTCTTTAATTTTTCTTTGGTTATGTTCTTGGCGATGGATGCAGTAAAAAGCAAAAAGAAAGTGGACACCAAGATTTATAGTGGTTCCCTTCACAATCCGAAGGTACTCCACTCCCCTTTCCACATGAAAGAGAGTTTTCACTATTGTTTTAGAAAGTACAACCTATCACACCATCAACCGGTGAGGCCTACAATCTAACAACAAAACAAACTAGTATGCAAGAACAATCCTCTTACAAAACACTAACCCTTGTGTCCAACAATCCTGGATCACAAGTCACAACAGACTATTCTGTAATTATTTTTATAATTTGAGAGTACAATAGTAATATCAATACAAAGATTGATCTTCTCCTTTAATTAGAATTCACAATTTAATCTCAATACAAGTGTTCAAACAAATGAATGTGAAAGGTTATGCAAGTATGAACACTTTTTGGATGTATTTGAAATTATTTGAAAAGTAGTGAATATGATTCAATGATTGTTTTTAAAAATTTTGTTGGAGGTTTTTGTTAATTTGAAATTTTCAGAATCTATATAATCCAAAACACCATTTCAAAAGGGTATAATTGAGTATGAGTTAACACATGGAAAGGTATAACATTCAAATAATTTTTGAACTTGAAAGGAAACAATTTTTCAGAAAACGTTCAGTGTTAATCGGTTAACCATATAGGTTAATCGGTTAACACTGTAACGTTGGCCCAAAGAATTTAAAATTTTAGGGCGTTAATCGATTAACCTATATGGTTAATCGGTTAACACTGTAAAAAATTTGAAAAATAATTAATTTAAAAGTGTTATACCAATTCCAAATGACTTTAAAACATGTTAATGCATTATGAAAAAAAGTTTATAGTATTGAACACTTGTATATCAATTAAATTAGAGAATTTGATATACCATAGCTTGTGTCCAAGTCTTGAAAGATGATCGAGCAAATGTACATGAAGCTTGAATGTTGATCACTTCCATAATACTTTGATCTTGGTCTTTTGAAAGCTTTTGACTTTTTGCACAGATGAAATGATCTTGAGTCTTGTTGTTGTTGTCATCAAAACCTTGAAACCTTGAGATGAAGCATGCTTCTACAATCTCCCCCTTTTTGATGATGACAACCAATTGAGCCTTGTGCAGTGCTTTGACAATTTTTGGTCCTTGTCTTGTTTCTCCCCCTATGTCCATGAACACCCCCTTTTCTAAAAACAGAGGCTAAAAACAGACAAAAAATATGCACACATAGACATTAGAAAGCCAAAACTCTTCTCCCCCTTTGTCATTAGCAAAAAGGAAGGAGCTTTCAAACAAAACTAGAAAATATCGACAATTATGAAAGCAATCAAAAGAACAATCACGTTGGTAAGCAAAACATACTAAAATAGAATTAAACATGCAGCAGAGTGCAACCAAAGTAGTGTATGAGTACAACGCAAATGAAACAAAGTTAAGAACATAAACTTTAAAACTTAATGACTAGAAAGCAATAAAAGACAGCAACATCAACATATTCTCTAAATGTCCTCATCAGCCATATCCTCCTCGTCTTCTTCCTCTTCTTCTTCACCTTCTTCATCAGATGCAGAATGGTGTTCTGGTAGCTTTCCCTTGCCACAGTTTGATGCTGAAGCCATGGATGAGTTTGATGGAACTGAAGTTGTGGGTTCTGAGGAAGTTAGGGTTTGAGAAGATGGGGATGGTTATGAGGAGTTATCCAACTTAGAAAGTGGGAGAGAGGTAGTGGGTTTTAAACTTAGGGTTTGAAGAGGGAAGTTCCAAATACTCTTTAAGAGGGAATATGATTCCAAGGATATGGATTTTGGACACTTAGGAGAATATTGACCACATAAAAATGCATTTAACACATATAATGTTTCAAAAATTCTAATTAATTTTCGTTTCTGATTTTTAGAAATTTGAACAGTGTTAATCGGTTAACCATATAGGTTAATCAATTAACATATTAAAAAATTTAATTGTTACAGAAAAACTTACAGTGTTAATCGGTTAACCCATATGGTTAATGGATTAACACATGCGAATTTTTGAAAAATACTTAAAAACAGAATGCATACACATGAAAACACAACACAAATAATGCATACACATATTAGAGAAAAGGTCAGATGTCACCTTCATCAAGAATCCCAAGTTCTCGCCGATTTTTGTAGAACGGTTCTTTCGCCAAAGGTTTGGTGAAGATGTCGACGAGTTGATTGTGCGTGTCGACGAAAGTAACATATACATCTCCATTCAATACGTGATCTCGAAGGAAGTGATGCCGAATATCTATATGTTTTGTTCTTGAATGCATGACCGGGTTCTTTGTAATGTTGATGGCACTTGTATTATCACATCGAAGAGGAATGCAACCGAGGTCTACACCGTAATCGAGGAGTTGTTGCTTGAGCCACTGAATTTGTGCACAGCAACTTCCTGCTGCAATATATTCAGCTTCGGCTGTACTGAGTGCCACACACGCTTGCTTCTTGTAGGCCCATGACACTAATGCATTCCCGAGAATGTAACACGTACCACTTGTGCTTTTTCTATCGGTCTTACATCCTGCATAGTCAGCGTCAGAATAACCAACTAAAGAACAAGTACTACCTTTAGGATACCATAATCCGACGTTCATTGTCCCTTTGAGATACTTTATGATTCTCTTTACGGCTGTGAGATGCGATTCCTTCGGACTTGCTTGAAAGCGTGCACACAAACAAACGCTAAACATAATGTCAGGACGGCTTGCCGTCAAATATAGTAATGAACCGATCATACCTCGATATTTTGTTATATCAACTGGAGTACCGGATTCATCTTGATCAACGTACGTTCCGGATCCCATAGGAGTGGACATCACCTTGCAACTATCCATATCGAATTTCTTCAACAATTCCTTGTAATACTTGGATTGGTTGAGGAAGATGCCATCCTTTGTTTGCTTGATTTGTAGTCCAAGAAAATAATTCAATTTTCCCATCATGGACATCTCGAATTCTCCTTGCATCATAAGTGAAAATTCTTCGCAAAGCTCTTTGTTTGTTGATCCGAAGATGATGTCGTCGACATAGACTTGAACCAATAAAGTGTTTCCTTTGATCTTCTTTATGAACAATGTCTTGTCAACCTTTCCTTTTGTAAATCCCTTCTCACATAAGAAATTGCTAAGGCGGTCATACCATGCTCTTGGTGCTTGTTTTAGTCCGTAGAGTGCCTTTTTCAGTTTGTAAACATGCGAGGGATTCTTGAAGTCTTCAAAACCCGGAGGTTGTTTGATGTAGACTTCCTCATTGATGTAGCCATTCAGGAAAGCGCTTTTGACATCCATCTGGAACAATTGAAAATTCACAGAACAAGCGTAAGCAAGTAGTAATCTGATTGTTTCTAACCTTGCTACCGGAGCGAACGTTTCATCAAAATTAATTCCTTCCTCCTGGTTGTAGCCTTGTGCGACCAATCTTGCTTTGTTACGAACTATGATCCCATTCTCGTTAAGTTTGTTCTTGAACACCCATCTTGTTCCTATGATTTGCTTATGGTCTGGTCTTGGTACAAGACTCCAAACTTGATTCCTTTTGAATTGGTTGAGTTCTTCTTGCATTGCTACAGTCCATTGGTCGTCGCCTAAGGCTTCATCAATCTTGGTTGGTTCAATTTGAGACACAAAAGCCATGTTGAAACAAGCATCCTTTAGATTAAGTCGAGTTGCAACGCCTTGGCTAATATCACCAATAACTTTATCTATCGGGTGATCTCTATGCGTTCTCCATTCCTTCGGAAGATCTTGATGTTCTTCAATGATTTGAGTGACATCTTCTTGTGGTATTTCTTGATTCTTTGAAGTTTCTTCTTGTTGTTGTGAAGAACCTACTATATCATCATCATCATCCATAATAATATTATCCTCTTTCGAGGGGTTAGTCTCATCAAACGAAACATGAATGGATTCTTCAATAGTAAGAGTTCTCTTATTAAAAATTCTAAATGCTCTACTATAAAGAGAATAACCAAGAAATATACCTTCGTCGGATTTCTCATCAAACTTACCGAGATTATCCTTGTTGTTGTTGAGAACAAAGCATTTGCATCCGAATATGTGGAAGAATGCTATATTTGGTTTTCTACCCTTGAACAACTCATACAGAGTCTTTTTGAGAAGTGGTCAAATATTGACACAGTTGCTTACGAAGCATGCTGTACTAATTGCATCTGCCCAAAAATATTTAGGAAGATTTGCGTCGCTAAGCATTGTCCTTGCAAGCTCCACCAGTGATCTATTCTTCCGTTCTACGACACCGTTTTGTTGAGGCGTCCTTGGTGCTGAAAAATTATGAGAAATTTCATGCTCTTCGCAAAAATCTTCAAAGTCTGAATTTTGGAATTCTCCACTGTGATCGCTTCTTATAGAGGCTATGGTGAGTGATTTCTCATTCTGAATTTGCTTCACATACTTCTTGAATGCTTTGAAAGCATCATTTTTCTGCACTAGAAACAATGTCCATGTGTATCGAGAGAAATCATCAACAATAACTAAAGCATAAAAATTACCTCCGAAGCTTTTTGTTCTTGATGGACCAAAAAGATCCATATGCAACAATTGAAGTGGCCTTGATGTAGAAACCACTTGCTTGGATTTGAAAGTTGTCTTGGTCTGTTTTCTCTTTTGACATGCATCGCATAATTTATCCTTGATGAATTTTATCTTTGGGAGTCCAACAACTAGATCATGCTTTATCAATTTGTTTAGATGCTCCATGTGGATGTGAGCAAATCTTTTATGCCAAAGCCATGCCTCGTTGTTGTTTTCCATAAGACACTTTACCTTCAAGGAAGAGTCATCAAAAGAAATCATAAAAATGTTATTATATCTTTTACCTTTTAGCAAAATGTCATGAGCGACTGATGCGTGTTTTTCGCAAGTGTACGAATCACGTCAAAGTAATATAAAAGATTATCGAATCCACAGAGACCAAGTGTCAATCTATCGTACCTGTTGTTATGGTGTTTATCTAAGGCAACTATTTTTAAGGGTTTTAGTAAGGGTGCAATGGTAAATAAAATTATAATTTTAAATAATAAATAAAAGACAGGCTCGAATGTAATTCACGTAATCAATGATAATCCAGTACTTGTTAATGGAACTACTTATGGGCAATGTTTTCTCCTTTGAAAAGAACTAATTTAACAGGAACTGTCGCTTTCGCGTATTCAGAACCGAGTTGTACTCTCTAACCAACCCCTCCTATTGTCACGGATAAAAAGGTGCGCACTGCGTTAGAGTAGTAAACCTATTTTTAAGAAATATAGTTTCTTAACAAAGTTGAAAAGTATTTTAACCTGGACTTCTTAGCAAAAAGAGGTTCTTATGAACCAGACTCTAAATCTCATAACGCGTCCGAAAATCGTTTTAAAATCTCTTTTCTTTTTAATCTAAAAACTCCTAATGAACTATACAAAGCGCTTTTGGCTGTTTTTGAAATAGTTAAAAACAATTACTTGAATTGAAAGATAAAATAGCCCTTAGGTGTTTCCACGAACAATTATACTGATTACTGGTTTAATTACGATCCTTACATTCTAACCTTTATGGGATTAGTTAGACATGATAAAGTAAATATTCTTTTTATAGTTTTTCATATGAGTAATTTAAAGCGAGTGCGGGAAGTAAACAAAGTAAATGTGCGAGTGCGGGAAGTAAACAAAGTAAATGTGCGAGTGCGGGAAATAAACAAAGTAAATGTGCGAGTGCGGGAAATAAACAAAGTAAATGTGCGAGTGCGGGAAATAAACAAAGTAAAGTGCGAGAAAATAAATAAAAGTAAAGCAATGCGGAAAAATAAAATACGAACTGGAATTAAAATGGCGGCAGGATTAACTTCCTCCAGAGTGCTCCAAAACTCGAACCACAGACAGATTACAGACTCGATCACTCGATTGCAGAGGCACCCCGATGTGGAATGGCAACTGCTTTATAACTGATATATGCCTAGGGAATTCTAATTCTGGATGAAGAAAAACGAAAATCTAAGGTCCTATTTATAGGAGAAACTGAAAGCGTGAAATGACCGGGACGCCCCTCCACTAAAAAGTGGAGGTTATGAGTTTTTGCCTTGTGGCGCCCGCCACAAGGTCATGGCGCCCGCCATGGTCCCTACAGGGGATGATGGAGTGGGGATCGTGGGTCTTGGAGGTTGAGGAGTGGTCTTGAGACGTGGCCACGTCATGGCTAACCCCATGGCGCCCGCCACAGTGGGTGCCGCAAGTGCAAAATGCTGAATTTCTAGGTTTTCGTCCGTTTTCACTCCTTTTTCGCTCCTTTTCCCGATTCAAGCTCCGATTATTATAAAAACCTGAAAACATAAGAAAACAAAGCAATAACAAAGCAAAACAACAATAAAAGCTAAGAATGCATGCAAAATCGGAGTCAGAAATACGGTGAATTTTAGTGTGATCAAATTCTCCCACACTTAAACCTTTGCTTGTCCTCAAGCAAACATTAAAGCTTAAGAAAATATGGTGTCAACACTTGTCTTTGGGCTAAAGGGATTCTAAGTTCAAGTCAGGATGCAGTGACAAATACTAACTAAGTGAACCAAGGGTACCATAGTAACACAAACACAAACTTCAATCCTATATTAACCACTCCATGTCATCCCACGATACCTAGGCCTATCTTCTCATCTTTTTGTGTCCTTTTCATTCAGGCGCAATCACATTAAGCCCGTTATCCGTACATGCCTCATAGTAGAGTGACCGGTTAGTGATTCTGATCCATAACATAAGGTTTCTGGCACATAAGCATGTGTAAACCTGTTTTTATTTCGCCTAAATGTAGCTGCGGGGGATCGGATCGTAATCCGCCCTACCAAGTTCAGTGCCAGATACCTCTGAACCAACTAACAATAGGTGACTTGCAATTTTTTTCTTTTTGTGGCAAAAATTTTTTCTTCTCTTTTTTCGGTTTAAATGACTTTGTGAGGGTCACCTATACCAGAGTTTGCCTTTTTTTCTTTTTTATTAGCACTGGATCATTCACTTATATTCATCGGCCCCCTACGTAGAGTATGCTTAGGCCGGAGCTGACTGCTAAAATAAACTACTTAGGACAATTTTTTGAATGATAGTAAAGGCCATGGTGGTGGGGTTTAGGAGTGATTCCTATATTCAAGAGGTCTATGGTGCTAAAATGGTTCTGATGTTTCAAAAAGTTGACCTAAGTCACCACATCCTAATCTAAACCTGTCTCAAAGCCCAAAAAACATGTGAAACAACATTGTTTTCTTTTTAAAAATTTTCTGGTAAGGCTAAGGAAATGGGAAAAAATGAAGATGAACTAAAAAGACACTATACTGGTGACTCGTCAGACTCATGCATTATCTAAGAAAAATAAATTACTGAAAAGGGAAATAACTGAAAGGAAATTAACTAAAAAAGGGAAATAACAGAAAGCAATAAAATCCCCTCCCACACTTAAATCGAACATTGTCCCCAATGTTTCGAAATAAGATAAGGGGGGTAACCTGGAAAAAGACTACTGAGGAGGGGCACTGGTGCCTTCGCCGTCCTGATGTGATGGTCTGGAACGACGGGATCTACTACGATGCTGGTCCCTCCGGTCGAGTCGTGCTGATAAAGCAGCCTGAGCACTCCGGACCTCTCGAAGGTTACCCAAAATGGAACCCTGAGTAGCCTCTACAAGCTGGTAGTGTCGGCTGTTGAACTCTCTCTGACGGTTCTGCTCTAATGAAATAGCGTTCAAGGTACGGCAAACGTTGCTATAGGAACGATCCGAAACCAATCGCGATTGTTGCATGAAGCTCATATTGTCCGTCAGCTATTGTGAAATAGTAGAGAGAAGGCCATCACGCCTTTCCTCTCTAGCTGTCATATCACGCCACATCTCCTCGGTGACACAGAATCCAGGAGCAGTACCTGCAACAGGGTTAGAGGAAGATGGTGCAGTGTGTGACTGTGAAGGACGATGGGGGGACATGTGAGGGATGGGAGACTGCTCTCTCCGATCATACTCATCATCAGTGTCATGTGCCTCCCCATCGGGAATATTAGGAGGAAGTGGACCCAAAACACGTGGAGCATTAAGATCATAGGTCCAGTTCCTTTCATCACGTACATCAGTACGTCTACTGCATGGTAAAGCAACAGATGGGATAGCTACCCCATGAACCATCAACTCATAACCACCTTCTCTCCTTGTTCGGCACAATTTCATGTCTTTCAGAAATTTTAAATTAATTGTGCGAGGAGGTAGTGGTTCAAGTGTAGCTATCTCATCATTCAGGCCAAGAGCCCGAGCAATAGACGTAACAAGCCCTCCAAAAACAATCGGTCCTGTTTTATTAGTAAATAAAGTCATGTGGGCAAGCATAAACGGGACCGGATTGATGTGGGTTCTAGTGAGGCATCCTTGCAAAAATAGGAGTTCACGAGCATTAACCTTGTTTGGACTTTCCCGGCCAAAAATAGTACATGCCAAAAGAAGTCTAAAAACTCTTATGGCCGGGTTGTGAATGGTCGACGCAAGTATCCCTTCAAAAGAATTAATTGAAGTACTTGAAAGCCTTAGCCAGAAGGTAAATACCTCGGCCGACCATTCAGCATCCAAAGGTGCCTCACAAATCGAACCTTCCCTATGAGGGATTCCTAACAAATCTGCTAGCTCATTGGTACTGAATTCATATTCAATTCCAAACAGTCTAAAAATAACAGTACCGACAGTGCTAGCAGTGTTAGGACTGACAGTGTATATCAAAGAACTCAAAAACTCAGTTGTCAGCCTCTCATAGGTAGGTTCCTGATTAATGAAAATATTATGCAAGCCTAGAAATTCTAATAAATTAAAAACACTATGATAAATATCCAAAGCATACAGACAGTTATCGTCGACGTACCTAGTCGAGAGGATTTCTCGACTTTGAAGCCTCTGAATAATTTTCCGTTGCCTTTCGCCCGGTCTTCCATCACGAAGAATAAATCCGTTGAACTCCATTGTTGAAAAGCTCCTTAGGTAGAGAAAATAGTAGAAAAGTGGTTTATGAGGGGAATGATAAAGTTTTGATTTTTTTGGTTTTTGATGGATGAAAATGGAAATGGATGTTGGATATGTTTTATGGATGGAGGGTATTTTGGAAATGGGGGAGCTTTAATGGGGTTCAAGGAGGATTTGGAAGGTTGGAAAAATGGGTTTTTGGTGAAGAAAGGGATGAAAATGGTGGAAATGGGGATTGAATCCCGTATTTGTTTGTTGATACGGTGTGGCGCCCGCCACAGGGCCTATGGCGCCCGCCACAAGGCCAATTCCTGGGCCTTGTGGTTTTGGATCCTCCTTTGGGCCTTCCTTGCACCTTTGTCTTCCGGGGGGTCTGAATAGCATTTTCTTCTTCTTTTCAAGGCATTGGCTTGCATATTTTTGTCTTATATATTTTTTTTCTTTGCACGACAAAAATAAAATAATTAAAAATCAAAAAAAGAAAAAGAAAAATAAAAATTAGTGCATAATATGTATATATATAAGGAATTCAAAGTGCATGAAAATATAAAAGCTGCAATAAAGTAAAATATGTCTGGAAATGCGATAAATAAAAGTAAGTTAAATACTAGGGTAGTGCTGTCAGGGTGGAATGAGTCATGTGGTAGGTTTCTTATCCTGGCTTGATCCACGAATCTCAGCTATCTCCCTCCGAAGCTCGTCGATCGCCTGATGTAGAGCATCGGTCTCTGAGGCATGAGTGAGATCAGAAACCTGCATCTGTAACTCTAAGTCTGCCACTTCCTGCTTGAGCAGGGCAGTCTCCTTGCGGAGCTCATAAATCTGTGTTTGTAGGTCGGGTGGCTGCAGAGACATATTGTTAGACATAACAGTGATTCGGGGAGTAAGAGGTGTAGGAGTGTACTCAGCGGCGGGAGGCGATTTCGGCTCTTCGACAGTCTCTCCATAACCCTCTAGAGCATAACTCCAGTTGGCAGGATCATGGACACTGGTCATCAGCGGATCTGGTAATGTAAAGTAGTGTATCGCTTCACCGTCGATCAGCAATCTAAACCTGTTGGGCTCAAAAGAAGCCCTCCTCATCAGTCCTCTATCAAGACAAAAATCAATATCCAGGGTGGTGTAGCAGCAGAAGGTCCTGAGGTGCAATAGCTTGCGAGACAAACCCAATGCAGTAGCAATCTGTGTAACAATCCCACCGACATGGATGATGCCTACGGATGATCTGGCAACACTAGCAAGGCCCTTAAGTAGAAAGTTGCCACAAGCAACAGGGCGAGACTGAGTCGCACAAAACAGTAGGAAAATCTCCTCTTCACTTAGCAGTGTCTCTGTATCTGGAAAACCTAGGAAAGAATGTGCTAGAATCATCTGGAAGTACCTCAATGCAGGGTTGTGGATTACCTGAGAAAACTGGGTAGAAGGATCTTGGCTCCCTCCGCCTGATATTTTAGTCCAAAACTTTTCCACTTCTCTGCTCATAAAATACCCCATCGGAGTCTCTGGAATAGCATCAGGAGTAGTCTGGAAACCTAGTAAATCACCAAACCCTTTATGAGAGAATGAGTAGTCAATCCCGAACAACCTGAAAACAGCGAGTCCATCGGGTCCAGCCCAAGGGTCATGATGAAACGAGCTGAGGAACTCAAGAGTCAAGTTCCTATAAGTGTTGTTCCTGTCGTCAAACTGGTCCCACTGGAGTTGATGGCATAAAAATCTGACGCTTGGCTCTATCCCCAAGGCATCCATGCAGTCATGGTCAGGGTACCTGGTAGGAGCCATAGGGCGTCTCATGTGAACATAGTAACGCTCTCTCTGTGCATCATCTCTAAAGGCCACGTGCATGTCATCAGGGTTCTGCATTCTGTACAAGGCTAGCAAACAAGTCCTGAAAGCACATAAAACATTCAATCGTGAGTCCTGACATAATAATAAAATAAACAAATTAAAATAAAGTAAAAATAAAAATAAAAAGTACAAAAATAAGAAAAACCATGGGTTGCCTCCCAGGCAGCGCTTGTTTAACGTCATTAGCTCGACGACCGATATTTAAACATCATTGGAAGGATATGGTGGATCACTCAGAGTATGACAGGTGTATGTTGTTGGAATGTCACCTCCTTCGTAGGGCTTCAACCTCTGTCCATTGACTATGAACGGTTTACATGTTTGGTTCTTGATTTCAATAGCACCGGATCTCAGGATCTTAGATACTTCGAAAGGGCCAGTCCATCTCGAACGGAGTTTACCTGGAAATAGTCGTAACCTAGAATCGAACAGGAGAACAGGATCGCCTATTTTGAAGTCTATTCTTATGATTCTTTTTTCATGCCAAGCTTTTGTTCTTTCTTTGTATATGATGGCATTTTCGTAGGCAGATTGTCTGAGCTCTTCTAATTTGTGGATATCAAGGATACGTTTCTCACCAGCTGTCAAGTAATCCAAATTCAAAGTTTTGATGGCCCAATAGGCCTTATGCTCCAACTCAAATGGTAAGTGACATGATTTTCCATAGACCAGTTGATAAGGGGTTGTTCCTATAGGAGTTTTGAAAGCGGTTCTATAGGCCCATAATGCTTCTTGAAGTTTCTGCGACCAATCTTTTCTAGATATAGAGACAGTCTTCTCGAGGATTTGTTTTATCTCCCTATTAGATACTTCCACTTGTCCATTGGTCTGTGGGTGGTATGGTGTTGCTACTCTATGCTTAACTCCATACTTGCTTAAAAGTTGATCAAATATTCTCGATATGAAGTGTGATCCTCCATCACTTATGACTAAACGGGGTGTTCCAAACCTGGGAAATATATAATTCTTGAATAATTTGATGACTACTCTGGTGTCGTTTGTGGGTGCGGCGATAGCTTCAATCCATTTAGACACGTAGTCAACAGCTACTAATATGTACTGATTTCCAAAAGATGGTGGGAACGGTCCCATAAAGTCCATACCCCATACGTCGAAGAGTTCTACTTCTTGGATATTTCTTAACGGCATTTCATTACGTCTTGAAATATTTCCTGTGCGTTGGCATCTGTCACACTTGACAATGAAAGCATGGACATCACGCCACACAGTAGGCCAGAATAGGCCAGCTTGAAGAATCTTGGCGTAGGTCTTAGATGTGCTTGCATGTCCACCATAGGGTGCAGAGTGACAATGCTCAATTATATTGTTTACCTCTTCTTCTGGAACACAACGGCGGAAAATGCCATCTTTACCTCTCTTGAAAAGAAATGGATCGTCCCAATAGAAGTTTCTCACATCACTATAGAACTTCTTCTTCTGGTGGTAGTTTAGATCAGGGGGTATGATGTCAGCGGCTAGGTAATTAACAAAATCTGCATACCAAGGTACATTGCTTATAGCTAAGGATTTATGAAATTGCTCATGAGGGTCTGGGTTATCATCTTCAATGGTTTCTAGTTGGGCTATCAGTCTATCGTAGGCAAAATCGTCATTTATGGGTACTGGATCAGGTTTCAGGTTTTCTAGCCTAGATAGGTGATCAGCTACCACATTATCAGTGCCTTTCTTGTCACGGATATCCAAATCAAACTCTTGTAATAATAGAATCCATCGAAGTAACCTAGGCTTGGCATCCTTTTTGCTTAGTAAGTAACGAATGGCAGCATGGTCGGTGTAAACTATAATCTTGGCTCCTACTAGATAAGATCTAAATTTGTCTATTGCAAAAACTACAGCTAGGAGCTCTTTTTCGGTTGTTGCGTAGTTGAGCTGTGCAGCGTCTAGGGTTCTACTGGCATAATAAATCACATGTAACTTCTTATCTTTTCTCTGACCTAGAACGACTCCAACAGCATAATCACTGGCGTCACACATTATCTCAAACGGTTCCGACCAATCAGGGGGTTTCATTATAGGTGCTGAAATCAGAGCTTGCTTCAGAAGATTAAATGCTTCAGTACATTTTTCATCGAAGATGAACTCAGCATCTTTCATTAAAAGACCAGTTAAGGGCTTTGTTATTTTGGAGAAATCCTTGATAAAACGTCGGTAAAATCCGGCATGTCCAAGAAAACTTCTTATCTCCCTGATAGTCTTCGGCGGTTTTAGATTCTCTATGACTTCTATTTTTGCTTTATCTACCTCTATACCTTTTTCGGAAACTATATGTCCTAAAACAATCCCTTCGGTGACCATGAAATGACATTTTTCCCAATTTAGCACAAGGTTTACCTCCACACATCTCTCCAGGATTTTCTCAAGGTTGACAAGACAATTTTTGAAATCTGACCCACAAACTGAGAAATCGTCCATAAATACTTCCATGATTCCATCCAAATAATCAGCAAAGATAGACATCATGCAGCGTTGGAAAGTTGCAGGAGCGTTACAAAGTCCAAAAGGCATTCTTCTATAGGCAAAGGTTCCAACTGGGCATGTAAAGGTAGTTTTTTCTTGATCTTCGGGGTGAATAGGTATTTGGAAGAATCCTGAATATCCATCTAAATAACAAAAGTAAGAGTGTCTGGCTAGGCGCTCCAACATTTGGTCTATGAATGATAATGGGAAATGGTCCTTCCTAGTTGCTTTATTTAATTTTCTATAATCTATGCACATACGCCAACCTCCATCAGTTCTTTTTGCTACAGGTTCGCCCTTCTCGTTTTGCACGACTGTGATGCCTCCCTTTTTAGGTACTACATGCACAGGACTCACCCATTTACTGTCCGAGATCTGATATATTATACCTGCCTCTAGTAACTTAAGAACTTCAGTCTTAACTACAGTACTCATTATAGGATTTATTCTACGTTGGTGTTCTCTGGAAGGTTTTGAATCTTCTTCAAGCAAAATCCGATGCATGCATACGGATGGGCTTATTCCTTTTAGATCAGAGATCTTATATCCTAAGGCTGAGGGGTACCTACGTAAAACTTCTAATAATTGATCGGTTTCTTCTTGGTTTAAGGTAGCACTGACTATAACTGGACGGTTCATATCTTCATCAAGAAATTCATATCTCAGGTTTTTAGGCAGTTCCTTAAGTTTTACGGTCGGTTTTATAGGGCAAGGCATAGGATCTGGGGTAAGAGATAAACATTCGTGAAGGTTATCATCAATGTAAGGTGTTTTATAATTGTCATCTTCCAAAATAAGGGTTGATGGCAATTTTATAGATTCAGTTTCTTCTTCTTGTTCTAATTCCCTAATACATTCTTCGATGATATCTAAGGCATAACAAGAATCTCCTATCACAGGTGCCATAAGAAATTTTGACAATATAAATTCTATCTTCTGGCCACCTACCTCAAAAGTTAGTTTTCCCTTTTTAACATCTATTACGGCTCCAGCAGTTGATAAGAACGGTCTACCTAGGAGGATTGGTATGTCGTCATCTTCTTTAATGTCCATGACAACAAAATCAGTAGGTATAAACAGCTGACCTATCCTAACAGGGACGTCTTCAAGTATGCCTATAGGGTATTTAACGGATCTATCGGCTAATTGAAGTGACATCTTAGTAGGTTGTAATTCTCCTAAGTTTAATCTCTCACAAACTGCTAAAGGCATTAAGCTCACACTAGCTCCTAAGTCTAGAAAAGCTTTTTCGATGACATGATTCCCCAAAACACAAGGAATGGAAAAATTTCCGGGATCTTTATCTTTCTTTGCTAACCTATTTTCGAAAATAGAATTACATTCCACGGGTTTCGGATCTTCGAGTCTACGTTTATTTGTAAGTATGTCTTTGAGAAACTTAGCATAAGAAGGTATTTGGGTGATGGCTTCTGTAAAGGGGATTTCTACGTGAAGTTTTTCTATAACCTTAACGAATTTTTGATATTGATTATCGATTTGGGTTTTCTTTAATCTTTGAGGGTAAGGTATTGGTGGTTTGTATGGCGGTGGCGGTACATAGGTTTTATTTTTAGGTTCTTCTCCTTTTTCTTGATTTTCCGGGGTTTCAGGCTTCTCTGGTTCCTTTTTCTCAGTCCTCTCAGAAGTTTCGGGCTCACTTAATCTAGGGTTTAAAGGTTCCTTATAAGCGGTTCCACTTCGTAGAGTAATGGCATTAGCTTGCCCTTTCGGGTTTTGTTGAGGTTGTCCAGGGAACTGTCCTCCAGGTGTAGTCTGTGGGGCTTGGTTTAACGCTACCTGAGAGATCTGGGTTTCAAGCATCTTATTATGAGTAATAATTTGATCAACCTTGGTTCCTAACTTGGTAATTAGTTCGTTAACATGGACGTTATGGTTCATGAACTCTTTGTTTTGTTGTTTTTGAGCAACGATAAAATCTTTTACAACTTCCTCAAAGCTCGGGCTAGGTGGTACAGGTTGCATAGGTTGATTTGTTCTAGGGGCTTGGTAACCTTGTTGTCTCGGAGGTGCGGTATTTTGGATAGGGTTATTATTTTTGTAGGAGAAGTTTGGGTGATTCCTCCATCCAGGGTTATATGTGTTTGAAAATGGGTTCCCTTGGGTATAGTTCACTTGCTCAGTGTTGGTTTCATTCAACAGATTGCATTCGGCGGATTGGTGTCCTTGCGTTCCACATATCTCACAATTCGGCGAAACTGCGGCAACAGTATTCGGAGTTGTGCACATATGTTCGACTCTAAGGGCCAACGCGTCCATTTTAGCCTGCATTATGTCTATAGAGCTTAGCTCATGTATTCCTCCTTGGGCTTCCTTCTTTTCCACTGTCGCTCGTTCTACTCCCCATGATTGATGGTTTTGGGCCATATCCTCGATAAGGGCACTAGCTTCAGGGTAAGGTTTGTTCATCAGTGCGCCACCAGCGACAGCGTCGATGGTCATTTTAGTGTTATAAAGAAGTCCATTATAGAAGGTTTGGATGATTAGCCAATTCTCTAAGCCATGGTGTGGGCATGCTCTTAATAGTTCTTTATATCTCTCCCAGGCTTCGAACAACGACTCTCCTTGGTGTTGGGTAAATCTAGTTATTAGGTTTCGAAGAAGAGCGGTCTTACTTGGGGGAAAATATCTAGCAAGGAAAACTTTTCTAAGGTCATCCCAAGTTGTTATTGAATTGGGTGGAAGGGAATCTAACCATGATAGAGCTTTATCTCTGAGGGAAAAGGGAAATAATCTTAAGCGTATTGCCTCAGGAGAAGCTCCATTGGTTTTAAAGGTGTCTGCTAATTGAAGAAAGTTTTTTAAATGTTGGTTCGGGTTATCAGTAGCGAGACCTGCGAATTGTCTCTGTTGCACTAATTGCAGCAGAGATGGTTTAAGTTCAAAATTATTGGCTGGGATAGCGGGGTTTACTATACTGGAACTAGGTTCCTCGTTTGATGGTTGGGCGAAGTCCTTAAGAGGTCTTCGGTTTTGATCTTCGGCCATAGCTCTCCTATTCCTATGGAAAAATAAACGTGCGCGAGCGTAACGTTCAGGTTCAGCTAGAGGGTCTACTAAACTTCCGGCACTGCGAGTCTTTCGCATTTACCGGTGGGTAACAACCTTAGTCTAAACGGTATAACTACAGGGTAATGAAATTTGACGATATTGGTCCCCGGCAACGGCGCCAAAAACTTGATGCGTGTTTTTCGCAAGTGTACGAATCACGTCAAAGTAATATAAAAGATTATCGAATCCACAGAGACCAAGTGTCAATCTATCGTACCTGTTGTTATGGTGTTTATCTAAGGCAACTATTTTTAAGGGTTTTAGTAAGGGTGCAATGGTAAATAAAATTATAATTTTAAATAATAAATAAAAGACAAGCTCGAATGTAATTCACGTAATCAATGATAATCCAGTACTTGTTAATGGAACTACTTATGGGCAATGTTTTCTCCTTTGAAAAGAACTAATTTAACAGGAACTGTCGCTTTCGCGTATTCAGAACCGAGTTGTACTCTCTAATCAACCCCTCCTATTGTCACGGATAAAAAGGTGCGTACTGCGTTAGAGTAGTAAACCTATTTTTAAGAAATATAGTTTCTTAACAAAGTTGAAAAGTATTTTAACCTGGACTTCTTAGCAAAAAGAGGTTCTTATGAACCAGACTCTAAATCTCATAACGCGTCCGAAAATCGTTTTAAAATCTCTTTTCTTTTTAATCTAAAAACTCCTAATGAACTATACAAAGCGCTTTTGGCTGTTTTTGAAATAGTTAAAAACAATTACTTGAATTGAAAGATAAAATAGCCCTTAGGTGTTTCCACGAACAATTATACTGATTACTGGTTTAATTACGATCCTTACATTCTAACCTTTATGGGATTAGTTAGACATGATAAAGTAAATATTCTTTTTATAGTTTTTCATATGAGTAATTTAAAGCGAGTGCGGGAAGTAAACAAAGTAAATGTGCGAGTGCGGGAAGTAAACAAAGTAAATGTGCGAGTGCGGGAAATAAACAAAGTAAATGTGCGAGTGCGGGAAATAAACAAAGTAAATGTGCGAGTGCGGGAAATAAACAAAGTAAAGTGCGAGAAAATAAATAAAAGTAAAGCAATGCGGAAAAATAAAATACGAACTGGAATTAAAATGGCGGCAGGATTAACTTCCTCCAGAGTGCTCCAAAACTCGAACCACAGACAGATTACAGACTCGATCACTCGATTGCAGAGGCACCCCGATGTGGAATGGCAACTGCTTTATAACTGATATATGCCTAGAGAATTCTAATTCTGGATGAAGAAAAACGAAAATCTAAGGTCCTATTTATAGGAGAAACTGAAAGCGTGAAATGACCGGGACGCCCCTCCACTAAAAAGTGGAGGTTATGAGTTTTTGCCTTGTGGCGCCCGCCACAAGGTCATGGCGCCCGCCATGGTCCCTACAGGGGATGATGGAGTGGGGATCGTGGGTCTTGGAGGTTGAGGAGTGGTCTTGAGACGTGGCCACGTCATGGCTAACCCCATGGCGCCCGCCACAGTGGGTGCCGCAAGTGCAAAATGCTGAATTTCTAGGTTTTCGTCCGTTTTCACTCCTTTTTCGCTCCTTTTCCCGATTCAAGCTCCGATTATTATAAAAACCTGAAAACATAAGAAAACAAAGCAATAACAAAGCAAAACAACAATAAAAGCTAAGAATGCATGCGAAATCGGAGTCAGAAATACGGTGAATTTTAGTGTGATCAGCGACTTCGTGTTCTATCAAGCATTCCTCCTTTGTGAAGTTGATTCGGAACCCTTTGTCACACAATTGACTTATGCTAAGTAGGTTGTGTTTAAGGCCTTCCACATAAAGAACGTCTTCGATGATTGTACATGGAGGTGCACCAATGGTTCCAACTCCAAGAATTTTTCCTTTATTATCATCACCGTAAGTGACGTATCCTTTGGCCTTTAATGATAGACTTGAAAATTTGTTTATGTCTCCCGTCATATGCTTCAAGCAACTGCTATCAAGATACCATTGATTAGATGTCGTCTTGAAGCATACCTACAACACAAAATTAAGTAGTGTTAGGTACCCAAATTGCTCTGGGTCCTTGATAGTTAGTACCTTTTTCAACCCACATATAATGCCCTTTAGCAACACCAATATTGCGCACATAGTAAGCATTAGGTGTATGGCCTTTAATTCCACAATAAGAACACGTAGGTTGAAAGTGACTTCTATATCTAGGAACATAACTCTTTTTCTTCTCAACTTTTATCTTGTTATGATTTTGATGCTGATTTTTAGAAATGCTTCTCTTTTCTTTAGCAACTTGTCCATTTGCTCTTACAAAAATGGTCTCATTGGTACTTGGTTTTGAAAATTTAGAATATCCTAATCCACTTTTATCATTAGGATATCTTTGATGTTTAAGAATTTCTTCCAAGCCAATTTGACCTTTTTCGTATCTTTCTAAAACTCTTTTAAGTTGCACAATTTGAAAAGATAGAGATTCACAATTCTTACATACAAGACTTTGTTTTTCATTTATTAATTTCTGTTTTTCATTTTCAATATTTTTCATAAAAACAGAATTTTGTTCTTCTAAAAATGAAATTCTTTTCTTTTGTGCTGAGATGCTTTTATACAAAGTCTTGCATTCTTTTAGAAGTTCATCTATAACTTCTTGTGCATCATTATCATAAACAGAAAAATTGCTACTAACCTCATTTTCTTCATCGGAGTGGTGTGAAGCCATTAAAGCCATATTTGCACATTCATCGCTTTCCGACTTTGATGATGAACTTATCTCGTTATCGTCCCATGCAACATAAGCCTTTTTGTTCTTGAAGTCCTTTTTGCCTTTGAATTTTCCTTTATTTGCGAGTTTCGGGCAATCCGGCTTTATGTGACCTTGTTTCCCACATTCGTAACATGTAACTTCTTGATTTGATGTGGATACTTCCTTTTTCCTGAAATGTCTATTCTTTTTAGAAAAAGAGGAATTTTTATTATTATTAAAAAACTTACCAAGCTTCTTTACTATAAGCATGAAATTTTCGTCTTTGGAAGATTCGTCATTTTTGTCATCCTTTGTGTCAATATTCAAGGTAATTCCTTTGGACTTCTTGTCTTGACTTTCATGCTTCTCAAGCCTTCCAAGTTCCAGTTCATGCTCTTGAAGTTTGCCAAATAAGGAAGCGGATGTCATTGTTGAAAGACTCTTCTTTTCCGAAATAGCGGTCACCTTCGGTTGCCATTCTCTTGTTAAGGATCTTAGGACTTTCAAGTTGAGATCATCATTGGTGAAGGTCTTCCCGAGAGCAATCAAATGATTTGTTAGATGAACGAATCTCTTTTGTAAGGCAACAATGGATTCGCCAGGCTGCATAGGGAACATTTCATATTCTTGACTTAAAGTATTAAGTCTTGATCTTTTTACTTCGGCTGTCCCTTCATGCGTTTCTACCAAGGTGTCCCAAATCTCCTTTGCTGATTTACACTGTGATATACGGAAGAATTCGTCCATACTGAGAGCGCTTTGAAGTATGTTGATTGCTTTCTTCTCATTCAAAATTCTCTTCTTGTCATCTTCATCATATGAGGATTTAATCTTTGGAGTTCCAACACCATTTACCACACTTGTAGGAACATGTGGACCAGTTTCTACGGTTTCCCATATACCGTCTCCTTGAGCCTCAAGATGTGCCTTCATACGAATTTTCCAAAAATCGAAATATTCTCCAGAAAAGAGTGGTGGCTTGTTACTACTTCCACCATATTTGAAAACCGGGTTGGTACTTGCGGAAGCCATACTGAATCGTTAGGAACATGTTACCTTAACCTGCTCTGATGCCAATTATAAGTTCAGAGTATGCCTAAGAGGGGGGGGGGGGGTGAATTAGGCTTATAGAAACTTTTTCAGATTTTTGATGTTCTTTAATTTTTCTTTGGTTATGTTCTTGGCGATGGATGCAGTAAAAAACATAAAGAAAGTGGACACCAAGATTTATAGTGGTTCCCTTCATAATCCGAAGGTAATCCACTCCTCTTTCCACATGAAAGAGAGTTTTCACTATTGTTTTAGAAAGTACAACCTATCACACCATCAACCGGTGAGGCCTACAATCTAACAACAAAACAAACTAGTGTGCAAGAACAATCCTCTTGCAAAACACTAACCTTTGTGTCCAACAATCCTGGATCACAAGTCACAACAGACTATTCTGTAATTCTGTTTATAATTTGAGAGTACAATAGTAATATCAATACAAAGATTGATCTTTTCCTTTAATCAGAATTCACAATTTAATCTCAATACAAGTGTTCAAACAAATGGATGTGAAAGGTTATGCAAGTATGAACACTTTTTGAATGTATTTGAAATTATTTGAAAAGTAGTGAATATGATTCAATGATTGTTTTTGAAAATTTTGTTGGAGGTTTTTGTTAATTTGAAATTTTCAGAATTTATATCATCCAAAACACCATTTCAAAAGGGTATAATTGAGTATGAGTTAACACATGGAAAGGTATAACATTCAAATAATTTTTGAACTTGAAAGGAAACAATTTTTCAGAAAACGTTCAGTGTTAATCGGTTAACCATATAGGTTAATCGGTTAACACTGTAACGTTGGCCCAAAGAATTTAAAATTTTAGGGCGTTAATCGATTAACCTATATGGTTAATCGGTTAACACTGTAAAAACTTTGAAAAATAATTAATTTAAAAGTGTTATACCAATTCCAAATGACTTTAAAACATGTTAATGCATTATGAAAAAAAAGTTTATAGTATTGAACACTTGTATATCAATTAAATTAGAGAATTTGATATACCATAGCTTGTGTCCAAGTCTTGAAAGATGATCGAGCAAATGTACATGAAGCTTGAATGTTGATCACTTCCATAATACTTTGATCTTGGTCTTTTGAAAGCTTTTGACTTTTTGCACAAATGAAATGATCTTGAGTTTTGTTGTTGTTGTCATCAAAACCTTGAAACCTTGAGATGAAGCATGCTCCTACATGATGAAGATGCTGAAAAGGCTAGTGACAATTCTGAGGAAACCAGTGATGGGGATGCTGAAGAAGCTAATTCCAGTTCTGCTGAGGAAGACTAGTGTGCTGATGGATTGTTGTGGGGATCAGGCTGGTGGTTGCTTGGGCTGATGAGGATGTGTTGCTGGTGCTGGTGTGACAAGTGATGCTTTTGTGTTTCCTTGCTTTAGATTTTAAACCTTATTTGGCAGCTGAAATGTGTGATGCTCTCCATGAGCAGTTTTTTGTTGTAATGACCCCTAACTTCTGTAATGTTACTCACTTTGATCTGCACTATTAGTTTAGTTATGATCTAATTTATGGTTAAAAAGGGGGAGAAGTGTTAGGTAGTAACAACAGGTGGAAGACTTGAAGACTTCTGGGCAGGTTTGCATGAGGTGATGATATGTTGCTGTTGTGTGAGTTCCTAATGAGTGTAGGAATGTATGTTAATGTGTGTGTTCCTTGATGGAACCTAGTAGTAGGATAACTGCTAGTTTTGTGTATCTGCAGGGTGTTTGCAGAATGTGTGTGTGTGGCTGTGCAATTTTTTCAAGGGGAGTAGCACAAGATGATTGTGTTCTTCAGGATGTCATCCTGAATGTCTTGACATCCAGAAAAGCCTGGATAATTTGTGTGTGACTACAGGTTGGGTACAACTGATGTGGTATGCATCAATGGAGAGGGAGTAACTCAGAATGTTACTCAAAACATTGTGACATCTGTAGTGTTGACTAACAGATGATTGTATGTGAACAGGTTGACCCTGAGAAGCTGAGAGCTAAAAGTGTGAGTATGTTTTAGCTAGCTTTCCTGCATGATAAATTATATGACTTCTGCTGCTTGTAATCTCTGAGACAGTAACCGAGTGTTTTAACCAAAAATTTGCCAAAGGGGGAGTTTGTAGATGATTTTGATTGGCTACATTTTATGGCAAAACATTGGAATATGTATGAATGTCATAACTGATGTCATGACATACATGAAGAGTGTTCTGCAGGTAAGTGAAGTTGGATGTCATGACTTCAAGCGTATGACATCAGGGCACGCAGATTTTAGTTTTTCTGTTATTAGCTCAGGCTATACTTCAGGAAACATTTTAGGAAGCCTAGTTATCTTAGGCGACATAACAGGCACTGCTAAGGATAACCTGGAATGCCCCTGACTCAATTGGATGTGCGCAGCTTCATGAAGAGAGTTTTATCTTGGGTAAACCTAATTTCTCCATCAAGGCCCAAAGCAAGTCTGCTGCTATAAATAATAGAAGGACCATTCCAAATAGAGCAGAGCTTCTAGAGAGAGATTGGAGAGTGTGTTTTGTGAGTGAAGAACTCTGTTTTTCACGTGTGTTTAGGAGTCTTAGGATTCCTTGTAGGCCAAGCAATTGTCTGTTGTATGATTGCTCTGATTTAGTGTTAGTGAATTGTTGTGTTCACTGTGCCACTCAAAGCTTTTAAGCAAGAGTGCTGTGTCTCTTGATCAAAGCTGTGAAGCAAGATCAAGGTGTGTTTGAAGTGTGTCTTAATATCTCAATTGTAATTGTGTATTGATATCACTGAGGTGATTGAGGGGGAGTGAGTGGGAAACTCTGGTCTAGTATTAGGCTGAAGTGTCATTGGGTAGGTCTTAAGTGAAGAGTGCAAACGGGTTGTTTGACTCTGAATTAATTCTACTAATAGTGAATTTCCTCCCTGACTTGGTAGCCCCCAAATGTAGGTGTGGTTGACACTGAACTGGGTGAACAATTACTTGTGTTATTTACTGCTTATTATTAAGTCCAGTAGTCTGTGTTACAGTGGATGTCATACCAGCCGTGATAACATCCACTGTGTGGTTTCTAGAATTTCACATGTTAATTTTTAATTTACTCTGATTTTTATTATAATTATCACGAGGGTAATTATGGTGTTACATAGTGGTATTATAGCAGGTCGGTCTGTCCGACCAAGTTGTTGAGTCGGTACGGTGTGAATGTTAAATATTGTCTGTGTTGTCTTCTAACCATTATTGTTGTTATTAGTTTAAAACAGAGAATGACTAGAAGGAATGATGTTGTGATTGTTGTTGCTTTGTAGGCTGTGACTTAGGCTGTGCAGAATCAGCCTAATGTTGGTGGGAACGAAGAGTTCCGACATCTGGGGAAGTTTCAAAGGAATAATCCGCCTACTTTTATGGGTAGATATGATCCTAATGGAGCGCAGGATTGGCTTAAAGATATTGAAAGGATCTTCAGTGTGATGGATTTCTCTAAAGCGCAGAAGGTACGATTTGATATTCATAAGTTGGATGATGAGGCTGATGACTGGGGGGATCAACACTCGTCAAGTGTTGGAGACTGCATGTGAGGCTGTCACTTGGGTTGTGTTCCGCAGGAAATTTCTGAGAAAGTATTTTCCTGAAGATGTTTGCGGGAAGAAGGAGATTGAGTTTCTGGAGCTGAAGCAGAGTAATATGTTTGTAACTGAGTATGCTGTCAGATTTGTGGAACTTGCAAATCCTAGCCTCATTACATTGAGGTAGCTGCTGAGTTCTCAAAGTATATCAAGTTTGAGAATGTTTTGTGTCCTAAGATTAAGTAGGCGATTGGATATTGTCATACCCCAATTTTGACCCTGAATCGCCGAATCAATACAATTATCATAGCATATGCATCATCTTCATATCCTATCGTGTTTTTTTTATCATGCATAATGCCCATATTATCAGCCAAAATAAACTGTTGGATTTACAGGAAAATCAGTCAAAATAATTCTCAACTACACGTAAAATCAATGGACGAAAAGTTTCAAAATCGAGCTTGCAAACGTCCGTTATATTAATCTATGTTCCACGTAGTTTAACCTGACGTGCTCGTTTTAATTTTTTGACTGCATTTTGGTCGTATTTTGATCAGTCTGAACCTTTTAACCGAGAAAATTTATTTCGATATTTGACCAAACCCTGTATTTTTTCGAGTCACTTATTTCGCGCTGATCATTTTGATGGATTCATTTTATTTTTCCGAACACTTCGATACCAGACTGTTTATTCCATTTTTAATTTTTAATTAATTAATCATTTTAATTTAATTAGTAATTAGTTTATTTATTTATCCACTTTTATTTTAAAATAATATTTAATATTTGTTTTTTTTTTTTATCCCTTTTGAGTAACATTTCTTCATTAAGTTTTGAAAAGAAAATTTGTTTTGTTCTTTTGATTTGGAACCTAGTGACATAACACATTACATGGGAGAACATAGACCTCATATACAAAAAATCCCTCTTTCTCTTTACTTCAAAAACCCCATACACTCTTCTTTGAAAAAACCACAAAATACTCCCACCTCCCTCAACTATACACTACAACATAGACATGTAGTGATCCCCCATTATTCTTCACTATCCACTTTAAAAAATAAATAAAAGGATTTGAAGAGACTAAGCTCTCTTTTCATTTTGCATGTAACATACACATTCCATACTCCTTTATATATAACACAACTATCCAAGAAACAAAGACCTCTTCATATAAGCTTCATACACACAACTTTCATTCCACTTCTCTTTTTCACCAACATTGTAAACACATCAACTACGTGTTGCTTTACTCACATTCTTCACAAACAATGTTAATCACTCTCCAAATATCCATTGTCTTCTCCACGACCGCATCAACCACATGAAAACCTCAACTAACCATTGTCTTCTATGATAACACACGCACGTGAACAAAAACAACAACCATGAGTTTCATTTTACTTTTTGATTTATTTCTTTAATATAATTATGAGTTTGGAATTAGATTGAGTTTTACTTTTCTTTATGTTAGGCGTTTACACCATTTAAGAGACTAATTACTCATTTCACTTGACTCTAATATATTATGTTGCATTTCTTTTTCTCTTAATTAGTGTAACTAAAAACTTTGTATAAAAATGATATTTTGTTAATGAGTTTAATAAGCTATTTTAAATAGCTCTTTTTTTATAAGAAAATTATGTACTTTTCTTATTAAAAAAAAATGACGTTGTCTTTACTATTCCTAATTTAAAAAATTAAACATTTATCTATTTGTTTATTTTAAATAATGATATCAAGATTCCATTCTTTTGTTTATCGATGATATTTGAGACATTGGGATAATTAATGACTTGGTAATTCTAAAAGTTAATAAAGTTGTACTAACGTGATAAATTTGGAGCGCGACCTTCCTTTAGTTTAATTGCTAAAACGGTTGGAAACAATTCGATTATTTTTACAATCTAACGCATCAATACTTTTCTTAAAGGAAATATGAAAGAAGAGGACTGTTAAAATTCAACATTCTAGCAGAACTCTCAAATGACCGGTCTCGAGCTTGGCATCTTGAGATAATCGTTCATTCATTCTTTTGTTTCTTAAAACACTTAATAATTAGCTTGGACAAATAAGAGCCGTTGGGATCTAGCATTCTGACATAACTCTTTAAACAATTTATTTTTATCAAGCGTTTGTTGTCCACCAAATAATTTTCATAATAACCTTGAACAAATAAGGGCCATTGGGATCTAGCATTCTGGCGTAACTCTTTGAACAATTGATTCTCATCAAACGTTCGTCATTCACCTAAAATACATTCCACCAATCAAACTATTTTTTCTCGCCATCGTGCGATCTAAAAAACTTTTCCATAAACGAAAGATATTATGTCTTGAGACAACACAAAAAATTGCTTCGTCCACACACTATTTTGAGTTGAGATAAGAGGCATTTCCCGCGAATGTTGATTTGTAAATCCATTGTGTTGTGATGCAAACGTTAGTTCCTCACTTGTTTTGGGTAAAACAATGTTTTCTATCGAATGCAACTAAATATCTTTCGCTAAAATATACCAACAGACAAACTTTTTATCCAAAACTACGTGTGCCTTGATTTCTATTTTGAGATACGTAGCAGCAGGATTGCGAAATCTTGTTTGGACCCCTAGTAATAAAAATCCTTAGGCCCCTTTCACTTTAATAAAAATAAAAAAAAAATTCTCTTTTGTCTTTCTTTTCCTACTCGATAAGTAGAAGATTAGAAACTAACATAAGCTAACATACATTCGATCCTAACTAATTAGTTTCCGTTGAGTATAATAGACGTGAGGGGTGCTAATACCTTCCCTTTGCGTAACCGACTCTCGAACTCAAATATTGGTTGCGATGACCATTTCCTAATCTTTCTTTTAGGGGTTTTATTCGATATTTTCCCTTTCTCTCTATGGGAATAAATAATGATCGGTGGTGACTCTATTAAGTTCATCTTGTGAGGATGTGATTGTGCTCTGCGAGGTGTCGCTACTGCGAAAAAAGCTGCCGGCAATGACAGAAGAGTCGTCACCGTTCGTTATTTATCCCAACGAGGGAAAGGGAACGAGCCGAGAAAACCTGACGAAACAGGATAAGATTGGCCATCGCAACCAAATCTCGGGTTTGGGAGTCGGTTACGCAAGGGAAAGGTATTATCACCCCTCACGTCCGTCGTACTCGACGGGATCCACGCTTTGTTGTCTATCTAAAAGGGTGATTGAAACTATCAAGCTAAAGGTCTGGGACAAACGAAAAGAAAAAGGACTCGGCAAAGCATCGCTGCTCTGGGCCTACGTATTCCCGTCTGGTACGAGAAATCAGAGTCAACGTAGTTCGGCTAACTACAGGGGAAAGGCGGGGAAAGGTTGCTCGCCAAGACATCGCGTCTTGTGCCTACGTACTCTCGCACGGTACGAGAAATCAGAGCAAACTTAGTTCGGGCAAATAGGAACACCGGTTGGTTCATCTGTTTTTACCCGAGTAGAGTTAACAAACAGTTCCAGCAGTTAGGTGTATGCAGCTCGACCTTTGGAGACTTAGGCGTTACCTGTTTGTGGTAGAACTAAGAGTTAACGAAACTCTTGTTTATGAAAATGTTTTCCACTGTTAAGGGTCCCAAAGGACAAGATGAGGTTTGATCATTTGTTTTTATGTCTTTTAAGAGAAGAAGTGTTTTTGAATTGTTTGCAATTTATATTGCACTAGAGACTATGACCTGGGAACGAATGCGTCGCACTTCATCCAAAGGGTGAACACTAAACACTTTAGTCCATCAAGATGAAACTCCCCAATAACCATTTCCCAAGTACTTAAGGCTCGTAACGCATAATATTCATTAGCATTTATTAAGTATTTTGAAGTTGTTTTGAGATGAGAAAGAGAGAGGACAAACTAAAGGGAAACTAGTTCAAAACCTAGTAGTTGTCATGCAAAATGGCCCTAAGGTTAGGATTAAGAAGGGAATTCTATCCTATTTGTTATCATGCAAAGGATTCAATCTAATGTCTATCATCACTATCCTTAATCAAGGAAGTGAGAATCCCTAAGGGAACATGGTAAGAAAAGAGAAGCAAAAAAGCAACATGAAATAAGACATGAAATATAGAATGAATGGATGCTTATGCAATGCAACACACAAGCAAAGGGAGGAAATAGTGTGGGGTGAAAACCTCCACAAGCTCATCTCAACCTTTAATGCAAGAAAAAGAACAAAAGGGCAAATAACACACAAGCAAAGGGAGGAAATTGTGTGGGGTGAAAACCTCCACAAGCTCATCTCAACCTTTTAATGCAAGTAGGAAAATGGAAAGTTTACACATGCATACTTATATCCTAATGCACAAAATCATACAACATGACATAGAAAGAAGGAAAGGGTTGAATGAGATTATGGGAGGCAAAGTGAGAACCAATGTAACTCATAAGGGCTACTCAACCAAACATGCTACATTCAACATGCACACAAATCACACAAATAGTCCTCAAAGGTTCAACTATCTATGGCATGCCTTAAGTTCCTCCTTAAGCTTCAACAAGTAGGAGCCTAAAGTCCTAGGACAGAAATATATGAAAGAAAATAGTGCACAAACTCAATCACAAGATTATCAAAAGAAATTGCAAGTTCATGTACAAGATAAAGTGAAACATGTATCATGAAAACCCTACTTGAAATGCCTAAAAGAAAGCCAAACTTAAACAAGTTAGGAACACAATTAGGATCTCAAATTGAACATACAAACACCTTATTACATTCACAACATGAATCCATAAGAATCAATAGCTAAAACAATGCACAAAGTACTTTTACAAGGCAAACTAGTTCATGTATGGATGTGAAAACCATACAAGGATGACATAAGATGGAAAATACACTAAAAATAGCATACAAATCCTAAAAATACCAAATAAAATCAAATAGGACCCTTATGGTGTTAGGAACCAGGGGTCCAAACTATAGGGGAAAAACTATAAACCTAACTAGGCAAATAGAGGGCAAACCCTAAGGCATACCCTAAAACCTAGGGTAAATCGGGGGTCCTAAAAACCCAACCAAAACCCTAACCAAATGGTGATGAAATCAGGGGGAAAAATATCACAAAAATCAATTGATATGTCATGGATGTGCACAAGAAAAATCATACAAAGATATGAACATTTGATCACAAATTAAAATCCAAAACAAGAAACATGCATTTTCAATTCACATAAAATACCTCAACATGGAAAATCAATTTTAAATTGAAAAATGGCTAAAAAATAATCCCAAAAATTGGTAAAGTCAATTAACATGATAAAGTGTGGAAAAACATTTTTCTCAAGATTTTTTTTGATGTATTGAGGTATTTTTTATGAATTAAAAACTCAACAACAAATAAAATGGAAAAATAAGAAAAAGAAAATAAAAATGAAAAAACGTTGGTGCAAATAGCAAGAAATTTCAGTTGTTTCTATGGGCTGCGCAGGAGGGAGGGTGTAAACAACAATTGTGGCCCAAACTACACTCAGGGTCCAATGCCAAAACTCAACGTTTCACTTAATTGGAAGTCAACAAGTCAACACATTACTCAGATACAATCCTAGCCCTACGTTTTAAAACTAGTCAAGTGATCTAATGGTTCCAGGTGAAGCCACGCACGCACCGGTCAACAAAACCAGATGGTGGTCCAAATTACCAGATGACGGAGGCTGGTGGCTCCGGTCATCTTCTCCGATGGGAGAGCACTGTAGCAAATTCAAAATCTCACCAAAACTCCTAATTTCTTACACCATTCTACTCGTCTCAGTTAGTAGGTTAACAATCCAATGTTCTTTTTCATTAATTATCCATAAACAAGGGAAACCGAAAGCAACAAGATTTGAGCAAGATTCACAAATCATCACAAACAATCATCAAACCTATCCAGAAACAACCTATGGTACTAGGGGATCATGAATATGTAAAAATGGCAGTTGATTATGGCATAACAAAGGAGAATTCGTGAAATGTAACTTACCTAATGGAGCATCTCCGTTGGGTCTTGATTTGCAGATGAACCTTGATCAAAACCACCCAAAATCGTTCCAAAAACTTCACTGGAGGTGTTGGTGCCCTTGAATTCGAACGAAAATGCTTGAATCTTCAAATCACTCTTCCACTTTTTCTCCATTTTTGTAACTGAATTCTTGTTCAACTTTGCTCCAAAATCACTTCTGAGAGTCTATGAATGATCCTAAGAATATATACTTTGGATCCAGATGAAATTGAGGCCCAATCAAAGCCTGAGAGTCTATGTTGCTTCATGATGAAGTTACATGGAATTTGGCACACCAAAACTCATCCAAAGTTATTTTTGAGATTGAAATTGTAATGGTACATTTTGGAGGCTCAAAAAATGCACAAACTTGATTGGAAATGGTTCAAAATGATTTTGATTCAAATTATCCCTTTTAAGCATCTTTTCATTGAATTTTCTGAAGGTGAGAAAATTACTTAGAAGGGGGGGTTGAATAAGTATGACAAAATATCAAAGATTTAAACACAGTTATTTTTATCCTGGTTCGTTGAACTCAACTACTCCAGTCCACCCTCTCAAGAGTGATTTGCCTTTATCAGTCAAGGACTTAATCCACTATTTAATCAAACAGATTACAATAGTAACACCTAAGAACAACTGTTCTTAGTCTTCTCAAGAGCTACTGATCCCAACTGGATCCTCTTAAGGAAAACCTTTTACAATCAATGTAAAACTATTACAAGAGTAAGAATGCTTCTAAGAAGCAGTTATCACAACTGTGATATTTCTCTTAAGTTAAGAACAATGTTACAGCTAAATAAAAATATAAGAGCTTTGAGAGTTTTGCTTTGATGAGTGATTTTTGCAAGTTGTTCGTTACTGAAGAAGATGGAGTGGACTTCTTTATATAGGCACTTAGATTCATGAAGTCTTCTCAACGTTGAAGACTGTGCTGAAAAGCCTGAAGCCTTTTATCTTTACATTGGAGGCTGTGCTGAAAAAGCCTGATGCCTTTTGTCTTCACTTTGCAGAAACTTTCCTTAGAATGGAATGCACAGATAAAACCTTTTTGTTTGTGTTCTTGTGTCTAGCACAAAAGAGGAAAGAGCTGTTGAGATATGCCAACGTACATATTCAAATCTTCTTCACTAAATAAGTTCAGCTATCAACATTAGAGTCTGGATCTTCAGAATCTCCAGAGTAGAGATCTTCTGGATCTTCAGAGTCTTGGGATGTTCTTCAGATTGTGCTGAATCAGAGTATGTGCAGCTTGTGTGCTTGAGGGTGTAATTCTGTCAGAGCAGAGTCTTCTATATCAGATTCTGAATACTTATGTAGCGCAGTATCTTCAGAGTCTTCTGATGACTAAGCTTCTGATCTCTCAGAGTCTTCTATTCTTTAGAGGCTTCTGCTTCAGAATCTTTAGTAAACAACACTTAGATTCTTCTGGGAGCAGCGTTCAGATCTTCATTTAAGATGCTCTTGAACCTTTGAAGCCTTTCATAATATTATTGTTCAGATTCAAATTTGCTCTTTTAAGAATATTTTCTTTAGTACCTGTAGCAAGCAGTCTAGAACAAATTTAGAGTATATAATTCTTGAATACAAAATTTATAAGTGTTATCATCAAAACATAGAGATATAACTAAGAAACAATCTGTGTTCTTACAATCTCCCCCTTTTTGATGATGACAAAACATGAGAAATTTTGTTCAAAAATATGAATTATAACTCCCCCTGAGATTAACAATCTCCCCCTGAAATAAATACTCTAATAGAAGAAAACACTTCCCTTTTTTATTAAGTATATTTCAGACTTAGAGCCTGATGCAAGAGGTTTGACTTTCAGAGTCAAATGTTGATACCAGATAATTAAGACTTTCTTCAGTCAGAGCGCCTGGTTATCATCTTGCTTGAATTATCTTTCAGAGTAAAGGTATCAGAGTAAGCTATCAGAATTGATTGAATACTCAGATTTGCTTTGAAGATCAGGTTCTGGTTGGAAAAGTCTCAGGGTAACTTCAATGAATTATGTCAGATATATCAATGTAATCTGAAAGACTTAAATTCAAAGTAAGTTAATAAAATGTCTGAATTTCAGTTTTAGTAATTGCTTATAGTTTGAACAATCAAATTCTCTTTTTCTCCCCCTTTTTGTCATAATCAAATTTTTTTTTAAGGACATAAAGATACAGAAGAAAAGAAGCATATAAAAGCAAAAACATCAACATGCAATTAAACATACCAAAGTTCACAGTCAAAGAGGCAGATGCCAAAACACATAACACAACAATAAGAAAACAACAAAAGCAATAACATGTGCAAAAACAACAAATAAAAACTAAGTCTGGCGTGAGGCAATAAGGGTCAGAAGCTCTGTCATTTTGGCAGTTGACTCTTCTTGCTTAGACATCTAGGTCTTGATCTCATCAGTTGTCTTCTCTTGCTTGATCATCCAATCTTTTATTTCCTTAACATCATTCACAAGCTCTGTGACCACAGATGAAGAAGGAGCAGCAGGGTTCTCTTCAGATTGGTTCTCTTCAGGGGCTTGTTCAACCATTTCAAATTCAGGAGCCTCTGGAGGAGCAGCTTCCAGAAGTAACACAGGAGGAGGAGGAGGCATGTTCATCAGAGTTACCTTGATTAATTCTGCAAACTTAGTCTTAGAAAGCTTAGAGTATTTAGCTCTAACTTTTAAGGCAGCTTTGTTGAACATCCAGATGAAACGCTTCCAAGAAGCATTTGAAATAGTTGGATCCAAACTTGACATGCACACATCCTTAACACGAATATATTCAGAATCTATCTCCTTTTTGAAAATTTCAAACATAGCATTAACACATGATCCTAGATCTGACTGCTCAGACTGTTCAGAGGGATTAGGATTAGGAGTGTTAACAGGAGTAGGTTCAGATGGTGTAGGTTCAGATGGTTGTGGTTGAGGTGATGTTGGTTGAGATGTTTGGATGTCAGATTGAGGGTGTTTAGATGGTTGAGGAATGGTTTGTGTTTCAGATGGATTGGTTTCAGATGGTTGAGGGATGGTTTGGGTTTCAGATGTTTGAGTTTCAGATGGTTGTGGTTGAGGTGGAGAGTTTGGTGGAGTATGAAACATGGAAATGTTAAGATGTTCCTTCATAGCACTTTCAGAACGTGCTTGTTTGAGTGACTCTGGTTCAAAATCAGATGAATCAGATGATTCACTATCAGAAGATTCATCTGAGTGAACAGATGTTGAAGAAATTATAATTGATTGATTGAGGGGTTCTATATCCAGAATATTGTCAGAAAGATTTGGATCTTCTGATGGAATTGGTTGTTCAGAGTGTTCAGTTTGAACAGTCTCTGGTTGGTTTGGTTCTGAGATGATTATTTCTGGTTGAAGAATCTCTAACTGGGAATTATTTGGTTGTGATATTGTTGGTTGTGGAATTTCTGTTTGAGGAGTTTCTGGTTGAATTGTTTCTGTTTGTGGAATTTCAGGTTGAATTGATTGAGTTTGTGGAATTTCTGATTGAAGTGTTTGAGGTTGTGGAATTTCTGTTTGATTTGTTTGAGGGGGTTCAGATATAATATGAGGTTGGGGTTCAGAGAGAATTGGTACAGAAAATGCTTGTGAATGTAGTGGTTCAGATGAGGGTGGTTCATATGAAAGATTTGCAGATTGTTTGGGTTTTGAAGTTCTTTGTCTAAGGTTTGGAGAGAGTTGTGGTGATGAAAGGGGTGAATGAACAGGAGGTGTAGGATCAGATGTTAATACCTGATGAATAGTGTCTCTAATCTCTTCCAGAGTAGCATCTCTAGAACTGATTCTGGCTTTCTTTCCTTCTTTCTTCTTCTTCCTTGGAACTTCAGATACTTTCCTTTTCTTCTTAACCGATCCTTCTTCAGCTTTCCTCTTACTACGTCTTTCCTTCATCAGATTGGGCATTTCTTCTCCTTGTCTCTGAACAAGATTAGTAGGTAGAGGAATTCCTTCCTTTAGACACTCTGCAATATAAGCTCAGACAAATTCCTTTGGTTCATCTGCACTGAACATTGGAAAGTCTTCTAAGGGTATCCTTCTGCCATTGACCTCCTCAGAGTTTATCTTCCTTATTTTTCCATTCAGTTCTGAAATGATTTTCATCCTTTTCAGATTGAGTCCATTTATCTCAGATCCAATGATGTATGACAGATCTTCTGTTATCTTTGCATCTGTCAGATGCTTTACCAGCTTGTTTTCAACAAGGATGTCTGAAATCAGTCTTCCCAGAGGTATCCAAGTTCTAACTTTCCCAGCTTTAGCTCTGACCTCTTCTCTAGTCTCTTTGACATGAGTTAGAAGATGACTGAAGATCAGATAGGGCAGATCCACCTTAACATTCTGGCTGATGCAGTACATGAAATACAGATGTTCTGAACTCACATAGTCTGGTGAGTTGGATGCCTTTCTGTGAAAGATTGTACTCATAAATATCTTTTCCCAGATCCTATAGATAGCTTTCAGATCTTTAACCTTACTTGATGGTGTTCCAGCTACAGTGATTTCTTCATATACCTTAGCCATATCAATACGTGAAGAGGCAAGGTTTGAAACTCCATCAGATTCTGTATAACTGAACAGTTGCCTGATCAGTTTCTCAGTAATCACTATCTCCTTCCCAAGGACAGATGAGTGAATAAACTTAAGACCAGCGCTAGCGTGAATCCAGAATTCCTTTACAAGAGTTGGGTACACAGGACCCATCAATCTCTCAAAGTACTTCTCCCAGCCTTGAGCTTTAATGGCAGTTGTTAGGTCAAACCCATTTTCCTTTAATGATTCAAGATCAACGAAGCTCTCACACAGAACCTCAAGATCTGCTACTGGAGTAAATAGGGTGCATTCTGGTTTCTTGTACATTATAGTTTTGTTGGAGATTTCAGCAGCATTTGATGTAGAAGCCATTGAAGAAGAAGAAGATCTTGATTTGGGTTTAGGGTTTTTGTAGAGGTTGAAGAGAGAACAGAAACGCATAGGTGTAGTGAGTGTGAAAAATGTGAAAATAGTGTGATAGGTGGTATTTATAGACAACTAAAAATCAAGCATTGGGCACATCAAAAGACACATACGCACGTTTGTACAACATTTAATGAAAGTAATCATTTCACATTAAAATTATGACAACTGGGGGAAATCCAAGAAAAGTGAGATTTTCAAAGCAATACCTCAAACGTCAATTCAGTTGAGCACTCCATCATTTCAGATACTGAGTGACACGTGTTTGCTTTGTATGTGCATCTGATGTCTCTCAAGAAATGAAACGTTTCCAACTTTCAGATCTTCTGAGTTTGTTAGTTCATAGTTTCACACAAATAAATTAATTAAAAATAAAAGAACAATTAGTCAGATGAAATACTTCAGATCATTAAACATTTTGCATCTGAGAAGTTACCTCTGATAAATATTACTCTGGACAAAAATCCATACAAATATTTTTCAGAATGAACTTAAATCTATCTTCAGTAAGGGGTTTTGTGAAAATATCAGCCCATTGATGATCTGTATCAACAAAGGCTAGATTTATTACACCCTTCTGAACATAGTCTCTGATGAAGTGATGTTTAATTTTTATATGTTTAACCTTAGAATGCAAGATTGGATTTTTTGACAAACATATAGCAGAAGTATTATCACAGAAGATAGAAAGATTACTCTCATAGATCTGATAATCTTCTAACTGACTCTTCATCTAGAGCATCTGCGTACAACATCCAGCAGCAGCAATGTATTCTGCCTCTGTAGTTGATAGTGCAATAGTGGGTTGCTTCTTGCTGTACCATGAGATCAGATGACTTCCAAGAAACTGACAGCTTCCAGAAGTGCTTTTACGTTCAACTCTGTCTCCAACATAATCAGCATCACAGAATCCAACTAATGAAAATTCATCAGATCTTCTGTAACACAGACCCATGTTAGTAGTACCTTTCAGATACCTTAGAATCCTCTTAACAGCAGTTAAGTGTGATTCTCTAGGATCTGATTGGAATCTTGCACATAAGCAGACACTAAACAGAATATCTGGTCTAGAAGCAGTCAAGTATAGAAGAGATCCTATCATACCTCTGTAGAGTTTCTGATCTACCTTCTTACTTACCTCTTCCTTACCTAGAGTGCTTGTAGGGTGCATTGGAGTCTTTGCCATTTTACTATCAACCATGTTGAACTTCTTCAGAAGCTTTTTAACATATTTGGTTTGATGTATGTAGGTGCACTCTGGAGTCTGGTTGACTTGGATTCCCAAAAAGAATCTCAATTCTCCCATCATGCTCATTTTAAACTCTGCCTGCATACATTTAGCAAACTCCTTTCCAAACATAATATTTGTTGATCCAAAAATAATATCATCTACATAAATTTGACAAATCAACAAATCTTTCTTAACAGTTTTACAGAATAAAGTTGTATCCACTTTTCCTCTGATAAAGTTTTTCTTCAGAAGGAAATTGCTCAACCTCTCATACCAAGCTCTGGGAGCTTGTTTTAAGCCATAAAGAGATTTCTTTAGTTTAAAAACATGATCTGGAAAGTTTTCACTTTCAAAACCAGGAGGTTGGTGGACATATACTTCCTCTTCTATAATACCATTAAGAAAGGCACTTTTAACATCCATCTGATACAGAGTGATGTTATTCTGTGCAGCAAATGAAATAAGTGTTGGTGTATGCCCTAGAGGCCAATACTTTTTGGTACTTGTATCGGATTATTCGTTTAATAATAAAAGGCATTTCTTTATTATGTTTGTCTTTCAGAATAATAAAGTCCCTAGAATAGTTAGTCTGTTTAATGAAATGTTAAGTGTGACTTAATCATGAGATACCATTAAACATAAAGACATTATTCTTAAAATATCCGTAGTCAAGCTTTATTGCAAAGTGGGATAACATTAAAAGCATTGAGACTATTATGAAGATAGACTGATGATCACATCTCATGGATCATGGATAAAGAGTTATCAAGTCTTGACATAGGTATAAATATTAGGAGTAATATTTATACCGGATTGACCCGCTATGAGAATACTACATAGTATGTTATGCAAAGTGTCATAAGTTATTCTCATGGTGATAATGGTGTATTACCACCCTTCGACCTGAAACCACTCTGGACCCTAGATGTAGAGTCGGGTGCTTTATTGCTGATCAAACATTATCCGTAACTGGATGATCATAAAGACAATTGATGGGCACTCCACGAAGCATGCTGAGGGACATGAGTGTCCTAGATGGAATTTGCCAATCCTGCATAACAGGAGAAATGTCTAAGGGCCCAATATTGAACTGGACAAGGATGACACAGTGTATGCCTTGTGTTCAATATAGACATAGGGGCAAAAGGGTAATTGTACAAACATATATTATCACGAAAAAGGTTTTGTCAGATCACATGACATTTTCGTGACTTGGGTAGCAGTGATGTGTTGCTAGATACCGCTTACTGTTTATTATGTTAAATATATAATTTAATATAATTACCAACGTTACGAAATCCTACAGGGTCACACACATAAGGACAGTTTGATGAGAGATAGAGAAATCAAAGGAACACCGTAAGGTACGGTGCACTTAAGTGAAAAATAGAAATTCGGATAATATAATAATAATTATTGTTATTTTATAATGGTTATAAAATAATAATAAAATAAATATATTTATTATAATAATAGTTATTATAATAATATATAATATTATTATGGATCATGTGAATTGGGTTTTTAGCCCGCAGCCCACAAGAGAGTCTATAAAAGGAACCCTTGTGATGAAGCTTTCACTTGATGCATTTTCGTTTTTGATTCTCTTTTCTCACTCAAATAATTCCGTTCGTAAGCAGCTAGCACTGTGACCGGAAGCTGTTCGTGTGGACTGAGTAGAGGCGTTGCACTTCATCAACGCTTGTGATCGCTGCATCAAAGATCTGAATCGCCACAAAGAGGTAACGATTCTATCACTGACCATGCTCATTCGTAAGGATCACTAAAGGAAATTTTTGTTTTCCGCTGCGTTTAGATCGCAATTTTCCTTCAATAAGAAGGCGTATAGATTCTAACCTTGCCACTAGAGCATATGTCTCAGTGTAATCAATACCTTCTTGTTGACTGTATCCTTGAGAAACCAGCCTTGCCTTATTCCTTTCAACTTCTCCCTTTTCATTCAACTTATTCCTGAAGACCCATTTTGTTCCAATAACATTGAATCCTTTAGGTCTAGGAACCAGATCCCAAACTTCATTTCTGGTGAATTGATTTAGCTCTTCTTGCATGGCAATAATCCATTCATTATCTTTCAGAGCCTCATCCACAGATGTTGGTTCAATTATTGACACTAAGCCAAACAATGAAGATTCAGATGTTCTGAGATAGGATCTTGTCCTGATTGGATCATCTTTCTTTCCAATAATCACATCTTCTGGGTGAGATGCCTTGATTCTGGAAGAAGATCCTCTGACATTTGATCTTTCAGAAATGTGTAAGTTGTCCAATTGAGAAGATAGGGGAATAGCATCTGGAGTTGCTTCAGATTCCTTTTCTTTATCCTTTTCTGCCTCTGATCCTTCAGAGTTTGTGAGAATCACTTCTCTATCTGCAGAATTCTCAAACTGCTTTGGCTTTTCAGAGCCAAGCTTATCATCAAATCTTACATGAATAGATTCTTCCACAATCTGTGTTTCAGTATTGAATACTCTGTAGCCTTTAGAGCGTTCAGAATAACCAAGCATGAAACACTTCTGTGCTTTGGAATCAAACTTGTTAAGATTTTTTTTAGTGTTAAGTATATAATAAGTACATCCAAAAGGATGAAAATATGAAATGTTGGGCTTTCTGTTCTTCCACAGTTCATATGGAGTCTTTTTCAGAAGAGGTCTTACAGACACTCTGTTCTGAATTTAACAAGCTGTGTTGATTGCTTCTGCCCAAAAGTGTTTTGCTAGATTTGTCTCATTGATCATGGTTCTGGCCATTTCTTGCAGAGTCCTGTTTTTCCTCTCTACAACCCCATTTTGTTGTGGAGTTCTAGGACAGGAAAAATCATGAGCAATGCCATTTTCAGAAAAATATTTTTCAAAATATTTATTTTCAAATTCACCCCCATGATCACTTCTGACTTTTATAATTTTGAAATCTTTTTCAATCTGGACTTGCTTGCAGAAGTCAAAGAACACAGAATGTGACTCATCCTTGTGTTTTAAGAACTTTACCCATGTCCATCTACTATAGTCATCAACAATGACTAATCCATACTTCTTGCCTCTGATGGATGCAGTTTTCACTGGTCCAAACAGATCAATATGAAGTAGTTCTAGTGGTTTGGAAGTAGAAACAACATTTTTTGACTTAAAAGATGTTTTTGAAAACTTCCCTTTTGGCTTGCTTCACAAAGAGTATCTGAAGTGAACTTCAGATTAGGGAGTCCTCTGACAAGATTAAGTTTATTAATCTGAGATATACGTCTCATATTAATATGGCCCAATCTTCTGTGCCAGACCCATTGCTCTTCATTAACAGACAAGAGGCATTTAACATTTTGAACTTTAAGTTCTGAAAGATTTATTTTATAAATGTTGTTTTTCCTCTTACCACTAAATAGGATAGAGCCATCCTTTTGACATATAGCTTTACAACATTTTTGATTAAAGGTAATATCATAACCATTGTCACTTAATTGACTTATGGACAATAAGTTATGTTTTAGGCCTTCAACAAGTAAAACATTAGTTATAGAGGGGAGTTTACCATTTCCAATAGTGCCAGATCCAATGATCTTGCCTTTCTGGTTCCCTCCAAACTTCACGTCACCTCCAGATCTAAGTTCCAGGCTTTGGAACATAGACCTTTCTCCTGTCATGTGTCGTGAGCATCCAGAGTCCAGGTACCATGACTGGCGTCCGGATCTTGCTGCTAAGAACATCTGCAACAGGAATTATTTTGTTTTTAGGTACCCAGATCTTCTTGGGTCCTTTGGGGTTAGTTGGTTTGTAGGTTTGTCTAAACTTCTGTTTTTCAACATAATGTTTATTCTGACTTGCCTTGGGTTTAAACACATAAGTATTCTTCTCAGAGCTTGTGTGTTTAATGTCATTTAAGTGACCAAATTTAAATTGAGAATACAAAGGTGTCTTCTTGATGAAAAGTTTGTCAACAGATTTTGGATTACTTCCAGATGAAGATTCATATCCAATACCTCTTCTGTTGTTCCCACTAACACCATAGATCATAGAAGTCATCTTGCTTCTGTCTATGCTCTTAGTAAGGAATCTCTGAAAGCTAGAGTCATATTTTTCTAAAATGTTTTCACATGACTTAGTCTCAGATTCAGATTCTTGTTGAGATATTTCAAAGTCATTTTTGATTTTCAGATTAATTTCTTTTTGCTCAACAAGTTCTGTCTTCAGAAGATCAATCTCAGATTCAAGATTGCTTTTCAGCTTCTTGTATTTGAGTTTGATATTGTTATAACTTTTAAGAACTTCTGTTAAAACTTTTATAAGTTCTTCTTTGGTAAGTTTAGCCATTACCTCTTCAGCGTCATCATCAGATTCAGAATCTAATTCATATCCTGAGGTTCCTTCCTCTTGATCTTCTGTGCTGGCCATCAGTGCAACATTAGCACATTCTTCTTCTGATTCAGATTCATCTGAGTCATCCCATGTTGCCATCAGAACCTTCTTCTTTTTGTCAACCTTCTTCTTAGGTTTTTCTCTTTGAAGTTTGGGGCAATCATTCTTATAATGCCCAGGTTCTTTGCACTCATAGCATACAACTTCTTTCTTGCCAGATCTTCTGTGCCCAGAAGATTCCTTTCTATGATTAGATTTTCTGAAGTTGTTGAACTTCTTTCCCTTGTGCTTCCAGAGTCTGTTGATCCTTCTGGACAGCATGGATAATTCATCTTCTTCTTCAGGAGAAGATTCTTCAGAGCTTTCTTCAATAACCTGCAAAGCTTTAGCAGATTTATTAGATTTTAAAGCAACAGATTTACCTTTTTCTTTCTTCCGAGGTTCATCTTCCTCAAGCTCAATTTCATGGCTCCTCAGTGAGCTGATGAGTTCTTCTAAAGAGATCTTGTTCAGATCTTTAGCCATCTTCAAGGCAGTCACCATTGGTCTCCATCTGGTAGGTAGACTTCTGATGATTTTCTTTACATGATCTGATGTAGAGTATCCCTTGTCCAGAACCTTTAGACCAGCTGTAAGGATCTGGAATCTAGAAAACATAGTTTCTATATTTTCAGATTCTTCTATTTTGAACGCTTCATACTTCTGTATAAGCGCCAGAGCCTTGGTTTCCTTCACTTGAGAATTTCCTTCATGAGTCATTTTAAGTGACTCAAACATTCCATGAGTTGTTTCTCTGTTAGTAATCTTTTCATACTCAGTATGAGAGATTCCATTAAGCAATATTGTCCTAGCCTTATGGTGATTTTTGAAATCCTTCTTCTGGACTTCTGTCATTGATTTTCTGTCAACTTTCTTGCCATCCTCATTTGTAGGATGTTCATATCCATCAATAACCAAGTCCCACAAATCAGCATCATACCCCAGGAAGAAACTTTCTATCCTGTCCTTTCAGTAATCAAATTTTTCTCCATCAAACATGGGAGGCTTTGTGCTGATTCTATCCCCTTCATATTTGTTACAGTTGGATGTAGATGTATCACACATAATGACAAACAAATATTTATCAAAGTAACTTTTCTCACTGGATCTTTACTGACACGGTTAAATGGTAGCACACGCAGAACCGGAGCTCTGATGCCAACTGAAGGTGAGAAAATTACTTAGAAGGAGGGGTTGAATAAGTATGACAAAATATCAAAGATTTAAACACAGTTATTTTTATCCTGGTTCGTTGAACTCAACTACTCCAGTCCACCCTCTCAAGAGTGATTTGCCTTTATCAGTCAAGGACTTAATCCACTATTTAATCAAACAGATTACAATAGTAACACCTAAGAACAACTGTTCTTAGTCTTCTCAAGAGCTACTGATCCCAACTGGATCCTCTTAAGGAAAACCTTTTACAATCAATGTAAAACTATTACAAGAGTAAGAATGCTTCTAAGAAGCAGTTATCACAACTGTGATATTTCTCTTAAGTTAAGAACAATGTTACAGCTAAATAAAAATATAAGAGCTTTGAGAGTTTTGCTTTGATGAGTGATTTTTGCAAGTTGTTCGTTACTGAAGAAGATGGAGCGGACTTCTTTATATAGGCACTTAGATTCATGAAGTTTTCTCAACGTTGAAGACTGTGCTGAAAAGCCTGGAGCCTTTTGTCTTTACATTGGAGGCTGTGCTGAAAAAGCATGATGCCTTTTGTCTTCACTTTGCAGAAACTTTCCTTAGAATGGAATGCACAAATAAAACCTTTTTGTCTGTGTTCTTGTGTCTAGCACAAAAGAGGAAAGAGCTGTTGAGATATGCCAACGTACATATTCAAATCTTCTTCACTAAATAAGTTCAACTATCAACATTAGAGTCTGGATCTTCAGAATCTCCAGAGTAGAGATCTTCTGGATCTTCAGAGTCTTGGGATGTTCTTCAGATTGTGCTGAATCAGAGTATGTGCAGCTTGTGTGCTTGAGCGTGTAATTCTGTCAGAGCAGAGTCTTCTATATCAGATTCTCAATACTTATGCAGCGCAGTATCTTCAGAGTCTTCTGATGACTAAGCTTCTGATCTCTCAGAGTCTTCTATTCTTTAGAGGCTTCTGCTTCAGAATCTTTAGTAAACAACACTTAGATTCTTCTGGGAGCAGCGTTCACATCTTCATTTAAGATGCTCTTGAACCTTTGAAGCCTTTCATAATATTATTGTTCAGATTCAAATTTGCTCTTTTAAGAATATTTTCTTTAGTACCTGTAGCAAGCAGTCTAGAACAAATTTAGAGTATATAATTCTTGAATACAAAATTCATAAGTGTTATCATCGAAACATAGAGATATAACTAAGAAACAATCTGTGTTCTTACATTTTCTTCACCAATCTTCCAATTCAAACCAAACCCATGATAGGTGATGATTTAATGATGAAAAGGATGCTATTTGAAGCAATTTTAATGTTTGAAAAAGTTCCATTTGAGGTGTGCAAAGTTGTGAAATTGACCTATAATGAAAATGACTTATAATCAAAGTTTCCCAAAATACCCCTGGCTTGCAAGCTTAATATCTTGAGCTTCACAAATCAGATGAAAGAGTTCTAGTACTTTCTGAAAAGCTAAGATCATAAGGAAAAACGTTCATGTTTGAGTCAAAGTGAGGACAAACATCCTTCTAGGTCAAAAATGTCTTGGAAGTTGGTTGACTTTTGTTGACCAAAATCACATTCATCTGATGACCTGTAACTTGTCAGCTTCATATCTTGAGTTCTAGAAACCCAATGGATGAGTTATAATACTCAAAAGAAAGCTAAGAACATGCTCTACAAGTTTCATGCTGGAGTCAAGATGAGATGTAACTTGTATCTTGAGATATGTGGTCTTGAAGTTAGGCACTAAGCAGGGGATTTTACACTGACAAACTTAGAAACCCTGGCTTAACAACTTCTCACACTCTTGATTCTTCTTGAATTGATCTTGAAATAACTTCTTAGATATATCAACACAGACTTCCATGATCACAAAGACTTGGAATTGAGTCTTAATCTCCTTCAGTTTCATTGTTAACTTAGGGTTGACCAGATGAAAACCCTGATTGCACCACCTTTGATGTGGCTCCTTATACTTGATGTAATGACCTGAACAAGCTCTCCAATGACCCTCAAGACATTCCATGAGCTTATATAATGTTCTTCATCCATAACCATGGACTCAATATCATCTGATGCTCTTCACATGGCCTCCAAGATAGGAGGTGAACCATATTCATGCATCTGCTCTTTCCAAAGAACTTTGGCTGTCCTCTAATGATGATAAGCTCGTGATAGCTTGAATACGATCTCTTGGTGAGGCTTAGAAAATTTGGTAATATCCTCTTGCTAGGCACACACAGTTGATAAACATCTGCTAACGCGCAGACATTCGCTAAATAAAAGCGAGCATCGAACCCGTACGCCGGATCAACACGCAGTTGATAAACATATGCTAACGCGCAGGCATTCGCTAAATAAAAGCGAGCATAGAACCCGTAGGCCGGATCAACATGCAGCTGATAACATCTGCTAACACGCAGGCATTCACTAAATAAAAGCGAGCATCGAACCCGTAGGCCGGATCAACACGCAGTTGATAACGTCTGCTAACGCGCAGGTATTCGCTAAATAAAAGCGAGCATAGAACCCGTAGGCCGAATCAACACGCAGTTGATAACATCTGCTAATGCGCAGACATTCGCTAAATAAAAGCGAGCATCGAACCCGTAGGCCGGATCAACACGCAGTTGATAACATCTGCTGACGCGCAGATATTCGCTAAATAAAAGCGAGCATCAAACCCGTAGGCCGGATCAACACGCAGTTGATAACATCTGCTAATGCACAGGCATTCGCTAAATAAAAGCGAGCATCCAACCCGTAGGCCGGCTCAACACGAAGTTGATCTTCTGCTAACCAAAGCAAGCATTCTCTAAATAAAAGCGAGCATCGAACCCGTAGGCCGGATCAACACGCACCTGATCTTCTGCTATCCAAAGCAGACATTCGCTAAATAAAAGCGAGCATTGAACCCGAAGGCCGGATTAACACACAGTTGATCTTCTGCTATCCAAAGTAGGAATTCACTAAATAAAAGCGAGCATCGAACCCGAAGGCCGAATCAACACGCAGCTGATCTTTTGCTAACCAAAGCAGACATTCGCTAAATAAAAGCGAGCATCGAACCCGTAGGCCGGATCAACACCCAGTTGATAACATCTGCTAACGCGCAGGCATTCGCTAAATAAAAGCGAGCATCGAACACGTAGACCGGATCAACACGCAGTTGATAAACATCTTGATGAATCACAAGAAGACTCTGCTGGGGAAAAGAGAAACCCAACTAAGCAACTCTGACGAGGAGTACACGATAAGATGAACACATCTATCATAAATATTCTGCCGAGGTCTGAACACCTGTACGGACTTATAGAAACACAGATACCAAAACTTGCTACATTCTAAACACCACGGGGATACATAAATCAGTCGTCTGCTGAAGATACACCTGAAAGCAAAAAGGTAACAACCTGGCCTATGTTTCAAATGCATATGTTTGATAATGGCGTAGTGTTCCATAAAAAATGGAAATGCTACGAATTTAGGTAGATGCTATGCACGCATGCAGATGCAATGGCACCCAATCAGCAAAATAAATGTTGGAGATACGAAGACCACCCTGCTGAGCAAAGAACACGACCTTGCTGGGGATAGCTAGCACATGCCAGTAAGTTGAACTTAAGCTGGGTAAGACAACCTCGAGAAGCTTCCTAAAAGAAATCTCCTGAATAGCAAACGAACCTGCTGTGGAGATAGAATAATTTGCCTCACAGTAATTCTGCACTGCTGGGGATTGTATCAAATCCCGCTGAGGAAAATGCCATGCATGACCTTCCAGAATACAAACCTTCTGGAGAATAGGCGACCCTACTGGGGAGAGAGAACCACACAAGGGAACCCGTCCGCCTGCTGGGGAATCATCGACTCTGTGGGGGATGACGGTCCACCTTCCAAGATTAACCATGTTTTACTAGGGACATCAGCCCTAAATGGCCTGCCAGAATATAGCATTCTGGGGAACAGGCACCTCTGTTGGAGAAACGATGCAAGCTACGAAGACCTAACTCCAATACTGGGAGTACTCAGTTGGGGAAGAGACGTTTCTCCTCCGACTCCACTGGGGATAATGCAACAAGGGAATCAACCTCAACCTCTGCTTGGGAATGTGAGGAAGGGACTCATTGTTAGGGACCAATTGGTATTAATTTTTATATATTTTATCGGTCCCTTTTTACCAATTTCTTATTAAATTCACACAAGTTTTTATCACAATTTAGTAAAACATTCAATTTTAGTTATTTTTGTTTTGATCGAATAAATATTTCACTTTTTCTTTAAGTCTTGTAGAAATTTTGTCAAGAAAAGAATGATTGCATAAAAAGATCTCTGGAGCAATACTTGAAGAACAAAGTCAGCAAAAGCAATGCGAAGCAACAAAGCAAGCAATTCTGTTTTTGACAGTTCGCGCCACGACCACCCCTCGCGCCGCGAACTGAGTGCATTTCAGCCACATGCAGAGTAATGACACATGTCCTGTCTTGGAAGTAAAACCACTTTTTGTAGGGTGGCGCCCCATAGGCTATTTATGGCACTTTTCCCTTGCATGTCGGACATAATCATTACACTTGAGAGTCTTAGTATCTCTTAGGTTTGTAAGAAGATTTTAGAGAGATTTTAGAGAGATTTTTCTTGTTTTCTTGGAAGAAGCTTCATGCAAGAAGAAATTCTTGAAGAATTATCTATGGAATCAAGGAAGATGATGAGTAGCTAAATTCCTTCTTGGCAAGGTTGAGGTAGTAGTTATCTTTTGTTGTTTATGTAAACATTTGTATCCTTGCATGTAACAAACTTCATCTTTGATAAGGAATTATATTTTCTCTTTACATTGAAAAATCAGAATTGAATTATTGTTGAGAAAGGTAGTTTGATTCTTGAACTAAAATATTTTTCCAAGTAGAGAATAAGTTGTAGAGATAGATTTATTCACTACTTTTTCTATTGTGTTAAGCATTCAAGATTATCATGTCAATAGTTAGATGGAGAGATCGTCTAAGGATTTATATAGTAACTATCACAATTTTATTTAGACATAAATATTATTGAGAGGACACTTGAATATTATCAATGGAGTTTGAATGCATGCATGTGATATTAAGAATACATAAATAACAAAGATAATGAAACTCAATCTTGACAAGGTTTCTAAACTTTATTCTAAAACCATTTTTATTTGTGCTATTTTTTTATAAGTAAAAAGAATCATTTATTCATCAACAAACACTTTGAAGACCTTTGAATTTACAACAATCGAAATTATAGAACGGCGGTAGTAACACCAATCTCTGTGGATACGATATTAAAAATATTTGCCGGAAATATACTTTTTGTAAATTGGCGCCGTTGCCGGGGATTGGTGTCAATATTACATGCATTGCAATAATTCATTGTTCTAAGTTCTTGTTTTTTTTTTTCTATCACTCTTTTGTTTCACTTGGTTTGTTAGTTTTGTAGATTCTAGTGCATGCGAGAAAAAGCCACCGAGGAGCAATTTCAATTCGACCCCGAAATTGAAAGAACAATCCGAAGGCTTAATAGCAAGACACGAAGAAGAAAGAAACTAGCCGACGAGAGGAACTGAAGAAAAGAAGCAACAAATTCTGCACTTACTCAAATTGAAGAGGAAGTTGTAGAAACCGTTGAAGGAAGTATGCGTGACGACGCTCGTACCGAAATGTCCGCTAATAGTCCAAGGCGGACAACTCAATTTGCTCGAGGCGGAAGGAATACGGAGATGAAGACCGGAATCCTTCAACTTCTTTATGCAAATCCGTTCACCGGAATGGATCATGAAGACCCGTACAACCATCTCATCAAATTTTATGAGATTGCGGGTTCTACGGGAGTAGATGAAGCAAGTGAAGAAAACTTATTCAAGAGGATGTTTCCACACTCATTGGTGGGAAAAGCAAAAGAGTGGTACCTTGACCAACCAACAAGAGTGATGACGGATTGGAATTTGTTAGAAGAAAGATTTCTAGAGAGGTACTATCCTCAATCCCGATTCATGGTAGCCAAAACGGCTATTTCGGTATTCACACAAGGAGGCAACGAGTCTCTAAACGAGGCTTGGGAAAGATTCAAATCCATGTTGAGGAAATGCAAAGGTCATGGTTTCGATGATCTCACACAAATTCACATTTTTCTCAACGGACTTCAAACATCACAAAAGACACTCTTGGATGCTACCGCGGGTGGTTCTCTCATGTCAAAGAATGCGGAGGAAGCAAAAACCATTATTGATCAAATGGCACTCAATGATCGACAAAGTCAACACGACCGTAGTCCTTCACAAAGAAAAGAAGGAGTTCTTGAGTTGAATACCAACGATGCCATACTTGCTCAAAACAAGCTACTCTCTCAACAAGTGGAGCTGCTCACTCAACAAATGTCCAAACTCCCACAACAATTGAAGGAGATTCATGGAACACAAGTTAGACATCAAGTAGCAAGTTGTGAACTTTGTCAAGGAGATCATCCAACCGGATTTTGTCCCCCGATTCAAGAGGAAGTAAGTTATGTCAATAATCAAGGGCAAGGTTACCAATGATATCCTCCACAACACAACAACACTTTTCAAAGGAACAACCAAAGCTACCAACAATCAAGGTTCAACAATCAAAGTTTTCAGCAACAAAGTCCCTATCAAAGTCCAAACATACAAGTTCAACAATCACAAGGCGGAAGTTCCAAGTTAGAAGATACGCTTGCACAATTCATACAAGCTTCCATGGCAAGTCAAAAAAGCAATGAAGCAGCAATCAAGAATTTGGAAACTCAAGTAGGCCAACTTGCAAAACAATTGGCGGAACAACAAGCAAGTCCATCATTCTCTGCCAACACTCAAACCAATCCAAGGGAACATTGTAAAGCAATTACCACAAGAAATGGTAAAAAGGTGGCAAGCAACCTAAACGAGGAAATTATAGTGGAGGATGAGATAAATGTCACAGCTGTAAATCAAGAAGAAGAATTGTTGGAGGCTCAGAACGAAGAAGAGAAAAATTCTCCTCAGGTCGCGCCGCGCCAGAGCTTCGCGCCGCGAACTGCACAAAAACAGAACCATGATAAAGGTGTTCAGAATGAGCAAAAAGTGAAAAACAAAAAAAGGGATAAAAGCGTGAGTCATGTTCCATCCCAACACTTACCTTACCCGCATGCACCATCAAGGAAGGACAATGCAAGGCATTATGCACGGTTCATGGATATACTCAAGCAACTTCAAATTAGTATTCCATTTACCGAAGCACTAGAGCAAATGCCAAAATACGCAAAGTTTTTGAAGGACATTCTTACAAAAAAGAAGAGGTATACTGAAGACGAAACTGTTCTACTTGACGCACAGTGCAGCGCAATCATTCAAAGAAATATCCCAAGGAAGGAGTCCGACCCGGGCCGAGTAGTTTTACCGGTGACCATTGGAAACACATACATTGGCAATGGTTTGATTGATCTAGGTTCCAACATCTATCTAATTCCCTTATCCATTATCAAAAGATTGGGAAACATTGAGATGAAGTCGACAAGGATGACTCTCCAACTAGCCAACAAGTCTACCACTTCACCATATGGAGTTGCACAAGATATGCTAGTTAAGGTGGACAAGTTCTTCTTTCCGGTAGATTTTGTGGTAGTAGACATGGATGAGGACCGTGATGTTCCTTTAATTCTCGGAAGACCATTCATGAAGACAACCCGAATGATGATTGACACCGATGATGGACTCATGAAAGTGAGGGTGCAAGATGAAGAAGTGACATTCAATCTTTTCGAAGCCATGAAACATCCTAAAGACAAGCACAATTCTTTCCGAATCGATGTAGAAGAAGAGGAAATCATTGAAGTTACAAATCAAGTCCATCTTTCTAATTCCTTGGAAAGGTCTCTTATAGGAGCTTACAATGTCTCAACCGAAGAGGAAGAAAAAGAAATTGAGGCAATTTTGAGTGATTTAGAGTTTTGTGGGGAGATTGCCTCTCATGAAGAAACAATTGAGGTTTTGGATGAGAAGAAGAAAGTAGAAGACACAAAGCTGGAATTGAAAATGCTACCTCCACATTTGAAGTATATATTCCTTGGCGATAATTTCACCAAACCGGTGATAATTAGCAATGCTTTATTCATCCAAGAAGAGCAGAAGTTGACTCAAGTATTGAAGAAGAATGAAGGCGCAATTGGATGGGTATTATCAGATTTAAAAGGTATTAGCCCAGCCTATTGTATGCATAAGATCATGATGGAAGACAATTACAAACCTGTTGCTCAACCTCAAAGACGCCTAAATCCATCCATGAAGGAAGTGGTGAGACAAGAAGTCGTCAAACTATTGGAAGCTGGAATGATCTATCCTATATCCGATAGTGAGTGGGTGAGTCTGGTGCAAGTAGTCCCAAAGAAAGGTGGTATGACGGTGGTCCGCAATGAGAAAAATGAGCTGATTCCAACTAGGACGGTAACCGGATGGCGGATGTGCATTGACTATAGGAGATTGAATCAAGCCACAAGAAAGGACCACTTCCCACTACCTTTTATGGACCAAATGCTAGAGAGGTTAGCCGGTAAGAATTTCTACTGTTTTTTAGATGGTTGTTCAGGCTACAACCAGATTTCGGTCAACCCAGAAGATCATGAAAAAACAGCCTTCACATGTCCTTTCGGTATTTTTGCTTACCGGAGAATGCCTTTTGGATTGTGTAATGCACCAGCAACATTTCAAAGGTGTATGCAAGCCATTTTTTCAGACTTGATTGAAGAGTATATTGAAGTGTTCATGGATGATTTTTCCGTCTATGGTGCATCATTCGATTTATGCTTGAAAAATCTTGATGTAGTACTAGAGAGGTGCGTAGAGACAAACTTGGTGCTGAATTGGGAGAAGTGTAATTTCATGGTAACCGAAGGGGTTGTTCTTGGGCACAAAATCTCCTCCAAAGGGCTGGAAGTTGACCGAGCAAAGGTGGAAGTAATCGAAAAATTACCACCTCCAATAAATATCAAGGGGATAAGAAGCTTTCTCGGACATGCTGGATTTTACCGGAGATTCATTAAAGATTTCTCAAAAATTGCAAAGCCCTTGAGTAATTTACTCAACAAAGGTACACAATTCCTTTTCGATGACTCTTGTTTGAAAGCGTTTCACAAGTTGAAACAAAAGTTGGTAACCGCACCCATAATCGTTGCACCTAATTGGAAACTTAATTTTGAACTTATGTGTGATGCAAGTGATTATGCGGTTGTGTCGCTACTGCGAAAATCGGCGCCGGCTGAACAGAAGAGTCGCCACCGTGCGTTATTTATCCCACGGGAGGGAAAGGGAACGCTCAGAGTAAACCTCGCACAACACGGGAAAGGTATGGTCATCGCAACCAAAACCTGGGTTCGGGAGTCGGTTACGCAAGGGGAAGGTATTAGCACCCCTCACGTCCGTCGTACTCGACGGGATCCACGCTTGTTTTCGGGTATGGATTGTTATTCTATCTAAACTATAGGTCAAGGGTTAAAAAGAAAATAAAATGGAAATAAAAATGACTCGGCAAAGTATCGCACTTTATGCCTACGTATTCCCGCCTGGAACGAGAAATCAGAGTCAACGTAGTTCGCCTACCTACGGGAAAGGAGGGGAAGGTTGCTCGCTAGGATATCGCATCCTATGCCTACGTACTTCCACACTGCATGGAAGATCAGAGCAAACGTAGTTCGGGCCACGTACGACACAAGCTTGTCTTGGTTGATTTTATTCTTTCTGAAAAAAAGTTTTCTGATTAGCGGTCCAAGCGGACAAAAATGACGTTTTGATGAGTTCACATTCTTTTACGAAAGAAGTGTCTTTTATTGTGTTTGAAATCTTTATGGTGTTTTTCTGTTTGTTTTGAGAGAGAAGAGACAGAACTCTAACCTACGGTTGCGAAGGGAATCAAACTAACCTAATGTTATCATGCATGGGTTAAGACCTAGTGTCTATCATGCTCCTCTCTTGCGCAGAGAGAAACAGAGATCCTACGGGATAGGCAGAAACAGAAACAATAACAGATATATACAATAAAGCAGTAAAATGCATGGATGCAACAATACAAGCGAGGCAAGGGAGTCCCACTCAACCTCGAACCTAGAAAACAATAGGCGAAAGTGAACAGGCTTCACTTTCAACCCAGCAGGGTAACCAGCAAACAATACAGTTCAGAAAACCAATCAATACATCAGCAAATGAAATACAGCAAAACAACAGCATCAACAGGTCTGAATTAACATCTGGCTTCAAGTAATCTCCAATCAGCTACAGGCTTCAACAAGCATCAATCTCCATCTTCATGACCTTCAGGCAAGGGCTTTGATCATCAGTCTTCTATCTGCAATGGCTTTTCTTCAAGCTCAAACCTCCAGGATGAGGGATTAGTCACAAGAGTAAATTGGGTGTTAAGCAATCAGTTGACTACCAAGGGTGGTGAACAGACTGCTTCTAACACAAGAGACATTTTCTCTCAAGAGTTCTATCTCATAGACACTATCACCAAGCCTTCCAAAGGAAGGGGGTGAGTGTCTTAGAGAGACTCTGTATCACAGAGAAGAATGGATGCAGACAAGGCAATCCATGTTTGAGAAACAAACTGTCTAATCTTGAGCTCTGCCTAGCTCCTAAACCCTAGTCTCCTCAGCAGCTGCTAGCAAGAACCTCCTCTCCAACTCTGGCAGTTGATCTTCAATCTCTGGATCTTCAATGGCTTTCATCTCCTCAAGTCTTCAGCTCTCCCAAGTCCCCAGACAATCCCAATACCCAAGCAAGCAAGCAATAATCCCCAGAGGGCACACCACACCAGTCAATCAGATATATACAGTACAGTAATAGCAGTAGGGGAATCCTAACTTTTCTCTAAGGGATCTAATAACTACCCATAGCCCCTATAGTCCCATAACTAAACTAGTCAAACCCTAAGTCCTAAGGGAAATGAATTGAACTTCCTAAGTCATCACCTAAAAACCCTAATTTGTTCATGTTGTTTAAGCCTACATTAAGTACCTAAAATTAATTCCTAAAAATGGGAACTAAATTGTTTCTACAAGTTCAATATCTAATCTAAGCACCCTAAAAAGAATGAACAAAAAATATGAAAGCATTTAGGAGAACAAAAATTACTAAAATCATGCATGAAATGAAACTATTTAAAATGACATTTATTTAGAAAATATGGAAAAAATATGAAATAAAAACAAAAATGCAATTTTATTTAATGAAAATTTTCTACACATTCTAATGACAATGATGTAAAAAGAATGGATTAAAAATGATTTTTTATCTATTTATTATGAATTTTTAAAGTTGGTAAAAAAATTAAAGTGAATTAAAAAATTAAATTGAATTAAAATGAGAGGGGGGTTAGAATAGAAGACACGCTCAGTTAATAATTGGATGGGCCAGGCAGACGGGGGTGCGAACAGCAAGTTGGTTAAGGCCCAGAACTAGTCAGCAATAATAATAACAAAGAAGAGGAATCAGGGGGTGAGAAAAGTAGGAGTTTCACGTTCAGAATGGAATTGGGCTTGGCATTGGGGGGTGGGGATATAAAACTCACTCAGGCCCGCCCGTTTCAATTAATGAAACGGTGCGTTTAGGGCACCAACGCTTCCCTCCAAAATCAGAATCAAACAAGAGCCACACGATTGCTCTATGAGTCAAGGGTCCAACATGAAATGAACGTTCCAGATTTCGTCTTCTCCAATGGATCATATGAGCTAGGGTTTCCACCATGAAACCTCATGCACGCACCAACTTCTACCAATCTGTTCTCACTCTACAATCCATGAAACGCCACGCTATAAACATGAAAATCACTCTAAATCTCTCCCTCTATACGTCTATGGTCTTTGTTTGCTTTGAAACTCAACAAACCACTCAACCCGAGCGCACCAAGTTCTGGTCACCATGGAAATACTCTGCAACTTACCAACACAATTCTCCCTCAAACCTAGACTAATCTCTTCCATGACTAATGGTTATCATTCTGATCTATCAAACTAAGATTATGATGCACTCTACTACAAGTTCCAAGCCCTAACAGTTCTAGTAACCTGCTAACAATCATCACCAAACCACTCCAAACTCAACCTAATTGCTCTACTAACATCCTACATCATATCTAAACTAACAAAACCATGCTAAACTAACTAAATCAAGCTGTGGCAGAGAAAATGCACCTGGTGTGAAATCTTGTGGATGATGATGATACTTGTGGATCTGAGGCTTTTGAGGCTTGGATCTTGATCTACAAACTCAATGCTCGATTCTGTATGCAACACCTGGATGATTCTTGATTTGAATTATGCTATCCACTTGAAATTGCACTTTTGATGTTGATGATTATGGTGCTCGAAAATGGATTGATCACACCTTGTTCTTGGTTGAATTCTGATCTATGATGATGAATCAGTATGATGAAATTGATTTTGATGGTAATTGGTGAAGAATTTGAGAAATTGAAGTGAAAATGCAATGAGAAAGAATGAGAGAATTTGGGAAATCCTTGGTGAAAAATGAGTCCAACCCTTGATCAATCTTCATTTCATGTTTATATAGGGCTCAAATGAACTTTCTAGATCCATCTTACAATTTCCCTTGCCTTCCAACTTTGATTCATTTTGGCTATGTTTCTTAAAATGCAAGTAACCAAGGATAACTTTGAAATCTTCCACTAAGCTCAAAAAAGTGCTTGAACCATTGTCTTTAGAATGTCTTTTCCATTCAAAATCATATATTGGAAGTCTCCATTTGGACTTATAAATCTCCCAAACCATTTTCCACTTTGACTTTATTCAAATTATAAGCCATTTTAGTTCAAATTTGGACCAATCATGCAACTTCATGTTATGAGCTTTTCCAACAATTTGTGACCTTCTTTCTAGACTCAAAATGTCATTTGGAGCAAGTTTGATGTTGTAAGTTTTTCCATTTGAGGCCTCCTTGTATGAGTTTTGGACATAGGTTAAAATGACCTGTAATTCACAAATGCCCAAAATACCCTTTGCTTGCCAAGACCATAAGTTGAGTTCCACAGATCATATGAAGGCATGCTATACCATTATAGAAAGCTAAGACAATGAGGAACAATTCTTATGTTGACCAAGAATTCATTTGAAATCTCCTTGAGGGGTAAAAATTGCTTGGAAGTCAAGTCACTTTCACAGACACAATTTCAGATACCTCAGATGACCTGTAACTTGCAAGGACCATAACTTGAGTTCTATAAATCTCCTTGATGTCTTCCACCACTCAAATTAAAGGTATTGAGATCCTCTACAAGTTTCATGTTGGCCAAGGATCCATTTGAAGCTTTCATTTTGACTTATCTTGCTTGGAAATTTGACCTAAACTAGGGGATTTTGCACAGAAACCCTAATTTAGAAACTCCTCTTCTCCTTGATTTCTCTTGAATTCTTCTTGGCATATCTCCATATCCTTCTTTATATGTCCAATGATGAACTCCACATCTCTCCACTAGACTTGAATGCCCCTTAAATCAGTCAATTGACCTAGGGTTGACCTAGGGTTGACCCAGATGAAACCCTAGTTGACTGCCTTCAGCTATAGCTCTTGTGCTCTCATCAATGACTTGTATCCTTCTTTAAATGACTTTCTAAGTCTCTCATAATGTCTAGATACTCTCCATGCCTTCACTTCACAGCTCACAACCCTCTTGTTGACCCTCAGACACCCTCAGCTAGGAGATGGACTCAAGGCTTGATCTGCTGAACTCTTTGCTTTCAAATTCTTTCCTGCTGACTTGAATAAGATTGAGTTGGGATAATAACCTCTTGATAGGCTTCTAGAGATGAGAATAATGATTGGTCCCCTGTTGAATGACTTGCTATGCTTATGCTATGCAGATGATTAGTCTATGTACATGACTCTATATGCAAATGCTAATGATATTAAAACATAAACCCAAGGAGTAAGGTTGGGCAAATTTTAGGGTGCAACAGCTGCCCCTATTCAAGCGGCTTGGACCCAATTGGGTGAAGAGCCCGGAGCCTTCAGACATTCGCGGTACGAGACGGTTGAATACTAGTGAAACCAGAAATTTGCCAACCGCAAAACCAAATTGCGCTCCTGCTTGAGGAATGACATTCATCAGCTGAATTTGACTGCTACAGCAACCCACTGATCTCGTGCGACTGTGCTGGGGATTGTCTTCATCGTTCTGAAAAGGATTCTGTCATAACAAATTGCTTGCTCGTCCACGTTAGGACTCTGTCTGTCATCACTACGAAGAAATCTCAATTAAAACCTGTCCACGTTAGGACTCCACTTGCTGTTAACCCAGAAAAATCTCGGCAACTCCGCTGGGGATAATTCGTCTGCATTTCCATAAACTGAATCGTCCACGTTAGGAATAATACTCTTCCACGTTAGGAGTAACATCTGTCCACGTTAGGAATAACATCGTCCGTGTTAGGAATCATTTCTCCTGTATCTGTCCACGTCAGGACTAACCCTTTCATCTTTCCACGTCAGGAAGCAATCTTCTTTCCACATAAGGAGAACTATATCAATCTGTCCACGTAAGGACTCCAATACCACTTGACATGTCCGCGTCAGGACTCCAATCTTTCCACGTAAGGAATTCAACTTTGGTTCTGAACCTGTCCACGTCAGGACTCAACTTTTCACGTAAGGAGTACATTATTCTTCCGCGTCAGGAATCACCTTTTCTTGAGTCTGTCCACGCCAAGACTAACCCTTTCATCTTTCCACGTCAGGAAGCAATCTTCTTCCCGCGTAAGGAGAACTATATCAATCTGTCCACGTAAGGACTCCAATACCACTTGACATGTCCGCGTCAGGACTCCAATCTTTCCACGTAAGGAATTCAACTTTTTTCCGATTTGTCCGCGTCAGGACTCATTTTTTCACGTAAGGAATGCCATCTTAATCTGTCCGCGTAAGGACTCCACTCTTTCCACGTCAGGAATGCTATCATTTCCACGCAAGGAAACATCTTTTTCCACGTAAGGAATCCTCTTTTGATATGTCCGCGTAAGGACTACATCGTCCACGTTAGGACCCACTTCTCCATGTTAGGAATAATAATTTCTTTGATTTGTCCACGTAAGGACACTAACCTCGTCTTGATCTGTCCACGTTAGGACTCAGGCGTCTTCGACCCGCTGAGGAAATAAGACTTGTCCACGTAAGGACTCACATCCTTGTCTGATCTGTCCGCGTCAGGACCCTTGCTTTGCCAACACGAAAAAAGATAACTGCTGAGAGTAACTGGTCCGCGTCAGGACACCAACACAAAGAGTAATCACTTTTGTCAACGTCATGACCTCCCATTCCACTAATTTCGAGAAACTGAATCTGCCCACGATAGGACTAACACACCCCACCAGTCCGGGGAAATAAACCTGTCCACGTTAGGACGCCCACTTCTGAAGAAATCCCGTCAATATAGGAATAAATTGTCCGTGTCAGGACTTAGTTCTCCACTGATCCTCACCCACAAACTTCTTAGCACTGACGTGACAGCGACTTTGAGGCGGACTCTACTGAGGATGTCTGGAAACCAAACTATTGGACGCCTGCTCTGATAACCGGCGGTGGCCTCTGAAATTCTGATTCATGAAACCTTTTGATGACAACTAATTCTGCTTGGGAATAAAGAGAGACTTATCCTGGTAACTTTGTGGGGAATACTGCCGAAACTGACATTATCATTGAATATCTCATGCCGAGATCTTGAGTGTTTGGTAATTCATTTGAGCAAGGATTCTCCCCTCCTGAACTGCTAGAGTACAGAAACTGCTTCAGCAAAATAAATGCTGGTAGGATAATGCCGACTCCGCCGGGGATAGCCAGATGCTGCAGAATTATTCCAACAAAATAAATGCTGGAAGGGTGACGTCAACCCTGCTGGGAAATTGGGAACTCAAACCCCACACCCTATTGAGGTAACCCCCTGCTGGGGAATAGCAGATGTGCATAGTACGATCGGACTTTCTGCTGGAACGTGAACTGATATCACCAGTATCTCTGACAAAATAAATGACAGGACCCACCATCAACTCTGCTTTGGCGAGTCTTGATCTTCGAGTTTCACTAGGAGGAATGAAAACACTTGCAAAGAGAATTCCGCCGGGGATGGGATGATTCTCTTGGGGAAAGTTAACTGACTCCCTTGGGGGGAGAGTGCATGACCCTGCGGGGACTAAGTCTTTCGTTATCGCAATCTTTTGATCATCTTCCTCGTATGGTTATGAAACCTGCAACAACACAAACAAGACACGACAAGCCTATGCAATCAAATCAATTCAGGTTAGTGACGTTACTTTCAGTTAATTCAAAGCTTTAACAATTGTTGGCAAGGGCCAGCGACGTTATACTCATGCTAGTTTCATCAAACTCAGGCGTTAATCATGCACAAAACAGTAAAGAACAGGCATCAAGTACTGAATAACACATTTTCATTGATTGGGCCCCTGAATGGGCGGAGTTTTTGTACACGGGATGTAACTCCTGAAAAGAGGAAGCTACGCAAAGCAAGTCTACAAGTATGCAAGAAGCATTAAATTTTGTACACATGTCGGCGACGGGATGCAGATGAACACCACGAGATGATCCTCCTATGACTCATCCGACTCTAATGCTTTCCCGGTATCCCCACTTCTGGAGAGATTGTATCCGATAACTGACTCCTCAAATGTATTCTCCCGCATTGATGCTCATTGAATTCGGACCGCAGTCATTCGCTTTTCAAATCCCTAACTTTTGCGTGAACCGCCCTTTACGGGTTTTCAGTTCACCGGGATACCCTTTTTTGCCGAAGCCGCCCAGTGTAGGTTTTCAACTTCGCGGGTGTACATTTTTTCAATTTTATCCCTAACTTTTGCCCGAACCTTTCATTCTGTTTTTGGTTCGCCAGGATGCCCCATTTTTGCCTGGACTCTCTTTTTCTGTCCAGCGGGTCTATTTTAAGCAAAGTATTTTTTAACTGCGTCCGAATTCACAGGTGACGCAAAGTCTTCTCCGTCCATGGTGGACAACAACAACACTCCTCCTGAAAAGACCTTTCTGACAACGTATGGCCCTTCGTAGTTGGGGGTCCACTTGCCCCTGTGATCTGCTTGCGGCGGGAGAATCCTTTTCAGCACAAGGTCGCCCGTCTGAAAGCTTCGCGGAAGTATCTTCTTGTCGTACGCTTTCTTCATTCGGCTTTGGTACAAACGACCATATGCTAGAGAAGCTAGCCTCTTCTCGTCCATCAAACTCAGTTGGTTCAATCTGTTTTTTACCCATTCTGCCTCGTCTAGCTGAACGTCTCGCAATACCCTCAGAGAAGGGATCTCAACCTCTAATGGCAATACCGCTTCCATTCCGTATACCAACGAGAACGGAGTTGCCCCGGTTGATGTGCGTACCGTCGTACGATAACCGTGCAAAGCAAAAGGTAGCATTTCATGCCAATCCTTATAGGTCACCACCATTTTCTGAACAATTTTCTTGATATTCTTATTGGCCGCCTCAACAGCGCCATTCATCTTGGGTCGGTAAGGGGAGGAGTTGTGATGTTCGATCTTGAAATTCTGACAGAGCTCCTTCATCATTTTGTTGTTCAGATTTGAACCATTATCCGTGATTATCCGCTCGGGGATCCCATATCGGCAAATGATATCTCTTTTGATGAATCTGGCCACCACTTGCTTCATTACATTTGCGTAAGACGCCGCTTCCACCCACTTGGTGAAATAATCGATTGCTACTAGGATGAACCGGTGCCCGTTAGAAGCCGTCGGCTCGATCTTTCCGATCATATCGATTCCCCACATCGAGAATGGCCATGGAGATGACATCACATTTAGAGGACTCGGAGGCACGTGTATCTTGTCAGCATAGATTTGGCACTTGTGGCACTTCCTCGCGAACTTGAAACAATCAGTTTCCATCGTTAGCCAAAAGTAACCTGCCCTCAGCAGCTTTCTCGTCATAGCATGCCCACCAGCATGCGTACCAAAGGCACCTTCGTGAATTTCCTCCATGAGAAGCTTTGCCTCTTTCTCGTCTACACAACGCAACAACACCAAATCGTGGTTTCTTCTGTACAAGACGCCATCCGGATTCAAGTAGAAATTACCCGCTAATCTCCTGAGAGTCTTCTGATCTTGACTGGATGCCCCAGCCGGATACTCTTTATTCTTCAGGAAATTAAGGATATCAAAATACCACGGTTTGTCATCAGATGCTTCATCAATAGCAAATACATAAGCTGGCCTGTCCAACCGAGAGATAGTGATTTGGGGAGCTTCGTTCCAGAAGTTGACCTTGTACATGGAAGACAAAGTGGCAAGGGCGTCAGCCATTTGATTTTCTGCCCGCGGTACGTGATGCAATTCAACTTTGTCGAAGAAAGGCAACAATCTCCTTGCATAATTCATGTAATGTATCAAATTGGGCTGACGTGTCTCCCATTCCCCTTTGATCTGATTCACTACCAGAGCTGAGTCTCCGTATACGTCTAGATGCTTGATTCGCAAATCAATGGCTTCTTCGAGCCCCATTATACAAGCTTCGTATTCGGCCTCATTGTTAGTAACGGCAAAGGTCAATCGGGCAGTAAACGGGATGTGCGACCCGTGTGGCGTGGTGATGATTGCCCCTATTCCGCTACCGTAAGCATTCACAGCTCCGTCAAATATCATCTTCCATTTGGACCCCAACTCTGGTCCCTCGTCTGGCAACGGTTCTTCGCAATCCTTCATCTTTAGGTACATGATATCCTCGTCAGGAAAATCAAACCTCATCGATTGGTACTCTTCAATAGGCTGCTCCGCCAGATACTCAGACATCACACTCCCCTTTATGGCCTTTTGCGAGACGTATTGGATATCATATTCAGTCAAGACCATCTGCCACCGGGCAATTCTACCTGACAACGCCTGCTTTTCGAATACATATTTGATAGGATCCATCTTCGAGATGAGCATGGTTGTATGATTCAGCATGTACTGCCTCAAACGCTTGGCGGCCCAGGCTAGCGCGCAACAAGTTTTCTCCAGCATTGAGTATCGAGATTCACAGTCTGTAAACTTCTTACTCAGGTAATAGATCGCATGCTCTTTTCTCCCCGTCTCGTCGTGTTGACCGAGAACACAACCCATGCTTCCCTCAAGAACCGTCAAATACATTATCAAGGGTCTACCTGCCACTGGGGGTATCAAAATAGGAGGTTCCTGCAGATACTTCTTTATTTTATCGAACGCCTTTTGACAATTTTCGTTCCACGTTACAGCTTGATCTTTCTTTAGCAACTTGAATAATGGTTCACACGTAGCAGTTAGGTGAGATATGAACCGAGCAATGTAGTTCAACCTCCCTAAAAACCCGCGCACCTCTTTCTCTGTTTTAGGCGTCGGCATTTCTTGAATCGCTTTTATTTTAGCAGGATCGACCTCTATTCCTCTTTCGCTTACAATAAACCCCAGCAGTTTACCCGATCTCACCCCGAAGGTGCATTTATTAGGGTTCAGCCTCAGCCTGAACTTCCTAAGTCTTTTAAACAACTTCAGCAGATTCACCAGATGTTCTTCCTCCGTCTGGGATTTGGCAATCATATCGTCAACATAAACTTCGATCTCTTTATGCATCATGTCATGGAAAAGAGTCGTCATAGCACGCTGATATGTTGCCCCAGCATTCTTCAAGCCAAAGGGCATCACTTTGTAGCAAAATGTTCCCCACGGCGTTATGAAAGTAGTCTTCTCCATATCCTCTGGCGCCATTTTAATTTGATTGTAGCCTGAAAAGCCATCCATGAAGGAGAATACAGAGTATTGAGCGGTATTATCAACTAACACGTCAATGTGAGGAAGTGGAAAATCGTCTTTTGGGCTTGCTTTATTCAAATCTCTATAATCCACGCACATTCGAACCTTGCCATCTTTCTTTGGCACTGGTACGATGTTGGCAACCCATGAAGGATACTTCGTCACAGCCAGGAAACCAGCGTCCCACTGTTTCTGAACTTCCTCTTTGATCTTCATTGCCATATCTGGTCGCGTTCTGCGAAGCTTTTGTTTGACTGGCGGGCAATCTTCTTTCAGTGGCAGGCGATGCACAACCATATCTGTATCGAGCCCTGGCATATCCTCATATGACCAAGCGAATACATCATTATACTCTCGGAGCATTTCAACCAGTCTTCGCTTGATATCACTTTGCAGTGCGGCCCCGATACGAATATTCTTCTCAACCCCTTCCGACCCCAAATTGATAATTTCGATGACCTCGTCGTGAGGCAGAATGGCTCTTTCCTCTTGCTTCACTAACCAAGACAGTTCTTCAGGAACGTCACTATCTTCGACAACCTCTTCTTCGGTCTGGAATACCGGGTGCTCAAAGTCGGGACGAGTCATAGGTGGTTCAAGGATGTCATCTGAAAATGTTATCCTGCAAAAGGAATGGTTAAGTGCTTCAAAATGCGTATAAAGCGAATAACCACATTGCCATTTTATTGAAAAATACAAAACAGGAAAGACAGGGATTACGGTATTTGCACATGAAAAACGCCATTTATTTAATGATTAACACGCAATGTTTATAACAACACAGCCCTAAGCAAATCCTGATGCCCCGGGCAAGACATCAGATTATTCAACAATTAATAAAGCAAAGCATTACTATTTAAAAGTCACAGGAACAAGCTCCTGAATAGACCAGTTGCACAGTCCTTGTCCTGGCGTGCTTGGCTGAATCCAGGCATCCATATCACAGTCGCTGTCCCCTTCATCAGACTCTGAAGCAGCATTGACAGTTTCATGACATACTCCACTGGCAGAGATGGTGATTGACTTTCTGAAACGGGGGGCCCCCACGGAAGGAGCTGATGACGACGGTTGGTACCCCAGCCCGAACCGGTCCATCTTCACAGGAATGTCCAGCACTTTGCCCCAGCCCTTGGCTTCTCCTGCCTCCACTAGAGCTTGAGCTTCCTTATACGATGAGACAGCTATCTCTGGCACTTTGCTCGGCCCGGGACCCTTGTCCTTGATGCGCAAACCTTCGAATGCCTGGCACGGTGTCTCGTGGATCTCCCCGTCGACTTCCACATATTTAAATGAAGATAGATGGCTGACCAGGATGTCTTCTTCTCCGCACACGGTGACTACGCTGTCTCCAACCATATACTTTAACTTCTGATGCAGGGTAGACGTGACTGCCCCTGCCCCATGAATCCAGGGTCTTCCAAGCAAGCAGCTGTACGCAGGCTGTATATCCATGATATAAAACTCCGTTGCAAACACTTCCGGCCCCACTTGCAGAGGCAAGGTAATCGATCCGAAGACTGTTCTCCGCGTGCCGTCAAATGCTCTGACTACCAAATCGCTGGGTGTACACAAAATTCCTCGAACATCCAGCTTCATCATCGCCTTCTTGGGCAGCACATTCAAAGATGATCCGGTGTCAACCAATACGTGCGACATTACTGATCCTCTACACTCAACAGATACGTGTAATGCCATATTATGATCTCTCCCTTTCGGAGTCAAGTCAAAGTCGGTAAAGCCCAAGCTGTGGCCTGCATTCACATGTGCCAATACTCCTTCTAGCTGATTTACAGAGACGTCCTGGGGTACAAAAGAAGTGTCCAGGACTTTCAGCAAAGCATTTCGGTGGGCTTCCGAACACAACAGCAATGACAGGATAGATATTTTGGACGGTGTCTGCTGCAGATGCTCCACAATCTTATAATCACTTTTCCGAATTAAGCGCATGAACTCTTCTACATCCTTCGATGCTACTTCTTTTTCACTTGCTTGTACCGGAACATTTTCGACCACTTTCCCTTTTCCTTTCGCTAGTCTTTCAGCCTCCACTTCAGGAGATATAAAGATCCTGCCGCTCCTTGTCATGCCTCCTGAGCCAACAACATTATCCACAATCTCCACTGGCTGCTTGCTAACATCAATTTTTATTCCATCACAATACACTTCTAACCCATATGACCATGGGACTGCTCTCGTGTTCTCGTACGGGATTGGCCCGACTTTAGTTATGGTGATCGGTGGTCGCTGAGCTGGTGCTGCAATAGTGATCGTCTTCCGAGGAATCGTCACAGTGGCCACATCACTCCGATTATCCACTACTGCCCCTGCAGGCTCGTCAGTTGCCGCTCGATCAAACTGCAATATGCCCTCATCAATTAAAGCCTGAATGCCTTTCTTCAAATCCTCACACCCCTCAGCTAGGGTCCAACAGTCTAAGCAATACTCGTTACATCCTGGGTAAACACCTCCTTGTAACAGTCGGCTCTTTATCTCGCTCAGCGGCGTCTTCAAATCTTCAACATTCATAATAAGATTCAGACCTTCCTCAGTCAGAACAGCGTTTGTCCCATGATTAGGCATGGGTTTCTGGACTATATTCGGACCTGCCGTTCCGAAGTTGATAGTCTTGTTGTCTAAAAGATCCTGCACAACGTGCTTAAAAGCATGGCAACCTTCTATATCGTGGCCCGGGGCCCCAGAATGAAACTCACAGTGCCTGCTTGCATCGTAGCCGAACGGGGGAGCTCCCGTTATCGGTGCCAGAGTTCGTTTCTCTACTAGATTCAATCCCAACAATGTCTGCAACAAATCAGCATAGGTTGAGGGAGGCTTCTCAAACACTCTTCTCGGTTTACTGCCCTGGAATCTTCGCTGAGCTTGCTGTGCCCCCTGCTGAGGCTGCTGCTGCTGTGGCATTGGCTGTTGCTGAACCGGTTGTTGTTGCTGGAGTGGTTGTTGCTGATAGGGAATAGTAACACTCGACACCTGCCGTGGCTGACGATATTGACCTCGTCCCCTGCCTCGGCCTCGGCCTCGGCCTCCAAATACCGCGCTTGCCTCGCCCTGACGGCGCCAACCATAAGCTTTCCTATTACTGCCAGATGCAGTTGATTCCTCGACTTGGAACTTTCCTTGCTTAATATTACGCTCAATCTTTTCTCCCATTAGAATCAGGTCTGAAAAACTGGCCAGAGACGTATGAAACAGCATGTCATGAAACAGTCCTGTGAATGTGCCGACAAACATGTCATTCATTTCCTTATCTTCTACAGGAGGACGGACCCTGGCAGCCATATCGCGCCACCTTTGCGCGTACTCTTTAAAGCTCTCCCCCTTCTTCTGCGACAGCCCGGCCAACTGGACCCGATTGGGTGCCAGGTCGCTGTTATACTTGTAATGGGCTACAAACGCCTCCGCCAATTGCTTCCATGTCTTGATATCAGTTGGCTCCAACCCCATGTACCACTCTAGGGAAGGGCCCGATAGACTATCCTGAAAGAAATGCATTAGCATTCTTTCATCAGTTGAGTATGCAGACATCTTTCTGTAATAAGCTCGTACATGCACTTTCGGACATGTGTCTCCTTTGTACTTGTCGAACGCAGGAGCCTTGAATTTAATTGGCACCCTCAAGCCAGGTACCAAACCCATAGTTGCCATGTCCAAGCCCACAACACTTTGATTTAAGACTCCCTTCATTTGCTCTTCCAGCATTCTAATCTTTTGGGAATCATCCATCGGCCCTTCAAAACCTCCTCCGGAGAAGGCGTCTTCCTGCTGATCTTCTTGCCACAGACCGTTTCCAGCCCCGTACCCATCATATCCATTATTACGTCCAGCTCTGATCTGATTCATCCCCGGACCTCGGCCTCTGTTGCCGTACCCTTGAACACCTGCAGCGGGACCAAAAGCCATAAATCCAGTACCATTTCCGTTTCCAAAGCCTCCGTAACCCTGATTGACCATACCATAACCATCTTGCCCAAAGCCTTGAGCATTAAAGCCATACTTCCCAGTGTTATCGAATCCCTGATCGTTGAATCCGAACCCAGTATTGACAAAGCCATTGCCTCCTAGATTATCTCCCAAATTGACATCGCCCAGCCCAGCATTATGGACAGCAGTCTCATTCCCCCCTCCGACGTTACCGTTCACAGCAGCGGTAGCGTTGTTGACATTAGCAGCAGGTATATTGACTACGGGCGGAGCCACTGGCGTGGGAGTGCCGTCTCCATGAGCAGTATCAACCCGGACAGACTGATGATCTTCATTACCATGACCAGCGTTTCGAGCCAACAGAGGCTGGACCATGGCCTGCAAATTCTCCTGCCCTTTTGCTATAGCCTCCATGGTCTGCATGAAGAGGGCGAGCTTCTCGCGCATGTAACAGCCCAAATTTCATTAAATAATTAATTGTAGTAATTAATTTATTTAGTGGGATTTTATCAATGTTGGAAATTAATTTTTATTAATTGGGATTAATAGAGAATTAAGAAGGAATTGGAGAGGAAGGAAAATGAAGGAAATATATAAGAGAGAAAGAAAAGAAAAGAAAGATAGAAAACATTTGGAAAGAAAGAGGAAAGAAGAAGAAAGGAGAGAAAGAGAAGAGAAGAAGAGGAAAAGTGGAAATCATCAAGAACCAACATCAAAGCTCCGATTAATCGAGGTAAGGGTGAGAAATGTTTCTATTTGATCATTGTATGATGTTATGTATGTTGGGTTGGGGTTTTGGTAGAGTTTTCATCACTTTCCAATTAGGGCAAAAGTTGGAATAATCGGTAGATTGAGGATTTAATCGGTTGAAACTGAGCAATAATGCCGTAGAATAGTTGGGTAACATGTGTTGATGCTGTTTGTACTGATTTTGTTGTGTGAGAAGTTGGATGATGGTGGATGGTGGAGGTGGAACAGAATAGGGTTCTGTTCTGCGCAGGTTCGCTGGCTCTCGCCAGGCGAGCGAAGGCGAAGCTTCGCCAGGCGAAGCCTAGCGAATGTTGGCGAATAATTATATTTAAGTCCCAGTAGACTTCGCTGGTGGGCTCGCCAGGCGAAGTGGGATGGCGAAGGTTCGCCCAGCGAAGGTGCTGGCGAATGGTGGCGAATGAAGTCAGTAGCTACTGACTTGGGCTCGCTGGGAAGTCTCGCCAGGCGAAGCCTAGCGAGTGTTCGCTGAGAGAGTTCGCCAGGCGAAGGCCAGGCGAAGGTTCGCTGCGAGGGTTCGCCAGGCGAATGAAGGCGAATGTGGCAGTACATTTCCTTTGCTGTGTTATCCAAATGGTGATTGTTTGGTTGATTCGTATATGTTTATACTTCTATGTTATGAATGAGTGTGTGAACTATTATGATAACATTTGCTGTGGGTAGCCTTCGGGCGTGAATCCTAGAGTCGTGGTACGAATGATTAATTGTAATCGGTTAAAATACATGAGAACATAATGATGATTATGTGTGTATTAATTGATGAGTTGTGAATGTTTGATTGTTGTGTACAATTATGTAATGAGTATGCATGAGAACATTTTGAATATGTGTGCATAACTTATAATTGTATGATTGGTATTGTAATGAGAATACCTTGAGTTTTGTGATAATTAGAGACACATGGGAATACAATGAGAAATGTATGTGTATCGTCTAATGAATTGCGAGTGCATATATGTATGCGATTGTGGTGTGAATGCATGGGAACATATGTGATATGTGTGCATTGTTGTTGAATATGATGATGTGTGAAATGAATACATTGATAAATGTCTGATATATGTTGTATGTACAATCATTGTGTAATTCTTGAAGTGATGAATTATGTAAATGCATGAGATTAAGATGTCGGTCTTAAGTGCATTTGTTGTGGTTGATTGTACATGCATCATTTAGTCAAGAGGCAATGTCTGTTAGTTTCGTGGAAACTAGTGGCTTGTCCCAAACCTAGAAGTGTGGGTTTCAAGGCTTAGAGGACGGGCCTTTGTGGTTATCGGTCTAGAAGTGTGGACCCGGTTTAATGTAAAAACCGAAAAAAGATAACGGGTTATCGGTCTAGAAGTGTGGACCCGGTTTAATGTAAAAACCGAAAAAAGATAACGAGAGTCGGTACCGCATTGCATGAGTTGCATTGAGTTGTTGAGTCACATTGATATATGACATATTGTAACACGGTGGGAGAACTGACTTTAAACAATGTTGCGGATAGCAAGAGTCGCCACCGACTTTTATTTTATCCATAAGGAAAGGTTATAAAAGAACAGGAAAGACCTTAGAGAATATTTTGGGTCCGGGGGGTAGGTTATGAAAAGGGAAGGTGTTAGCACCCTTTTCATCCATGGTTATCCATGGGCTCTTAGGTACTTAAGCTCACTTTTGAATTGTTTTGAAAGTGTAGTGTGTGAATAGCAAAAAATTTCAGAATAGTTTAATAATAATCCGTGTATGGATGTGAAAAAAACTTGTTTGAAAATTTTGTTGGAAATTTGTTTAAGTGTGAAAAAGTTTTGAAGTGAGCAAGTATCTAGGAGTAGCCTACCCTAATGTTTTAAGGTCTTTCTTATTCTTTATCCTTTCCTTAGTAAGACTATCCCTACTATAATGGAGTAGGTAGTCCTTACTTTGGATGTTAAGGGACATGTGAGGGACAATTTGACTTTGAAGGCCATTGTGGGATGTAATAAGCACATATAAGGGACCATCATCATTTTTCGAAAGGGACTCGATTCGTAAAGGCAACCATAAGGGACTTTGATGATTTTTCTATTTTAGGGACTTGCTTTATACACCCCACTTAACCATTATTCGTAGGCAACTTGAGGGATATCCTTAGGAAGTGAGACGGCGATTAAAATCGACTTACGTGTGTGACGTGTTTATTTTAATTATCTTTATTTAAAAGTGATCTAAATTTATTTTAATATTACATACATGTTGTTACACTCCCTAATTACTAACCATAATAATAATTAAATAATTAAACAACTTTACATCCAAGAAACAATTACAAAATAATAAGCAAAATAATTAAATAGCAAAGATAAATAAAATATAAATAAGCAATAATAAATAATAAAGGGGGTTAATTCTAAGTTTACTCGGCAAGACATCGCATCTTGTGCCTACGTATCCTTACGGGAGCGGAATCAGAGTAATCGTAGTTCCCCTCAATAGGGAGGTTAGAAACTTCTTGACTGTGGTCAAGGTCTCAAGGGGAATAAACGCATCTTAAGGACACGCTTACGTGGAGTGTAGAAACTCCAAATCTCTACGTTGAAATGTTAAGTTGTAATTAGGGTTAAATTAGGGATTCCACGGCGGGAAACCCTAAAATGAGCGCGGCGGCTCTTTGACCTAATGCTAAGGGTAAAATTGTAATTTTGCCTGCGGCGAGGCATTTGTGAAAATTAGGGTTTGTAGTTTGTAGTTTTGAGGATTTGAAATTGAATGTGTGAAGTTCTACGGACTATTGGCGCGGCGGCCAAACAGTTAGACCTAACCTTCGGATGTGTGCAATGTGACAGAAATAATAGTAAACGCGTGAGATAATTGAATCATGCAAACAGAGAGATAATGCCATAATTTAAACCATGCAAGCAGAAATTTAAAGGCAGAATTTAAAGAGCGATTGTTAAGTTCGCGAGGTTACATGAGAGGAGCAGATACAATATGATAATGAAATTTGAATTGAACAATAATAAAATAAAATAAATAACGGTTCTAGTTATTATTTTAAAAAAAGATTTTAGTTATTATTTTAAATTTATCTAAAAAAAAGTTTTTCTTAAAAATAATAGGTTTTCATATTAATTTGGAAAAGATGTTAATGTTATTTATTTTAAAAAACAGATTTTTATATTATAACAAATTTTAATAAATTAATGATAACAATAATAATAATAATGATAATAATAATGATAATAATGATAATAATAATAATAAATAATGATAATAATAATAATAATAATAATAATAATAATAATAATAATAATAATAATAATAATAATAATACTAATAAAGCAATGATGAATTTTAAATGTGCCAAATAACCCAACAATGTTGCTAACGCAGAAATGCGCTCATCGCAACCAGATCTAAATCGGACGAAACAAAATTTATCGCAAAGAAAAAGAAATTAAGCAAAAAATAGTATTATTGCTCACACAAAAATGCGATCATCGCAACCAGGTCGAACTAACACAAATGTCACGCGTCATGCACACAAATGTGCAAACATCGTATCGACATAATTCGATCAAAAATCTTATATATATAAACTCTAACAATTTAAAAATTATATATATATAAACGTAACAGTAATAGATAAAGAAAAAGAAATAACGGTAATAGATGAAGAAAAAGAAATAACGGTAAAAGATGAAGAAAAAGAAACAACAGTAATAGATGAAGGAAAAGAAATAACGGTAAACGATGAAGAAAAAGAAACAATAGTAATGGATGAAGAAGAAAACTAAATAACGGCAAACGGCACTCACTCCTCTTAGGTTTTTTTTCATTCTCTCCTCTTTTCCAACAAGGCAACACATGTATATATAGGGAACAAATTAGGGTTAACACCAAATTGTCAATAATGTCCCTAAAGCCCATTTTAAAGCCCAAACTAAATAATTAGTTAAGAAAAAATAAAATTTAAATAATTTAAAATAATTAAAATAAACTTAAAATAAAAACTAATAATCCTATTGATTCCTAAAATAAAAAATATTATAAAAAGAACAAAATTTTTTCAATATTTTTTATTTTATGATTTTTTGGATATTTTTATGAATAATTTAGAAAAAAGTGAAAAAAATAATATTTTAAAAAATGATTTAATTAAAATACGAAAATAATAATTAAATAATAATAAAAAACTATTTTTGTTATTTTTTTTAATGAAAGATAGAAAAATTTAGAGTAAAAATAATAAAAACAAAAAAAAAAAAAAGTGACAAAGGTGAGATTCGAACTCTCAACCTCTCACACTCATAACTCCTTACACATGTCCTCCTGCCAATTGTGCCATTTTTACTTTTTTAGAAAAAAAATGCATGCCATATGATATTTACCTGCAAAAAGTCAAACGACTACACAAATTTGTTAGTAATTGATTAAATGCAATGAAATGCGACGACAAATCTTAGGGCAAAATTTGGGGTATTACAGTTATTATGATAATATTTCTCACCCAACCTCTCTTTGATGTTGGCAAAAAAAAATCATGAAGTTTGACTTTGGTTTGACCACAGTTGACCTCAGTTTGACCTTTTAACTGCATTGACTGCTTTTGACTTATCTGATCATCTGACTGAGCAAACTTTTGAGAAAAGTCTTGAAACTTGACATGGGGGTTCTTATACACATATAAGATGTTATGAAGCTCACTTGAAGTCTTGGAAGTCCATTTAGCCTGATTAAAGTCAAAACCCTAGTTTTGGATGCACTGCTTAGGAGGTGCATTGTCTGAGGGAATTGTCAACTCTTCTGACCAATTGTGAATTTTGTGAACCTTGTGAACCTTCTTGGAACACAAAGTCTTGTATTGTGAGGGAAAATTTTGGGGTGCAACAGCTGCCCCTGTTCAATTTTCTGAAACCTGAGGGGTTAGATTGGTATATTTGCCAGTCGTAACCTGGAAGGTTGAAGGGGATTGAACACAAAAGCCCAAAAATTTGCACTCACCAGTGCATGGAGTGATATTGATGGTTGGTTGAACATGATTGAGTGGGCTTAAAGATGCCACTAGGGGAAAGTTCTTCAGTAGTATAATGAGAACTGTCAGGAGTCTGGAGTAATACTGATGTAACAGCATGTCTTCATGAGGATAGAGCAATCAATAATGATAACCCTAAAGCAGTCTTGAAGTGATAAATCTGACCTCAGGAGGATAGAGCAATCAATAGCTCTAAAGCAGTCTTGAAATAATAATGTGATATGTCTTCAGGAGGATAGAGCAATCAATAGCTCTAAAGCAGTCTTGGAATAATTAGATGGCTTCAGGAGGATAGAGCAATGAATAGCTCTAAAGCAGTCTTGAAATAATTAGATGGCTTCAGGAGGATAGAGCAATGAATAGCTCTAAAGCAGTCTTGAAGTAGTAGGATGATTTCAGGAGGATAGAGCAATCAGTAGCTCTAAAGCAGTCTTGAAATAATAATGTGATATGTCTTCAGGAGGATAGAGCAATCAATAGCTCTAAAGCAGTCTTGAAGTAATGATTTCAGGAGGATAGAGCAATGGATAGCTCTAAAGCAGTCTTGAAATAATTAGATGGCTTCAGGAGGATAGAGCAATGAATAGCTCTAAAGCAGTCTTGAAGTAGTAGGATGATTTCAGGAGGATAGAGCAATCAGTAGCTCTAAAGCAGTCTTGAAATAATAATGTGATATGTCTTCAGGAGGATAGAGCAATCAATAGCTCTAAAGCAGTCTTGAAGTAATGATTTCAGGAGGATAGAGCAATGGATAGCTCTAAAGCAGTCTTGAAATAATTAGATGGCTTCAGGAGGATAGAGCAATGAATAGCTCTAAAGCAGTCTTGAAGTAGTAGGATGATTTCAGGAGGATAGAGCAATCAGTAGCTCTAAAGCAGTCTTGAAATAATAATGTGATATGTCTTCAGGAGGATAGAGCAATCAATAGCTCTAAAGCAGTCTTGAAGTAATGATTTCAGGAGGATAGAGCAATGGATAGCTCTAAAGCAGTCTTGAAATAATAATGTGATATGTCTTCAGGAGGATAGAGCAATCAATAGCTCTAAAGCAGTCTTGAAGTAATGATTTCAGGAGGATAGAGCAATGGATAGCTCTAAAGCAGTCTTGAAATAATTAGATGGCTTCAGGAGGATAGAGCAATGAATAGCTCTAAAGCAGTCTTGAAGTAGTAGGATGATTTCAGGAGGATAGAGCAATCAGTAGCTCTAAAGCAGTCTTGAAATAATAATGTGATATGTCTTCAGGAGGATAGAGCAATCAATAGCTCTAAAGCAGTCTTGAAATAATTAGATGGCTTCAGGAGGATAGAGCAATGAATAGCTCTAAAGCAGTCTTGAAGTAGTAGGATGATTTCAGGAGGATAGAGCAATCAGTAGCTCTAAAGCAGTCTTGAAATAATAATGTGATATGTCTTCAGGAGGATAGAGCAGTCAATAGCTCTAAAGCAGTCTTGAAGTAATGATTTCAGGAGGATAAAATAACCCTGAGGTTACAATAAAGCAGTCCCAAAGTAATAAGAAGCTCATCAGGAGGATAAAGTAACCCTGAGGTTACAATAAAGCAGTCCCAAAGATCATAAGCTTGTTTGTTGGATAATTAACCTGAAAACAAGGTAGCATTCTGTATAACAACATTAGTTTATGCTTTATGTATGCATGTATGACATGATGCACTTAGGTAATGTACTATAGACATATATGTTATGGTATGATGTAAATGATGTATGTATGATATGACACTGCTGGAAGTGTCTGGATATCCTTGTATAACAACTGCTGGCCAAGGAAAATAAATCCCGATTTGTTGAAGAATATATAACCCTCTGTCTGCTGGGGATAACAAGGTATAGATAACCTCCCGTTGTTGGGGATAGTAGGGTATAGATAACCTTCGTTTTCGTTTGATAGTAGGATAAGTATAACATCCCGTCTTCGTTCATCGTGCCCTTATTGGAAAGTAATTTCCCGTATATCCGTATGAGGATAAAAGAGATGGATATAAATTCCAGGGGAGATTAGACTTTGTGAAAATGTATTAGTCCTACTGATGGTTTGTAACTGTCTTGTAAAGATGAACCGGCGAAGCTTCGTTGAAATCCTTCCCTCGTTCGTCCTTAGTAAATACTATTACTGCATTTTCATGCATTTCTGGTAAACATCAATCATATTAAAAGCATACATGCGTTTCTGGTAAACATCAATCATATTCAAAGGCATACATACATTCAAACACAACCAATGGACGTTTCGCTTATGTAAATAGGGTAAAAGTGAATCTGGATTCAAAAGATGGAATTTATTTATATCAAAAGTGACCCATACACGGGTAAGTTTGTACAAGGAGACATAAACCCTAGTAAGAGAATTTTGTCATGAAGTTTTACAAAAAGAATCAGCTATGTGGGAAATAATCCTATTGAGTTTCAATTCTACTATTGCCACTCAAGTATCTCATCTTCTTGCTGTTGAGACGGAAACGATTGGATTGAGCTTTATCTGTTTGAGCTTGAGTAAGCAGTACAACTGGTTGCAGTTTCATGAGTGATCCAAACGAGACATAGTCATACGCTTTAATCCCTAACTTTTGCCTGGATTGCCCTTTCAGGTTTTCAATCCACCGGGATACCCTTTTTTGCCCAAGCCGCCTTTTCAGGTTTTCGACTTGCCGGGTGTACATCTTTTTATATATATATATCCCTAATTTTTGCTCAAACCCTTTTGGTTTGCCGGGATGCCCTTATTTTTGCCTAGGCCTGTCAACCTAGCGGGTCTCTTTTTATGCGTAGTATTTTTTAACTATGTCTGCGTTTACAGGTTGTGGGAAGTCTTCACCATCCATTGTAGTCAGTATCATGGCACCTCCTGAGAACACTGTCTTGACTACAAATGGTCCCTCATATGTTGGAGTCCACTTGCCCCTAGGATCACCCTGTGGTAATATGATACGCTTGATTACCAAGTCACCAGCCTGATATACCTTTGGCTTAACCTTCTTGTTAAAAGCTTTGATCATCCGTTTCTGGTACATCTGGCCATGACAAACTGCTGCTAACCTTTTCTCATCAATCAAATTTATCTGGTCAAGTCGAGTCTGAATCCACTCATCTTCATCCAAGCCTGCATCCTTCATAATTCTCAAGGAGGGGATCTGAACTTCAATAGGCAGAACTGCTTCCATACCATAGACTAAGGAGAATGGGGTTGCCCCTGTTGAAGTACGTATTGTAGTACGATAACCATGCAGAGCAAATGGTAATATCTCGTGCCAATCCTTGTAAGTAATAGTCATCTTCTGTACAATCTTCTTAACGTTCTTATTAGCAGCTTCAACTGCCCCATTCATCTTTGAAATCAACAAGGTAGTATGGGTCAACATATACTGTCTTAGTCGGCGAGCAGCCCATGCCAAAGCGCAGCAAGTTTTCTCGAGCAGTGAGTATCTTGTTTCACAGTCGGTAAACTTTTTGCTAAGGTAGTATATTGCCTGCTCTTTTCGACCAGACTCGTCATGTTGCCCCAATACACACCCCATTGAGTTGTCTAATACTGTTAAATACATAATCAAGGGTCTTCCATCAACTGGTGGTATTAAAATTGGAGATTCTAGCAAATATCTCTTGATTTCATCAAAGGCAGTCTGGCACTCATCATTCCATTCCATCACCTGATCTTTCTTCAACAACTTGAAGATTGGCTCACAGATGGTAGTTAATTGGGAAATAAATCTTGCAATGTAGTTCAATCGTCCTAAGAAACCTCTAACCTCCTTCTCAGTACGGGGAGCTGGCATCTCTCGTATAGCTTTCACTTTTGCAGGATCCACTTCAATACCTTTTCCACTGACAATGAAACCCAGGAGCTTTCCAGATCTAACTCCAAAAGTACACTTGTTTGGATTTAATCTCAACCTGTATTTCTTCAACCTCTCAAACAACTTGTGCAGATGATCAAGGTGTTGTTCTTCATTCTGAGACCTGGCTATCATATCATCCACATATACCTCTATCTCATGATGAATCATATCATGAAACAAAGCCACCATAGCACGCTGATATGTTGCCCCTATCTTGACCTCTTTTCTGTTTTCTTCAGTTCCCAGATTCACAACTTCGACTGGCTCTTCATGTGGCTGTATAGCTTTCTCTTCTTGTTGTAACAACCTAGCAAGCTCTACAGGTATTTCACAATCGTCCTCGTCTCCGTCTTCAGCTTGATAGATCGGATTCTCGAAATTGTAATTGGCAATAGTAGAACTGTTATCAACTGGATCCAGAGTGGATGAGGATCGGCATTTTAGTGACGTGGGTGTGTGTAAGAACACATAGCTGATAAAGCAAAAATAAAAGAAAAAGAAAGACAAGGAACACAATATTTACGAAAACGAAACGTCCACTGATTTTATTGAATGCAGTATGCAAATGAAATGACAACCCGTAACAAGCACACCATTGTGCCCCGGGTAAGGCACATGGCTTGAAAGTTTTAATTGTTCCAAAAATTGCAAATTTAAAAACATAACACAGTAATAGTATTTACTCCTGACTAAAGGAGATAGGGATAACATCTTCAGCTGTCCAATTATTGAGTCCAGCACCCACAGTAGGAAAAATCCATGCCTCCAAGTTGAAAGTGTTTACATGGCTGACAAAGTATTCTTCCTCTCCAAAGACAGTAACAACTTTTCCATTCACCGGATATCTCAACTTTTGATGTAATGTGGAGGTCACAGCACCTGCCCCATGGATCCAGGGACGACCAAGCAGACATGAGTACGAAGAACGAATATCCATCACATAGAATGTAGCAGTAAACACCTGAGAGCCAACCTTGATTGGAAGATCAATTTCCCCATGCACTACTCTTCTAGAACCATCAAAAGCCTTTACCACAATATTCCTGGGCTTCAATACCGTATCTTCAGGACTCAGCTTGTTCAGGACTTCCTTAGGCAACACATTCAGAGAGGAACTATTGTCTATCAGCACATGAGACAGGGTAGTGCCCCTGCATTCAATTGAAATATGCAAGGCCCTGTTATGATCCCTCTTGGCAGGGGTCAAGTCAGCATCAGAAAATCCTAACCCGTTGTCATAGGTCAGGTGAGCAACACAATTCTCAAACTGGTCCACAGAAATTGCACTGGGTACATGAGCCATCTTTAGAAACTTGATCAATGACTTGGCATGAGCCTCAGAACATAATAACGGGGAGAGCATAGAAATCTTTGAGGGAGTATGCCCCAGCTGATCAACAATATCATAATCACTCTTGCGAATGATTTTCAATACTTCTTCCATCTGCTTAGAGAGGTCATCAGCAGCTGGCACATCAGTAGATACAGGCTCAATAACAGGACCCTTGCCCCGAGCATCAGTGGTGGAAGTAACAGCAGGAGTAACTGCACTCTTAGAAGCAACTGGAGGAGAGAAGACTCTTCCACTACGGGTGATCTTGCTAGATCCAGCAATATTATCAATGTCAACAGGCATATCAGGTAAAGGCTCCTGCCCCTTGGATAGGTTCAGGATCAGCTCTTGGAACTGTGCATTTTGTGCCTGGAGATCCTTAACTGATTGTTCAAGAGCCATTGCTGAAATAAACAGCGAGAAGATGAGAAACCTGTGCACAATTATAAACCTGTGATGCAATGATATGGGAATGCATATGCAATGTTTTCAAGGACCGCAGGATTTAAATTTGCTTAAACAAACAAGAAAGTAACTTTTTATTAGTAATAACTTGTTTTGCCTTTTAGGCTTACAAAAAATGAAAACGAAATAAGTACAAAAGATGGGGTTTTAAGTCTCCCATGGACGTTTCTTCTTGGTGTTGAGGTATGAGTTGAGGTTTCGTTCCTCATGAAGTAGCTTTGTTAGCTCTAGGATCCTTGCTTGGCTTGCTTTGTAATGAGCCTCGAAAGTATCCCTTTGCTTTTTCAGTTGGATCCATGATCTCTGCAAGTCTTCCATATCAGTAGGCATGTCTGGGTGAAGGATGGTATAAGCTGTGTCTCCTTCAGCAACAGGTTCCATGGTAACTGGTAAGATGGCAGGATATGGCATCATGAGTGTCTGAGCACGAAATCGTACCCATCTGAGATAAGCCTCCATAGGAATGGTGTACTTAGGCTCCAGTGTCTTGCTGTCAATCCTGTTTACCTTTCCCCAAGCTCGTATGAATCTCTGACGGTAACCCTGAAGATCGTTGTCGTAGTCAAACACAATGCCCTGAATCAACATGTCATGTGGACCATCGCTCCGGGCGTAACCAAACTGTCGTAAAGCTAGAGATGGGTTGTAGGTGATGCCTCCTCTTATGCCTAGAAGTGGCACATTAGGAAACTCCCCACAACGGTCAATGATGGTGACATTCTCCATAGATCTGGAGCACCAATGGATGTCTGAGTGAGAAAGTGACATGATCCTCTTGGACCATCTGAACCCTTGCTCATTCTTCATTACTGAGCGAGGAAGGTGAGAAATAAACCACCTAGAAAGTAAAGGTATGCAGCACATCAAAGTTCCTCTTGCCCTTGTAGTACGGGTGTGAAGAGAATGTAGGATGTCTCCAAGTAAGGTAGGCACTGGATTGTGACTCAGGAATATGTTGATGGCATGAACGTCTATGAACTGATCAGGATTGGGGGACAACACTAAGCCATAAATCAATAAGGCTAAGATCTCCTCAAAAGCATCGTAGCTCATGGCCTTCAAGAACATTTGAGCTTTATCCATTAATACCTTGGCAAGAATACCCTTGACTCCGCTTCTCGTCTCTAGAACAATGTCAGACTTCTTCAGATGTAGAGCTGCAGCAATAACTTCTGGTTTAAGCTCCTTCTCTAAGCCTGTGAATGGCTTCTGATCAAGAACAGGTATACCCAGAAGTTTAAAGAACTCCTCCATGGTTGGAACCAGCTGATAATCAGGAAGTGTAAAGCAATGGTGCTTAGGGTCAAAGAACTGAAACAGCACACTCATCATGTCTTCACTGAACCCTGAAGTGACTAGATCCAATAGGTGACCATGTCTCTGGACGAACTGGGAATGATCAGACACTTGGGAAACCAACTCTTTGAGCTTGGGAGGTATCCCTACAAAGTTGATCCTGATGGTGTTTCTACGAGCAGAAGCCATGACCTGCAACAAAGAACAAAAATAAATCCCTTGGTCCTTGAAATGGTTAGGGAAAATGATATGCTCATGATGCATGATGATGTCATGATGTTATGTTCAATCACAAACATGTGGCACACACAAACAAGTCACACAATTGCCCTAGGTTTAAAGGCTTGCATGAGGTTCAAAGGCGAGTACCCTCCCCTGAAGTTAGATGGTTCATCCTGTCCTACAAAAGTAACCAGGTTCTAAGGGATCTCAATATCATTGATCCTTCACAAGGGTGGTTGTTCAGAAGGCAACTTACTTGCCAACCAAAACCCTCCAAGTTTAAGATCTCAATGAGCGTAGTATCGAGTGTCAACCAACTTCAGTCTGCACCAAAGCCGGTTACCTCACTACTTTCTAAAGGCCAAGATGAGTTAACTAGGGTTCTAAAAGTCAGTTAGTGCATTGACAACATATGGCAGCCTCAATATTATCCTCAACTTGACTTAAGGAATATAAGCACCAACCAAGAAGTCGCACTAACTATGGCCACCAGATCAACCGTATCGATATACGTCGTACAGTTTCCTTGGTCTATTGCCATTTACCTAAGGTACACTAGATCCGGGTTAGGACCTTTCACACATAAGAGCACCCCAACAATATAATAATAAAGCAAACAAGGCAAACAATTTAAAGTGATCTTAATTCCTAAGGGTACCCCTCTTAAATAGATCCCCAGCAGAGTCGCCAGTTCTGTAACACGGTGGGAGAACTGACTTTAAACAATGTTGCGGATAGCAAGAGTCGCCACCGACTTTTATTTTATCCATAAGGAAAGGTTATAAAAGAACAGGAAAGACCTTAGAGAATATTTTGGGTCCGGGGGGTAGGTTATGAAAAGGGAAGGTGTTAGCACCCTTTTCATCCATGGTTATCCATGGGCTCTTAGGTACTTAAGCTCACTTTTGAATTGTTTTGAAAGTGTAGTGTGTGAATAGCAAAAAATTTCAGAATAGTTTAATAATAATCCGTGTATGGATGTGAAAAAAACTTGTTTGAAAATTTTGTTGGAAATTTGTTTAAGTGTGAAAAAGTTTTGAAGTGAGCAAGTATCTAGGAGTAGCCTACCCTAATGTTTTAAGGTCTTTCTTATTCTTTATCCTTTCCTTAGTAAGACTATCCCTACTATAATGGAGTAGGTAGTCCTTACTTTGGATGTTAAGGGACATGTGAGGGACAATTTGACTTTGAAGGCCATTGTGGGATGTAATAAGCACATATAAGGGACCATCATCATTTTTCGAAAGGGACTCGATTCGTAAAGGCAACCATAAGGGACTTTGATGATTTTTCTATTTGAGGGACTTGCTTTATACACCCCACTTAACCATTATTCGTAGGCAACTTGAGGGATATCCTTAGGAAGTGAGACGGCGATTAAAATCGACTTACGTGTGTGACGTGTTTATTTTAATTATCTTTATTTAAAAGTGATCTAAATTTATTTTAATATTACATACATGTTGTTACACTCCCTAATTACTAACCATAATAATAATTAAATAATTAAACAACTTTACATCCAAGAAACAATTACAAAATAATAAGCAAAATAATTAAATAGCAAAGATAAATAAAATATAAATAAGCAATAATAAATAATAAAGGGGGTTAATTCTAAGTTTACTCGGCAAGACATCGCATCTTGTGCCTACGTATCCTTACGGGAGCGGAATCAGAGTAATCGTAGTTCCCCTCAATAGGGAGGTTAGAAACTTCTTGACTGTGGTCAAGGTCTCAAGGGGAATAAACGCATCTTAAGGACACGCTTACGTGGAGTGTAGAAACTCCAAATCTCTACGTTGAAATGTTAAGTTGTAATTAGGGTTAAATTAGGGATTCCACGGCGGGAAACCCTAAAATGAGCGCGGCGGCTCTTTGACCTAATGCTAAGGGTAAAATTGTAATTTTGCCTGCGGCGAGGCATTTGTGAAAATTAGGGTTTGTAGTTTGTAGTTTTGAGGATTTGAAATTGAATGTGTGAAGTTCTACGGACTATTGGCGCGGCGGCCAAACAGTTAGACCTAACCTTCGGATGTGTGCAATGTGACAGAAATAATAGTAAACGCGTGAGATAATTGAATCATGCAAACAGAGAGATAATGCCATAATTTAAACCATGCAAGCAGAAATTTAAAGGCAGAATTTAAAGAGCGATTGTTAAGTTCGCGAGGTTACATGAGAGGAGCAGATACAATATGATAATGAAATTTGAATTGAACAATAATAAAATAAAATAAATAACGGTTCTAGTTATTATTTTAAAAAAAGATTTTAGTTATTATTTTAAATTTATCTAAAAAAAAGTTTTTCTTAAAAATAATAGGTTTTCATATTAATTTGGAAAAGATGTTAATGTTATTTATTTTAAAAAACAGATTTTTATATTATAACAAATTTTAATAAATTAATGATAACAATAATAATAATAATGATAATAATAATGATAATAATGATAATAATAATAAATAATGATAATAATAATAATAATAATAATAATAATAATAATAATAATAATAATAATAATACTAATAAAGCAATGATGAATTTTAAATGTGCCAAATAACCCAACAATGTTGCTAACGCAGAAATGCGCTCATCGCAACCAGATCTAAATCGGACGAAACAAAATTTATCGCAAAGAAAAAGAAATTAAGCAAAAAATAGTATTATTGCTCACACAAAAATGCGATCATCGCAACCAGATCGAACTAACACAAATGTCACGCGTCATGCACACAAATGTGCAAACATCGTATCGACATAATTCGATCAAAAATCTTATATATATAAACTCTAACAATTTAAAAATTATATATATATAAACGTAACAGTAATAGATAAAGAAAAAGAAATAACGGTAATAGATGAAGAAAAAGAAATAACGGTAAAAGATGAAGAAAAAGAAACAACAGTAATAGATGAAGGAAAAGAAATAACGGTAAACGATGAAGAAAAAGAAACAATAGTAATGGATGAAGAAGAAAACTAAATAACGGCAAACGGCACTCACTCCTCTTAGGTTTTTTTCATTCTCTCCTCTTTTCCAACAAGGCAACACATGTATATATAGGGAACAAATTAGGGTTAACACCAAATTGTCAATAATGTCCCTAAAGCCCATTTTAAAGCCCAAACTAAATAATTAGTTAAGAAAAAATAAAATTTAAATAATTTAAAATAATTAAAATAAACTTAAAATAAAAACTAATAATCCTATTGATTCCTAAAATAAAAAATATTATAAAAAGAACAAAATTTTTTCAATATTTTTTATTTTATGATTTTTTGGATATTTTTATGAATAATTTAGAAAAAAGTGAAAAAAATAATATTTTAAAAAATGATTTAATTAAAATACGAAAATAATAATTAAATAATAATAAAAAACTATTTTTGTTATTTTTTTTAATGAAAGATAGAAAAATTTAGAGTAAAAATAATAAAAACAAAAAAAAAAAAGTGACAAAGGTGAGATTCGAACTCTCAACCTCTCACACTCATAACTCCTTACACATGTCCTCCTGCCAATTGTGCCATTTTTACTTTTTTAGAAAAAAAATGCATGCCATATGATATTTACCTGCAAAAAGTCAAACGACTACACAAATTTGTTAGTAATTGATTAAATGCAATGAAATGCGACGACAAATCTTAGGGCAAAATTTGGGGTATTACAGTTATTATGATAATATTTCTCACCCAACCTCTCTTTGATGTTGGCAAAAAAAAATCATGAAGTTTGACTTTGGTTTGACCACAGTTGACCTCAGTTTGACCTTTTAACTGCATTGACTGCTTTTGACTTATCTGATCATCTGACTGAGCAAACTTTTGAGAAAAGTCTTGAAACTTGACATGGGGGTTCTTATACACATATAAGATGTTATGAAGCTCACTTGAAGTCTTGGAAGTCCATTTAGCCTGATTAAAGTCAAAACCCTAGTTTTGGATGCACTGCTTAGGAGGTGCATTGTCTGAGGGAATTGTCAACTCTTCTGACCAATTGTGAATTTTGTGAACCTTGTGAACCTTCTTGGAACACAAAGTCTTGTATTGTGAGGGAAAATTTTGGGGTGCAACACATATGCATGAAGTGATGCTTATGTGTGAATGATGAGATTGTGGAAATCGTAAGTGTATACATAATGTGGGAATGCTTGTGGATGTCCATGTTTGTATATATACATGTGTGGTAATATATATGACTAAGAGAATGAAGTGTGGTGAGAAATGTGAATATGTGTTATATGACTACCTATATATATATAATCTTATGCTTTGATTATTATGGTTATATTTCTCACCCTTCTGCTGTTTTATAATGCTCTATGAGGCATTGCAGATTAGGATGCTGGAGTCCTTTTGTGAAGAATAGTCTTCATTCTTTTGAGTCTACTGCTCTGATATGTAACACCGGGTAGTTAGACTAGTGCAGTCATTCTTTTGTGATACATTGCGATGTATCAGCTGATGTGGTTTTGTAATCTAACTGATATGATACATATTAAATTGGATAGCTTATGTGTACGTGGATTAATATTTTGAAAACGATCAAATGATCTTATCTTCCGCTTAAATTGAAAATGTTACATATTTTATGGAGCAAATTGTGAAAGTGTTTTATTGGTGAAATTGTGGCATTCTTCTTTTATACCTGATTATAAAACCTTTTTACTCTGATAACTTGTATGTGCTTAATTGTTTTATATGCATTTATTTGGGGTATAGAAGGGGGTGTTACAATAGTGGTATCAGAGCAGGTCGGTCCGTCCGGCCAAGTTGTTAGAGTGTTTTCCCTATGTGTCATTGATATGCGTGTGTTGCATTATCAATATTGGTTGTTCTTACGTGGTTCTGTTGCTGGAATCGAGTAAGATGGTTGCAGGAAGGAACGACGAAGCGATTGCGGAGGCATTGACGAGATTGGCGGGGGCAATTGGGCAGAATCCTCCGGCCAATGTGAATGATAGGAATCATGCTGATGATGGATTCCGTGCTTTGGGGAAATTCCAAAAGAATAACCCTCCGGTCTTCAAGGGAACTCATGAACCGGACAAGGCACAAATTTGGTTGAAAGCCGTGGAAAAGATTTTTCGAGTTATGAATTGCTCGGATGCCCAGAAGGTGCAGTTTGGGACTCATATGCTCGAAGAAGAAGCTGAAGATTGGTGGAGTAATACTCGCCCAAGATTTGAGGAAGATGATATTGTGATTACTTGGGATTTGTTTAGAGAAACCTTTCTGGAGAAGTATTTTCCAGAGGATGTGCGGGGGAAGAAAGAGATCGAATTTCTTGAGTTGAAGCAAGGTAATTCGACGGTTGCTGAGTATGCGGCGAAATTTGAGGAGTTGATCAAATTTTGTCCTCACTATAATACTGGTAATGCTGAGAGGTCTAAGTGCCTCAAGTTTGTGAACGGTTTGAGACCTGAGATTAGACAAGCTATTGGATACCAGGAAATCAGGCGGTTTTCTGAGTTGGTTAACAAGAGCAGAATTTATGACGAAGACAGTAGGGCTAGGTCCAGCCACTACAAGAGTCTAAGTGACAAGAAAGGAAAGGGACAATTCAGAGGAAAACCTTACGTAACTCCTGCTGATAAGGGGAAACAAAAGGTTGGTTTTGGCAAGAAGCCAAGTGGGGGAGTTTCTATCCCGGTTAGGTGTTACACTTGTGGTGAAGCGGGGCATCGTGCCCCGGAGTGCAAAAGTGTTGAACCGAGGTGTTTTAAGTGTGGCAAGCCAGGCCACAAGGCTCTAGAGTGTAGAAGCGGTGCGGGTGTTACTTGCTATAACTGTGGTGAGCGAGGGCACATCAGTACCAAGTGCGATAAGCCGAAGAAGAATCAAGGGAGCGGGAAAGTGTTCGCTCTATCTGGATCTGAGACTGCTAGCGACGATCGATTGATCCGAGGTACGTGCTTCATTCATGGTACACCTTTGATCGCTATAATTGATACCGGAGCTACGCATTCTTTTATTTCTTTGGATTGTGTTAGAAGGTTGAATCTTGAGTTGTCCGTGATTGGTGGCGGTATGGTTATTGATACTCCTGCTATGGGTTCGGTAACTACACCGTATGTTTGCTTGAATTTCCCGTTAAGTATTTTCGGTAGAGATTTTGGGATTGATTTAGTGTGTCTTCATTTGGATCAACTGGATGTCATTCTTGGAATGAATTGGTTAAAATTCAATCGTGTGTATATTAACTGTTTTGACAAAACGGTTATTTTTCCCGACTCGGATGTTGAAAGAGATTTGTTTATGACGAAGAAACAAGTGAAAGAATCGGTGCAAGATGGGGCTAAGGTATTTATGCTCATGGCAACTTTGAGGACTAGTGAGAGTGAAGAGATTGAGGCTTTGCCCATTGTTAGAGATTTCCCGGAAGTATTCCCTGATGAGATAAAGGATTTACCGCCGGAGCGAGAAGTGGAGTTTTCGATAGATTTGATTCCTGGAACTAGTCCGATATCGATGGCTCCATATCGTATGTCGGCCTCAGAGTTAAAAGAGTTGAAGAGTCAACTTGAGGATTTGCTTGAAAAGAGGTTTATTCGTCCGAGCGTGTCACCGTGGGGTGCACCGGTCTTGTTGGTTAAGAAGAAAGGGGGTTCTATGAGGCTCTGTGTGGATTACAGACAGTTGAACAAGGTGACTATTAAGAATAAGTATCCACTTCCAAGGATTGATGATCTGATGGATCAGTTGGTTGGTGCAAGCGTGTTCAGCAAAATTGATTTGAGATCTGGGTATCATCAGATCCGTGTGAAAGCTGAGGATATTCAGAAGACGGCCTTCCGAACGAGGTATGGACACTATGAGTATTCTGTGATGCCATTTGGTGTGACTAATGCACCGGGTGTATTTATGGAGTACATGAATAGGATTTTCCATCCTTATTTGGATAAGTTTGTGGTGGTGTTTATCGACGACATCTTGGTTTATTCGAAGAGCGAAGGAGAGCATGTCGAGCATCTGAAGATTGTGTTATCTGTGCTGAGGGAGAAGCAATTGTTTGCAAAGCTTTCTAAGTGTGAATTTTGGTTGAAGGAAGTTAGTTTCCTTGGTCATGTGATTTCGAGTAATGGTATTGCGGTCGATCCGTCGAAGGTTGAAGCGGTGTCGCAATGGGAGACTCCGAAGTCAGTTTTTGAGATCAGAAGTTTTCTTGGTTTAGCCGGTTATTATCGGAAGTTTATTGAAGGATTTGCTAAGTTATCGTTACCGTTGACGCAGTTGACTAGGAAAGGTCAAGCCTTTGTTTGGGACGCCAAGTGTGAAGCGAGTTTTCAAGAACTTAAGCGAAGGTTGACGACAGCTCCTGTTTTGATTCTGCCAAATCCGGAAGAACCATTCGTTGTGTATTGTGATGCTTCTTTGATGGGTTTAGGAGGTGTGTTGATGCAGAATAACCGAGTTGTGGCTTATGCTTCGAGGCAACTCAAAGTGCATGAGAAGAATTATCCGACGCATGACTTAGAGTTGGCCGCCGTTGTGTTCGTGTTGAAGCTTTGGAGACATTATTTGTTTGGTGCAAGATTTGAAGTGTTTAGTGATCACAAGAGTTTGAGATATCTTTTTGATCAAAAGGAATTGAATGCGAGACAAAGAAGATGGCTTGAACTTTTGAAGGATTATGATTTTGGCCTGAACTACCATCCGGGTAAAGCGAATGTAGTAGCGGATGCATTGAGTCGGAAATCATTGCATATGTCAGCATTGATGGTGAAAGAGTTAGAATTGGTCGAGCAATTTCGGGATTTGAGTTTGGTATGTGAGAAGACTTCTTTTGGATTTAAGTTGGGTATGTTAAAGCTTACGAGTGGTATTTTGGACGAAATTCGAGAAGGACAGAAATCGGATTTGAGCTTAGTTGATCGGTTGACTTTAATCAACCAAGGCCAAGGTGGTGATTTTCGGATTGATGAGAATGGTATTATGAGATGTCGGGACCGAGTTTGTGTTCCGAACATGGTTGAGCTTAAGAAGAACATCCTTGAGGAAGGACATCGTAGCGGATTGAGTATTCATCCGGGTGCTACTAAGATGTATCAGGATTTGAGGAAAGTATTTTGGTGGCCTAGTATGAAGAAGGATATTGCGGAATTTGTGTATTCTTGTTTGACTTGCCAGAAGTCGAAGATTGAGCATCAGAAGCCATCGGGTTTGATGAAGCCGTTGTTTATTCCTGAGTGGAAATGGGTTAGTATCTCCATGGATTTTGTATCGGGTTTGCCGAGGACGCCGAGTAATTTTGAGGCTATTTGGGTTATCGTGGACAGGTTGACTAAATCTGCTCACTTTATTCCTATGCGTATGGATTACCCTTTGGAGAAGTTGGCTAAGTTGTATATTGAGAGGATTGTGTGTCTGCATGGTATTCCGTTAAGTATTGTTTCGGATAGAGATCCGCGGTTTACTTCGAGATTTTGGGAGAGCCTGCAGAGTGCTTTGGGTACTAAGTTGCGTTTGAGCTCAGCTTATCATCCGCAGACTGATGGTCAGACGGAGAGGACGATTCAGTCGCTTGAAGATCTTTTGAGAGCTTGTGTATTGGAAAAAGGAGGAGCTTGGGATAGCTACTTGCCTTTGATTGAGTTTACCTACAACAACAGTTTCCATTCGAGTATTGGTATGGCACCATTTGAGGCGTTGTATGGTAGGAGGTGTAGGACACCATTGTGTTGGTTCGAGTCCGGAGAGAGTTCTGTTGTTGGACCCGAGTTAGTTCAACAGACTACTGATAAGATCAAGATGATTCAAGAGAAGGTGAGAATTACTCAGAGTCGTCAGAAGAGTTATTATGACAAGAGGAAGAAGGCACTTGAATTTCAAGAGGGAGATCATGTGTTTCTTCGAGTCACTCCGATGACAGGTGTTGGTAGGGCACTGAAGTCGCGCAAGTTGTCGCCGCGTTTCATTGGTCCTTATCAGATTTTGCAAAGGATAGGAGAAGTGGCCTATCGTGTGGCTTTACCACCGTCGCTTGCTAATCTTCATGACGTATTCCATGTATCTCAGTTGAGGAAATACATTGCGGATCCGTCTCATGTAGTCCAAGTAGATGATGTGCAGGTGAGAGATAACCTGACTGTTGAGACATCACCTATGCGGATAGAGGATCGGAAATTGAAGCAGCTTCGAGGTAAAGAGATCGCTTTAGTGAAGGTCGCGTGGGGAGGATCGGCTGGTGGAAATGTTACTTGGGAGCTTGAGAGTCGGATGAAAGAGTCTTATCCAGAACTGTTTGAATCAGGTAACATTTTCGAGGGCGAAAATTCCTAAAGTGGGGGAGAGTTGTAACAGCCCAAATTTCATTAAATAATTAATTGTAGTAATTAATTTATTTAGTGGGATTTTATCAATGTTGGAAATTAATTTTTATTAATTGGGATTAATAGAGAATTAAGAAGGAATTGGAGAGGAAGGAAAATGAAGGAAATATATAAGAGAGAAAGAAAAGAAAAGAAAGATAGAAAACATTTGGAAAGAAAGAGGAAAGAAGAAGAAAGGAGAGAAAGAGAAGAGAAGAAGAGGAAAAGTGGAAATCATCAAGAACCAACATCAAAGCTCCGATTAATCGAGGTAAGGGTGAGAAATGTTTCTATTTGATCATTGTATGATGTTATGTATGTTGGGTTGGGGTTTTGGTAGAGTTTTCATCACTTTCCAATTAGGGCAAAAGTTGGAATAATCGGTAGATTGAGGATTTAATCGGTTGAAACTGAGCAATAATGCCGTAGAATAGTTGGGTAACATGTGTTGATGCTGTTTGTACTGATTTTGTTGTGTGAGAAGTTGGATGATGGTGGATGGTGGAGGTGGAACAGAATAGGGTTCTGTTCTGCGCAGGTTCGCTGGCTCTCGCCAGGCGAGCGAAGGCGAAGCTTCGCCAGGCGAAGCCTAGCGAATGTTGGCGAATAATTATATTTAAGTCCCAGTAGACTTCGCTGGTGGGCTCGCCAGGCGAAGTGGGATGGCGAAGGTTCGCCCAGCGAAGGTGCTGGCGAATGGTGGCGAATGAAGTCAGTAGCTACTGACTTGGGCTCGCTGGGAAGTCTCGCCAGGCGAAGCCTAGCGAGTGTTCGCTGAGAGAGTTCGCCAGGCGAAGGTTCGCTGCGAGGGTTCGCCAGGCGAATGAAGGCGAATGTGGCAGTACATTTCCTTTGCTGTGTTATCCAAATGGTGATTGTTTGGTTGATTCGTATATGTTTATACTTCTATGTTATGAATGAGTGTGTGAACTATTATGATAACATTTGCTGTGGGTAGCCTTCGGGCGTGAATCCTAGAGTCGTGGTACGAATGATTAATTGTAATCGGTTAAAATACATGAGAACATAATGATGATTATGTGTGTATTAATTGATGAGTTGTGAATGTTTGATTGTTGTGTACAATTATGTAATGAGTATGCATGAGAACATTTTGAATATGTGTGCATAACTTATAATTGTATGATTGGTATTGTAATGAGAATACCTTGAGTTTTGTGATAATTAGAGACACATGGGAATACAATGAGAAATGTATGTGTATCGTCTAATGAATTGCGAGTGCATATATGTATGCGATTGTGGTGTGAATGCATGGGAACATATGTGATATGTGTGCATTGTTGTTGAATATGATGATGTGTGAAATGAATACATTGATAAATGTCTGATATATGTTGTATGTACAATCATTGTGTAATTCTTGAAGTGATGAATTATGTAAATGCATGAGATTAAGATGTCGGTCTTAAGTGCATTTGTTGTGGTTGATTGTACATGCATCATTTAGTCAAGAGGCAATGTCTGTTAGTTTCGTGGAAACTAGTGGCTTGTCCCAAACCTAGAAGTGTGGGTTTGAAGGCTTAGAGGACGGGCCTTTGTGGTTATCGGTCTAGAAGTGTGGACCCGGTTTAATGTAAAAACCGAAAAAAGATAACGGGTTATCGGTCTAGAAGTGTGGACCCGGTTTAATGTAAAAACCGAAAAAAGATAACGAGAGTCGGTACCGCATTGCATGAGTTGCATTGAGTTGTTGAGTCACATTGATATATGACATATGCATGAAGTGATGCTTATGTGTGAATGATGAGATTGTGGAAATCGTAAGTGTATACATAATGTGGGAATGCTTGTGGATGTCCATGTTTGTATATATACATGTGTGGTAATATATATGACTAAGAGAATGAAGTGTGGTGAGAAATGTGAATATGTGTTATATGACTACCTATATATATATAATCTTATGCTTTGATTATTATGGTTATATTTCTCACCCTTCTGCTGTTTTATAATGCTCTATGAGGCATTGCAGATTAGGATGCTGGAGTCCTTTTGTGAAGAATAGTCTTCATTCTTTTGAGTCTACTGCTCTGATATGTAACACCGGGTAGTTAGACTAGTGCAGTCATTCTTTTGTGATACATTGCGATGTATCAGCTGATGTGGTTTTGTAATCTAACTGATATGATACATATTAAATTGGATAGCTTATGTGTACGTGGATTAATATTTTGAAAACGATCAAATGATCTTATCTTCCGCTTAAATTGAAAATGTTACATATTTTATGGAGCAAATTGTGAAAGTGTTTTATTGGTGAAATTGTGGCATTCTTCTTTTATACCTGATTATAAAACCTTTTTACTCTGATAACTTGTATGTGCTTAATTGTTTTATATGCATTTATTTGGGGTATAGAAGGGGGTGTTACAGCGCACATCTTGCATCTCGTTCTGCATTTGGTCCATGATTTTTCGACAATTGGAGCGGGTAGAATAGCGGTGCGGATGTTGATCTGCAATCCTGGTAAGTACCTGATGCAAAGCAGGAGATAAGACACCATCCAAAGATTACCTGTAATGCAATATGAATATGAATGCAATGCAATGTGTCTGTGCATTAGGGAAGTTCATTCCCCCAGTTCTAGTGCGAAGGTGCCGGTGCAGTGACAGTGCTGACAATAGGAATATCGGAGCTGAATCATAGAAAGCCTCATATATTGCAGGGAAAATCAATAAGCCCAGAGTACAATATCGCTGAGAATACAAAGAAGGCATGACCTCAACCAACAATCCTGGTGATGGTCAGCACTATGCAAATAAAGCATACAAGTTACTACATGAAATGATCAAATCCTCCCAAAAGTCTGATACTCCTCTATCAACTTCTTGGTCTCCGGATGGCTTGGTCGATCAAGCAGCCCTTCGACAAGCTGGTTTCTCCTCTTAAGGACACGGCGTACGTCTTCAGCAGTTTCTTCCCATGTTGCTTCTCCGAAGCAATCTTCTAACTTTCGCTTCTGAGATACTGCTTCATCTCTGGATTTGATTGCCTTGTTCAGTGCATGCTGGACACTATACCGGGTCATCACTTCTTCCTCACACTTCTTGATGCTAGACTTCAACTTCTCTTCGAGATTGGAAATTTGCTGCTTCAGCTTATCTTCCCTCTTCTTGTTGTTAGTGAGTGTAGCATTCCAAGTCTTATTGCAAGAGGATATCTCTCGGTGTGCTGCGTCGAGCGCCTTCTTTTTGGCTTCCAGCATGTCATGGGAGCTTCTGAACTCTTGCCCCAGACGTTCGCGCTTTTTCTTTTCTTCAGTCAACTCAGCCCCTAACCTGTTTACTAGCTCGATCTGTTGTTGGAAAGCATATACAGCCTTGTTCTTCTCGCTGCGTGCCTGGGCTAACTCTTGCTCTAACCCTTCGTTAATCTTCATCAAGGCTTCTTTTTCCTTCGCAACTTGTTCATAAACTTCTCTAGGAACGGTAGTCGGCTCTGCTACCGGAACGGGAACAAGAATTGGTACATCTGGGAATGGCATCCGCAACTGACTAGCCCTCTCCTGAATCCAAACTCTATAAGGTGCATAGGCCTGACAGTCGTTCTTTCCTAACAATGGTTTCCCTTTGCGGTTAATACGCGCCCAGGCATGCTGCAGCTTGGCTAGTAACTCCCCCTTCAAATCCCCTGTGAAGTACAGAGATTCCTGTACTTCTTCCTCCTGAGGTGGATTCTTCAGTGCATATCCGAACTGGCGAATGAATAGAGAAGGGTTGTAATTGATACACCCTTTTCTTCCTATCAGCGGCACATTAGGGTACCCAGAACAACTGAAGATGAGCTCAGATCCCAACAGGTCTCGATCAAACCACTCCATATCTTCCGACGATAGCCTCATCAGGCGCTCTGGCCAACCAACTGGAACTGTAGTCTCTGCAGCAGATCTTCTCTTAGGAAGGTGACTCTCAAACCACCTACTCAACAAGGGTATACAAAGATGAACATTCTTTCCTCTTCCCTTCTCATTCTTGTAATGCAGTGAGTGGTAGAGATCTCCGAGTAAAGTGGGTACAGGATTACCAGCGGCAAACAAGTAGAAAGCATCAAAGTCCACAAAGTCCGGTATATTGGGAAACAAGACTATGCCATAAATGCACAAGGCCAACACAGCATTGAAAGCAATCCAACACCCGCTCTTAGCGTACTCCTGGGCTTTACCAACTAAGAATTGGAGTGAGAAGCCTGGAACTCCACGGGAGACAGTAGTCACAAGTTCAGAAACATCAATATGCAAGGCTTTTGCCAAATCCTCCGGCTTGGGCTTGGCGTCATAATGAATGAATGGAACCTGGTTCTGCACGGGCAGCTCAACATACTCAGCGTATTCCTCCAGGGTTGGTCCCATAATAAAGTCAGAGAACGTAAAGCACCTCAAAGCAGGGTCGTAGAATTGCATCAGAGCATACAGCCCATCTAACTCTACCTCTGTAGGTTTGCACACCAATCTCAATAATCTACCATAGCTCATCCGGAAGCTCCTACGAACACCCTCATCAGCAAGAGAGATCAACCCCAGTAAAGGAACAATATCAGGAGTAGGCAATTTGTAAGCAACCGTTCTCCTTAAGCTAGTCATGATCAAACACTCAGAAGTCTGGGCACTAGAACTAGGGAAATGCAAATGCACCTGCAGCACAGACACACGTTAGTGAAATGCAAATGGTAATGGATATGCAGGCAATGCAATGCAAGTAACATGCAACAGGGACCAAAGCTGTAGCTGAGTAGCCTGAACCCAATCAAGAAAGGTCTCAGATAGACCATCCAGAAGTCATCAAACCCTGGTCTCAGATAGACCTAAAATAAAACTCCAACACTGGTCTCTGACAGACCTCAAACCATAACTCCAACTGGTCTCTGATAGACCTCAAATCACATCTCTAATTGGTCTCTGACAGACCTCAAGATTCTCCTACTGGTCTCTGACAGACCTCAAAACACATCTCCAAATGGTCTCTGACAGACCTCATAACTCTCCATAAATAACCAGGATCTCTGATCAAGAAATAACCGGTATCTGAAGGTCTGGTTACCCGCATAACCCCAAATCCCCTCACAGGTGGGTGGCCCTATAACTGGCACAAGGTACGGCATCCTATGCGGTCGTCGGCGTCACAGACTTTCAGGGTTGATGATACGATTCCCAGAAGGAGTGGCATCATCAATTCCTGAAGAGGCCTCACTTAGCCAACTTCCAAATGATCGGTCCCCAGAGTCGACAATCCAACTAACCAGCAACCCACGCCAACCAAAGGAAGGGGCAGGAGGCCAACCAGAGGAACCTCGTCTGAGTGTAGATTTCATGGGACACCAAAGCAAGCAAAGCAAGCGGGCACCCACTAATTTCTACTCTAATTCTAGGTGCACTCAAGCCCAGGTCCGGCTTATCTCTCAATATCAGAACACCCGTCACACCCCAGATACAGCAACAATAATCAATATATAAAGCTGAAAAATAGAAGGTTAGAAATATAAAATAACTCCATACAAAATCCTCGACGGGAAAACAAGCGTTAGGATTGACTCTCTCAAGGGACGTTGGATCCCAAATGCATAAGAACCATCGCAGTCCTTAGCAGCCAGGGGACGTTGGATCCCCAGCAGAGTCGCCAGCTGTCGCTACTGCGAAAATCGGCGCCGGCTGAACAGAAGAGTCGCCACCGTGCGTTATTTATCCCACGGGAGGGAAAGGGAACGCTCAGAGTAAACCTCGCACAACACGGGAAAGGTATGGTCATCGCAACCAAAACCTGGGTTCGGGAGTCGGTTACGCAAGGGGAAGGTATTAGCACCCCTCACGTCCGTCGTACTCGACGGGATCCACGCTTGTTTTCGGGTATGGATTGTTATTCTATCTAAACTATAGGTCAAGGGTTAAAAAGAAAATAAAATGGAAATAAAAATGACTCGGCAAAGTATCGCACTTTATGCCTACGTATTCCCGCCTGGAACGAGAAATCAGAGTCAACGTAGTTCGCCTACCTACGGGAAAGGAGGGGAAGGTTGCTCGCTAGGATATCGCATCCTATGCCTACGTACTTCCACACTGCATGGAAGATCAGAGCAAACGTAGTTCGGGCCACGTACGACACAAGCTTGTCTTGGTTGATTTTATTCTTTCTGAAAAAAAGTTTTCTGATTAGCGGTCCAAGCGGACAAAAATGACGTTTTGATGAGTTCACATTCTTTTACGAAAGAAGTGTCTTTTATTGTGTTTGAAATCTTTATGGTGTTTTTCTGTTTGTTTTGAGAGAGAAGAGACAGAACTCTAACCTACGGTTGCGAAGGGAATCAAACTAACCTAATGTTATCATGCATGGGTTAAGACCTAGTGTCTATCATGCTCCTCTCTTGCGCAGAGAGAAACAGAGATCCTACGGGATAGGCAGAAACAGAAACAATAACAGATATATACAATAAAGCAGTAAAATGCATGGATGCAACAATACAAGCGAGGCAAGGGAGTCCCACTCAACCTCGAACCTAGAAAACAATAGGCGAAAGTGAACAGGCTTCACTTTCAACCCAGCAGGGTAACCAGCAAACAATACAGTTCAGAAAACCAATCAATACATCAGCAAATGAAATACAGCAAAACAACAGCATCAACAGGTCTGAATTAACATCTGGCTTCAAGTAATCTCCAATCAGCTACAGGCTTCAACAAGCATCAATCTCCATCTTCATGACCTTCAGGCAAGGGCTTTGATCATCAGTCTTCTATCTGCAATGGCTTTTCTTCAAGCTCAAACCTCCAGGATGAGGGATTAGTCACAAGAGTAAATTGGGTGTTAAGCAATCAGTTGACTACCAAGGGTGGTGAACAGACTGCTTCTAACACAAGAGACATTTTCTCTCAAGAGTTCTATCTCATAGACACTATCACCAAGCCTTCCAAAGGAAGGGGGTGAGTGTCTTAGAGAGACTCTGTATCACAGAGAAGAATGGATGCAGACAAGGCAATCCATGTTTGAGAAACAAACTGTCTAATCTTGAGCTCTGCCTAGCTCCTAAACCCTAGTCTCCTCAGCAGCTGCTAGCAAGAACCTCCTCTCCAACTCTGGCAGTTGATCTTCAATCTCTGGATCTTCAATGGCTTTCATCTCCTCAAGTCTTCAGCTCTCCCAAGTCCCCAGACAATCCCAATACCCAAGCAAGCAAGCAATAATCCCCAGAGGGCACACCACACCAGTCAATCAGATATATATAGTACAGTAATAGCAGTAGGGGAATCCTAACTTTTCTCTAAGGGATCTAATAACTACCCATAGCCCCTATAGTCCCATAACTAAACTAGTCAAACCCTAAGTCCTAAGGGAAATGAATTGAACTTCCTAAGTCATCACCTAAAAACCCTAATTTGTTCATGTTGTTTAAGCCTACATTAAGTACCTAAAATTAATTCCTAAAAATGGGAACTAAATTGTTTCTACAAGTTCAATATCTAATCTAAGCACCCTAAAAAGAATGAACAAAAAATATGAAAGCATTTAGGAGAACAAAAATTACTAAAATCATGCATGAAATGAAACTATTTAAAATGACATTTATTTAGAAAATATGGAAAAAATATGAAATAAAAACAAAAATGCAATTTTATTTAATGAAAATTTTCTACACATTCTAATGACAATGATGTAAAAAGAATGGATTAAAAATGATTTTTTATCTATTTATTATGAATTTTTAAAGTTGGTAAAAAAATTAAAGTGAATTAAAAAATTAAATTGAATTAAAATGAGAGGGGGGGTTAGAATAGAAGACACGCTCAGTTAATAATTGGATGGGCCAGGCAGACGGGGGTGCGAACAGCAAGTTGGTTAAGGCCCAGAACTAGTCAGCAATAATAATAACAAAGAAGAGGAATCAGGGGGTGAGAAAAGTAGGAGTTTCACGTTCAGAATGGAATTGGGCTTGGCATTGGGGGGTGGGGATATAAAACTCACTCAGGCCCGCCCGTTTCAATTAATGAAACGGTGCGTTTAGGGCACCAACGCTTCCCTCCAAAATCAGAATCAAACAAGAGCCACACGATTGCTCTATGAGTCAAGGGTCCAACATGAAATGAACGTTCCAGATTTCGTCTTCTCCAATGGATCATATGAGCTAGGGTTTCCACCATGAAACCTCATGCACGCACCAACTTCTACCAATCTGTTCTCACTCTACAATCCATGAAACGCCACGCTATAAACATGAAAATCACTCTAAATCTCTCCCTCTATACGTCTATGGTCTTTGTTTGCTTTGAAACTCAACAAACCACTCAACCCGAGCGCACCAAGTTCTGGTCACCATGGAAATACTCTGCAACTTACCAACACAATTCTCCCTCAAACCTAGACTAATCTCTTCCATGACTAATGGTTATCATTCTGATCTATCAAACTAAGATTATGATGCACTCTACTACAAGTTCCAAGCCCTAACAGTTCTAGTAACCTGCTAACAATCATCACCAAACCACTCCAAACTCAACCTAATTGCTCTACTAACATCCTACATCATATCTAAACTAACAAAACCATGCTAAACTAACTAAATCAAGCTGTGGAAGAGAAAATGCACCTGGTGTGAAATCTTGTGGATGATGATGATACTTGTGGATCTGAGGCTTTTGAGGCTTGGATCTTGATCTACAAACTCAATGCTCGATTCTGTATGCAACACCTGGATGATTCTTGATTTGAATTGTGCTATCCACTTGAAATTGCACTTTTGATGTTGATGATTATGGTGCTCAAAAATGGATTGATCACACCTTGTTCTTGGTTGAATTCTGATCTATGATGATGAATCAGTATGATGAAATTGATTTTGATGGTAATTGGTGAAGAATTTGAGAAATTGAAGTGAAAATGCAATGAGAAAGAATGAGAGAATTTGGGAAATCCTTGGTGAAAAATGAGTCCAACCCTTGATCAATCTTCATTTCATGTTTATATAGGGCTCAAATGAACTTTCTAGATCCATCTTACAATTTCCCTTGCCTTCCAACTTTGATTCATTTTGGCTATGTTTCTTAAAATGCAAGTAACCAAGGATAACTTTGAAATCTTCCACTAAGCTCAAAAAAGTGCTTGAACCATTGTCTTTAGAATGTCTTTTTCATTCAAAATCATATATTGGAAGTCTCCATTTGGACTTATAAATCTCCCAAACCATTTTCCACTTTGACTTTATTCAAATTATAAGCCATTTTAGTTCAAATTTGGACCAATCATGCAACTTCATGTTATGAGCTTTTCCAACAATTTGTGACCTTCTTTCTAGACTCAAAATGTCATTTGGAGCAAGTTTGATGTTGTAAGTTTTTCCATTTGAGGCCTCCTTGTATGAGTTTTGGACATAGGTTAAAATGACCTGTAATTCACAAATGCCCAAAATACCCTTTGCTTGCCAAGACCATAAGTTGAGTTCCACACATCATATGAAGGCATGCTATACCATTCTAGAAAGCTAAGACAATGAGGAACAATTCTTATGTTGACCAAGAATTCATTTGAAATCTCCTTGAGGGGTAAAAATTGCTTGGAAGTCAAGTCACTTTCACAGACACAATTTCAGATACCTCAGATGACCTGTAACTTGCAAGGACCATAACTTGAGTTCTATAAATCTCCTTGATGTCTTCCACCACTCAAATTAAAGGTATTGAGATCCTCTACAAGTTTCATGTTGGCCAAGGATCCATTTGAAGCTTTCATTTTGACTTATCTTGCTTGGAAATTTGACCTAAACTAGGGGATTTTGCACAGAAACCCTAATTTAGAAACTCCTCTTCTCCTTGATTTCTCTTGAATTCTTCTTGGCATATCTCCATATCCTTCTTTATATGTCCAATGATGAACTCCACATCTCTCCACTAGACTTGAATGCCCCTTAAATCAGTCAATTGACCTAGGGTTGACCTAGGGTTGACCCAGATGAAACCCTAGTTGACTGCCTTCAGCTATAGCTCTTGTGCTCTCATCAATGACTTGTCTCCTTCTTTAAATGACTTTCTAAGTCTCTCATAATGTCTAGATACTCTCCATGCCTTCACTTCACAGCTCACAACCCTCTTGTTGACCCTCAGACACCCTCAGCTAGGAGATGGACTCAAGGCTTGATCTGCTGAACTCTTTGCTTTCAAATTCTTTCCTGCTGACTTGAATAAGATTGAGTTGGGATAATAACCTCTTGATAGGCTTCTAGAGATGAGAATAATGATTGGTCCCCTGTTGAATGACTTGCTATGCTTATGCTATGCAGATGATTAGTCTATGTACATGACTCTATATGCAAATGCTAATGATATTAAAACATAAACCCAAGGAGTAAGGTTGGGCAAATTTTAGGGTGCAACAGGTTGGCGCGGTTTTAGGTCAAAGAAAAGCAAAAATTTTTCATGCCATACATTATGCTAGTAAAGTTTTAAACGAAGCACAAGTCAATTATGCAACAACTGAGAAAGAGTTACTAGCCATAGTGTATGCCTAAGAAAAATTCAGAGCTTATTTGATCGGATCTAAAGTTGTAATTTACACAGACCATTCGACTATCAAATATTTGCTAACCAAACCGGATTCCAAACAAAGGTTGATTCGTTGGATTCTATTATTACAAGAATTTGATTTGGAAATCCGGGATAAAAAAGGTTCCGAAAACGTGGTGGCCGATCATTTGTCCCGATTGGTGAATGTGGAAATTACAAATAAAGAAGAAGAAGTGCGGGAAGAATTTCCGGATGAAAAATTATATGCGATTCAAGTGAGGCCATGGTTTGTCGATTTTGCTAACTATAAGGCAACCGGTTTGATACCGGGGGACCTCAATTCGAATCAACGAAAGAAATTCTTGGCCGACACAAAATACTATGTTTGGGATGATCCATACCTGTTCAAAGTAGGTGTGGATAACATCTTGAGAAGGTGTGTGACTACTGAGGAGGCAAAAGATATCCTATGGCACTGTCACAATTCTCCATATGGGGGTCACTATAGTGGTTTAAGAACCACTACTAAAGTCCTCCAATCGGGATTCTATTGGCCATCCTTGTTCAAAGATGCTTATGAACATGCCAAAAGTTGTGATAAATGCCAAAGAAGCGGAGGACATAGTAAAAGGGATGAAATGCCTTTAACCAACATGTTGGAAGTAGAAGTTTTTGATTGTTGGGGGATTGACTTCGTTGGACCATTTCCATCTTCCTTCTCTAATGAATACATCTTGGTAGCTGTCGATTATGTGTCGAAGTGGGTGGAAGCAATTGCCTCACCTAAGGCCGACTCCAAAACCGTTATCAAGTTTCTAAAGAAAAATATATTTTCACGTTTTGGTGTGCCTAGGTTGCTAGTAAGTGACGGAGGGTCACATTTTTACAATACACCATTGGAAAAGGTTCTAGAGCATTATGGTGTAAAGCATAAGGTAACCACCCCATACCATCCACAAGCAAATGGCCAAACAGAAGTATCAAATAGAGAGGTCAAAAGGATCCTTGAAAAGACAGTTTCTAATTCAAGAAAAGAGTGGTCCTTGAAACTAGACGAAGCCTTGTGGGCATATCGTACTGCGTACAAAGCCCCCATTGGCCTCACACCTTTCCAAATGGTTTATGGGAAAACTTGCCACCTCCCGGTTGAAATGGAACATAGAGCATTATGGGCTCTCAAACTCTTAAATTTTGACCCCATTCAAGCTGGCGAGAAAAGAAAAGCGGAACTTCATGAGTTGGAAGAGTTGAGAAACAATGCTTATCACTCAAACAAGATGTATAAGGACAAAGTGAAAGCATACCATGATAGGAAGGTTCGGCCTAAAGTATTTAAGGTCGGACAAATGGTTCTCCTTTTTAACTCAAGGCTTAAGTTGTTCCCAGGGAAGTTGAAATCCAAGTGGTATGGACCGTTTGTAATAAAAGAAGTGAAAGAATACGGAGCCATTGTGATTGAAGATCCCAAATCCCAAGAAAGTTGGACTGTAAATGAGCAGCGATTGAAAGTCTATCACGGTGGAGAAATAAATAGAGAGGTTTGTGTCGTTTCACTCACCAAACCATGAAGAAATCACTTGATCGTCGAGCTTGAACGACGTTAAATAAAGCGCTCGTTGGGAGGCAGCCCAACTACTGTAAGTTTCTTTCATTCTTATGATTAAATAGCATTGGAACAAGTTGTGGGATACAAGGGATAGCAGCCCATTCTCTATTTTCAAAAATTCTTAAAATCCTAGTCAGTTCGCGCCGCGAAGGAGGCTCGCGCCGCGAACTGAGGAATAATGAACATTCTGATTTTGACTGTTCGCGCCGCGAACAATGGTTGTGCCGCGCACTGAAGCGAAAAAGGTGAAAATCCCTAATTTATTTACTTTGCTTTGTTGTCTTTTATTCTTTTTCTGTTACCTCTTTTGCCCACTATCACACTCACGCACTCCTTCACCCCACACACTCAAAACTCCAAGGCTTCCATCAGTTTCAAGGTCCTACACCTTACTCTTTGCAAATTATCTCTCTCTCTCTCTCTCTCTCTCTCTCTCTCTCTCTCTCTCTCTCTCCAATCTCAAGCAAGGTATGTACATTCTTTCCCCACTTTCTCATCTTTTGCTCTCTCAATCTAGGGTTAGTAGAAAATTCAAAAATTCATGAAATTACCTATTTGCATGTTGAACAATTGGTTAAGCTAGGTTAGATTTAGGGTTGAAACAATGATTGTGCTTAAAATTGCTATGAATCCACACTTATGGATGCAGATTTTTCTGGGTTGCGCACAGGTCGCGCCGCGACCGGGGCTTCGCGTCGCGAACCTTTCAAAACCTGCATCCCCAAATTTCTCAATTGGCTTGACTAATTTACATGAATGTCTGTGCTATTGTTTTGATTGTGATGCAGATGTCCAAACGTACTAAGACCACAACCTCTAGCTCCTCAAGGACCCAACCAACTTTTCTTGGTCTGGAACAAGAGGCAAGGTTCGAGGTACTTCTCAAGAAAAACATTCAAAACGAAAGAATCATCCGACTGTCAAGAGAAGGTAGATATAGGGAGGTGGTGGCCAATCTGGAAGGAAGGAAATGGCAAAAGATCTTTGAGCCCGTCACGGAACTTAACTATGACATTGTGCAAGAATTTTACGCCAATGCTCTTCACACGGAACCCGGGACGACATACGCTTATAAGACAGTGGTGAGAGGTAAGACTGTCCTCTTTAACAAGCAAGCACTTAACAAGTTCTTTGGTAATCCTCTCACCTTGACGGGGGATAGGCGATGTGAATTCCAGATCAAGGCATTGGCAAATGATTGGGACATTCTGGAAGTTAGTAATTATCTATGTCTAAAGGGAAAGACATACGAGCTGAATGACCAAGGACTACCCAAGTGTTGGAAGAGGGAGAATCTGAAATTACAGGCACAAATCTATTTAGTCATTTTGCTGAATAACATTCGCCCCCGAAGCCACACCACCACCATCCCACTCGATGTAGGATGCTTGTTGTATTATATTATGTTGGGGAAGACCGTGGACTTAGCCTTCATTGTTGCAGAAGAACTGCGGAAGATTGCACTGAGCGGAACACCATTTGGAGGAAAAATGGGGCTGCTGATGTATCCCGGGTTAATCATGGGATTGTGTCTGAATGCAAAAGTGCAGGTTCCGGGAGAGGTACATTCCTCCATCACTTCAATCATGGATGATACATACCTAAACAGGTTTTGTCAGAGCCGGATGGAGAGGAATGCAAATGTAGAAGCTGCTGCTCCGACCCCTAGACCCCACCGTGCGCCGACGTTTGACCAAATGGCATTTGCCACTTACTGCTGTGATAACTTTGAGGCCTCTAAAAGGTCTCAATCGTTTTTATTTGATTGTATGCAGCAACAGTTTCAGAACACCTTTCTTGCACCGGAGGCCCGCATATTCCCGTCTCAAGCGGACTACTTCGCTTATGCTAATTGGCCTGAGGGCATGCCATCTTTTATGGGAGGGGCAGGAAGCAGTAGCCAAGTTCCAAGCACGGGCCAAGATGCTCAGATGGAAGATATTCTAGGAACCGTGGGTGGTGGAGAAGATAAGGATGAAGAGTGATGATCTCATGTTGGTAGTTTTAGTAATTTTCTTTCTTGTTATTTTAGTTTTGTTTCATTTCTTTTGGCATTATGTACCTTGATGGCTCTAGTTTCACCATTAGACTTGTTGGATGCATTTCTACTTTGTGATTTTTAAATTGTGTGTTTTCAAAACTCTTTTGCTATACCCCACTTTTTAAATTTTTGTTTAATTGTCCTTGTGCTTGAGTAAATTGAAGGAACCAAGAGGATTGCGGCGAACAAGTTGGGAAAATTTGAGTGGTGATGATAAGAACCAGCTGTCGACACTTCAAGGTATACCTTATTTTTATTTTTAGACTTTATATGAATAATTTAATGGTGTCTTACAAATTTGTTATCATAAAATTCCTTGAGTTACATGTTTACTTTGAATCAAATTAGGACCTAACCAATTGTGAGGTAACCTTTCATTATATACTAAAATGCGGGAGACCGACAATTTCTTTTCAACTCATTCTTATCATGCTAAATCATACATTAATCTAATTTTTGAGAAAATATTTTTGAAAAGGATAGAGGCAATCTTTGTTTTTAAGAAAAACCAATTGGCCAAAGAAAGTAAAAACCTTGTGAGGAGTGATCCGTAGTAAAACCCCTTTTGAGCCTATAGTAGGATCCATCCAAAGTATAAATTTAAATACCATATGGTAAATGGATCCTAAATTCTTTCATTTCAAGTGAACCTAAACCAAAGTTGGTCACATGTTGATTTTTGCCTATGTCTAAGTAGAGAGCTTGATTGCATCAACTATGGTCAAAATGATAAAGTTTGGGAGAAAACATAATACATCACCTTGAAAACATTAGAACTAAAAAAAAAATGAAAAATGAAAAGAAAAAGCTCATGGTGGTGTGTTATCAAAAAAAAATGAAAATGAAGATTGGTGAATAAAAGGAAATGCTCTCTTAGAATATGCAATCTTTAATTGAGTCATTGTGATCATGTCCTTTCTCTATAACCCGAACCACATTATAACCCTTGAAAGACCTCTTGATTCTCAAATTTTTCTCATGATTTAGTGTATGTTGTGATGAACGCATGATTCGAGTTGATATTGATTTAATTGTTCAGATGAGTGTAAGAAAACCCTTATGATTATTCATCATCACTATGATGTGTGTGTAGTTTTGATTCAGTTTTGACATGTATTACTTGGAATTTCTTGGTATAATTTTTGTAGCCAACCATTATTTTTATTCATGTTTTGTCTAATATTGAAAGTAGGTGTATCATAAGAGTGTTGTATGCTTTTGAACCATTTGAATATCATCCTCTAGCACTTGTTCATTCCTTGCTTTCATAAATTGGTTTGCTTTAAGAATAACTTTTGTTTAGGGACAAACAAAATGATAAGTTGGGGAGAGTTGTTAGGGACCAATTGGTATTAATTTTTATATATTTTATCGGTCCCTTTTTACCAATTTCTTATTAAATTCACACAAGTTTTTATCACAATTTAGTAAAACATTCAATTTTAGTTATTTTTGTTTTGATCGAATAGATATTTCACTTTTTCTTTAAGTCTTGTAGAAATTTTGTCAAGAAAAGAATGATTGCATAAAAAGATCTCTGGAGCAATACTTGAAGAACAAAGTCGGCAAAAGCAATGCGAAGCAACAAAGCAAGCAATTCTGTTTTTGACAGTTTGCGCCGCGAACTGAGTGCATTTCAGCCACATGCAGAGTAATGACACATGTCTTGTCTTGGAAGTAAAACCACTTTTTGTATGGTGGCGCCCCATAGGCTATTTATGGCACTTTTCCCTTGCATGTTGGACATAATCATTACACTTGAGAGTCTTAGTATCTCTTAGGTTTGTAAGAAGATTTTAGAGAGATTTTAGAGAGATTTTTCTTGTTTTCTTGGAAGAAGCTTCATGCAAGAAGAAATTCTTGAAGAATTATCTATGGAATCAAGGAAGATGATGAGTAGCTAAATTCCTTCTTGGCAAGGTTGAGGTAGTAGTTATCTTTTGTTGTTTATGTAAACATTTGTATCCTTGCATGTAACAAACTTCATCTTTGATAAGGAATTATATTTTCTCTTTACATTGAAAAATTAGAATTGAATTATTGTTGAGAAAGGTAGTTTGATTCTTGAACTAAAATATTTTTCCAAGTAGAGAATAAGTTGTAGAGATAGATTTATTCACTACTTTTTCTATTGTGTTAAGCATTCAAGATTATTATGTCAATAGTTAGATGGAGAGATCGTCTAAGGATTTATATAGTAACTATCACAATTTTATTTAGACATAAATATTATTGAGAGGACACTTGAATATTATCAATGGAGTTTGAATGCATGCATGTGATATTAAGAATACATAAATAAAAAAGATAATGAAACTCAATCTTGACAAGGTTTCTAAACTTTATTCTAAAACCATTTTTATTTGTGCTATTTTTTTATAAGTAAAAAGAATCATTTATTCATCAACAAACACTTTGAAGACCTTTGAATTTACAACAATCGAAATTATAGAACGGCGGTAGTAACACCAATCTCTGTGGATACGATATTAAAAATATTTGCCGGAAATTTACTTTTCAACACTCATCAATGACCGCTTGACCTCTGAGGGGCTACAAAATCATCTGCTCAGACTCTGTAGGGATTACTTACTCTGCTGAATAATCCAACCTTGCACCACCGAGGAATGAGTGCACACAGACAATTTGTTGGAGCTAAATGTGTGTTAACCAACTGTTGGGGAAGATTTCACACCTACCCTGCTCGGTGGAAAGAAATCCAATCCTGACTTGCTGGGTAGTAAACACATACCTGCAATCTGCGGGAATTAAATGTGTACTGACCAAATTTCGGGTATAAGCATACACACTACCTGCTCACAACTCTACTGAGGATAGAGATATGACTTCCAATTGCTGATGACGGACTCTGGTTGGGGAGAATACAAATTTCATCCATACCTTTTTGCCCCAAGGGTAACGACCCTGCAAAAAACAAATAGACAAGATATCCTGCACGAAAGGAGCTATCTCAATCGTCATTCGTGATGTTGTTCAGTTAAATCAAAGTTTTAACAATTACTGGCCAAGGCCTGCAAGTTTATACATGCGCAAGTTTATCAAAAACATCGGGGGGTTTTTTCACAAACAAAATAGTAAAAGTTAAAAGAAGGTAAACATCTTACTGAATAGTATATGTTTATTGATAAACGATCTGTAAATGGGCAAAGTTTTACAACAGATACAATCCCTGAAAAGAGGAAGCTGCGCAAAAGCATACAGATATCTACAGAAATAAACAAAAGTGTACAGACATGTCAGCAATGTGGTGGAGACGAACACCATGAGCTGATCCCTCTATGACTCTCCTGACTTCGATTTCTTTCCCGATGCTCCAGCTTCAAAAGAGATTGATTTATATGAACGACCCTCAGGTCTTCTCAAACCACTAAGCAATGAAGTATCACACGCAGATCGCAGTCATTTGCTTTTCAATCCCTAACTTTTGCGTGAATCACCCTTTCGGGTTTTCATTTCACCGGGATACCCATTTTTGCCAAAGCCGCCCTTTCGGGTTTTTGACTTTGCGGGTTCACATATTTTCATTTATATCCCTAATTTTTGCCCGAACCCATTCTTTTTATGGTTCACCGGGATGCCCCATTTTTGCCTGAATATTCTTTTTTTGTCCAGCGGGTCATTTTTAAGCAAAGTATTTTTTAACTGCGTCCATGTTCACAGGGGATGTAAAATCCTCACCTTACATGGTGGACAATAACAAGGCTCCTCCGGAAAAGACCTTTCATACGACATACAGACCTTCGTAATTGGGGGTCCATTTGCCCCTGTGATCTGATTGTGGTGGGAGAATCTTTTTCAGCACAAGATCGCCCGTCTGAAAGCTTCAAGGGAGCACCTTCTTATCGAAAACTTTCTTCATCCGACTCTGATACAGCCGACCGTATGCGATAGACACTAGCCTCTTCTCATCCAACAACCTGAGATGGTTCAATATGTTTCGTATCCATTCTGCCTCATCAAGCTTGACATCGACCAGAACTCTTAAAGAGGGAATCTCGACCTCCAATGGTAGGACAACTTCCATACCATATACCAGCGAGAAAGGAGTTGCCCCGGTTGAAGTGCGTACCGTAGCACGATAACCATGAAGAGCAAAGGGCAACATCTCATGTCAATCCTTGTAAGTGACAACCATCTTTTGCATTATCTGCTTGATATTCTTGTTGGCCGCTTCAACAACACCATTCATCTTCGGACGATAGGCCGATGAGTTGTGATGCTCGATTTTGAAGTTTTGGCACAATTCCTTCATCTACAGATCTACAGATGATGTCCCTTTTTATAAACCGGGCTACCACTTGCCTGGTCACATTGGCATACGAGGCTGCTTTGACCTATTTGGTGAAGTAGTCGATGGAGACCAGGATGAAACGATGTCCGTTGGATGCGGTTGGCTCAATCCTGCCAATCATGTCAATGCCCCACATAGAGAAAGGCCACGGGGACGCCATAACATTCAACGGGCTCGGCGGTACATGAATTTTGTCTGCATAAATCTGGCATTTATGGCATTTCTTCGTAAATTTGAAACAATCTAACTCCATGGTTAGCCAATAATACCCTGCTTGTAGTAATTTCCGAGACATTGCATGCCCGCCGGCATGTGTACCAAAGGTACCCTCGTGGACCTCTTCCATAAGCAACGTGGCCTCCTTCTCGTCCACGCATCTCAATAACACCAGGTCGTGGTTCCTTCTATAAAGCACACCATCTGGGTTTAGATAAAAATTACCAGACAACCTCCTCAGAGTCTTCTTATCCCGGGCCGAAGCCCCTGGCAGATACTCTTGTTTCTTGAGGAAGTTCTGTATATCATAAAACCATGGCTTGCCATCGGCAACTTCCTCAATGGCGAATACAAATGACGGCCTGTCGAGGCGAGAAATGACAATTCTAGGAGCATCATTCCAGAAGTTCACTTTGTACATTGAAGCCAACGTAGCCAGAGCGTCTGCCATCTGGTTCTCCGCTCGAGGCACGTGATGGAACTCTACCTGGTCGAAGAATGGCAACGGCCTCCTTGTATAGTCTTTGTAAGGAATTAGATTAGGTTGCCGGGTTTCCCACTCTCCTTTGATTTGATTAACAACAAGTGCTGAATCACCGTACACATCGAGAATCTTGATCCTCAGATCAATGACTTCTTCTAAACTCATGATGCACGCTTCATATTCCGCTTCATTGTTGGTGCACGAGAATGTTAACCTGGCAGTGAATGGGATATGAGACTATGATCTGAGAACGAATGCGTCGCACATCACCCAAAGGGTGAACACTAAACACTCTAGGCCATCAAGATGAAACCCCCCAATAACCATTTCCCAAGTACTTAAGGCTCGTAATGCACAATACTCATTAGCCTTTATTAAGTATTTTGAAGTTGTTTTGAGATGAGAAAGAGAGAGGACAAACTAAAGGGAAACTAGTTCAAAACCTAGTAGTTGTCATGCAAAATGGCCCTAAGGTTAGGATTAAGAAGGGAATTCTATCCTATTTGTTATCATGCAAAAGATTCAATCTAATGTCTATCATCACTATCCTTAATCAAGGAAGTTAGAATCCCTAAGGGAATATGGTAAGAAAAGAGAAGCAAAAAGCAACATGAAATATAGAATGAATGGATGCATATGCAATGCAACACACAAGAAAAGGGAGTAAATAGTGTGGGGTGAAAACCTCCACAAGCACATCTCAACCTTTAATGTAAGCAAAAGAACAAAAAGGCAAATAACACACAAGCAAAGGGAGGAAATTGTGTGGGGTGAAAACCTCCACAAACTCATCTCAACCTTTTAATGCAAGTAGGAAAATGGAAAGCTTACACATGCATACTTATATCGGGGGTCCTAAAAACCCAACCAAAACCCTAACCAAATGGTGATAAAATCAGGGGAAAAAATATCACAAAAATCACTTGTTATGGCATGGATGTGCACAAGAAAAATCATACAAAGATATGAACATTTGATCACAAAATAAAATCCAAAACAAGAATACATGCATTTTCAATTCACATAAAATACCTCAACATGGAAAATCAATTTTAAATTGAAAATGGCTAAAAAATAATCCCAAAAAGTAAAATCAATTAACATGATAAAGTGTTGAAAAATATTTTTCTCAAGATTTTTTGATGTATTGAGGTATTTTTTATGAATTAAAAACTCAACAGCAATTAAAATGGAAAAATAAAAAAATAAAATAAAAATGAAAAAACGTTGGTGCAAACAGCAAGAAATTTCAGTTGTTTCTATGGGCTGCGCAGGAGGGAGGGTGTAAATAACAATTGTGGCCCAAACTACACTCAGGGTCCAATGCCAAAACTCAACGTTTCACTTAATTGGAAGTCAACAGGTCAACACATTACTCAGATACAATCCTAGCCCTACGTTTTAAAACTAGTCAAGTGATCTAATGGTTCCAGGTGAAGCCACGCACGCACCGGTCAACAAAACCAGATGGTGGTCCAAATTACCAAATGATGGAGCCCGGTGGCTCCAGTCATCTTCTCCGATGGGAGAGCACTGTAGCAAATTTAAAATCTCACCAAAACTCCTAATTTCTTACACCATTCTACTCGTCTTAGTTAGTAGGTTAACAATCCAATGTTCTTTTTCATTAATTGTCCATAAATAAGGGAAACCGAAAGCAACAAGATTTGAGCAAGATTCACAAATCATCACAAACAATCATCAAACCTATCCAGAAACAACCTATGGTATTAGGGGATCATGAATATGTAAAAATGGCAGTTGATTATGGCATAACAAAGGAGAATTTGTGAAATGTAACTTACCTAATGGAGCATCTCCGTTGGGTCTTGATTTGCAGATGAACCTTGATCAAAACCACCCAAAATCGTTCCAAAAACTTCACTGGAGGTGTTGGTGCCCTTGAATTCGAACGAAAATGCTTGAATCTTCAAATCACTCTTCCACTTTTTCTCCATTTTTTGTAACTGAATTCTTGTTCAACTTTGCTCCAAAATCACTTCTGAGAGTCTATGAATGATCCTGAGAATATATACTTTGGATCCAGATGAAATTGAGGCCCAATCAAAACCTGAGAGTCTATGTTGCTTCATGATGAAGTTACATGGAATTTGGCACACCAAAACTCCTCCAAAGGTATTTTTGAGATTGGAATTGTAATGGTACATTTTGGAGGCTCAAAAAATGCACAAACTTGATTGGAAATGGTTCAAAATGATTTTGATTCAAATTATCCCTTTTAAGCATCTTTTCATGGAATTTTCTTCACCAATCTTCCAATTCAAACCAAACCCATGATAGGTGATGATTTGATGATGAAAAGGATGCTATTTGAAGCAATTTTAATGTTTGAAAAAGTTCCATTTGAGGTGTGCAAAGTTGTGAAATTGACCTATAATGAAAATGACTTATAATCAAAGTTTCCCAAAATACCCCTGGCTTGCAAGCTTAATATCTTGAGCTTCACAAATCAGATGAAAGAGTTCTAGTACTTTCTGAAAAGCTAAGATCATAAGGAAAAACGTTCATGTTTGAGTCAAAGTGAGGAGAAACATCCTTCTAGGTCAAAAATGTCTTGGAAGTTGGTTGACTTTTGTTGACCAAAATCACATTCATCTGATGACCTGTAACTTGTCAGCTTCATATCTTGAGTTCTATAAACCCGATGGATGAGTTCTAGTACTCAAAAGAAAGCTAAGAACATGCTCTACAATTTTCATGCTGGAGTCAAGATGAGATGAAACTTGTATCTTGAGATATGTGGTCTTGAAGTTAGGAACTAAGTAGGAGATTTTACACTGACAAGCTTAGAAACCCTGGCTTAGCAACTTCTCACACTCTTGATTCTTCTTGAATTGATCTTGGAATAACTTCTTAGAAATCTCAACACACCCTTCCATGATCACAAAGACTTGGAATTGAGTCTTAATCTCCTTCAGATTCACTGTTGACTTAGGGTTGACCAGATGAAAACCTTGATTGCACCACCTTTGACTGTGGCTCCTTATACTTGATGTAATGACCTGAAAAAGCTCTCCAATGACCCTCAAGATATTCAATGAGCTTATATAATGTTCTTTATCCATAACCATGGACTCAATATCATCTGATACTCTTCACATGGCCTCCAAGATAGGAGGTGAACCATATTCATTCATCTGCTCTTTCCAAAGAACTTTGACTTTCCTCTGATGATGATAAGCTTGTGATAGCTTGAATAAGATCTCTTGGTAAGGCTTAGAAACTTTGGTAATCTCCTCTTTATAGGAACACCTCTCTTGATCCTCTACAAATGGGCAATGATATGCCAAATGCAAATGCTAATGCTATGAAAATGCAATGAAACATAAACCAAGTTAGAGAAAGGTTGGGCAAATTTTGGGGTGCAACACGAGGTCGTTTTTATTTTTCAAGGTACAACAGATGGTGACTCTTCTGGAGGCTCTCCCATCCCTAAGTGAGTCAACCATAGTTTAGTTAGATTTTCATATATGTGTTAGCTTTGTTTGTTTCTTTTTCTTCTTTGATTATATGTTTTATTGATCTCTGCCTTATTACACACACACACACAGATATATATATATAAATAACAAACGGTGGCGACTCTTCTGTCATTGCCGACACCTTTTTCACAGTAGAGACAGCTGGCGACTCTGCTGGGGACAGGAACATCCCCTATGCGAGTTAATCCTAGCGCTTGTTTGTTTATCTTTCGGGTATTGTATATATGTACTTTATTTTCCCGCATTTACTTTCAGCATTGTATATATCATTTTTATTGTGCTGTTGGGGGGAGGGGGGAATGTTCCACTAAGAGATAAGCCGAACCTGGGCTTGTGTAAAAACATAGTATTAGAAGTGGAAAGTAGTGGTGAACCTATATGTTCGGCATGCACTAGTTCCCATGAAATTCGCGCTCAGACGAGGTTCTCTTTGATGACTTTCTTTCCAGTCCTTTGGACCGTTGAGAGGATTTTTGATCTGAGGATTGTCGACTCTGGGGACTGATCATTTTTTATTCAGCTAAGTGAGGCCTCTTCGTGAGATTATGATGCCAAACCAGAATGGTGAACGTATCATCATTTCTCGAAAGTCCGTGACGCTGATGAACGCATAGGATGCTGAACCTTGTCAGTGGATAGGTCCATACCTGTGAGAGGGATTGGGTTATGCAAAAAACCTTGATTTCCAGATTACCTGTTTTTCTTTATAGTGGGGATTTGTGGTCTTAATACAATGGGTCCTTATGATGGTGCTATGTTATTGCTAGAGCGAAGTGCTGGTTATTCTCAATCAACAACACAACAATCTTGATCCCCTGCTGCATTTGCATTTGCATTTTCATATGGAATTTTCATTGACATGTATTTATGTTGCAGGGGCATATTTTCTCCTCGATTCTAGTGATCTTGTTCCCCTACTTCTGATATGGAGCCCTTGAAGAAGACAGTGGATTACAAATTTCCTACTCCGGATATTGGGTCGTTACTGAGTTTGATTTCTGTAGCCGACAGGAAGGTGATGGAAGAGTTCAAAGAATCACATGGGAAACTCTTAAGCTGTGTCTGCAAGCCTTCATCCTATGAGTTGGGTGGTCTCCAGACTCTACTTCAGTTTTATGACTCTCAATTGAGGTGTTTCTTGTTTCCAGATTATGTATTGGCACCTACCTTAGAGGAGTATTCTGTATTATTGGGAGTTCCCATATTGGATCAGATGTCATTCTATCACTCCGATGCTGAGCCTGATCTGGCTAAGCTTGTTGCTGCTCTGCACCTTGATGTTTCTAAGATTTCAGGGAAATTGGCTAAGAGGAATGGGATGTCTGGTTTTCCTTTGTCCTTTCTAGTTGCTAAGGCTCAACAGTTCGCCAAATATGGTTGTTGGGTTGTGTTTAATGCTATCATGCTATTTCCTAACATTCCGGACTTTGTGGATTCAGATGCGTTCCATATCTTTGCTTCAGGAAATCCCATACCCACGCTTCTTGGCGATGTTTATCATTCTGTTCACTACAAGAACGAGAACCGAAGAGGGAAGAACGTATCTTGTTGCGCATCTTTGTTATATAGGTGGTTTACTAGTCATCTTCCCAAATCAGGTCCATTTGTTGATATTGCAAGTACTTTAGACTGGTCACAGAGATTGATGGGATTGAATGCTGAGAACATTACTTGGTTTGACAGAGACTTGCTGGGTACAGAGATTGTTTATAGTTGCGGTAGTTTCCCTAATGTCCCGTTGGTTGGAAGGAAGGGTTGCATCAACTATAACCCATCCCTGCTGGTGAGACAATTTGGATATGCCTTGAGAACACCTCCTAGGGAGGAGGAGATACAGGGATCTCCGTATCTCACTGGATTTCTAGAAGGTGACACTTTGGCTAGAGTTGAACATGCTTGGAGCAATATTCACAGGAAAGGGAAAGTTTCGTTGGGAAAGAGTAATAGCTGAGCCTACGACCCTTATGTGATTTGGATACAGAGGAAAGCAGAGAGATCCTTGATGCCTTTTCCATCTGTTGAGCCTTTATACCCTCTTGTGATTAAGGAGCCTACCACCATGGACATTCAGAAGTACAATCAGTTATGGGTTGAGAAGGAAGAGCTTCGGAAAGCTAATGAAGAGTTCGAGAAAGAGATCATTCAGCTTCGGAGTGAGAAGAATGAAGTCGTGCATTCTTTCAGAAGGTAGACTGAGCTTGTGAACAGATTGGGTACAGATTTGACCAAGCAAACGAGTGCTCGAGAACGTTTGGGTTTAGATCTGAAAGCCGTCAGTGATGTTCTCGCTTATAAGAAGAAGGACTTGGACCAAGCTTATCTGGAGATCTCCAAGTTTAATGATCAGTGGAATGCAACCCTTTCCAACAACAAGGCATGTGAGGATGGGTTGAAGCTACAGATCAACAAGCTGAAGACTCAGCTCAGGGCAAAGGATGAGAGGATTGCAGATGAAGCCTCACTCAGACGTGATAGTAATTGCAGATTGAATGAAGCTTTGGCAACCTTGGAGGATTACAAGCTGAGGGATGATTCGAAGAGGTGCAAGCTAGAGGAAGTCTTCGGCGAGGGAGCCTGGGAAGACTACGCTGAGGATTTACAGACCACTATCAAACAGAGAGAGGCGCTCATTCAGGGGTTACTCGTCAGACCAGACCATCCTGAGACACAGAAGCTGTTGGAGGCGTTTCGTACTCGTTGCCGTACTTGATGTCTTTCATTTCCTTTGTAGCTTGTTGCTCATATTTGTATTGACCATCACTAGACCTGTTGGATGAGGTCTTTCTATTTAAATCTTGTACTCAGTTGCATGATTGTACATTGCCTGTTGGCCTTTTCTTGTATGAATGAGGTGTTTGGCTCTATGCTTGTCTATGGGTTCTCCATTATCGTCCTGTTATTCTTGGAACTAGAATCGGGGGGAAATTTCCCTGTTGCATATATACATGTTTTCATTTTGCATCGTAGGTGTTCTCAGTGGGCTTCTGTTCCTAACCTTGCTTGGTTTTCTTCGTAGTAACAGGATTGAGGAGTTCATCTTCCACTTGTATTAAACTCGATGGAATCAGCAAAGGCTAATGGACCAGGTTCAAGCCGAGTTGCAGGAAGTCAGGGCTCGCATGGCTCAGTTCATAGAGTTGATGCAGACTGTTGCTAGTGGGCAGGAACAATTAAGAACTTTGGTCCAGCCGTTGATAACACGGGTTGAGCTGGTGTTATTCCTCCCTCGATCGGTGGATCTATCCCACAGGGTATCCCTACTGTTGTCATACCTCTGGGCGGAGGAGCTGCGAATGAGAATGGTAATGTTGCTGGTAATGGAAGTGTGTACGCTGCGCACGGGGCTGCTGGCCCTAATTGGGAAGATAACCAGGATGATGTGTTTTCCATGAGAGAGATGGAGGGTGGTTTACTGACTGAAGCTGACCGAAGGTTTAAACTGATCGAGGAGAAGATGAAATCTTTTGAGAATCAGAACTCTTTGGGCCTTTATATGTCTGATTTTGGTCTAGTTCCTGGAGTCAGGATTCCTCCCAAATTCAAGGTGCCCAATTTTGACAAATATAAAGGGACGACCTGTCCAAGAGTGCATATTCGGGTGTATTTCAGGAAAAGAAAATGTCTGCTTACTCCAATGATGAAAAGCTGCTAATGCATTTTTTCCAAGATAGTCTGGCAGGGGCGTCTTTGGAGTGGTATATGGGACTTGAGAGAACTCATATCCGCAGCTGGAGAGAATTGGTCGAAGCTTTTGTGCGTCACTATCAGTATAATAGTGATTTGGCCCCAAACAGGGTACAATTATAGAGCTTGTCACAGAAAAGTACTGAGAGCTTCAAGGAATACGCCTAGAGGTGGCGGGATCTAGCTACGAGGGTACAGCCCCCTATGGTCGAAAGGAAGTTGATCGACCTGTTTATGGCTTCGCTTCCTGGCGTGTACTTTGAGAAGTTGATAGGCCACATGTCTGCAGGGTTTTCGGATCTGGTAATTGCTGGTGAGAGAGTCGAAAGTGGGATTAAGTCTGGAAAGATTCCAAATGGTAGTGGATCCTCTTCGGGAGGAACAAAGTAACCATACTCAGCGAACCCTAAGAGAAGGGAAGGGGACGCGAATGCTATTTCTCACAAGGGTAAAGGTAGAGCTCAGTCTCGTTATCATCAACAAGTTGCTACAGTAAATATCCCGGCCGCAGCTCACCAACAAGTCAACGTTCCGCGACCTTATGCTGCTAGACGCAGAATGCCCGATATACAGTTCGAGAATCCTCCGATGTCGTATTCTCAGTTGTTACAACATCTGCTGCAGTTATAATTGGTTAAGAAGAGGACTCTGGCTCCTCTCACTAGTACACCGCTTCCTGGTTACGATGTGAATGCTCATTGTGATTTTCACTCAGGCGCCCCGGGCCATGATATTGACCATTGCAAAGCCTTCAAGCACAAAGTCCAGGATCTGCTTGATTCCAAAGCTATCAACTTCACTAACGATGGGCCCAATGTGAATCAAAACCCGATGCCGAATCATGGGGTGGCAGGAGCCAATGCCATTATCAAGAGGCGAAAGCTAAATCTGGTAACGGATGTTGGGGATTTGAAGACTCCACTGGGCTTCGTGAACGCTAGTTTGTTGAAGAAGGGGTGTTTCCAGGTTGTTCTCTTGACTGCTCAGAGTCTGAAGTGCAGCCTGAGGGTTGCGATCTTTTGAGAAAGGGTATTCAGAGAATGATGGATGAGGGTTGTTTGCAATTTGATAAAGTTGTGAAAGAAGATGTTGAGAATAAAGTGAGTAATGATGGAAGCGAAGTTGCTACGATTTCCATTCCATACCGGACAATCAATATTTCAGCGCCTGCTAGGGCAGCTCCGGTTATCATTACTGTACCTGGACCTGTGCCATACGAGAGCACTAGAGCTATCCCGTGGAATTATGGGAGAGAGGTGTTCTGTAATGGGCAAAGGTAGGAATGGACAACGTCTACAGATGGAAGTTCGTCGGTTGAGAATATAGTTGGGGCCGGAGGTATCACTAGAAGTGGTAGGGTATTTTCTCCACCCAGAGCTAACATTAATAAGAATGACAAAGGGAAAAGAAAGGTCGTGATTAAAGAGAATCTCCAACCACAGGTTGGTGCTGATGATCTTTTGAAGGATGTAGAGGAATTTATGAGACTTATTCGAAAAAGTGATTACAAGATTGTGGATCACTTAAATCAGACTCCTTCGAAGATTTCTATCCTGTCATTATTGTTGTGTTCGGAGGCACACCGCAACACTTTATTGAAAATCTTGAATGCATCGTACATACCCCAGGAGATTTCTGTTAACCAGTTGGAAGGGGTAGTAGCTCATGTAAACATCGATAATGGTCTCGGTTTTACTGATTTGAATTTGACTCCTGCCCAGAGGAACCATAACCGTGCTTTGCATATATCCTTGGAATGTAGAGGGTCTTTGATGTCGCATGTCCTGATTGATACAGGATCATCCCTCAATGTGCTTCCAAAGAAAGCATTGATGAAGTTGACATTCAAGGTTTGATACGTACGCCAAGTGATTTGGTCGTGAGGGCTTTCGATGGATCTAAGAGATCAGTGTTTGGGGAGATCACGTTGCCTATTCAGATAGGACCAGAGATCTTTGATGCAACTTTCTACATTATGGATATCCAGCCAGCATACAGTTGTTTGCTTGGCCGACCCTGGATACACGCTACAGGGGCAGTCACCTCAACATTGCATCAAAAGTTAAAGTATATGGTGGAAGGGAAGATAGTCACGGTATGCGGTGAAGAGGATATTATGGTTAGCCATTTGTCATCCTTCAAGTACGTGGAAGTGGATGAGGAGATCCACGAAACGCTCTTCCAGGCGTTCGAAACAGTTGAGATTCAGGGGAAGTCTCCTGTAGAAGCCAAGAGCCCAGAGGTTTCGATGTCATCGCTCAAGGAAGCCCGTGCTATCGTAGAATCCAGTTCATTGTAGAAGTGGGGCCAAGTTCTTAATGTTCTCGTCAAGCAGGACAAGTTCGGCCTGGGATACAAACCCTCAAGTTCTTCTCAAAGCATTCTGAGGTTCAGGGGACCTGTGCAATTCACCAGCAGTGGCATGATATTTGACAGGATTAATGTCGTTGGAGATGATGAAGGTGACAGTGACTGCGATATGGATGCTTGGATTCGTCCATGCACTCCTGGCCAGAAGCTGTGCAACTGGACTACCGAAGAAGTCATTCATGTTACTACTGCAGAGTAATGTTCATTATTTTGATTATGCTCACTCCTACATTTTGCCCAAGACGTAGTGACCCAATTGGTGGGGCCTCTTGTTATTCGCACTTTATCATTAAATAAAGGACGTTTTCGCATTCAAATATTGTGATCCATGTTTGTCTTATTTTTGTGTTGCATTTATATTAAACAGAAAAATGGCAATGTGTTTTGTTTGTTGCATCTCATAATAAACATAACATCATCATGCAGGTCTTTTCTATTAGATGCCATCGATTCAGGTTCAGCTATGACTTCGTATGACTTTGATAATCCCATTTATCAAGCTAAAGAAGAGACTGACAAAGACTGTGAACTACCCGAAGAGTTAGCCAGACTTCTCAAGCAGGAGGAAAGGGTTATTGTGCCTAATTAGGAGGATATTGAGATTATCAATCTGGGCACCGAGGATGATAAGAAAGAGGTTAAAGTAGGGGCTGCATTGGAAGACAATATCAAGAGAAGATTGGTTGAAATGCTCCGTGAGTACAAGGATATCTTCGCTTGGTCTTACCAAGACATGCCTGGGCTGGATATAGATATTGTGGTACACTGGTTACCTCTCAGAGAAGAATGTTCGCCATTCAAGCAGAAGTTGAGATGAACAAGGCCTGACATGGCAGTCAAGATCAAAGAAGAGGTTCAGAAGCAGTTCAATGTTGGGTTTCTTGCTGTCACGAATTACCCTCCGTGGGTCGCTAATATCGTGCCTGTTCCTAAGAAAGATGAAAAGGTCCGGATGTGCGTCGATTACCAAGATCTGAATAAAGCGAGCCTGGAAGACGATTTCCCGCTCCCCCATATCGATGTGTTGGTTGACAACATTGCTCAGTATTCTGTGTTTTCATTCATGGATGGCTTCTCCGGGTATAACCAAATCAAGATGGCCCCAAAAGACATGGAGAAAACTACTTTCATCACACCATGGGGGACTTTTTGCTACAAGGTGATCTCTTTTGGATTGAAAAATGCAGGGGCAACTTATCAGCGGGCAATGGTCATTTTGTTTCATGATATGATTCATCATGAGGTTGAAGTCTATGTTGATGACATGATTGCAAAGTCATAGACGAAGGAAGGACATCTGGTCGATCTTCTGAAATTGTTCGAAAGGTTTAGGAAGTTCAAGCTGAGGCTGAATCCTAACAAGTGCACCTTCGGGGTGAGATCTGGAAGGTTACTGGGTTTCATTGTCAGTGAAAAGGGTATTGAGGTAGATCCTGCTAAAATAAAAGCTATACAAGATATGCTTGAGCCGAGAACGGAAAAGGAGGTTCGTGGTTTCCTGGGGAGATTGAACTACATTGCAAGGTTTATATCTCATCTTACAGCCACTTGTGAACCAATATTCAAACTGCTAAGAAAAGATCAAACAGTCAGGTAGAATGAAAATTTCCAGAAAGCGTTCGAAAGAATAAAAGAATATCTGCAGGAACCTCCAATACTCATGCCTCCAGTTGCAGGGAGGCCACTGGTCATGTATCTCACGGTTGTTGAGAATTCAATGGGATGTGTGCTCGGTCAACAAGACGAGTCGGGTAGAAAAGAGCATGTCATCTACTATTTGAGTAAGAAGTTCACTGAATGCGAGTCAAGATACTCGATGCTAGAAAAAACATGTTGTGCACTCGCTTGGGCCGCTAAGCGTTTGTAACAGTACATGTTAAACCACACAACCCTGTTGATTTCGAAGATGGATCCGATCAAGTACGTCTTTGAAAAATAAGCACTCTCCGGAAGGATTTCCCGATGGAAAACAGTTTTAACAGAGTACGATATTCAGTATGTTTCCCAGAAAGCCATCAAGGGAAGCGTTCTGTCGGAATATCTCGTGGAACAGCCACTTGAGGATTATCAGCCGATGAAGTTTGATTTTCCAAATGAAGACGTCATGTTTTTGAAGATGAAAGACTGTGATGAGCCTTTACCTGACGAGGGTCCTAAGATTGGATTTCAGTGGAAACTGGTTTTTGACAGAGCGGTTAATGCATATGGCAATGGGATCAGGGCTATTATTACTACTCCTCACGATTCTCATATACCGTTCACTGCCCAATTGACTTTCGCCTGCACCAATAATAAAGCCGAGTATGAAGCGTGCATTATGGGTTTAGAAGAGGTTGTTGATATGAGGATCAAGAATCTGGATGTGTACGGTGACTCAACGTTAGTCGTTAACCAAATCAAAGGAGAGTGGGAAACTCGTCAGGCCAACCTGGTGCCTTATAGGGATTATGCAATGAGATTGTTGCCATTCTTTGATAGAATCGAGTTCCATCATGTGCCAAGAGTCGAGAATCAGATGGCAGATGCCTTGGCCACACTATCTTTGACGTACAAAGTGAATTTTTGGAATGAAGCTCCAGCCATCACCATTATGCATCTTGATAGACCTGCTTTTGTGTTTGCAACTGAGAAAGCATCAGATGGAAAGCCTTGGTATTTTGATATCAAGCATTTTCTCAAGACTCAGGAATACCCATCTGGGGCATCCAGCAAAGATAAGAGGACCTTGAAAAGGTTAACCGGTAAATTTTATCTGAACAAAGACGATGTATTGATGAACTTGAAGAAAACTTGTTGATGGAGGAAGTCCACGAGGGTTCTTTTGGTACTTATGCCAATGGACATGCAATGGCTAGAAAATTGTTGAGAGCTGGGTATTATTGGATGACTATGGAATCCGATTGCTTCAAATACGCCAGAAAATGCCATAAATGCCAGATTTATGCGGATAAGGTGCATGTGCCACCGGCTCCTCTGAATGTGTTAACGTATCCTTGGCCTTTTGCTATGTGGGGAATCGATGTGATCGGAAAGATTGATGCCAGATTCTGGTTGTGATTGATTACTTTATAAAGTGGGTAGAAGCAGCGTCCTACGTCAATGTCACGAAACAGGTGGTCACCCGATTCATAAAGAAGGACATCATTTGTCGTTATGGAATTTCTGAGAGAATCATTACTGATAATGGTTCAAATTTGAATAACAAAATGATGAAGGAACTGTGTCTGAGTTTCAAGATTGAGCATCACAGTTCTTCTCCATATCGTCCGGAGATGAATGGCGCTGTTGAGGCAGCTAACAAGAATATCAAGAAGATTGTGCAGAAGATGGTAGTAACCAATAAGGACTGGCACGAGATGTTGCCCTTTGCTCTTCACGGTTATCGTACTTCGGTGCGTACATCAACCAGGGCAACTCATTTCTCACTGGTGTATGGTACGGAAGCAATCCTGCCATTGGAAGTTGAGATTCCTTCTTTAAGGGTATTGTCAGATGTAAAGCTTGACGAAGCTGAGTGCGTGCAAACCAGGTTGAATCAGTTGAGCTTGATTGACGATAAGAGATTGACGACTATTGCTCATGGACGGGTGTACTAGAGTAGGATAAAGAAAGCCTTTGATCAGAAGGTGCATCCTCGGTGCTTCTAGAAGGGTAATTTGGTGTTGAAAAGGATCCTTCCTCCTCAGACAGATCACAGGGGAAAATGGACTCCTAACTATGAAGGTCCGTATGTGGTAAGAAAGGTTTTCTCTGGCGGAGCCTTATTACTATCTACCATGGATGGTGAAGATTTTTTGTCCCCTGTGAACGCAGATGTGGTTAAAAAATACTTTGCTTAAAGAGACCCGCTGGACAGAAAAAGAAAAGTCCAGGAAAAAATGGGGCATCCCGGCGAACCATAAAAAGAGAAGGTTCGGGAAAAAATTAGGGACAAAAAGGAAAGATGTAAACCCGCAAAGTTGAAAACCTGAAAAGGCGACTTAGTCAAAAATGGGTATCTCGGTGGATTGAAAATCCGAAAGGGCGATCCAGGCAAAAGTTAGGGATTTGAAAGCAAACGACTGCGGTCTGTGTTCAATCTGTGAGCTTACGAGCAATTATCCCAAAGGAAAGGAATCAGTCCAATCAGTCTTTTCAGAAGGCAAAACACGGGGCACATCGAAGACATACAGGTCATAGCCGAATCGACACATGGTGGTTGTCTGTTTCCACGTTGCCGATATTTGTATATATTATTTTGCTGTTACGCAATTGCCTCTTTTCAGGAATTGCATCCGAATTGTAATTTTCCTATTTACAGGCCTTTTATCAATAAAGTATTCACTTCAGTCAAAGAACTTTCCCTTTCTTGTTTTACTTTTACTGTATTGTTTGCAAAAACATCCGATATTTTGATAAACATTGCAGGTGAAAACAGGAGGCTTTACAGAGCGTAACGAAAGCGAATGACTTTGCTCGTGTGGTAAGTGTCATGAATGGTAACTGAGGTAACCATTTCGCATGTGTGCTTTCTTTTGTTTTATTGCAGGATGGCAGCTCTCCCCAGCAGATGTGTTCCTCCACGGCATTGAAATTATAATACATATTCATTTCTCCCCTAGCAGAGATTTTGTATTACCCACAGAGTCTCACTATCAGGTCAGGTATCGCCAACAGAGGTGTGTAGTGAATCTCCAGCGGAATAGGGTTTCGTCTCCCTGCAAAGGCTAACCCCCGGCGGGGTGGGTTTGTTCTCAGTGTATTATTCTTCAGCGGAGGCAACGTTTTCGACGCCCTCTCCCCAACAGAGTCGACTTTCTGGTGTTTTCCTGGTAGTATTGGTATTCAGGGTTTCTTCCTCGAGCAGATTTCAATGATGATTCCCTCGACGTGACAAATGTTTAGGCGAAGCGTGATCCATTTCTCGGTAGAGTGGAGCTCTCAGTAGAATTATCTGATATTCTCTAGCAGGGTGGTGTTTCTTTCCAAGTAGAGTGGAGCTATTTCCCAACAGTTTACTTTACTTCCCAGTAGGGTCGTATTCTGAACCGTTCTCCCCGGTTGAGTGTGTTTATTCCCCAGAGTGTTGGAAGGCTGTTCCGGGCGTTTCCCCAGCCTAGGCATTTGATCCCCATGAGAGTTGTTTTCTGGGAAGCCATCCAAGACATTTTCCTCAGTAGAGTTTTGATTCCCAGCGGAGTGTATTTTTGTTCTCTTTAGAACGGTTGTATCCGAGAGGTGCTTTACAAGGAGGTCATCCAGGGCTTGTTTGTTCCCCAGTATGAGTCTGATCGTACTCGGCACGTCCTATTGCTCCCCGGCAGAATTGGTCGCTTCTCTCCAACATTTATATTGCTGGGGTGGTCCTTTTGCATTTTCATTTTTGCATAGCATCCTCCCAAATGCGTATCATTTCCATTTCCTATGGAGCATTGCGCCATTTTCAAACATATGCATTAAAGCATAAGCCAGGATTGATACCTTTAAGGCCGATTATCTTTTTAGCAGAGGATGTTTGATTCAAGGGGTTTTCGTGTTATCCGTGTCAGGGTGGATCTTTTGGTTATTCATGTTGGTGGATTATTCCCAGTTAGTCGTTTGGTTAAACGTCTTCTTCTTCAGTTGGGTCGTTTGGTTAAATGTCTTCGTTCTCCCTACGTGAGTCGCTTGCGAATGTTGTCTTCCCTGTTCGAGTCTGTTGGTCAGACATTTCCCCCCAACAGAGTGGTGGTTGAACCGATGTTCCTTGGCAGAGCCGTTTGTGTAAACTTCTCTTATCGAGGATGTCTTTGCTTGGATAGTCGGATTGGTTCCGTTGCATGCCTATTCTGGGTGCGTTATTCCAACTTTTGGTTGATGATTTCTGAGATATGTTATTCCAACTTTTGGTTGGTAATATTCGATTCCCTCTGCAGAGTCCTTATTCCAACTCTTGGTTGGTAATCTTTGTTTCATTCCAACTCTTGGTTGGTGACCCATTGGCGTTTGGATGTTATTCTAACTTTTGGGGGTTAATCCTTAGCAAAGTCGGAGATTCTAACTTTTGGTTGGTAACCTTTGTTGTGGTCAGCTCATTTTCATTTAGCGTGGTTGGTAATCCTAACTCTTGGTTAGTAGCTCTTGTTCTGACTTTTGGTCGATGAGGATTTTTCCTGGCAATCCAAACTCTTGGTTAGTAGCTCTTGTTCCGACTTTTGGTTGATGAGGATTTTTCTTGGCAATCCTAACTCTTGGTTAGTAGCTCTTGTTCCGAATTTTGGTCGATGAGGATTTTTCTTGGCAATCCTAACTCTTGGTTAGTAGCTCTTGTTCCGAATTTTGGTCGATGAGGATTTTTCCTGGCATCCTAACTCTTGGTTAGTAGCTCTTGTTCCGACTTTTGGTCGATGAGGATTTTTCCTAGCAGTCCTAACTCTTGGTTAGTAGTTCTTGTTCCGACTTTTGGTCGATGGTGATCTTTTCATAGTGATCCTAATTTTTTGTTAGTAATCTTGCTTCCCAACTTTTGGTTGGATTGTATCCCCTGCAGCCGTTATTCCAACTTTCGGTTGGTGGTATTTCACTTGTTGAGTGTTGTTCCAACTTTTGGTTGGCAATACCCAGCTTGGTCGTCATGTTTGTTTTCCAACTTTTGGTTGGTAGTCTTTGGTTCCCCAATGGGAGTTTTATCCCAACTTTTGGTTGGTAATATCCGGTTTGGTCGTCTCGTTGACGTTATTCCGACTCTTGGTTAGTAACCTTTGTTTCCTGGTTGATGATTCTGACTTTTGGTCAGTATACTTCCCCCAGCGAATTCGCCTCGCCGTTTAAATTTCGGTTGGTGCTGTGGTGATTCCAACTCTTGGTTGGTAGTGCTTGATTGTTATCCCTAGAGAGTAAGTATTATCCCGTCTTTTGGATGGTATCTTGGGATGGATGCTTATCATGTGCAAAGTTGTCTGGTTAGTTTTCTATTTCCCCAATGAAGTCACCACGGGATTGCTTGGGTAATTTCCTCTTTTGTTCCCCGGCGGAGTCGACATTCCAACTCTTGGTTGGTATTCTTTGACCGTTATCCCAACTTTTGGTTGGTATTCATTTGCTGGTCATCCCATCTTTTGGATGGTACCCTTTGATTGTTATTTGGTAGATGCTTGGTCCCCACAGGTGGTCTGGTATAAGATTCTCTCTCATTTTCCCAGTGGAGTGTTTCACGTCCTCAAGTCATCAGTTTGTTGATTGTACGTCCTGCAGGTTCTGGATTCTCGTGCTATCCCAACTCTTGGTTGGTATCCTTTGATTGTTATCCCAACTCTTGGTTGGAATCTTTTGGATGAAGTTCTGTTCGTATTGGATCGTTATCCCCAGCGTGTCGTGTTCCAACTCTTGGTTGGTATTCGCTTTTTGGTATCCCCGCAGGGTGCAAATTTCCGGGTTCTTTTGTATTCAATCACCTTATACCATGAATGTTTGAAAGCGGATGCTTTTCCTCCCTTCAGGTCCAAGCTGTTTGAATAGGGGTAGCTGTAGCACCCCAAAACTTGCCTTTCCGTTTTAGCAGCATCTGGCTTTTTTTTCTTTGCATTTTCGCATTTCTGCATTTGCATAGCATTTGTTCTTGAGACAGGGGATCAAGGTTTTCCCGTGGCTCAGTTTTCATCTCAGTGTATGAACCTGAACAACGAGCATCAGAGGCTCTGGCATTTATTTTGCCCAGCGGTCAGGCGACCGATTTTATTTTAATTTGCAGGGTATTTTCAGCTCAGAAAGCAGCATTCAGGCTATCTCAAGCATTTTCATGGTTATGATATTCAAGAGCAAGTTTCAGAAGCTAAACAGAGCTCAGAACGGCTGAAAACGGGCAAATGTGCAGATATCCCTCCAAAAGGCGCCAAATTCAAATTTTTGAAGGTGTTAATCGATTAACCAAATGAATTAATCAATTAACCAAGTCAAAATTAGTCCAGATTTGAAATTTTGACAGTATTAATCGATTAACCCAAAGTGTTAATAGATTAACCAGTGCAGGTTTTGCCTCTGCACGTGAATTTTCGAAGGGGGTCACTTTGGGGTCCAATTTTGATCACTTGGAAGTTCAATTTTACACCTTGGGAAGGATCTATAACCATCTTGAATTTTGGTTAATCTCATTTTCCCTCCAAACTCCCATTCCTCATTCCAAACCAAGTTTCACAAACTACATTCCAAACCTCTCATTTGGATCCAAACCTAAGGGGTATTTAATTGGTTTACTCCATACCTCACACATCTAATCTTCATAATTTCATTCTCATTTTCAGAATTCATCTCAATTCTCTCATGTTTTCTCTCAATTTCCAAAACCCTCACCAAAGCTCTTCATCCATTGAATTCTTTGATTCTCCATTAGAATCAATGAATTCTAAGAGCTAAACCTTCATCCTTTATTATCATCATCTCCATTTTTCCATTCAATTTTCGTGCAAACTTGGATCTGAATTTTGAAGTGGTGTTGGAATTGCTTATTTGGAGTAATTTGGCTTGATTTTGGTTGGTCATCACTTCTATTACAAGAATTAGCTTGGATCTTGAAGTATTCCGAATTTCTTGCTTAGATATACACGTTCGAAGTAAATCAACATTAACCGAAGCAATTCTCCGCTTCGAAGGTTGAAATTCTAGATCCATTGCATATAGAGCTTATTTTGCATAATCATGTTGATCTTCATTTTTGATTGATTTTATTCAATTTGATTCATGTGAATTGTGATGCTGCTGTTTCGATGTGTTTACATCTTGATTAGATCACTGTTTTCTGGTTTAATTTCGTGCACAATTTTTTATGAGATCATGGTATAATGCTTGAGTTAGCTCAGGCTAGATTTTAGAAAGCATTTTAGGGATGTTAAGTTATCTCAGGCGAAATGCCAGGCAGTCCTGAGGATAACATAAAATGCCTCTAACCTAATTGTAAGTGCGCAGCTCTATGAAAATAGGTTTAACCTTGATAAACCTAATTTCTTCACTAAGGCCCAAGGACGACCCGCTGCATATAAATAACAGAGTAGCAATTCTAATTTTGAGGGAGTTTTTAGAGAGTGTATTTTGTGAGTGAAGAATTCTGTGTTGTGTAGTTAGTTCTTAACGTGAGTTTTGTGTATTAGGATTCCTTGTGTGCCAAACAATTATCTGTTGTATGATTGCATTGGCTTAGTGTGTTTGAGTTGTATGTTAATTGTGTCACTCTAAACTTGTAAGCACGAGTGATGTGTCTCTTGATTGAAGCTGTGAAGCAAGATCAAGACTTGTTTGAAGTGTGTCTTCATTTTCCATCTGTAACTTTAAATTGGTTGATATCACTGCTGTGATTGAGGGGGAGTGAGTTGGTAACTCAGGTCTAAAGTTAGGTTGAAGTGCCATTGGGTAGGTCTTAAGTGAAGAGTGTGTCACACCCTCATTTTCACCTTTAGCCTTTATACCCTACATTCACCATATCATACATTGTTCTATTGCATATCGAGCATGTGGGTTCACAAGGTACAGATTGGATCGGTTTGTTATTTTCCATTTTTAAATGAGATAAATTTCCTATCATGGAATACATGAAAGAAAAGGTTCATCACCTAAGGTTTGATCTAAGTTGGAAAGTCTACTCATGTAGATTTCTTCAAGAAGAAGTTACTTGAAAATATTGGGATGTTCAAGATAAATATTCCTAATGAACATGAAATGCAAGGCCAAATTCAAGTTTTCTTTAACCAACTTTGTTTCAAATTCTTGGTCAAGTGGAGTTCAAATTTGCAAAGCATGAGTCAAAATCACAAGTCCATAATTCAATGCTTCATTCATTTCAAGTTTAATGGTTCTAGGGAAATCCATCATCAATTCATTAATTAGAGGCAAGAATATTACAAAGAGAAATTTTATGACATTACAAGAATGTCATTTGTTGCAAGATTTCCAACTCTAAGTAATGTTTAGAAGTTAATTTATTTCTAATCTTCATTCAAGTCTCTAATCAAATCCATGATATGGTAATCTTCATGCCACACCAAGTTGTCATGTGCTACATTATACCCACAAACATCCAAAGAAAATACTTAAGAGTTAACATTGGTATGTTTCAAGATCAAGACTAAGTGTGTTCAACCATAGGCAATATGGATGCAATCCAAAACAGCCCCATGCAAGAAGTGGCAATATGTATCATGTTACAAAATCATTTTTATGTCACAAGACCAAGAGAATAGCATGTGACAATGCATCTAAAAATCAGAATTTCAAAATTCTGTCCAAAGGTTAACATTGACCAAGAGGGTAGTCCAAGCATAAGCCAACAAAGAGGTGAAAGGATTGAGGGCAATGTAGAGGGCTGTAGAAAAAGACAACAGAAAAATGCAGCATAGCCATATACATGGAAATGGAAAAAAAAGAGAGTGACATGAGAAAGAGGGGTAGGAGACATTACCCCGTGAAAAAATCTGATGCTTGGGGAGAAGGAAAAACCCTAGAGAGCTGAGATAAGAGGAGGGGGCTGTAAACAAAAAGAGATCACTCTTTACACATCCATTATACACACATTGCAAAACCAGAAAAATAGAGAAAGAGCAAGAGAAACCCTAAAAAACCAGAAAAATAGAAGGGAGGAAAAACCAGAAAAAAGAGAGTCATATAGAAACACAAGGGCATCCTTAAAGAGCAGAGCCTTCACAACATAGAGTGAAGAGTGAAACACATTCATCCAAAACCAAGGAGGACTTGCAAGAAGGACAGAAATCTCTTGGGTATCCATTCCTTCAAACCTTTCTCTCTTTACCTTTTTTGCTTTTATATTCATTTCATTTACTCTCTTGTGTTTTGTTGTACTGTATATATCATGTAAGGTCTCAATAGGGACCAAGAAACCCTTTTCAAGAAACCATAAAAACGAAAGAGAACAAAGGAAAAAGCTGAGTTTTTTCACTCTGGTAGCCTGACACGGGCCGTGTCACACAACACGGCCACCCGTGTCACACGACACGGGCCGTGTCACACAACACGGCCGGCCGTGTCACACAACACGGCCGGCCGTGTTGCACCTCTGTTTGAGTTTTCAACGTGTAAAATACCCAGGACTTATGACACGGGCCGTGTCACACAACACGACCACCCGTGTCACACCCCTGTTTGGCCTAAAAAACTTGTTTTGTCCCAGACCCTATGACACGGGCCGTGTCACACCTCTGTCACGCCTCAAAACTCCTTGTTGCAAGCCCCTCCTGACACGGGCCATGTCACACAACACGTCCACCCGTGTTACACCACTGTTTTCTTACTTCGTGCCGTTTTTTTTTGCATGTCTCGATTTTTTTTAGCCCATTAACCCCATATGTTTGCATGATTTTAGTGTGAATATTGTTGTTGTCCTTGTTGACTTTTGATTCCAAAAACCATTTTCAAAAACAAACTCTCGATTTTGTCGAGTCATTTTTAACCTTGTAAGTCGGTTTCCTTGTGCACCGCCATCGACCTTGTCCATATCGCTTCAAATGTGTCTTTACAAACAATAAACCTTGATCCAACGTCAAGTGGTTTTCTTTTCTCATAAAAATCCAAAACACAATAAAATGTACGATTAGAATTATGCACCATGAAATTTAAAGTGGTGGAGAAGGAATGAGAATGGAATCCTCCTACACTCGTTCCAAATGTTTTGAATACAAGGCGCTCGACTTGGTTATTCGAGACATTCATCTCTATCCAAAGTCTTTTGTATAATATTAGTCAAGAATAAATTCTTCCCCAAAATAAAAACCTAAAAACAATATCAACTCATCAAACTTCTTTTGCCTTAGGGCGTCAATCCGAAAACCTTTTTTCAAGGTATAAAATCAACCAATACACAATTATTGCTTGAATGGCCGAACTGCGGCTGCTCTGATTTCTCACACATGTTGAGAATATGTAGGCATAGGATTGCGATGATCCTAGCGAACACACTTTTCTTTCTTTCCCGCCTTTAGCCATCCATACCCTTTAACCCAAGGACATGTTACGTCCATTCTACCGCAAACAGGTAATGCATAAGACTCCAAGAGCGAGCCGCAATACACCTAACTGCTAGAATGCGCACGATAGCATCGTCCACCCAACATCCCGTTTTCCACCGTAGTCCCATGAACTATGAATGCTTTGATTCTTCACTTCATACAAGTGAATATACATAGGCACAAGGGCCTTAATCCTTGGCGAGCACTCTAATAAACACCAACCCCCTCTTTCTTCAAACAAGCAAACTTTTAGAATAAAACACCCATTCACGCCAAACAACCTAGGAGGTTCCCATCTAGTACGATGGATGCGAGGGGGTACTAATACCTTCCCCTCACATAACCAACTCCCGAACCCTAAGACTTGGTTGCGACGACCATGCTCCTTTCCCAAAGGTTTTATCGCTATTTCCCTTTCCCTCCGTGGGATAAATAAAATCCGGTGGCGACTCTGTGTCATTTTTCGCGTAGCGACAAAGTGCACACTGGTTGTTTGACTCTAAATTAATACTACTAATAGTGGATTTCCTCCATGGCTTGGTAGCCCCCAGAGTAGGTGTGGTTTGCACCGAACTGGGTCAACAATTCACTGTGTTATTTACTTCCTTCTTTTCCAATTTATTATTAAGCTCCATAGTCTGCTCTGTTGTGGATGTCATAACATTTGTTATAACATCAAGTGACTGTTACGAGAATTTCAGCAACAAAGACTCAAAAAAAAGAAAATGATTTAAAGAAGTTGACTTAAACAAGTCAAGAAGAGTGAGATGAAATAGGAGAAGTGACAACTCCTACAATCATTCAAGTATCCACCACTTAAACAAAAACCAAGCATAAAACAAAAGCAATAGCCATGATCAAGGGAAAGAATGGGAGAAACAAGCTTGGGCAGCAAGCACATGTATATTATCTCAACCAAACATTTCAAATTGATCATGAAGAAGAAAAGAACAAACAAATGCAAGAAGTGATCAATTATTCAAGACAAACTCAAAGCATACGTCATGTACACCAAATTATCTTGAATAGTGATCAAAACACAATGGGAAGAAGTGTATTCATAAAAGGAAAGCTCAATTCAAGTTTGGAAACAAAACGCCATCATCCACTAAGTCATGGTAAGTAAAAGAAACAAGGTTCAATCACATATTCAACACTTAAAAATAAGTGGAAAAGCATAACTTCTAAGTAACTTGTAGAACAAGTTATACAAGTGTATGACCTAAAATCAAAGTACCAGCACCTTAATCATGTCATAGAAAAGCATCAAAACTCATAAGGTGCATATGGGGTCCATAAAAGTCATTTCCCAAAAGAATTAGGTCAAACTATCTTGTATGAACACTTCCTAAGATGACTTGACTTGAAAGCTTCACCAAAAATAGGAAAAATGTTCAATAAATCTCAAATAAAAAGCACAATATAGCTAGGTCAAGTGACAAATAAAAACAAAGGTATTAAGGTCAAAATCATCTTAAGGAATCACCAAATAATTCAAGAATTCATGGTCCTCCACCTTATCGAGCATAAATTGAGGGACAAGAAATGTCAACTCAAAGTCAAATGAAAAAAGATCAATAATGAACCATGTCCACCCTCAAAGGCACTTCAATTCATACCCTAAATGATGAAGAAGTATTTATCATAGGGGACTTGCATTAGAGGTTCAAATGAATTGGATCAAACAAGGCATGAACCATAAAAGGCATTCAATTGCAAATTTAAAATAAAATAGCAAATTAAAATAAAATCATAAACACAAATTTTAGAAAATTAAACCTAAGGGGAAACTAATCCCATCTTAAATAGAGGGACTAGGAATCCTAAGGGATCATGGAAAAAGACCAAGTAAACAACAGATAATCCAATCACAGATGAAATGAAGAAAGAGAAGAAGTTGACTTAAACAAGTCAAGGTAATGCAAACAATGGAATGTAAAGATGCAAAGATGGGATGCAAGATTCAAATGATGCAACTGTAGATGTTTTTGATTGGCTGCATTTTGTGGCAAAAGATTGATGTATGTATGAATGTCATGACTGATGTTATGACATACATGAAGAGTGTTTTGCAGGGTAAGTTTGGATAACTAAGAGCAAAGTATGTTAGATGTCATGCTGGATGTTATGACATCAAGCAGTTGACATCAGGGCGCGCGTATGTTTGTTTTTCTGGTATGATGCTTGAGTTAGCTCAGGCTAGATTTCAGGAAGTATTTTAGGGATGTTAAGTTATCTCAGGCGAAATGCCAGGAAATTTTGAGGATAACATAAAATGCCTCTAACCTAATTGTAAGTGCGCAACTCTATGAAAATAGGTTTAACCTTGATAAACCTAATTTCTTCACTAAGGTCCAACGACAACCTGCTGCATATAAATAACAAGGTAGTAATCCTAATTGAGAGGGATTTTTAGAGAGTGTATTTTATGAGTGAAGAATTCTGTGTTGTGCAGTGAGTTCTTCACATGAGTTTTGTGTATTAGGATTCCTTGTGTGCCAAGTAGTTATCTGCTGTATGATTGCATTGGCTTAGTGTGTTTGAGTTGAATGTTAATTATGTCACTCTAAGCTTGTAAGCACGAGTGTTGTATCTCTTGATTGAAGCTGTGAAGCAAGATCAAGACTTGTTTGAAGTGTGTCTTCATTTTCCATCTGTAACTTTAAATTGGTTGATATCACTGCTGTGATTGAGGGGGAGTGAGTTGGTAACTTAGGTTTAGTGTTAGGCTGAAGTGTCATTGGGTAGATCTTAAGTGAATAGTGCAAACTGGTTGTTTGACTCTGAATTAATACTACTAATAGTGGATTTCTTCCTTGGCTTGGTAGCCCCCAGAGTAGGTGTGGTTTGCACCGAACTAGGTCAACAATTCCATGTGTTATTTACTGCCTTCTTTTCCAGTTTATTATTAAGCTACATAGTCTGCTCAGTTGTGGATGTCATAACATCCGTTATAACATCAAGTGATTATTACTAGAATTTCAGTTGGCATCAGAGCAAGCACCCTGCCTGTTAGTTTCTGGATGAGATCTAGGGAAGATAAATTCTGGTAATATGGACAAGGATATAGGATTCACAAATAGGCCACCAATTCTAGATGGCTCTAACTATGACTACTGGAAACCTTGGATGATAGCTTTCTTGAAGTCTCTAGATAGCAAGGCATGGAGAGATGCTAATTCGGGATGGGAACATCCAGTTAAGACTGATAAAGATGGATCATCTATGTTAATACCTGAAGAAGAATGGAGCAAAGAGCAAGAAGCCTTGGCTCTTGGGAATTCTAAGGCCTTGAATGCTTTATTCAATGGAATAGACAAGAACATTTTCAGACTGGTGCATCATTGTGAACTGGCTAAAGAGGTTTGTGATACTCTCAAAATAACTCATGAAGGTACCTCTAAGGTCAAGATGTCAAGATTATAGATGCTGACCACCAAGTTTGAAAATCTGAGAATGAAGGAGGAGGAGGCTATTCATGAATTCTACATGAATATTCTTGAGATTGCCAATACCTCTGGAGCTTTGGGAGAAAAGATGTCTGAAGAAAAGCTTGTGAGGAAGATTCTAAGATCATTGCCTAAAAGATTTTCCATGAAGGTCACTGCTATTGAAGAGGCTCAAGACATCAGCAACATGAAGGTTGATGAACTCATTGGCTCTCTACAAACCTTTGAGATGGGAATGTGTGAAACTGTGGAAAAGAAGGACAAAAGTCTAGCTCTTGTGTCAAATGCTGAAGAAGACTCAGATAAAAGAGATGGTGGAAATGATGAAAATCTGTCAGAAGCTATAGCCTTGCTTGGGAGACAATTCAACAAACTGATTAAGAGAATAGATCAGAAGAACAAACCCAATGTCAAGAACATTTCCTAAAATGCCTTTGCCTTGTGAGGTCCATAACTTGAGATGTACACATGATAAAAGGGACTTGTAGTACTTTTTGGAAAGCTGCGATCACGAGTAACAACTTTCATGTTCACTTAAAGTTGAGGAGAAACTTGATTCTAGGTCAAAACTGCCTTGGAAGTAAGTTGACTTTAAGTTGACCAAAATTCCCTTCATCTGAGGACCCTAACTTGTTGTCATTATAACTTGAGATGTACAAACTCTATGAATGAGTTCTTGTACTCAAAAGAAAGCATGGAACATGTCCAACAAGTCTCATATTTTCATGAAAATGAGATTGAGCTTGCATCATAGGATAAACTGTCCTTGAAGTTGGGCACTAAAGAAGGGGATTTTACACTGAAATCATCTGAAACCCTAATTTAGTAACTTCTTGAACTCTTGATTCCTCTTGATTTGATCATAACATGATACCCTAGATGCTTTAAGATGACTTCTCATGGCTTGTGTGACTTAGAACCAAGTCTAAAACCCTCTCAAGTCAACCGTTGACTTTGGGTTGACCAGATAAAACCCTAGTTCCATGTCCTTTGACTGTGCCGCTTTGCAGATGAGTTAAGTGACTAAACAAACTCCACAATGACCCTTAAGGTACACAATGAGCTTGTAACCCATATTTCAACCAAAAAAAAGACCTCATGATCCCTTGATAAACCTCTGATGATTCTCAGGATAGGAGATGATACATCTACACACCAATCTCTCTATTCAGGGAGCTTTGACAACTTCATGGTGATGATAAACACTTGATGGCTTGCACAAATGCCTTTGTTTGAGCTTGAAACTAATAAGACTCTCCTCATGAATGGCAAAATACACCTCTTGATCCCCTGTTAAGAACAATGCTATGCAAGTGTAAATGCTAGAATGAAAGTGAAACATAAGCCAAATACCAGAAATGGTTGGCCAAAGTTTGGGGTACAACAGCTGCCCCTATTCAAACGACTTGGACCTGAAGGGGTGAAAAGTGAACAACTTTCAAACATTCAAGGTAAAAGACGATTTAATACCAAAGAACCCAGAAATTTTCCAACCGCAAAAAGAAACTGAATAAACTTTGTTGGAGAAAATGTGATAAAGCGAACGCATTCGTCAAAGACATCACAATCTGCCGGGATCTGGATTCTGCACAGGAAAAAGAAAACAACAAAATCTGTCGGGGTCTGGATACCACACAGGAAAAAAGAAATGAACCGGTGGAAGCCAGGGTCTGGATACCGCACGAGCTAAAGAAATAAAATGGTGGAAGCTGGGGTCTGGATACCGCTCGGGCTAAAGAAATAAACTGGTGGAAGCTGGGGTCTGGATATCGCACGGGCTAAAGGAATAAATCGGTGGAAGTTGGGGTCTGGATATCGCACGAGCTAAAGAAATAAACTGGTGGAAGCTGGGGTCTGGATACCGCACGTGCTTGAACAAATAAACCGGTGAGAGCCGGGGTATGGATACCGCACGAGCTTGAGCAAATAAAACGGTGGAAGCCGAGGTCTGGATACTACACAGGCTTGAGCAATGAACCGGTGGAAGCCGGGGTATGGATACCGCACGTGCTTGAACAAATAAATTAGTGGAAGTCGGGGTCTGGATACCACACGGGCTTGAGAAATGAACCGGTAAGATGAACATATCCGTCAATAAATCTCGCCGGGGTCTGTATACCATGCAGACTCAAGAGAAAACACCATTGTCTACTAGAGATACAACTGGAAATAAGAGGTAACAACCTGGCTTATGTTTCAAGTGCACATGTTTGAATATGGCGTAATGCTCCATACGAAATGGAAATGCTACGCGTTTGGGAGGATGCTATGCACAATGCAAATGCAAAGGAACCATCCCAGAAAAATAAATGTTGAAGAGACGAAGCCAAATCCGCTGGGGATGACTGGTTGTGCCAAGTACGACTAGACTTCTGCTGGGAGAAACAAGCCCTGGATGGCTTTTCGGAAAAGAATTATCCTGGGTAAAACTGCCCTGCTGAGAAATACATCCACTCCACTGGGGATCAAATCAACTCTACTGAGGAATGTGGCCCTGGATGGTCTTCCAGAATACAACTCTTCTGGGGAACAAATGACGCGGCTGAGGAAAACAAATCCACTTTACTAAGGAAATCAGCCCTGGATGGCCTCCTAGAGTAACAAAAGACCCCTTCTAGGATACAAAGCAAACTGCTGGGGAACAAACTCCACTCTACTGGAGATTCCGCTCTGTTGAAGATCAGATCCGCTATTTGTTAGGGAATATGATTAAGGCTTACTGGGGAACTATCCCAAACTTTCCCTACTAAGGACGGAGAAAACATACTTCGACTACTCAACTGCAGATTAGGCAATAAGGGAATCAACATCGACCTCTGCTTTGGGAAAAGTGAGAAATACAAACTCAAACGATATCCACCTCTGCTTGGGAATGAGTCAATGACCTAGACTCTAAGGGGAAAGGAGTCAAAGAATTAGACTCTACGGGGAAACAAAACTCTGCACTCGCTCCGCTGCTGGGTGACAATCCTAAATCTACCTATCAAGGGATAAGTGCAAACACTACTGGGGAACCTCTGTTTCGAACTTCTGAGGATAACCCTGATATCAACCTTCTAGAGGATAAGATATAAGCATTTGGGCTGCTGAGACTAGGTGTACAAGCTCCACCTGCTGGGTATGGCTCTACTCTGTCGGGGATATTAATCTCGACTGGGGATACACCTCTGGAATAGTCTCAAGAACGAGAGCCCTGCAAATGACAAACAAACAAAGTGTCCTATGCAACGGAAGCTATCTCAGTTATCGTCCATGACATCATTCAAGCAAATAAATGTTTCAATTATTATTAGCAAAGCCCACAAGTATATGTATGCAAAGTTTTATCAAAAACATCAGGCGTCTTTTGCAAACAAAACAGTAAAAGCTAAAACGAAAACAAAAGCTTTATGAATAGTATACTTCATTGATAAATGGACTATAAATAGGCAGATTTACATCAGATACAACTCCTAAAAAGAGAAAGTTGCGCAAAAGTACAGAAATGAAAAAGATATACAAAATGTCGGCAATGTGGTACAAACGACCACCATGTGTCGATTCGGTTATGACTCGCATGACTTTGATGCTTTTCCGATGCTTTGTCCTATGAAGAGACTGACTTGATTGATTGACCTTCGGGTCCTCCCATAGTCTGTTGTGCTCAAAATATCAATATGCAGACCGCAGTCATTTGCTTTTCAAATCCCTAACTTTTGCCAGAATCCCCCCTGCGGGTTTTCGATCCACCGTGCCAAAGTCGCCTCTTCAGGTTTTCAACTTTGCGAGTTTACATTTTTTCTTTTTTATCCCTAATTTTTGCCCGAACCCATTCTTTTTATGGTTCGTTGGGATGCCCCATTTTTTCCTAGATTTTTTTTCTTTTCCAGCAAGTCTATTTTAAGCAAAGTATTTTTTAACTGCGTCTGCATTCACAGGGAATGTGAAATCTTCACCATCCATGGTTGAAAGTAGTAAGGCTCTTCTGGAGAAGACTTTCCTTACCACGTGTGGACCTTCGTAATTGGGAGTCCATTTGCCCCTGTGATCTGTTTGTGGAGGGAGAATCCGCTTCAACACTAAATCACCTGCCTAAAAGCTTCGAGGGAACACCTTCTGATCAAAAGCTTTCTTCATCCTGCTTTGATACAAACGATCATATGCAATGGATGCCAACCTCTTCTCGTCCATCAGGCTGAGCTGATTCAATCTAGCCCTCACCCATTATGCCTCATCCAAATTGACGTCAACCAAAACCCTCAAGAAAGGAATATCGACTTCCAATGGTAGGACAACTTCCATAACGTACACTAGCGAGAAAGGAGTTTCCCCAGTTGAAGTATGTATCGAAGTACGATATCCGTGTAATGCAAAGGGAAACATCTCGTTCCAATTTTTATAGGTCACAATCATCTTATGCACAATCTTATTTATGTTTTTATTAGCCGCTTTAATAGTGCCATTCATCTTCGGAAGATAGGGAGAAGAGTTATGATGCTCAATTTTGAAACTCTGGCACAGTTCCCTCATCATCTTGTTATTCAAATTTGAACCATTATCAATAATGATTCTTTCGGGCACTCCGTAACGACAAATGATGTCCTTCTTAATGAATCGAGCCACGACTTTCCTAGTGACGTTGGCGAAAAAAGCTGCTTCAACCCACTTAATAAAATAGTCAATTGCCACTAAGATGAAACGGTGTCTGTTGGATGCAGTCGGTTTAATCTTACCGATCATATCAATGCCTCACATGGAAAAGGGCCAAGGAGATGTCATGACATTCAGAGGACTCGGTGGCACATGCATCTTATCTACATAAATCTGGAATTTATGGCATTTCTTGGCATACTGGAAACAATCAGACTCCATGGTCATCCAATAGTATCCCACCCTTAACAACTTTCGAGACATGGCATGTCCGCCTGCATGCGTACCAAAAGCACCCTCGTGGACCTCTTCCATAAGCAATCCTGCTTCTTTTTTGTCCACGCATCTCAACAGAACTAAGTCGAAGTTCCTTCGGTAGAGTACATCATCCTTGTTTAGACAGAAATTTCCAGACAACCATCTCAAGGTCTTCTTATCTCGGCTCGATGCCCCAGGTGGATATTCCTGATTCTTGAGAAAGTTTCAGATGTCATAATACCATGGCTTCCCATCTGAAGTTTCTTCTATTGCAAATACGAATGTTGGCCTATCAAGGCAGGAGATGACAATTCTCGAAGCACCGTTCCAATAATTCACCTTTTACATCGAGGACAAAGTAGCCAAGGCATCTGCCATCTGATTCTCCGCTCTTGGCACGTGATGAAACTCTACCCTGTCGAAGAAAGGTAACAACCTCGTTGCATATTTCATATACGGTACTAGATTAGGCGGATGAGTCTCCCATTCACCTTTGATCTGATTGACTACCAAAGCTGAATCACCATAAATATCAAGGTTTTTTATTCTCAAATCAATCTCTTCTTCAATACCCATGATACATGCTTCATATTCAACTTCGTTTTTCGTGCAGGGAAACGTTAACCTAGCAGTAAATGGTATGTGAGAACTGTGGGGAGTCGTAATGATTGCTCCAATTCCATTGCCATAAGACTTAACAGCACCGTAAAAAACCATCTGCCACCTAGCAATCCTTCCCGAAATCGCTTGCTTTTTGAACACATGCTTGATCGGATCCATCTTCTAAATCAGCATGGTTGTGTGGTTCAACATGTACTGCCTTAGGCGTTTGGCGGCCTAAGCGAGTGCGCATCACGTCTTTTCTAACATTGAGTATCAGGACTCACAATCTGTGAACTTCTTACTCAAGTAGTAGATGGCATGCTCTTTTCTTCCTGTCTTGTCGTGTTGACCCAGAACACAACCCATGGAGTTCTCAAGAACCGTCAAGTACATTATAAATGGTCTTCCATCCACTAGAGGCATCAGTATCGGAGGCTCCTACAAACATTCTTTTATTTTTTCGAATGCCCTTTGGAAATTTTCATCCCAGACCACTGCCTGATCTTTCTTTAACAGCTTGAACAAAGGTTCACAAGTGGCTGTGAGGTGAGATATGAACCTAGCAATGTAGTTCAATCTACCCAGAAAGTCACGAACCTCTTTCTTTGTTTTCGGTGCTGACATTTCTTGTATAGCTTTTATTTTTCCAGGATCGACCTCGATTCCTTTTTCACTGACTATGAACCCCAATAGCTTTCCTGACCGTACACAAAAAGTTGATTTGTTCGGATTCAACCTTAGTCTGAATTTCCTCAACCTCTCAAACAGCTTCAACAGGTTCACTAGATGTTCTTCCTCCGTTTGCGACTTCGCAATCATGTCATCAACATAGACTTCGATCTCATGATGAATCATATCATGAAAGAGAGTCACCATTGCCCGCTGATAGGTTTCCCCTGCATTTTTCAATCCAAAAGGCATCACCTTATAACAAAAAGTTCCCCACGGCGTGATAAAAGTTGTTTTCTCCATGTCCTTCGGGGCCATCTTGATCTGGTTATACCCGGAGAAGCCATCCATGAAGGAAAACACTGAATATTGAGCCGTATTGGCAACAAGAACATCAATGTGGGGGAGCGGGAAATCGTATTTTGGGCTCACTCTGTTTAGATCACGGTAATCCACACACATCCTAACTTTACTGTACTTCTTAGGCACAAGCACAATATTAGCGACCCACGGATGGTAGTTCGTCACGGCAAGGAATCCGGCGTCCAATTACTTCTGGACCTCTTCTTTAATTTTAACTTCCATATCCGGTCTAGTTCTCCTTAGCTTCTGTTTTTTAGGTGAACACTCTTCTCGGAGTGGTAAGCGATGAACCACTATATCTTTATCAAGTTCGGGCATATCTTCGTATGACCAAGCAAAGACATCTCTATACTCTCGGAGCATGTCTACCAGTCTTTGCTTAATATCATCTTGCAATGCAGCCCCTATTCTAACCTCTTTTCTAGCTTCCTCAGTACCCAGGTTGAAACTTGAATCTCCTCCCAATGAGGCATAATAACCTTATCTTCTTGTCTCAGCAATCTGGCGAGCTCTTCAGGAAGATCTTTGTCTTCCTCAATTTCTTCTTCAGCTTGAAAGATTGGATTATCAAAGTCATACCGAGTCATAGACGAGTCTGAAACGGTGGCATCTACGATGTGAAACCTTCATGATGATGATTTGATGCTTAAAATGATATGGAAACAAACACAAACCACAATGCCATTTTATTGTTAAAGTAAAAACAAGAAAAACAAGGATCACAATATTTGAATGCAAAAACGCCTTTTGATTAATGATAAAAGCAATTGTTCAAACATAAATAAGATAAGGCCTTATAAACAAAAACCAATATGCTCCGGGCAGAACAATGGCCGCACATAATCAGAAACAAGATAATTACTCTTCACGGGTCACTTGGATAACTTCTTCAATAGTCCAGTTGTTCAGACTTTGACCAGGAATGCATGGCTGGATCCACGCATCCATATCGCAATCATTATCCCCCTCATCCTCGGACACAACGTTGATTCGGTCAAAAATCACCCCACCGTGATAAACTGAACTGGTCCTCTATAACGTGGAACATTTTGTGAGGAAGAAGATGATGGGTTGTACCCAATCCAAACTTATCTTGCTTATTGAGGATACTCAATACCTGCCCCCATCCTTGAGATGCACCTGATTCTACCACGGCTTGCGCTTCCTTGAACAAAGACATAGAGATTTATGAAATCCTGTCCACAACCGATGCCTTCTCTCTGACTTGAACCGCTTCAAATGCTTGACAAAGGGTCTCATGAATCTCCCCATCAACCTCAACATATTTTAATAAAGACAGCTGGCTGATCATGATGTCTTCTTCACCACAGACGGTGACAATGTTTCCACCCATCATATACTTTAACTTCTGATGTAAATTCGATGTCACTGCCCCTGCCGAGTGAATCCAGGGTCAACCTAACAAACAACTGTATGCCGGCTGGATATCCATTATATAAAAAATGGCGTTGAAAACCTCTGGGCCGACTTGGAAGGGAAGAGTCACTTCTCCGAAAACAGACCTCTTTGTTCTGTCGAATGCTCGTACAACCAGATCACTAGGAGTGCATATTACATCCTGGGTGTCAACCTTCATCAAAGCCTTTTTGGGTAACACATTAAGTGAAGACTCGGTGTCCACTAGCACATGTGATAATACGGCTCCTCTGCACTCAATAGAAATGTGCAGGGCGTGATCGTGGTTTCTCCCTTTAGGCGTCAGGTCCAAATCTATAAATCCTAATCCATTCCCAGTGTTCACATGAGCCACCACTCCCTTGAGCTGGTTCACTGAGATCTCTTGTGGTACATACGCTGTATTTAGAATCCTCAAAAGGGCATTCCAATGTGCCTCGGAGCACAGTAATAATGATAGGATTGATATTTTTGACGGGGTTTGTTGTAAATGGTCAACAATTTTGTAATCACTTTTTCTGATCAAACTCATGAATTCCTCAGCGTCTTTCAACAAAGCGTCCTTCTCACCCCATTAGGAACTTTCTTCAATAACTGCTTTCCCCTTTCCCTTATTTGGTCTTTCAACATTAGCTTCTGGAGGTGCAAACACCCTCCCACTTCTCGTCATTCCACTTGTTCCCACCATATTATCCATTGATGAACTATCAAATAATTTCCATTCAGCTCTTGTTTCTGGCCATTACAAAAGACTTCAGCCCCATAGTTCCATGGGATCACTTTGGTGCTTTCATAAGGCATTGGTCCTGCCTTGGTGATTATAACAGTTGCTGGCCTCGGCGGCGCAGATATGTTGATTGTTCTAAAAGGGATTGAGATTGTGGCAACCTCATCCTGCTCTTGATCTATCCCCTTCTCATTTTTCTTTTTACCAATTTTGTTAAATTGTAGCACACCCTCATTCATTAAACTCTGCACATGATTTTTCAAGTCTTCACATCCCTCGGGATGAACCAAACAACCTTCACAGTCTTCTCCACAGCCTGGAAACACTCCACCCTTCAACAACCTACTTTTGACAAAACTCAAAGGAATTCTCAACTTTTCAACGTTAGTCACCAAATTCAGATTCTCCTCCTCAACAATATCATTTACCCCATCCGCTCCATGGTTGGGCATAGGGTTTTGAACAACATTGGGCGCATCATTGGCAAAATTGATGGCTTTGATATCAACAAGGTCCTGCACCTTATGCTTGAAAACCTTAAAGTTGTCTATATGATGACCAGGGGCGCCTGAGTGGAACTCACATCTGGCATTTGCGTCATACCCTGGGGGTGGCACGCCAGTCAGAGGTGCCAACATCCTCTTCTGAATCAATTGAAGCTGTAACAAATGTTGTAACAATTATGAGTACGACATTGGTGGCGCATCGAACTGTCTATTCATTGTTCTCCTACGGTCCTGGAACTGCCGTGGTGCGTAATTCTGCTGCTGTTGTTGTTGTGGACGTTGTTTTTGTTGTTGAGGTTGCACAGCTGGAATAGCAATACTCGCAACCTGAGGCTGTTGTTGATGATACTGTTGCTATTGATTTCTGTTTCTATTCCTATTCCTGAAACTTGACACCGCGTTCGCTTCTCCTTCCCTTTTCTTGGTACCAAAATTCTTCCTCCCTCCTCCAGACGAGGACCCTTCTTCTGCTTGTATTTTCCCCAGTTTAATGTTATTCTCAACTCGTTCGCCAGTGATGATTAAATCTGAGAAACTTCCAAACATATTCCCTATGAGCTTTTTGTAGTACACTTCAGGTAATGTAGCTACAAACATGTCAATAAGTTCTCTCTCTACCATTGGAGGTTGAACCCTTGCAGCAAGTTCACGCCATCTCTATGCGTATTCTTTAAACCCCTCATTACTCCTTTGTGACAGATTTTGCAACTGTACATGATTGGGCGCCAAATCACTATTATATTGATAGTGTCGGACGAAAGCCTCCGCAAGATCTCTTCAGCTTCTAATATTCGTTGGCTCTAAACCCATGTACCATTCCAAGGATGAGCCAAACAGCTTGTCCTGAAAGTAGTGCATGAGCAGCTTCTCGTCGTCATAGTATACAAACATCTTTCTATAGTAGGAACGAAGGTGCACCCTAGGATAGGTCGTCCCCTTATATTTGTAAAAGTCCGGAACCTTGAACTTTGGTGGGATTTTAAGACATGGGATCAGCCCCAAGTTAGACATGTCCAGCTCAAGAGAATTATGATTTTCATAGTTCCTCACCTTCTCTTCTATCATTCTGTACCTCTTGTCTGCATCAGATTGCAGACCCACACCAAGGTCTCCCATGGATAAGACGTCATCTTGTTTGTCCTCTTCCCACTAAGGACCAACATTACCGTGCACAACGCACGTCGCCCCTGGAATATGAACTCCATTCTAATTACCTCTGCCCGGAGGAACAACAACTGTTAGAATAACGTTTGCATGTGGAGTACCCACATCAGCCTGAGGAGGAACAACATTGGCCCCACCGTGAAGAACTCCACTTCCGTCAACTCTTGCAATCAAAGGTTGCACCAGCGTCCTGAGTTGCTCCTGACCGTTAGCAACTCCCTGCATAAGATCTATGATAGCGCCATGCAATCTCTGAATTCCTGTAGCTCAAGTTGAATTTGATCCATTTCCTTTCGTTGATTTCCCCTTGTTGAATAGCGGTGAATTGCTCGGTCTTCAATCCTGAAAAAATCCTGAGAAAACCACAAAAAGAAGTAAGGTCAACAGAACCTGGAACACCTGCAATGCAATATGAAAAATGATGCAGAATAGGAACATGTAAATATGGTTTAGGGAAATTTTCCCCTTGATTCTATTTCCACGGAAACAATAGGAGAATGGAGAGCCAACAGATGAAGTCACAAAATATTTTAGAGATAAAATGAGAAACAAAGTGTCAACATACAACACATCACCAAGGAAATACAATAGAGTCAACACGACCTCATCCAACAATCCTGGTGATGGCCAGAATATAAAAATACATCAAATATAAAAAGAAAATGCATCAAGTATGGCAGCAAGTCTGGAACTCTTCCAATAACTCCTTCGTATCAGGATGATCAGGCCGAGCGATTAGTCCTTGAATAAGCAACTCTTTCCTACTGATAGTAGCTTGTAAGCTCTAAGTGTAGTCTTCCCAAGCATCCTCCCCAAAGGCATCTTCAAGTCTGGGCTTCTTCAGGTCTGCTCTCAACTTGTACACTTCCAACGTTGTAAGAGCTTCTCGGAGCTTGCGGTCGCTTTCGTATTGACGAGAGGATTCACCTGGATCTTTTTCATTTTTGATTCGAAGCTGAGTTTTTAATCTGTCAATTTGCCGACTAAGTCCATCTTCTCTTTCTTTGTTATTAGTCAAAATGGCATTCCATTGAGCATTGAATTTTGATATTTCCATATATGCTTTCTCTAACTCTTTCTTCTTCCTTTTTAGGGCATTACCCAAACTTCTCATGTCTTGACCAAGACCCTCTCTGACACGAATTTCTTCAGTCAGTTCTCTTCCCATCTTGTTCAAAGTATCTGTTTGCTTCTTGGATAGGTGAGTGGCTTGATTCTTCTCACTTCTAAGCCGGATGATCTCCTTCTCCAACTTTTCGTTCACCCTGCGTAGTTCTTCCTTTTCAGCCCACAGTTGATCATGCTTTTGGACGTCAACTGTCGTTGGTTCTTCAACTACCTAGGGATACAAAGGTTCTCTGACTGGAAAGGGTAGCAACAGTCTCTCAACCCTCTCATGGATCCATTCCACGTATGGTCCATAAGCTCTGCAATCACTCTTGCCTAGAAAAGGCTTTCCTTTACGATGCACGTTTCCCCAAGCTTTTTCAAATCTTGCTAAGGTCTCATCGTCAACTAAACCGGTAAAATACATAGATTCCTATATTTCTTCTTCCTTTAGGAGTTCTCTCAAAGCATAACCAAATTTTCTGATGGCGAGAGCAGGGTTATAATTAATGCCACCCTTCCTCCCAATCAAAGGAACGTTGGGGAAATCTCCACAACTATGAAAAATCTCCATGCCCAAGAGGTCTCTGTTAAACCACACAATATTCTCCAGCCTTAAACCCATAAGTCTTTCTGGCCAATCAACAGTGTCTGCAATGTCCACAAAAGGTCCAGACTTAGGTAGATGTGAAATAAACCGTTTGTATAGCAGCGGAGCGCAACAGGAGACATTCTTTCCTCGTCTTTTCTCATTCTTATAATGGATGGAATGATAAACATCCCCTAAAAGAGTTTGCACATGATTCTTAGAAGTGAGATATAGAAAGCATCGAAGTCAATAAAGTCAGGTAAGTTGGGAAACATGACTATCCCATAGATGCATAAAGCCAGGATGGCATTGAAAACCAACCAACATCCCTCCTTAGTGAAACGTTGAGCTATCCACCAAAAATGGAAGTAGAAAACCAGGAGTTCCAATTCTCCATACCAAATTACCCTCCAATTCAGAAACATCAAGATGAAGAGCACCAGCCAACTTCGATAACTCAGGCTCCTTCTCATAGTGCACATAAGGCATTTCTTCCAACACAAGAATTCATATCAGTTGAGCAAACTCTTCCAGAGTTGGCAACAAAACATATTCGGGGAACACAAAGTAGCGCAACTGAGGGTCGTAAAACTGCAACAACACATAAGCACCTCTTGACTCAAACTTGGAGACCTTGCAGACAAAACTCAAAATCTTCCCATATTCTTTTCTGAAGTCTTCCATCACGCTACAATCAGTTGCAGAAACCAGACTAAGTAAAGACCTTATTTCTGGTGTCGAGAACTTTTACATCACACTCTTCTTCAAATCAGGCTCCATATAGACGGTAGATTAGATTACTAGAATCAAGAGGTAACTGTGCACCTGAAACACAAATACATTCCAATGTTAATATGCTAATGAATATGCAAATGCAACAAGGGATCAAGATTTTTGTACTGCTGACTGAGTTGAAGCAGAGCTTCGCTTTGGCAAGAAAATAACACCGCACTGATATAAGGACCCCACTGTATCCAGGATCAAAAGTCTGCACTGATGAGAAAACCGGGTTGGTTGAAGGTCAATTTTCCTACATAACCCTCCTCCTCACTGGTATGCACCTATCTCTGACAAGGTATGACATCCTATACGGTCGTCAGCGTCATAGACTTTCGAGAAACGATGATATGTTCACCATTTCTAGTTTAGCATCATAGTCAAACGAAGCGGCCTACTTAGCTGACTTTCAAATTATCGGTCTTTAGAGTCGACAACCTTCAGATCCAACACCCCCTCCCGACAAATGTACATGATAGGATGTCTTCAAAGAAAACCTCATCTGAACGCGAATTTCATGAGGACTAATGCATATGGAAGCATACAGGTCCAACACTACTCTCCACTCTAATGCTATGGATATCCTCAAGCCTGGGTTTTGACTTATCACTCAAAGGAACAGTCCCACCCAACAGCACAGCAATATGATGATATAAAATGCTGAAAGTAAAATGCACATGCAAAACTGTACAAATGCAACACATATACACACCCACAGATAAAAACACACAAGAACTATGATAGACTCGCATAAGGGATGGGAAAAGTCGCCAGCTGTCGCTATTGCAAAAAAGAGGGCCGAAAAAGACGGAAGAGTCGCCACCGTTTGTTATTTATCCCAAAGAGAGGGAAAGGAAACAATCAGAGAAAACCTATAAAAAAGGGAAAATATAGGTCATCGCAACCAGATCTTGGGTTCGGGAGTCGGTTACGCAAGGGGAAGGTATGAGCACCCCCATGTTCGTTGTACTCAACGGGATCCACGCTTGTTGTCTATCTAAAGGGTGTAAATCTATCAAAAGGCTGGCTTATAGGGAAAAAAGAAAATAAAAGAGACTCGATAGAGCATCGCCGCTCTATGCCTACGTATTCCCTCGTGCAATGGGAAAGTCAGAGTCAACGTAGTTTGGAAAACTACAGGTGAAGGTGGGGAAGGTTGCTTGCCAAGACATTATCATCTTGTGCCTACGTATCCTCGTATGGTACGAGAAATCAGAGCAAACGTAGTTCGGGTTGACACGACCACAGATTGGTTCAATTGTTTTAATTGAGTAGGGTTAAACCTTCGTTCTAGCAGTTAGGTGTATTGTTTCTCGACCATTGGAGACTTAGGCGTTACCTGTTTGTGGTAGAACCAAGATTTAACACACTCTTTCTGAAAATGGTTTTCCAAACAATCCTGAAGGATAAAAAGGTTTCATGTTTTGTTTTATGTTTTTATTAAACGAGAAGTGAATTGAGTTAAGTTTGTAACTCATGTTGCACTAAAGACTATGACTTAAGAGCGAATGCGTCGCATATCACCCAAAGGGAATACGCTAAACACTCTAGACAGTATGAGAGGAGGCCCCCAACCATCATTCCTCAAGTACTTAAGGCTCGTCACGTACAATATTTATTATCCTTTATTAAGTGTCTTAAGAGGTTACGAGATGAGAAGAGAAGACACAAACTATAAGGGGAAACTAATCAACCCTAATGTTATCATGCAAAATGATCCTAAAGTTGGGATTGAAACGGGAAATCTATCCTAATGTTAGCATGCAAAGGATTGAACACCTAATGTCTCTCCTACTCCCATCTTAAACAGAGCGACTAGGAATCCTAAGGGATCATGGCAAAAGACCAAGTAAACAACAGATAATCCAATCACAGATGAAATGAAGAAAGAGAAGAAGTTGACTTAAACAAGTCAAGGCAATGCAAACAATGGAATGTAAAGATGCAAACATGGGATGCAAGATTCAAATGATGCAACAAAGACTCAAACAAAAGCAAATTATTTAAACAAGTTAACTTAAACAAGTCAAGAAGAGTGACAACTCCTACAACCATTCAAATATCCATCACTTAAACAAAAACCAAGCACAAAGAAAAATCAAAAGCCATGATCAAGGGAAAGAATTGGAGAAATAAGCTTAGGAAGAAAGCACATGTATATTATCTCAACCAAACATTTCAAATTGATCATGAAGAAGAAAAGAACAAACAAATGCAAGAAGTGATCAATTATACAAGACAAACTCAAAGCATAAGTCATGTACACCAAATTATCTTGAATAGTGATCAAAACACAATGGGAAGAAGTGTATTCATAAGAGGAAAGCTCAATTCAAGGTTGGAAACAAAACACCATCATCCACCAAGTCATGGCAAATGAAAGAAACAAGGTTCTATCACAAATTCAACACTTAAAAATAAGTGGAAAAACATAACTTCTAAGTAACTTGTAGAACAAGTTACACAAGTATATGACCTAAAATCAAAGAACCAGCACCTTAATCATGTTATAAACAAGCATCAAAACTCATAAGGTGCATATGGGATCCATAAAAGTCATTTCCCAAAAGAATTAGGTCAAACTAGCTTGTATGAACACTTCCTAAGATGACTTGACTTGCAAGCTTCACCAAAAATAGGGAAAATGTTCAATAAATCTCAAATAAAAAGCACAACATATCTAGGTCAAGTGACAAACAGAAACCAAGGTCTTAAGGTCAAACTCATCTCAAGGCATCACCAAAAAATTCAAGAATTGATGGTGCTCCACCTTATCGAGCATAAATCGAGGGACAAGAAAAGTCAACTCAAAGTCAAATGAAAAAAGATCAATCATGAACCATGTCCACCCTCAAAGGCACTTTAATTCATCCCCTAAATGATGAAGAAGTATTGATCATAGGGGACTTGCATTAGAGGTTCAAATGAATTGGATCAAACAAGGCATGAACCATAAAAGGCATTCAATTGCAAATTTAAAATAAAATAGGAAATTAAAATAAAATCAGAAACAAAAATTTTATAAAATTAAATAACACTTTGAAATGCAAGGAAATAATTTTTGTTGAATTTTCTGATGATTGAAACTAGTTTTAAAAAGCCAAAAGGGAAACAGAAATAAGATGAAAATAAAATAAACTAAAATAAGCTGGGAGGTGTGATCAGCAAAGGGGAAAATGTAAAGAATCACGTGTAAAGCACATTGGGCTGCAAAAGTAGCGGGAGTGGATAACAGTTTCAGCCCAATTGACCCAGACTCAGTTCACAACATGAAACATTGCATTTCATTAATCCAACTGGATTTCAACGCGTGCATGTCACCAGGACAAACCAATTGGAATGAAACAACTCACATGGTCAAAGTATCCACCTGATCCACCTCAACAAAGACCAGACAGGTGACTGGACGTCGGAGCTAGGGCTTCGGTCGTCTTCTCCGGCTGGCTCGCTGAAGACCAGTCACCGAACCCTAATAAAAATGAGCAAATCCGGTACCGTTTGAAAGCTCTACTCACAAGGATATCAAATCTACCAACCAAATTTCAAAAAGGTTCTTGAATGAGTAGAAATCAAAACACGAAAGTTTGAACGCACATGCTGAAACTTCAACAAATAGCCATAAAAATGCAACAAACATTGCCTATGATACATAGGGCTTCAGATGCAATCCACCATGAACCTATTACATGCCTAAAATGGAAGGAAAAAGTTGAAGAAACTTACTGAACAGAGCTGTTACGCTGGATTTTCTAAGGCTTACAAGCTTTAATCTCTTGCTTCCAATTCACTTCTCAAGGTCTGGTGAAGAAGGAATGAGCAACAATTTTGGCTAATTTGCAATGCTATGGCAGATTCTAAGAGAGAAAGTTTTGACAAAATTTATGAGTTTTCTCCTTTCTTTCACGCAGCAGCTTCTACTCTGAGCAATTAGGGCAATTGGAAACCTTTTATATGGTGGGTTTATGATAGTCATGCTGACCCATAATGGCTGTAATGCTTGATTTCACAAATTGACCAAAAAAATCACATATGCCACACCCACGGGTTATACACCATTCATTGTCTTTTTGGTCAGCAAAGATGTGCTTAGAGTGTGTAGAAATCAAATGGAATTGTTTTGGATCATGTAAGATCAATTGGTACAAAGTTTCAAGTCATGACTTTTTAAGATAAATTTTGAAAATGTGGCATATAATGACTTTCCATGTTGGTCCAAATGTGGTAAACTTCTTTGGGTCATGTAATGGTATGGGATAATTCAAAAATGAAGCAAAATATGAATTGTAATGTAAGGCATTCAAGTCATGACCAAAAATCCAATTTTCCACCTTAAAATGGTTCACATGATCACATAGTCCAACAATCTTCATGAATTTTGAGTTCAGTGTGGAGTTAAGACCATTAGGAACAAGTTTCATGTTGGTTGGAATTGCATTTGAGGTCCATAAATTCATGAAAATGGTCCTTGAAAAAGATGACCTAAAATGAACTTTCCTAAAATGCCCTTGCCTTATGGGATCCATAACTTGAGATTTACACATGATAAAAGGGACTTCCTGGACTTTTCGAAAAGATACGATCATGAGGAACAACTTTCATGTTCACTTGAAGTTGAGGAGAAACTTGATTCTAGGTCAAAAATGCCTTGGAAGTAAGTTGACTTTAAGTTGACCAAAATTCCCTTCATCTGAGGACCCTAACTTGTTGGCATCATAACTTGAGATGTACAAACTCAATGAATGAGTTCTTGTACTCAAACGAAAGCTTTGAACATGTCCAAAAAGTCTCATATTTGCATGAAAATGAGATTGAGCTTGCATCATAGGGTAAATTGTCCTTGAAGTTAGGCACTAATTTAGTAACTTCTTGATCTCTTGATTCCTCTTGATTTGATCCTAACATGACACCCTATATGCTTTAAGATGACTTTTCATGGCTTTTATGACTTAGAACAAAGTCTAGAACCCTCTCAAGTCAACAGTTGACTTTGGGTTGACCAGATAAAACCCTAGTTCCAGTTCCTTTGACTGTGCCTCTTTGCAGATGAATTAAGTGACTAAACAAACTCCACAATGACCGTTAAGGTACTCAATGAGCTTTTAAACCATATTTCAACCAAAAAAAGACCACATGATCCCTTGATAAACCTCTGATGATTCTCAGGATAGGAGGTGATACATCTACACACCAATCTCTCCTTTCAGGGAGCTTTGACAACTTCATGGTGATGATAAACACTTGATGGCTTACACAAATTCCTTTGCTTGAGCTTGAAACCAATAATACTCTCCTCTTGAATAGCACAATACAACTCTTGATCCCCTGTTAAGAAAAATGCTATGCAAATGCAAATGCTAGAATGAAAATGAAACATAAGCCAAATACAAGAAATGGTTGGTCAAATTTTGGGGTACAACAATTGGAGATGAAGATGAGGGTTTGGACACTTCTAATGGATGATTTGTGATGTGTTTGGATGGTTATTTGAGTGTTTTAGGCTCTGGTTTTGAAAATTCCAAGTTTTCTCTTTGGAACTTTGAAAACTTGAAGTAAAGAGGGAGAATGAGAAAGCAAGTCTTTGGTATTGTTTTGGTGTCATTGAACTGATGCAAAATAACTTCTATTTATAAGAGAACTGATTTGTCTTGGATGAATAGTATTGGATGAGGGAGCATGCTATTATCCAATAGATATTTTCATGTAGCTCTTACTTAAAGGTTAAGGTACCAAAGTCTTCCATAGCATGACTAGAATCTTGACTCAATTGGCATTTTGTAGGTTTAAATACTCATTATTTTTAATTGATCTAAACTGGTTTGGCTCATTTCATACAAATTCAATGTTTCAATTAAATGCCAAATGACAAACTTGAATTCAAGGCTATGTAATGATGGTTTTTCACATGCCAAGAGACGGGATCCTTGACTTTTGGTCCAAAAATGAAGATATTATGTGATTCAACAAGATTTCTTCTGTTCTTGGAGGATGACAAGGCTTACAAAGTTACCAAATCTGTTTTGGAAATTGTTTGATGCAAGTAAACATGAAAACTGTCTTGAAAAATCAGTTTGATCAAGGCATGTTGTTAAATCCATAACTTCTTGATCAAGCATGATCAATGAATGTTTTTGTACTTGTTGGAAAGCTGAGATATCCTATTTTAACTCTGCTGTTCACAATTGGTCTTGATTCAATTTGGATCATTGTGAAAAATGCCCTTAAAGTTGGCCAATACACAAAATAGATTCTACCTAAAAATTTTCTAAGTGTCAAGGTTCAAAATATATTGAAACCCTAACTTCATGGCCTTATATATCAAAATCTATGCCTTTTTTGGGGATGGTTCAACCCAGAAACTTGTTGTATGGAAGAAGATCTATTATTTGAGCATTGGAACGCAAAAAAATGGTTGCTTGGATCACAAGTTATGGCCTTGTAATAATAGGTACTTGAACATGAATTTCCATAACTTACTGAAACTTTCAATTCTTCCAAACAAGTTCATGCTCAATGTGGATGAAAGTATGACATGTTTCAAAGAGTTCAAGTTTAATGTGAACTTACCTCTTGGAGAAAAAATCCAAAATCTTCCAAGGATATTACAGAGCAGTTTTAACAATTTGGATACCTTCAATGGACCTCCTATGAACCTTTAGAATGCTTAGGACCAATTGGAAATACTTTGAACAAAATATCCCTTCCTTCTTGCAAACTATGAAATGTGATCAAGATGAAACTTCAAGTAAATGAATTTACAGAAGGAAAACAAGTTTTGGAATAGTTTAAGGAAGATTTATGGAGTGTGTTAAAAGTGTCAAAGTGATTGAAATTGGTCAGAGTCAAGTTTTGGGTAGCAAAATGCAAAAAGTCTACAAAATGAGATTTTGAGGGTTGACTTTCTATTCTTGTAGGTTTGAGGTGAATATGAAGGTTTGGACACCTTCAAAGAATGATTTGTGATGTGTTTGAACATGTGTTTAAGTGGTTTGAGGTGTGGAGAAGGTATATGATATGTTTGCGCAAGTTGAGGTTTCTTGGCACAAAGGGGAAGTTGGTTCGCAAGATGCTACAATGGGAGATTTGAGAGATTTTTATTGAGGTTTTTGTTGTCTTAGAGGCTTGAAATGAGCCTCTATTTATAGGGAACAAGTGAGGGATAGGAGGTGGTTATACTATCAAGCTCTTGGACTTTTTGCAAATTGGTTTGGTTGGAAGTGAAACAGGTGGTTTCATACAAAATCATGGTTCCAATGTGCAAGTACACAAATTTTCTAAAGTGATTGGAAATTTAGAAACATTGCTTCTGTCCATGGAAAAGGTTGAGTGCAGAAATAAAAAGTGAGAGGCTCAAGGCAAGTTGACTTTATGATTAAAGTCACTTTTCTAAAATGGAAGTGAAACCTTTCTTCCCAAAATGGAAACATCTCTTGAACAATGGCTTAACCACTTGGATAATGCTCCATTTTTTCGTGCAAAACCCTGAATATGGATTGATTTAGAGATAATGAGGACTTTAAAGCAAGATCATAAGGCATGACTTGGAGATTTAATCAAAAGCAACTTGTGGAAATGGCATGAAAATCAACCTTGTGATACAAACTTCATCCCTTCGAAACTCTCAGGTCAAGAACATGATTGTGGAGTTCTTGTACTTTTTGAAAAGCACTGAACATGCTCTACAACTTTCATGTTTGATGAATTTCTTGATTATTAATGGATCATAGTGAAAACTGGCTCCAAAGTTTGGTACTTTTTTAGAACAAAACTGCCTTGAAAACTCTCTAAGTGTTTTAAGTTTTTCACAAACTTGATTGCCTTATAACAAAAAAAATTATGCACTTTTTGGAGATTGACCCTCAAAGAAAAATTTGTAGTATGTTGTAAGGGATTCAATTTGATCTTTGGAACACAAAAAATGGTGGTCTAGATTGAAAGTTATGACCTTTCAAAGTTTGCACCATATTAGGGTTTTTTCTCCCATACTTAGAAAAACTCAACTTCTTCCACTTTACCCTTTTTGCAAGAAACCCTCCAATTCATGATTTTTCATAATAAAACTCATTGATCAAAAAAGATTTCATGAAATTTAGCTTGAGGGATTCAATTTTGACCAAAAATCTCAAAAGTCAAAGAGTTGACTTTGCAGTTAAAAGCTTGTGTATCAGATGAATTTGGTTGTGTGATCTTCAATGATCTTGGACTCTTGAATCTTCTAAGAATCATGGATGGACTCCAAGGATTTATTTGGGAATCTTGAATCATTTCCCAAGCCTTGGGATCATGCTTTGATCAAAAGTCAAAGACACGGTTGACTTTGTCAAATAAAACCCTAATTTGTGGTTAGATGAAATTGAGCTTCAATGAACTTGTAACAAGACCAATTTGCACTTTATTTTTGATGGAGAGAGGCCTTTTGAGTGTATGAATACTTGGTAGTTTGATTATCAATCTAATACATTGATAAATCAAGTAAAGATCGTCTTGATTCCCTTGATTCAAAACCCTAATTCAAATGAAACCAAACAAAGAAGAATTGCACAAGGTTAGGGTTAGAAATTCATGTATGATTCTCCTAGAATGATGATGAAGTCTAGGGTCAAAATTTGGGGTATAACAATATTGTAGCAGGAAGCAACTACTCTCAGCTACTTTGGATGAAGCAGATGCTAAAGGAGTACAATATTAAGAAACATATCATGACATTATACTGTGACAACTTGAGTGCTATCAACATATCAAAGAATCATGTTTAACATAGTAGGACAAAAAATATTGACATAAGTAATCGCTTTATCATAGATCTTGTTGAAAACAAAGTGGCCAGTCTTGAGCATGTAGCCACTGAGAAGCAATTGGCTAATATTTTCACTAAAGCTTTGGATGCAAACCAATTTGAGAAACTATGAGGTAAACTCGAAATTTTCATTGTTGTAGAATTATAACAATTAGCCTTGATCATGCAGGATACAAGGAAAAGAAGAAACCTGGTGTCAAATTTTTGGCTAAAAGGGGGAGTAGTAGTGGTGATAATAATGTTTGTAAGAGGGAGAAAGTCTCAGAGTGTGAAGCATAGATATGATCACTAAAGTCTTATGGTTTCTTTTGTGTTGGTGGGAGGCTTATGTTGGTGGTGCTAGGATACCATTCTATATGTTCTCACATCATTTCATTTGTTGTTTCTGGGAGATTGCATTTTATCTGCAGTAGGTTGTGATGGTCAAGGGGAGTGTGCTTGTCTTTGGTGTTTTTGAAGTTTGCTTCTATTGTAACTCTGTACATGTCTGATCTGTAGCTGCAAAGTAGTAGTTTTTACAAAGCTTACATGTTCTCATGTATCTTGTGTTGCTCTATTTGATATGTGATGTTAGACTAGATGTCTTGACACTATGCTATCGGGTGTGGTCTATTGTATGGTGTTTCTGTTTTGATTCTGTTGTGTATGCCTCTGATGTATGCTAAGGTTGTTTTAGCCAAAATTTATCAAAGGGGAAAATTGTAAGTTTTGTGATTTTCGGTTTGGTAACATTTTGGTAAAACCATATGTTATTAGCAAGATGTTAAGCCAGATGTTCTACTATGACAGTCAGACATCATGTTCAATATGATGTTGTGACATGTGCCAGGTGTTGCACCCTAAAATTTTCCCTCTTTTAAAGACTAACTTATTTCTTCATCCCTTTCAAATTCAATGTCATAAGGGAGGCCCATCATTCCAAATTCAAGGTTCATGAATTCAAGGCTAGATTCAAGAATTTTTACAAAGAGAAATCTCTTGACATTTGCAAGGATGTCACATTTGTTACAAAATCCAAACTCTTGGTAATGCTTAGGAAATTAAGCTATTTCTAGTCTTAATTCAAGTTTCTAAAAATAACTTCATGCCATGGTATCCCCCATGCCCCATCAAGTCCACATGGTCCTCTTTGTTCTTACAAACATGCAAGGAAATTACTTAAGAGTTAATTCAACATTGGAATATCTTGAGATCAAGGCTATGCGTGCATTCATGGGCAATTTGAATATGGTCCAAAACAGCCCCATGCAAGAAGTGGCAATGTGTATCATATTACAAAATCATTTTATGTCACAAAACCAAGGCTATAAGCTTATGTTGATACATCTACACATCAAAAATCAGAATTTGAAAATGATGTCCAAAAGGTAGTGTTATTGGTTACATGTGTGTCCAAGCATAAGCCAACCAATGGATACAAGGATGAAGGGCAAGGTAGAGTGCTACAGAAAAATACAGCAAAACAGGCCTAGAAATGGAAAGATGTGGGGCTGCACCAAGAAAGAGGTGATAAGTACTCCCAAAAATGGAAACTTTGAAGATTGAAAGTTGTGCAAGAGCTATGATTTTGGTACAACAGAAAATGTAGCAGAAAAGTTGAAATGGGAGGGGATAGGAGGCTGCAAAAAGGATATAGACACACATTATCCATTGATACACAAGGGAGATACATACACATTTTGAGAGATAGAGGTTGAGAGCAAAAAGGTAAGAAAAACCAGAAAAATAGAGAGAGCAAAAACCAGCCAAAGATTAAGAGAGTAAAAGAGAAATACAAGGGAGCCATTGAGAAGGAGAGCCATCAAAGCATATAGTGAAGAGAAGTGAACACATAGCCAAAATCAGTGGAGGCTTTGCAAGGAGGGAAACAACTCTTGGGTATCCATTTCTTAAAACTCTTTTCTTCTTTCATATTGTGCATTTGTCATTTATTCTCTTTGTTTGAGTGTTGTTGTATTGAGTATAACATGTAAGATCCCAAGGGGGACCAAGAAACCTTTTGAAAAAAACCCAAGAAGGAAGGAAAAACAAAGAAAAAAGTCAGATTTTACACAGCAGGGCTGACACAGGCCGTGTCATGCAACACGGGCGGCCGTGTCACGCCGCTGCTTAATGTTTTTTTTTGCCCAGACCTTGTGACACGGGTCGTGTCATGCAACACGGGCGGCCGTGTCACACCGCTGTTTTGGTTTTCTTGCTTTTTTCCCCAGACTTTGTGACACGGGCCGTGTCATGCAACACGGGCGGCCGTGTCACACCGCTGCTTGACTCAAAACCCTAATTTTTCTGGAACTGTGACACGGGCCGTGTCATACAACACGGCCGCCCGTGTCAGACCCCTGTTTTTCACGTTTTTTTGACTTTTTTTTACCTCAAAAACTTTTTTTGTGTTTTGTTTTTTTTAAGCCGATTAACCCGTTGTGTCGGTATGGGTTTTATGCATGTTTATTGTTGGTCATCTTTTTTACATTTGGTTCTAAAAACTATTTTTAAGAAAATAAACTCTCGATTCTCATCGAGCCATTTTTGACCTTGTAAGCCGATTGCCTTGTGCATCACCATCGACCTTGCTCACTTCACCTCAAATCTTTTTAAACAACTAAAACCCTTGACCCAACGTCAAGCGGATTTTCTCAAATAATGGTTAAACCAACTCACCATATTTAACAAAAGGATAAAGTTCACTTTGTATTGAACTAAAGAGAGGGGATTGAGTGTAGACTTCTTCCTCTCCGAGTGTCGAGATGCTCACTGTAGTGTGGGTGGTTTTGATACTCGTCTTTCAATACGAAGACGTTTTCATCCACAACTTTTTCTCCTAAAAAACCTCGGCCCCGTACCGACTGCATTTTCAAAACACTTACAATAAATAAATCGATTCTCTTTGTATTAAACTAAAGAGAGACGATTGAGTGTAGACTTCTTCCTCTCCGAGTTTGGGATATTCACTATAGTGTGGGTGGTCTCGATACTCGTCTTTCAATACGAAGATGTGACTCTATCCGCCACCTATCTCCTTCTACAACTTCCTTCCGCAACATTCCCCACCTAAAATCTCAGTCCCGCACCGAGCGCATTTTCAAACTTATTTTCGTAACAAAACTTGAACGGTCGTGGAGTGATTAGGCGTATGACTTCTCCTATCCCAAGTGCTGACGTCTACCGTAGGGTTCTCCGTCGCGAAAGCACTTACCATTCAAAACCAAAAACACTTTAATAAGAGAATGAAGTTCTCTTTGTATTGAACTAAAGAGAGAGGATTAAGTGTAGACTTCTTCCTCTCCGAGTGTCGAGATGCTCACTGTAGCGTGTGTGGTTTTGATACTCGTCTTTCAATACGAAGACGCTATGTTCGCCACACCCTTTCATAATAAAAAACTTTGAGATAAAGAATTGGGTACTACCCGTAGGGGTTACTATCCGAGGACCTATCTCGCCCCTAAAAAACAATTCAATAAATCAAATGTGACATCTTGCCTCGCATGGCGAAAACTAATCTTTCAAAAAGGATATGATACGTCCGTTCTACCGCAAACAGGTAATGCCTAAGTCTCCAATGAGCGAGCAGCAATACACCTAACTGCTAGAATGCGTACGATAGCATCATCCATAAAGTCATCAACAAATCGTAGGCCGAACTACGGCTGCTCTGATTTATCATACCAGATGAGGATACGTAGGCACAAGGCGGCGATGTCTTGGCGAGCACAATCCCTCATATCAGTAGTTTCCCGAACTACGTCAACTCTGATTTTCTCATATCCGTTGAGAATACGTAGGCCTAGGACCGCGAAGTCCTATCGAGTCTGTTCTTTCTCTTCTTCCCCCAGTTACCTCTCTTTCCCTGTTTCTAATCCTTTTCTTTACCCTTCAGAACACTCTTCATAGTAAAATCTTTAAGCAAATATAATCACACACGACAAACAAATGGTTCCCATCGAGTACGATGGATGCGAGGGGTGCTAATACCTTCCCTTCGCATAACCGGCTTCCGAACCCGTTCATGGTTGCGAGACCATCTTATCCGTTCTTTTCTTAAGGTTTTCTCGATATTTTCCTTTCCCCTCATGGGATAAATAAAGTTCGGTGGCGACTCTTATGTCCTTTTCCTTTTCGCCTTCCCCGTCGTTGCGCGTATTTTTCGAGTAGCGACACCAGGACATGTTATACCAGAAAAGTTAGGACATGACTGTTTTTGTATTTTTAGTGTAATTTTTTAGTGTGTTTTAATTCACACATTTGCATTACTCAAGGAGGGATAATGTGTGATCTTCTGTTTTGACAAATTGTGTTGGTTTTAGTAAAAATTATCCTTGAGTCTTTTTTAGGAAACTTTGTATTTTAAGAAAGACTGTTATTTTAAGAAAAACTAAGTATTCTACTTGGAAGGGAGTTTAAGTGGAAGTTGCATAAGGTAGTGATTAGGTGAGAAGTTATAAATGAGGGAGTTTAACTTTGAATTAATACTATCATAATGAATTTTCTTCCTGGCTTGGTAGCCCCTAGATGTAGGTGAATTACACCGAACTGAGTTAACAACTACTGGTGTTATTTATCTTTCTACCATTTAAGTTTTTGCATATTCACTTGTGTGATAAAACTGTCTTGATCCTAAAAGTTGTGACATATGTCTCGACATCTGGAATCTGCATGCCAGAATTTCAAGAAGGGAACCTAATTGAAATATCTAAGGGTGAATAACCTAAAGGAAATTCCTATAGTAAAAAATTTAAAATATAACAAGGATCATGAAAAATATGTTCGAGAAGGTAAAGATGCATATACACATGACAAGCAGTCAACAAAAAGTACCTCCCCTTGGATTGGGCAACAATATAACAAGGTGAACATGTATAAACATTCAAAGCCTACTTAAATAATATGACTCATCAAACAAAAGATATGGTATACAAGCAATACATTTAATCAAAGCCTACTTAAACACAAGCTAACATCCACATATTTACAAGAGGTATGAATCTATCATTCATCAAGGAATTCTTCAACAAAGTAACATCAAAGACATAAGCAAAACTGTGCATAGGACATGGTTTAAACAAGGGCAACATCAACATGGATTATCAAACATAAACATGGTATATGTTATCAATCTTTGTGCAAGACAAAATTTAACACACGAGTAAGAAACAAAACATGGATTCATCATGGGATTTAGGCCAACAATATAATCAAACAAGTCTTAAACACTTGATAATATTTGAAACAATTATGAACAATTACCAACCATTTAAAGTATTAAAAAATAAAATAAAATCAAAAGGTATATAAATGAATAAGAAACCTAATGATTAAATAAAAGGATAAATGTATTTTTTTATGTTTTTAAAGATGAGACATAAATAAATTAAAAGAAAAAGAAACCATTTTTTTTATTTTTTAAATTTTAAATAAAAATAACAAAATAAATAAATAAAAGGATAACTAATGTATTTTTTTAGTGAAAAATAAGTTAAAATAAATAATAATTATTTTATTAGTATTTGAAAGTTATTAAAAAATAAAATGCAAGTTGAATTAAATTGAAATAATAAAAAGGAAAAGGAAATAGTTAATTTAAAGAAGTAATAAAAAGGGAAATGGGAAGAAAACTATTGAGTAAAAAGAAATGGGGGGCACTGGGGTTTGAACCCATACCCCTAAGGTTACCAACTAAATCGTTTGACCATTAGGCCAGCCCATCTAGCCTTGTATATTTTCTCGCTCCAATAAAACAAATATTAAAACAAATATTTAAAATGAAAACACGCGAACACTGTGATCATCTTCAACCTCAAGCTTCAGATTTTTGAAAACACGGATTTCTCATTTCTACACCATTTCACCCAGAATTTCATGAGGAATTCAAATATGCAATTCAATATCATTTATTTTGACTATAACTCAAGAATTATACAAAGAACTAGATGAATCCTAATTCTTCAAACATAAATTAAATACCATACAGGCATGATCAATGAACACAAGCATGAGGCTTTTAATCCTCACATTTTGGCAAGCATAATGATTCCTTGAATGGATGAAAATGGTACTCACAATATGGAGTTTGAGATCTCATAAAACTTACTTATTAGAGAGTGTCTAGTGCACCTTTAAAGAAATCCTAGTTGATAAATGATGATGTCTACAACTTCAATGAAAAGTTAAAATGTGGTTTGAGTGATTAAATATTGGTTTTTAGGACTTGTACAAGTTCAATGATGTATATGGAAGGTGTTTGAAGTTTTAAAATGGAGAGGAAGTGCAAGGATAAATAGATTCGAAGTTTTGGTTTTGAGCAACAATGGAGTTTTGGCCAAATGTGATTTCTGGTTTTTGGGTGGAATGATATGTTATGGTGTGTTTGAGCAACTCAAATGGTTATATTGAAATGTTTTTAAGTGGGAAAATGGAGGTTTCATGGCTGCGACGAGTTTTGGCAGTTTTGGTTTGTCAAGAATGTGAAAAACACTCAAGAATGCTTCAAGTGCTCTTGCTTGCTTTGCTGAGATTTCAATGTGAATTGTTGTGTCTTTTGCATCCGATACAAGGCTCCTTTTATAGTGGGGTGGATCAGCAAAATATCAATGTACATTGACTTTGTTTAGTGGATTTTGAAGCAAAACCAAAAAGTTGGTACAAGGTACAAAAAGGCTTTCAACTTTTGTTAGCTTCCAAGTTGACTTTGCCTCTCATGCCTTGCAAATTGTACCTAATTGTTCTGATGTAAATCAGATCTTCTTGAATTATGGAAGTGGTTTGTTGATCAAGATCCATTTTCCATGTCATGCCCAAAGTAGTTCAAGATGACATGTTAGACTAAACTTTGATCCCTTGAATGGAGATCAAATTCCCACAACTTTGGTACAAATTCTGAAGATCTCATGAAAGGGAACAAGTTTAAAGTTGATCATATGTTTTGGAAATGCTTGAAATGTTGGCAAAAGTGGCCTCTAAATCATGCCAACCAAACTGACTAGGACTTAGGCAAATTCTGGTTCATTTCAAACCATGTTGGTCATGATGAAATCCCAACTTTGGTCAATCATATCTTTCAATTGGTAAGGGCTTTTGGATTTATTCTTTTACCAAAATAAAGTATGAAATATGATATTTAATTGAATCCATCAAGCATAAAAAGAGATGGCTTGAATTGTTCACAAGGAATCCACAAAGTCATGCACTTGACAATGTGAAAAACTTAGAAAAAATTCTAAGTGTTTTGGATTTTCACATAACTTGAAACCCTAACTTTGGACACCAATATCTTCCCGTCCAAGAAATATTTTGACTTGTAATTTTCATCAACTTGTAGTATCAAATTCCATATTTCAAAGTATCTCTCAAGTGTTTTCATTGGATGCTTGAGGAAGAAGTTACAATCTTGGAAAGTAGGTTACTTGATCATGGAAATTTGACACATAGAAAAATTCAAGAAACTCTAATTTAACAACTTTGGTCCTTTTTGTGATTTTATTGATTCAACTTGATTAGACTCAATTATCTTGCACATTTTCATGATTATTGACTTGAGGAAAACATATTTGACCGAAAATGTCAAAAGACAAACTTTAACTTTGACTTTGTATCTGATGAATTCAAATCTTGCAATTGTCAATGAATCAAACTTCTTGAGCTAAAAAGATCATGTCAGTGGACTCCAAAGATATACTTGAGACCTTTGAATCATGTCTTGAGGTATGAGATCATGTCTTGGTAAAAGAGTCAACTCAGAGCTGATTATGACCAAAACCCGAATATGGTGCATCAGATGACTTTGAGCTTGATGAGATGGCATTGATGTAATTCTGCAATAGATTGTGGATTAAAGGGCAATCTTGATCATGTTGAATTAATTGGAATCTTGAGAAGTTGATAATCCCACAAGCCATTGATTGATCATCTACTTGAACTTCTTGATGCCAAGATCATATATTTTTGTATTTTCAATGGGGTTAGAAAAACATAAAAGACACATACATGAGGTGGTTGATTTATGCAAATGATGAAAATGAGGTGGCATCTTAGGGTTAAAAATTAGGATATGACAGGTACCACTCCATATAAACTCTTTCAATGCTCTATCTATAACCAATGTGAGACTTGAGATTTCCCAATACACTCTCTCTTGCCCAACACTCTTTTTGACTTAGTGCATGGACTTAAATAGTAGGCCCATAATTCATAGGTTCCTGAATTAGAACCAGACTTTGATACTATATTTGAGTTTTTATCTAAATCATATTTACAAAATAGACTTGTAAGGTGAAGGTTATCACTCTATATAAACTCTTTCAATATTCTACCTTCAACTAATGTGAGATTTGAAATTTTCCTAATATATTTAAAAGAAGTTGGGAGGAGATTGTCTTCCGTAAAATTCATTTGCAGTCAAATCTCATCCTTTCATTTTTTTAATTAAATACAATAAAAATATTTTTAAAAAGAATCTACGATGTCCACTTTATTCTCTACAAAAATTTGAGGGGGTTTCATTGGAATAACTTTGATTAAAAGAAACGAGTGACTGGTTCCTGAAAATTTACTTCAATAAAGAAGTTAATAAGTTATTGATGGCAATTATTTGTGCCATCATTATTTAAACTAATCTACATTTTACTTTTTTTATAGAAAAAATGTTAGTTTATATGTTTTAGCCTAGTTATAAAATACAAGTAATATTTAATTTAAAAATTCAGAAAATTTTTAAATAAAAAAGTAAATTTTAAAATATATAATAGATATATCATAATAATATAATAGATTTTCTAAGTCACTTTGAAAAATAAAATTGTCTCAAATTATATGAAATGATAAATTTAAATGAACTTCTTTAAAATTTCTTTAAAATTACAACATCAATAATGTCATTAATGTTACTCTATTAAAAAAACATTTTCACGATGCTAAAGAAATATTAAATTTTTATAACGATTATATTCTTATAGTGTCCTTTAATGTAAAATAAAACAAACATATATTAAATTATAGTTATTCTCAAAGAAGATGCAAATTTTTTTATTAATTTATTAAAATAAAAAATGAGCCTAGGCTATTTAGTGTTATATAAATAAAGGATGACATAAGTATCGTATACATTGTCCTTCTAGTCATGGCATATTCAAAGTCACTTGTCTTCAAATTCTCGATCCTCTTGTTTGCATTTAACGTTAGAGAGATCACTCATTTCAGCCTCAATCCTACAGTCCATGTTACAATTAAAGATGATATACCGGGACCAATAAGACTCACCGTTCATTGTAAATCTAAAAATGATGATCTTGGATTTCACACATTAAAATCGACAGAAACTTATCAGTTTTCATTCCATCCAACATTAGTTCCAAGATGTGTGAAATCAAGATTCTCAGAGATCAACATATGTTTTGATGAAGGCAAATAACTTGACAAAGAAGGCAAAGATGATCAAGCACTTCAAAATATCAGAATCAGGACAAAAGACTGGATATGAATAATATCTTTCCTCAGAAGGTATAATGAGAATTTTCATCAAGTGTTTAACTTTCGATTGCTCAAAACATTAAAAATCTTTTACATTACTTTTCACACTAACACAAGCTTTTTAAAACATAATTTATTCTAAGTTTTTGTAAGTGCAATCGATTGCACTCTTAGAGCAATCGATTGCATGATCTAAATTTTAATCTTTTTTGCTTTTGTTTCAGTAAGCAATCAATTGGTGCTTTGGTTCAATCGATTGCATGTTTGAAAATCTCTCTTTTTCCGCTTCTGTTTTAGTGTGCAATCGATTGGTCCTTTTGGTGCAATCGATTGCACTTTTGAATATTTGAAATTTCAAGTGTTTTTGTGAAGGTGCAATCGATTGGTCTATATGTGCAATCGATTGCTCACTGAATGCTTTTGAAAAATCATTCTGAAAAATTGCATCTCTTCAACCAATCTTCCCTGAAATGTTTTCTTTGAAACATGTCAATTGTTCATCAATTTTTCTGGAGATTTGCATGTTTTTCTCAAGAGGTGTTTATATTATATAAATACCTAAATCTTTCAAAATTCAAATCACCTCTTTCAATTAAAAAACTCTTTAACATACTTTTCATTTTCCACATCTAAATTAGAAACACTTTTCACAAAGAATTTTTTGCATAAATTTCATATCCTTTGAAAGAAAATTCTTGAGCAATAAGTTTTAGACATTTGTGGAAACTCTCATTGAAAGAGAAGATCAATCTACAGCGTTGATAAACTTTGTATACATTGTTACAAACTCCTTACAAAATCAGATTGCATTTTTTCCCCTTGCTGTTCAAGATTGTTGAAATCAAGTGTGTGCATTGAAGAGGATTGTTCTTCCTGCACTTAGTATTTTAGATCTTAAAGGTGTTTAAGAGCCTTTGATCTACCTATAGGTTAGAAAGTATTGTACACTGATACTAACTATAATGAAATCTCTTTCGTGTTGAAAGGGAACTGGAGTACCTTCGGAGTGTGAAGGGAACCAGGATATTTCTTGGTATTCTTTACTTTCTGCACTTTACCGCTTTCATACCATCATTATATTTCAAGAAAGTAATAAATCAATCTCTAAAACCAGAAAAGATCAAAGAACCTAATTCACCCCCCCCCCCCCTCTTAGGTGTATCTCAAACTATCAAGATGGGTTAATACTTTATTCTTTTGTGCATTTACATGGCCAGATAGCCCCTTTCGTCATTATATTGACATTTACAATCAAGCTCAAAACACTTGTAAAAATTGTTATTGGTTAATAAGTAAAACTGGTGGTTGGTTGAATGGCCAATGTCGAGGTTGGTAACATATTCAAAAAATTGATGCAAAAAACACTACATTCAAGATGTAATTTTATTTTCTTGACAAATGAAATATCATAGATTTACTTTTTCTTCTTGTCAATCTTTCTATTTATTTATATCTATGAGAAAAATCATTGTATTTTGATATATTAACCTGAAGGTAAATTAATGGGGAGTATAAGTTAAGAAGAAACATGAAACTATTCTAGTAAGTAGTGTAGAACTTAAAAATTACAATAGAAGCATGTAACTTCTTAAGTTTTATTTTTAATTCTCAATTTCAGGATTTTACTCAAGAACAAGAAAATGTTTAAGTTTTGGATTGTAATGATAGTTTTTCATTGAATATTATTATTATTGTTATTATTATTATTATTATTATTATTATTATTATTATTATTATTATTATTAATATTATTATTACTATTATTATTATTATTATTATTATTATTATTCAATTTAATTTCATTTTCTCCTAATTGGTTTATGTATTTTATGATTTCATATATATTCTTAAGATGCATGAAAAAGATCAATCCAAGCCAAAATCATCATAACTTGACAAAAGTTATTGTATATTACAAAAAAAATTTACAATGACAAATTAAGGAGAAGACTTACATACTAGAATTAGAAGAAAAAGAAGAGATATTGCAAAAGGAGAAAGAATTAAGCCACAACCTTCATCAACATTGCGTTATTTATTTAAGAAAAAGAAAAAGGCAACACATGTAAAAATAACATTGCACCAAATTTAACATAATGTGTTAGCTTTTGGAAATTTTGCACTAATAACATATTCTAAGAGTGACCCTTTAAATGTGATCACATACTCCAATGCTAGATATGCCATAAAAATCACAATGCACTTAGATACATAGTGTGTGACTCTACGATATCATAAATTTTATATATGTTATTAGACTTATAGATTTTACAATCAAATAGATATATTCTAAAGGATTGGTTAGAGTAGAGTATTATTGGCCAAGTGAATTTAAATACAAATGGTCGAGTAGAGGGCTTGGTGAATTGTGTTATATGATTTTTGAAATTTTTTAACGAAAATATTGAATTTAGCCTTGTTAATTCTAAAGAAGGAAGATGAAGCATAGATTTTAATGTGAAAGATAAAATACATGAATAATTAAATATTAGTTAGAAATAACACACCATTATTTATATTGATTCGACTTTCAACCACATAGTTGAACACGAGTTCCTAAGAGTTTACCTTTATAAGTTCCACTATAAATTTGAGGTTTTATAACTAGATCACCCCACAACCTCCTTACTCAAAGCTTTTACACAGGTTCAAGATGCAACATTTATATAAGTGATAAGTGACAAAAATAAATAAAATATATAAACGTTTATTAAATTTTATTTTGTAAGAAAATCCTGAAAAAACCTCAGTTTATGAGAAAAATATGATAAGATTCTATTATGAATTTTTTTTAACCATTATTTTATTAAGTATGGGAAAAAAAACACCCGAAAAACACTAAAAATAGACAAAAATGCATCATTCGAGCACTAAAGTTGGTTAAGCTAGAAATATGCAAAAAAAAGAAGTAAGCTAAGCTAAAAAGAGGCTTGAATATATCTTAGCCAGATATACAAAGCAAAAGTTGGGTAAGCCAGAAACATGTATCTGTCACACCCTAATTCTTAACCCTAAGATTCCACCTCCTTTTGCATCATATTGCATCATTTTAGGTCAATCATCCATACATAACTAACCGAATTATCTAGTTTTGTTTTGTTTGTTTTTGTTTATCTGTGAATTAGAGTCTATTCCAAGAAAGTAAATGGGGTTGACCATTCAAATTTTGTTGTTGTTTAATTCATCTGAATTAAGGTTTTGCACCTGTGGAATCAAGAAGACTATTGCTTGATCAGTCACTATTTTGGATTGATCGTAACCAAATCAAGTTCCCCTACATTCAAGGAGCTTATATTCAATAAGAATCAAGTGCTAATTGATCTCGTGGCAAGTCAGTTGAAGCGTAATTTCAAGATGCTCATATACCTCATTAAATTCTACCCATGATGTTTGAGAAGTCCCAAGTGGGAATCTCATTGGAGATCACACAGTTGAATTCATCTTATTCACAATTCATTTGACAAAGTCAACTCTTTGACTTTTAGGGTTTTGGATCAAATTGGAGAATCCAAGCCAAATTTCATCAAGATATGTTCAATTCTTGATTTTGATCATGATAATATCAAGATTTGGAGATTTCTTGCAAAAGAAGAAAATTTGGAATTTTTCTAAGTGTGGAAAAGTCCTAGTTTTGGTGCCAACTTTGAAAGGCCATAACTTCCAACCCGCACATCCATTTTATGAGTTATAAAGATCAATATGTAGATCTCCTCATGTACTACAAAAGTTTCCTAGTGACCTATGGACAAAAGATGCTTGGATTTTGAGTTATGAAGCTTCAAAGGTTGAAAGAACTGAAAATGAAGGAAAGTGAAAAGTTAAAATGGGGTTTGAGTGATTAAATATTGGTTTTTAGGATTTGTACAAGCTCTATGATGTATATGGAAGGTGTTTTAAGTGTTAAAATGGAGAGGAAGTGTAAGGATAAAGAGATTCAATGTTTTGGTTTTGAGCAACAATGGAGTTTTGGCTAAATGTGATTTCTGGTTTTTAGGTGGAATGATATGTTATATTGTGTTTGAGTAACTCAAATGGTTATATTGAAATGTGTTTGAGTGGGAAAAATGGAGGTTTCATGGCTGTGGTGAGTTTTGGCAGTTTTGGTTTGTGAAGAATGTGAAAAACACTCAAGAATGCTTCAAGTGCTCTTACTTGCTTTGCTGAGATTTCAATGTGAATTATTGTGTCTTTTGCATCTGATATGAGGCTCCTTTTATAGTGGGGTGGATCAGAAAACGATCAATGTATATTGACTTGGTTTAGTGGACTTTGAAGCAAAACCAAAAAGTTGGTGTAAGGTACAAAAAGGCTTTATGCTTTTGGTAGCCTCCAAGTTGACTTTGCCTCTCATGCCTTGCAGATTGTACCTAATTGTTCTGATGCAAATCAGATCTTCTTGAATTAGGGAAGTGGTTTGTTGATCAAGAGCCATTTTTTATGTCATGCCCAAAGTAGTTCAAGATGACATGTTGGACTAAGCTTTGATCCCTTGAATGGAGATCAAATTCCCACAACTTTGGTACCATTATGAAGATCTTATGAAAGGGAACAAGTTCAAGTCGATCATATGTTTTGGAAATTCTTGAAAAGTTGGAAAAGTGTCCTTCAAATCATGCCAAGCAAGCTGACTAGGACTTAGGCAATTTCTGGTTCATTTCGAACCTTGCTGATCATGATGAAATCCCAACTTTGGTCAATCATATCTTTCAATTGGTAAGGGCCTTTGGATTTATTCTTTCACCAAAATAAAGTATGAAATATGATATTTAATTGAATCCATAAAGCATAAAAAGAGATGCTTGAATTGTTCACAAGGAATCCACAAAGTCATGCACTTGACAATGTGAAAAACTTAGAAAAAATTCTAAGTGTTTTGGATTTTCACACAACTTGAAACCCTAACTTTGGACACCAATATCTTCCCGTCCAAGAAATATTTTGACTTGTAAATTTCATCAACTTGTAGTATCAAATTTCATATTTCAAAGTAGCTCTCAAGTGTTTCCATTGGATGCTTGAGGAAGAAGTTACAATCTTGGAAAGTAGGTTACTTGATCATGGAAATTTGACACTTAGAAAAATTCAAGAAACTCTAATTTAACAACTTTGGTCATTTTTGTGATTTTATTGATTCAACTTGATTATACTTAAACATCTTGCACATTTTAATGATTATTGACTTGAGGAAACCATATTTGACCCAAAATGTCAAAAGTCAAACTTTAACTTTGACTTTGTATCAGATGAATTCAAATCTTGCAATTGTCAATGAATCAAACTTCTTGAGCTAAATAGATCATGTGAGTGGAATCCAAAGATATACTTGAGACCTTTGAATCATGTCTTGAGGTATGAGATCATGGTTTGGTCAGGAAGTCAACTCGGAGCTGATTTTGACCAAAACCCTAATATGGTGCATTAGATGAATTTGAGCTTGATGAGATGGCATTGATGTAATCATGCAATATATTATGGATGAAGGGGAAATCTTGATCATGTTGAATTTATTGGAATCTTGAGAAGTTGATAATCCCACAAGCCCTTGATTGATCATCTACTTGAACTTCTTGATGCCAAGATCATATATTTTTGTATTTTCAATGGGGTTAGAAAAACATAAAAGACACATACATGAGGTGGTTTATGTTATGCAAATGATGAAAATGAGGTGGTATATTAGGGTTAAAAATTAGGATATTGCAGATATCACTCCATATAAACTCTTTAAATGCTTTATCTATAACCAATGTGAGACTTGAGATTTCCCAATACACTCTCTATTGCCCAACACTCTTTTTGGCTTAGTGCATGGACTTAAACAGCGGGCCCATAATTCATAGGTTCCTGAATCAGAACCAGACTTTGATACCATATTTGAGTTTTTATCTAAATCATATTTACAAAATAGACTTGTAAGGTGAAGGTTATCACTCTATATAAACTCTTTCAATATTCTATCTTCAACTAATGTGAGATTTCAAAATTTCCTAATATATTTAAAAGAAGTTGGGAAGAGATTGTCTTCCGTAAAATTCATTTGCAGTCAAATCTCATCCTTTTGTTTTTTTTAATTAAATACAATAAATTATTTTAAAAAAGAATCTATGATGTCCACTTTATTTTCTACAAAAATTTGAGAAGGTTTCATTGGAATAACTTTGATTAAAAGAAACGAGTGACTGGTTCGTCAAAATTTACTTCAATAAAGAAGTTAATAAGTTATTGATGGTAAATTATTTGTGCCATCATTATTTAAACTAATCTACATTTTACTTTTTTTATTGAAAAAATGTTAGTTTATATGTTTTAACCTAGTTATAAAATACAAGTTATATTTAATTTAAAAATTCAGAAAAATTTTAAATAAAAAAATAAATTTAAAAATATATAATAGATATATCATAATAATATAATACATTTTCTAAGTCACTTTGCAAAATAAAATTGTCACAAAATATATGGAATAATAAATTTAAATGAACTTCTTTAAGATTTCTTTAAAATTACAACATCAATAATGTCATTAATGTTACTCTATTAAAAAAAACATTTTTACGATACTGAAATAATATTAAATTTTTATAAAGATTATATTCTTATAGTGTCCTTTAATGTAAAATAAAACCAACATATATTAAATTATAGTTATTCTCAAAAAAGTTGCAAAAAAAATTATTAATTTATTAAAATAAAAAATGAGCCTAGGCTATTTAGTGTTATATAAATAAAGGATGACATAAGTATCATATACATTGTCCTTCTAGTCATGGCATATTCAAAGTCACTTGTCTTCAAATTCTCGATCCTCTTGTTTGCATTTAACGTTAGAGAGATCGCTCCTTTCAGCCTCGATCCTCCAGTCCATGTTACAATCAAAGATGATATACCGGGACCAATAAGACTCACCGTTCATTGTAAATCTAAAAATAATGATCTTGGATTTCACACATTACAATCGAGAGAAACTTATCGATTTTCATTCCATCGAATATTAGTTCCAAGATGGGTTAATATTTTATTCTTCTGTGCATTTACATGGCCAGGTAGCCCCTATCGTCATTATATTGACGTTTACAATCAAGCTCAAGACACTTATAAAAATTATTATTGGTTAATAAGTAAAACTGGTGGTTGTTTGAATGGCCAATGTCGAGGTTGGCAACGTATTGAAAAAATTGATGCCAAAAACACTACATCCAAGATGTAATTTTCTTTTTTTGACAAATGAAATATTATAGATTTACTTTTTCTTCTTGTCAATCTTTCTATTTATTTATATCTATGAGCAAAATCGTTGTATTTTGATTTATTAACCTGAAGGTGAGTTAATGGGGAGTATAAGTTAAGAAGAAACATGAAACTATTCTAGTAAGTAGTGTAGAATTTAAAAATTACCATCGAAGCATGTAACTTCTTAAGTTTTATTTTTAAACCTCAATTTCGGGATTTTGCTCAAGAATAAGAAAATGTTTAAGTTTTGGATTGTAATGATAGTTTTTCATTTATTATTATTATTATTATTATTATTATTATTATTATTATTATTATTATTATTATTATTATTATTATTATTATTATTATTATTATTATTATTATTATTATTATTATTCAATTTAATTTCATTTTCTCCTAATTTGTTTATGTATTTTATGATTTTATAAAGATTCTTAAGATGCATGAAAAAGATCAATCCAACCCAAAATCATCGTAACTTGACAAATGTAATTGTATATTACCAAAAAAATTACAATGACAAATTAAGGAGAAGACTTACATACTAGAATTAGAAGAAAAAGAAGAGATGTTGTAAAAGGAGAAAAAATAAAGCCACAACCTTCATCAACGTTACGTTATTTATTTAAGAAAAAGAAAAAGGAACCACATGTAAAAATAACATTGCACCAAATTTAACATAATGTGTTAGCTTTTGGAAATGTTGCACTAATAACATAATCTAAGAGTGGCCTTTAAAATGTGACACATACTCCAATGCAAGATATGTCATAAAAATCACAATGCACTTATATACATAGTGTGTGACTCTACCATATCATAAATTTTATATATGTTATTAGAGTAGGGTATTATTCACCAAGTGAATTTAAAGACAAATGGTCGAGGAGGGGGCTTGGTGAATTGTGTTATATGATTTTTGAAATTTTTTAACGAAAATATTGAATTTAGCCTTGTTTATTTTAAAGAAGAATGCTGAGCAGAGATTTTAATGTGAAATATAAAATACAAGAATAATTAAATGTTAGTTAGAAATAACACACCATTATTTATATTGATTCGACTTTCAACCTAATAGTTGAACCCGAGTTCCTAAGAGTTTAGCTTTATAAGTTCCACTATAAATTTGAGGTTTTATCACCAGATCACCCCACAACCTCCTTACACAAATCTTTTACACAAGTTCAAGTTGCAACATTTATATAACTGATAAGTGACAAAAATAAATAAAATATATAAATATTTATTAACTTTTTTTTTGTCAGAAATTCATGAAAAAACCTCAATTTATGAGAAAAATATGATAAGATGCTATTATGAATTTTTTTTAACCATTATTTTATTAAGTACGGGAAAAAAACACCCGAAAAACACTAAAAATAGACAAAAATGCATCATTCGAGCACTAAAGTTTGGTAAGCTAGAAATATGCAAAAAAAAAAAAAAAAAGAAGTAAGCTAAGCTAAAAAGAGGCTTGAATATCATTTAGCCAGATATAGACAGCAAAAGTTGGATAAGCCAGAAACATGTATCTGTCACAACCTAATTCTTAACCCTAAGATTCCACCTCCTTTTGCATCATATTGCATCATATTAGATCAATCATCCATACATAACTAACCCAATTATCTAGTTTTGTTTTGTTTGTTTTTGTTCATCTGTGAATTAGAGTCCATTCCAAGAAAGTAAAGGGGGTTGAACATTCAAACTTTGGAGAGATCTTCAATCAATCAAGTTCTCATATTCTCAAGAGATCTCCCTCCATCAAAATTCAATACCAAATGGCCTCACATCAAGTGTTTCAAAGATTCAATTGCACCTAATCAAGAACTATGGTTTTTCAACCAAGGATAATTGCACCTCTAAATTTTTGATCAAGACATGATTTCAAGGTAAATATTCATATATTCTAATACATCTCAACAAGATCATGTGTTCATCTAGATTAAGGTTACAAGGTATGGTAGTTGATCAAGGTACTAGTGGCTCTAAGGCAAGGTTTTTTGACTGGAGATACCTTGTATTTGATTCTTGAGGAAAGACATATTCATTTGGATAATTATGCATTCAAAGGTTCTTATATGTCTTATGGCTCATTACAAAGTCTCTTAGAGGTTCATCTGGGTGGAGGAATGATCAAGATTTTCATCTAGGCAAAGAAAAGTCAATAGTGGTCTGAAGAGGTTCAAAGCTTGAACTTTGGTCATTTAGGTCATGAGAGGCCATTTCAAGTCATTAAAAGTACTATGGTGAGGTTTAATAAAAAAAAGTATCAAGGAGAGTCATAAAATCAGGAGATGTTGCTAAATTAGGGTTTTTAGAATTATTTCTAAGTGTAAAATTCCCTCTTTTAGCACCTAACTTCCATGGCAAGTTTCATCATGATACAAGCTTCATCTCATTGTGCCATAAGAATTAAAGTTGTAGAAATTTTTCTAAGCTTTCTTTTGATTTAAAGAACTCCTCCATTGGATTTACACATCTTAAGTTATGATGTCTTCAAGTTGGTGTCTCAAAGTTGAGAAGACTTAGAATCATAAAAAGCAACCAACTTCAAAGACAAATTCCACATGAACCAAGCCTTTTCTCAAAATGCTTTCAACATAAGAGTTGTTCTTCATCATCTATGCTTTCCAAAAAGTGCAAAAACTTACCATTTCCATGTGTATAACTCAAGTTATGATTTTTCTAAGTCAATGTCATTTTTAGATGACCTAGTTTTGGTCATTCACTTCAAGGCTAGAATTCCATGAACTTCTAAGCTTCAATTCCAATTACCTACAACATGAAAGTTGTACCTCATGGTCTTGACTTCATGATGACTTCAAATTTCATCTTATTTGGTGGCTTATTATGTAATTTAGGGAATAATGAACAAACATACCTGATTATGTGACATGAGTTAGTTTTCTTGTTTTTCAAGCCACAATTTGAAGTGTTCTTGTTTCTCTCTTGTACCATATCATCATCACCACATGAAACCGCCAAATATTACCAAAAATGAGCAAACATATATTCACATATCAAGCATAAATTCAAAATTTTACACAATATGTGGAGTTCCTCAAATGACCTCATCAATACATTTCCTTTACTCCTAATCACCCTTATTCATTTTCTCACCCTCATTTGTACTGAATAATGACCCAAAATGGTGTGTCAACCATCCCAAATTCGTGTAGACCATATTTTGAGTTTTTTTTGGCAAGTTTTGCAAAACAATTCATACACACATTATGGGCCTTCCAAACAAGTCCTAACCCACTCTATTTAACTCCATGAAAACCCTACATGTGAGAAGGAGGTAATTTGCTGTAGAGAAAGCTTAAAACCATCTCAAATTTCTCATGTTTTCTCTCACTTCGAATCTGCAAAATTCTTGGAGTTTCTGCTTAATTATTGCTTGATTCATACTTGCTGAAACATAAGGAGTTATTGGAGGTCTTAATTTGAAGCATGAGCATCATTTGAAGGACCAACGAAGTTGCTTTGTTACGTAACTTTTCCATCTTCAAACTCTCATTTTAGGCATAAATGTAGGTTCATATTGGTTGCATCTGAAGCCCTACCTTGTGTAAGAGAAGTTTCGATACTTGTTTTGCTTGTTTAATCAACTTTCAGTTTGTGTATCAAAATTTCGTGTTGAATTCTCATGATGTTAGAAGCACCTTTTTGAAAATCTAAGCCATATTTTTGTTCCTCATAAAATAGTCTTCAAATTCATGTATTTTGTAACACCCTTTTCTACCTACGATTAAAAGGCACATTTTTCACATAAATCAGAGTAAAATATTTAACTCAATAAAATTCACCTCAAAGGGGTGTACATTTCTCAATAGCTCAAAATAAGTCAATGCTCCGTGTACAACGGGTTTTCCCACAAAACATCAATTTTCACACAGCAGCGAAACTCAAAAGGCATATCCAAAGTTTTCCTTATATAGAAAGATAATCAAAATAACTCAAGTAAAACATAAACCCCAACCCGATGTTACACTATCATAGCAAGACCGTCTAAGTTAACCAAACGCTAACAACTCAAAACTTCAAACGTCCTCAACAGCGTCCACGGCTAAACCTGGTCATTTGCACGTTACCCATGTGGAGGTAACATTCAAACATGAAGGGTGAGTAACACCATTTATAATAATCAATGTATAACAATCAACATATAAAATGGCATCATAATCATATTCAACACATTCATATCCCTCAATATGCCCCAAAGGTCACAACATCATAATTCACACAAAAAGACTCATAGATGCAAGATGCAACAAACTCAATGCATGTGGTACCAATCGTCACAGCGAGATGGACACTGGGCCATCAACCCTCCATAGATCCCCATCAATAGGATCGATTCTGCTAGAGAACCGGAGCACATCAAAATACTTCACATCCGCACAGTGGGATTGAAGCCAAAGTAATCGAGGTCCTGAACCGAGGTCCGGATGCACATGAATGCATGATGCACACGTCACAAATCATCCTCATATAATAGCATAGGTGCATCATCATTCATCATATTCATTAAACGTCATAGCTTATCATCATAGTCATCATCATACGTCAAGTCATCACAACTCATACGTCATGTCATCAAATCTCATCATAATAATCCTCACACATCATGTCATCATATTTCATCATAATATTCCTCATACATCATGTCATCATATTCCATCATAATATTCATCATACATCATATCATCATATTCCATCATAATATTCATCATACATTATATCATCATATTCCATTATAATATTTCATCATACCTCATGTCATCATATTTCATTATAATAATCATCATACATCATATAATTCATCATATAATCAAGTACAAATCCCATAGCACTCATAATCCTATTCACATTAATCCATCATGTTATCACATATTATTTCATATTATCTCATATTAATTCATCAAATTATACTCGCGGTAATCCTCATACTATCACCTATTAATCACATAAACCTTCATTGTTATACTCATGCTAATCCCTCACAAAAATCACAGAATCAAACATCAAGGCATCGCTGCACACGATCAACATTCGCGAAACTGTGCTACATTCGCTGGCATGCTCGCTAGGCGAGTCTGGGGCGAGTTCCTTCGCTAGGCGAGTCTGGGAATACATGGTTCGCTAGGCGAAGCTTCCCTTCGCTAGGCGAACAATGCGATGACAGCAAAATCTGCTATGCACCAGAACTGATTTTCACTCAAATACTCATACGATTCACTTACCCAAGGCCCCCCAAAGACCCTTAAATCATCCCTAAGGTCATACGACGATAACGGCACAAAACCTACGGTTTATTAGGCCAATTTCGGGACATATTTACGTCCTAAAACACTATTTCCCTACAATTACCCAAGGCATCATAATTTCCCATATCAAATCCCTCAAGTTCAGACTTATAACATTGCAAGGCTTTGGCCACGAAGGCCTAAGGTTTCCCAATTCCTCATGTTACACATCAAACAGTCAGGCATACTAACCACTAGCCATAACCTCAGAGTCTTATCAATTGCCCTAATTTTCCCTACAATCAACCCAAAATACCTTAAATCTTAAATCAACCATAAACACATCAAAAGGCATACATGGAAAATCATGAAAAGCTATACTCCCCATACCTTAGCCGATTCAAAGTTTTCACGATTAACTCTGGGAACCTTCTGCCTCCAACCTTTCCTTCATAGCTCTGGCCACCAAACTTTCACGGTTAACACAAATGAATTCTAATTTCCCTTCAAGACTCTATTTTGCCAAACCTAGTCTTGGGCCTCACAATTTGGTCTTTTCCCTCATTACCCTTACTAACTCCTCCAAATGCCCAAATTACCCTTATTCCTCTTATATTTATTTTAATTCATAATAATATTAATAAATCCATATTACATACTATTATTCCAAAATAAATACTCCAAAAAGCATAATTCCTCAATAATTCACAAAGCCACCGAAAAACACCGAAATTGAATATTCTCAATTAAATCGATTAATTAAAATATTCCAATTAAAATTTGGGGTGTTACAACTCTCCCCCACTTAAAAGAATTTTCGTCGTCGAAAATTGCCTCAAGAAAACAGAGTCGGATACGACTCCCTCATCTGATCTTCACACTCTCAAATCCAACTTTCTCTAGTTGGTCCTCCCAAAACTACCTTTACTAAGACAATTTATTTACCTCAAAGTTGCTTCTCGTTCAGTAATATGAACTAGCAATGCCTCAACAGTCAAATTATCTCCCACTAGTACATCGTCCATCCGAATCAATGTACTTCCTCAGCGGAGACACATGAAATACATCATGCAATTTCACAAGTGACAACGATAAAACAGCCTAACATGGTACTTCTCCCACGCTTCTGCTGCACTACTCTGATACAGACCAACAAAGCACGGTGTGAGCTTCTGAGACTTTGAAGCCCAACCAACACCAGTTACCGGCGTAACTCTAAAAACCCATCTTTTCTCGGATCCTCTTGATCGTTTCAGTCGTCTCTTGAACAATCTCAGATCCGAGCACATCACTCTCGCCTGACTCATATCAACACAAGGAGTCCTACACCTTCTACCATACAAATCCTCATACGGTGCCATTCTGATACTAGAATGATAATTGTTATTATAAGTAAACTCAACCAACGACAATGACTATCCCACGATCCACTTTGATCCAACACACAAGCTCTCAACAAATCCTCTAAAGACTGGATAGTCCTCTCTGTCTGTCCATCCGTCCGCGGATGATAGGTAGAATTCAACTTCAATATGGTACCCAAAGCGTCTGCAAACTCTCCCAAAATCTCAATGCAAATCTCAGATTTCTATAAGAAACGATATTCCTCGGTATCTCATAAAACTTCACAACTCCCTCAGTATACATCTCAGCTACCTTCAACATAGAATAATTTATCCTCATTGGTAAGAAATTAGTTGATCTAGTCAATCTATCCAAAATCACTGAATTAAATCATATCCTCTTCACAGTCTTCGGCAAACCTGACACAAAATCCATGGAAATGCTATCAGATTCCCACACTGGGATATTCAACAGTTGCACCAGACCCATCGGCCTCTGATGTTCAACCTTCGAATTTCGACAAATCTAACCAGCATATACAAACTCAACCACTTCTCGCTTCATCCATGGCCATCAAAACAATTTCCTCAAATCCGGTTACATCTTCATAGCACCGGGATGGATACCCAATCTACCTCAATGTCCCTCTTCAAGAATACCCTTATTCCACTCACAAAATCTGGAACACAAACTCTATCACGATATCTCATGATACCATTTCCATTAACCTGAAAAGCAACTCTTCAACTTTAATCCATCAATTCAACCAATCTACCAACTCAAACCAGATCCCTGACCTCCTCGAATCTCATCAAGAATACTAGTAATAAGGTCCAAAATACTAAGCTTAAATCCATAAGAAGTCTCTTCACAACCCAACTTATATCACAAAATTGCTCACTCAGTTATATCTCCTTCACCATCATCATCGGTATATGGAAAGATTTCCAAATCAATGCATCAGCTACCACGTCTGCTTTACCCGAATGGTAATTCAACCTAAACCATCACTCTTAAGAAGTATCAATCATCTCTTCGTCCTCACAGTCAAATCATTCTGATCAAAGAAGTACTTCGAACTCTTACGATCACTAAACATCTCAAATCTCGAACTAAACAAATAAAGCTTCCAAAGATTCGACACACCCACAACAACAACCAACTCTAAATCATGCGTCAGATAATTCCTCTTATGCCCTTTAAGTTACCTTAAAGCACAAGCTAAACTTGATGATGTTGCATTAACATACCTCCCAATCTCATCAACGGAGCATCCCAATGTACCACAATGGTTCTGTCGAATTCGACAAAATCAAGCTTGAGTTGTTGTCAGTCTTCTCAAAAGCTCTTGCAACTTTTCTTCATACTTTGCATCCCAAAACAAAAGCTTGACCCTTCATAGTCCACTGTGTCAATGGAAAAGATAACTTGGAAAAATTCTTCAATGCATTCCAATAACAATCTGCCAACCCAAGAAAACTTCTAATCTCAAATACAGGTTTTTAGAGCTTCCCATTGCTATACAACTCCAACCTTCATCATATCAATCACAACTTGCCCAAATGAATATGGAAAATCCCGTTCGTACTCTACAAACCCACATGGTGCATTAGTCACACTCAAATGGCACCACGAAATACTCATAATGTTCATACCTTATTTTAAAAGCAGTCTCCTGAATATTTCCAGCCTTCATATGAATCTCATGATACCTAGTTCTTAAATCTATCGTACTAGACACACTTGAAACAACCAACTGATCCATTAAATCATCAATCCTTGGAAGTGAACACTTATTCTCGAGAGTCACCTCGTTCACTTATCTATAATCCACATAGCGCCTCACAGAACCTTCTTTCTTCTTAACCCGTAACACTGGCGCACCCTACGGTGACACACTCAAACGAACAAATCTCTTCTCAAGCAAATCTCCGAGTTGACCTTCCAACTCTTTCAATCCCAATGCAAACATACAATATGGAGCCCTCAATGCCGAACTAGTTCCTGTAACTAAGTCGATCACAACCCCACTTTACATTCTGGCTGTATATCACTATCTCGTCAGGGAAACTTCCAGACAATCACAATTAATTGGCAAACCACCAACTTCCCCACTTTCCTTAACACTCAAAGTTTCCATCAAAATAAACATCTCAGCACCATCTTGCACCGACTCATCAAAACAATTCTTAAGCACTTAGCTTAACTCAAAACGATTCACTGCTCACGCCATCTAAGCTTGCAAGACACGTCTATCACATCCAACATGACTCCGTCCACTATCAACAAGAGACTAAGGGTGATCAGTTCCTCAATTTGTCAATAGACAGTTGAAAATCATGATGGGGTATAAACCATCTTTACTAAACTATAAGAGCGTTCAACCACACACTCAGCTGCCACTTCACACTCACGGCGTCCTAGAGAAGCAGAGCTTCTCCCCCACTTGTTTCATTCCCACATTTGCAGGCAAAGGTTAGAAAACCAACATGTACCGAAAGTGTTTTCACACACATGTCGCATACAAGGGAACAAACAACATTAGACAACTTGGTTGGACGAACCGACCAGCTCTGATACCACTAATGTAACACCCTTTTCTACCCACGATTAAAAGGCACATTTTTTACATAAATCAGAGTAAAATATTTAACTCGATAAAATTCACCTCAAAGGGGTGTACATTTCTCAATAGCTCAAAATAAGTCAATACTCTGTGTACAACAGGTTTTCCCATAAAACATCAATTTTCACAAAGCAGCGAAACTCAAAAGGCATATCCAAAGCTTTCCTTATACGGAAAGATAATCAAAATAACTCAAGTAAAACATAAACCCCAACCCGATGTTACACTATCAGAGTAAGACCCTCTAATTTAACCAAAGGCTAACAACTCGAAACTTCAAAAGTCCTCAACTGCGTCCACGGCTAAACCTGGTCATCTGCATGTTACCCACGTGGAGGTAACATTCAAACAGACAGGGTGAGTAACACCATTCATAATAATCAATGTATAACAATCAACATATAAAATGGCATCATAATCATATTCAACACATTCATATCCCTCAATAGGCCCCAAAGGTCACAACATCATAACTCATACAAAAAGACTCACAGATGCAAGATGAAACAAACTCAATGCATGTGGTACCAATCATCACAGCGTGATGGACACTGGGCCATCAACCCTCTATAGATCCCCATCAATAGGATCGATTCTGCTAGAGAACTAGAGCACATCAAAATACTTCACATCCGCACAGTGGGATTGAAGCCAAAGTAATCGAGGTCCTGAACTGAAGTCTGGATGCACATGAATGCATGATGCACACGTCACAAATCATCCTCATATAATATCATAGGTGCATCATCATTCATCATATTCATCAAACGTCATAGCTCGTCATCATAGTCATCATCATACGTCAAGTCATCACAACTCATACGTCGTGTCATCAAAATTCATCATAATAATCCTCACACATCATGTCATCATATTTCATCATAATATTCCTCATACATCATGTCATCATATTCTATCATAATATTCATCATACATCATATCATCATATTCCATCATAATATTCATCATACATTATATCATCATATTCCATCATAATATTTCATCATACCTCATGTCATCATATTTCATTATAATAATCATCATGCATCATAGAATTCATCATATAATCAAGTACAAATCACATAGCACTCACAATCCTATTCACATTAATCCATCATTTTATCACATATTATTTCATATTATCTCATATTAATTCATCAAATTATACTCGCGGTAATCCTCATACTATCACCTATTAATCACATAAACCTCACTGTTATACTCATGCTAATCCCTCACAAAAATCACAGAATCAAACATCAAGGCATCGCTGCACACAATCAACATTTGCGAAACTCTGCTACATTCGCTGGCATGCTTGCTAGGCGAGTCTGGGAATACATGGTTCGCTAGGCGAACAATGCGATGACAGCAAAATCTGCTACGCACCAGAACTGATTTTCACTCAAATGCTCATACGATTCACTTACCCAATGCCCCCAAAACATCCCTATATCATCCCTAAGGTCATACGACGATAACGACACAAAACCTACGGTTTATTAGGCCAATTTTGGGACATATTTACGTCCTAAAACACTATTTCCCTAAAATTACCCAAGGCATCATAATTTCCCATATCAAATCCCTTCAGGGTCAGACATATAACATTGTAAGGCTTTGGCCACAAAGGCCTAAGGTTTCCCAATTCCTCATGTTACACATCAAACAGTCAGGCATACTAACCACTAGCCATAACCTCAGAGTCTTATCAATTGCCCTAATTTTCCCACAATCAACCCAAAATACCTTAAATCTTAAATCAACCATAAGCACATCGAAAGGCATACATAGAAAATCATGAAAAGCTATACTCTCCATACCTTAGCCGATTCAAAGCTTTCACGATTAACTCTGGGAACCTTCTGCCTCCAACCTTTCCTTCAGAGCTCTGGCCACCAAACTTTCACAGTTAACACAAATGAATTCTGATTTCCCTTCAGAACTCTATTTTCCAAACCTAGTCTTGAGCCTCACAATTTGGGATTTTCCCTCATTACCCTTACTAACTCCTCCAAATGCCCAAATTACCCTTATTTCTCTTATATTTATTTTAATTCATAATAATATTAATAAATCCATATTACATACTATTATTCCAAAATAAATACTCCAAAAAGCATAACTCCTCAATAATTCACAAAGCCACCGAAAAACACCGAAATTGAATATTCTCAATTAAATCAATTAATTAAAATATTTCAATTAAAATTTGGGGTGTTACATATTGGGTTTCAATTTTTATGGAGTTTTGTAGAGAACTCCAACGTGTCTTGCTGGAAAAGACGACCGAAACCCTATTTCCGACATCTAAGGTGTGTAGTTGAGGTAGCAATGACGTGGTCTTTTAACCTGCACATGTATGCGTTGAAAAGTGATATGGTGTGCCACATCCTTTAATGAAACACATTGTTCTGATTATTTTTGTGTGTTTGTTTACTTAAATTGACACAGGCCTCTCATTAATGCTATTTGCACACTCTTGATTTTAGGCCCAAGCACATTTGAACTGATTCCCTTTGTGTTCTGAATTTTCTATTACACCCCCTTCCCCTCTGTTTCTTTCTTTTTTTATTTTTCTTTCTATTTTATATTCTGATTTTATTTTAATAGTTCCAAATACCTAAAAATTCCACAAAAATATGTTTTAAATATTATTTAGTTTTTTATTATTTTTTATTTTTATTTATTTTTGATATTTTATTTTGATTTGATTGTGTGGTGTGTCTATGTGACCTAGTCTTGGAATTAATGATTTAATTCATGTCTTATCCATTTGATTCTTGACCCTTTCTTTTGCACACACTTAGGAACATGTATATAGGGAATTTGAATGTCCATTTGATGTCTTGATAATGTATTTTAGATTCACGTTTGGATCTATTTTGATGCCTAACTTGTTTGATCAATGAATTATGTGTTTGCCTAATGTTTGAGATGTTTGAGTATCCTTTATACGCATTCTTAGGCACTCTTTTAGACCACATTGAGCCACTGTTCTCTTAATGTCATAACCATTTTTTCTATCTGTCATACCCCAAATTTTGACCTCTAGATTCCATTACCATTCTAGGAGCATCAAACATAGTTTCGTAACCCTAACCTTGTTTCAAGTTTGTTGTTGTTTAATTCATCTGAATTACGGTTTTGCACCTATGGAATCAAGAAGACTGTTGTTTGATCATTCACTGTTTTGGATTGATCATAACCATATCAAGTTCCTCTACATTCAAGGAGCTTATATTCAACAAGAATCAAGTGCTAATTGATCTCATGGCACCTCAATTAAAGCGCAATTTCATCTGGCCCCAAATTAGGGTTTTCATTAAGAAAAGTCAACTGTGCCTTTGACTTTTGATACAAGCATGATCCCAAGCCTTGAGACATTATTAAAGATGCTCATATACCTCATTAAATCCTACCCATGTTGTTTGATAAGTCCCAAGTGGGAATCTCATTGGAGATCACACAGTTGAATTCATCTTATTCACAATTCATTTGACAGAGTCAACTATTTGACTTTTAGGGTTTTGGTTCAAATTGAAGCATCCAAGCCAAATTTCATCAAGATATGTTCAATTCTTGAGTTTGATAATGATAATATCAAGATTTGAGAGGTTTCTTGCAAAAGAAGAAAACTTGGAATTTTTCCAATCTGCACATCCATTTTATGAGTTACAAAGAACAATGTGTAGATCTCCTCATGTACTATAAAAGTGTCCTAGTGACCTATGGGAAAAAGATGCTTGGATTTTGATTTATGAAGCTTCAAAGATTGAAAGAACTAAAAATGAAGTAAAGTGAAAAGTTAAAATGGGGGTTTGAGTGATTAATTATTGGTTATTAGGATTTGCACAAGTTCTATGATGTATATGGAAGGTGTTTGAAGTGTTAAAATGGAGTGGAAGTGCAAGGATAAAAAGATTCGATGTTTTGGTTTTGACCAACAATGGAGTTTTGGCTAAATGTGATTTCTGGTTTTTGGGTGGAATGATATGTTATGTTGTGTTTGAGCTACTCAAATGGTTATATTGCAATGTGTGTAAGTGGGAGAAATGGAGGTTTCATGGCTGTGGTGAGTTTTGGCAGTATTGGTTTGTGAAGAATGTGAAAAACACTCAAGAATGCTTCAAGTGCTCTTGCTTGCTTTGCTGAGATTTCAATGTGAATTGTTGTGTCTCTTGCATTTGATATGAGGCTCCTTTTATCGTGGGGAGGATCAGAAAAAAATCAATGTATATTGACTTGGTTTAGTGGACTTTGAAGCAAAACCAAAAAGTTGGTACAAGGTACAAAAGGGCTTTCTGCTTTTGGTAGCTTCCAACTTGACTGTGCCTCTCATGCCTTGCAGATTCTACCTAATTATTCTAATGAAAATCAGATCTTCTTGAATAAAGGAAGTGGTTTGTTGATCAAGAGCCATTTTTCATGTCATGCCCAAAGTAGTTCAAGATGACATGTTGGACTAAGCTTTGATCCCTTGAATGGAGATCAAATTCCCACAACTTTGGTACCATTCTGAAGATCTCATGAAAGGGAACAAGTTTAAAGTTGATCATATGTTTTGGAAATGCTTGAAATGTTGGCAAAAGTGGCCTCTAAATCATGCCAACCAAACTGACTAGGACTTAGGCAAATTCTGGTTCATTTCAAACCATGTTGGTCATGATGAAATCCCAACTTTGGTCAATCATATCTTTCAATTGGTAAGGGCTTTTGGATTTATTCTTTTACCAAAATTAAGTATTAAATATGGTCTTTAAGTGCATCCATCTAGCATAAAGAGAGATGGCTTGAATTGTTCACAAGGAATTCACAAAGTCATGCACTTGACAATGTGAAAAACTTAGAAAAAATTCTAAGTGTTTTGGATTTTCACACAACTTGAAACCCTAACTTTGGACACCAATATCTTCCCGTCCAAGAAATATTTTGACTTGTAATTTTCATCAACTTGTAGTATCAAATTCCATCTTTCAAAGTATCTCTCAAGTGTCTCCATTGGATGCTTGAGGATGAAGTTACAATCTTGGAAAGTAGGTTACTTGATCATGGAAATTTGACACTTAGAAAAATTGAAGAAACTCTAGTTTAACAACTTTGGTCCTTTTTGGGATTTTATTGATTCAACTTTATTAAATTCAAACATCTTGCACATTTTCATGATTATTGACTTGAGGAAAACATATTTGACAGAAAATGTCAAAAGTCAAACTTTAACTTTGACTTTGTATAAGATGAATTCAAATCTTGCAATTGTCAATGAATCAAACTTCTTGAGCTAAATAGATCATGTGAGTGGACTCCAAAGATTTACTTGAGAACTTTGAATCATGTCTTGAGGTATGAGATCATGTCTTGGTCAGAAAGTCAACTCAGAGCTGACTTTGACCAAAACCCTAAAATGGTGCATTAGATGAATTTGAGCTTGATGAGATGGCATTGATGTAATCCTATAATAGATTGTGGATAAAAGGGAAATCTTGATCATGTTGAATTAATTGGAATCTTGAGAAGTTGATAATCCCACAAGCCCTTGATTGATCATCTACTTGAACTTCTTGATGCCAAGATCATAGGATTAACTCTTTCTCAAATATAACTTATGTTTGTATTATCAAACGGGCACAAGCCCAGAAGTCAAAACGTTACAATAAACTGGCACAACCCCCAGTTGTTGAGCAGGACCTTGGCTGCCAACCAGCCAACCCTAGCCCTCTCCTTCGTCGGACAGAAGCTCTATCGAGCAGGACCTTGGCTACCAACCAGCCAGCCCTTTCCCTCTCCCTCGTCGGGCAGAAGCTCTGTCGAGCAGGACCTTGGCTGCCAACCAGCCAACCCTTGCCATCTCCTTCGTCGGACAGAAGCTCTGTCGAGCATGACCTGGCTGCCAACCAGCCAGCCCTTGCCCTTGATATCTTTGCCCGACAGTAGCTCTCCTCGGCACACTCTCCCGCCTAAGTGCAACATTATCAAGTCCCCGCTCCCTCACCTTGGAGCTACGACTTGGGGGGCTCCTGTTCTGGCCTGGGCTCCGGCCTGACCGAGAAGGCCCAACCCACATACACTTGAGGGAAGGCCCAAAGGAGCCTTCCTCATCTGTGTCGAGCACAAGACTCTCCGTCGACCAGACACTGCCCCCGTCGAGTAGAACCTTCCCCCCGTCACGCAGAACCTTCCCTCCGTCGGGCAGAACCTTCCCTCCGTCGGGCAGACCTTCCCTCCGTCGGGCAGACCTTCCCTCCGTCGGGCAGAACCTTCCCTCCGTCGGGCAGACCTTCCCTCCGTCGGGCAGACCTTCCCTCCATCGGGCAGAACCTTCCCTTTGTCGGGCAGAACAACGTGTCCTCCACACGTTCTCCACGTGCTCCCCTCCGCGGGGACACGTCGTCATCCAACTATCCACCTCCGAAAGAGCAGGTCAAACCCACTTTCCGGAGTCCACGGAGCAGTTGAACTAGGGCGAAGACCACGTCCTAGTCTTCACTACACCACGTAAGCCCTAACCGTCATTTGGGTTGGGCCTGGCCATCCAGCCCAACTCAAACGACCGTTGGCCCAGCGCTGGGGTCTCTCTATAAATACCCTCTTCCCCTTTCTCAAATACAACTTATGTTTATATAGGTAACAAATTAGGGTTAACTCTAACCTAATGCCCACTTTAAAGCCCAACTTAAATAATTAGTTAAAACTAAATAAAATTTAAACAATTTAAAATAAACTTAAAATTCTATTTATTTATACTAAACATTAAAAATATTATAAAAAGAATAAAATCTTTTCTAATATTTTTAATTTTATGATTTTTGGATGTTTTTATGAATAATATGGAAAAAAGTGAAAAAATAATATTTTTTAAAAAATAATTTAAATAAAATACGAAAATAATAATTAAATAATAAAAAAAAAGACTATTTTTGTTATTTTTTTTATGAAAATAGAAAAGTTAGAATAAAAATAAATGAAACAAAACAAAAAGTGAAGAAGGTGGGATTCAAACTCTCGACCTTTCGCACTCACAACTCCTTACACACGGTCTCTTGCCAATTGTGCTATTTTATTCATTCAAAATAAAGTGGCACTAGAAACCCTGTAAACTAAAAGAGCGCGCCACATGATATTTTGTTGCAATAATCAAACAACTGCACAACTCATTAGTTTAAACATAATGCAAAATGAAATGGGATGCAAGATGAAACGACTAATCTTAGGACAAAATTTTGGGTATTACAGTTGCCCCTATTTAAATAGCTTCACCGGATGATTTGAGCGACAAAGGCTTGAGAAATCATGGTGGAGGGATTTAAATATAGATAACCGAAAATTTTGCCCTTAGATGCAGTGATATGCAATGCTACGGACAAAACGGAAATAAACTATAATGCTGACAATGCCATGAATTTAGTATGGTGCGTATGATGGAATGGTAAATGCAGAGATGCAGACGACACGACGACACCGGGGACAGACGCGATGAACGAACCACACTGGGGAATACGACGCACTGGGGAATTCTAAAGGGATAGTCAATTGGTGCTAACACAACCAATTGTCACTTTTAGATAAGGAAAGGTAAGAACAAGATCCACAATGGAGATGGTACTGGTGAGACGGCCTCCACTGGGGAATATCTAAGAGTAATTATCAACAGGTTCAAGCGGGCCCGGCTGATACTCTAGAGTAAAAGTAAAACTGGATTTGTAGGACTGTAGGATCGATTAACAAGATGCTGGAGCATTGAGCAAAGAATAACATCCGAGCTTCTGGAACCTCTCCCTCGTGACAGGATCAGACGAAATTTTCAGAAATCCGTAGAAGATATACAGGGTAAATACCGGTTGTATGCCAAAATAAATGGTCTTAAATGTGAAACGCCCTGATAAGCTTTCTCGAGAGAGAACTGCCACTTATCGTCGGAAGGGACTTATATGCCAAACTGGATAAGCTCTCAAATAAAGAGACTGCTGCTTATCTGTGGGTAATAGATGAATAATTGATTGATAAGCTCCACTGGAGGGACTGTCGCTCATCGGGTAAAATGAACTTCCTCATACTTCAAGATTTTGTGCTCTCCGGAATACGATTCAGCTCCTTCTTTTACTAAAGGATAAAATGAACTTTCTCATATACTTCAAGATTTTGTGCTCTCCTGAATACAATTCAGCTCCTTCTTTTACTAAAGGATAAAATGAACTTCCTCATACTTCAAAATTTTGTGTTCTCCTGAATATGATTCAGATCCTTCTTTTACCAAAGGATAAAATGAACTTCTTCATACTTCAAGATTTTGTGCTTTCCTGAATACGATTCTGCTCAAACCTCCCCGCACTTCACGAAGAAATGGAAAATGGAAACCAAGCTGCTCGATGGAGATGGCCATTTGCTGCAAGTCATAACGAAGATAGGATAAGCTTCTCAGGCGAGAAATACCACTTTGATAGGCTTCTCGGGTGAGAACTGCTTGTAGAGGTGGCAACAGGTAATGTAAATTGTAATGAAGGTTGTAATGAAAGAACAGTGTAAATTGTAATGAAGGTTGTACTGAAATAATGAGCTCCTTGTACGAGAAGATCAATTGTAGAGTGCAATGAGAAATTGTAATGAAAGTTGTAATGTAAATTGTAATGAAGGTTGTAATGAAAGTTGCAAGGTAAGTTGTAATGAAGGTTTTAATGAAGTAATGAAATCCTTGTACGAGAAGATCAATTGTAGAGTGTAATGAAAAATTGTAATAAAAGCTGTAATGAAGGTGATATAATGGTGATAGGCTTCACTAGTGAGAACAGTCGCATACCGGTTGTTGTAAGATGTATTGTAATGTCGAACATGACTCCATTAAGGAAATGAACTCAAATGGGGATTATCTTATCCTATCATGGAAAGATAATGGAAATAACCATCGTCCACGAGGGTTGAACTCTGTGGGGAAACTTGGAACAAACAAGTATTTTATGCTTAGGGCTGACGATCTACTTGGAGAGAGCGGAAAAACCAAGTTACTCGACGGTAACGATAAGGGATGCCACAGATAGCAAAACAATGTAGATGCTAATGTGCATGCCAAAGTGTATACTAATGTGTATGTTAACGTGTATGAAAATGTCATGCGATGAGTAATGCAATGGTTAGGCTCATGCATATGCTGACAAAACAGATGAGAGAGGAGACATGAGATGAAATAAAAATCTCGACAGGAGTACCCTAGCGACCTCTGCAATAGTACATCCATCAGGGTATAGGAAAAGTTGATGGTAGAACCAAATCCGATTTCAAAGTTATAACTTCCCTGGGGAGAAAATCTCATGACTTCCACATGGGGATATGACACGACTTCACTGGAGAGTACGATATCATGACTTCAACTGGGGATCCTTGATCTCCGCATGGGGATAAGATGTCATGATTTCACGTGAGGGATTGCTATCATGAACCATAATCAGCCCAAAGAACTCTTAGGATCAGAGACTTCCGGGGATAAAATAAATATCCGTTGTATGGGGAAGGTGTGGAATTAGGCAACTTCATAGAGATAGCGTAACAACTTCCTAGGAATAATACCTCGGCTTCCTGGGGAAAGGTACATTCAACTGGGGATAAAGTATATCAAATTTCCCTGCGGAGAGTTCATCGGACCTACTGGGGAGAAAATCGATAGACATTCCTAAGAACAGTGTCTTGACTTCTTGGGAGAATATGGCAATCTCTTGGGAAGTATTTCATGAGGAAGGTAAGGCAACTTCACTGAGGAACAAATGATTCCACTGAGAATGGGTCTTCCAGAACATATATCACTTGGAGGGTACCCGAGATGTCTCTGCAGTCTTAAGAGTCACTGGGGATTTATTGGATGTCTCCCAAAAGTGTTGTTAGCTTAAAGTCTCGCTGGGGACTATCATTGGGAAGATGCTGGTAAGATCTCTGCTGTCTTAAAAATTACCGGCTCGGTCCAAAGGGTTGTCAGCTTATAGTCTCGCTGGGGACTGCGTCAGCTTAAAGTCTCTCTAGGGACTATGTCAATTTAAAGTCTCTCTGGGGACTGCTTTGAGGTGAAGGTTTAGACGTGTTTCTGCAACGATGAGATTTACTGGGGGATGAAGACCGCCGGGAGTAAAATCCATCGAGTGCACGGAGAATGTAGTGAAACAAGCTAGTTTGGATCTTAACGGACTTTATAGTAATCGCCATTTTGAAAAAATATCATGCCCCAGAGTACTTGCTTTGTGAGGAAGATTCATCTCAAGAGGATTTTACAGAGAACGTGGAGTTCAATTTTCCCCATTGTTTCGAACTCTTGGAGAGATCTTTCAGATCTCAATGTAACTGGCACGGATCAACCGTGTTACGACTGAGTCTTTAAGAATAGCTCTTTAAGAAAGTCAGGCTTGCATCGGTAGTGAATTGGAGACCACCTGCCCCTGTTTAGCAGGATCTTCGAGTTCCATTGTGGATGTACGTATGTAAATTTCCAAGATATCAAGCAAAATCAACACGTATGAAATGCCTATTCTAAAACTATCAATGCCACAATATTTGTCTTGAAAATTTTGTTTTTATTTTGAAAAAGGATATCGCTATAACTTGTGACTGAAATCAATAGTTAGGATATAAGTTTAATTTATAATGCTAACATGAATTTTTTAGCATAGCTCGTAGGAGTCAGGAAACACTATCTCGTCGAGTATGCTTTCAAGAGAATTCCTACTTCAATTAGGTCTTTTAAGGGTTGTATCGTGGCTCGGTTCACGTTTTAGGAAACAAAGGATAAAGGCTCAAAATTATTTGTACCCACACATTCTTCATGATGTTCTCCAATCCTATATTCAGTTAACTGGATATGAGCACTCCTATCTCAATCGGATTTGACATGGCTGAGAACTCATTAAGGCTTTGGACATGGCAGTCACTCACCTAGTTTATTTGCGATTGTTCATACAACTTTGTTCTTTATTAGGGATTCTTTATTATAATCCCTTGTTTTTGTTATATTTATTTTTCATTCCCTAACTTTTTCTTGGACGACGTCTTTTGGATTTTTTTGACTTTGGAGTCCAGCGGGATGCCCCAGTTTTGCCTAAGTCTCCTTCATAGGTTTTGACTTAGCGGGCTATATTTTTTATTTTTGTTGAATAGGTCGTGGGACTCCTTTGAAAGGCTTGTGACTGCCCCACTCTTTTAGTAATAGAGGGGTAGTCATTGACTTCTAACTTCCTAGGATGTTAAGGATAGGTTCTCGAAGGTTCGCTCCTCCTTTTTGAGAGTCTGAGCGCTCAATCAGTTTAACTGAAAAACTACCCTGCCCCAGGTTAAAGTAAGGGTTTTAATTTAGAATGAAAAAACCTCCTACTTCCAGGCTCAACGGGGTTGAAGACGGATTATCATCCTTATATCTCCGGTGTTTGGGATTTGAAACAATGCCTTACATCATCAGCAGGTTTCAATTGGAAGCATACGACAAGAGATTTGTATTTTTTTGGTTCATCATCCTCCTCCCAATTCTCTATCAAAGCAAGGGATCGGGTAAAGTTGGAATTGAAAAATATTTTAATGAGTGAAACAAATGGATTTATTCAAGACAAACATGCATTGCATTAATTATTCAAAATAAACGAATTCGTACATGCTAATTATGCTTAATCAAAGAAAATAAAACATATAAATAAGCAAAATGTAATGTCTCAAAGTCCTTCAAAAAGTGTTTATGAAGTCTTCGCATCTGAGACCGCCATGGTAGTGGTTTCCTCTGGCGGAGCCTCACGGGAAGGAGTCATCTTGCTTGTCCCAGCTATGTTGATCTGAGCTATCTCAAGAAGAAGACCTTTCAATGGACGAGTCGTCAACAGAGCTAACAACCCCATGGTTAGGCAGAGGGTTGCTTTTGATATTAGGCTGCGGGTCATTGAAAGACAAAATCTTCTTTTCCATCAACTCTCTAACAATATCCTTCAGAGCATAACAATCTTCCAAATCATGTCCGGGCGCCCCCTCATGAAATAAACAATGAGCGGCGGCATTGTAATTGGTAGGCAAAGGATTACGAGGAGGACCCATTGCTCGGGTAGTAACCAAACCTCGTTGCACTAACTAAGGAAACAACTCGATGAACGTCATTGGAATCGATGGACACGGCTTGTATTGTCTCCTAGTCAGAGCATTTTGGCGAGGTGCCTGATTCCTCTGTTGTTGATTAGCAGGAGGTTTGGTCGCTTGCTGATAGTTAGGCGGAGGTTATTGGTACATCGGAGGCAGATACACAGGAGCCTGCTGCATAGGTTGATAAGCAGGAGTTGGAGGAGCCTGTTGACTAAAAGATGGTGCAACAACAACTATATATGGAGGCGGAACATACTGAGTCGGGTAACCCTGTGGTTGAACATACTGCGGCAGATATTGATACTGTCACTCCCTCCTTCTACTTGAGGATACAACATGAGTCTCTCCTTCCTTCTTTTTCTAAGGATTGAAAGAAGGCTTCTTAGCTTGATCTTTTGAGCTCGAACTACCAGCACCACTTGACATTTTTCCATTCTTCATAGCCAATTCAACCTTTACCCCAATGGCAACAATGTCATCAAAATTCATAGTCACGCTACCCACCATCATCTCGTAGAATTCGGGACGAACGATGTCAACAAACCAATAAGCTAGTTCCTTATCAGTCAACGGAGGTTCGACCTGAGAAGCGATTTCCCTCCATCTCTGAGCATATTCTTTAAAGGTCTCAGAATCCTTCTGAGTCATACTCAACAGTTGTCTCCTGTCGAGAGCCAAATACATATTGTACTTATAGTGCTTAATAAAAGCATCGGAAAAATCCTGAAAAGACTTGATGCGAGATTGGTCCAATGTCAAATACCACTTCGACGAAGCACCTTTCAGACTGTCTTGAAAGCAGTGAATCATCAATTTGTCATTTTCCACGTGGGCAGCCATCTTGCGGTAGTACATGATCAAATGGATTTTCGGGCAAGTAGTCCCTTCATAGCAGTCAAAATTCGGAGTCTTGAACTTTGGCGGAATAACTAAACCGGAAACCAAACAGATATCTCTAGCAACAACACCAAAGATCTGGTCTCCTTCCATCTTTCTCAGTCTCTTATCAATAGTAACAACTTCCTCGCGAAGCCTATCACATGGTTGGTACCCTTCATCATTATCATCTAGAATTTCATAAACAGGCTCATTAAGATAAAGCTGCACATGAATGCGGACGTTAGCTTGTGTGAAAGTAGGGACCACCTTCAGAGGCTCAGAAACCAAAGGCACAGTCTATTGAATGTTCTGTATAACGGGCACAACTTGTTGACCACTTTGTGCGACAGGCATAGTTTGTTGAACTGACGTAACAACATGAGGATGTATGAAACTCTGCGACAGACCATAAGGAAACGGATTCTCAATAGAAACAACTGGAGGATCTACGGAAACAGTAGCGTTAATATCGGAAACCACAGTAGTCTGAGTATCCATCTTTGCATTGATAACCTGGAGCAATTCCATGGTTGTTCCTACACTCCCTCGAAGGTCTGCTAGCTCGTTGTTAACGTGATCCATCTCTTGAGTGTGTTCTTCCATCCTTCTTCGAGCTTGAGCTTTAATGTTGTATCGACTCAGGGTGACGAAACTGGAAGGCGGGAGAACTGAGTATAAGAAAACCGGGAGACACATGAAATGCAAAATATGATGCAAAATGCAAAATGCGAGTGAAAGATTTCATGGAATTCAAGCATTTACGTATATCGCAGAATACCAAAACTTTATTTATTAATTTGAAAACGGATTACAAATAACATTCTTAGAAAAGTCTTGGCATAATAGCTAAATAAAAGCTAATAATGACCCTAAGGAAGCTTCCTGTTCTTCCCCTTGCTCTGCTCTTCGGGCTAGGCCTTTTTGAGGATGAGCCTATCTTCAAAAGGTAAATCGAGAGTTAGAGGAAAATAAATCCTTCATCAAAACCAAGCAAAGGTACGTTGGAAAAGTCTTCACAATTGTTGGTGATTAGTGTCCTTGATGTCGGATAACTTCGAGCATATGGCTTTAGCAACGGTCTTGTCCTTTAGGGTCTTTCTCCAAGAAAGGGAACGAAGACTCCTTCAGAATAGGTAACCCCACCAATTAAGAGTACTCTTCTCGGATAGGCAAAAGCTGATACTCGAGGCATGTAAAGCAAAGATCATCCGGATCCTAGAACTGTAACAAATTCAAAAGAAGTCCTTCGTCTACTTGAAGTTTCAACAAAGATAACGGCCTTCCATACTTATTTCTGAATCCTTTGTTGATCTTGAACCAAAGCTCCTAGCTTCCTTAGGTAATCTAACTTAAGACTTTTGAAAGAATATCTCAAAGTTTTATTTATTTATTTTTTTGTAATTCATGGTATCCCTTCAATATTCATAAATAAAGTTTGAATTCCATGAAAGTTAATGCAATGTAATGCTTTATGGATGAAATGCATATAAACAAAGCCCTAGGTTAAAGGTATATGCAAGGAGTTAGGGTCTACCCATCCCAATAAGGTATGTACTAAGGTTAGTTGTACCTATCGAACAAAGGTTCTAAAGCGGTGCCCAAAGTCATCAATCCATCTTTCGGATATTATCAATTTCCCGATTAACTCGGTGGTTAATAATATTCTCAAGAGAATCTCTTTTGAGTGTAGTATCACGTAGCGACTATTTCGAGAATATTCCTTCATAGTCCTCGACTATGTCCTAGATAAGGCCAAGGTGGTGTTAAGGTACTACGGTCCTCAATATCATAGACTCCAATCGACAATAGTAAAAGTTTTCATGAATACTCGTTCAACCGAACCATTTTCGAAAGGGTCTCAACTGAGCGGTGATTCTCGAGTCAGCTTGGTCGGGAATCACTCCATATAAGCCTTGTCGAATATCTCACCTTCTATAATAAGGTCACTCAAGTCCGGTTGTAGGACTTATCTCACAATAAAAGGATATCCCCACAAAGCAAGGCACAATAACATATATACACAAATAATTAAGAAATAAAAATCATGTGATAAACAGACTAGGGGCAACCCTTAAAAATTAGGAGGGTCCCCAGTGAAGTCGCCATTTTCTGTTGCGGTGGAAATAGGATATCAAACTATTAATTAGTTTGAATCACAATTCTTTATTCACAACCGCTCTTTGATTTATCCGAAGGAAAAGGTCAAAAGAGGGAAAACCTATTTTTGCATCGTAAACACAATGCAGGGAGAGACCTAGGTAAGGGGTTGGTTAAGCTTAGGGAATGTACTAGCACCCTAAACTTCTGTAGTACTCTACAGGAACCTTTTGTTTATTGTATGATTTTTTATTTTATTATCTGCTTGATGTATATATACTGAGCTAAGGGATAGGGTGACCTAAAGAGACCTAAGGGTTAGTCCTAAGTTTACTCGGCAAGACATCGCATCTTGTGCCTACGTATCCTGGGCAGGGAATGGAATCAGAGTAATCGTAGTTCCCCTCGAAAGGGAGGTTAGAAACTTCTTGACTATGTTCAAGGTTTCAAGGGGAGTAAACGTATCTTAAGGACACGCTTACGTGGAGTCTTGAAACTCCTATTTCTACGTTGAATTGTATATTAAATTAGGGTTAAATTAGGGATTCCACGGGCGGGAAACCCTAAAATAGAGTACGGCGACTCTTTGACCTAATGCTAGGGTAAAGGGAATTTTCGTCCACGGTGGGACACCTAGGCGATTAGGGTTTTGAAATGGTCAAACGTTAGGGTTATTGATTCGGCGGTCAAACGGCTAGACCTAATCCTTCGGAAGGTTTTAACGGTAAATTATGCAACTGATGAATTATTACATGGCAGAGTTAACGGTACGGAAAATAAAGAAAGCTGTAAAATAATAAGCATCGCGACGATCACTCGCTTAAATTACAAATCCCAAAAAATGCGAAAAATAAATAACTGCGACGATAGCCTCGCATAAATTACAACCGAAAAATAAACAACAACAATAATTGCGACGATGGCCTCGCATAATTACAACCCAAAGAAAATAAAATGTGAAAAGTACTGGATTAATACCCAAGGACAAAAGGTGAAAATTAAATGGGAATATTAAGCATTTTTATTTTAGTATTTTTTAGTTATAAAATTGGAATGAAAGTTGAAATGTTAGAAATGTTAGAAATTTATTAAAAAAAGTTTGAGTTAAACAGTTAGAGTTTTAATAAAAAGTTAGAAATTTATGATATGAAAAAGAAATTAAAGTGCTAGGATCTTAATTTAAAAAAGAGTGTTAGAAATTTTAACTTAAAGAAACAATTAGAATTTTAATTACAAGAAAGATAAATTTTAATTTAAAAAGAAATGAGGTGTCGGAATTTTTATTTTAAATAAGAAGGAAGTTAATTTTAATTTTTGAAAAAAAGAGTGGATTTTAATTTTATAAAAAACTAATTTTTTAAAGAAAGAGTTAGAATTGAATTTTTAACTAGAAAATCAAGTTTTATTTATTTATTTGAAAAAGAGTTAAGTTTTTTTAATTAAAATTTTTTTCTTTTCAGTTTTTTAATTGTAACATAAAAGAAATCTTAATATTAATTATAACAAAAAGAGTTTTAATTTTTAATTATAACAAAAAGAGAAGTTTTAATTTTTAATTATAACAAAAAGAGAAGTTTTAATTACATGAAAGATAAATTTTAATCAAAAAGAAAAATTGTAGAACTAGTTACTACCTTATAATATCATCTCAAGTTAATTAAAAAATGAGACAAACAAATGATAAATGAAAAAGAAAGAAAAATAGAAAACAACAAAAAACAATAAGAGGGGATAAATTGGGGGAGGATTACGGTTACTGCTGAACGTGTTACTAGATTTTTGTTTTAACCCTCACTCTTCATCTTCTTGCATGCGGCGCTGCTGCCATTGTTGCCTGTTGAAGCTTTTTCTTCTTCTTTGCATAGCCACAACCCCTTCTTCTTTTCCTGCAAAAAGAACATCAAAAGAAAACATCCGTTAGAAACAAGAGTTACTCACCTTTCACGGGTTTGAAGTGCCTTTTCTATGATGGAGTTTGTTGATGATGAACGATGATGGCTTTTTTTCAAAAAATCTCTCCTCTTCTGATAAGTCGTGATCAGATACAGATTATTCATATTATTATTTTCCATATTTTCGTATTGTAAACATGTTTCGTAAAGGCCCCCTAATGAAATTTAGAAAAGGGGGCAAATCTCATTTTTGGATTTTATTTTTGGATTTTGTTGGAGGTATTTTGACAGATAGATCTCGACAAAATTACTAAACTAAATTCATAACACAAAAATGCATTATGCAATGCAAGAATCCATAGTTCTATTTCGTTTTTTAGATACGTTACCTGATTCATTCGTATGAGATACGATCACAAAGTTATTTTTATTTTTGTTTGATCATATTAAAATGTTTGAATTAATTAAAAGTTTGTTTCAAATCTGATACAGAAAAATAAATCGTTGTTATCCAGGATTCATGGGAAAAAAGAGTTGTGCCAGTACCTAGCTGGACTCTGGTTGGATAAAAAAACAAACTAAAAAAGAAAATATAAAATTATAGATTTAGATTATCTATTTAGTATAATGATTTATATCTATTTAGTATAATTATTTATTACTATCGTATTTAGTATATATATATACAATTAATATATAACTCAATCTATATTTATGAGTTAATATAGAATTAGAATCAAATAGAAAAAAGATAGATAAAATATATCAAATGAAGATCCATATCAAATAAATATTGAAGCCTTTTTTCGAGCGCTGCGAGGTATCATAAGCATAATAATTCCATTCTTTGAATTGGGGAGAGATGGCTGAGTGGACTAAAGCGTCGGATTGCTAATCCGTTGTACGCATTTTTGTACCGAGGGTTCGAATCCCTCTCTTTCCGTTTATTGATGATTTGCCATTTTTTTCTTTTGAACTTATGGAATTTCTTTTTTTTTATTCCCTGTTTGTTTCATTTTTTACTAGTTCTTTTTGACTAGTTAAAGATCGAAAATAAATAGAAGAACAAAAAATAGTTCAAAATCAAGCACAAGTAAGGGAAAGAAAAAAGATTTTCTTATTCTTCACGTCCAGGATTACGTCCGGGATCATTAGATAGAAATCCGAAGATGAAAAGAGAAACAAAGAATATCACTATCGTGTAAACAAATAGTTTTAGAGTAAGCATTACAAAATCTCCAAGATAATTAAAAAAAAAAAAACGACAGAGAAAGAGAATAGATTCTCTTCTATTTCATATTATGTTTCCTTAAAAAAGTTCCAATTTGAGTTTTCTAATAAATTCTTACTTTTTTTAGGACATTATTCAAATGAAAGATCTTATCGAAAACTTACAGCAGCTTGCCAAACAAAAGCGAAGAGAAAAAAGAGTAAGGGTATTACTGGCATAAAATCTACAATTGGAGTCAAAAAAGCATAAGCTTCAGGTAATTTCCCCAAGAAAAAACTACTTGAATAAAGGACAGAGTTAATACAGACCAAGCTAAAGATATGAAGCATAAAAAAAAATGTTGTTCTTAATAAAATGAATTGTATTTTTGCTTTTTTTTTTTGAATTCTAATTTTTTTATTTTTTATTATCTTACTTATTATTATATATATTCTTATATATATAAGATATGATTTATTATATATATTATTTAATATCCACTTTTTTTTTTATACTTTTATATTAAAAATGAAATCTAAAAGAAAAAAGAAATATGGTCTAACTTGACAAAAGTAAATATCTATATAGAATAACAAATGGGGCGTGGCCAAGTGGTAAGGCAGCGGGTTTTGGTCCCGTTATTCAATTCATCACATTGACATGAATCGATATCATAGGTTTTTCGCCATAAACCAAAAATAAAAAAGGCTGTTCTTGGGTGGGGATATATTGTTCATTCATATAACTTTCAATTACTTATTAATTATTAAATAAATTAATATACGAATTAAAATTAAATTTGATAACTATTCGATAAAAAACAATGACTATTCATTATATAATATTTTAATTTAAAAAGGAATAAAAATCTATGGAAAGACAAGGGTTCAATTCGATGCTGTTTACTAGAGGTATGCTGTTTACTAGAGGTTTAGAATACAGGTGTGGTTTAAGTAAATCAATAGATAGTTTTGGTATAGATAGTTTTGGTCCTATTGATGAAAATAACGGTGGAGACCCATCTAGTTTAACTGATATGCATAATAACATTCATAGCTGGAAGAACAATAGTGAAAATTGTAGTTATAGTCATGGTCATGCTGACTATTCAGCAGATGTGAACAACATACATAATCATAATTTGCTATTGGCAAAAAGTCTATCCGTTTGGGATAGTCATAATAATAGTTATGACATATATTATGCTTATAATGATGATAGTTGGACTTATAACATGAATTGTTGCATTTGGAATTATCTTCGTTCTCAAATCTGGGAGGATATTGACAAATCCATTAATTGTTGCATTTGGAATTATCTTCGTTCTCAAATCTGGGAGGATATTGACAAATCCAATGCCAGTTACCGTGATATGGACTTTAAGAGTTACATTTGCGATAGGGGCCAAAATACTAGTGAAAGCCATAGTACAAATATAATAATATTAAGGAACACAAATGCTAGAAATCAGACAGCAGATCCAGATGATGCAGATATATCTGATGGATCAGATATATCAGATCCATTGGAGATAGATCTATCTGATCCATCCGATACAGATTATCGATACGATCCATTTGCTGATACATCAGATATATCAGATCCATTGGAGATGGATCTATCTGATCCATCAGATACAGATTATCCATATTATATAGATGGATCTGATATATCAGATCCATTGGAGATGGATCTATCTGATCCATCAGATACAGATTATCCATATTATATAGATGGATCTGATATATCAGATCCATTGGAGATAGATCTATCAGATACAGAGGAGGATCTATATGGTATATACAATCTAGATGAGATCTATTATCTGGATGGATCAGATAGATCAGATCCATTAGAGACATTGGAGACATTGGAGACATCAGATCCAGATTATATAAATGATCCGGATGGATCAGATAGATCAGATCCATTGGAGACATTGGAGACATCAGATCTAGATGAGATCTATTATCCGGATGGATCAGATAGATCAGATCCATTGGAGACATTGGAGACATCAGATCCAGATTATATAAATGATCCATCCGATACAGATTATCGATACGATCCATTTGCTGATACATCAGATATATCAGATCCATTGGAGATGGATCTATCTGATCCATCAGATACAGATTATCCATATTATATAGATGGATCTGATATATCAGATCCATTGGAGATGGATCTATCTGATCCATCAGATACAGATTATCCATATTATATAGATGGATCTGATATATCAGATCCATTGGAGATAGATCTATCAGATACAGAGGAGGATCTATATGGTATATACAATCTAGATGAGATCTATTATCTGGATGGATCAGATAGATCAGATCCATTAGAGACATTGGAGACATTGGAGACATCAGATCCAGATTATATAAATGATCCGGATGGATCAGATAGATCAGATCCATTGGAGACATTGGAGACATCAGATCTAGATGAGATCTATTATCCGGATGGATCAGATAGATCAGATCCATTGGAGACATTGGAGACATCAGATCCAGATTATATAAATGATCCGGATGGATCAGATAGATCAGATCAAAAAAAGGGGGCCTTTTCTAATATGGAAAATCCAAAAATGAGATTTGCCCCCTTTTCTAAATTTCATTAGGGGGCCTTTACGAAACATGTTTACAAAATATAATACATGAGATTAGAAAAGATTTTATTCTTTTTATGAATAATATGGAAAAAAGTGAAAAAATAATATTTTTTAATAATTTAAATAAAATACGAAAATAATAATTAAATAATAAAAAAAAAGACTATTTTTGTTTTGTTTTTTTATGAAAATAGAAAAGTTAGAATAAAAATAAAAGAAACAAAACAAAAAGTGAAGAAGGTGGGATGAGATTCGAACTCTCGACCTTTCGCACTCACAACTCCTTACACATGGTCTCATGCCAATTATGCTATTTTATTCATTCAAAATAAAGTGGCACTAGAAACCTTGTAAACTAAAAGAGCACGCCACATGATATTTTCTTGCAACAATCAAACAACTGCACAACCCGTTAGTTTAAACGCAATGCAAAATGAAATGGGATGCAAGATGAAACGACTAATCTTAGGACAAAATTTGGGGTATTACAAGACACATACATGAGGTGGTTGATGTTATGCAAATTATGAAAATGAGGTGGCATCTTAGGGTTAAAAATTAGGATATGACAGGTACCACTCCATATAAACTCTTTCAATGCTCTATCTATAACCAATGTGAGACTTGAGATTTCCCAACACACTCTCTCTTGCCCAATAGTCTTTTTGGCTTAGTGCATGGACATAAACAGTGGGCCCATAATTCATAGGTTCCTGAATCAGAACCAGACTTTGATACCATATTTGAGTTTTTATCTAAATCATATTTACAAAATAGACTTGTAACGTGAAGGTTATCACTCTATATAAACTCTTTCAATAATCTATCTTCAACTAATGTGAGATTTGAAATTTTCCTAATATATTTAAAAGAATTTGGAAGGAGATTGTCTTTCGTAAAATTTATTTGCAGTCAAATCTCATCCTTTCGTTTTTTTTAATTAAATACACTAAATTATTTTTAAAAAGAATCTACGATGTCCACTTTATTCCCTACAAAAATTTGAGGGGGTTTCATTGGAATAACTTTGATTAAAAGAAATGAGTGACTGGTTCCTCAAAATTTACTTCAATAAAGAAGTTAATAAGTTATTAATGGTAATTATTTGTGCCTTCATTATTTAAACTAATCTACATTAAAAAAAATTTATAGAAAAAATGTTAGTTTATATGTTTTAGCCTAGTTATAAAATACAAGTAATATTTAATTTAAAAATTCAGAAAAATTTTAAATAAAAAAATAAATTTTGAAATATATAATAGATATATCATAATAATATAATACATTTTCTAAGTCACTTTGCAAAATAAAATTGTCTCAAATTATATGGAATAATAAATTTAAATGAACTTCTTTAAAACCTCATTAAAATTACAACATCAATAATGTCATTAATGTTACTCTATTAAAAAACATTTTCACGATACTAAAGAAATATTAATTTTTTATAACGATTATATTCTTATAGTGTCCTTTAATGTAAATTAAAATCAACATATATTAAATTTTAGTTATTCTCAAAGAAGTTGCCAAAAAATTTATTAATTTATTAAAATAAAAAATGAGCGTAGACTATTTAGTGTTATATAAATAAAGGATGACATAAGTATCGTATACACTGTCCTTCTAATCATGGCATATTCAAAGTCACTTGTCTTCAAATTCTCGATCCTCTTGTTTGCATTTAATGTTAGAGAGATCACACCTTTCAGCCTCAATCCTCCAGTCCATGTTACAATTAAAGATGATATACCGGGACCAATAAGACTCACCGTTCATTGTAAATCTAAAAATGATGATCTTGGATTTCACACATTACAATCGAGAGAAACTTATCAGTTTTCATTCCATTGAATATTAGTTCCAATATGGGTTAATACTTTATTCTTCTGTGCATTTACATGGCCAGGTAGCCCCTATCGTCATTATATTGACGTTTACAATCAAGCTCAAGACACTTGTAAAAATTGTTATTGGTTAATAAGTAAAACTGGTGGTTGTTTGAATGGCCAATGTCGAGGTTGGCAACGTATTAAAAAAGTTGATGCAAAAAACACTACATCCAAGATGTAATTTTCTTTTTTTTGACAAATGAAATATTATAGATTTACTTTTTCTTCTTGTCAATCTTTCTATTTATTCATATCAATGAGCAAAATCGTTGTATTTTGATATATTAACCTGAAGGTAAGTTAATAGGGAGTATAACTTAAGAAGAAACATGAAACTATTCTAGTAAGTATTGTAGAATTTAAAAATTACCCTCGAAGCAAGTAACTTCTTAAGTTTTATTTTTAAACCTCAATTTCGGGATTTTGCTCAAGAACAAGAAAATGTTTAAGTTTTGGATTGTAATGATAGTTTTTCAATGAATATTATTGTTATTATTATTATTATTATTATTTATATTAAATTTAATTTCATTTTCTGCAAATTTGTTTATGTATTTTATGATTTTATAAAGATTCTTAAGATGCATGAAAAAGATCAATCCAACCCAAAATCATCGTAACTTGTCAAATGTTATTGTATATTACCAAAAAAACTTACAATGACAAATAAAGGAAAATACTTACATACCAGAATGAAAAAGAATAGATATTGCAAAAGGAGAAAGAATAAAGCCACAACATTCATCAACGATACGTTATTTATTTAAGAAAAAGAAAAAGGCAACAAATGTAAAAATAAATTGCACCAAATTTAACATAATGTGTTAGCTTTTGGAAATGTTGCACTAATAACATATTCTAAGAGTGGCCCTTTAAATGTGACACATACTCCAATGCTAGATATGTCATAAAAATCACAATGCACTTATATACATAGTGTGTGACTCTACCATATCATAAATTTTATATATGTTATTAGAGTTATAAATTTTACAATCAAATAGATATATTCTAAAGGATTGGTTAGAGTAGGGTATTATTGGCCAAATGAATTTAAAGACAAATGGTCGAGGAGGGGGCTTGGTGAATTGTGTTATATGATATTTTAAAAATTTTAACGAAAATATTGAATTTAGCCATGTTTATTTTAAAGAAGATTAATGACCAGAGATTTTAATGTGAAAGATAAAATACATGAATAATTAAATATTAGTTATAAATAACACACCATAATTTATATTGATTCCACTTTCAACCTAATAGTTGAACCCGAGTTCCTAAGAGTTTACCTTCAAAATTTCCACTATAAATTTGAGGTTTTATCACCAGATCACCCCACAACCTCCTTACACAAAGCTTTTACACAGGTTCAAGTTGCAACATTTATATAAGTGATAAGTGACAAAAATAAATAAAATATATAAACATTTTTTAACTTTTATTTTGTAAGAAATTCATGAAAAAACCTCAATTTATGAGAAAAATATGATAAGATGCTATTATGAATTTTTTTAACCATTATTTTATTAAGTACGGGAAAAAAGCACCTGAAAAACACTAAAAATAGACAAAAATGCATCATTCGAGCACTAAAGTTGGCTAAGCTAGAAATATGCAACAAAAAAAAGAAGTAAGCTAAGCTAAAAAGAGGCTTGAATATATCTTAGCCAGATATAGACAACAAAAGTTGGGTAAGCCATAAACATGTATCTGTCACACTCTAATTCTTAACCCTAAGATTCCACCTCCTTTTGCATCATATTGCATCATTTTAGGTCAATCATCCATGCATAACTAACCTACTTATCTAGTATTGTTTTGTTTGTTTTTGTTCATCTGTGAATTAGATTCCATTCTAAGAAAGTAAAGGGGGTTGACCATTCAAATTTTGGAGAGATCTTCAATCAATCAAGTTTTCATATTCACATAAGATCTCCCTCCATCAAAATTCAATACCAAATGGCCTCACATCAAGTGTTTCAAAGATTCAATTGCACCTAATCAAGAACTAGGGTTTTTCAACCAAGGATAACTGCACCTCTAACTTTTTGATCAAGACATGATTTCATAACAAAGATCATGTGTTCATCTAGATTAAGGTTACAAGGTTGGGTAGTTGATCAAGCTACTAGTGGCTCTAAGGCAAGGTTTTTTGACGGTAGATACCTTGTAGTTTATTTTTGAGGAAAGACATGTTCATTTGGATAATTATGCATTCAAAGGTTCTTATATGTCTCATGGCTCATTACAAAGTCTCTTAGAGGTTCATCTGGGTGGAAGAATGATCAAGATTTTCATCTGGGAAAAGAAAAGTCAATAGTGGTCTGAAGAGGTTCAAAGCTTGACTTTTGGTCATTTAGGTCATGAGAGGCCATTTCAAGTCATTAAAAGTACTATGGTGAGGTTTAATAAAAAAAGTATCAAGGAGAGTCATAAAATCAAAAGATGTTTGCTAAATTAGGGTTTTTAGAATTATTTCTAAGTGTAAAATTCCCTCTTTTAGCACCTAACTTCCATGGCAAGTTTCATCATGATACAAGCTTCATCTCATTGTACCATAAGAATTAAAGTTGTAGAAATTTTTATAAGCTTTCTCTTGATTTAAAGAACTCCTCCATTGAATTTACACATCTTAAGTTATGATGTCTTCAAGTTGGTGTCTCAAAGTTGAGAAGACTTAGAATCATAAAAAGCAACCAACTTCAAAGACAAATTTCACATGGATCCAAGCCTTTTCTCAAAATGCTTTCAACATAAGAGTTGTTCTTAATCATCTATGCTTTCCAAAAAGTGAAATAACTAACCATTTCCATGTGTATAACTCAAGTTATGATTTTTCTAAGTCAAGGTCATTTTTAGATGACCTAGTTTTGGTCATTCACTTCTAGGCTAGAATTCCATGAACTTCTAAGCTTCAATTTCAATTACCTACATCATGAAAGTTGTACCTCATGGTATTGACTTCATGATGACTTCAAATTTCATCTTATTTGGTGGCTTATTATGTAATTTAGGGGAAAATGAACAAACATACCTGATTATGTGACATGAGTTAGTTTTCTTATTTTTCAAGCCACAATTTGAAGTGTTCTTGTTTCTCTCTTGTACCATATCATCATCACCACATGAAACCGCCAAATATTACCAAAAATGAGCAAACATATATTCACATATCAAGCATAAATTCAAAATTTTACACAATATGTGGAGTTCCTCAAATGACCTCATCCATCCATTTCCTTTACTCCTAATCACCCTTATTCATTTTCTCACCCTCATTTGTACTGAATAATGACCCAAAATGATGTGTCAACCATCCCAAATTCGTGTAGACCATATTTTGAGTTTTTTTGGCAAGTTTTGCAAAACAATTCATACACACATTATGGGCCTTCCAAACAAGTCCTAACCCACTCTATTTAACTCCATGAAAACCCTACATGTGAGAAGGAGGTAATTTGCTGTAGAGAAAGCTTAAAACCATCTCAAATTTCTCAAGTTTTCTCTCACTTCGAATCTGCAAAATTCTTGGAGTTTCTGCTTAATTATTGCTTGATTCATACTTGCCGAAACATAAGGAGTTATTGGAGGTCTTAATTTGAAGCATGAGCATCATTTGAAGGACCAACGAAGTTGCTCTGTTACGTAACTTTTCCATCTTCAAACTCTCATTTTAGGCATAAATGTAGGTTCATATTGGTTGCATCTGAAGCCCTACCTTGTGTAGGACAAGTTTTGATACTTGTTGTTCTTGTTTAATCACCTTTCAGTTTGTGTATCAAAATTTCGTGTTGAATTCCCATGATGTTAGAAGCACCTTTTTGAAAATATAAGCCATATTCTTGTTCCTCATATTATTATCTTCAAATTCATGTATTGGGTTTCAATTTCTATGGAGTTTTGTAGAGAACTCCAACGTGTCTAGCTGGAAAAGACGATCCGAACCCTGTCTCTGACATCTGAGGTGTGTAGTTTAGGTAGCAATGATGTGGGCTTTTAACCTGCACATGTATGCATTGAAAAGTGATATGGTATGCCACATCCTTTAATGAAACACATCGTTCTGATTATTTTTGTGTGTTTGTTTACTTAAATTGACGCGGGCCTCTCATTTATGCTATTTGCACACTCATGATTTTAGGCCCAGGCACATTTGAACTAATTCCCTTTGTATTTTGAATTTTCTATTACACCCCCTTCCCCTCTATTTCTTTATTTTTTTTAATTTTCTTTCTATTTTATATTCTGATTTTATTTTAATAGTTCCAAATACCTAAAAAATCCACAAAAATATGTTTTATATATTATTTAGTTTTTTTATTATTTTTATTTTTATTTATTTTTGATATTTTATTTTGATTTGATTGTGTGGTGTGTCTATGTGACCTAGTCTTGGAATTAATGATTTAATTCATGTCCTATCCATTTGATTCTTGAACCTTTCTTTTGCACGCACTTAGGCACATGTATATAGGGAATTTGAATGTTCATTTGATGTCTTGATAATGTATTTTGTATTCATGTTTGGATCTATTTTCATGCCTAACTTATTTTATCAATGGATTATGTGTTTGCCTAATGTTTGAGATGTTTGAGTATCCTTTATACACATTCTAAGGCACTCTTTTAGAGCACATTGAGCCACTGCCCTCTTCATGTCATAACCATTTTTCCATCTGTTATACCCCAAATTTTGACCTGTATATTCCGTTACCATTCTAGGAGCATCAAACATAGTTTCGTAACCCTAACCTTGTTTCAAGTTTGTTGTTGTTTCATTCATCTGAATTAGGGTTTTGCACCTGTGGAATCAAGAAGACTATTGCTTGATCAGTCACTGTTTTGGATTGATCATAACCATATCAAGTTCCCCTACATTCAAGGAGCTTATATTTAACAAGAACCAAGTGCTAATTAATCTCATGGCAAGTCAATTGAAGCGGTATTTCATCTGGCCCCAAATTAGGGTTTTCATCAAGAAAATCAATTGTGCCTTTGACTTTTGATACGAGCATGATCCCAAGCCTTGGGACATGATTCAAGATGCTCATATACCTCACTAAAGGCTACCCATGATGTTTGAGAAGTCCCAAGTGGGAATCTCATTGGAGATCACACAGTTGAATTCATCTTATTCACAACTCATTTGACAAAGTTAACTCTTTGACTTTTAGGGTTTTGGTTCAAATTGGAGCATTCTAGCCAAATTTCATCAAGATATGTTCAATTCTTGAGTTTGATCATGATAATATCAAGATTTGAGAGGTTTCTTGCAAAAGAAGAAAACTTGGAATTTTCCAAGTGTGGAAAGGTCCTAGTTTTGGTGCCAACTTTGAAAGACCATAACTTCCAATCTGCACATCCATTTTATGAGTTACAAAGATCAATGTGTAGATCTTCTGACGCACTACAAAAGTGTCCAAGTGACCTATGGGCAAAAGATGCTTGGATTTTGGTTTATGAAGCTTCAAAGATTGAAAGAACTGATAAATGAAGGAAAGTGAAAAGTCAAAATGGTGTTTGAGTGATTAAATATTATTTTTAAGGATTTGTACAAGTTCTATGATGTATATGGAAGGTGTTTGAAGTGTTAAAATGGAGAGGAAGTGCAATGATAAAGAGATTCTAAGTTTTGGTTTTGAGCAACAATAGCGTTTTGGCTAAATGTGATTTCTGGTTTTTGGGTGGAATGATTTGTGATGTTGCATTTGAGCAACTGAAATGGTTATATTGCATTGTGTTTGAGTGGGAAAATGGAGGTTTCATGGCCGTGGTGAGTTTTGGCAGTTTTGGTTTGTGAAGAATGTGAAAAACACACAAGAATGCTTCAAGTGCTCTTGCTTGCTTTGCTAAGATTTCAATGTGAATTGTTGTGTATTTTGCATCTTATATGAGGCTCCTTTTATAGTGGGGTGGATCAGAAAAGTATCAATGTATATTGACTTGGTTTAGTGGACTTTGAAGCAAAAACAAAAAATTGGTACAAGGTACAAAAGGGCTTTCTGCTTTTGGTAGCTTCCAAGTTGACTTTGCCTCTCATGCCTGGCAGATTGTACCTAATTATTCTAATGAAAATCAGATCTTCTTGAATTATGGAAGTGGTTTGTTGATCAAGAGCAATTTTTCATGTCATGCCCAAAGTAGTTCAAGATGACATGTTGGACTAAGCTTTGATCCCTTGAATGTAGATCAAACTCCCACAACTTTGGTACCATTCTGAAGATCTCATGAAAGGGAACAAGTTTCAAGTTGATCATATGTTTTGTAAATGCTTGGAAATTTGGAAAAAGTGGCCTCTAAATCATGACAACCAAACTGACTAGGACTTAGGCAATTTCTGGTTCATTTCGAACCATGCTGATCATGATGAAATCCCAACTTTGGTCAATCATATCTTTCAATTGGTAAAGGCTTTTGGGTTTATTCTTTTACCAAAATAAAGTATGAAATATGGTATTTAATTGAATCCATCGAGCATAAAAAGATATGGCTTGAATTGTTCACAAGGAACTCACAAAGTCATGCACTTGACAAAGTGAAAAACTTAGAAACAATTCTAAGTGTTTTGGATTTTCACACAACTTGAAACCCTAACTTTGGACACCAATATCTTGTCGTCCAAGAAATATTTTGAGTTGTAATTTTCATCAACTTGTAGTATCAAATTCCATCTTTAAAGGTAGCTCTCAAGTGTTTCCATTGGATGCTTGAGGAAGAAGTTACAATCTTGGAAAGTAGGTTACTTGATCATGGAAATTTGACAATTAGAAAAATTCAAGAAACTCTAGTTTAACAACTTTGGTCCTTTTTGTGATTTTATTGATTCAACTTGATTAAATTCAAACAACTTGCACATTTTCATGATTATTAACTTGAGGAAAACATATTTGACCCAAAATGTCAAAAGTCAAACTTTAACTTTGTCTTTGTATCAGATGAATTCAAATCTTGCAATTGTCAATGAATCAAACTTCTTGAGCTAAATAGATCATGTGAGTGGACTCCAAAGATTTACTTGAGAACCTTGAATCATGTCTTGAGGTATGAGATCATGTCTTGGTCCGAAAGTCAACTCAGAGCTGACTTTGACCCAAACTCTAAAATGGTGCATTAGATGAATTTGAGCTTGATGAGATGGCATTGATGTAATCCTATAATAGATTGTGGATAAAGGGGAAATCTTGATCATGTTGAATTAATTGGAATCTTGAGAAGTTGATAATCCCACAAGCCCTTGATTGATCATCTACTTGAACTTCTTGATGCCAAGATCATATATTTTTGTATTTTCAATGGGGTTAGAAAAACATAAAAGACACATACATGAGGTGGTTGACGTTATGCAAGTCATGAAAATGCGGTGGCATCTTAGGGTTAAAAATTAGGATATGACAGGTACCACTCCATATAAACTCTTTCAATGCTCTATCTATAACCAATGTGAGACTTGAGATTTCCCAATACACTCTCTCTTTCCCAACACTCTTTTTGGCTTAGTGCATGGACTTAAACAGTGGGCCCATAATTCATAAGTTCCTGAATCAGAAACAGACTTTGATACCATATTTGAGTTTTCATCTAAATCATATTTACAAAATAGACTTGTAACGTGAAGGTTATCACTCTATATAAACTCTTTCAATATTCTATCTTCAACTAATGTGAGATTTGAAATTTTCCTAATATATTAAAAAGAATTTGGGTGGGATTGTCTTCCGTAAAATTCATTTGCATTCAAATCTCATCCTTTCGTTTTTTTTAATTAAATACAATAAATTATTTTGAAAAAGAATCTACGATGTCCACTTTATTCTCTACAAAAATTTGAGGGGGTTTCATTGGAATAACTTTGATTCAAAGAAACGAGTGACTGGTTCCCCAAAATTTACTTCAATAAAGAAGTTAATAAGTTATTGATGGTAATTATTTGTGCCTTCATTATTTAAACTAATCTACATTTTAATTTTTTTATAGAAAAAATGTTAGTTTATATGTTTTAGCCTAGTTATAAAATACAAGTAATATTTAATTTAAAAATTCAGAAAAATTTTAAATAAAAAAATAAATTTTAAAATATATAATAGATATATCATATTAATATAATACATTTTCTAAGTCACTTTGCAAAATAAAATTGTCTCAAATTATATAGAATAATAAATTTAAATGAACATCTTTAAAATTTATTTAAAATTACAACATCAATAATGTCATTAATGTTACTCTATTAAAAAACATTTTCACGATACTAAAGAAATATTAATTTTTTATAACGATTATATTCTTATAGTGTCCTTTAATGTAAAATAAAACCAACATATATTAAATTATAGTTATTCTCAAAGAAGTTGCAAAAAAATTTATTAATTTATTAAAATAAAAAATGAGCCTAGGCTATTTAGTGTTATATAAATAAAGGATGACATAAGTATCATATACATTGTCCTTCTAGTCATGGCATATTCAAAGTCACTTGTCTTCAAATTCTCGATCCTCTTGTTTGCATTTAACGTTAGAGAGATCGCTCCTTTCAGCCTCGATCCTCCAGTCCATGTTACAATTAAAGATGATATACCGGGACCAATAAGACTCACTGTTCATTGTAAATCTAAAAATAATGATCTTGGATTTCACACATTACAATCGAGAGAAACTTATCGGTTTTCATTCCATCGAATATTAGTTCCAAGATGGGTTAATACTTTATTCTTCTGTGCATTTACATGGCCAGGTAGCCCCTATCGTCATTATATTGACGTTTACAATCAAGCTCAAGACAATTGTAAAAATTGTTATTGGTTAATAAGTAAAACTGGTGGTTGTTTGAATGGCCAATGTCGAGGTTGACAACGTATTGAAAAAATTGATGCAAAAAACACTACATCCAAGATGTAATTTTCTTTTTTTGACAAATGAAATATTATAGATTTACTTTTTTTTCTTGTCAATCTTTCTATTTATTTATATCAATGAGCAAAATCGTGTATTTTGATATATTAACATGAAGGTAAGTTAATGGGGAGTATAAGTTAATAAGAAACATGAAACTATTATAGTAAGTAGTGTAGAATTTAAAAATTACCCTCGAAACATGTAACTTCTTAAGTTTTATTTTTAAACCTCAATTTCGGGATTTTGCTCAAGAACAAGAAAATGTTTAAGTTTTGGATTGTAATGATAGTTTTTCAATGAATATTATTATTATTATTATTATTATTATTATTATTATTATTATTATTATTATTATTATTTTTATTATTATTATTATTTATATTCAATTTAATTTCATTTTCGGATAATTTGTTTATGTATTTTATGATTTTATAAAGATTCTTAAGATGCATGAAAAAGATCAATCCAACCCGAAATCATCGTAACTTGACAAATGTTAATGTATATTACCAAAAAAATTACAATGACAAATTAAGGAGAATACTTACATACTAGAATTAGAAGAAAAAGAAGAGATATTGCAAAAGGAGAAAGAATAAAGCCACAACCTTCATCAACGTTACGTTATTTATTTAAGAAAAAGAAAAAGGCAACACATGTAAAAATAACATTGCATCAAATTTAACATAATGTGTTAGCTTTTGGAAATGTTGCACTAATAACATATTCTAAGAGTGGCCCTTTAAATGTGACACATACTCCAATGCTAGATATGTCATAAAAATTACAATGCACTTATATACATAATGTGTGACTCTACCATATCATAAATTTTATATATGTTATTAGAGTTATAAATTTTACAATCAAATAGATATATTCTAAAGGATTGGTTAGAGTAGGGTATTATTGGCCAAGTGAATTTAAAGAAAAATGGTCAAGGAGGGGGCTTGGTGAATTGTGTTATATGATTTTTGAAATTTTTTAACGAAAATATTGAATTTAGCCTTGTTTATTTTAAAGAAGAATGATGAGCAGAGATTTTAATGTGAAAGATAAAATACATGAATAATTAAATATTAGTTATAGATAACACACCATAATTTATATTGATTCCACTTTCAACCTAATAGTTGAACCCGAGTTCCTAAGAGTTTACCTTCATAATTTCCACTGTAAATTTGAGGTTTTATCACCAGATCACCCCACAACTTCCTTACAAAAAGCTTTTACACAGGTTCAAGTTGCAACATTTATATAAGTGATAAGTGACAAAAATAAATAAATATATAAACATTTATTAACTTTTATTTTGTTAGAAATTCGTGAAAAAACCTCAATTTATGAGAAAAATATGATAAGATGCTATTATGAATTTTTTTAACCATTATTTAATTAAGTACGCGAAAAAAGCACCCGAAAAACACTAAAAATAGACAAAAATATATCATTCGAGCACTAAAGTTGGCTAAGCTAGAAATATGCAACAAAAAAAAGTAAGCTAAGCTAAAAAGAGGCTTGAATATCACTTAGCCAGATATAGACAACAAAAGTTGGGTAAGCCAGAAACATGTATCTGTCACACCCTAATTCTTAACCCAAAGAATCCACCTCCTTTTGCATCATATTGCATCATTTTAGGTCAATCATCCATACATAACTAACCTAATTATCTAGTTTTGTTTTGTTTGGTTTTGTTCATCTGTGAATTAGAGTCAATTCCAAGAAAGTAGAGGGGGTTGACCATTCAAATTTTGGAGAGATCTTCAATCAATCAAGTTCTCATATTCACACAAGATCTCCCTCCATCAAAGTTCAATACCAAATGGCCTCACATCAAGTGTTTCAAAGATTCAATTGCACCTAATCAAGAACTAGGGTTTTTCAACCAAGGATAACTGCACCTCTCATTTTAGGCACAAATGTAGGTTCATATTGGTTGCATCTGAAGCCCTACCTTGTGTAGGACAAGTTTTGATACTTGTTGTTCTTGTTTAATCAACTTTCAGTTTGTGTATCAAAATTTCTTGTTGAATTCTCATGATGTTAGAAGCGCCTTTTTGAAAATCTAAGCCATATTCTTGTTCTTCATAAAATTCTCTCCAAATTCATGTATAGGGTTTCAATTTCTATGGAGTTTTGTAGAGAACTCCAACTTGTCTAGCTGGAAAAGACGATCGGAACCCTATCTCCGACATCTGAGGTGTGTAGTTGAGGTAGCAATGATGTGGGCTTTTAACCTGCACATGTATGCATTGAAAAGTGATATGGTGTGCCACATCCTTTAATGAAACACATTATTCTGATTATTTTTGTGTGTTTGTTTACTTAAATTGACGCGGGCCTCTCATTTATGCTATTTGGACACTCTTGATTTTAGGCCCAAGCACATTTGAACTGATTCCCTTTGTATTCTAAATTTTCTATTACACCCCCTTCCCCTCTGTTTTTTTCTTTTTTTATTTTTCTTTCTATTTTATATTCTGATTTTATTTTAATAGTTCCAAATACCTAAAAAATCCACAAAAATATGTTTTAAATATTATTTAGTTTTTTATTATTTTTATTTTTATTTAGTTTTGATATTTTATTTTTATTTGATTGTGTGGTGTGTCTATGTGATCTAGTCTTGGAATTGATGCTTTAATTCATGTCCTATCCATTTTATTCTTGAACCTTTCTTTTGCACACACTTAGGCACATGTATATAGGGTATTTGAATGTTCATTTGATGTCTTGATAATGTATTTTGGGTTCATGTTTGGATCTATTTTCATGCCTAACTTATTTGATCAATAGATTATGTGTTTGCCTAATGTTTGAGATGTTTGAGTATCCTTTATACACATTCTTAGGCACTCTTTTAGAGCACATTGAGCCACTGCCCTCTTGATGTCATAACCATTTTTTCCATCTGTTATACCCCAAATTTTGACCTCTAGATTCCATTACCATTCTAGGAGCATCAAACATAGTTTCGTAACCTTAACCTTGTTTCAAGTTTGTTGTTGTTTAATTGATCTGAATTAGGGTTTTGCACCTGTGGAATCAAGAAGACTATTGCTTGATCAGTCACTGTTTAGGATTGATCATAACCATATAAATTCCCCATACATTCAAGGAGCTTATATTCAACAAGAATCAAGTGCTAATTGATCTCATGGCAAGTCAATTGAAGCGCTATTTCATCTGGCCCCAAATTAGGGTTTTCATCAAGAAAAGTCAACTGTGTCTTTGACTTTTGATACGAGCATGATCCCAAGCCTTGGGACATGATTCAAGATGCTCATATACCTTGCTAAATCCTACCCATGATGTTTGAGAAGTCCCAAGTGGGAATCTCATTGGAGATCACACAGTTGAATTCATCTTATTCACAATTCATTTGACAAAGTCAACTCTTTGACCTTTAGGGTTTTGGTTCAAATTGGAGCATCCAAGCCAAACTTCATCAAGATATATTCAATTCTTGAGTTTGATCATGATAATATCAAGATTTGAGAGATTTCTTGCAAAAGAAGAAAATTTGGAATTTTTCTAAGTGTGGAAAAGTCCTAGTTTGGGTGCCAACTTTGAAAGGCCATAACTTCCAACCCGCACATCCATTTTATGAGTTATAAAGATCAATATGTAGATCTCCTCATGTACTACAAAAGTTTCCTAGTGACCTATGGACAAAAGATGCTTGGATTTTGAGTTATGAAGCTTCAAAGGTTGAAAGAACTGAAAATGAAAGAAATTAAAAAGTTAAAATGGGGTTTGAGTGATTAAATAGTGTTTTTTAGGATTTGTACAAGTTTTATGATGTATATGGAAGGTGTTTGAAGTGTTAAAATGGAAAGGAAGTGCAAGGATAAAGAGATTCTAATTTTTGGTTTTGAGCAACAATGGAGTTTTGGCTAAATGTGATATCTGGTTTTTGGGTGGAATGATATGTTATGTTGTGTTCGAGAAACTCAAATGGCTATATTGCAATGTGTTTGAGTGGAAACAATGGAGGTTTCATGGCCGTGGTGAGTTTTGGCAGTTTTGGTTTGTGAAGAATGTGAAAAACACTCAAGAATGCTTCAAGTGCTCTTGCTTGCTTTGCTGAGATTTCAGTGTGAATTGTTGTGTATTTTGCATCTGATATGAGGCTCCTTTTATAGTGGGGTGGATCAGAAAAGGATCAATGTATATTGACTTGGTTTAGTGGACTTTAAATCAAAACCAAAAAGTTGGTACAAGGTACAAAAGGGTTTTCTGCTTTTGGTAGCTTCCAAGTTGACTTTGCCTCTCATGACTTGCAAATTATACCTAATTATTATAATGTAAATCAGATCTTATTAAATTATGGAAGTGGTTTGTTGATCAAGAGCAATTTTTCATGTCATGCCCAAAGTAGTTCAAGATGACATGTTGGGCTAAGCTTTGATCCCTTGAATGGAGATCAAATTCCCACAACGTTGGTACCATTCTGAAGATCTCATGAAAGGGAACAAGTTTCAAGTTGATCATATGTTTTGGAAATGCTTGGAAATTTGGAAAAAGTGGCCTCCAAATCATGCCAACCAAACTGACTAGGACTTAGGCAATTTCTGGTTCATTTCGAACCATGTTGATCATGATGAAATCCCAACTTTGGTCAATCATATCTTTCAATTGGTAAGGGCTTTTGGATTTATTCTTTTACCAAAATAAGGTATGAAATATGTTCTTTAATTGCATCCGTCGAGCATAAAAAGAGATGGCTTGAATTGTTCACAAGGAATTCACAAAGTTATGCACTTGACAATGTAAAAAACTTAGAAAAAAATTCTAAGTGTTTTGAATTTTCGCACAACTTGAAACCCTAACTTTGGACACCAATATCTTCCCGTCCAAGAAATATTTTGACTTGTAATTTCATCAACTTTTAGTATCAAATTCCATCTTTCAAAGTAGCTCTCAAGTGTTTCCATTGGATGCTTGAGGAAGAAGTTACAATCTTGGAAAGTAGGTTACTTGATCATGGAAATTTGACACTTAGAAAAATTCAAGAAACTCTAGTTTAACAACTTTGGTCCATTTTGTGATTTTATTGATTCAAATTTATTACATTCAAACATGTTGCTCATTTTCATGATTATTGACTTGAGGAAAACATATTTGACCCAAAATGTCAAAAGTCAAACTTTAACTTTGACTTTGTATCAGATGAATTCAAATCTTGCAATTGTCAATGAATCAAACTTCTTGAGCTAAATAGATCATGTGAGTGGACTTCAGAGATATAATTGGGAACTTTGAATCATATCTTGAGGTATGAGATCATGTCTTGGTCCGAAAGTCAACTCAGAGCTGACTTTGACCAAAACCCTAAAATGGTGCATTAGATGAATTTGAGCTTGATGAGATGGCATTGATGTAATCCTGCAATAGATTGTGGATAAAGGGGAAATCTTGATCATGTTGAATTAATTGGAATCTTGAGAAGTTGATAATCCCACAAGCCCTTGATTGATCATCTACTTGACCTTCTTGATGCCAAGATCATATATTTTTGTATTTTCTATGGGGTGAGAAAAACATAAAAGACACATACATGAGGTTGTTGATGTTATGCAAATAAAGAAAATGAGGTGGCATCTTAGGGTTAAAAATTAGGATATGACAGGTACCACTCCATATAAACTCTTCCAATGCTCTATCTATAACCAATGTGAGACTTGAGATTTCCCAATACACTCTCTCTTTCCCAACACTCTTTTTGGCTTAGTGCATGGACTTAAACAGTGGGCCCATAATTCATAGGTTCCTGAATCAGAACCAGACTTTGATACCATATTTGAGTTTTCATCTAAATCATATTTACAAAATAGACTTGTAACGTGAAGGTTATCACTCTATATAAACTCTTTCAATATTCTATCTTCAACTAATGTGAGATTTGAAATTTTCCTAATATATTTAAAAAAATTTGGGAGGGATTGTCTTCCGTAAAATTCATTTGCAGTCAAATCTCATCCTTTCGTTTTTTTAAAATTAAATACAATAACTTATTTTTAAAAAGAATCTACGATGTCCACTTTATTCTCTACAAAAATTTGAGGGGGTTTCATTGGAATAACTTTGATTAAAAGAAACGAGTGACTGGTTCCTCAAAATTTACTTCAATAAAGAAGTTAATAAGTTATTGATGGTAATTATTTGTGCCTTCATTATTTAAACTAATCTAAATTTTAATTTTTTTATAGAAAAAATGTTAGTTTATATGTTTTAGCCTAGTTATAAAATACAAGTAATATTTAATTTAAAAATTCAGAAAAATTTTAAATAAAAAAATAAATTTTAAAATATATAATAGATATATCATATTAATATAATACATTTTCTAAGTCACTTTGCAAAATAAAATTGTCTCAAATTATATAGAATAATAAATTTAAATGAACATCTTTAAAATTTCTTTAAAATTACAACATCAATAATGTCATTAATGTTACTCTATTAAAAAACATTTTCACGATACTAAAGAAATATTAATTTTTTATAACGATTATATTCTTATAGTATCCTTTAATGTAAAATAAAACCAACATATATTAAATTATAGTTATTCTCAAAGAAGTTGCAAAAAATTTTATTAATTTATTAAAATAAAAAATGAGCCTAGGCTATTTAGTGTTATATAAATAAAGGATGACATAAGTATCATATACATTGTCCTTCTAGTCATGGCATATTCAAAGTCAGTTGTCTTTAAATTCTCGATCCTCTTGTTTGCATTTAACGTTAGAGAGATCGCTCCTTTCAGCCTCGATCCTCCAGTCCATGTTACAATTAAAGATGATATACCGGGACCAATAAGACTCACCGTTCATTGTAAATCTAAAAATAATGATCTTGGATTTCACACATTACAATCGAGAGAAACTTATCGGTTTTCATTCCATCGAATATTAGTTCCAAGATGGGTTAATACTTTATTCTTCTGTGCATTTACATGGCCAGGTAGCCCCTATCGTCATTATATTGACGTTTACAATCAAGCTCAAGACAATTGTAAAAATTGTTATTGGTTAATAAGTAAAACTGGTGGTTGTTTGAATGGCCAATGTCGAGGTTGGCAACGTATTGAAAAAATTGATGCAAAAAACACTACATCCAAGATGTAATTTTCTTTTTTTGACAAATGAAATATTATAGATTTACTTTTTTTTCTTGTCAATCTTTCTATTTATTTATATCAATGAGAAAAATCGTTGTATTTTGATATATTAACATGAAGGTAAGTTAATGGGGAGTATAAGTTAAAAAGAAACATGAAACTATTCTAGTAAGTAGTGTAGAATTTAAAAATTACCCTCAAAACATGTAACTTCTTAAGTTTTATTTTGAAACCTCAATTTCGGGATTTTGCTCAAGAACAAGAAAATGTTTAAGTTTTGGATTGTAATGACAGTTTTCCAATTATTATTATTATTATTATTATTATTATTATTGTTATTATTATTATTATTATTATTATTATTATTATTATTATTATTATTAATATTATTATTATTATTTTTATTATTATTTTTATTTTTATTATTATTTATATTCAATTTAATTTCATTTTCTGCTAATTTGTTTATGTATTTTATGATTTTATAAAGATTCTTAAGATGCATGAAAAAGATCAATCCAACCCGAAATCATCGTAACTTGACAAATGTTAATGTATATTACCAAAAAAATTACAATGACAATTTAAGGAGAATACTTACATACTAGAATTAGAAGAAAAAGAAGAGATATTGCAAAAGGAGAAAGAATAAAGCCACAACCTTCATCAACGTTACGTTATTTATTTAAGAAAAAGAAAAAGGCAACACATGTAAAAATAACATTGTGTTGCACCCCAAATTTTGACCCCTTAGATCGTCATCATCATTTTAGGATCATATTCATTTGATTAACTAACCTTAACCCATTTCGAGTTTATCTTTGTCAAGATGCAGATAAATCAGGGTTCTGTACCGCCAAAATCGAGGCTTCGGTGGTTTGATCAATCAATGCGTTGGATTGATTCAACTATAAACAAGATCAAGGATACTACATGGGGTCAAGTATGAATCCAATTTGAGGTTGTCATCCAGGAATTGAGAACGGTGCAGTTCAGGATACCCGATTAGGGTTTTCGATTAGAAAAAGTCAATTGTAGTTTGACTTTTGATTCAAAGAGTATTTCAATGATGGGATCAAGGTCCATTAAGCTCCTATGGCTTATTAAAGTCCATCCCAATAGTTTCAAGTCCTCAGGATGTCCGGATCACCAACGGGCGACTCGGTAGACACCGATCGATCAAAAAGTTGACCAAAAAGTCAACTCTCCAACAATAAGGAATTTGACTTCAAGGTGTGAATGAAAGATGTTCCTTATGTAATATTACACCTCCCCATAAAATTTCATGACCATTGGATCAAGGGTTAGGGATTCATTGCAAAAATCGGGAATTAGGGTTTCGAAAGGGGCAAAACCATAACTCCTCAACCACACATCCAATTGAAGTGGTTTTAAGCTTGATTGAAAGGTCTTGACAAACCCTACAAAAGTCCCACAGTGGTACATATTCAAAAGATTCATGGAATTGGAGTTATAGCAAAAATCATTTTTCAAAGGTAAAGGACTTAGTGAAAATTGACAAATTTTGGCCATACAAACCACTTTTTCAGAACTTTGAAGGGTTTTTCAACCTAGTTCCATCAAGAATTTGGAAATTCCAAAAACATGAAAATTGTAGAGCTACATGAGGGCTTTCTAAAAAGTACAAGAACTCCTCAAGAGGATTTGTGAGCTAAGAGTTATGGTACATGGAAGTTGGGCCTGACACACTTGAAACCACTTGGGCCAAACTTCTCAAAATCCAATTTTCACAACATTAACCACTCTCAACCCTTGGATCATGTTGAAAACTGATAATAAGAGGCTTAGATGGAGATAAAACCAGAAGAGAGGTTGAAATTATGAGCCAAGCAAGTGGATAGCAAGTTGCAAATAAAATAATCATTTTTAAAGGAGGAAAGAGAAACTTTTCTCCAACATGATGGTAGAAACAACCCCCTACCTCCATACCTCTCTCCAGTCACCTCATCCCTCTCATATCATCTGGTTTTGATTGCCTTGAGCCAAGGAGTTGATGGAAAGAGGCTGCCACAAAGATTTGGGAAGATTCACCTCAAAACCTCACAAACTCCCTCCAAAATGTGGAAAATTCAAATTTGCCCTCATGATCACTTTCACTATAAATAGAGGCACTCTCATTGATGTTTTTCACACCAGAGCTATCAAGAACACACAAGAAACTCATAGCTCTCTCATTCCTATCCTTGCTTGGAAATTGCTTGAGTTTTCAAAAAAACCACAAAAACACCACTTTCCACTTTTCATGCTAGTTCTTTTTCCAAACATCAAAACACTTCAAAGACCATCCATACAACTTTAAAATGGCCATTTGAAGATGCTCCCATCATTACATTTCTCAGAAAATCCACCAATCTAAAAGTCAACTTTCTCACTAAGAAACTTTGACCACAACCCTCAAAACTTGCCAAATCTTGGTCTAGGCTGTTTCTTGCCAATCTAACCATCCACACACCTCACATATGTCATATTACAACTGATTGAAGCATTGAAAACCAACTGGAAACCCCCTAACTCCAACTGTCTTGAAGCTTGGTCTTGTTACTTCAAGAAGAAGTAAGCTTCATATCATTGCAAAGGAAGGAGCATCTCTGGGTTTCTAAGCTTTTTTAGCTTGTTCAAGGCTGGTCAACAAGAGGTATGTGATGCTATAACTATCTCTAAATCATGCATTGTCATGTATTGTCATTTTGTGGTGATTTGTGTGAAAACATGCCATGGCTTCCCTACTGTGCTTCTTTGTCAAGAATCCTAGTTTTATGATCATAATGCTCATTTTGTCAAGTATATTGTCATTTGTAAATGATATGTGGATGACAAATTGCAAGTTTGTGCCTTATTATCATGTTTAGACTTATGTGTGAGTTTTTGGTCATTTGGTAGTTTTAGGGATTCAACATGGAAATGATTGGTATGCTTGTCCTAAATTTGTTAATCTTAGTGTTTTGAGGATATTTGAATGAGTTGTAAGTCATTTCATGAGGCCTCCCTGCCCTAGATCATCTATGAAGCTAGTATGGCATTTGTTTTCACACTTATGATATTTTGTGTTACTTCACTCCACCACTACCATGAGCCTTATGTCAAGATGATGTATACTTGCCATGTTGTGTCTTAAATATTCTAAACCATTGATTTATGCTTACATGATCTTGCTCATAATGTTTGAATTGGTTGAAATAATGAAATATGAGATTTGTTCATTAAGGACTGCTATGAGGTTTTATTGTTTTGCTGTCACAATTTGGATCAACATACCAGTCCTTACGAGGAGTTTTTTTTGTTGATTTGAAGTTGTAGAATCACTTGTTAATATGTTTTGAGATTGTATGTGGTACTTGTAAGTTCAAAATGGCCCTACTTGCTCAAAACAACTTGTTACTTCCAGCTACATTTTCAAGAACCTCATTGATACCACCAATATGCCATTTTCTGTTTGATGATAATTTGAATTAATTTGTGAGCATGAAAATATCCTTCCACATGATTATGAGGTGTATGTGTCATTATTTCATCATAGAACATCTTTACTTAAAAGATGCCCTGCTGCTGCAGCTTAGGCCAAGTTCTTGGCATCAGCATTCCATTTTCATATGCATTGGCTTGTTAGTTGGTGTTTAAGAATGAAAGTCATATGTTATCTCATAAGTGATGTGTGTAAGTGTTTGGTTTTTGCTCAGTTATGCTTCATGTTGTTTTGATATATTCATACTTGGTCAAGATGATTAAGATAGCAGTTGGAATGCAATACCTTACCTCAATCTGTTTTGAGCCTTTCTTGGTGTCTAGACACTTTTGATGTTATGTATGTATGAGGTGTATAAGCTTGCCTTGCCCAATTTTTGCATTAATTCTAACTTCACACGCCCACTGCATCATGCCATATTTTAACTATCATCAAAATATCATTCCTCATGTTAGCTTGTTTCCAACACCAGTGCCTGCTTTGATCACTTACATATCATATTTCTAATATATCCACATGATCAGTTTGACTTGAGAATTTCATGAAAACCTGTTTTGATATCACACTGCATTTCACCGGCTCACTTGAGCAGTATGAGCACCAATTCATACACTGCCTTGCCATGCACTGAACTGATCATTTAAACTCATTTGAATACATGTTTGCAGCATGTGTGTATGATTGAATTGGACTGAATTGAGTTATAACTTAAAATTGGTGTTTTCATGCCTCAAAGTGCCATATTTGCAATTCAGATGCCACATCTTATGATAGAATGTTTGGAAATTTGTTTGTTGCTTTACCATACTCCATACCATGTATATAAAGTATCTGCATACTTGTTTCAATCAGTTTGTGCATAAAATGAAATTGGAGTATCATCATGCATTTACTCTCATGATTAGTTTGCAATTAGCATGCCATATCTCATTGCAATCTTGTTTCACCTGATTTTAATGTCTGAGCCCTTTCAGTATCTTATATGTGTTGTGTGGATATGGTTACTTCAAAAAGCATAGAATCAAATTTGAATGTTTCATGCTCTGCACACCAACACATTGGCACATTGGTCACCATATTTCATAACAGTCTGCATAACATCATTTCTGGTGTTCTTAATCATCCAATAACATGTGAATGATATGCGTGAGTAATTGGCTTGGACAGTTGGTGCATAGAAACAGAACTGTCATTGAACTGCATCTCTTCATGTTTACACCAAACATACCATTTTGCAACTCACATGCCTCTTACCATATCAAGCTCTTTTAAAGCTCTCTTTTGTTTTGAACCCATTCATTGTCATCATTAAAACATATGTGCATAACCTTTTTGATCCAACCATGACTGATGTATGTGATTCATTTCAAAATGCAACTCATGTTACCAACTTGCAAGTTCAATCGTTTTTTTATTTGTATACCTGATTTTGAAAAAAACAACTACACTATCATGATCCTTGTTCTATTCTACCCAAGATTGACCTAAAATTTGCTAGATTTGGTTAAGAATTGAACAAGTTGACACCAAAACGTATTTTGAGAAAATGTTTTGTTTTTGCCTCAAGCCTGCCCAGAAAATCCTCAAAAACATGCCTTAAGTATTTTTAGGGGTGGCTTTGTACTTGGATGTACAGCCACCCCGGTGGTAACCAACTTACTCTTAAAATCGCCTTTCACTTGCATGTCCAGGGTTCGATCCGGGTGGAGGTTGAACCCTTTTTTTCTTTTTTTTCAAGATTTCATTAGTTTAGTTATTCTGTTCACTCTTTTCTTTTCCTCACAACACGCGCTTAGTGCCCCAGTGGTTGTCATGTGTGTTTGTGAACACAAGGGCCTGGGTTCAACTCCCAGCTTGGCCCTTTCTCTCTTTTTTCTTATTTATTTGTTTATTTGTTTTATTAAACAACCTCAACTTCCGATTGTCATAACTCATTCATCGTTCCTTATTTTTAAGCCATTCTTTTTGAAAACTCTTCATTGTGATGTCTACTTTTATTTAGTAGATTGTAATCTCATGATTAATTATTTTTACCATATTTTGTTTGCTTGTTAGTAGATTCATCTGTGGGTTGTTACCTTATGTCTCGATTAAAATTTCCTTATACCATGATTACTTTATCTTGTGAGATTTGTGGGTATTTAATTTCTTTGTATTTGTTAATATGTTGATATGTCATCTCTTGTTGGTTGATGTCATAACTTGTGGTTCTCTTCCTAAAGTTCTTGAGCTTAGCTGTTACGATCATTGCTTATTTGATTGTCATCAATGCCTAAATGTTGTTACCTCTGATTACTTTGGATTTATAACGTGATCCTTTTAAGTTGTGACTAGCTTGCATGATTGTTACTTCAAATCTTTGTTAAGATATGACCCCAAATCTTTGTTAAGATGATTGACTATTGGTTGTAATCCTTGATATCACTTGAAGTATATGCTCATTGAAATTTGCATGCTTACTTGTTTTTTTTTTATCTTGCCTCAGCGCCTTCCTCCTAAATTATGAGGTTAAACTGATTTACTTATGTAGGATTGTTATATATACATGTTGTTGTTACACTTTAAGTTTATAATATGATTGTTTTCAAATTGTTATTTGTTTACATGGTTGTCACCTTTATCATGTTCTCAATCTTTGTTAAGATCATGCTTCCAATCTTTGTTAAGATATGCCTTCATCTTTGTCAAGATATGCCTATTGTAATATGCTTGTATACTTTGGTTGTAACCATTCATCTCACTTGAAATACTTGCTCATTGTAAGGTGCTTGCTCATCCTTGATTGTAATCATGTCTACTATTTTCATCATGTTTGAATGTTTACTTCTTTGTTAAGTTTATTATTCCCCAAGTGATAGAACTCTTTAGTTCTCATCCAAGTTGCCTCCCCTCTCTCCTTCCAAAGGAAAAGTCTTTCCATTGACCCTTGTGTCATTGGATAGCTCATTTATCCCTCTTGACTTTGTGAAGTCATCCTAACCCTAGCTTAGTTAAGTTAGAACATTTAAACCATTAGACTTTGCTTTAAGTCTAGAAAACCCACCTATACTAGGAGTGCTCTTCAATTAGAACCCTAGGATAGAGTTTGTAAACTCTATGTAAGAATCATAGTAATGATTACTTACTCCCCTCTTGAGAGTTCAACATAGATCTAGAGAGTTTTGTGAAACTCTACACAAGCATGGATATGTTTGTTCCCCTTTGAACCTTGATCATAATCAAGTGTTCTTCATCCCTAGTGAGGTGAACTATGATTGCTCTGATTCTATCCTAGTTAGGATACGTAGGCAGAGGACGCGACGTCTTTGCGAGCAAACTTAGAAACTATCATTAGGTTTTAACCTACACCTTCACCCAACCCAATCCTTAGCAAACATTTACCAACTCAGCATGCAAACAAACAAAAGGTTCCTGTAGAGTACTACAGATGTTTAGGATGTGAAATACCTACCCTATGCATAACCAACCCCCGATCCCCGAATCTCTTAGCGTTGTTGTTACATTGCGCAAAAAGGGTTTTTCTTTCTTTAGACCTTTCCTTTGGATAAATTAAAGTTCGGTTGTAATTTAAGAATTAAAGATTCAAGTTTATCAATAGCTTGGTATCACGATTCTCACCGCAACAGAAATGGCGACTTCACTGGGGATGATTAACTTGAGGGTTTAGCCTATTTTGTTTAATTGCATGCTATATTTGTGAATATTTTCTTAACATGTATATTTGTAAATATATTTGTTGGGTATTGGGTGCTTTGAGTGGTGAGACGGTCCTATACCCGGACTTGAGTGAAATTATGATAGGATGGTGGTATATTCAAGAAGGCTTATAGGGAGTTGATTCCCGACCAAGCTAACTTGAGAAACCGCCGCTCAGTGTAGGCCCTCTTGGAAGTTTTAGTATTGTTTATCGAGTATTCGTGAAAACAATGCTACTTTCAACGAAGGAGCCCATGACACTGTGGACTTTTAGAATACACTTTACCCCACTTTGGCCTTATTAGAACGTAGTGCGATGACTATAAGGAAGTATTTTCAAAATAGTTGATACGCGATACTACACTCAGACGAGATTCTCTTGAGAATATTATCGATTACCAAGTAATTTGGGAAGTTGATAATATCCGAAGGATGGGTTGATGACTTTGGGAACTTTGTAGAACCCGTCCGGCAGGTACAATCAATCCATAGTAAAAATCTTTGGGGATGGGTAGACCCTTGGGCCCATGCTTGTCCTTAAACCTAAGCTTGTGTTGTGTGCATATGCATTTGCTTGTGTTTGTGCATTCATATCATCATGTCATCATATCATCATATGGTTTCATGGAACTCAGACTTTGTTGTTTGTAAACATCAGAGGTCGTCATGAACAGTGAAAGAAAGAAGACTTTGAAGTACACTTACAAGGGTTTTAACCTAGATGATTTGAAAAGGTTGAGCACCTTATTGACAGATCCAGAGGGATTTCAAAACCGATATGGGAAGTTGTTGCTACTCTTGAAGATAGAGATGGATAGTGGACTTCTTTCTACTCTCCTCCAGTTTTATGACCCGCTTTACCACTGTTTTACATTCCCTGACTATCAGCTAGTGCCCACACTAGAAGAGTATTCCCAGTTAATTGGATTGCCTATTCTTGAAGATTCTCCTTTTCCGATTACGGAGAAGTACCCTAAAGAGCAAGACATTGTCAAGGCTACACGTTTGGGAGAGGTTGATATAAAAAAGAATCTAATTACAAAAGGAGGAGTCTTTGGGTTAAAAGCGGAATTCTTGGTTGAGAAAGCTCAGTATTACGCAGATCATTTAAGCATGGATGCGTTTGAGGCTATCCTTGCCTTACTCATCTACGGTATATTCTTGTTTCCAAGCTTTGAGAATTTTGTGGACCTCAATGCCATCAAAATTTTCTTGAAAAAGAATCCTGTGCCTACCTTGTTAGCAGACACGTACCATTTTGTTCATCTGAGGAACTTCCACAATGGGGGAATGATCACTTGTTACGCTCCTTTATTGTATAAGTGGTTCACTTCTCACTTAGCCAAAGCCAACGCTTTTTGGGATTCAAAGAAAGGATGGTGGTCGCAAAAAATCATGGCTCTTACCCATTCCGATATTGATTGGTATAGTCGTGATTATGATGGGACAATGATTATTGACAGTTGTGGGGAATTTGGCGATATACCTCTCCTCAGCATAAATGGAGGGGTCAGCTACAATCCAATACTCGCTCACCGACAATTGGGATACCCTCTAAAGGACAAACCCAAAAGTGTTCAAGTGGAAAGCATCTTCTTCAAAGAAGGGGAAGATAGTCGAGGATTAAAAGAGAAAGTTCTAGAAGCTTGGAAGCATCTACACAAGAAAGGAAAGAAAGATCTTGGAAGACTCAACTGTGTTTCTTTGGAACCTTACCTCCAATGGGTTCGAAAAAGAGCTGTCACACTAAGGATGCCATACCCTAAGTAAGAGCCTATAGCCTTGAAGGAAGAACGCCCGTTGGTCTTCATGTCTGAAGAAGAAAAGTTGAAAATTGCTTTGGTCAAAGCACAACAAACTGAAGAAGCTTGGAAGCACAAGTATCAAATAGTTGTCGAAGAAAACGCGGAGCTCCAAAGACAACTCCAGTTGAAAGATGAAGGAGTCCTCTCTTGTAAGAAGATGAAAGCATTAGAAGAACCTTACGAGCCTCAGTCTAATCCATGGAAGATAATTGTGGACAGACTCATCTTTGAGAAGACTCAGATGGAAAGAAAGATCGAGAAGCTCAACCTCAGGCTACTAGGAGAACCTTGATAGGATTCATTTAGTTGTTATTTAAAACTCTTGTAAGAGGAAACAATGTTTTGTAATCCGTTTTGTTAATCAATGAAATGACGACTTCTGATGTTCGAAAATATCTGAGTTCCATGACAATCATTTGCATTTGAATTTGCACTTCTTCTAACCATTCAAGGAAATTCTTCTTTTTCTTTGCAGATAACAACATGGTAAGAAGAGACATGCTTAGAGTCCCGGATCTGAGATTGGGCCGTCTAAGAATGTTAACCAGACTTGTCCGAAACCCTGCTGCTTTCATAGTCAAATATGGGGACCTATTGCCATTGATAAGCGCTCCGATCAACGAGCCCATGTTGCAAGCCTTGGTTGAATTCTATCATACAACTTACCACTGCTTTGTGTTTCCAGACTTTCAGTTACTCCCGACCCTTGAGGAGTATAATGCTTACTTAAAGATTCCATGGACTTTTACGCTCCCTTATGGAAAACCCAAGAAAAGGGACTTAGCTAAAGCCCTGCATATCAAGCTGGAAGACTTACCACCGATGAGAGCAAAAGGAGGGTGGTATGGAATGGATGCCAGGCCTCTAATGGAGATGGCCGAGTATCATTATGAAAATAGAAACCTGGGCATTTTTGAGGCGATTCTGGAACTACTAATATATGGACTGTATCTGTTCCCAAGCAGTTACGACTTCATCAGCGAAGAAGCGATCCGCCTCTTCATCCTCAAAAATCTGGTCAACACAATACTGGCTGACACTTATGTAGTCATTCACCGTTTCACCTTGTATGATTATGGGCAATTCTCATGCTGTCTTGCACTACTCGACCGATGGTTTACTTCTCATCTGCCAAGGACCCATATCCTTTGGAGGCTTCCTACCAAAAGCGCATGGGTTTCTAAACTTGTCACTCTCAGACACCATGATATCACATGGTATGACACCAGCATCAGTGACCAAGTCATGATTTCTAGCTACGGAGATTTCCCCAATGTGCCTCTCATTGGGATAGAAGGGGTGATCACTTATAATCCTATTCTTGCTCGGCGTCAACATGGGTATCCTACCGGGCCATAGCCTGAACCAGAACTGTTGAGGCCTCGCTTCTGTGAGACAGGTCGCAACCAAGAACTAGAAGAAAATGCTCAATACGCTCAAAGAGATCCACACCTCATGGGCCCAACTCCAATGGAGAATGCAAGTTGTTTAACCACCAGGGGGTACCTGCTATGGTCAAAGGAAATTGCCTTAATCATGTTCTACACTCATGACTATGAGATAACCATGGAGCCTGAGGTCCCCGCAACTAGGGAAGAGCTAAGATACGCTTTGGTCAAAGCGCAAAGAGAGAACGAAGACCTGTGGGAGATTATCCGCCAGGATCAAGTTCATGTCAGAGTCCAAGAAGGAGAAGGATCGTCTTGTTAGATTGATCTTTGTTTCACCATTTCCCTGCTTTCCCTAAAAATGGATTGAAATCCTGTTTGTTGCATTTACTTTCATTTTCCTTGTAAGAAAAGTCTTACTTTTTAGCAAAGGCCACTCTATTGTAATAGATTTCCAGCTATCAAATGAAAAAACGCTTTTTAAGCATGTCGTTACATGTTAGTCTAACTTTTTGTTTGTGAACGAAAATTTTGACTTTCCTTGAATGGTTTATGCATCCACATTTGCATTTTCATGTCATCCTACATCAGTCCTGCATTTGGGGTTCCGCAGCTCATCCTTTGTTCTTGTCCAGGGAGGAGATAAGGAGTCACGCTGAGTACCCACAGATACAACACACGGTCCCAAGCTCAAAAGAAGATGGCAGATAACGACCAAAGGTTCGGTCAAATGGATAATGACATTGAAGGGATCAAATGGGACGTCAACCAGATCATGGAAGTCCTCAACGTAATCAAAGCAAAAATGGATACGCAACCTACAGTGATCTCCGAAGTTGCCACAGCAGCAGCCAATGTCACAATAGCTCCTGTTACTTTAGCAGAGTTTCCCTACGGCATGTCCTGGGATTTTGTGCCACCTTTGAACAACATGCAGTCTTCAGGTTTCAATCCTTTGTTCGACACAACAATCAGAAACCCTATTTTCACTCAAGCAGGTGGACCTACCACAGTACGACTAGTCTTCGCTAATCAACAGCCAATCTTTGATATACCCGATGGATCTGAAGCTGAGGACGAAAAACACGAAAAATTGAGAGTGGAGATGGATATCATGGCCAAAAGGATGAGGGCCATTGAAGGAAATCATGTCTTTGGATCTGATGCTAAGGATCTATGTCTGGTATCTGGATTGGTCTTTCCTCAGAAATTTAAAATGCCAATCTTCGACAAATATGAGGGGACCACTTGTCCTAAGGAGCACCTAATCATGTATTGTAGGCGGATGGCTCCGCATATTGAAAATGATAAACTGTTAGTTCACTGTTTCCAAGATAGTCATAAAGGGGCTTCGGCTAAGTGGTATCTCGGGTTAGATCAAGCTAAAATTCACAGTTTCCAAGACCTTTCAGATGCTTTTATTCAACAGTATAAGTACAACATGGACCTAGCTCCCGACCGCCGTCAGCTTCTCAGCATGACGCTGAAAAATACTGAAACCTTCAAGGAGTATGCGCAAAGATGGCGCAGAACTGCAGCACAAGTAGAGCCTCCCCTTACTGAGAAGGAGTTGGCAGACTGGTTTGTGGATACAGTTCGACCAGAATTCTATGAACGTTTGATCAGAAGTGTTACAACAAATTTCTCTGATATTGTGGCAAGTCAAGGTGGAAGCAGGTTTAAAGAGTGGAAAAGTGACCACTCCAAATGTTACCTCAAGCGCCAGCACGGCAAAGAAGCCAGCCAGCACGTTCCACAAAAAGAAAGAGGGAGAGGTGAGTTCAATCACATATGGGAAGAAAGTACAAAGCTTACGAAGCCACCACCAACAGTACCAACCATCATATGTAGCGGCAGTGACCCCGGTTTTTCAACCTTCTTCACAGCATGGTCCCCAACCTGGGGCGTTCAACAATTAACACCAGTATCAGCCTGGCAGTCAGCAACATTATCGCACCAATAATCAATAACAATACCAGCAGCCGCAGGGTCAACAACCTCAGAACAGGGCCCCAAGGGCAAATTATCAAGCAAATAGGCCAAAGATACAACCTATTCCAATGAGTTACACTGACCTGTTTCCCATGCTAATAGAAAGAGGGTTGGTTAAAACAAGAAAATTAGGTGCTCCACCTAATCCACTCCCGTTCTATTATGATGCAGATGCTCGCTGCCCATTTCATGAGAATGCTCCAGGCCATGATCTCGAAGGTTGCTTCGCCCTTCAGCACCTAGTTCGTGAACTTATTGAAAAGAGAATTCTATCCTTCGAAGATAATTCGCCCAACGTTAAGAGCAACCCTCTTCCAAATCATGGTGGAGTCAACGCCATTACTAAAGAAGGGGAGGGGTCAGAAGACAAGAAAGTTACTACTGTTGGTGAGATCAAAGTGCCACTAGCAGACCTACACAAACGCCTCGCTCAGGTATGGTCACTCAAGACATCTCACGAAGATTGCAAAGAATGTATGCTGAATCCTGAGGGTTGTGACGCTGTGAAAAAGGACATTCGGGCTATGATTGAACAGGGAATGATAGAAATCGCCCACCGGAAAAAGGGAGAAGATGTGGCAGTCATCGAACCTGTGTTTAACATACCAGGAGAGCCCAACAAAGGAGCCGTATTTAGAGATGATAACAATAAGAAAAACTATAAGAGTGTTCGGCCGGTATTTCGTGATGATGCACCCCCGAAATTCGGAAGGGGACAGACTAGGTTTGAGCCAAGGGGAGGATTCAAGCCTCACCCAAGAGCCGTGACACCAAAACAAGACTATTCATGGTGTGAGGGGATTTTCAAAGAAAAGAAACCAGTAAGTGTGGCTAACATTGCCAGTGGAAGCAAAATGACCCGGAGTGGTCGTGTCTATCAACCTCGAACATACAACGAGGCTCCTCCACCAGCAGTTTCTGTTCAAAAAACGCCTGTTCCTCAGAAGCCTGTTGTTGCGGTGGAAATAGGATCACAAACTATTAATGAGTTTGAATCGCAATTCAATTCACAACCGCTCTTTGATTTATCCGAAGGAAAAGGTCAAAAGAGGGAAAACCTATTTTGCATCGTAAACACAATGCGGGGAAAGATCTAGGGTTCGGGGGTTGGTTAAATTTAGGGAAGGTATTAGCACCCTAAACTTCTGTAGTACTCTACAGGAACCTTTTGTTCAAATGTTTACTATTTGCTTTATTTATCTGCTTAAGGTATATGTACAAAGGATTAAAAGTGAGAAAATAAACCTAAGGGGTTAATTCTAAGTTTACTCGGCAAGACATCGCATCTTGTGCCTACGTATCCTTACGGGAGTGGAATCAGAGTAATCGTAGTTCCCCTCAAAAGGGAGGTTAGAGACTTCTTGACTGTGGTCAAGGTCTCAAGGGGAATAAACGCATCTTAAGGACACGCTTACGTGGAGTGTAGAAACTCCAAATCTCTACGTTGAAATGTTAAGTTGTAATTAGGGTTAAATTAGGGATTCCACGGCGGGAAACCCTAAAATGAGCGCGGCGGCTCTTTGACCTAATGCTAGGGGTAAAATTGTAATTTTGCCTGCGGCGAGGCATTGGTGAAAAATTAGGTTTGTAGTTTTGTAATTTTGAATTTTTAGGGTTTGAGGTTGAGGACTATTGACACGGCGGTCAAACGGCTAGACCTAATTCCTTCGGAGGTAAGGTGACAGAATACTGAGGTGAGGTGATTGAATCATGCAAGCAGAGAATAAGACAGAAATTAAAGCCATGCAAACAGAAATTTAAAGGCAGAAACTTAAAGCGCGATTATTGGTTCGCGGGGTTACATATGAGAAGCAGTTACAATATAGTAATAAAATGTGATAAGTAACGGTAAAGGTAATAAGCTGCAACATGAACAAACGGCATTAGTAGGCAGAGTTAGGCGGTGATCGAATGAGTTAAGAAAAAGATGCAAATTTGAGATTTTATTATTGTTTTATTTGAAAAATATTAATAATTAAATGTTAGCTTGCAAAAGAAATTTAAAAAATTTTATTTTTGTGTTTTAAAAAAAAGTTTCTCTTATTTTATTTAAAAAAGTTTTTTTCATTTTTTTTTAAAAGTTTTAATTTTAGAAAAAAATTTTAATTTTAATTTTTTTTTAAAAAGGAGGTTTTTTCATCTTACTATAAAAAGGTTTTTTTTTTTTAGATTTTATTATATTTTCACAAAGGAGGTTTTTTTTTAAAACAGTTTTCTTAAATTATAAAAACAATTTAAAACAATTAAAACAAATAATAAAAAAACAAAATAAAATAAAAAACATAAAGGGGTTGGGCCGGTCATCACACCCGGACCCAACCCGGTGGAAACGAAAATGACAAAGGATTTGGTTTTTTCTTTTAGGGTTTCATAACCCTAACACCATTTGCGGCGCCGTTCTTCTTCCTTTCATCCTTCTTCTTCGATTCTCCGTTCTTTCTCGCAATCCTCTTCCGATTTTCTTCATTCCTGAAATAAAACATGAACATGGTGATGAAAATGTCTCTCAGCTCACATTTATGACGAAACAGCCAATGATGAGGTGATCTGAGGCTTGGCGTTGATTGCCCGCCAACGGCGAAGGCGATTTTCGTCGGTGCTTCGCGGATGATATAGATGATATTGATGCGCGGTGATGTTTTGAACGACGATGACGATCGTTCTTCGTCTGAGTTCGCGCCGTTTAGGGTTTTCGCATGCGGGTTCTTCGCCGTTTCTGGTACTCTCCGTATTCTCTAGGGTTTCCTTGCTCAGTGATTTTTTTTCGGCCCCCTTTATCAGGTTGTGTCTGTTCCTTTTATCTCTTTTTTGGCTTTCGTAGGCCTTTTCAAGGTGTTGGATTTGCGTTTTATTTTTGTGATTTCTGATACAAATTGATTTGATTTGATTTCAGAATTATTTGATTGAATCCACTTTGGATTGATTTGGGATTCTTTCCCTTTTCAAACTCAGGATTTTCAGTTCGTTTTGATTTGCATTCTGATATATCTCGATTTCGAATTTGTGATTCGGATTGGATTTTGCAACTTCCTGGATTTTTCTGATACCGTTTGACCTTTGGATTTTGTTGGATATCTGCTTAGGCTTTTAATCCCCTTGATTTTCTGGTGCAGATTTTTCACTTCGGTCATCCAGTCTTGATGTTGGATTCTGGATTTACTCTGTGACATCCGGTATTTTTACTGACGTGGATTTACCGATGTAACCTGATTACATCATGTCTTTGGGATATTGGCTCTATGGCTCCCTATGATATGGATTGTTGTCAGCCTTGTTCCCTATTTTTCTGATATGGTTTGGAGACCTCGTGTCATTTTCTTCTAACAGGGTTATGTGAACCTGTTTCGCAGGTGTTGATGATTTCTTTAAATGTGAGCCTGGGTCTCCTGTATGGTGAACTGAGCCCTAAACTTTGCGCTTTGTTTTTCCAATGTGCCTTGCACATTTGATCATGATTCGCTCTGAACTGATATGTTTTAGTTTTGTTCTGAACTTGCTTTGTTCAGTTTGGTTATCAGTTGGAATTCACTTACGCTTTTCTATTCTTTTTTCCAGGATAGGTACTACGCTTTGGTTGAGTTAAACGCCGCCGAGGATGGTACGTGGCGATGATGACAGCTTGTCTGAGCCTGATGGAGCAAGATACTACGTCCTAGCTTCTGATCATATTGCTGCTTCTGATTGAATTGGTGATGATGATTGGCTATGATGTCGACGAACTGAGCCATGTATTTGTTTGTTTTATGGACCGAGTATGGTTTTGATAACTTGTTTTCGGTGACTTTGTTTGTTGGGGCGATGATGTTCATAACTGAGCCCCTGTTTGGCGCCTTGCTTTTCCAATGTGGCCTGCAGATGCAATATGCTTAGCCGTTAGTTCACCTAGTGTTGAAGAACGATGAGCCATTTGACACTCTGTTTAGTTTCGACACAGTTTGTCTGATGTTCAATTGATTGTTGGTTTTCAGGCATTCATGATGACTCTGATTTGCTTTCTGATATGGCTGGTTCTTCTTCTTTTTTATGAACCTGAGCTACTTTAGGGATTGAGTTGTCTGCTCCAATTTTGTGCAGCTTGTTGCGATTTGATGCAGCCTTGGCTTCATTTCACTCTACTTGTTCTGTTTGAACTGGGTTCTTCATGAACTTGCCTATGTGTTGCAGAACTGATGCTGCTTTTGGTTGTGCATTTTCAATTTGAATTTCCCTTTACTCATGGCAGCTTATGAGCTATCTTGTTTCTGAGTTTCTGTCATCAATTTGTGCTGATGCTGTTGTGGAGTTTCAGGTTTGGAAAAAAAATGAGCACAAAGTGATTTAGACCTGCCGGCATCCGGGTCTGAATCCCGCTTGACTATGCTGCCTTACTCTCATATCAGTTTGGAAATCCAATCGCGGCGAAACGAATCAGTCCCACTTCATTTATATTTTTCTATCTCTCGGATGTCCCATTTTGATAAGAACAGGTATTACCTGATCTGACGCCTACGGCGCGGATCGGTAACGGGGGTAGGACGCAGCTTCGGTTGTGCCACTCCCGGCACTCGATGATGACATTGTTCTGAGAGTGTCAAAAAACTTCTAACATTTTTCTGTACTGTCTGTTCTCTTTTGATGTGCAGGTTAGCTGAGGATTCATGGAGAAGTTCAAATACAACATGAAGACCTTTAGATACTCTTAGGATTTAGGATAGGTGCCTTAGGATTGAGAATTTTAATGTACTTCCTTGTAACAGTACTTTACAAAATATGAAGCAACATCCACATTCTTGTATGATAGCATTATTTATGAAATAAAATTCTCAAAGTTTTGAATTTATTTATATTTTATTCTTAGTTAAAAAATATAAACAAATGTGAATAAATCCACAAGTATTTAATTCATTAACATAGACATAAAACATAAATATTCCCAAGTGGTATCTGTGATCCTAATCTCATCATCCGATTAAAATGTTAACCAATTGTTTCATAACCAAACACATATGGGCACCGTAATCACAACACCTTCAGCATCAACAGCAAAACTAATCGTAATTAAATTCCAACTGACCAAACCGCTAAAATCTCAATATGATCAGAACTGGCGATAGATAAATGCCTCAAAACCAATATGTATCAAATGCCTCAGAATTTTAATAACAGCCCGTCTTCAAGGAATTGGTAGAATTTGCGAAAAATGACCAAAATACCCCTGGGACCAAATCTGCAAAACAAAACCCCTTCATAACTTGTTAGTGGTTAGCAAATGTACATATGAGATGCTATGCGAAATGACTGACTAAATATAAGGGTAAAATTTGGGGTATTACAGTTGCCCCTATTTAAATAGCTACACCAGACGATTTGAGTGACAGAGACTCGAGGAATCGTGGTGGAGAGATTTAAATATAGATAACCAAAAATTTTGCCCTTATATGCGACGATATGCAATGCTGTGGACAAAACGGGAACAGCTTAATGCAAATGATGCCATGAATATGATATGATGCGTATGAATGCGGAAATGCTGACGAACATGACGACACCGGGACAGACGCCACGAGAAGAACTCACTGGGGACAATGACGTGCTGAGACAACAGTACAACACTGGGGAAATCTAAAAATGATAGTCAACTGGTGCGAATGTCCAATTGTCATTTTTAGAAAAAGGACGAGATCCTCAAATGGAGATGGTACTATGAGACGGCCTCCACTGGGGAATCTAAAAGTAAAACATGGATCATGTACGATTGTAAGATTGACTACAGAATGCCGGAGCATTGAGCAAAGAATAACATCCAAGCTTCTGTAAACTATCTCTCGTGACAGGATCAAACGGACTTTTCGGAAATCCGTATCAAATATACAGGGTAAAGACCGACTGTATGCCAAAATAAATGGACTTTGATGGGAACTGCCCGGATAAGCTTCTCGAGGGAGAACTGTCACTCATCGTTGGAAGGGACTTATATGCCAAAATGGATAAGCACTCAAATAAAGAGGCTGCTGCTTATCTGATAAATAAATCTTCTCGCATTTTAAGGTCGGCGCCTGGAATACGATTCTGATTCTTCTCTTACTGAAGGATAAATAAACTGCTTCAAGATCGTGCTCTCTTGAACATGAAACGGGTAAACTGAACTTCCTCATACTTCAGAATCGTGCTCTCCTGAATATGAAACTGGATGACTGAATATACTCATACTTCAGAATCGTGCTCTCCTGAATATGAAACTGGATGACTGAATATACTCATACTTCAGAATCGTGCTCTCCTGAATATGAAACTGGATGACTGAATACACTCATACTTCAGAATCGTGCTCTCCTGAATATGAAACTGGATGACTGAATACACTCATACTTCAGAATCGTGCTCTCCTGAATATGAAACTGGATGACTGAATACACTCATACTTCAGAATCGTGCTCTCCTGAATATGAAACTGGATAATCGAACTTCCTCATACCTCAGAATCGTGCTCTCCTGAATATGATTCGGCTCTTGAAATTTCCTCATTTTTCAGAATCGTGCACTCCTGAAAAACGGCCAACTGAAATTCCTCATAATTCAGAATCGTGTTCTCCTGAATATGATTCGGCTCTTTCTTGTAAATGAAATTCTTCATACTTCAGAATCGTGCTCTCCTGAATATGAAAAGGGCTAACTGAACTTCCTCATACTTCAGAATCGTGCTCTCCTGAATATGATTCGGCTCTTTCTTGTAAATGAAATTCTTCATACTTCAGAATCGTGCTCTCCTGAATATGAAAAGGCTAACTGAACTTCCTCATACTTCAGAATCGTGCTCTCCTGAATATGATTCCGCTCCTTCTTTTACTAAAGGGTAAATGAACTTCTTCATAATTCAGAATCGTGCTCTCCTGAATATGATTCCGCTCAAACCTCCCCGTACTTCAAGATCGTGCTCTCCTGAATACGATTTGGTTCAAAACCCCCCATACTTCAAGACGACAGGTAAATGGAAGCCCAACTGCTCCATGGAGATGGCCATTTGCTGCGAGTCATAACGAGGGTAGGATCGACTTCTTAGGTGAGAAATGTCGTATGTTGATGCTGTAAAATGTAAAGTGTAAAGGGTTGTAACATGTAGGATTGTAAAGTGTTGTACTGATATATTTTCCAGGCGCGAACTGGCGTGTATCTGTAAAGGATTGTAGTTGATTTTCTTGAAAGGTAGTGCAAAATAAATGCACGTCCGGGTACAGTGATAAACTTCTCGGGCGAGGACAGTCGAACATCTGTCATGGTATGGTGAAAATCTTTAGATGGTGCAAAATAAATGCACGTCCGGTTGGGCTTGACTACCGGCATGACTGAGATTCAATCTAGGATCGAGCTAGAAAGAAGATTGGTAATCAAGACTCCATCGAGGGAATGAACTCGAAGGGTAGATATCTTATCCTGGCGAGGAAAGATAGCTGAAGTAACCGTCATCCACGAGGATCGAGCTCTGTGGGGAAACTGGAAACAAGTAAGTATTTTATGCTTAGGGCTGACAATCTATTGGAAGAGACCGGACGAACCCAGTTACTCGGTGGTAACGACCAATGATAGAGACACAATGAACCTGTGCATGCTAACACGTATGTTAATGGATATGTTAATATGAATGTATGTTGATGTCTATGTATGCGAATATGCAGGGTGTTATGAAATGAGTATGTAAGGAATATGTAATGAATATGTAATGAATATGTAATGAATATGTAATGAATATGTAATGAATATGTAATGAAATAGGCATGTGATGCTCATGCCCTTGCGTATGCTGACGAAACAGACTAGAGACGGGACGAGAGATGAAATAAACATCTCGACGGAAGTACCCTGCGTTCTCTGCAACCAATACGTCAATTACGGGAGAGAATGGTAGGATCAACTCTGGTTTTAAAGTTCTGAATTCTCTGGGGGGAAGTAAATTGCTTAGGTGCACAGTATTATGTCTTCCCATGGGGAGAAGAACACCTGAGGGATACTTTCGAGTTACCCAAGAAGAAGTTGTCAGCTTATAGTCTCGCTGGGGACTGTGATGGCTATAGTTTAGGAGCCTGTTGCAACACTGAGATTTACTGGGGAGTGAAGGCCGCTGTGAGTAAAATCTGTCGGGTGCATGAAGAAAAGTTGTGAAACCACATGGCCTTGATCTTGAAGGACCTTATAGTAGTCTCCATTTGTTTCCTTTAAAAACATGGTGCCCCAGGATACTTGCGTTGCGAGGTAGGGTCATCTCAAGAGGATTTTATAGAGAACACCGAGTCCGGTTGCCCCATTGTTCTCAAACTCTTTGAGAGATTTGTCAGGTCTCGACGTAACTGGCACAAATTAATCGTGTTACGACGAAATCTTTGGGAAATAGCTCTTAAGAACGTCAGACTCGCGTTGGTAAGCGAATTGGGAAACTGCCTGCCCCTGTTCAGCAGGATCTTCAAGTTCCACAGGTTATGTCCATATATAAATCTCTAAGATATCAAGCAAAGTCGTCATGCCTGAAACGCCTATCCTGAGCTTGTCAATGCACACATATATTTGTCTTGAATTTTTGTTTTGAAAAAGATATCGCAATAACTTGTGACCGAAATCACTAGTCGGGATATAAGTTTTAATTATAATGCCAACATGAATTTTTTCTGAGCATAGCTCGTAGGAGTCAGGAAACATGATCTTGTCGAGTATGCTTTCAACCGAAGTCCTACTTCAATTAGGTCTTTTAAAGGTTGTATCGTGGCTCAGTTCACGGTTTAAGAAACAAAAGGATAAAGGCTCAAAGTTATATTTGTACCCACCCATTATTCGTGATGTTCTCCAATCCTAATTCAGCTAACCGGATACGAACGCTCATATCTCAAGCGGATTTGCTATGGTCGAGAACTTATCAAGGCTTTGGACATGGCAGTCGCTCACCTATTACACGATCTTGTTCTTTACTAGGGACTATTTATTGTACCCTCTTGTTTTGCTTTTATTCCCTAACTTTTGCCTGGACAACGTCTTTTGATCTGACTTTGGAGTCCAGCGGGATGCCCCAGTTTTGCCTAAGTCTCCTTCATAGGTTTTTGACTTAGCGGGCTCCTATTTTTTGAATATTCTTTTATGCACAAGTCGTGTAATCTTTTGAAAGGCTCGTGACTGCCCCACTCCTTAGGTAACCGAAGGATAGTCATTGTATTGGACTTCTTAAGATGCTAAGGATAAATTCTCGAAGGTTTGCTCTTCCTTTTTAAGAGTCTAAGCGCTCGATCGGTTTAACTGAAACCTACCCTGCCCCAGGTTAGGATGAAGGTTCTTAAAAAGAAAGAAAAACTCCTACTTCAAGGCTCAAAGGGTTGACTAGGGATTAACATCCTTATATCTCCAGTGTTTGGGGTTTGAAACAATGCCTTACATCATCAGCAGGTTTTAATTGAAAGCATACGACAAGAGATCTGACGTTTTGGGTTCGTCATCCTCCCCCCAATTCTCTATCAGTACAAGAGATCGGGTAAAGTTGGCATTATGATTTATGAAAACGTTTTTTTTTTAATGAGTGAAACGAATGGATTTATTCAAGACAAACATATGCGTTGCATTAATTAATCAAAGATAAACAAGTTCGTACATGCTAAATATGCTTAATCAAAGAGAAATACATATAAATAAACAATGAACTGTCGGAAAAATCCTTCTAAATGTTTACGAAATCTTGTATTCAAGAGTAACAGTTTCCTTTGGCGGAGCCTCAATGGAAAGGACGTCTGGTTTACGATCACTGTGAGTCTTCATGGCTTTCCCCAGTTATGCTGGTCACATCTTCAACAGTTTTCAGTCGTTGCTTCAAAATAACTTTCCCAGATTCTTTGTTGATCCCGGTCATACCATCTTGAGGGTTACTGCAATGAAGCAAGCTAGGCCTTTGAATAATTACTGGATTCGGCTGATTTGCTGAGGGGTCAACATACTTTGCAGAATCTAAGCGGGGAACCCCGAGAGGAGTCTTGATCTTCGGCTGAGCATCGCCAAAAGACAACTTCTTCGTTTCTAGCAAATTTCTGACAAAGTTCTTAAGAGCGTAGCAATTCTCTAGATCATGGTCGGGCGCACCCTCATGAAATAAACAATGAGCGGCAGCGTTGTAACCTGCAGGTAACGGATTAGGCAGAGGACCCAAAGCACGGGTGGTAATCAGACCTTGTTGTACCAAATGGGGGTATAACTCAGTCAAAGTTATCGGAATTGGAGGACAAGGTTTATACTGCCTCTTACAGGGATAAGGAACCTGATTCTGTGATTGTTGAACAGGAGCGTTGGGCACTCGTTGACTGTTGACAGGAACTTGCATGGGCGGATAACCGGAAGGTTGTTGATAAACTGGTGCTTGATATACCGGAGCTGACTGCACAGGCTGGTATGTAGGAAACTGCTGATCGAAAGGAGGTGCAACAGTAGCTACATAGGGTTGTTGGACATATGGAAACGGATAACCTTGAACATAACCCTGCTGATGTTGCCAAGGTTGAGGAGTAGCCATTTTGCGGTTCCTCAAACGTGCAGGTCCTTTACCATGGTCGGAGTTAGGAGTTTTGCACTTTGGAGGGGTAGCTCGTCGAACTGGTTGAGCACTAGGAGGCACCAAACCGGATTGAAGATCGTGAGGAGGTACATTCTCGACAGTAACAACTGGTTGAGATTCCTTAACGGTATTAGCAGTCTCAGAAACAACAGTAGACTGAGCATCCACCTTCACACTAAGAGCTCGTAGCATCTCCAAAATCTGCCCTACACTTCCTCGAAGATCTTCGAATTCGTGGCTGACACGGTTGATCTCTTGGTTTTGATCTTCCATTCTTTTGAAGGGTCGTATTGATGCAGAGAACTCAGGGTGACAAAACTGGAAGGTGAGAGAACCGAGTATGAGAAATCGGGAGACACATGCAATGCAAAAGTATGATGCTAAAATGTGAATGCAAATGAAGATTTCATGGAATTCAAACATTTACGAATGTCGTGGGGTACCAAGGAAATCTTTTTCTTGTTTTTTCATTTTTTTTATTTATTTATGGTATCCCGCGATATCCATAAATGATATTTGAACTCCATGAAATACAATGCAATGAGATGCTTTATGGATGCAATGCATGAAAACACACAAAGTCCTAGGTTAAAGGAACGTGAGCGGAGTCAAGGTCTACCCATCCCAAAAGGAGGGTACTATAGGTTAGTTGTACCTGCCGAACAAGGTTCTACAAAGTGCCCAAAGTCATCAGCCCATCTTTCGGATATTATCAACCTTCCGATTGACTCGGGGATTAATAATATTCTCAAGAGAACCTCTTTTGAGTGTAGTATCGCGTAGCAACCATTGTAGGACTACTCCCACATAGTTCCCGCACTACGTCCTAAATAAGGCCAAGGTGGTGTTAAGGTACTACGGTCCTCAATATCACAGACTCCAATCGACCATGGAAAAAGTTTTCACGATTACTCGTTCAACCGAACCATTTTCGAAAAGGTCTCAACTGAGCGGTGATTCTCGAATTAGCTTGGTCGGGATTCACTCCCTATAAGCCTCATCGAATATATCCCCATCCTATAATAGTGTCACTAGTCCGGGCGTAGGACTTATCTCACAACACAAGGAACATTCCCAAAATCAAAGTACAATATATACATGCAGATGAATAGTAACACAGATAGTAATAAATATGAACAAGTTAGGGATAACCCTCAAAAGTTAAGAGATTGTCCCTAGTGAAGTCGGCATTCTCTGTTGCGGTGGAAATAGGATCACAAACTATTAATGAGTTTGAATCGCAATTCAATTCACAACCGCTCTTTGATTTATCCGAAGGAAAAGGTCAAAAGAGGGAAAACCTATTTTGCATCGTAAACACAATGCGGGGAAAGATCTAGGGTTCGGGGGTTGGTTAAATTTAGGGAAGGTATTAGCACCCTAAACTTCTGTAGTACTCTACAGGAACCTTTTGTTCAAATGTTTACTATTTGCTTTATTTATCTGCTTAAGGTATATGTACAAAGGATTAAAAGTGAGAAAATAAACCTAAGGGGTTAATTCTAAGTTTACTCGGCAAGACATCGCATCTTGTGCCTACGTATCCTTACGGGAGTGGAATCAGAGTAATCGTAGTTCCCCTCAAAAGGGAGGTTAGAGACTTTTTGACTGTGGTCAAGGTCTCAAGGGGAATAAACGCATCTTAAGGACACGCTTACGTGGAGTGTAGAAACTCCAAATCTCTACGTTGAAATGTTAAGTTGTAATTAGGGTTAAATTAGGGATTCCACGGCGGGAAACCCTAAAATGAGCGCGGCGGCTCTTTGACCTAATGCTAGGGGTAAAATTGTAATTTTGCCTGCGGCGAGGCATTGGTGAAAAATTAGGTTTGTAGTTTTGTAATTTTGAATTTTTAGGGTTTGAGGTTGAGGACTATTGACACGGCGGTCAAACGGCTAGACCTAATTCCTTCGGAGGTAAGGTGACAGAATACTGAGGTGAGGTGATTGAATCATGCAAGCAGAGAATAAGACAGAAATTAAAGCCATGCAAACAGAAATTTAAAGGCAGAAACTTAAAGCGCGATTATTGGTTCGCGGGGTTACATATGAGAAGCAGTTACAATATAGTAATAAAATGTGATAAGTAACGGTAAAGGTAATAAGCTGCAACATGAACAAACGGCATTAGTAGGCAGAGTTAGGCGGTGATCGAATGAGTTAAGAAAAAGATGCAAATTTGAGATTTTATTATTGTTTTATTTGAAAAATATTAATAATTAAATGTTAGCTTGCAAAAGAAATTTAAAAAATTTTATTTTTGTGTTTTAAAAAAAAGTTTCTCTTATTTTATTTAAAAAAGTTTTTTTCATTTTTTTTTTAAAAGTTTTAATTTTAGAAAAAAATTTTAATTTTAATTTTTTTTTAAAAAGGAGGTTTTTTCATCTTACTATAAAAAGGTTTTTTTTTTTTTAGATTTTATTATATTTTCACAAAGGAGGTTTTTTTTTAAAACAGTTTTCTTAAATTATAAAAACAATTTAAAACAATTAAAACAAATAATAAAAAAACAAAATAAAATAAAAAACATAAAGGGGTTGGGCCGGTCATCACACCCGGACCCAACCCGGTGGAAACGAAAATGACAAAGGATTTGGTTTTTTCTTTTAGGGTTTCATAACCCTAACACCATTTGCGGCGCCGTTCTTCTTCCTTTCATCCTTCTTCTTCGATTCTCCGTTCTTTCTCGCAATCCTCTTCCGATTTTCTTCATTCCTGAAATAAAACATGAACATGGTGATGAAAATGTCTCTCAGCTCACATTTATGACGAAACAGCCAATGATGAGGTGATCTGAGGCTTGGCGTTGATTGCCCGCCAACGGCGAAGGCGATTTTCGTCGGTGCTTCGCGGATGATATAGATGATATTGATGCGCGGTGATGTTTTGAACGACGATGACGATCGTTCTTCGTCTGAGTTCGCGCCGTTTAGGGTTTTCGCATGCGGGTTCTTCGTCGTTTCTGGTACTCTCCGTATTCTCTAGGGTTTCCTTGCTCAGTGATTTTTTTTCGGCCCCCTTTATCAGGTTGTGTCTGTTCCTTTTATCTCTTTTTTGGCTTTCGTGGGCCTTTTCAAGGTGTTGGATTTGCGTTTTATTTTTGTGATTTCTGATACAAATTGATTTGATTTGATTTCAGAATTATTTGATTGAATCCACTTTGGATTGATTTGGGATTCTTTCCCTTTTCAAACTCAGGATTTTCAGTTCGTTTTGATTTGCATTCTGATATATCTCGATTTCGAATTTGTGATTCGGATTGGATTTTGCAACTTCCTGGATTTTTCTGATACCGTTTGACCTTTGGATTTTGTTGGATATCTGCTTAGGCTTTTAATCCCCTTGATTTTCTGGTGCAGATTTTTCACTTCGGTCATCCAGTCTTGATGTTGGATTCTGGATTTACTCTGTGACATCCGGTATTTTTACTGACGTGGATTTACCGATGTAACCTGATTACATCATGTCTTTGGGATATTGGCTCTATGGCTCCCTATGATATGGATTGTTGTCAGCCTTGTTCCCTATTTTTCTGATATGGTTTGGAGACCTCGTGTCATTTTCTTCTAACAGGGTTATGTGAACCTGTTTCGCAGGTGTTGATGATTTCTTTAAATGTGAGCCTGGGTCTCCTGTATGGTGAACTGAGCCCTAAACTTTGCGCTTTGTTTTTCCAATGTGCCTTGCACATTTGATCATGATTCGCTCTGAACTGATATGTTTTAGTTTTGTTCTGAACTTGCTTTGTTCAGTTTGGTTATCAGTTGGAATTCACTTACGCTTTTCTATTCTTTTTTCCAGGATAGGTACTACGCTTTGGTTGAGTTAAACGCCGCCGAGGATGGTACGTGGCGATGATGACAGCTTGTCTGAGCCTGATGGAGCAAGATACTACGTCCTAGCTTCTGATCATATTGCTGCTTCTGATTGAATTGGTGATGATGATTGGCTATGATGTCGACGAACTGAGCCATGTATTTGTTTGTTTTATGGACCGAGTATGGTTTTGATAACTTGTTTTCGGTGACTTTGTTTGTTGGGGCGATGATGTTCATAACTGAGCCCCTGTTTGGCGCCTTGCTTTTCCAATGTGGCCTGCAGATGCAATATGCTTAGCCGTTAGTTCACCTAGTGTTGAAGAACGATGAGCCATTTGACACTCTGTTTAGTTTCGACACAGTTTGTCTGATGTTCAATTGATTGTTGGTTTTCAGGCATTCATGATGACTCTGATTTGCTTTCTGATATGGCTGGTTCTTCTTCTTTTTTATGAACCTGAGCTACTTTAGGGATTGAGTTGTCTGCTCCAATTTTGTGCAGCTTGTTGCGATTTGATGCAGCCTTGGCTTCATTTCACTCTACTTGTTCTGTTTGAACTGGGTTCTTCATGAACTTGCCTATGTGTTGCAGAACTGATGCTGCTTTTGGTTGTGCATTTTCAATTTGAATTTCCCTTTACTCATGGCAGCTTATGAGCTATCTTGTTTCTGAGTTTCTGTCATCAATTTGTGCTGATGCTGTTGTGGAGTTTCAGGTTTGGAAAAAAAATGAGCACAAAGTGATTTAGACCTGCCGGCATCCGGGTCTGAATCCCGCTTGACTATGCTGCCTTACTCTCATATCAGTTTGGAAATCCAATCGCGGCGAAACGAATCAGTCCCACTTCATTTATATTTTTCTATCTCTCGGATGTCCCATTTTGATAAGAACAGGTATTACCTGATCTGACGCCTACGGCGCGGATCGGTAACGGGGGTAGGACGCAGCTTCGGTTGTGCCACTCCCGGCACTCGATGATGACATTGTTCTGAGAGTGTCAAAAAACTTCTAACATTTTTCTGTACTGTCTGTTCTCTTTTGATGTGCAGGTTAGCTGAGGATTCATGGAGAAGTTCAAATACAACATGAAGACCTTTAGATACTCTTAGGATTTAGGATAGGTGCCTTAGGATTGAGAATTTTAATGTACTTCCTTGTAACAGTACTTTACAAAATATGAAGCAACATCCACATTCTTGTATGATAGCATTATTTATGAAATAAAATTCTCAAAGTTTTGAATTTATTTATATTTTATTCTTAGTTAAAAAATATAAACAAATGTGAATAAATCCACAAGTATTTAATTCATTAACATAGACATAAAACATAAATATTCCCAAGTGGTATCTGTGATCCTAATCTCATCATCCGATTAAAATGTTAACCAATTGTTTCATAACCAAACACATATGGGCACCGTAATCACAACACCTTCAGCATCAACAGCAAAACTAATCGTAATTAAATTCCAACTGACCAAACCGCTAAAATCTCAATATGATCAGAACTGGCGATAGATAAATGCCTCAAAACCAATATGTATCAAATGCCTCAGAATTTTAATAACAGCCCGTCTTCAAGGAATTGGTAGAATTTGCGAAAAATGACCAAAATACCCCTGGGACCAAATCTGCAAAACAAAACCCCTTCATAACTTGTTAGTGGTTAGCAAATGTACATATGAGATGCTATGCGAAATGACTGACTAAATATAAGGGTAAAATTTGGGGTATTACACCTGTTCCAGAGACAACCACCACCAAAGAACCTTTAGTTAGAGGAAAAGAAAGTCTCAAGAACGATGAAGAAGAATTCTTGAGAATCATTCGAAGAAGCGATTATAGGGTGGTGGACCAATTAAACCAAACACCCTCCAAGATCTCGGTCATGGCTTTGCTTTTAAGCTCTCCAGCACACCGCCAGGCATTGCTCAAAATCCTGACACAGGCCCACGTCACTAAAGATATTATAGTGGGGCAGTTTGACTCCGTTGTAGCAAATATCACCGCCTGCAACACTTTGAGCTTTGATGATAATGACCTGACAGCTGAGAAGCGTAAGCACAATCGTGCCTTACATGTGTCAGTCAAATGTGAAGAGGATACAATGTCCCGAGTTCTTGTTGACACAGGATCAGCACTCAACGTAATGCCTAAAAAGACTTTGGACAAGCTGGCATATCAAGGTGCTACCATGAGACCAACCTCTCTTATAGTCAAGGCATTTGACGGATCCAGGAGAACCGTGATAGGAGAAGTTGATCTTCCTATCCTAATTGGACCACAACTCTTCGAAGTCACTTTTCAGGTGATGGACATAAACCCGGTCTACAGTTGTCTATTGGGAAGACCATGGATTCATACAGCTGGCGCTGTCACTTCCACTCTCCACCAAAAAATGATGTTTGTTGTGGATGACCAGTTGGTCATTGTCCATGGAGAAGAAGACTTAATGGTGAGCAACTTGTCATCATTCCAGTATATTGAGGCTGAGGAAGATTCCCTCGAGACGGCCTTCCAAGCACTAGAAATAGTTCACGCTGTTCTAGTTGATGAATCAGACATAACCCAAGGGCCATCATTTACCTCTGCTCAAAGTATTAAGGCAGCACTAAAAGCCGGGGTCCCACTGGGATGGGGAGAGGTCATCGAAGTCAATGCTCGAGCCAAGAATGATCGACAAGGGTTGGGTTACAAACCAACTCCGGAAGGCGAGCCAGAAGAAGGAACCGTGAAGAAGAAGTCCTTAAAAGAGATATTCACCAGTGGCGGTGTGCAAGTCAATGCCATTATTACTGAAGATGAAGACGGTAATCTGGATCATCTAATAACAAGGGGAGGAGCAGCATTGCGCAATTAGGAGGCTGTGGAAGTTCCCATCTTTTTACCTTTAGAGTAATTCACTCTGCTTGTTAGCTTTGTGTTTTTCTTTAAAAATTTCCTGGCCTTGCCCAAGGCCTGCGAATTATTTTGTATTGGGCCACTTTGCAAAATTGAAAATCATTAATGAAAAAGTGTTTTTGTTAAAACTCTTGTTATTTTTTTTTTGCATCATTTTCACTCTTCTTGTTAAAAGAAAAATGGCAATCTTCTTGAAAAAAAATATAAAAAACAACCCTTCATCTGCATGTCTGTGTGTGTGTGCCTAATTATTCCAAAATAAAACATGCAGAATACCACCATCAACCACAGAATCCTATGATCCTTCGGTGTCTCTACTGCAAAAATCGGCGCCGGCTAAACAGAAGAGTCGCCACCGTGCGTTATTTATCCCAAAGGAGGGAAAGGAAACGCTCGAAGTAAACCTACCGCAAAGACGGGAAAGGAATGGTCATCGCAACCAAATCCTGGATTCGGGAGTCGGTTACGCAAGGGGAAGGTATTAGCACCCCTCACGTCCGTCGTACTCGACGGGATCCACGCTTGCTGGTTTGTCTAAAGGATGCAAAAACAATCTATCTATGGCTGCTAAAGCTAAACGGAAAGAAATTGACTCGATAGAGCATCGCACTCTATGCCTACGTATTCTCAAGAGAGAAAGTCAGAGTCAACGTAGTTCGGGAAACTACGGGGAAGGGTTTGCTCACTAGGATACGGCATCCTATGCCTACGTACTTTCATACAGCATGAAAGATCAGAGCAAACGTAGTTCAGGCTTACTACGGGTAGACCGGGTGTTCTCGATCACACAGGAGTGAGAGATTAAGTTGGCTTTTGGAGGTACGGGAACCTACTGAACTTAGAACTACGGTCTAGTCTCAAATGCGCAAGGGCAAGAGAAAGGGAAACATCAGTCGTCAGCGGGAAAGTCTCGATCGCACGGCAGCGAGAGAACAAAGAGGTTAGTTGTTAGTGTGCTCGCTAGGATATCGCATCCTATGCCTACATATTCTCATCCGGTATGAGAAATCAGAGCAGCTGTAATTCAGCCTACTACAGCAAATAGGAGAAACGGGTAGAAGGTAAAAGGGAGGTAGCTCGCTAGGATGTCGCATCCTATGCCTACGTACTCTCGTCTGGTACGAGAGATCAGAGCAAACATAGTTCGACGGGAAAACAAGTCTCGATTGCACGGGAGCAAGAGAAGGGGTCTCGATCGCCTGAACGCGAGAGAAAAGGGGTCACACGGGGCGAGAACAAAGAGGAAGCAGGTCTACGCCTAAACGGGAAGGAATTCAGGACACACACGCAAGAACCTAAGGCGTAGGAGAGAAGGCGTCGCATGTCACCCAAAGGGTACCATACTAGACATCCTAGACGATTGAGAAGAAACTCCTCAACTGTCATTTCCTACGTATCTAACGATGCAGCTCACAACACTCGACGGTTGCCTGAAGACTTGAATAAGATGATGATGATGAACGAAGCGGCTCCGTTGGCTCCTGACATGCGCGCAAGCTCCATTCCAATCTTCTCCTCTCTGGATCCTTGATGAGGACGCTCGAACCAGGAACAATGTACCGCTTAGACCGTCATGGTTCGACTTATACGAGAAATCGAACTCTAAGAGGTAGCGTATTGATGTCCGTGTCAAAGACAAGATAGAGAAATGATATCGACAATCATTCTCCAATTGAATCGTGTCACACGGCCAGCCAACAATGAAATCGAGAATAAAATCGGATAGAAAAGAAAATAGGAGAGAAATCCAACACAAAATGGAAATAATAGTCTACTCCTAAAATACGGCAATTAAATTCTACTTAGAAAAATATTCTAATAAAAGAACATGCATATGAAAATAGCATAGAAAATTCCTATCTAAAATACTATAATATTCTATAAAGAAAAATAGGAAAAAACTATATTAAATCTATATATCCTATAATATGCTAAAAATAATAGAATATAAATTCTATATTAAAATCTATGCATAATATTCTAACTATGAAAATGAAACTATAATCCTAAAGAAAAAAAAATAGAACTATATCTATTACGGTCATATGTCCAAAATTAAATTGCAAGGGAGGGGGGTACAATCTGCAAAATGGAGGGACTGCAGAAAAAAAAACCACTCTGGGCCCAGCCCACAATACAAAGAAAAAAACAAAAACAGAAATAAAGCCAAAAGGGGGGGTACGCCAGGAGAACTGGAGAGTAAGGCCAGCAAATGCGGATATTGGGCCCAGCCCATCGCTGCTCAACAAAAAAAAAACGTGAACGGGGGTGTGAATAGGACACACGGGGGTTTGGTCCAAAAAAACTGATTGGGTCCAATGGCCCAACGCCAGTCCGTGAGATCCTCTGACAAATCTGATCCAATGGTCCAAACCTGCTCTATCAAGAACAGACAAATCTGCAACTGAGAAACCCTGGTACCAACATAACTGATTCACTGTTAAGAAAACCAGGTAGTCTGAAGGTCAAAGTTTCCTACAATAAACCCAATCCCACTCACAGGTATGGACCTAAACTGACTCAAGGTACGACATCCTATGCGTTCATCAGCGTCACAGACTTTCAAAACTGACGATACGATTCCCAGAAGGAGTGGCATCATCAAGTCTTGAAGAGGCCTCACTTAGCTGAATCAAAAATGATCGGTCCCCAGAGTCGACAATCCACCAAACCAGCAACCGTCTCAACCCAAAGGGTTGAAAGTGAAGCCAACCGGATGAACCTCGTCTGAGCGTGGATTTCATGAGACACTAGTGCCTGCAAAGCAAGCACGCGCCCACTAATTTCCACTCTAATTCTATGGTGCACTCAAGCCTGGGTCTGGCTTCTCACTCATCAGAACTCCCATCCCACAACAGCATAAATAATCATATTATACTGAAAATAAAATGCGGGAAATAAAGTGCGAGAAGTAAATTGCGATAAATAAACGCAACTCAACAAGTAAACATACAAGCGGTAGGATTGACTCTCACAGGGAACCGTTGGATCCCCAAACTGACTCGCTTTCGGGACATTGGATCCCTATGAAACTATCAAGTCCCCAGCAGAGTCGCCAGCTGTCGCTTGCGCGAAAATAAGGTGCCGGCATGACAGAAGAGTCGCCACCTTTCGTTATTTATCCCTCAGAGCGGGAAAGGAAACGATCGGAAAAACCTGATGAAAAAGGGTAAGACAAGGTCATCGCAACCATTGTTTGGGTTCGGGAGTCGGTTACGCAAGGGGAAGGTATTAGCACCCCTCACGTCCGTCGTACTCGACGGGATCCTCGCTTGTTTCTTTACTTGGACGGGTTGGTTATAATCTATCTACCTATCAAGGCTGGCTGAAAAAGAAAAGAAAAATGACTCGGCAAAGCGTCGCACTTTATGCCTACGTATTCTCATCAGAGAATGAGAAATCAGAGTCAACGTAGTTCGGCCTACGAAGGGTTATGGGGGAAGGTAGCTCGCCAAGACATCGCCATCTTGTGCCTACGTACTCTCAACAGGCATGAGAGATCAGAGCTCACGTAGTTCGGGAAACTACGGTTTATTTCCTGTCTTTTACGAAAGAAGTGTTTTTTATTGTGTTTGCGATTTCAACCGCACTAGAGACTATGACCTGAGAGTGAATGCGTCGCATGTCACCCAAAGGGTACCATACTAAACATCCAGACTGTGGAAAAGCAACTCTCCCACAATCCTTTCTCAGATAGCTTAAGGCTCGTAACGTACGAAAGAAATCATTCATGATTACCGTATCTTAAACTGTTTTGAGATGAGAAGAGAACAGGCCCAACTAGGAGGGAGACTATCAAGTCCTACTGTTATCATGCCATGGATTCATCCTATGGTTGAGGTTTGAACAGGGAACTCCTAGAAGTTGTCATACATAGGTTTCAACCTAAAACTCTATCATCAAATCCTTATCAAAGGAAATGAGAGTCCTAAGGGATCATGTCAATGATACACCGAAACAGACAAAGCATCAGCTTAACAGTAAAATGCATGCAATGCAAGTGAGGGAGGACATGTGTGTGGGGCTTCAGCCTCCACAAGCTCATCTCAACCTCAAGCCAGTCATGAAATAACAGTAATCATAATGAAATATAAACAACATGCTATCAAGCAATAAACAGTAAACTGCAATCATACAGATAAAGGAAATGAAATGCCATCAGGCAAACAAAACACATGGGCAAGGGAGCTGGGCTCTACCGAATACCCGCAAGCAAAGCCACGTAATAACAATACAAGCAGAGGGAGCAACTCAACCTCTAATGCAATCATGCTCCTAGATTCTACTTATTCTAGATGAACTTAATCTAATGCAACAGACAAATCAAGCAGAACACACAATACAGAAAAGAAAACAGAAGAAAGCCTCAGCTCCTCCAGCAGCAACTCAATCTTCAGACTTCAGTCATCAATTGCTTTCCAGGTATCAACCCTACAATATGAGTATCAACTCATCTTCTCCCTTAAGCTTCAGCTTCTTGATCAGCTCCACCTTCAGGCTTCACCATCTTCAGGGATCTTCAAGTATCAACTTGATCTTCGTGCTCTTCAAGCTTCAGCTGGAATGGCAGTCTTCAAGGATTCATCCTCTTCAATACTCTTCAATGAAGTCTTCATCTTCATGCTCAGGCTCTGACAGCTCTCAAGACAAATCAAACAGAGAAGAGTCACTTACTGGATAAGCTAGGGGATATTGAACTGCTTATTTGATCACCAAAGGTGACCTATAAGGGTTCAATATCAAATGAAGGGTTCCCTCAAAAGTTCCACCTCCTGGGTATAACACTAATCCCTCCAAAGGAGAGAGTTGTGTACCCTGGAAGGACTTTGAATCACAGGGAGGAATGGATGTGAAGAATACTATCCATGTTTGAGAAAGAAATTGTCTACATCTAAGCTCTCCCTAATCCTAACCCTAAAACAAAACAAAAAGAAGAAGAACAAGCTCCTCCAAGCCTCCTCCAATCTTCTAGTATGCTCCATTAAGCTCCACAATGAGATACCAAGCTCCTCAAACCAAAGGGAAACTCCAAAGCGAAGCAAACTAAACAAAACTTGCCCTAAAGGCCACACAAACAATCATTCAATTCAAACATCAACCAAAAATAGTATATTATTCTATTAATCCCTAATATAAATGCTAGGGGATCCTACATAACTACCCTTAAGTCCCATATATTCCCCATAGACTAAATTGCCCTACAAAACCTAAATCTAAAATTGTTATTGACCTATGCTAAAGTTTTAATCAAATTCTATACTACCTAGAACTACCTAATTAAAACTACCCTAAAAATTATCACAAAATTATGAAATTAATTCAGGGGGAACCTAAACCATTTCTCTAATTATCCTAAAAAAATTGAACTCAAAATCCTAAGGGAACTACCCTAATTAAATCCTACAAATTAGTATACCAACTAAAAGAATTAAAAAAACAATTAAAAGTATAAATGTGCAAAAAAAAATATAAAAATGAAGTAAAATGGCTATTTTATGGTTTTATATTTTTCTAGACAGAAAATGGAAAATGGGAAAAACAGTTTCATTAAAAAATATGCATTTTTCATTTTGTTATGAATTTTTAAAGTTTAAAGAAAATTGGAGAAGAAATAATATGAGAAATGGCATGAGGGGTATGAAAAGCAAATACATTCAGTTCATAATGATGATGGGCCCAGAAGGGGGGTGCCAATAATAAGGCGCGCCTGGGCCCAGTTAATTCAGAAAACAGTTTAAAAAAAAAGAAAAGAAAAAGGTAAATTCGCGGTGTAAATAGAAAGAAAAAACAGTGTAAAAGCAAATGGGCCTCAGAAGGGGGGTTCGAAAAGCAACGTTTGCACTAAGCCCACGCTGGGAGCTTTAGTGAAACGCAGCGTTTGCTGCTGTTTCTCCCTCCATTTCGCGTTTGAACATAGCCGTTGGATTAAGGTCCCAGTCAACAGTCAATGAAAGATCCAACGCGTGCTGTGTTGTCTTCAACCTCCCACTCTAGGGTTTGTAGTAAAACCTTGCCATGGACGAAGCTTCACTACCTCAACTTACACCAACTCGTTCTCCCTCATCTCGGCACCAAATTCAATTCTTTAAAAAGCAAAATCACTCTATTTTTCTCCCTGAACACAATGGTGATCTTAGATTCCACTGAAACACACTCTATCCTCCAAACCGAATGGATAACCAAACCAACCTCAACATATCATCAAATTTTGACTTCAATATTTCTCATCTTTCTTTATACAGAAATGACCTCCATGTTATGCTCATCATCCTAAGCTATAGCACACGAAATAATACTCACTATCCAGTGAGTTCTTGACCATTAAAGATACCATGTCCAACTTTCAATCTTCACAGAATGCCCCCTAATTTCCCATGACTAATCACCAAATGGTCACTAATGAATCTACACTAACCACCTAATCTAAAAGTACATAAATATGGGTGTAGAGAAGGTTTTGCAAACCTTGTTGGTGGCTATGGCAGAGGTAGTTTCTCTCCTCTTTAATGCTTGTGCTCTTCCAAGATTACTCTTTGTATGCTTGTAGGAGCTCTGCTTGCAAAAGATTGTGCGTAGCCAGCTTGTACCACTGAATTCAAGTCAGTTTTGCTTCTTTGCAATTTCACCACCACACCTTCAAACCTTCATCCATGGCTCCTCAAACCAGTATGCATTTGTTCATTATGATGAATGGAGTGGATTTGTGTAGAAGAAAGAAAAGAAAATGGAGAGGAATGTGAAGTTTGATCTTGAATTGCAAATGGAAGAAATTTGATCAATTCTCTCTTTTTTGCACTAACCCTCACCAATTACCATCAACTATCACCAACCTTTCACCAATGGATAATGTAATCAATATATAGACTGATTTAGAAGGGTCTAGAATCATCTAGATCACTCTAGTAGAAACTTGAACTTTCATGAAATGATACTTTGCATTTCCATTCTCACCATGTGATATATCATGACAAAATCCCTATATCTTGAGTAATTAACTTCATTTTCTCCTTACATGAGATTTAGGACAATACACAATGCATATTTCCTTTATTCATTAAGCTTTTCCTTGTTTTGACTTGGTACCCCATTATGCAAGCAACCAAATTACAAAGCAACCCCAAAATTTAATCCTCAAATCAAAATTGTGGCTGAACCATTGTCCTCAAAATGTCCTTTGGAGTCAAAATGATCTATCATATGACATGGTTAGGGTTTATAGCTTGGATTTTATGATTTTCCATTTCACTTGAATTAACTTATGCCTCATTTTTAGGCCATTTTTATCACTTTTTGCTACGAGCCTCTCCAACATCTCATGACCACCCTACTAGCCTTAAACCATAATTCTAAGAAACTTTGATGTTGAAAGTTTTTCCATTTGAAGCTTGGAAGTAGGAGATATGTCCATATGCTTGAAATGACCTATAACTTCCAAATGACCAAAATGCCCTTGGCTTGTCAAAGCCATAACTTGAGTTCTACAAATCCTATCAAGGACTTCTAGTACTCTATAGAAAGCTAAGAAGATGCCCTTCAACATTCATGTTGACCAAGAGATCATAGGAATCATCCTACTAGGAAAAAAGTTGTCTGCAAGTTGGGTGACTTTCAAGGACCCAGATTCACATACCTCAAATGACCTGTAATTTGTCAAAACCATAACTTGAGCTCTGCACATCCTATCAAGTACTTCTACCACTCAAATCAAAGATAATAACAAGCTCTACAACATTCATGTTGTGGGGAAGATGATATGACAATCACATCTTGAGCTAAAACTGCCTGGAAGATAGGGATCAAACTAGGGGATTTTACACTAACAACCCTTAGAAACCCTAGCTTAAAACTTCTCAAACTCCTCAATCATGATGAGTTGGTCTAGGAATCATCCTCATAGTATCTCAATACATCATTCCATGATCTCATGGCTTTTGGATTAGGTCTCAACCTTCTCCAAATCTTCAGTTGACCTAGGGTTGACCCAGTCAAAACCCTAATTCTACCATTCATGGTTGAATCTTCTGAATTCTTGTAAAATGACCTATCTGGGCTTCATGATGGCTTTCAAGACATCTCATAGGCTTTCTCAAAGCTTCAAGTTCATCCTCATAGTCTCAGAATCATCTGGGGAGCTCCCACAACTCTCAAGTTATGAGACACACAACCTTGGTTTCAACCAATTTCTCTGAGGATCTCTTGAACTTTCTGATGAAGGTATCAACCTTCAAACACTTGATGGGTAAATAAATGTTGGTCAAATTTTAGGGTGTAACAGCTGCCCCTATTCAAACGGCTTGAACCTGACTGGATGAGAAGCGAACGGCTCTCAGCCAATCAAGGTGCGAGACGGTTGAATACTAGTAAACCCGAAAATTTGCCAACTGCATAAGCACATGATACTCTGTGGGGAACAAATCTTCGAATACTGCGACACTAGCTGCACGGCAACTAGCTGGAGAAATACTGATCTGACATCGCCGTCAGTTATGCACATTAAATTCTTCCGATATTGTCGTCCGACAACCAAAACACCCAACATCACCGCTGGAAGACTAAACCACCTGACATCACCGTCAGAAGCAGACAAAATTCTGAGGGACACCCAACATCGCCGCTGGAACACCAAATCTCCTGACATCACCGTCAGAAGCAGACAAAATTCTGAGGAACACCCAACATCGCCGCTGGAACACCAAATCTCCTGACATCGCCGTCAAGAACAACCATAACTCGAGGAAACAAACATCCAACATCGCCGCCGGAGAACTAAATCTGACATTATCGTCGATTAACCAAAACACCCAACATCACCGCAGGAGAACTAAATATGACATCGCCGTCGGACAATCAAAATACCCCGCATCGCCGCTGGAGAACTAAATCTGACATCGCCGTCGGAAAATCAAAATACCCCGCATCGCCGCTGGAGAACTAAATCTGACATCGCCGTCGGACAATCAAAATACCCCGTATCGCCGCTGGAGAAATAAATCTGACATCGCCGTCGGACAATCAAAATACCCCGCATCGCCGTTGGAGAACTAAATCTGACATCGCCGTCGGACAATCAAAATACCTCGCATCGCCGCTGGAGAACTAAATCTGACATCGTCGTCGGACAATCAAAATACCCCGCATCGCCGCTGGAGAACTAAATCTGACATCGCCGTCGGAAAATCAAAATACCCCGCATCGCCGCTGGAGAACTAAATCTGACATCGCCGTCGGACAATCGAAATACCCCGCATCGCCGCTGGAGAACTAAATCTGACATCGCCGTCGGACAATCGAAATACCCGGCATCACCGCGGGAGAACTAAATCTGACATCGCCGTCGGACAATCAAAATACCCCGCATCGCCGCTGGAGAACTAAATCTGACATCTCCGTCGGGCAATCAAAATACCTCGCATCGCCGCTGGAGAACTAAATCTGACATCGCCGTCGGACAATCAAAATACCCCGCATCGCCGCTGGAGAACTAAATCTGACATCGCCATCGGACGATCGAAATACCCCGCATCGCCGCTGGAGAACTAAATCTGACATCGCCGTCGGACAATCAAAATACCCCGCATCTCCCCTGGAGAACTAAATCTGACATCGCCGTCGGACAATCAAAATACCCCGCATCGCCGCTGGAGAACTAAATCTGACATCGCCGTCGGACAATCAAAATACCTCGCATCGCCGCTGGAGAACTAAATCTGACATCGCCGTCGGACAATCGAAATACCCCGCATCGCCGCTGGAGAACTAAATCTGACATCGCCGTCGGACAATCGAAATACCCCGCATCGCCGCTGGAGAACTAAATCTGACATCACCGTCGGACAATCAAAATACCCCGCATCGCCGCTGGAGAACTAAATCTGACATCGCCGTCGGATACTCCACATAATCTCTGCTGGGGAGTTAAAGAATCTGACATCGCCGTCGAACATAATCTTGTGACATCGCCGCCAAACAACCATCCAACATCGCCGCCGGAACCAAACATAATCTGACCTCACTGTCAAACAACCATCCAACATTGCCGCCGGAACCAAACATAATTTGACCTCGCCGTCGAAGCAAACATCCAACATCATCGTCGAACCAATCATAATCTGACCTCGCCGTCAAACCAACATCCAACATCACCGTCGGAAACACACATCTAACCTCGCCGTCAACGTGGAGAAACTTCATTGGGGAATAGGTCACACGGTAACTGGTAATTCATGGTCGGTTATACCGCTTCATTAACACGGTCAGACTTCAATCATGGAGTCTTCAGGAGAGATTCTAACTTCGCCGTTGGAAAATCTGCTGGGGACGACGCTTCACCGCTGGGGAATTTGGATAACTATCACGTAACTCCGCTTCGGGGGTCCAGAACTCATTCTGGATAAATCAACTCTGCTGAGGACTGCAATAATCATCTTGAACTGATAACCGTTCTGAGCAAACACTTTGTTGGGGATTCCAGGAATCATCCTGGGCAACTCTTGTTAGGGACAAACCAATCGCGGCTTGAGCAGCTTCCAAGGACTCGGCTCTCTTGGGGCTTCAGGAACCATCCTGGGCGATCTTAGCTGGAGACTCCAAGTATCAATTTGAGCGACCAACCCTGGAGACTGCGGTGGGGTCTTAAGAATCATCTTAAGCAAACGGCCTTGCTGAGGGATTCGAGAATCATCTTGAACTGAAGACTTCGCTGGGGATCTCAAAAATCATCTTGAGCAACTGATCCTTCGGCGGAACACCTGTAGAACGAGAATGGTAACAACCTAGATCATGTTTATCATGCATATGCTTCGGCCATGCTCCACATGGTGGAAATGCTATGATATGCTAAATGCTATGCAATCATGCACAATGATGCGATCCCGTCAGCAAAATAAATGCCGAGGGGGAAATCCTCCTGTCAAGGAGAAAGGACTACTCAGATAGAGGAATCATCCTGCTGAGGAGAACAAGGTCGCGCCAACATCAATTGGACTCCGTCTGGGGAAAAGATCTTCCGTGGACTTCTGCAGGGGAAACAACTTCAGTTGATTACTGCAGGGAACGAAGCTTTACGAGAACCTGGACTTGCTGAGAGAAACGATATCCGTCGCGGGAATAAACTGCGGGGCCGCCATGGCTACTTTTCTGGGGATGATAACTCTGTGGGGAAACAACTTCAGCTGCTCAACACTCCACTGGGGAAAAACCAAACATGGTCTGATCAACTTCCAAGGATTCGGCTCTCTTGGATATCTGCAAACTCGGCTGAGGAAGGAGAAACCATTCTGCTTCGCTGGAGAGTACGACTCTGGGGAAATACAGCATCAGCTGTTCAACACTCTGCTAGGGAAAACCACTCATGGTCCCAATTGCTTCCAAGGATTCGGCTCTCTTGGGGTTTGCGAGCTCAGCTGGGGAGGGAAAAATCATCCTGCTTCACTGGAGAGCACAACTCTGATGAGGAATTTCAATTCCGCTGGGGAAGGAGGAATCATCCGACTTCGGGGGAGAGTACAACTCTGCAGGGGACTACAGCATCAGCTGTTCCAACGCTTTACTAGGGAAGAGGGAATCATCCGGCTTCGGGGATGCGCCCGGCGCACTGTCGGGGATAAGCTTGCATACGCGTTATGGAGACTGACCCTTCTGGGTAACACCTGCTGGACTATCAAGTCTGATGAGGAATATCTGTGTATCAACACTGCTGGGGATCTCAATCCTTAGCTACTCATTATTCACTCTGATGGAGATGTACTGATCCTATCAAGGAAACACCTTTGACGTCTGCGGAAGATAACAATCGATCACTGAACTTGAATCTCACTTCACCGAGGAAGACAACCCTGAACGGTCTTTTTTGAACACCTTAAGTCCTTATAGGGTACGACGCAATCTGCTAAGAAATAACTCTTCTCCGGCTGACATCAAAATCTACCCGTCTAGAGATTACTCAATGAGGGAGTCACCGTCAACCTCTGCTTGAGGAATGAGTCAATGACCTAGACTCGGAGGGCAAGGGAGTCACACTCGGACTCTGTGGGGATACAACATTGCATCAGTCCCACTACTGGGGAAATAAACCCAAATCTGCCGGTCAGGGAAAGCTTCAGTCTCAACCTACTTGGGAAAATAGCACACCAGGCTAATCAACGTTCAATGCTTGGGATGGCCATACCCTGCCGGGGATATCAATCCCGCCCTACTGAGGATAATCTTGATCCTACTCTGATACGGGATGAATGCCATCTCAATTTGCTGCAGTCTCAAACTGCTCAGGGGGAACACCCTCAAACTGTACATCTCTGCTGAGAGAATACTCCTGATTCAACAACATCAACATAGGGAATACAGACTACCAATCCTGGAGCCAAGTAACAGGTTAGGCTGTAGGATAACAACCTAATGACGGCAAGGCTTCTTCAGAAGGCTCAGGTTTTGGCAGGGTAATGACACGATTCCCCGACACTCAACTCTTGCTGGGGTGAACAAACTCATTTGAACAACTTGCCCCAGTACAATTCAACTTGCCCCAATCTGACTCTTGGGAAAATTCATTCTGGACAGAAAACAACTGGCAACCAGACAATCTTCAGATGGCTTGCCCCAACATCTGTACGATGGAAGGATTCATCCTCCACTAATCAACTCTCAGCGTGGTTGGCTTCAATATCTCTGAAGTAGCTTGCCCCTGAACGAGCGATGAGCGACTCAACATGCTCTGATTGAACACTGGAGGGATCTGCCCTCAAATCGCAAGAATTCTGGATAACTGCCCCTGATCGGGTCTCGAGAAAATTCACTTCCGATCAACCTCTTCTTGCATGAACTTCCCCATAATAAACTGATACTCCGGGACTTGTCCTTAGACAAACTGATTCCAAACTTACAGGAAGTCAATGCCCCAAATTCACAGGGTTTCACAGCATACCGTTCTGATCCAGACCTCTGACGATTCAGTCCTGATTGACTATTCCCTGTTGAAGTTCCTCCGTATCCGCTACTGACCTGCAATTAAAATTGTTTATTCACGAATGGTAATTTTAATGCAGTGTTCATGCAAATTTCGAAAAAATGTACTGTCACTCATTTACGTGTCATGCTAGTGAGTGACGAATGAACCAAAGGGTTCAAACGTAGTACTGATGTGATCAGTGAAAAATACAATAAGGATATGATTAGAAAATCATGAAGGAGTCAGGTTACTCAACCTTATCGTAATGCGCTTCCAGAATAAACCCTGCCTCAATTAGGTCTTTTAAGGGTTGTATCGTGGTCGGGTTCACGGTTCGTGAAACAAAGGATATTTGGCTCAAATTATGATTTGTACCCACCCCTTCTACGTGATGATCTCCGATCCTAAAGTCCAGTTAACTTAGCTCGAGCGCTCGCCTCTTCGAGAGGTATGTCGAACATTGGGAACCACTGGTTAAAGAATTCACAAGGTCTTCGGAGTGACAGTTACTCCTTTTTCGTTTTCGGTGTCTGTATCTACACGACTTCGTCCTTGTTCGAGGATTTTTCTTTTTTATATCCTTTCTTGTTCATTCTTTTGATTCCCTAATTTTTGCCTGGACTGACTCCTTTTGAGTTCTTTTCAATTTTTTCTTTTGAAGTCCAGCGGGATGCCCTGATTTTTGCCTAAGTATTTGCTTTCTAGCTTTTCTTTTTTACTTAGCGGGATTTCTTATTTCTTTTTCTTTTTCTTGGAACAAGTCGTGTGACACTGGCTGTCTTGATTGCTCCGAAAGGATTATAACCGTCTCACTCCTGATTGGTGAGGTTTAACCATTGTGGTTGACGAGGTACGACCTCTGGGGAGGAATATGATGTGATTGGTCCTCGAAAGACAACACTCCTCTATAAGACTTGAACGCTCGATCAAGCTAACTGACAACTACCCTGCCCCGGGTTAAGATGTAAGGGTTTAAAAAGTCCGAAAGAAACTCCTACTTCTCGGCTCGAAGTGGTTAACAAGGGATTCTCTTCCTTATCTCTCCGGTGTTTAGGGGATTTGAAACAATGCCTTGTACGTCATCGGCAAGGTTTTATCTGAAAGCAATACGATCATCGGCTATGAGTATTCAGTTTCATCATCCTCCCTCCAATCTTTGCTAATCATAGTGATAAAGTGGAGTGAGTAAAATGCAAGTGTCAGTGCAATGCAGTAGATGAGTGACAACGACATAACTAATTCAGAAAAAATGCATAGTCACTTTATTAATATTACCATTTGAAACATCCAATGTTTAACAGCAAGTAGTAACTAACAGAAAAGAAACTACAAATGCAAATGGTAAAAAATATGAGGACTGCCAATGCTGAGGACGTCTGCCTGTCTGGACCACTGGCTTCTAGAAATAACCCTCTGAATCTGCGAGCTCAGACAGCTGAGAGGTTGTCACGCACAACCAAAACTCCATCTGGAAAGGAAATGCACCCTTTATCGATCAATTGTTGCACTTTCGCCTGAAAAGCTTTGCAGTCTTCAGTTGAATGCCCCGGAGATCCACCATGGTAACCACACTGAGCATGGGGATTGTACCCTGGAGGGTAAGGCTCTGGCACGGGCTTGAGAGCTTTCGGTTCCACCAAAGAATTCTGAATCAACTGTGGAAGAATCTGGCTATACGGCACAGGCACTGGATGGAAAGAAGCATTCCTTCGTTCTAAGTGGTTGCGAGGCCTCTTTTGACTCTGGTGCTGGTATTCTGTCTGCCAAGGAGTAAGAGGTCGTCGTTTCTGAATGGCAATGGTCCCTTGTTTAGGCGCTTGCGTCCTTGAACTTGATCCAGGTAGAAACTGCGAGCGAGGCGATTCAGTCACCAAAGGTCGCGGGACATATTCAAGATCTTTCTCAGCTTCAGGCAAAGGAGTGGAATCATTCACCTCTCCTGCAGGGTACGGGATAAACTTTCCCGATGCTCTCATGCCGCCTGGCACAAACCTAATTGTCCTTGAGTCAATAAGGTCTTGAATCTTATTCTTGAGAGCCTTACATGTTTCAACATGGTGCCCTGGTGCTCCTAAGTGGAAATCACAATGTGTGCTGAGATCAACGTCTGGTGACACGTCATCCGGTGGATCTAAAGTCCAAAGCTTGAGAACACGGTTCTGAACCAACAGTGGCAACAGCTGGGCATAACTCACAGGTATTGGGTCCACTGCTCTATCAAGTAGCTTCTTCTTTTGATTACGACCTTCAGGGTTATTCTGAAATGCCTGACGCGGCTGCTGACGAGACAGGTCTCGAGCTTCATGCTGTGTAGAGGATCCACGAAGTCCACTTGGCTTCAGCACAGGTGGCACTGGCGGCAATGGAGGAAGCACTTTGGTCTCCACCTCGGGTGCTCGATCACTCTCCTTCTTTAGCATACTTCTCACCACTCCCATGAGAAAGCTCAACTGATTCTGCAGTTGCTGATTCTCTTCTCTGAGTACTTGCTGGTCCAGGCGCACTGCCTGGATGTCATTCATGACCTGCCCCAACTGGCTTTGGATTTTCCCCAACTCAGCTTGTACCTGCTCCATTAGTATGAGTTGCTTGATTCTGAGTCAAACCTGCAAACACAAGGGTTAGAAGACAAGCCCCGACCTCCGTCATGCAAGATGAATCATGCTAATGCCATGGGTGTCTGTACGTTTAGGAGATCACCCCTAATTCTGGTGTCAACATGCCAACATAGTGTCAATGCAGTGATAAGACTGGATCCATTCATGGAAGAAAATATCTCATATTTCTCGGGACACCAGAATCAGGGTACGAAATGCGCCTGCAGCACAGACACATGCTAATGGAATGCAAAAATGAATATGCGAACTAATGCGAAATGCAGTCATGCAATAATATATCCGGGTAACTGCTGTTGTGGAGATTTTGTATCAACAATCACTGATGAGAAGAAAACCCCGGTGGAGGCCCACATATCTGATTTTCCAAGAACAATCATCTGATAGGACCTTATACATAGGATCAAAATTCTGCTCTGTCGAGAACAAATGTCTGATAATAAGGACCTCGAATGCATGATCAAGAAATATCTGCTGATGAAGTCTTCAGACCCCAAATCAAAAATCTGCCCTATCAAGAACAAACATACAGCTGCTGATGAGATCTTCAGACCCCACTCAAAGTCTGCTCTATCAGGAACAAACAACATCTGCTAATGAGATCTTCAGACCCCAAAAATCTGCTCTACCAAGAACAAATAACATCTGCTGATGAGATCTTCAGACCCCACTCAAAATCTGCTCTATCAAGAACAAACCACTGATGACAATACTCTGATCAAACCTGCTTTCTCAAGAACAGACATACACCTGATGATAAGATCCTCTGATCAACACCTGCTATATCAGGAACAGACATATCTGATGATAAGATCCTCTGATTCAAACCTGCTCTATCAAGAACAGACAAATCTGCAACTGAGAAACCCTGGTACCAACATAACTGATTCACTGTCAAGAAAACCAGGTAGTCTGAAGGTCAAAGTTTCCTGCAATAAACCCAATCCCACTCACAGGTATGGACCTAAACTGACTCAAGGTACGGCATCCTATGCGTTCATCAGCGTCACAGACTTTCAAAACTGACGATACGATTCCCAGAAGGAGTGGCATCATCAAGTCTTGAAGAGGCCTCACTTAGCTGAATCACAAATGATCGGTCCCCAGAGTCGACAATCCACCAAACCAGCAATCGTCTCAACCCAAAGGGTTGAAAGTGAAGCCAACCGGATGAACCTCGTCTGAGCGTGGATTTCATGAGACACTAGTGCCTGCAAAGCAAGCACGCGCCCACTAATTTCCACTCTAGTTCTATGGTGCACTCAAGCATGGGTCTGGCTTCTCACTCTTCAGAACTCCCATCCCACAACAGCACAAATAATCATATTATACTGAAAATAAAATGCGGGAAATAAAGTGCGAGAAGTAAATTGCGATAAATAAACGCAACCCAACAAGTAAACATACAAGCGGTAGGATTGACTCTCGCAGGGAACCGTTGGATCCCCAAACTGACTCGCTTTCGGGACATTGGATCCCTAGGAAACTATCAAGTCCCCAGCAGAGTCGCCAGCTGTCGCTTGCGCGAAAATAAGGTGCCGGCATGACAGAAGAGTCGCCACCTTTCGTTATTTATCCCTCAGAGCGGGAAAGGAAACGATCGGAAAAACCTGACGAAAAAGGGTAAGACAAGGTCATCGCAACCATTGTCTGGGTTCGGGAGTCGGTAACGCAAGGGGAAGGTATTAGCACCCCTCACGTCCGTCGTACTCGATGGGATCCTCGCTTGTTTGTTTACTTGGACGGGTTGGTTATAATCTATCTACCTATCAAGGCTGGCTGAAAAAGAAAAGAAAAATGACTCGGCAAAGCGTCGCACTTTATGCCTACGTATTCTCATCAGAGAATGAGAAATCAGAGTCAACGTAGTTCATCCTACAAAGGGTTATGGGGGAAGGTAGCTCGCCAAGACATCTCCATCTTGTGCCTACGTACTCTCAACAGGCATGAGAGATCAGAGCTCACGTAGTTCGGGAAACTACGGTTTATTTCCTGTCTTTTATGAAAGAAGTGTTTTTTATTGTGTTTGCGATTTCAACCGCACTAGAGACTATGACCTGAGAGTGAATGCGTCGCATGTCACCCAAAGGGTACCATACTAAACATCCAGACTGTGGAAAAACAACTCTCCCACAATCCTTTCTCAGATAGCTTAAGGCTCGTAACGTACGAAAGAAATCATTCATGATTACCGTATCTTAAACTATTTTGAGATGAGAAGAGAACAGGCCCAACTAGGAGGGAGACTATCAAGTCCTACTGTTATCATGCCATGGATTCATCCTATGGTTGAGGTTTGAACAGGGAACTCCTAGAAGTTGTCATACATAGGTTTCAACCTAAAAGTCTATCATCAAATCCTTATCAAATGAAATGAGAGTCCTAAGGGATCATGTCAATGATACACCGAAACAGACAAAGCATCAGCTTAACAGTAAAATGCATGCAATGCAAGTGAGGGACGAAATGTGTGTGGGGCTTCAGCCTCCACAAGCTCATCTCAACCTCAAGCCAGTCATGAAATAACAGTAATCATACTGAAATATAAACAACATGCTATCAAGCAATAAACAGTAAACTGCAATCATACAGATAAAGGAAATGAAATGCCATCAGGCAAACAAAACACATGGGCAAGGGAGCTGGGCTCTACCGAATACCCGCAAGCAAAACCACGCAATAACAATACAAGCAGAGGGAGCAACTCAACCTCTAATGCAATCATGCTCCTAGATTCTACTTATTCTAGATGAACTTAATCTAATGCAACAGACAAATCAAGCAGAACACACAATACAGAAAAGAAAACAGAAGAAAGCCTCAGCTCCTCCAGCAGCAACTCAATCTTCAGACTTCAGTCATCAATTGCCTTCCAGGTATCAACCCTACAATATGAGTATCAACTCATCTTCTCCCTTAAGCTTCAGCTTCTTGATCAGCTCCACCTTCAGGCTTCACCATCTTCAGGGATCTTCAAGTATCAACTTGATCTTCGTGCTCTTCAAGCTTCAGCTGGAATGGCAGTCTTCAAGGATTCATCCTCTTCAATACTCTTCAATGAAGTCTTCATCTTCATGCTCAGGCTCTGACAGCTCTCAAGACAAATCAAACAGAGAAGAGTCACTTACTGGATAAGCTAGGGGATATTGAACTGCTTATTTGATCACCAAAGGTGACCTATAAGGGTTCAATATCAAATGAAGGGTTCCCTCAAAAGTTCCACCTCCTGGGTATAACACTAATCCCTCCAAAGGAGAGAGGTGTGTACCCTGGAAGGACTTTGAATCACAGGGAGGAATGGATGTGAAGAATACTATCCATGTTTGAGAAAGAAATTGTCTACATCTAAGCTCTCCCTAATCCTAACCCTAAAACAGAACAAAAAGAAGAAGAACAAGCTCCTCAAGCTCCTCCAAGCCTCCTCCAATCTTCTAGTATGCTCCATTAAGCTCCACAATGAGATACCAAGCTCCTCAAACCAAAGGGAAACTCCAAAGCGAAGCAAACTAAACAAAACTTGCCCTAAAGGCCACACAAACAATCATTCAATTCAAACATCAACCAAAAATAGTATATTATTCTATTAATCCCTAATATAAATGCTAGGGGATCCTACATAACTACCCTTAAGTCCCATATATTCCCCATAGACTAAATTGCCCTACAAAACCTAAATCTAAAATTGTTATTGACCTATGCTAAAGTTTTAATCAAATTCTATACTACCTAGAACTACCTAATTAAAACTACCCTAAAAATTATCACAAAATTATGAAATTAATTCAGGGGGAACCTAAACCGTTTCTCTAATTATACTAAAAAAATTGAACTCAAAATCCTAAGGGAACTACCCTAATTAAATCCTACAAATTAGTATACCAACTAAAAGAATTAAAAAAACAATTAAAAGTATAAATGTGCAAACAAAAATATAAAAATGAAGTAAAATGGCTATTTTATGGTTTTATATTTTTCTAGACAGAAAATGGAAAATGGGAAAAAAAGTTTCATTAAAAAATATGCATTTTTCATTTTGTTATGAATTTTTAAAGTTTAAAGAAAATTGGAGAAGAAATAATATGAGAAATGGCATGAGGGGTATGAAAAGCAAATACATTCAGTTCATAATGATGATGGGCCCAGAAGGGGGTGCCAATAATAAGGCGCGCCTGGGCCCAGTTAATTCAGAAAACAGTTTAAAAAAAAAAGAAAAGAAAAAGGTAAAGCCGCGGTGTAAATAGAAAGAAAAAACAGTGTAAAAGCAAATGGGCCTCAGAAGGGGGGTTCGAAAAGCAACGTTTGCACTAAGCCCACGCTGGGAGCTTTAGTGAAACGCAGCGTTTGCTGCTATTTCTCCCTCCATTTCGCGTTTGAACATAGCCGTTGGATTAAGGTCCCAGTCAACAGTCAATGAAAGATCCAACGCGTGTTGTGTTGTCTTCAACCTCCCACTCTAGGGTTTGTAGTAAAACCTTGCCATGGACGAAGCTTCACTACCTCAACTTACACCAACTCGTTCTCCCTCATCTCTGCACCAAATTCAATTCTTTAAAAAGCAAAATCACTCTATTTTTATCCCTGAACACAATGGTGATCTTAGATTCCACTGAAACACACTCTATCCTCCAAACCGAATGGATAACCAAACCAACCTCAACATATCATCAAATTTTGACTTCAATATTTCTCATCTTTCTTTATACAGAAATGACCTCCATGTTATGCTCATCATCCTAAGCTATAGCACACGAAATAATACTCACTATCCAGTGAGTTCTTGACCATTAAAGATACCATGTCCAACTTTCAATCTTCACAGAATGCCCTCTAATTTCCCATGATTAATCACCTAATGGTCACTAATGAATCTACACTAACCACCTAATCTAAAAGTACATAAATAAGGGTGTAGAGAAGGTTTTGCAAACCTTGTTGGTGGCTATGGCAGAGGTAGTTTCTCTCCTCTTCAATGCTTGTGCTCTTCCAAGATTACTCTTTGTATGCTTGTAGGAGCTCTGCTTGCAAAAGATTGTGCGTAGCCAGCTTGTACCACTGAATTCGAGTCAGTTTTGCTTCTTTGCAATTTCACCACCACAACTTCAAACCTTCATCCATGGCTCCTCAAACCAGTATGCATTTGTTCATTATGATGAATGGAGTGGATTTGTGTAGAAGAAAGAAAAGAAAATGGAGAGGAATGTGAAGTTTGATCTTGAATTGCAAATGGAAGAAATTTGATCAATTCTCTCTTTTTTGCACTAACCCTCACCAATTACCATCAACTATCACCAACCTTTCACCAATGGAGAATGTAATCAATATATAGACTAATTTAGAAGGGTCTAGAATCATCTAGATCACTCTAGTAGAAACTTGAACTTTCATGAAATGATACTTTGCATTTCCATTCTCACCATGTGATATATCACGACAAAATCCCTATAGCTTGAGTAATTAACTTCATTTTCTCCTTACATGAGATTTAGGACAATACACAATGCATATTTCCTTTATTCATTAAGCTTTTCCTTGTTTTGACTTGGTACCCCATTATGCAAGCAACCAAATTACAAAGCAACCCCAAAATTTAAGCCTCAAATCAAAACTGTGGCTGAACCATTGTCCTAAAAATGTCCTTTGGAGTCAAAATGACCTATCATATGACATGGTTAGGGTTTATAGCTTGGATTTTATGATTTTCCATTTCACTTGAATTAACTTATGCCTCATTTTTAGGCCATTTTTATCACTTTTTGCTACGAGCCTCTCCAACATCTCATGACCACCATACTAGCCTTAAAACATCATTCTAAGCAACTTTGATGTTGAAAGTTTTTCCATTTGAAGCTTGGAAGTAGGAGATATGGCCATATGCTTGAAATGACCTATAACTTCCAAATGACCAAAATGCCCTTGGCTTGTCAAAGCCATAACTTGAGTTCTACAAATCCTATCAAGGACTTCTAGTACTCTCTAGAAAGCTAAGAAGATGCCCTTCAACATTCATGTTGACCAAGAGATCATAGGAATCATCCTACTAGGGAAAAAGTTGTCTGCAAGTTGGGTGACTTTCAAGGACCCAGATTCACATACCTCAGATGACCTGTAATTTGTCAAAACCATAACTTGAGCTATGCACATCCTATCAAGGACTTCTACAACTCAAATCAAAGCTAAGAACAAGCTCTACAACATTCATGTTGTGGGGAAGATGAGATGACAATCACATCTTGAGCTAAAACTTCCTGGAAGATAGGGATCAAACTAGGGGATTTTACACTGATAACCCTTAGAAACCCTAGCTTAAAACTTCTCAAACTCCTCAATCATGATGAGTTGGTCTAGGAATCATCCTCATAGTATCTCAATACATCATTCCATGATCTCATGGCTCTTGGATTAGGTCTCAACCTTCTCCAAATCTTCAGTTGACATAGGGTTGACCCAGTCAAAACCCTAATTCTACCATTCATGGTTGAATCTTCTGAATTCTTGTACAATGACCTCTCTGGGCTTCATGATGGCTTTCAAGACATCTCATAGGCTTTCTCAAAGCTTCAAGTTCATCCTCATAGTCTCAGAATCATCTGGGGAGCTCCCACAACTCTCAAGTTATGAGACACACAACCTTGGTTTCAACCAATTTCTCTGAGGATCTCTTGAACTTTCTGATGAAGGTATCAACCTTCAAACACTTGATGGGTAAATAAATGTTGGTCAGATTTTATGGTGCAACAGCAGGCAAGTTGTTTCACAACTTACAAAAACCACCTGAATAAACTAAAACGATAAACTCTCGCAAATCCTCTGAATAGCTCGACCGAAAGCTCGCATGTGAAGGTCCACGGATGAAGATTGAGGAAATTCGCTTGAAGGCGTGAGGGCGAAAATGACGAAGATCTTCACAAATCTTTGAAGATCTTGAAGGATCTAGAGATTTGGATGAACACTCATGAAGATCTAGTATATTGAACACGAAGGAGCGTTGATCTGGATCTTGAAAGTGGATGAGGATCGAGAACGAACGAAGAACATGACGAGGCTTCTGGAAACGGATGAAGGACTGGTGGACGTTCTTGAAGATCTGGGCAAGTTCACTGACGAACTGGTGACGATTGATGAACAAAATTATTGACGAACAGATCCGCGAGTGCGCGATGAGCTTTGATAGATCTGTTGGAGGATCTTGATCTGTTGGAGGATATTGTGAAGAACTTCTTGATGAACAACACGTTGAAAACGATGAAGATTGGAGATTATTGGTGAAGATATGGAAGAATCCTGAACAAATGAAGATCGTGTTGAATCTTTGAGTTTCTGGAGTTTCTGAGGAAAGACTGAACGGTGATGAACTTGAAGATGACGGAAACAATTGCACGATCTTGAATCTTGAAGGTTGCATCTGGAGGCGATGATGAATGCATGAAGATCTGACGGAGATCTGGAAAATCTGATGAAGTTCTTGATGATTTGCAGTTTCCGATGAGGTTTCCAGTGGGATTCCGGTGATACTTGGCCGTAAATTGGTGAGGTTTGATTTCACCGGTGATCAACTCCGGTGATTTTCATGGCCGGCGGTAAGGGGGACTGTGGTTGGGACGCATGGCAGGTGCACGAGGAGGGAGAAGGAGGTGAGGGCAGGTGGCAAAAAGGAAGGGTGCATGGCGTACGCGTGGCAAGAGAGAAAAGAGAGAGAGAGACTGAGTGGTGATGTGAAAACGTGGAAGAGAGAGAAGAAGAAACGTGGAGGCCTTATATACATGACAAGTGGCACAATGCTGGACTTTTGTTGGGCCCTACGAATTGGACATCTGGCCCATTACTTAATGATTCAATTAACACTGAAAACTGGATTAATGGCTAATTAATTGAACTGAATTAATGACTAATGGCTCTATTAAAGCTAAACGAAAATTAAATGACTAGTTAATGCAAGCTGACTCTATTTAATCCTAATAAAAGAAAAGCTTATTAAAACTAAACACCTCAATTAATATCTAAACTAAAATCTATTAAAAATCTACTAAATCTAAACAAAACAAACAATTTCTATAAAATGAATTTAGGATCTATACTATTAAAAGAATTATTCAATTAATCTAAAAATAAAATCTATTTAAACTCTATATTATCCTATTTATTAAAAAGAAACTATTATTCTAATATTCTAATAAAACTCTATTAAAACTAGAGAAAACTATTTAAAAAGAAATATATATTAATATCTATAAAATCTAAAAAACAATTAACATATAAAATCTACTTAAAAATTCTAGAGACACAATTAAGACCCAATTAAAATTCCAGAAATTAAGAGAAAAATCTAAAAATGAAAGAAAGGCCAATTAAATCGATTAGAGAACAACTGCGCAACTATAGCGAAATAAGCGGCAACAAACCCGGACACCGAGATGTCCTCAAAAACAAACAGCGTAAGCTGAAAACACTGGGAAGAGCACAACTTCCCAAAAACGGGACTCCGATCATCCGAACTGGTCTGAAACGTCCGAAATGTGAAAATAGGGCTGTAATCCCGATAAAATCAATATGGCTGGAAAAAAAATGTAATGTATGCGGTATGCAAATGCGAGTGCAAAATGAGTCGAAACATAAACCAGATTTAGGAACCGGTTGGTCAAATTTTGAGGTGCAACATTCGGTCCTTTCTACTAGCGGTTCATTTGTCTTTCAAGCCGAAGAAGAGAATGACGAAGAGTTAGAAGTCCCAGAAGAGTTAAAGAGAATGGCTGAATACGAAGATGTTTGTCTCCAACCCCACAAAGAGCAGACGGAAGTCATCAACTTGGGATCAGAGGAAGACAAAAGAGAAGTCAAGATGGGGGCATCATTAAGGCCAGAAATCAAAGACAAGCTGATAACAATCCTCAGAGATTTTGTTGACGTATTTGCTTGGTCCTACCAAGATATGCCAGGGTTGGGTACTGACATTGTCATGCACAAGCTCCCCCTGAAGCCAGAATGTCCTCCGGTCAAACAAAAGCTTCGCAGGTCGAGACCAGACATGGCGCTTAAAATCCGAGATGAGGTCAAAAAGTAAATAGATGCCGGTTTTTTAGCAGTATCCAAGTATCCATAATGGGTGGCAAACATTGTACCGATCCCGAAGAAGGATGGCAAGGTCAGGATGTGCGTCGACTACAGGGATCTAAACAAAGCAAGTCCAAAGGATGACTTCCCGCTACCGCATATTGATACTTTGGTGGATAACACAGCAAGCTTTGCAGTTTTCTCGTTCATGGACGGATTTTCTGGTTATAACCAGATAAAAATGGATCCAGATGACATGGAGAAAACAACTTTCATCACACCATGGGGCACCTATTGTTATAAGGTAATGCCTTTTGGTTTGAAGAACGCAGGGGCAACGTATCAGAGAGCTATGGTCACACTCTTTCATGATATGATGCACAAAGAAATCGAGGTGTACGTGGATGATATGATTGCAAAATCCCAAAGTGAAGAAGACCACTTGGATCATCTAATGAAGCTATTCAAGAGACTCCGAAAGTATCGATTGAGACTAAATCCAGCAAAATGTACCTTCGGAGTTCGCTCAGGCAAGTTACTTGGTTTCATCGTTAGTCAGTGAGGAATTAAAGTAGACCCCGACAAGGTTAAAGAAATCCAGCTGATGCCTGCTCCCAAAACTGAGAAACAAGTCAGAGGCTTCCTCGGACGTTTGAATTACATCTCCAGGTTCATCTCCAATTTGACCCCTACCTATACACCAATCTTCAAGTTGTTACGAAAAGATCAAACAGTGGTATGGAATAAAAACTGTCAGGCCGCATTCGAGAAAATCAAGCAGTATTTGCAAGAGCCTCCAGTGTTGATCCCTCCGGTACCCGGAAGGCCTTTGTTCATGTATATGACGGTGCTGGAAGATTCAATGGGCTGTGTCTTGGGCCAGACTGATGAGTCAGGGAAGAAAGAACATGCAATCTATTATCTAAGCAAGAAGTTCACTGATTGCGAGAGTCGTTACTCTCCCCTGGAAAAAGCTTGTTGTGCGTTAGCATGGGCCGCCAAGCGTCTGAGGCAATACATAATTTGTCACACTACGATGCTAATTTCTAAAATGGACCCCATCAAGTACATTTTTGAAAAGCCAGCTCAGACAGGAAGATTAGCCCGATGGCATATGCTCTTATCAGAGTACGATATCCAGTATGTTGCTCAAAAATCTATCAAAGGAAGTATCTTGTCAGAACACCTTGCAGAGCATCCTATGGAGGATTATCAACCACTCAAGTTCGATTTTCTTGATGAAGATGTGATGTACATTCAGCGCACGAAACTAGAGCCTGGTCCAGAAGAAGGTCCTGAGCCGGGATCCCGCTGGGAGATGATGTTCGATGGAGCATCAAACAAAAATGGACATGGCATCGGAGTTGTTCTGAAAAATCCAACTAGAGGGTACACTGTGGTCACAGCCCGACTTTGTTTCTCATGTACAAACAACATAGCAGAGTATGAAGCCTGCATCCTAGGATTGGAAGCTGCCATTGATCTCCGTATCAAAATCTTGGAAGTAATTGGTGATTCTGCTTTGGTGATATACCAACTCAAAGGAGAATGGGAAACCAGGGATGAAAAATTGATCCCTTATAAGACCCACATCTTAGAGATGGCTGAATATTTTGATGAAATTACCTTCAAGCACGTACCAAGGGCAGAAAATCACATTGCTGATGCTTTAGCCATGATGGCATCAATGTGGAAAGTCCAGTTTGTCAACGAGGCACCTTTGATCCGCATTGAAAGAAGGACAGTACCCGCATACGTCATGGCAATGGACGAAGAATCTGAGGAGAAGCCATGGTTTCATGATATCAAAAATTTCCTTCAAAACCAAGAGTATCCCGCTAACGCGTCCACAATTGACAAAAGAGCAATACGAAGGTTGTCATCTAAATTCTTCATCAGCAACGGCGTCTTGTACAAAAGAAATCATGACATGGTCTTACTCCGATGCGTCGATGAAAACGAGGCGAATCTCATAATGACCGAAGTACACGAAGGAACCTTCAGCACCCATGCAAATGGCCACGCCATGGCTAAGAAAATCTTAAGAGCAGGTTACTTTTGGTTAACTTTGGAGACGGACTGTATACTCTTCGCTCGAAAGTGTCATAAATGTCAAGTTTATGCTGATAAAGTGCATGTCCCTCTGCATCCTCTCAATGTGATGACATCACCTTGGCCTTTTGCAATGTGGGGCATAGATATGATTGGAGCGATAGAGCCAAAAGCTTCTAACGGTCATCGCTTCATCCTTGTCGCAATCGATTATTTCACCAAATGGGTGGAAGCAGCGTCATATGCAAATGTGATGAAGCAAGTGGTTGCACGCTTCATTAAAAAGGAGATCGTCTGCCGATATGGTATCCCTAACCAGATCATCACCGACAACGGGTCGAATCTGAAAAACAAAACAATGAAGGAACTTTGTGACGATTTTAAGATCAAACACCACAACTCGTCCCCTTCCAGACCTAAGATGAATGGTGCAGTTGAAGCTGCAAACAAAAACATCAAAAAGATAATACAAAAAATGGTTGTAACTTACAAAGATTGGCATGAGATGTTACCATTTGCTTTGCATGGATACCGAACATCAGTGCGTACTTCGACAGGGGCAACTCCCTTTTCCTTAGTGTACGGGATAGACGTTGTGCTACCCATTGAAGTCAAAATACCTTCCTTGAAGATCTTGACGGAAGCAAAGCTGGATGAAGACGAGTGGATAAAAGAAAGATTTGATTCGTTGAATATCATTGACGAGAAAAGAATGACGGCCATGTGCCACAGTCAAATCTATCAACAAAGGATGGCCCGAGCATTCAACAAGAAGGTTCGTCCCAAAGAGTATAGGGAAGGAGAGCTTGTGCTTAGAAAAATCCTACCAACACAAAAAGATATGCGTGGCAAATGGATGCCCAACTATGACGGCCCTTTCGTTGTGAAGACTGTTTTCTCCGGAGGATCTCTGATTCGCGAAACTATGGATGGCGAACCACTCAAGTATCCCATCAACTCAGACGTAGTAAGAAAATACTACGCCTGAAACGAAATACATAGAGGGAGGATTTCAGTGCCTCGACAAGATGAAAGCCCAGTGTTTGAAAGCTGGCAGACGCTAGGGCAGAGTCCTGTGCAGAATATTGGAAGAAAGGTCAACGCCTGTTATTCTCGTCAGAAGCAGCGGAGCAAGTGAACTAGCAGTCAGAAGGACTGGATTATTATGGGATTCTGTAACCTTTTTTGTTTCCATTTTTCAAAACTTATAAAATTCCCAAGGCTTTGCCTTTTGTAAAGTTCTTGTCTATCAATAAAATCAGATTTTTGGCCAAATCATTGTTATGATCCGCTATTTTTGTTATGCAATTTCACTTGTTTGTTAATAAGAATTTTCATGAAAGCAAAGTGTTTTGAAAAACTTAAAGTCTTGTTTTAAAAATGAAGCACGATTTGACAAAATGATTGAAAAAATTCTAGAGGTAATATGATGATATTACACAGTTCTCAAAGTTGTGGAAATCGCTGTTACCTTTGACCGAGCTAGATGTGTCCGACAACAATTCTAGCTCCTAAGCTAAGACTTCTTCTCTGCAGAATTACGAAGATATTATTGAGAAAAGATCTGTATCTACACCAAAGAAGGAAGTGTCGCCTGACTTGAGGCATTTTGAAACTCAGCGTGACGAGTTCTCTCTTTATTTTGTTTTTCGTTGTTCCTACGGGCCGGTCTGCGTCTTGCATACAGCATCATGCCAACATACGCATTTGTTTGCATTCCTGCCATTGAGATCCTTCGGTCATTACCTTTATCTTTGACCTGTTATTACAAAGTTCGCTTCAAAGTCGACATCCTGGGGTTCCTTATTTTCGTGGGGAAGCTAGTGGTGACTAACAATATCCTATTTACACCAACAGAGGGTTGTTACCAATTTTCATCTTCAATTTGGTCGTCACCAACAAGCTTTGAAAGACTAGTGGTCACTAGCACATGTTCAGAACTAATTATGTTCGGTACAGTGATTCGATCATCACCAACTATTTTTCAAACCCAGTTGATACTGATTCTGTTATAAAGCAAACCAATTGTTATTGGAGTCCCTTTAATTCGGTTTTCACCAATTTGGCTAAAAATCTAGCGGTTACTGGTATTGCCCTCTAAAAAACCGATGATCGTTGACATTGGAGTTGGTCGTCACCAAAATTCCATAAAAAGTCCAATGATTATTGGCATCACCTTCAAATCCAATTGTTATTGGTACCCCTTGATTCAGTTAGTACCAATCTCTATAAGTCTAGTGGTCACTAGCTTTGTTTGGAAAATCTAGTGGTTACTAGCACTATCCAGAACCAATTGTTATTGGTATACCTAGTTTGGTCGTCACCAATTGACCTAAGTCCAATAGTTGTTGGCATCGCTTAAAACAGATTGTTATCCTTTGGTCGTTACCAAACTTTTTGAAAAAGGAACCAATGGTCATTGGTCTCCCTGGACTCGGTTGTCACCAAAATTCCCAGTTAAGTCTAGTGAGTATTAGCATTGCCCAAGACCAATTGTTATTGGTATATCCCGATTTGGTCATCACCAGTCTCCTCTAAGACCAGTGGTTACTAGCATTACTTGAAAACTAATCGTTATAACATCCCCACGAAATACGGCGAAAAACAAAACAACACAGAAAAACGAAATAATCAAAATGGGCGTTACACAATTCGTTAGCTCTCATTTTCGATGCCAGCAGAATCAGAATTATCTTAAGTCAGAATGTCATTCTAAAAATATATGAAGGCTTCGACACAAGCGTTGAGGAAATCCGAGTCGAAGAAAGGTTGACAAAATTTCCAGAAAATGCTAAGTGTTGAAGAAACTTTTGACCAAGATTGTGCTAGAAGGAACGTAGGACAGTTACCATTAAGGATGGAGGGAATTCTTAGTGTCTAAGTTTCAAACTGATACTGGGTGAACGTGGGAGCAGTTGAAGATTGAGAAAAAGCGCCAAAAGGACACGCTGTGAAGCCATAACCGTCGTTTAGTAGTTACTTGCTAGCATTATAAATAGTTGTCATTTTTATGGAATAAGGGTGTTCATTCATTTTGTACTAGTCACTCTAAATAACTCAAAGTACCCGCATGTAGAGAAAAGAGTTAGCGAGAATGTACGTGATACAACACCAACTCCTTTTCATTAATGCAATTTACTTATCTTTACCATTTATGTGCTTTTACTCATTCTGCATTTTAACCTTCGGCTTTTAGTTTTAAACTGCTTTTTCAAGCTTTTCTGCAATTTTACTTTCATTTATATTCCATGCAATTTAACATTCTGCAACTTTATTTTAAGAGATTTCATAGTCGAACGTGGAGTTCAGATTAGAGTCTTTTGCACATTTACATTTTCAAAGTCTTTTAGATTCTTGTTTGTTTACATTATTGCTTCTACTTTTCTGCACATTTACTTTCAAAGTCATTTACTCTCAAATTCATTTACCTTACTTCATTTACTTTCGACATTTACTTCCAAAGCCTTTACATTATTGCACTTTTACATATTGTCTTTAATCTTCAAGTCAATCTTACTTTACAAAGATTTCATAGTCGAACGTGGAGTTCAGATTAGGGTCTTTTTTGCATACTTAGCACATATCCTAGGATTTAGTATGGTCGATCCTGCAAGTTACTCAATTTTACCCTAAATTGATAGACTAGCGGTTGTTTACCAAATTTCACAGTAAACAGAAATGTGTAAAGGAAGAAAACCCAACATTTCTTACTTTCATCCTTTTGCATGTTCACGTTTTATTTTGAATACTAAAGAGAATCTAAACTAGTTTTATTCTAAGGAACAAAAGTCTATTATATTAGGATACTCATAATGCTCTAAGAGCTACAAAGTATACAATACAGAAACATGTATTATTGAGGAATCAATCCATGTCAGATTTAACGATAAGCTTGACTTAAATATGTCAAAGCTAGTTAAGAATTTTGCAGATCTAGAAGTTACCTCACGGGTTCTGAGAGAGAAAGGACAAAAGAATTTGAAATCATAGATCCATAACATGTTGCTACATCAGAAGCAACTGAATGTCCTTCCGTGTAGAAAGGACAAAGGCTTATACAAACTGTGTCTGAAGATCTGATTCTAGGAGACAAAGCTAAACCTGTCAGAACAAGATCCACATTCAAACATTTTGAAGAAGTACTTTTAGGATTGGTATCTCTGATATAACCAACATCTTGTGAAGAAGCACTTCAGGACAATGAATGAAATATGGCAATGCAAGAAGAGCTAGATTAGTTCTCCAAGAATGATGTATGGGACCTAGTGCCTAAGCCCAAGGAAACTCATGTTATTGGAAACAAGTAGGTATTCAAAAACAAATTAAATGAGAATGGAGAAGTGGTTAGAAACAAAGCACGACTGGTCGCACAAGGTTACAGTTAATGAGAAGGAATTGATTGTAATGAAACCTTTGCTCTAGTCTCCATTAGAATCTATACGCCTTCTCATCTCTTTTTCTGTTAATAATAATATTAAGTTATATCAAATGGATGTTAAAAGTGCGTTTCTAAATTGTTACATTTCTGAAGAGGTATATGTTCGCCAACCTCCAGGTTTTGAAAACTCTAAGTTTCCAGAACACATTTTTAAACTTAAAAAGTCATTGTATGGTCTTAAACAACTTCCTAGAGCTTGGTATGAAATATTAAGTTATTTTCTTTTAGAAAATGACTTTACCAGAGGAAAAGTGGATACTACTCTCTTTTGTAAAAACTTTGGAAACGACCTAATAATATGCCAAATCTATGTAGATGATATAATTTTGGTTCTACTAATGCTTATGTATGTCAAGATTTCTCTAACCTAATGTAGGCAGAATTCGAAATGAGCCTAATGCAAGAGTTAAAGTACCTTCTGGGAATTCAAATTAATCAAACTCTAGAAGTCACATTTATACATCAAGATAAATATACTAAGGAACTTCTAAAGAAGTTTGATATGACAGAAAGCAAACCAGCTAAAACTCCCATACATCCTACTTGCATTCTAGAGAAAGACGAAGTAAGTAAAAATGTTTGTCATAAGCTCTATCGTGGTATGACAAGCTCTCTTCTTTATCTGACTGCCTCATGACCAGATATTTTATTCAGTGCATGTCTTTGGGCTCATTTTCAATCAGATCCAAGGGAAAGTCATTTAACTGCTGTTAAGAGAATCGTAAGGTATCTGAAGGGAACTTATAACGTTGGTTTAGTGTATGATAAAACATCATAACACAAGCTATCAGGTTTCTGAAATATAGATTATGCTGGAGACAGAATAAAATGTAAGAGTACTTCTAGGAACTATCAGTTTTTGGGTAGCAATCTAGTCTCATGGGGAAGCAAAAGACAATCTACAATTTCTTTATCTACTGCAGAAGCAGAATACATCTCAGCATCACTTTGTTGCACTAAGATGCTCTGGATGAAAAATTAGCTTGAAGACTTTCAGATATATGAGAATAACATTCATATCTATTGTGACAACACTGCAGCTACTTGTTTAAGTAAGAATTCTATTGTGCATTCTAGGGATAAACACATAGAAATCAAACATCATTTTATTAGAGACTATGTTCAGAAAGGGATTATCTCCTTACAGTTCATTGATATAGATCATCAATGAGCTGATATTTTTACAAAACACCAAGCTGAAGATAAATTCTTATTCATTCTGGAACATTTGAAAATGGAGTTTTGCCTAGAATAAACCTTCAACTGTTTAGCACTTTCTATAAAATTGTGATTCTAGTCTTATTCATTTATGATTTCTTGAAATTTCTACAAATTAGAAACTATCTTAATCAGAAACATCTCAAGACAGAAACCTTTTTGGTTTCCTTATCTTTGAGAACATCAAACGGTGAAAATTCAAACTGATGGCTATGATTCACTCTTACACGTGTAAATCATATTCTGATGATTGAGTGACACCTTCAGCATTGGGATGTCTTGAGAGTAGGTTAAAATCATTATTACATTTTCTCTTTTATGGTTTTCTTAAAGAAACTGTAGTTAATTCTTTTCTTTATTACTCACTACTCTCTTCATCCCACACTATTCACTTCACTTCATACACTTTAAACCTAAATTTCAAATCCAATTGTCCTGTCTGAGAAAATTCTTCAATTCATGGATTCTCAACATTAAGATCTCTACAACTTCTCTAAACAAATGGAACAACAGACAGACTCTTCTCAACAATTCAGTAAAACCTCATATCTCTGATATCTCAGATCATGCCCCAAACAGTGTTGCTCCTCAATAATAGCTGATTCACATTCTAAATCGACCTGAAGAAATCTATCTGAAAATAGCCCCTGAAGATTTGGAATTTTTTTTATGAACTGTTAGTTGATTTCGAAAGCCTTAAGGCAATTGGTGTGGATTTGACTATTGATGTCAAGAATCAAGGCTGGGAAAGTTATTTCATGCGTATTTTTGGCCCAGTCTACACCTCTTTGGTAATAGATTTTTGGCTTCATGATAATGCTGATGATCATTATGTTGTTTCTGATGTTAAGGGAAAAAGGGTTGTCATCAGCGAAAAATCAATTACTTATCTACTAGGAATGGAATTCAATAAGGGCAAACATGTCTACATCATGAGTAACAAGACAGTTTTCCTAAATTAAACGGTTACTCCCTCTACCTGCACTGAACACTCTGATGAAAAATTAAAACCTAAGGAAACGGATTTGTCCAAACACCTTCGCATTTGGTTCAAGCTTATTCTGGTTTGCATTCACATCATACCTTCAACAAGTTCCTCCGACTATGCTAATACTGATCAGAAGTACATATTATACTTTATGCAGTAAGGAGTGAAAATGGATCTTCCTTCTGTTATGTTCAAGTTCCTTCGAGACTTTGTTAGAGACTCTAGGGATAAGCCAAAAGGGCATATTCCATTGGGAAGACTCATTTTAGATATTATGATAGAGAGTGGTGTTGTGGATCATCTGGTTAAACATAACTTAGTCGGTGATCTTGGTGAAGATACTGGAAAACCCTTCAATATCAAAAATGTCAAAAGCATGTCTCTTATCAAAGAGATCACTATTGAACCCACAATGGATACAAAATTTGAGAGTGTAAAAGGACAAATACTAATTGTTGAAAACTATCCTCTTTTCACCCAAATTGATCCACCATAAGTCTTACAAGCTTATCTAGACCAACTTGAAAAATAGGGTAATGATGTGTCTGGAATCTCATTTAACCAACTCCTAGCTGAACCACCAAACATTTACAAAAGGAAACACGTTTCCGTAAAGGCCAAGACTGCAAATTAGGGATTAAGGAATCAAGAAATTCCTCCGTGAACTCTGAAATTGTTGTTTCCGCCGCTCCAAAAAATAAAATTGCTGACTCCTCAACTTTGGTTGCTTCTGGGTCAGATACCAGAAATATTGTTTCACAAATTCCTCCCCTACCACCATCATTCTCAACTACAGTCACTACCTTCGCCATCCCACCTACACCATCTTATGCTTCCGCTCCTCTTGAAAAATCCAAAATATCAACCTCTTCAATAATAACCATCTCCACCTCTATTGTTCTTGTATCCCTTTTAGAATATGCCTTTCCATCTTTAGCTTCACCTGTTTCCATCTCTCCTTCAAAAACTACATCTCTAACTTTTTCCGCAATTCCATCAAAATCTTTGTCTTCTCCACCACCATCAACACACAATGTCTCTCTATACTCTCTCACAAAATCTACATTAGATGGTAACACTCATCATGATTCTCATACTTCCTATCATCAACTTTTTAGCAAAACACTGCTAATGTTCTTTCTAGCTTTCCGGAAAATGCTTTCACTAAAGTCAAAGAGCTCTACGAAGAATCCAATTCTAGTGAAGAGCCCACTCTTCTGAATACAAATTGGAATTTCTCGGATCAAGTTAAAAATAAGTTTGTAAGTCAAGTAGAAGTAAGTCTAGAAGAAAGGAAAGAAAGAGAAAGGCTTGCTGAAGAAGCAAGAAAGGAAGCCGATAGAATTGCTGCTGAGATTTCCAAGAAGGAAGCTAAAAAGAAAGTTGTTGCAGAAAGAGAAGCCGTCTTACAACCACTGCTGAAAAACATGTCTCTGATGATAACCTTCTCCCAGTTATGGCACAAACATTGATAGATTTGCAGAAAAATCAGAAAATGGTGCAAGATAGGTTGGATAGTCAAGATGAAGTTAATCTTTCCATCAAGTATATGCTCACTCAATTTCTTGTAAGGACTCCCTAAGCACTTTAGGGCTTACCCTTGTTATTTTCAGCAATTTTTTTGTATCTTCTATCTTATTTATAATTTTTTTTATTATGAAAAAAAGGGGGAGTAAAAGTAGGAATGATTTTGATATATATCTGCTCTCTAAAAACTTATGTTCACATTCGAACATCATGTATACAAGCATGTGAAAGAATTTGCAGGATTGTTATGTTAGAAGCTTCTGGTGGTAAACATTGCAAAAAGAATTCAATTCAGAAGAAGTACACACAAGATATAAGCTTAGGGGGGAGTTTGTATATCTCAAGGGGAGTATTCTAAAACTTAACTCCGATATCTTTAGCACATTAAAAGCATATAAATTGTTTCATCAAAATACATAATTTTGTCATCATCAAAAAGGGGGAGATTGTTAGAACAAGATTTTGATTCTGCATACAGTCTCTAGTTTTGATGATAACAATGCATATATTTTATATGTAACAACTTGTTACTCTAATTCTATCTTAAGTGTGCAGATATAAAATTCTCAATGGAATCAACTTCTAGCGCAACTCAACAAGATTCTGATAAATACTGGTGCTTCTAAAGAAGAAGATATGTGCTCCTCAAGAAAGCGTTTGTTTCTAAAGAAAGAATTCTAAAGACTCTGATTAACGTTAAAGTTCAAATAAGTGATAAAGGATCAAAGCTCAAAGTCCAAAGTAAAACGTGAAGGCCAAGAATTCGTACAAACGACTATTTCCTAAAAAAGTCTGAAGTAGAAATTTTGCTCAAAATTAACCAGAAAGCTTTCTAAGCTTTTACTACTTCTGCTATCCAAGGATTATACCGTTGAAGATAGCTAGCCTAGCTAAAATATATTCTTATCCCTCAACGTATATCTCTGGAGGTTATAGATAGAAGACTATGATGCAACAGACAATTATCTACAAGTCAAAATGCTAAAGTACACACTCTGTAAAAGAATCTCAAAACACAATGAGTTGTTGCTCATATTTATGTAGAAATATTATTCTTACATTTGTTTCAACCTGCTTATTAAGAAGCACTATTGTAAACATTCTTGTAACACTTTTAAAATTATTTTCCTTGAGTGACTAATTGTGTTAGTCAGTAGACTCAAGATGGCTAAGTTGTTCTTGAACAACTTAGAGGTTGGTTGTAAGTTTTCCTTGATTGACTAAGTGTGTTACTCAGTAGAATTGAGAGGGATAAGTTGTTGATGACTTAGAGGTGTTAAAACACAGATTGGTTCTTAATAATATCTCTATGTTTTGATGATAACTATTATGAAATTTTGTAATTAAGAATTATATACTCTAAAATTTGCTTAAAAGTTTTTACTGCAGATATTAAAGTAATTATCACTCCAGAAGCAAATCAGAACTGAACATAAGAAATATGCTAGAATCTGAAGCGTCAGATGCATCCATTAGAAGATTCTGAATGCTGCCAACAGAAGATCCTGAGCGTAGCCTCCAGAAGGATCTGAAGAAAAAGCTCCAGAAGGATCTGAAGCAGAAGCTCCAGAAGGATCTGAAGCAGACGCTCCAGAAGGATTTCTCCGTTGGAATATCCAAACGACTCTTTCCTTATTTATGCTAGACACAAGAACACAGACAAAAAGGATTTCTCCGTGCTTTCTTCTTCTAGGAAAGGTCACTTGATGTGAAGACAAAAAGGCTCAGACCTTTTGGTACACTCTTCTCAATGTGAAGTACTCTTGGATCAATGTGCCTATAAAAGTAAGTCTTCAACCATCTTCTTCAGTTGACGTTTTACCTGAAAAGAATTCAATATCCAAAGCTCTCATACAATTCACATTCTTTCTATAATTAATTTCTTTGTTCTTAATATTAGGTGAAAAATCACAGTTGTGATAAAGCTTTATTAGAAGCAATTTAAACACTTGTATTTGTTATTACATTTGATTGTAAGAAAACCTTAAGAAGAACCAGTTAGGATCAGTAGTTCTTGAGAAGACTTTGAACAATTGTTCTTAGTGCTTACTATTGTAATCAGTTGATTAAATAGTGGATTAAGTCCTTGATTGAGAAAGGCAAATCACTTTAGGAAGGGTGGACTGGAGTAGTTAAGTTCAACGAACTAGGATAAAAATACTTGAGTTTTTATTTCTAAGTTTTTATCTTCATACTTATTCAACCCCCCTTCTAAGTATTTTCTCACCTTCAATTGGCATCAGAGCTCCGGTTCTGTGTGTGTTACCACTTCACAGTGACAGTAAAGATCCAGTGAGAAAAACTTTGATATATATTTGGTTGTTACTATGGCTGATAATACAATGTCTAACATTAACAACAAATATGAAGAAAGGGACAGAATCAGCACAAAACCCCCTATGTTTGATGGGGAGAAATTTGATTATTGGAAAGACAGGATTGAAAGTTTTTTCCTTGGATATGATGCTGATTTATGGGATTTGGTCATAGATGGATATGTTCATCCCATTGATGGGAATGGCAAGAAAGTAGATAGAAAATCTATGACAGAAGCCCAAAAGAAGGAATTTAGAAATCACCACAAGGCCAGAACAATATTGTTAAATGCAATATCTCACACTGAGTATGAAAAGATCACAAATAGAGAAACTGCATTTGACGTGTTTGAGTCCTTAAAGATGACTCATGAGGGAAACTCTCAAGTCAAGGAAACAAAGGCTCTGGCTCTAATCCAGAAGTATGAAGCCTTCAAGATGGAAGACTCTGAATCTGTTGAAGTTATGTTCTCCAGATTTCAAATACTTACAGCTGGACTAAAGGTTCTGGATAAAGGATACTCTACTGCTGATCATGTGAAAAAGATCATCAGAAGCTTACCTACCAGATGGAGACCTATGGTGACTGCGCTGAAAATGGCTAAAGATCTGAACAAGATCTCCTTGGAGGAACTAATCAGTTCACTAAGGAGTCATGAAATTGAACTTGAGGAAGATGAACCTCAAAAGAAAGGTAAATCAATTGCTTTAAAATCTAATAAATTTGCTAAAGCATTGCAGGTAATAGAGGAAAGCTCTGAAGATGAAGATGAATTATTCATGTTGTCCATAAGAATAAACAAACTCTGGAAGCATAAAGGAAAGAAGTTCAGAAACTTTAGAAAGTCTGACCAAAGAAAAGAGTCTTCTGGACACAGAAGATCTGGCAAAAAGGAGGTTGTCTGTTATGAATGTAAAGAACCTGTACATTACAAAAATGAATGTCCAAAGGTGCTGAAAGAAAAGCCTAAAAGAAAATTTGATAAGAAGAAAAAGGTTTTAATGGCCACCTGGGATGATTCAGATACATCTGAATCTGAATCTGAGTCAGAAGAGGAATGTGCCAATGTAGCTTTGATGGCAGACATAGAAGATCAGGAGGAAGGAACTTCAGGATCTGAATCTGACTCTGACGCTGAAGAGGTAATGGCTAAACTCACTAAAGAAGAACTTATCAAAGTGTTATCAGAAGTTCTGAAGAGCTATAACAATATTAAGCTCAAATACAAGAAGCGTCAAAGCAATCTTGTATCTGAGAATAATATTCTCAAATCAGAAGTAGCTGAGCTAAATGAAAAGAACTTAAAATTGAAAAATGATTCTGAATTAGCTCAACAAAACTCTGATTCTGAAACTGAATCTGAATGCAAAAATATTTTGGAAAAATATGATTACAGCTTTCAGAAGTTTCTTGCTAAAAGCATAGACAGAAGCAAAATGGCTTCTATGATCTATGGAGTTAGCAGAAATAACAGAAAAGGAATTGGATATAAATCTTCCTCTGGAAAGGATTTAACTCCAAAACCTGTTGATAAAATTATCATCAAGAAAACTCCTTTATATTCCCACTTTAAATTTGGTCACTTGAATGATATTGAACAAACACGTTCTGAAAAGAATATTCATGTGTTTAAATCTAAGGCTAGTAAGAATAAACCTTATGTTGAAAAACAGAAGTTTAGACAAACCTTCAGAACAACTAACCCTAAAGGACCCAAGAAGATCTGGGTATCTAAAAGTAAAATAATTCCTGTTGCAGATGTTCTTAGCAGCAAGGTCAGGACGCCAATCATGGTACCTGGACTCTAGATGCTCGCGACACATGACAGGAGAAAGGTCTATGTTCCAAAGTCTGGAGCTTAGATCTGGAGGTGATGTGAAATTTGGAGGGAATCAGAAGGGCAAGATCATTGGATCTGGCACTATTGGAAATGGTAAACTTCCCTCTATTACTAATGTTTTACTTGTAGAAGGATTAAAGCATAACTTATTGTCCATAAGTCAATTAAGTGACAATGGTTATGATATTACCTTTAATAAAAAATGTTGTAAAGCTATTAGTCAAAATGATGGCTCTATCCTATTTAGTGGAAAGAGGAAAAAAACATTTATAAAATAAATCTTTCAGAACTTAAGGTTCAGAATGTGAAATGCCTCTTGTCTGTTAATGAGGAGCAATGGGTTTGGCACAGAAGATTGGGGCATATTAATATGAGACGTATATCTCAGATTAATAAACTTAATCTTGTCAGAGGACTTCCTAATCTGAAGTTCACCTCAGATGCTCTTTGTGAAGCATGCCAAAAAGGGAAGTTTTCAAAATCATCTTTTAAATCAAAAAATGTTGTTTCTACTTCCAGACCAGTAGAATTACTTCATATTGATCTGTTTGGACCAGTGAAAACTGCATCCATCAGAGGCAAGAAGTATGGATTAGTCATTGTTGATGACTATAGTAGATGGACATGGGTAAAGTTCTTAAAACACAAGGATGAGTCACATTCTGTGTTCTTTGACTTCTGTAAACAAGTCCAGAATGAAAAAGATTTCAAAATTATAAAAGTCAGAAGTGATCATGGTGGTGAATTTGAAAATAAATATTTTGAAATTTTTTTTAATGAAAATGGCATTACTCATGATTTTTCCTGTCCTAGAACTCCACAACAAAATGGAGTTGTAGAGAGGAAAAACAGAACTCTGCAAGAAATGACCAGAACCATGATCAATGAGACTAATCTGGAAAAACACTTTTGGGCAGAAGCAATCAACACAGCCTGTTACATTCAGAATAGAGTGTCTGTAAGACCTCTTCTGGAGAAGACTCCATATGAACTGTGGAAGAACAGAAAGCCCAACATTTCATATTTTCATCCTTTTGGATGTATTTGCTATATATTAAATACTAAAGAAAATCTGAACAAGTTTGATTCCAAAGCACAGAAGTGTTTCATGCTTGGATATTCTGAACGCTCTAAAGGCTACAGAGTATACAATACTGAGACACAGATTGTGGAAGAATCTATTCATGTTAGATTTGATGATAAGCTTGGCATTAAAAAGCCAAAGCAGTCTGAAAACTCTGCAGATAGAGAAGTAGTCTTCACAGACTCTGAAAGCTCAGAGGTAGATAAAGCTCAAGTGAAGGAACCAGAAGCAACACCAGATGCAATTCCTTTAACTTCTCAGATGAACAATTTAAACATATCTGAAGAATCAACTGTTAGAGGATCATCTTCCAGAATCAAAGCTTCTCATCCAGAGAATGTTATTATTGGAAAGAAGGATGACCCTATCAGAACAAGATCCTTTCTTAGATCATCTGAAGCATCATTATTTGGACTGGTGTTAGTAATTGAACCAACTTCTGTAGATGAAGCTCTGCAAGACAGTGATTGGATTATTGCCATGCAAGAAGAGTTAAATCAATTCACCAGAAATGATGTGTGGGATTTAGTTCAAAGACCAAAAGGATTCAATATAATTGGAACTAAATGGGTCTTCAGAAATAAGCTTAATGAGAAAGGAGAAGTTGAAAGAAATAAGGCAAGGCTTGTTACTCAAGGGTACAGTCAACAAGAAGGTATTGATTATACTGAAACTTATGCTCCAGTGGCAAGGTTAGAATCTATACGCCTTCTTATTTCATTTGCTGCACAAAATAACATCACTCTGTATTAGATGGATGTTAAAAGTGCCTTTCTAAATGGTATTATAGAAGAAGAAGTTTATGTCCACCAGCCTCCTGGTTTTGAGAGTGAAAAATTTCCAGATCATGTTTTCAAACTAAAGAAATCTCTGTATGGTTTAAAACAAGCTCCCAGAGCTTGGTATGAGAGATTGAGCAATTTTCTTCTGGAGAAAAATTTCATCAGAGGCAAAGTGGACACAACACTCTTTTGTAAATCATTTAAGAAAGATATTCTAATTTGTCAAATATATGTGGATGATATCATATTTGGATCTACCAATACTATGCTGGGAAAAGAGTTTGCTCAATGTATGCATGCAGAATTTGAAATGAGCATGATGGGAGAACTGAGATTCTTTCTGGGAATTCAAGTCAACCAAACTCCAGAATGCACTTACATACATCAGACCAAATATGTTAAAGAACTTCTGAAGAAATTTAACATGACTGATAGTAAGCTGGCAAAGACTCTCATGCATCCAACTAGTTCACTAGGCAAGGAAGAGGTAAGTAAGAAAGTAGATCAGAAACTCTACAGAGGTATGATAGGATCTCTTCTTTACTTAACTGCTTCTAGACCTGACATATTGTTGAGTGTATGCTTGTGTGCTAGATTCCAATCAGATCATAGAGAATCACACTTGACAGCTGTCAAGAGGATTCTAAGGTATCTGAAAGGTACTTCTAATGTGGGTTTGTGTTACAGAAAATCTGATGATTTCAAATTAGTTGGATTCTGTGATGCTGACTACGCTGGAGACAGAGTGGAAAGAAAAAGTACTTTTGGAAGTTGTCAATTTCTAGGAAGAAATCTAATCTCTTGGTACAACAAGAAGCAACCCACAATTGCACTATCAACCACAGAGGCAGAATATATTGCTGCTGCTGGATGTAGCACGCAGATGCTCTGGATGAAAAGTCAGCTAGAAGACTATCAGATATTTGAAAGTAACATTTCTATATTCTGTGATAATACTTCTGCTATATGTTTGTCTAAAAACCTCATTTTACATTCTAAGGCAAAACATATAGAAATTAAGCATCATTTCATCAGAGACTATGTTCAGAAGGGAATTATAAATTTAGACTTTGTTGATACAGATCATCAATGGGCAGATATTTTCACAAAACCCCTTGTTGAAGATAGATTCAAATTTATTCTGAAAAATATTGGTATGGATTTTTGTCCAGAATAATATTTGTCATAAGCAAATTTTACAGATGCAAAAATGTTTAATGCTTTGAAGTATTTCTTCTGATTACTTATTCATTTCCTTAAATTACTTTTTTGTGTGAAACTCTGAACTAACAATACTCAGAGGATCTGAACGTTGGTTAACGTTTCATTTCTTAAGAGAATTCAGAAGCACATGCAAGCAAACACGTGTCACTCTGAATCTGCAAAGGTGGCGTGTACACTACTGAAGAGACGTTTGAGGTGAAGTTTGAATAGTGAAAATCTTGATTTCCCCCCAATTTGTCAGAATCAATTAATGCTTGAAATGATTTTTATTCTTTTTCATTAAATGCTATGTGTGAACGTGCCTTTATCTGACTGTTTGTATGCCTAAGTGTTTACTATAAATATCTCATTTCTCACCACTTTCACACTTTTCACATCTCAAAACGTCTATGCATTTCTGTCTTCTTTTCTCTCTTCGCAAAAACCTTAAACGTTTGACAAACTCATCTTCAATGGCAACTTCATCATCCACTGCTGCACAGTTTCAATCAACCATGGCTGCAGTTACTTCTGCAAATATGGATGTGACTCCATATACGACACCAAAGAGAACTTTGTTAACACCTGTTGACAAATTGGAAGTTCTCTGTGAATCAATGGTGGAATTTGATTCACTGGCTGAAATGGATTTGAGTTTCGCTCCATAATTGATGCTCAAGGATGGGTAAAATACTTTGACAGACTTTTTGGACCAGTCTACCCCCTTCTGGTGAAAGAATTATGGATCCATGCTGTTGTATACCCTAAGTTTATCTTGTCTTCTATTCTGGGTAAAGAGATAATCATCACAAAAGATCTGATCAGGAAACTCATTGGATATGAGGAGACTGATGGAGTATCTCATCTGCCAGCTGAGCGTGTAGATATGGAAGAAGTGTATGAGGAAGTTATGACTGCTGGACAGGCCTCTAATAAGTTCAAAGATCTGAAGCCTGACTACATGATCTGGGCAAAGATTTTCATGGGATGCATTCATCACAGAAAGTCTACAAACTCTCCAGACTACGTAAACAATGAACAACTCTACTTTATGTACTGCTTAAGTCAGAGCACCAAGGTAGATCTTCCCTACATTCTGTTTATGCACTTATGGAATCATATAAATGCCTCCAGAGAATCTGTGAAAGAAAAAGGTCAGAAGATCAGAACATGGATTCCCTTTGGAAGGTTAATTTCAGATTTTCTGACAGAAAATGGACTGGTGACTGCTCTATATGTTGCTGGAGTCACAGATGAACTTGAATTCATTCTTGGAAAACCTCTGAATGCAAAGAGTCTTCAGAGACTAAAAATTGTAGAGGAACTCACATCTGCACCCAAGAAGCTGAATATTTCTGAACTTAGTCAGAAGCGAACTCCAGTTGAAGACTACCCACTGTTCTATGCTGAAGAACCAAGGGAAATAATAGTGAGATATATTGATGCTTGCAAGGCAGATGGAACGCTCATTCCTGCAGATATTATAAAAAGAGCAAGGGAACCATTGCCTGTTGGAGGAGAAGAGATCACAAGAAAAAGAAGTCAATCAGAAGCAGAAGTTGCGCCTATTCAAAAGAAGCCCAAAGTTGCTGAGAAGCCTCAGAAGCTGATAAAGAGGAAAGCATCTGGAGACACTCCTTCTGTTCCTGCAAAACGTATCAAGATTAAAGGTACCAAATCTTCTGTATCTTCTGTAAATAATACTGTTGTAAATGATTCAACATTTAAGTCTATTCCAAAACCACCTTCTACCCAAAAACAATTTGTTCCTGCTCCACCTCATATATCTGTTCCATCCCCACAAAAATCATCTAATCCTGTTTCCATCTCACCTGTAAAACCTTCTACTACACAATCACCTATACCAAAACCAACAACAACAAAACCACAAAATCAGACTCCACAACCAGAAAAATCAACAAAACAATTTGTACCACAACAACAACAATCAGAAAAACAACCTACAGAACAACCTCAAACAGATAAACCTACAGAACAATCTGAACAACAACCTACACAACCAGAAAAACAATCTAAACCACAACAAGAAAAAGAATCTGAACATCAACAAAAAAAACAACCACAACCACAACAACAAGAAAAACAACCACAACCAGAAAAACCACCATCAACCACATCTGAACCTATTGGATCTGCAAAAGTTACATCTGATCCTATTACATCAGAACCACCTACAATTACACCACCATCAAAACCCTCTGAAAATCCATCAGAAACAGCTAACCCATCTGAAACCCATATTCCTGAGACAGAGGTTCTAAACATTACACCTCTCAAAACTGTTTTTGAAGTGTCCTCTACCTCTTACACTCCAACCTCATCATCCAATTTCTCAGAATCTGATATACATCCAGATTTTCTGGTATCCCCCTCTCACAGAAATTCTGAAGTAAACCAACCAGAACCCCCTGTTTCTTCTGAAATTATTATTCCAGATCCTATTCCAACACCTAAACCATCTTCTGAAATTACCATTCCAAATCCTACCCCTGCACCCTAGCCAAGAACATCTGAGCATGTACCTTCTGCTTCGTGCAAACTATCTTCTTCTAACAAACTTCCTTCTGGTTTCACCTTGAAAAATTTCTACACCAGAATTGAACCCTCTGACACTATCACCCCTCTCAAACCTAAACTTACCATCATTCTACCATCCGTGATTCAAACATATATTAAAACAATGTCAGCAGTACCTTCATCAGATCCAAAACCATCCTCTGCTATATCTGCAAAATCTGATAAACCTGCTAAATCTGCTTTCAAACCTTACTCTGATAAACCATTTGATGTGGTTTCCTGTCAAACTAAAGCAAAACCAAATCTGTTGAATGCTTTAACCAGATCAAAACCTGACAAATCATCTGAAATTCCATTCATACCCTACTCCCCTCCTCCTCTGATCTCCATTCATAAATCCATCTTTCCACCTACTGCCCAACCAAAGCCAATAACCTTGGAAACTCTGTTAAACCGAAGACCTAGACTGAATGTTGATCATTTATTTACAATTTTTTTGCAAGAAATACAGATGTATTTAGGTTCTGTACAGAGGAAGTGTTCATCAACAGTGGATGCAAAGGAATCTGATGCCATTTGGAATGACTTCATAAACAGATTCAACACTGTAGCATCAAATCTGAAGAACATATGTTCTGATGATGCGAAGCTCAGATTTGTTGAAGCTGCTAGAAGTCTGTTCTGGACTGTTAAGAGATCTGGACCACTGCTTCTTACAGATGCTCCTTCATCATCAGAAGAGAATACTGAATCTGCATCTGAAGACAACCCCCTGGCTATGACTCTGATAGAACATCCTTCTGGCTCTACTGCTCCTAGCTCCAAAGCCCCTATGGAAATTGACTCTGTTCAAGCTTCAGAATCTGTTCCACCTTCTTCATCTGAGATCAAGAAAGAACATCTAGATCTTGAAGATAAGATTGCAGTTCTGGAAGCTGGTCAATCAGAAATCAAGTCATGGATGGCTAAACAAGATAAAAAGTTTGAAGACATGACTCAGTGGATGTCCCAACAGGATCAGAAGAATGAAACCATGGCTAAGTGGATGTCAAAACAAGAGCAGTCTTCTTCTGAGATCACGGATCTGTTGAAGATGTTTTTGTCAAAACACTCTTAGTTTATTTATTTTTTTCTTTTGATGTTTGCATCTAATGTTTGCATATGTATTTTGAATATCTTCTGATGTGTGTACTCTTGCTCTGAATGAATGAATGAATGAATGTTTCAAAGTTTTCTCCACATGATTTATCTCATTTATTGTTTCCTTTTTTTTGTCTTTTCAAAATTATTACTTTTTGCTTATGACAAAAAAATGGGAGAAAATAGATCTGATCTGTTTAATTAAACTTCACTAGAATGAAACTTCAGACATATCAATTTTATCTAACATAAAATCTGAGTATTTCAGAACATTTGATAAGTACACTCTGTAAAAGAAACTCTGAGACTCTCAGATCATTTGACAATTATCAAACTCTGACTCTGAAATATGCAAGACACTCTGACTCTCAAATGTTAAAGAACAATCAAGCTCTAACTCTGAAAAACACTCAAGACAAAAGGGAAGTTTCTATTCCTTATTTATATTTAATTCAGGGGGAGATTCATCATCTTAGGGGGAGTTATAATTATTCTATTTTTCAATTAAACAAAATTTCTGATGTTTTTGTCATCATCAGAAAGGGGGAGATTGTTAGAACACAGATTGGTTCTTAATAATATCTCTATGTTTTGATGATAACTATTATGAAATTTTGTAATTAAGAATTATATACTCTAAAATTTGCTTAAGAGTTTTTACTGCAGATATTAAAGTAATTATCACTCCAGAAGCAAATCAGAACTGAACATAAGAAATATGCTAGAATCTGAAGCGTCAGATGCATCCATTAGAAGATTCTGAATGTTGCCAACAGAAGATCCTGAGCGTAGCCTCTAGAAGGATCTGAAGCAGAAGCTCCAGAAGGATCTGAAGCAGAAGCTCCAGAAGGATCTGAGGCAGAAGCTCCAGAAGAATCTGAAGTAAGTCAGAAGCATCTAAACCAAAGAAGAATTATGTATGAAGAGTTTTCAAGCATAGTTACTACAGAAGATTCTGAGAGTACTAAAGCTGCCAGTACTGAGGATCTGACTCAAATATGCTCTGAACTTATACATGCTAAAAGCACACCTGCTGCAAAGACTCTGATTCAGCAAAACTCTTATCAACATCAGAAGGCTCTGATCAAATTAGACTCTGATGATTCTTGCTGAAAATTGATGAAGAAGAATTCAAAGATTATGTCCGTTGGAATATCCAAACGACTCTTTCCTTATTTATGCTAGACACAAGAACACGGACAAAAAGGATTTCTCTGTGCTTTCTTCTTCTAGGAAAGGTCACTTGATGTGAAGACAAAAAGGCTCAAACCTTTTGGTACACTCTTCTCAACGTGAAGTACTCTTGGATCAATGTGCCTATAAAAGCAAGTCTTCAACCATCTTCTTCAGTTGACGTTTTACCTGAAAAGAATTCAATATCTAAAGCTCTCATACAATTCACATTCTTTCTAGAATTAATTTCTTTGTTCTTAATATTAAGTGAAAAATCACAGTTGTGATAAAGCTTTATTAGAAGCAATTTAAACACTTGTATTTGTTATTACATTTGATTGTAAGAAAACCTTAAGAAGATCCAGTTAGGATCAATAGTTCTTGAGAAGACTTTAAACAGTTGTTCTTAGAGCTTACTATTGTAATCAGTTGATTAAATAGTGGATTAAGTCCTTGATTGAGAAAGGCAAATCACTCTAGGAAGGGTGGACTGGAGTAGTTGAGTTCAACGAACTAGGATAAAAATACTTGAGTTTTTATTTCTAAGTTTTTATCTTCATACTTATTCAACCCCCCTTCTAAGTATTTTCTCACCTTGAAGAGGGTGTTGTAATATTATCAAAGATTAGTGGATTAAGTCCTTGTGATAAGAAAAAATCACCTTGGTGGGTGGACTGGATTAGCTTTGTTAACAGTGAACCAGGATAAACTAATCATGTTCTTTCTTTCGTGGTTCATACCTTGTTTGTGTGTGTGTGTTACAAAGTCTATTAAAAAAGTTGTAAAACCCAATTCAAACCCTCTTTCTTGTGTTTTTCTCAACCTTCAAGGATATTTGTTAACTTCATGTCATATGCATACAAATAAGATAATGCATTCCCCTCACCCTTTGTTTAGACTTAGTTCAAACATCAGGATTCCCTCAAAAAATTCAACTTCAAACAAACCCTAGCCATATTTGTCTTCAAAACTCAAAACTCTTCCCCAAGAGATTAAACATGAATCATCTCTATAGAAGAGATATATCTTCTATCCTCACAATATAAATCAAACTTTCGAAACACTCTTCCATTTAAGTGATGTAAGTGGCATACTTGTCAATTCTATATCTAATTTGATGTCCCTATCTTATTATGGTACAGAGACCGTCTTTCATTTAATTGATGTAAGTGGCATACTTGTTGATTCTATATCCAAGTTGAAGTTCTTATCTTATTATGCAAAGACCCCCTGTGTTTCTATATTTGTGGTGGTATAATTGAGAAGTCCCTCTTAAGATGACAACTTGTCTTTTCTCCTAAAAACCCAACAAATATTGCCCTTACTCGTAGTTCCCCGAACTACAAAATGCTCTGACTTCTTCTAGGTATATGTAGGCATAGTATTGCGAGAACCTAGTGAGCACACCCTTTTATTTTCACCCCCCCTTTTTTCATATACATTACAAAGACAACAAAACATTTCCACTCCTATCACTCACTCAAAACAATAAACTCTCTCAATCAATAGCAAATAACTTAAGTAAATAACACATATTTTAAGAGGTTCATATAGGATAGTATAGATACTTATAAGGGTGCTAGTACATTTCCTTCGTATAACTAACCCCCGAACCAAAGATCTCTTAATACATTGTTTCACATTGCATATTTGTGGGTTATTCTTTCTTTACCCCTTCCCTTGGATAAATTAAAGTCTGGTGGCGATATTTTGATTTGCGAGTCAAGTTAATCCAATAGCTTGGTCTCCCAATTCACCAAAAAGCGCACCACAATGGGTACTAGTATCCTAATTACTCGACTTGTCCTCATATTTTATAATTGGGTAAAACGCAAACCTGAACCCTAACTCAATCAAAGCAGTTTTTTTCCCGTCAAATTCAGGATGGGTTTGGGTGGATACATGCAAGTATGAGTTATGTTGTCATGCTTATTTTGAAGAAACCCACCGTGAAACTGTCTGGACCCAGACTTTTGTCACACGCTGAACTCCATATAACATCTTTAATACTCTAAAGTGAAAAGAAGACCTCAAGGCTAGAGCTTTCTTCTATAAAAAGTTTGGTTAAATCCAATTCATCCAGCCTCGATCTCTTAAAGAACAGCTCTTGAAATCTTTTCTTAAAATGAATGTAGGACAAAGATTTAATGACTTCAACATCATCAATCAAAGTGTCTCATAATTTTAAGGTCACTATACCATTGCAACAAAATTTAGACTTCATGAAGGAATGAAAAAACTTAGAATTTTGATCGTCTTCCCTAAATAATATGTATCTGAATTTCTATCTTATTAGAGATTTACGAAAGTGGAGGTTTTACCAAACCATGTTCTAAGCTTCAATTTTCTTTTTAAATAATTCAGAACTAAAAAAAACATCATTATTTACCACCCACTTATCAGACCCATTAAAATTTCTATATGCCTCTTCAATTTCTAAATCTAATTTCTCAAAAACCTCTAAGTTCAAAATCTTAATCTCAACTTCAAAAGCTTGAGTTTCTCTTTGGTAACTTCAAAATCTTGAATATTTAATGACTTCCAAACCTCTTCAACAATATAGAAATTCCACGCACTCTAAATATTTAAAAAAAAAAAAGAAACTTTTACTGTCTTGCCGTCTTTTTGGGTACAAAATACCAAATACCCTACCAATGGGCGACAGAGTGTAATTAAAATTTTTTTAAATATTTTTTATATAATTAATATTAATAGTTAATATATATTAATATTAATATATATTAATTAATATATTTCTAATAAATATATTTTTAATTATAATTAATATAAAAATATTAATATATTTAATATATATTAATATAAAAAATTAATATATTTTCAATAAGTAATTAACAATTAACACTTTTTTTAATTTATATATATATATATATATATATATATATATATATATATATATATATATATATATATATATATATATATATATATATATATATTATTTTTATTAATTATTAATTAAAAATATATTTATTGAAACTACATTAATATTAATATATTAAAAAAATTACGAGTTACACAGTACCGCCCGTTGAATAGGCGAAAGACATTTTTTTTATACATTACTGCCCATTGAATGGGTGGTACCCAAAATATTTATTTTTTGAAAATATAGCAATTTGGTATTTATTTTTAAAATAATAGATATTTGGTATTTTGTATTTAAAAAGGTGGTAAGAGAGTGAAAATTTAAAAAAAAAAAAAACCTATAAAGTTAAACCCAGATGTCCTTCTAAATGTCAACTAAACTGTATCTATCATTTTAAATTTTATTTATAAAGATGTAAGACTTTGTCACTCTATTTTATTACAAGCTATAGCATTGGGATTTAACTTCAACATCCTCTCTCTGAGTCTCTCTCGTGACAGTGAGGATGAGGATCCACAACGACAGAGATTCCTGAGAAATGTGTCGTTTCCCCAATCACATATTCGTCATCTTTCATCACCATCACGAGTATAGGTTCCAGCTAGAAACACCTATAATAACCATTCTCTGATCCCAACACGTGTCTAATCCCAACCAATTTTGTTCTACTCGTGCATGGGGGAATGTTGTCTTTACCACTTGTACTATGTCACACACTGTAGATTTACCCTAACTAACTACTACAAATATTTTAAAGAATTACTAGTACTAACTCTGCTATTTGGATTAAATATATTGAGATTTTTCATTCAAAATATTTGCTTTTTCTTGTAGTTTAGTATCAATACAATAATAGTTTGGATGAACATGGATAGATACTACACATAGAGACACATACATGTATTATGTACAATGTACAGAGGTAGCTAGCTAGGTACTACCTTTATGATTCAATCAATTATCATTGTCAGGTTCAGAAGAGAGGACAGTGACAGTCTTTTTCGTTTTTGGGCTGTCTTGTCATAGAACAATGGCGAAATTTATGTTCATATGTCATTTTCTTAGGGCCAATTTCTCTTATGTCGTCCTATCTTATATAGGTATGGGCCATGTTTAGTCTTGGAAGGAAACAGTAACTCTTTCGTTAACTACTACTACCGCTCTTTTGGATCTTTGTGACTTCTCATGGTGCACCTTACCTTACTCTATTATAGCCTTAACTTAATTAATAGGTTTTTTCACTGTTATGTCCCTCTTTGAAATAGTAAATACCATATCCCACATTGAAAAATAATTATCAGAGTATCTCAGTTTTGAAGAAGTTCGCTCAATCAAAGGGCGAGCTAGTGAAGGAAGAAAAATGGGGGGTGCATGTTCGTCCTTTCATTGAGCGAGCGTGTGGTTTCTGAAATGGGTCTCATGAACTCGTCCATTGATTGGACGAGCATGTGTTGGGATTTTGTTTTTTTTTATTTTAATTATTTAAATAGTTAATAATAAATACTAATTAATTTTTTTAATTTTTAAATTTAAATACTAATTAATTTTTTTTATTGTAATGTTAATATTTTTTTACAGAGTCTTGTCGCAAGAGATCCAAGAGGAATATTAACATTAAATAATTAAAATAAAAAAATGAAATCCCAACACATGCTCGTCCAATCAATGGACGAGCTCATGAGATAAGATACTTCTGTAAAAAAATATTAACATTACAATAAAAAAAATTTAGTTAGTATTTAAATTTAAAAATTAAAAAAATTAATTAGTATTTATTATTAACTATTTAAATAATTAAAGTAAAAAAAAACGAAATCCCAACACATGCTCGTCCAATCAATGGACAAGCTCATGAGACCCATTTCAGAAACCACATGCTCGCCCAATGAAAGGACGAACATGCACCTCCCATTTTTCTTCCTTCACTAGCTCGCCCTTTGATTGGACGAACTTCTTCAAAACTATGGCACTCTGGTAAATATTTTTCAATGTGGGGAATTATGGTATTTACTATTTCAAAATGGGGCAGAATAGTGAAAAAAACCTAATTAATACAACCCTTAGTGAATTTGTTGAAAAATGTGAAAGTTAATTAATAGGAATATAGTAGTAGAAAAAAATAATACTCTATCTATTTTAAAATGGCAGGCATTTAAGGTTTTTGTACACAGATTAAAAAATTCAATAATATTGTCATAAAATATTATATTTTTATTAAATTAGTTTTATTAATGTGTTGGAAATAGTGTAGAGAGTAATAATTATATAATACAATTGAAAAAATAACAATTATTACTACATTGAAAAGTGAGAACGACAGTCATTTTTAAACAAAAAGTTATTACTATATTGAAAAGTGAGAACGACAGTCATTTTTAAACAAAAATTTTCCTCTAAAACTACAATTATTTTGAAACAGAAGGAGTAACATTTTTGTTGATTAACATTATATTCTTATTTAAATGAATAGAGTACATAAAAACAATTTAAATATAACATTATTAAAATTGAAAGAATGAGAAATATGCAAACAAACTCATTTCATTCAAACTTCATTAGATAAAGAAGATATTGATAAAAAAAAAACTTATCAATTCATGAAGAATCTTTATATTAAGTTTCAGATATATCATGTACAATTGTCTATCAAATACTTAAATATAGGTCTTGTCAAGCTTTTAGTTAGGATATCTGCAATTTGCCGACTCAAAGTCACAAAAGATAGACGTATGATTTCAACATCTAATTTCTCCTATATAAAATGTCGATTAATCTCGATATACTTAGTTATGTCATGTTGAGTTGGATTATGATCTATGTTAATAGCAGCTTTACTGTCAATGTATAATTTTAATGGAAGCTCAATTTTCATCTTAAGTTTTTCTAGGACTCTATGGATCCATAATCTTTCACAAATACCTTGGGTCAAAGCTCTAAACTTGATTTTTGCATTACTTCTTGCTACAACTTCTTGTTTCTTGCACCTCGATGTCATAAGATTAGCCTAAACATAAGTGCATTATCTAGAGCTTGATCTTCTATTTGTGAGTGAATATGCCAAATCATCATCAGTGAAGATAAACACGTTTCTTTCACTAGTTTTCTTTAAAAAAAAAAAAAACAATCCTTTTTCAAGATTTCCCTTCAAATATCTCGATATCCTATAGACTGCTTCAAGATGTTCCTTGAAAGGAGGATGTATAAGCTGACTTACTACACTAACTAAGAAAACAATATTAATTCGATGTGTGATAAATAAATCAGTTTCCCAACCAATCTCTGGTATCTTCCAGTATTAACATGAACATTACCTTCTCCACAAAGATTAGCATTAGAAACCATAGGGGTATATGTTGGACGACATCCACTTATTCTTGTTTCTTTCAATAGGTATATAATGTGTTTCTATTGTGAAACCATAAAATGTTCTTTGATCGAGCAACCTCCATAACAAGAAAATAACTCATAGATTCCAAGTCCTTGATTTCAAAGCCAACTGCTAATTTCTCTTTTGCTATTGTCATTTCAATTGTATCATCTCCATTAAGGACAATATCATCAACATAAACAATCATGACAGCAAATTTCCCATTGTGGGAGAACTATCTGAACAAGGTGTGGCCAGCTTGTCCTTGAATGTACCATTGTTTCTTCATAGACTGGGTGAACTTTTCACACCAAGCTATATGGGAATGCTTTAATACATACAAAGACTTATTTATTTTTCATAATCTGATCCAAATTTGTTTTCAAAGCCATGAGGAATGTCCATATATACTTCTTCTTCTAGATCGTCATTGATAAAAACATTTGTAACATCCAACTGGCATGGGGCCAATCCAGGTTAGCAGTAAGAGATAAGAGAATTCTGATAGTGTTCAATTTCGTAATATAAGCAAATGTCTCTGAGTAATTTATACCATAGGTCTGAGTAAAGCCCTTAGTCACCAAACAAGCCTTGTATCTTTCAATTGATCCATCTGAGTTATACTTCATAGTAAACACCCATTTGCATCCAATTGTCTTCTTTCCATCTGGTAGTATCCTAACACTCAAAGATTTTTTTTCTTTTCAAGAGCTTTCATCTCCTCAAGTACAACTTCCCTCCACTTTGGAATTTCTACACTAGACAATTTTGAGGTGAAGGCAGACATAGATGAAGACAAATTTGAACATGATATAAAATTGGACATATGGTGTTTAGTGCAAGATCTAACAGTTTTTCTAATAGCAACACGATCATCTATATCAGGATACAAAATATGACTCTCAGAAATAAAGATAGACTTACCTTTTCTTTTCTTAAGAGGTTGATCATTCCCTAGTTCAGATTCTTGAAAATGTTGAGATTTGGACTCATTCCTTTCTTTGTGGTGTTTTTTCACATAAACCTTCCCTTTTCAAGTCTTGTTTCCTACTTCAAATATGTTCTCTTTAAGTGATTCATTATTTGTGGTATTTGAATTAGCTCATTATTATTATCATCATTTTCAAGATTTTCATTATTTTCTACATGAGAAAATGTAGGCTCGGATTCACCAAGTTCCTTACTCATAACAAAAGTAGGATCAGATAAAGAATCATGGACATTTTCTGTTGGTGCAGAAGTATAAATCTTAGAACTTTGTGGTACATGCAAAGATAAATTATTTAAAAAACTACATGTCCTCAGTTTAAAACGAGTCTTTCTTTATATTAACCCCTTAAAGATGAGTATCATAAAAAAAAAGTTTTATTTTCAAAGAATGTAACGTCCATTGTGACAAACTCTTTCTTGTTTTTTGGATTAAAACATTTATATCCCTTTTGGGTTGAGGAGTATCCTACAAAAACACATATTTTAGCAGGTGGTTCAAATTTTCCAACATTTTTATATTCATGAACAAAGGTTGTACAACCAAATATTTTTAATGTCAAATCAGTTGAAACATGAGTACTAGGAAAATATCATTTGAAAGTATTAATTGGAGTTTGAAAGTTGAGAACTTTGGATGGTATTTTGTTAATTAAATATGCAAATGTTAAAACATTTTCGCTTGACAAATATTTTTGTACTTTACTTAATAAAATTAAAGCTCTAACAACCTCCAACTAATGTCTACATTTTCTTTCGGTAACCCCATTTTTAAGGAAAAAAATCATCCTGGATAGTGTTAAAATATTATTTGCCATTATCACTGCTAATGACTTGAATATTTGTTTGAAATTAGTTATGCACCATTGTAACAAAACCTTTTACAATCTGACAAACATCTAATTTCCCCTTTAACGAGTACATCCAAAATACTTTTGAATGATCATCTATAACTGTGATAAATCATTTTGAGAGAGAATGTACTTGTATGGTTAGGGCCCCAAACATCACTATGAACAATAGAAAAAGGTTTTGATGGTTTATAAGGTTGTATTAGAAATTGGGAAAGATGATGATTTGGAAACTCACATGCTTCACATTTAAACACGTGTTTTAAGTAATGAAAACTAGGATGACCTAATCGTAAATTCCATAACAAAGCGTTGCCATCATTATTATTCAAAACAAAAGAGACTCAAAGTAGGAACTAATTATTTTTTAAGGTAGTTGTGATGCAGATCCAATGTTAATGTAGTAGAGTGCTCTACTCTCCTTAGCATATCTAATTATCTTCCCTGAGTTCAAATCCTAAAAGACAATGTGAAATCAGAAGAAGAAAAAAACTAATTTGACAATTTATATCTTAGGTTAATTTACCGACGAGCATTAAATTACATGATACGTTTGAAACATGAAGGGCATCTTTAAGATTTAACACCGAAGATAACACATATGGCCCTTTACCTACAACGGCTAAAAAAGAGCCATCTGTGATTTTTATATTTTGATTACCTGAACATGGACTATATAAAGAGAACAAAGTGGATTCACCTATTATGTGATTAGAGGCACCTAAATCTACTATCCAATTATGACTAGAACTGACACTAAGAAATGCAAAATTACCTTTTGTTGCTATAGAGCAAGAAGGAGTTTAAGACTTGAGGTGTTTGTACAATTTACCTAGTTGTTATTTAGTGAGTGGAGGCTGAGTCAAAGAGGATTTCTACCCTTGATTAGAATTACTAGCCTAAATTGCATAGCCACCTTTCTTCTTTTAGTTAGTAGGTTTTCCTTTGATCTTTAAACAAGTTTCATACGTATGCCATTTGCGCTTGCATGGATCACACCAAGGAACTTTATCTGACATTTTTCCTCATCGAGGTCCTAGTATCCAAAGTTAAGACTTCAGATTCAGAGCTTCGTGGTGTCTTGTCCATCATAATTCCTTGTTATGCCTTCGCCCTTCTTATTTCTACAAAAGTTTCATGAAGACTTGGTAATGGTATTTTTCCTAAAACTCGACCTATTACCTCACCAAGGTCTTTATTCAGCCCAACGAGAAATATGAAAACACAATCATTTTCTTACCTCTTGAGAAACAGAACACTATCTTATGCACACCTCCAGTTGTCATCATAATAGAGATCCAACTCTTTCCACAGGGTCAACATCTCTTTTTAATAAGCAGTTACACTCATGTCAACTTGTTTAGCATGCCATAACTTTGATTTCAAACCAAAAATTTATAATTAGTTTCGAATATTATAGTATGTTTCTTTAACAACTTCCCGCACATCCTTTGTAGAAGTCAAAAACATGTAAGACTTACCTATTCTAGTTTCCATAGAGGATACCAACCAAGAAATAATGAATGATATTTCAGACTTTCATTCTTTGTAAAAAGGGTCTTCTCTTGCCGGTTCATCTACTGCTCCTGCTAAAAAAAAACCAAACTTCCATTTGCTATCCAATACTAAGTAAACGGTTTATACCTATTCATTGTAGATATTTCCATTCATATTAGAAATATTAACATTGAGGTGGTATGAGGAACCCTTTTGGTCATTGTAGCCTATGTTGAAATTATTGTCACCATAAACACAATTGTCCATGCTTCCATTGTTTCTGCCATTACTGCCACGGTTTGCGGCATACTGTGGTATTTCATCTTCATGATAACTTCTATTACCGGGCCACCAATGTTACCTCTTCCATGGCCATCTTCGCGGCCACCATGGCCATCGCGTCCACCGTCACTTCAGACACCACCATCTCCTCTGCCATTTCTATTTTTGTGGCTACCACCGCGTCTACACCTAACTCGGGTGGCTTTTCACCATGGTTGGTTATGGAGGATCCATTGTAGGCCTTTGTTGGGGAAGGCCACCTGTTGTGATTCTCCATAAGAGGTTAAACGAGTATATGAAGCGCGTCGGGTAAGGAAACCAGTTGAACAAAAGAACCTGTAACCTAGTGTTATTGATACCATATTAGGAGATAATAGGTAAATGCATTTGTATTTTATTCCTCATCCAAAGGCTAGTTTTTATACTAAGAGTACAATTTATCATCTCCTTGAATTAAGGATAAAATTATTACATTGGAAAACAAAATGACATAATGGAATTATCTAGAATTTCCTATAAAACAATAAAATAGGGAAATAAATATTGATGTTTCCAACAATGTGATACCCATGTTTAACTATAAAAAGATTTGTTCACTAAGTTTTACCATAAACCTAATATATACAACCGCTCCATACTCGTGAACATCATTATTTGGGATTGATTGTGTTAGATCCATGATTTTAGGATTGGCAACAAACTTGCTAAAACATGGTTCACAACAGGATATTGTGTGTGATGTTCTGATATGCTATTCAGTTCACCTTATGAGCAGATGTTCTGACAGATGCTGTAACATGTTGTACTAGAACTTTAGTTCTGGCTATTTTTAAATCTTGACAGACTTGATTTGATTCTGTGATATTCCTTTTGGATATATCTCGGTAATTTTTGAATGTCAAGAAGATTTTATCTGGAACAAGTTTTTGTATCTCCAGCTGTACACAAGTTACCAAAAATTGGATGATGAGAAAATTTAGGAAACTTTGTGTTTTGTTCCAAGATTTAAGGAGATCTTTTCTGCACAATTGGTGCAGCCTTTAGCGTATGAATCAAGGAATATTTGGGTGAATATTTCAAAGCCCATGGACTGCTAAGGAGTATTTAAAGAAGACCTAAACCTGATGTATGATACAACTTTCACTTTTGTGAAAAAACTAAGGGAAGTTTTAGAAACTTAGGTTTTGAGAGTCTTGTGTGTGTGACTTTGTAAGTCACCTTTTGTATCTTTTGATACATTATGGTAGACAGATTGTTTATTGTTATTTGTCCACTCTAAAGCTTTTAAGAAAGAGTTTATTGTTCTTTGTTGAAACTTTTAAGCAAAATTGAGTATTGTAGTTAGAAGAATGTTCTTCTACTTTTTGGTTTCTCGAGGTATTGTCACTGGGACTGTGGCTGAATAGGAAGTGAGATGGGGATCTCATATCTAGATGGATATTTCTAGGTAAAAGTGCACAAGGTAGTGATTAGGAGAGAAGTTGTAAATGAGAGAGTTTAGCTTTGAACTAATGCAATCATAGTGAATTTCCCTTCTGGCTTGGATGCCCAAAGATGTAGGTGATGTTGCACCGAACTGGGTTACCAATTGAATATGTTATTTATGTTTCTGCAGTTCATTTTCAGTCTGGTTTATTTTAATTTTTTGTCAGACAAAAGATGTCGTAACATCTGTCATGACTTTGTACTCTGATGTTGAGACATAAGAATCACCATCATGTGTTGCATGTGCCAGAAAAATTTCAATTGGCATCAGAGCTGGCACCCTAGTCAGTTTCAGGTGAGCTTCAGGGAGTACTTTTTGGTACTGTATGTTCTTTGAAGGGACAACTGATCTTGGAATATTGTCACCAAAGAGTGTGTTTGGAGTGTTTCTTGTGAGGAAGAGTTTGTGTTGACTCTTGTTCTCTAGAAGTGGTGTATCCATGGAGTTGATAGGCATGTGTTCATATTGTTAAATACATCTATGGTGGCCAAAAGTGTTTTGGATCCTCTTGAGACTTTTCTTGAAGGGACATCTGGTTAGCAGGATTTTGAGGTCTCTGTCCAAGAAACCTGTCATACATCTGTTTTTATGTGTGACAATATTGTTTCAAAGGACAAGAGAATGAACTCTGTAGAATTCTATGACATGTCATATGTGGATTGAAAGTCAAGGATAAATGTCTAGAACATCCACCTTGACATCTTGAAGATCCTTCTGCTCTAGGAAAGCTGGATCTGATTGTTCTTGATGATTTTTTTTGTCTATCTTGTGACTACCTTACCAAAAAGGTTAGTTTTTGTTGTGGACTTTGATGTTGGTGTAAATGAGCTGGCTGGTTCTCTTGGAAAATTGTGCTTAAAGAAGGTTTTCATCAAGGATGGAATGTTTTTTCTTTATCGAACTTGATATCTTGATCAAGTCTATGAGAATATAGAACACTTATTCTATTGAGGTAGAGGAGTTCTTCAAGATGGGATGATATCTGGAAGCTTAAAAGGGATAAAGTGTTCTAGGCTATATCAAGCAAGTGTAGAGGAATGAGTTTCCTTCAATAGATAAGATGTGTCAATGATATCAGATCATATTGTCTCAACATTGTGTTGAACATCAGAATATTCATGCAGAGGGAATTGTATGCACTAGAGTTATCTCTTCTTGTTAAACGATGGTCTCAGTAGGCATGTGTATCTGGTTGGTTGTCTCTAAGGTAAACCTCAAACTTTGTGAATCAAGAAATGGCTAAAGCTCAAGGAAGTTATTGTTTTTTTATCTTCTTGTTGGAGTTTCATCTAAGAGGCTTGTCATGAGGGTTCCAAACACCTGTCCCGATATTGGTTTCTCATGATCAAGGTCCTTATGTAAGGGATTCTTCTTGGTCACTTATGGAGGAAGGTGTGTCAAATAAAAATTGTTATTTGTTTGTGCCCCCAAGGAACTACTTGCTCAAGCTTATTATCCAAGGTGTTTGTAGTCACCACATGTTGGAAAATTATCCTTTCAAAATGCTAATGTACTTCATCTTATGGTGTTAATGTGAACTGCACAAGGTAGAGTCTTGAAGAACAGAGGATTGAAGGGCAGAGGAGAAGCAGACTTATGCTGAAAAGTTTGTCTGTGGTATGATGCTCACTCAGTATTTTTTTTTGTCAGCTCAAATGGTATATGTTAGATGGAATCTCCATTTTGGGTACATAAGGATGGTTGCTATCTCTATTGGTTTTACACCATTGTGGTTCTTTAGGTTGCCATGTTTATTTGTTTGTTTCTACTATGTGTACCTCTGATGTGTTTAAGAGTTTATTTCTCTCTGTGATGTGTTGGTTGTTGTAAGTGTCTATGATCTGTCCTTGGAAGTTGACCAGCTGTTGTTGTGACCTATTGTGATTCTCACGTGTCCCTTGCAAAGGGATGTGTATGGATTACTATGCAGATGCGTGTTGACTCCAAAACCAAAGTAAATGGTTCAAACCTTATAAATGAGACTGGTGTCTGAGCTGATGTTGGAGCATCATCTCAGTTGATTATATCTCTAAAAAAGAAAGCACATTATACATGGGAGCTAATTTGGAGTTCATGGTGTAGATTTTGTAGCTCGTCATTAGATTCAGAATTGAAATGTCTGATCATGGTAGAGTATAATGTAAAGTTGCAGGCCATATATGAGGCGGTTTGTGGTGTGTACATGACTGTTTGTCAAAGTAAAGGATCCATTTGTGCTAATTCATGTTGTGGTGGGCAGAAGAAGGATGTCAGGTCAAATTTTCTTATCTCTGTGGTGCTCTGTCTATCTGTGAGGTTGTGGCCTCTTCTGCTGCATGTACCTCTGAGGGAGGTTGTGAAGAAGGGAACTTGAGAAAATGTTTCTCTACTGTCGTGATATGGGTGCATGATGTAAAAACCAAATGTGCATGACATCTTGCCTACTTGAAGTGTTAAGGGATCTTTGGTGTCTCATAGGTAGGTGTGAAGCGGTTGAGGTGACTGTGTGGGCATAATAATGTTCATATGGTTTATCTGAGGTTTGTATTTTCCCCTTCAGGGGGAGTACTGATTATGTGTGACAGGAAGAGTCGTGTACCTATCTGATATGTAGCTGCATTGTTGTAGCATGTACAAAGCTTGCATGTTATCATGTATTGACATTGTGATGTCTGGTGTGCTCTTTTGTCTTAACAACGTGGTTGTGGTTCTAGATATAATAGTGTTTCTACTTTGATCTGTTTGGGTTGTTTCTTCTTGAGCATCGATCCTGTCTGTTGGATCAACAAGATTAAATGGTGTTTTCTGGACTAAGTGTGTTGCTGAGGTTGTTTGGTGCTCCAACTAGAGAAGATTACAATGTCAATTAGAATGTCAGGACATTGTATCATGACACGCTGGTTCAGTCATAATTGTCAAGAGATTCTCTCTGGTCAGCATGATGAAGACAAGTTGACTAGTCATCATTGTTTTTAAGAAGGACTGAAAAACGTGTTTTTGGTGCATGTGTGTTCAAGGATAGCAATTTCAATGACATGGGAATTGTCATGGTTAAAATTTGGGAGTAGAGAAAGAGGAACATAAAATGCCTCTCTCATATGTGCACGATTTCTATGGATGATTTTATTTTCTTCCAAAAACGCTCTCATTAACTAGAGTGTTGTTACTAGCAAAGGTCGTTACAAACTAGGTAAATTTCCTTGTATTTAAAGGCCTTCTACCCCACCATCCTCTCAAGCTAGGTCTAAACATGAGTAAATCTTTCAAAACGCTGTTACTAGGAATGTTCTTTAATGCGTTTTTTTTTTTGCTTTGGCTGGTGTGTTATTGTTTTGCGTCTTAGTATTTGTCTCCTTGAATGAGTCTGTTTTTTTCTTTCTTTTTGTCGTTTCTTCAGTGGAGTCTTTCTTGGCTAGTTTGTCTTTAAGTCATTTTTGTGTCTTCTCTTGATTATTTCAGTGTCAGTTTCTTTTTACTCTAGTTTTGTCAATTGTTGGCTAAAAAAGGGGGAGAAAAGGGTTTGTGAGTGTAGTCTAATGTTGTTGCCTTCTATATCTCCATTTTAGGGGGAGTATGATTATCTGTCATGTGTTTCTTATGTCTCTCTGTTTCTACTGCTACTTCTGATGTGGTATGTGTAGGATGTCTTGTCTGATGGTCTAAGATCCTGTCTGTTGTGTCTTGTGGCTGGGTTTATGTGACTCTATAACTCTAGTGTTTTGAGTTATGTGTGAGGCTTCTTCTACATGAGTCTCTATTGTGTGTACTTGAGTATCTCAAGTTGGTTTCTCTAGAGATCTGGATTTCCCCTCTTGTGCCTTGGTTGAAGCTCAAGGTTGGTTTTCTGGTGCTTCGGGAAAAGTTTCTTCTTCCCTTCGAGAGGAAGATTTATTTCTCCATAACAAAGATCAGTTCTGTGTTTTAGGGGGAGTATCTTGGATGTTTCAGAAGATGCACGCTATCTTCTTCTTCATGTACAGAGTTCACATGTTTTACATGTAACTTGTGTTGTATTTGTGGTTTTATTCCGCTCTCCGGGTTTATTGTGCAAATGGTGTTTTAGCCAAAATTTTCCAAAATGGGAGATTGTTAGATCCATGGATTTAGGATTGACAACAATTTTGCTAAAACATGGTTCACAGCAGGATGTTGTGTGTGATGTTAGGACATGATGTTCAGTTTACCTTGTGAGTAGATGTTCTGACAGATGTTGTAACATGTTGTACTAGAACTTCACTTCTGGCTGTTTTTAAATCTTGACATATTTGATTTGATTCTATGATATTCCTTTTGGATATATCTCGGTAATTTTTGCAGGTCAAGATGATTTTATCAAGAACAAGTTTTTGTATCTCTAGTTGTATACAAGTTGTCAAAATTGAATGATAAGACAATTTAGGAAACTTTGTGTTTTGTTCCAAGATTTAAGGAGATCTTTCTTTCACAATTGGTGCAGCCCTTAGCATATGGATCAATGAATATTTAGGTGAAGATTTCGAAACTCATGGATTGCTAAGGATTAGTTAAATAAGACCTAAACCTAATGTATGATACGAATTTCACTTTTGCAAAAAAACTAGGGGAAGTTTTAGAAACTTAGGTTTTGAGAGTTTTGTGTTTGTGACTTTGTAAGTCACCCTTTGTATCTTTTGATATATTGTAGTAAACATGTTGTTCCGGTATGGGCCTCACCTCGGCAGGCCCAATACCACATGCGGCCCAACAAGCGAACCGGGCACGCCTGGCACGCGCCCCTTCGGAACGAGCAGGAGCAGGCCGCCAAGCACAAGCTACATCTCCACATCCTTTTTGTCGTCCACCACGCCAGAAGAGCAGAACCACCCGGGCTCCCCTCCTCGGGGAGAATAACATGCTCGGCACGTTCTCCACGTGCTCCCCTCCGCGGGGACACGTCACCGACCAACTGCCCACCTCCGAAAGAGCAGGTCAAACCCACTTTCCGGGGATCCAGGGGCAGTTGAACTAGGGCGAAGACCACGTCTTGGTCTTCACTACGCCACGTAAGCCCTAGCAGTCATTAGGGTTGGGCCTGGTCATCCAGCCCACCTCGAATGACCGTTGGCCCAGCGCTGGGGTCTCTCTATAAATACCCTCTTCTTCAAGAGGGTCAGGTAACTTTTCTTGCCCCTTTTCTGTACTATTGCTTCCACTCTGCCCAACTTCTTACTTTGGCATCGGAGTGTCTTGCAGGTACACCCCCCTCCTCTTTCTCACCCCGGCGAACAGGTAGCAGCCCAACGGAGTGTGGCCAGTCCGTGATCCCCTCCTGATCAGGTCAGATTAGTGGCGCCGTCTGTGGGAACTTGAAACTTCCCCGTTACTCCGAGCAGAAAACCAAAAGTTTCACCAAACCTCCACGGTCATGGCCAGCCCACGCCGCGATGACACTCTGCACGACCTTGCGCTCAACATCGCCACCAACGGGAAGCAGACAGGAACAACACATCTGACGGAAGCCGACGAAAGGGACGGGCAAACTGCTTCACCATCGTCCGAGGAACGGCCCCTACAGGCCGACCACCGCCCCCCGAGCCCGCCGGCATTCCACCCCGTTCCCATCCCGGCGGGAGCAGATCCGACGGTGGTCGCTCTCTTTACAGCCATCAACCAGACGAACCAGTTGCTATTCCAACAAAATGCGAGAATTGGGGCATTAGAACGCATCGACCCTCCGAGATACCCCCAGCGGGAAAACCAGAACGGAGGTTCGAGGAGTCCCTCACCTCGACCCAGGAACCGTCGACCACGACTGGAGAGACACCGCCCGCAGGCGACACGGGAGCGCACCAGATCCCCGGCGAGACACGGTCGCGGGAGGAACCAGAACGCCGCGGCGATCCCAACCGAGGAACCCCGAGGCGGGAACTCAAGCCGAAGATCGAGGACCCGAAACCCGGGACACACCGTGAACGACTCATCTCCCCTAAGATCCCCGACGCACAGCGACGAGGATGACTACCGCACCCCGCTATCCCGGGAGATCATGGCAGCCCCCATACCCCAGGGAATGGAGAAACCACCGACGCTGTCAACGTACGACGACACCTCCGACCCGGACGATCATCTGGAAGATATCGAGGCTATGCTCGACTACCGAAACGTCCGGGGAGCTATCAAATGCAGACTCTTCCCGACGACTCTGAGGAAAGGCGCTATGACCTGGTATAAAAGTTTGGAGCCCGAATCAGTCACGTCGTGGAGGGTCTTGAAGGACCTATTCTCCAAACACTTCACGGCGTCCCGGCGTCACCCGAAGACGGAAGCAGTCCTCGGGGCAATCATCCAAGGCCCCGACGAACCTCTCCGGAAATACATCGAAAGGTTTACTCGGGAAGCCGTGCAGGTGACAACTTCCGACGAAATGAAACGCTACTTAATGGAACAAGGCCTGTGCTACGACTCCAAATTCTACGAGGCCGTAGGCATACACCGGCCCACGTCCCTCCAAGATTTCCTCGACAGGGCCGCGCATTACATCCGGTTCGAGGAAACACAAGCGGCCAACTCCGCTCGCGACACCCGATACAGAGAGGCCCCCCGCGGGCACCGAGACGACGGAGCTTCGAGCCATCGACGAGGAGGGGACCGCCGTCGGGAAGACCGCCCCCGCGAACCCCGCGAACAGCGCGAACCACGCGGCCCGGCAGGAAAATTCACAGAGTACACCGCCTTGGTCGCTTCACGCGAACGCATACTGGCCGAATGCGCTAAAACCGAGTTTGTGCAGGGAGGTGTCCGTTTTCCGCGACCAACGCCGCCCAAACCCAACGTGGACAAGTCAAAATACTGCCGATTCCACAGGACCCACGGGCACGTAACGGAAGACTGCATCCATCTCAAAGATGCGATCGAAATCCTAATCAAAGACGGGCACCTAAAGCGATACACCCGAGGAGGTGAACCACCCAGGTCAGAGGCTCCGGAGGCTAAGAAAATCGAGAAACTCCCCTCTCCAGAGGACAGCGGTAGACTCCAGGTCGCGCTGTGCGTCAGCCGCCCCGAGGATTGGTTCGCGAGCAGAGAATTCGGCATCCCCGAAGGACCCAGCCTAGTCGACGAGCCAATCCGACCAACCAGCCGATGGGAATACTTCCCCAGAGCCATGGTCATCTCTGATGGAGCCACGAGGAGTCTGTCCATAGGATCTGTGAAAAGGAAATTCGACGAACTCATCGCGAGCAACTCCGGCAAGATGAGCACGCTCGACAAATTTCGGGGCCGCTCCAACCCGATCACATTCTACCTCGAGGAACTACTCGGGGGATCTCCCAATTCCAACATACCCTTGCTCATACGTGCCCGAATGGCAAACTTCGACGTCAGGCGCCTCCTCGTGGACGGCGGGAGCTCGGTTGACATAATGTACTCACATCTGTTCACAACTCTCCAGCTCGACGAATCCAACCTCTCCCCCTACGTAGGCTCCGACCTCCAGGGGTTCAACGGGACGACGACGAGACCCTGGGGATACGTGGAATTGAAAGTCACCTTCGGGGAAGAGGAAACGGCCAGGGACATCAGCGTTCGCTTCTTAGTCATCGAATGCCCGTCCCTCTATAACTGCATCCTGGGCAGGACGACGATAGCAGAACTCACTGCGGTACCCTCCACCGTCCACCTGAAGATGAAATATTACACGAGAAGGGGAGCCGTGGTCACCCTCAACGGAGACATCGAAGCTGCCCGAAGATGTTTCGAAGCCGCGCTGAAAGGCCTCGACTCCATCGCTCCACCAACCAAAAAGAAAGCTTCAAGCGCTACACCAAAGGACAAACCAACAGAGCTGGTCGGATCCGTTGAGCTCGACAGTCGCTTCACCGACGAGCTCGACAATAAAGCAAAGACCGACGAAGTCAACGGGCAGCCCCCACACCCAGCGCGCCCCATCCCGGATGGCGAATTCGAGCTCATTCCCCTCAGGGAAGACACAAACAGAACCGTGAGGATAGGCGCAGGACTCCTAGACCTCGCGAAACGACAGCTCCAAGCCTGCCTCCGCGAGAATGCCGACCTCTTCGCCTGGAGCGCCGCGGAAATGCCGGGACTCGACCCCGCGGTCGCCTGCCACCAGCTGTCCATCAACCCAACCGCAAAGGCCGTGGTACAACTCCGACGTCGCCAGTCCCCCGAAAAATCGGCAGCGGCCGAACAAGCTGTAAAAGACCTCTTAGAGGCAAATTTTATTTCGGAAGCCCGGTATTCCACCTGGCTGTCCAACGTTGTACTTGTTAAAAAGAATAATGGAAAATGGCGCATGTGTGTTGACTACACTGACCTCAACCGGGCATGTCCTAAGGACGCCTACCCCCTCCCCAATATCGACAAGCTCGTCGACAACTCGGCGGGCTTCAAACTTTTATCCTTCATGGACGCATACTCGGGATACAACCAGATCCCGATGGCTGAACACGACAAACAAGCCACGGCCTTCATGACAGCGTCGGGCAATTACTATTACAACGTGATGCCCTTCGGCCTCAAAAACGTCGGGGCCACGTACCAGCGGATGATGAACCACGTCTTCCGCGACGAGATCGGGGACATGCTCGAAGTATATATGGACGACATGATCGTCAAATCCGGCGCGGAGGACGACCACGCGGCACACCTCCAGAAGGTCTTCGAGACCGCGAGATCATGTCGCATGCATTTTAACCCGGAGAAATGCACTTTCGGCGTCTGCGCCGGTAAATTCCTCGGCTACTACTTGACCGAACGGGGGATCGAAGCCAATCCGGACAAATGCCACGCCTTCTCCAATATAACCACGCCGACCACGAAGCGTGCCATCCAGTCCCTCAACGGCGTGCTAGCCTCCTGTAACACGGTGGGAGAACTGACTTTAAACAATGTTGCGGATAGCAAGAGTCGCCACCGACTTTTATTTTATCCATAAGGAAAGGTTATAAAAGAACAGGAAAGACCTTAGAGAATATTTTGGGTCCGGGGGGTAGGTTATGAAAAGGGAAGGTGTTAGCACCCTTTTCATCCATGGTTATCCATGGGCTCTTAGGTACTTAAGCTCACTTTTGAATTGTTTTGAAAGTGTAGTGTGTGAATAGCAAAAAAATTTCAGAATAGTTTAATAATAATCCGTGTATGGATGTGAAAAAAACTTGTTTGAAAATTTTTGTTGGAAATTTGTTTAAGTGTGAAAAAGTTTTGAAGTGAGCAAGTATCTAGGAGTAGCCTACCCTAATGTTCTAAGGTCTTTCTTATTCTTTATCCTTTCCTTAGTAAGACTATCCCTACTAAATAGAGTAGGTAGTCCTTACTTTGGATGTTAAGGGATATGTGAGGGACAATTTGACTTTGAAGGCCATTGTGGGGTGTAATAAGCAAACTGGAGGGACTATCATCATTTTTCGAAAGGGACTCGATTCGTAAAGGCAACCATAAGGGACTTTGATGATTTTCTTTTTGAGGGACTTGCTTTATACACCCCACTTAACCAATATTCATAGGCAACTTGAGGGATATCCTTAGGAAGTGAGACGGCGATTAAAATCGACTTACGTGTGTGACGTGTTTATTTTAATTATCTTTATTTAAAAGTGATCTAAATTTATTTTAATATTACATACAGGTTGTTACACTCCCTAATTACTAACCATAATAATAATTAAATAATTAAACAACTTTACATCCAAGAAACAATTACAAAATAATAAGCAAAATAATTAAATAGCAAAGATAAATAAAATATAAATAAGCAATAAATAATAAAGGGGGTTAATTCTAAGTTTACTCGGCAAGACATCGCATCTTGTGCCTACGTATCCTTACGGGAGTGGAATCAGAGTAATCGTAGTTCCCCTCAAAAGGGAGGTTAGAGACTTCTTGACTGTGGTCAAGGTCTCAAGGGGAATAAACGCATCTTAAGGACACGCTTACGCGGAGTGTAGAAACTCCAAATCTCTACGTTGAAATGTTAAGTTGTAATTAGGGTTAAATTAGGGATTCCACGGCGGGAAACCCTAAAATGAGCGCGGCGGCTTTTTGACCTAATGCTAAGGGTAAAATTGTAATTTTGCCTGCGGCGAGGCATTTGTGAAAATTAGGGTTTGTAGTTTGTAGTTTTGAGGATTTGAAATTGAATGTGTGAAGTTTTACGGACTATTGGCGCGGCGGCCAAACAGTTAGACCTAACCTTCGGATGTGTGCAATGTGACAGAAATAATAGTAAACGCGTGAGATAATTGAATCATGCAAACTGAGAGATAATGTCATAATTTAAACCATGCAAGCAGAAATTTAAAGGCAGAATTTAAAGAGCGATTGTTAAGTTCGCGAGGTTACATGAGAGGAGCAGATACAATATGATAATGAAATTTGAATTGAACAATAATAAAATAAAATAAATAACGGTTCTAGTTATTATTTTAAAAAAAAGATTTTAGTTATTATTTTAAATTTATCTAAAAAAAAAGTTTTTCTTAAAAATAACAGGTTTTCATATTAATTTGGAAAAGATGTTAATGTTATTTATTTTAAAAAACAGATTTTTATATTATAACAAATTTTAATAAATTAATGATAACAATAATAATAATAATGGTAATAATAATGATAATAATGATAATAATAATAAATAATGATAATAATAATAATAATAATAATAATAATAATAATAATAATAATAATAATAAAGCAATAATGAATTTTAAATGTGCCAAATAACCCAACAATGTTGCTAACGCAGAAATGCGCTCATCGCAACCAGATCTAAATCGGACGAAACAAAATTTATCGCAAAGAAAAAGAAATTAAGCAAAAAATAGTATTATTGCTCACACAAAAATGCGATCATCGCAACCAGATCGAACTAACACAAATGTCACGCGTCATGTACACAAATGTGCAAACATCGTATCGACATAATTCGATCAAAAATCTTATATATATAAACTCTAACAATTTAAAAATTATATATATATAAACGTAACAGTAATAGATAAAGAAAAAGAAATAACGGTAATAGATGAAGAAAAAGAAATAACGGTAAAAGATGAAGAAAAAGAAACAACAGCAATAGATGAAGGAAAAGAAATAACGGTAAACGATGAAGAAAAAGAAACAATAGTAATGGATGAAGAAGAAAACTAAATAACGGCAAACGGCACTCACTCCTCTTAGGTTTTTTTCATTCTCCCCCTTTTTTCCAACAAGGCAACACATGTATATATAGGGAACAAATTAGGGTTAACACCAAATTGTCAATAATGTCCCTAAAGCCCATTTTAAAGCCCAAACTAAATAATTAGTTAAGAAAAAATAAAATTTAAATAATTTAAAATAATTAAAATAAACTTAAAATAAAAACTAATAATCCTATTGATTCCTAAAATAAAAAATATTATAAAAAGAACAAAAATTTTTTCAATATTTTTTATTTTATGATTTTTTGGATATTTTTATGAATAATTTAGAAAAAAGTGAAAAAAATAATATTTTAAAAAATGATTTAATTAAAATACGAAAATAATAATTAAATAATAATAAAAAACTATTTTTGTTATTTTTTTAATGAAAGATAGAAAAATTTAGAGTAAAAATAATAAAAAACAAAAAAAAGTGACAAAGGTGAGATTCGAACTCTCAACCTCTCACACTCATAACTCCTTACACATGTCCTCCTACCAATTGTGCCATTTTTACTTTTTAGAAAAAAAATGCATGCTATATGATATTTACCTGCAAAAAGTCAAACGACTACACAAATTTGTTAGTAATTGATTAAATGCAATGAAACGCGACGACAAATCTTAGGGCAAAATTTGGGGTATTACAGTTATTATGATAATATTTCTCACCCAACCTCTCTTTGATGTTGGCAAAAAAAAAATCATGAAGTTTGACTTTGGTTTGACCACAGTTGACCTCAGTTTGACCTTTTAACTGCATTGACTGCTTTTGACTTATCTGATCATCTGACTGAGCAAACTTTTGAGAAAAGTCTTGAAACTTGACATGGGGGTTCTTATACACATATAAGATGTTATGAAGCTCACTTGAAGTCTTGGAAGTCCATTTAGCCTGATTAAAGTCAAAACCCTAGTTTTGGATGCACTGCTTAGGAGGTGCATTGTCTGAGGGAATTGTCAACTCTTCTGACCAATTGTGAATTTTGTGAACCTTGTGAACCTTCTTGGAACACAAAGTCTTGTATTGTGAGGGCAAATTTTGGGGTGCAACAGCTGCCCCTGTTCAATTTTCTGAAACCTGAGGGGTTAGATTGGTATATTTGCCAGTCGTAACCTGGAAGGTTGAAGGGGATTGAACACAAAAGCCCAAAAATTTGCACTCACCAGTGCATGGAGTGATATTGATGGTTGGTTGAACATGATTGAGTGGGCTTAAAGATGCCACTAGGGGAAAGTTCTTCAGTAGTATAATGAGAACTGTCAGGAGTCTGGAGTAATACTGATGTAACAGCATGTCTTCATGAGGATAGAGCAATCAATAATGATAACCCTAAAGCAGTCTTGAAGTGATAAATCTGACCTCAGGAGGATAGAGCAATCAATAGCTCTAAAGCGGTCTTGAAGTAATAATGGCTTCAGGAGGATAGAGCAATCAATAGCTCTAAAGCAGTCTTGAAGTAATAATGTGATATGTCTTCAGGAGGATAGAGCAATCAATAGCTCTAAAGCAGTCTTGAAGTAATGATTTCAGGAGGATAGAGCAATGGATAGCTCTAAAGCAGTCTTGAAATAATAATGTAATTTCAGGAGGATAGAGCAATGGATAACTCTAAAGCAGTCTTGAAATAATTAGATGGCTTCAGGAGGATAGAGCAATGAATAGCTCTAAAGCAGTCTTGAAGTAGTAATATGACCTCATGAGGATAGAGCAATGAATAGCTCTAAAGCAGTCTTGAAGTAATAGGATGTGAAGTGATAAATCTGACCTCAGGAGGATAGAGCAATCAATAGCTCTAAAGCGGTCTTGAAGTAATAATGGCTTCAGGAGGATAGAGCAATCAATAGCTCTAAAGCAGTCTTGAAGTAATAATGTGATATGTCTTCAGGAGGATAGAGCAATGGATAACTCTAAAGCAGTCTTGAAATAATTAGATGGCTTCAGGAGGATAGAGCAATGAATAGCTCTAAAGCAGTCTTGAAGTAGTAATATGACCTCATGAGGATAGAGCAATGAATAGCTCTAAAGCAGTCTTGAAGTAATAGGATGATTTCAGGAGGATAGAGCAATCAGTAGCTCTAAAGCAGTCTTGAAGTCATGAGAGGCTATCAGGAGGATAAAATAACCCTGAGGTTACAATAAAGCAGTCCCAAAGTAATAAGAAGCTCATCAGGAGGATAAAGTAACCCTGAGGTTACAATAAAGCAGTCCCAAAGATCATAAGATTGTTTGTTGGATAATTAACCTGAAAACAAGGTAGCATTCTGTATAACAATATTAGTTTATGCTTTATGTATGCATGTATGACATGATGCACTTAGGTAATGTACTATAGACATATATGTTATGGTATGATGTAAATGATGTATGTATGATATGACACTGCTGGAAGTGTCTGGATATCCTTTGTATAACAACTGCTGGCCAAGGAAAATAAATCCCGATTCGTTGTTGAAGAATATATAACCCTCCGTCTGCTGGGGATAACAAGGTATAGATAACCTCCCGTTGTTGGGGATAGTAGGGTATAGATAACCTTCTTTTTCGTTTGATAGTAGGATAAGTATAACATCCCGTCTTCGTTCATCGTGCCCTTATTGGAAAGTAATTTCCCGTGCATCCGTATGAGGATAAAAGAGATGGATATAAATTCCAGGGGAGATTAGACTTTGTGAAAATGGATTAGTCCTACTGATGGTTTGTAACTGTCTTGTAAAGATGAACTGGCGAAGCTTCGTTGAAATCCTGCCCTCGTTCGTCCTTAGTAAATACTATTACTGCATTTTCATGCATTTCTGGTAAACATCAATCATATTAAAAGCATACCTGCATTTCTGGTAAACATCAATCATATTCAAAGGCATACATACATTCAAACACAACCAATGGACGTTTCGCTTATGTAAATAGGGTAAAAGTAAATCTGGATTCAAAAGATGGAGTTTATTTATATCAAAAGTGACCCATACACGGGTAAGTTTGTACAAGGAGACATAAACCCTAGTAAGAGAATTTTGTCATGAAGTTTTACAAAAAGAATCAGCTATGTGGGAAATAATCCTATTGAGTTTCAATTCTACTATTGCCACTCAAGTATCTCATCTTCTTGCTGTTGAGACGGAAACGATTGGATTGAGCTTTATCTGTTTGAGCTTGAGTAAGTAGTACAACTGGTTGCAGTTTCATGAGTGATCCAAACGAGACATAGTCATACGCTTTAATCCCTAACTTTTGCCTGGATTGCCCTTTCAGGTTTTCAATCCACCGGGATACCCTTTTTTGCCCAAGCCGCCTTTTCAGGTTTTCGACTTGCCGGGTGTACATCTTTTTATATATATATATCCCTAATTTTTGCCCAAAACCTTTTGGTTTGCCGGGATGCCCTTATTTTTGCCTAGGCCTGTCAACCTAGCGGGTCTCTTTTTATGCGTAGTATTTTTTAACTATGTCTGCGTTTACAGGTTGTGGGAAGTCTTCACCATCCCAGCTGATCTCAAACATAGATGCCATGGTGGCCAATGCGTCTTCCAACTGATTCTCTCTTCGTGGAATATGTCCAAAAGTAATCTCTTTGAAATGTGGGATCAAAGACAACACATGTTCTCTGTAAGGAATGAGATTATCATGCTTTGTATCCCAATCTCCTTTAATCTGACTTACTACCAGAGCTGAATCTCCATACACCTCAAGGAACTGAATCTTCATATCAATAGCAACTTGCATACCCATGATACATGCCTCATACTCAGCCATGTTATTGGTACAATAGAAACAAAGTCTGGCAGTAATCGGGGTATGACAACCTTCAGGGGAACTAATCACAACACCAACATCATTACCATGTGCATTGGAGGCACCATCAAAAACCATAGTCCATCGGGATCCTTGTTCAGGTCCGTCATATTGTCCAGGTTCTTTGGTAACAGACATAATGTCTTCATCAGGGAACTCAAAATTCATTGACTGGTAATCACCTACTGCTTGATGAGCCAAATGATCAGCAACAACACTCCCCTTAATGGCCTTCTGAGTAGTATACTGTATATCATATTCCGTCAAGATCATTTGCCATCTTGCAATTCTTCCGGAGAGAGCAGGTTTCTCAAATATGTACTTGATTGGATCCATTTTTGAAATCAACAAGGTAGTATGGGTCAACATATACTGTCTTAGTCGGCGAGCAGCCCATGCCAAAGCGCAGCAAGTTTTCTCGAGCAGTGAGTATCTTGTTTCACAGTCGGTAAACTTTTTGCTAAGGTAGTATATTGCCTGCTCTTTTCGGCCAGACTCGTCATGTTGCCCCAATACACACCCCATTGAGTTGTCTAATACTGTTAAATACATAATCAAGGGTCTTCCATCAACTGGTGGCATTAAAATTGGAGGTTCTAGCAAATATCTCTTGATTTCATCAAAGGCAGTCTGGCACTCATCATTCCATTCCATCATCTGATCTTTCTTCAACAACTTGAAGATTGGCTCACAGATGGTAGTTAATTGGGAAATAAATCTTGCAATGTAGTTCAATCGTCCCAAGAAACCTCTAACCTCCTTCTCAGTACGGGGAGCTGGCATCTCTCGTATAGCTTTCACTTTTGCAGGATCCACTTCAATACCTTTCCCACTGACAATGAAACCCAGGAGCTTTCCAGATCTAACTCCAAAAGTACACTTGTTTGGATTTAATCTCAACCTGTATTTCTTCAACCTCTCAAACAACTTGTGCAGATGATCAAGATGTTGCTCTTCATTCTGAGATCTGGCTATCATATCATCCACATATACCTCTATCTCATGATGAATCATATCATGAAACAAAGCCACCATAGCACGCTGATATGTTGCCCCTGCATTCTTCAAACCAAATGGCATTACCTTATAGCAAAAGGTGCCCCACTGTGTCACAAATGTTGTCTTCTCCATATCTTCAGGTGCCATCTTGATTTGATTGTAACCAGAGAAACCATCCATAAAAGAGAATACCTTATGCTGAGCAGTGTTGTCTACCAGAATATCGATATGAGGAAGTGGAAAGTCGTCTTTAGGGCTAGCCTTGTTCAGATCTCTGTAGTCTACACACATACGTACCTTACCGTCTTTCTTAGGAACTGGTACCACATTCGCAACCCACTGAGGATAAGAAGTTACGGCCAAGAACCCTGCATTGAACTGTTTCATTACCTCTGCTTTGATCTTTTCTGACATTTCAGGACGCATACGACGAACCTTCTGCTTCTTTGGACGACAATCTTCTTTCACTGGCAAACGGTGAACCACAATGTCTGTATCCAACCCTGGCATATCTTCATAAGACCAAGCAAAGATCTCCACATAGTCACGTAGCATCTGAATCAACCTGCTCTTGACACTGTCCTCTAAATCAGCCCCTATTTTGACCTCTTTTCTGTTTTCTTCAGTTCCCAGATTCACAACTTCGACTGGCTCTTCATGTGGCTGTATAGCTTTCTCTTCTTGTTATAACAACCTAGCAAGCTCTACAGGTATTTCACAATCGTCCTCGTTTCCGTCTTCAGTTTGATAGATCGGATTCTCGAAATTGTAATTGGCAATAGTAGAACTGTTATCAACTGGATCCAGACTGGATGAGGATCTGCATTTTAGTGACGTGGGTGTGTGTAAGAACACATAGCTGATAAAGCAAAGATAAAAGAAAAAGAAAGACAAGGAACACAATATTTACGAAAACGAAACGTCCACTGATTTTATTGAATGAAGTATGCAAATGAAATGACAACCCGTAACAAGCACACCATTGTGCCCCGGGTAAGGCACATGGCTTGAAAGTACAAATTTAAAAACATAACACAGTAATAGTATTTACTCCCGACTAAAGGAGATAGGGATAACATCTTCAGCTTTCCAATTATTGAGTCCAGCACCCACAGTAGGAAAAATCCATGCCTCCAAGTTGTAGTCTTCATCTTGATCTCCCACAGCATTGATAACCCCTTGATTGGTGATACGAACAGCACGGGCACGACGGACAGCCTTCTGGGACTCTGCAGTGAAACCCAAACCAAACTTGTCAGACTTGTATGGAATATCAGGAAGCTGACCCCAAATAGTACAACCACCTTCTTCCACCACAGCTTTTGCATCATTGAGGGAGGCCATTGCCATTGTTGGAGGGTTTCTGATGACCACAGGAACCTTCTTCACAGCAGGAGGAGTCATACAATCCTTAACAGCCCAGGGAACCACTTCAAATGACTGACATGGAGTTTCAATGTATTCACCTTCTACTTCCAGATACCTGAAAGTGTTTACATGGCTGACAAAGTATTCTTCCTCTCCAAAGACAGTAACAACTTTTCCATTCACCGGATATCTCAACTTTTGATGTAATGTGGAGGTCACCGCACCTGCCCCATGGATCCAGGGACGACCAAGCAGACATGAGTACGAAGGACGAATATCCATCACATAGAATGTAGCAGTAAACACCTGAGAGCCAACCTTGATTGGAAGATCAATTTCCCCATGCACTACTCTTCTAGAACCATCAAAAGCCTTTACCACAATATTACTGGGCTTCAATACCGTATCTTCGGGACTCAGCTTGTTCAGGACTTCCTTAGGCAACACATTCAGAGAGGAACCATTGTCTATCAGCACATGAGACAGGGTAGTGCCCCTGCATTCAATTGAAATATGCAAGGCCCTGTTATGATCCCTCTTGGCAGGGGTCAAGTCAGCATCAGAAAATCCTAACCCGTTGTCATAGGTCAGGTGAGCAACACAATTCTCAAACTGGTCCACAGAAATTGCACTGGGTACATGAGCCATCTTTAGAAACTTGATCAATGACTTGGCATGAGCCTCAGAACATAATAACAGGGAGAGCATAGAAATCTTTGAGGGAGTATGCCCCAGCTGATCAACAATATCATAATCACTCTTGCGAATGATTTTCAATACTTCTTCCATCTGCTTAGAGAGGTCATCAGCAGCTGGCACATCAGTAGATATAGGCTCAATAACAGGACCCTTGCCCCGAGCATCAGTGGTGGAAGTAGCAGCAGGAGTAACTGCACTCTTAGAAGTAACTGGAGGAGAGAAGACTCTTCCACTACGAGTGATCTTGCTAGATCCAGCAATATTATCAATGTCAACAGGCACATCAGGTAAAGGCTCTTGCTTAACACCATGGATGTAAACGTCAGACCCATAGTGCCAAGGTACAGCTTTGTCAGATGTATAAGGAATAGGACCAGGAGTGGTAATGATCAGAGGAGCCACTCTGGCTTCAACAACAATTTTCACAGGACCTTCAGCAGTAATCTTGATTGGGCCCTGATGAGTGATTTTAATGGGACCCTTTGAAGTGATTCTTAGTGGTACTTTGTCAACCATGTCAACCTCTTCAATCTTCTTACCCTGAGTCAGATGATCCACCATACTTTCTACAGATGCTGGTCTTCTTTCAAACACTATAGTATATTTATCCATGAGACGTTGAATCCCATCTCTCAAAATGAAGCAACTATCCGGCTTATAGGTACAATACAAACAATCTTCACGACAACCTGGAAAGATCCCAGCTTGTACTAACCTCTTTTTGATAATAGACAATGGTGTGCTCAACTCCATAACCGAATAGACATGCAGATCTTCATCAATATCTTCATCAATGGCGTTGACAGTCTTCTCGTGATTTGGCATTGGGGCTGTAATCACATTTGGAGTACCTGGTGGATCAAACTCAATTTCTCCAGCATCAATCATATCCTGAATTTTGTTCTTCAAGACCCAGCAGTTATTAGTATCATGTCCTGGACAGTTTGAATGATATGCACATCGTGCATTGGGATTGTACTTGGGAGAGGTAACATTGGGATTCTGAGGGGCCTCCCTCAGGGTAATAAGTTCAGCTTTCAACAAGTGTTGCAATGCCTGAGCCATTGACATGTTGATCTTCGTGAACTGTCTTCTAGCCCTCTGTTGGTTGCCTTGAGGCTGCTCTGTTGTTGCAGGAGTTGGATTTGAAATATGAACTGCACTAACAGACTGATGCCTTCTGTTACGATCAGGCTGACCATACACAGCATTAGATTCTCTCTTCCCAGTGGGAGGCTTCTTTGCAACACCTGATGAAGAAGTGCCCACTTGGATCTTACCACTCTTGATACCATTCTCTACTCGCTCTCCTGTCATGATCAACTCAGTGAAGTCAGATGATGAGCTTCCAATGAGATGACTGTAAAACGGACCATTCAGCATACACATGAACATATCAACCAACTCCCTATCAGTCAAAGGGGGTTGAACTCTTCCAGCTAAGTCTCTCCACTTCTGAGCATACTCCTTAAAGCTTTCTTTGGCACCCATAGACATGCTTTGAAGCTGCATGCGAGTGGGGGCTAAGTCAGCATTGTATTGATACTGCTTGTAGAAAGCTTCAGCAAGGTCATTCCAATCTCTGATGTTGACACTCTCCAACTGATAATACCACTCTAGCTGAGCTCCAGATAAACTCTCTTGAAAGAAATGGATCCACAACTTTTTATCAGCAGTGTGGGGTTGCATTCTTCTGACATAAGACCTCAGATGCAATTTGGGACAAGAGACCCCATCATAGACAACAAATGTAGGAACTTTGAACCCAATGGGTATGACCACCCCAGATATCAAGCTCAAATCCTCAAAATCCAGCCCAGATGATTTCTGTAATTCCATAGCATCCATTCTATCCACCAGCATCTTGAATTTGTCTTCGTTAGGCTCATGGTAGTAGTTAGCCTCAGAATCAGAGTCCCCCATAGTGTTGTGGAGACTGCCTCTCTCCTGCTCAGATTCTTCAGATTCATAGTCTTCAACCTGTTCCTTGGTCTTGGCAGGACCTTTGAACCTTCTTCCCATGTTGAGCAACCCAGCAGACCTTCTAGCCTTCTTAGTCTTCTTGGCCAGCAGTGTCTTCAATTCATCCTGCCCCTTGGCTAGGTTCAGGATCAGCTCTTGGAACTGTGCATTCTGTGCCTGGAGATCCTTAACTGATTGTTCAAGAGCCATTGCTGAAATGAACAGCGAGAAGATGAGAAACCTGTACACAATTATAAACCTGTGATGCAATGATATGGGAATGCATATGCAATGTTTTCAAGGACCGCAGGATTTAAATTTGCTTAAACAAACAAGAAAGTAACTTTTTATTAGTAATAACTTGTTTTGCCTTTTAGGCTTACAAAAAAATGAAAACGAAATAAGTACAAAAGATGGGGTTTTAAGTCTCCCATGGACGCTTCCTCTTTGTGTTGAGGTATGAGTTGAGGTTTCGTTCCTCATGAAGTAGCTTTGTTAGCTCTAGGATCCTTGCTTGGCTTGCTTTGTAATGAGCCTCGAAAGTATCCCTTTGCTCTTTCAGTTGGATCCATGATCTCTGCAAGTCTTCCATATCAGTAGGCATGTCTGGGTGAAGGATGGTATAAGCTGTGTCTCCTTCAGCAACAGGTTCCATGGTAACTGGTAGGACGGCAGGATATGGCATCATGAGTGTCTGAGCACGAGATCGTACCCATCTGAGATAAGCCTCCATAGGAATAGTGTACTTAGGCTCCAGTGTCTTGCTGTCAATCCTGTTTACCTTTCCCCAAGCTCGGATGAATCTCTGACGGTAACCCTGAAGATCGTTGTCGTAATCAAACACAATGCCCTGAATCAACATGTCATGTGGACCATCGCTCCGGGCGTAACCAAACTGTCGTAAAGCTAGAGATGGGTTGTAGGTGATGCCTCCTCTTATGCCTAGAAGTGGCGCATTAGGAAACTCCCCACAATGGTCAATGATGGTGACATTCTCCATAGATCTGGAGCACCAATGGATGTCTGAGTGAGAGAGTGACATGATCCTCTTGGACCATCTGAACCCTTGCTCATTCTTCATTACTGAGCGAGGAAGGTGAGAAATAAACCACCTAGAAAGTAAAGGTATGCAGCACATCAAAGTTCCTCTCGCCCTTGTAGTACGGGTGTGAAGAGAATGTAGGATGTCTCCAAGTAAGGTAGGCACTGGATTGTGACTCAGGAATATGTTGATGGCATGAACGTCTATGAACTGATCAGGATTGGGGAACAACACTAAGCCATAAATCAATAAGGCTAAGATCTCCTCAACAGCACCGTAGCTCATAGCCTTCAAGAACATTTGAGCTTTATCCACTAATACCTTGGCAAGAATACCTTTAACTCCACTTCTCGTCTCTAGAGCAATGTCAGACTTCTTCAGATGTAGAGCTGCAACAATAACTTCTGGTTTAAGCTCCTTCTCTAAGCCTGTGAATGGCTTCTGATCAAGAACAGGGATACCCAGAAGTTTAGAGAACTCCTCCATGGTTGGAACTAACTGATAATCAGGAAATGTAAAGCAATGGTGCTTGGGGTCAAAGAACTGAAACAGCACACTCATCATGTCTTCACTGAACCCTGAAGTGACTAGATCCAATAGGTGACCATGTCTCTGGACGAACTGGGAATGATCAGACACTTGGGAAACCAACTCTTTGAGCTTGGGAGGTATCCCTACAAAGTTGATCCTGATGGTGTTTCTACGAGCAGAAGCCATGACCTGCAACAAAGAACAAAAATAAATCCCTTGGTCCTTGAAATGGTTAGGGAAAATGATATGCTCATGATGCATGATGATGTCATGATGTTATGTTCAATCACAAACATGTGGCACACACAAACAAGTCACACCATAGCCCTAGGTTTAAAGGCTTGCATGAGGTTCAAAGGCAAGTACCCTCCCCTGAAGTTAGATGGTTCATCCTGTCCTACAAAAGTAACCAGGTTCTAAGGGATCTCAATATCATTGATCCTTCACAAGGGTGGTTGTTCAGAAGGCAACTTACTTGCCAACCAAAACCCTCCAAGTTTAAGATCTCAATGAGCGTAGTATCGAGTGTCAACCAACTTCAGTCTGCACCAAAGCCGGTTACCTCACTACTTTCTAAAGGCCAAGATGAGTTAACTAGGGTTCTAAAAGTCAGTTAGTGCATTGACAACATATGGCAGCCTCAATATTATCCTCAACTTGACTTAAGGAATATAAGCACCAACCAAGAAGTCGCACTAACTATGGCCACCAGATCAACCGTATCGATATACGTCGTACAGTTTCCTTGGTCTATTGCCATTTACCTAAGGTACACTAGATCCGGGTTAGGACCTTTCACACATAAGAGCACCCCAACAATATAATAATAAAGCAAACAAGGCAAACAATTTAAAGTGATCTTAATTCCTAAGGGTACCCCTCTTAAATAGATCCCCAGCAGAGTCGCCAGTTCTGTAACACGGTGGGAGAACTGACTTTAAACAATGTTGCGGATAGCAAGAGTCGCCACCGACTTTTATTTTATCCATAAGGAAAGGTTATAAAAGAACAGGAAAGACCTTAGAGAATATTTTGGGTCCGGGGGGTAGGTTATGAAAAGGGAAGGTGTTAGCACCCTTTTCATCCATGGTTATCCATGGGCTCTTAGGTACTTAAGCTCACTTTTGAATTGTTTTGAAAGTGTAGTGTGTGAATAGCAAAAAAATTTCAGAATAGTTTAATAATAATCCGTGTATGGATGTGAAAAAAACTTGTTTGAAAATTTTTGTTGGAAATTTGTTTAAGTGTGAAAAAGTTTTGAAGTGAGCAAGTATCTAGGAGTAGCCTACCCTAATGTTCTAAGGTCTTTCTTATTCTTTATCCTTTCCTTAGTAAGACTATCCCTACTAAATAGAGTAGGTAGTCCTTACTTTGGATGTTAAGGGATATGTGAGGGACAATTTGACTTTGAAGGCCATTGTGGGGTGTAATAAGCAAACTGGAGGGACTATCATCATTTTTCGAAAGGGACTCGATTCGTAAAGGCAACCATAAGGGACTTTGATGATTTTCTTTTTGAGGGACTTGCTTTATACACCCCACTTAACCAATATTCATAGGCAACTTGAGGGATATCCTTAGGAAGTGAGACGGCGATTAAAATCGACTTACGTGTGTGACGTGTTTATTTTAATTATCTTTATTTAAAAGTGATCTAAATTTATTTTAATATTACATACAGGTTGTTACACTCCCTAATTACTAACCATAATAATAATTAAATAATTAAACAACTTTACATCCAAGAAACAATTACAAAATAATAAGCAAAATAATTAAATAGCAAAGATAAATAAAATATAAATAAGCAATAAATAATAAAGGGGGTTAATTCTAAGTTTACTCGGCAAGACATCGCATCTTGTGCCTACGTATCCTTACGGGAGTGGAATCAGAGTAATCGTAGTTCCCCTCAAAAGGGAGGTTAGAGACTTCTTGACTGTGGTCAAGGTCTCAAGGGGAATAAACGCATCTTAAGGACACGCTTACGCGGAGTGTAGAAACTCCAAATCTCTACGTTGAAATGTTAAGTTGTAATTAGGGTTAAATTAGGGATTCCACGGCGGGAAACCCTAAAATGAGCGCGGCGGCTTTTTGACCTAATGCTAAGGGTAAAATTGTAATTTTGCCTGCGGCGAGGCATTTGTGAAAATTAGGGTTTGTAGTTTGTAGTTTTGAGGATTTGAAATTGAATGTGTGAAGTTTTACGGACTATTGGCGCGGCGGCCAAACAGTTAGACCTAACCTTCGGATGTGTGCAATGTGACAGAAATAATAGTAAACGCGTGAGATAATTGAATCATGCAAACAGAGAGATAATGTCATAATTTAAACCATGCAAGCAGAAATTTAAAGGCAGAATTTAAAGAGCGATTGTTAAGTTCGCGAGGTTACATGAGAGGAGCAGATACAATATGATAATGAAATTTGAATTGAACAATAATAAAATAAAATAAATAACGGTTCTAGTTATTATTTTAAAAAAAAGATTTTAGTTATTATTTTAAATTTATCTAAAAAAAAAGTTTTTCTTAAAAATAACAGGTTTTCATATTAATTTGGAAAAGATGTTAATGTTATTTATTTTAAAAAACAGATTTTTATATTATAACAAATTTTAATAAATTAATGATAACAATAATAATAATAATGGTAATAATAATGATAATAATGATAATAATAATAAATAATGATAATAATAATAATAATAATAATAATAATAATAATAATAATAATAATAAAGCAATAATGAATTTTAAATGTGCCAAATAACCCAACAATGTTGCTAACGCAGAAATGCGCTCATCGCAACCAGATCTAAATCGGACGAAACAAAATTTATCGCAAAGAAAAAGAAATTAAGCAAAAAATAGTATTATTGCTCACACAAAAATGCGATCATCGCAACCAGATCGAACTAACACAAATGTCACGCGTCATGTACACAAATGTGCAAACATCGTATCGACATAATTCGATCAAAAATCTTATATATATAAACTCTAACAATTTAAAAATTATATATATATAAACGTAACAGTAATAGATAAAGAAAAAGAAATAACGGTAATAGATGAAGAAAAAGAAATAACGGTAAAAGATGAAGAAAAAGAAACAACAGCAATAGATGAAGGAAAAGAAATAACGGTAAACGATGAAGAAAAAGAAACAATAGTAATGGATGAAGAAGAAAACTAAATAACGGCAAACGGCACTCACTCCTCTTAGGTTTTTTTCATTCTCCCCCTTTTTTCCAACAAGGCAACACATGTATATATAGGGAACAAATTAGGGTTAACACCAAATTGTCAATAATGTCCCTAAAGCCCATTTTAAAGCCCAAACTAAATAATTAGTTAAGAAAAAATAAAATTTAAATAATTTAAAATAATTAAAATAAACTTAAAATAAAAACTAATAATCCTATTGATTCCTAAAATAAAAAATATTATAAAAAGAACAAAAATTTTTTCAATATTTTTTATTTTATGATTTTTTGGATATTTTTATGAATAATTTAGAAAAAAGTGAAAAAAATAATATTTTAAAAAATGATTTAATTAAAATACGAAAATAATAATTAAATAATAATAAAAAACTATTTTTGTTATTTTTTTAATGAAAGATAGAAAAATTTAGAGTAAAAATAATAAAAAACAAAAAAAAGTGACAAAGGTGAGATTCGAACTCTCAACCTCTCACACTCATAACTCCTTACACATGTCCTCCTGCCAATTGTGCCATTTTTACTTTTTAGAAAAAAAATGCATGCCATATGATATTTACCTGCAAAAAGTCAAACGACTACACAAATTTGTTAGTAATTGATTAAATGCAATGAAACGCGACGACAAATCTTAGGGCAAAATTTAGGGTATTACAGTTATTATGATAATATTTCTCACCCAACCTCTCTTTGATGTTGGCAAAAAAAAAATCATGAAGTTTGACTTTGGTTTGACCACAGTTGACCTCAGTTTGACCTTTTAACTGCATTGACTGCTTTTGACTTATCTGATCATCTGACTGAGCAAACTTTTGAGAAAAGTCTTGAAACTTGACATGGGGGTTCTTATACACATATAAGATGTTATGAAGCTCACTTGAAGTCTTGGAAGTCCATTTAGCCTGATTAAAGTCAAAACCCTAGTTTTGGATGCACTGCTTAGGAGGTGCATTGTCTGAGGGAATTGTCAACTCTTCTGACCAATTGTGAATTTTGTGAACCTTGTGAACCTTCTTGGAACACAAAGTCTTGTATTGTGAGGGCAAATTTTGGGGTGCAACACCTCCCTCTCGCGATTCATCGCGAGATCGGCCCAACACGCCCTCCCGTTCTTCAAACTGCTCAGGAAAGAGACCAAGTTCGAATGGACGGACGAGTGCGAGAAAGCCCTTCGCCACCTCAAACGCGTCCTATCCGAACCGCCAGTGCTGACGCGCCCCGCGACGGGCGAAACCCTGTATTTATATCTGGCCGTCTCCAACGAAGCCGTCAGCGTCGTCCTCGTGAGCGAAGCCGGGGAAGGACAAAAGCCCATTTACTTTACTAGTAAAGCCCTCCACGGCCCGGAGGCCCGATACCAGCTGATCGAGAAAGTCGCCCTGGCCCTCGTAACAGCGGCACGCCGACTCCGACATTATTTTCTAGCACACACCATCGTGCTCCGCACCGACCAACCCATCCGCCAGCTACTCGGCCGCCCCGACATGGCTGGGCGCATGCTGAAATGGTCGCTAGAGCTCTCCGAGTTCGACATCACATACGAGAGCCGGCACGCCATCAAGGCTCAAGCTTTGGCCGACTTCGTCGCCGAGATGACCACGCCCCCCGACCCTACCACCGGGAACCACCTCTGGACCATCTTTGTGGATGGCTCCTCCAACTCTACGGGGAGCGGCGCCGGCACCGTCCTCGATAACGACGAGGGTACGGTCATCGAAGTCTCCCTCACGCTAGCTTTTCCAACGACTAACAACCAGGCCGAATACGAAGCATTTCTCGTCGGCCTTCGCCTAGCATCCGACCTGGGAGCCAGGGACATCCGAATCTACACGGATTCCCAGCTGGTCGCTTCGCAAGTCCGAGGCGAATACCAAGCAAAAAACGACACCCTCGCCGGATACCTCGCGCTCATCAATGAAAAACTAAGAGGGTTCGACTCAGCAGAAATTCAGCACGTTCCTCGGGAGCAGAACACCCGCGCCGACATCCTCTCCAAACTAGCAAGCACCAAAAAACGAGGCGGCCACAAATCGGTCATTCAAGAAATCTTGTCCCAACCAAGTACCAGCCCGACCACCACACCCCTCGACATCAACGCCATTGGAGACGCGGACTGCTGGATGACCCCCCTCCACACCTATCTCAGCACCGGCCGTCTGCCGGCCAACTCTAGCGAGGCCAACGCAACGAAACGACGGGCCTGCTCGTACGTCCTCCTCGAGGGACGACTGTACCGCCGATGCTTCGCAATCCCACTCCTCAAATGCATAGATAAATCCCAGAGTACGACCGTTCTAGAAGAAATCCACGAAGGTATCAACGCGCAGCACCTCGGCGGCAGATCCCTAGCGCGCAAGGCCCTACGCGCAGGCTACTACTGGCCATCAATGCAGTCCGACGCGAAAGAACATGTCAAACGGTGTGATAAGTGTCAACGACACGGAGACATGCACCTCGCCCCCCCAACCGACCTCATGTCCCTCTCATCTCCGTGGTCGTTCGCCTGTTGGGGGCTGGACATCCTCGGGCCCTTCCCCCTCGGTTCATACCAGAACAAGTACCTCATCGTGGGAGTCGACTACTTCACCAAGTGGATCAAGGCTGAAGCTCTGGCCAAAATCACCGCCCACAACATACTCCGATTCTACAAACGCAACATCCTCGCCAGATTCAGGGTACCGCTCGCCATCGTCACCGACAACGGCACACAATTCACAGACAAAAACTTCCGCGACTTCGTCACCAAACTCGGGACCAAACATCACTTCGCCTCGGTCTAACATCCTCAGACAAACGGCCAGGCGGAGTCGGCGAACAGAGTTATACTCAGAGGACTCAGATGACGACTCGGAGACGCCAATCGAGCATGGGTCGAAGAACTCCACAGCGTCCTCTGGGCATACCGTACTACCCCCCACTCAACCACGGGGGAGACCCCATTTCGCCTCACGTACGGAACCGAGGCCGTGATACCGGTCGAAATCCGCGAACCGTCCAGACGAACGGAAGCTCCCCTGGACACCGACGACAACGACGGCTCCCTCCGAGAAGAGCTCGACCTCGTCGAAGAAATCCGCTCAGGAGCAGCTCTCCGGGAAGCCCGACTGAAGCAACAAGTCACACTTCGCCATAACAACAAAGTCATAAAACGCGATTTTCAAACAGGCGACTTAGTCCTACGCAGAAACCAGAAAGACTCCCACGAGGGCAAACTGGCTGCGAACTGGAAAGGCCCGTACCGAGTCCGGGACAAAACGGAGCACGGGGCCTATTACCTCGAAAACCTGCACGGTGAACAACTAGCTCGACCATGGAACGCCGCGAAGCTTAAGCGGTACTACAGTTAACACATTGCCCGCGACGACCCATCGTCCCGACCACTGGGGGGGGGGGGGGGGGGGGGCGACATGGTACCACCGCACACCCCCGCGTCCACCAGCGACCAAAGAAAAGCAAGCCCTGCCTCTCGTGTGCGCGGGCAGAAGGCCTTGCTCGGCAGGGAATACCTCGACCGAGGCTCCTCGCCGCCGTACCAAAACAGGCAGGACACCCAGCTCGCGATGGGCCGTCCACGCCCCGAGGAAAACTACCCCCGAAACGGCCCGGCTACATCCCTGGCCAAACCGGCCAGTTCCCTGCACTACCGGTAACAAATTGTCGAGCTAAACACACCGAGCGCACACTTAGAAAATTTACAAGAAATGTCATACACATCAGAGGCATTCAAACAAATACGAAAAACGAGCATAAAACGACATGCAAATAACGAGCGCACACTTAGAAAATCCACGATAAATATATTTAACAAAAGCGGGCACCAGCCCAGTAGTCAATGGTACAAACACAGAGCACGCAGGCCCAAAGAAAAAGATAACAAACATCGGCACGCAGGCCACAAAAACAACGAGCACGCAGGCCCGACAACCTATGCTTCCTCGTCCGCCCGGTCAGCAGCCACGGGTTCCTCCTCGGGGATAACAAGATAGGGATCGATCACCCTCCCATCAACAATCTCGTGGTACGGCCCTATCCCGTCCACGACCAGCACGACACCAGGGTTGGCGACCTGAATCTGCTCGACCGCGTTCTTGAACCCGACCTCAACGACCTCCAGACAATCGCTCTCCAACACCCGGATACGGGCGATCAAGTCAGCACGGGTGATTAACCGTCGATCCCCGTCAGTCTCGTCCTCGGCCGGACGAACAGCGCTGTCCAAAACCTCCGTGCGAACCTTCAACGCCTGCACCTCGGTCGTCGCTGTCCCCAGCTTCTCCTCCAGCGAAGTCACCTTCCCCTCAGCACCCTCTGCCCGTTTCCGCTGCTCGGCGACATCCTTCTGGCTCTTCTCCAACTCCTCAGTGAGCTTGGCCAACCGCGACTGCGTGAAAGTGAGATCCCCTTGCAGTTTGGACAGCTCAGCAGCGGAGCAGCCCTCCTCGTTCAGCACGAGAGCCGTCGTAAACGTACGCCTCATTGCGGCCAAGTCCTCAGCCAGGACACGTCGACGGGTCTCCCGATCAGCCTGACGAACAGCCTTCACCTCCCCGGCGAAAACAGTGGGGGAACGGGCACCATGAAAATATCCCGGATGCTGGTGGCAGGGAGGGACGACATAACCTTCCTCGACGGCGCCGACCGTCAGATCCACCACCCGAGGCTCCTCGGACCTTTGCCTCTTCGACACTCCTTGAGACACAGGGGATTGGCTCTCTTGAGGCGACGAGGACGAAGTTTTCCCCCCCTGCGTCGCGACCTCCTGCCCGACCAGCTGACTCACCCTCGTCCTCGGGGCCACGGCATTCCTAGCAGCGCGCAACTGCTTCACCCGCTCGTCGACAGTAGACATGTTCGCTGCAAAAACAAAGGAATGGGTTAGCGACGATCAAAAATCCCGACCACGAGGGAAAACGAACATCCCTACCTAGATAATCCAGAGCGGCCGCCCCGGTCGCACAACCGAGCAAAGTCTTAGTATTTATCAAACGCTTCTTGGTGCGTATGTTCCCCTAGGCGTCGAGGATATACCGACCGTCGGGCGTCACCAGCTTCGACGGAAGGAGAAACCGCACAAAGGCAATTATTTTCAAATAGGCGGCCATGTCCTTCTCCTCGAGGGTCCCCGCCCGGACGATATACCTATCCGTCCCTCGGCTGAAATGCTCCGCAGTCCACAGTAGATGTATCTTAGGAAGCCACGCGCGGAACCGCTGACCATCTACCATGCGCTCGCCCTCGTCGAAGAGAGTGTCCGAGCCGTGCTGCGTAATCGGTTTGACGAGGTAGAACCGACTTTTGAAGTCTTTGACAGAATCGCTATACGCTTTGAAAATTTTGGTCGATTGTTTGAAGGAGACCCATCCGTGGCGACCTCGCACCGTCTGCCGCTGCAAATGGAAGATGCGGAAAAATAACGGCACCGTCGGCTCCACCGAGAGGTAGAAACACACCACCTCGAAAGCCCGGATGAAAGCCAAAGCGTTGGGGTGCAGCTGAGACGGGGCAAGACGCAGCCAGTCAAAAAGCCCCAGATGGAAGGCGGAAAACGGTAACCGGAGCCGAGCTTCTTTAAAATAAAATTCATACATCGGGAACATCCGCCGCCCATATCGCGAACAAATTCGGTGATGTTCTTTTGGCCGGTACACCTGCCAGTGTTGTGTTTCCCCTATCGGCGTGTCCTCGACCGTGGCGTACACGTCGGACGAGTCGGCCACAAAGCAAGAGGGGATAGAAAGTGGCTCCTCGGCCGCCCACTCCTCGGACGGGGCGATACGCTCGTCGTCATACTCCGGGACCTCAGGTTCATTGTCTTCAACCATTATCCCCGACACCAGAGCCGACATCTACACCTGAAAGCAGAGGACATCGGTGAATTCGATAGCCAGGATCAAATCCACCCTTCCACCGCAAGTCAAGTGAAAGGGCGACAAAGGCCGAGAAGCGACAAGCAGACACTCGCTCCCCGTCTACCCTCCTCGGGGATCAAAGAACGACCCCTCACCCCCCTCGGGACGGCCATCGGAGAAGGCACTTCTCCCCGGGGCATTCATCGGAGAAAGCCCCCGTCCTCGGGGCATTCATCAGAAAAAAGCTCCCGTCCTCGGGGCATTCATCGGAACTAGCCTACCGTCCCCGGGACATTCATCGGAAAACTCGCCAGACGCGGCGGAACTCGCGTCCCTCCTCGGGGCGTTCATCACGCCCCGACCACACGTTCCAGTTAGACGACGGAAATAAAAAGGAAGGGAAAAGAGGAACTCACTTGTAACGGCGGCGGACGGATGAAAAGAGCAAACGGTACGGCGGCGATCGGCGGCAAGCGGCGGACGAGCAGAGACGATAAAAGATTAGCAGGGAGAAAAGTAACAGAATGAGCGGGGACCTCCGTATTTATAACCCGGCGCGGGACTCGAAGCGACCCTAGGCTCATTAATGACATAGGGTAGCCGCCCCTACGACCGCTTAGCACAAGACACGTGGCGGCAACCTGACAGTCGCGTCCCTTCACCTGCCTCCTCCCCGTTCTGCCGACGACCGGAGTCCTTCGTGCGAGTGCCCGCTCCAGACACGACGACCTTAAGTCCTCGCTCTTCCCCAAAGCTTCGACTTGGGGGGCTCCTGTTCCGGTATGGGCCTCACCTCGGCAGGCCCAATACCACATGCGGCCCAACAAGCGAACCGGGCACGCCTAACACGCGCCCCTTCGGAACGAGCAGGAGCAGGCCGCCAAGCACAAGCTACATCTCCACACCCTTTTTATCGTCCACCACGCCGGACGAGCAGAACCACCCGGGCTCCCCTCCTCGGGGAGAATAACGTGCTCGGCACGTTCTCCACGTGCTCCCCTCCGCGGGGACACGTCACCGACCAACTGCCCACCTCCGAAAGAGCAGGTCAAACCCACTTTCCGGGGATCCAGGGGAAGTTGAACTAGGGCGAAGACCACGTCCTGGTCTTCACTACGCCACGTAAGCCCTAGCAGTCATTAGGGTTGGGCCTGGTCATCCAGCCCACCTCGAATGACCGTTGGCCCAGCGCTGGGGTCTCTCTATAAATACCCTCTTCTTCAAGAGGGTCAGGTAACTTTTCTTGCCCCTTTTCTGTACTATTGCTTCCACTCTGCCCAACTTCTTACTTTGGCATCGGAGTGTCTTGCAGGTACACCCCCCTCCTCTTTCTCACCCCGGCGAACAGGTAGCAGCCCAACGGAGTGTGGCCAGTCCGTGATCCCCTCCTGATCAGGTCAGATCACATGTTATTTATTACTATTTTTCCATTCTAAAGTTTTTAAGCAAGAGTTTATTTTTCATGGTTGAAACTTTAAGCAAACCCGACTATTGTAGTTGGAAGAGTGTTCTTTTACTTTTTGGTTTCTCAAGGTATTGTCATTGGATTGTGACTGATTAGGAAGTGAAAGGGGGATCTCATATCTAGATGGAAATTTATAGGTAAAAGTTGCACAAGATAGTGGTTATGCTAGAAGTTGTAAACGGGGGAGTTTAGCTTTGAACTAATGCTATCATAGTGAATTTCCTTCCTGACTTGGATGCTCTCAGATGTATGTGATGTTGCACCGAACTGGGTTACCAATTGACTGTGTTATTTATGTTTCTACAGTTTATTTTCAATTTGATTTATTTTAATATTATGTAAGACAAAAGATGTCGTAACATCTTTCATGAATTTGTACTCTGATGTTGAGACATAAGAATCACCATCACGTGTTACATGTGTTAAAAAATTTCAGATTGCAAGACGGAAAAAAATCTTTGGTTATATGTTGTTTTTATTCTAACATCAACCTTTAACAACTGAATTTTATGTTCTTGCCATCTATTTCACATGATAGTTTTGATTTTATTATTGTTGTTGTTGTTGTTAATGTTCCCACCTCTTTCCAATGCTGAATGGTAAAAGAAAACATTGTTCTATTTTGAAATAACTTCTCAATATTGTCAATCAAAGAAAATATTCTATAATATATTATTTTTTTTATTGACAACATTGAGAAATTTATTCTTAATCGCACTGCGGTGTTGCTATTTCATAAAACAAGATCTTGAAAATTTTGTTTTGAATATAGTCTTTTGTTTGATTACAAAATCACAAAAAAAAATTGGTGAATGGCAAAAAAATTGAAAAAGGAAACAATATATGTTACTTTTAATATTTATCTATTCAGTATTTTTTGCAATAGAATTAATCTATTACCTCAGTTGGTTTAGACATTGACGATGAAAGTCTCTATTTTATTCAATTAAAAAAAAACTTTTTACCTTGGTATTTTGTCTCAACCGAAGTGAAAAGTAAGCCAGTTTTGTCTCAATATATCTTTGCAGTCCATAAATAAATCTTTGTCATTCACTTATTTAGTATGAAGACTCAATATACTGCCAACACATTAATCAACAAAAACATTATTGATTTGCGTGAGACCATCACGATAACCATTCAAAATGCTAATGTCACACTATATATTTGAATCACAAACGTTGATAATGAAAATATTAGGATTGTAAAAGTGAAACTTAAAGGAAAGTGGAATCAGTCTTTGTGATAGATTATAAGAGCAAAAAATAGTATTGATTGAGGGTTTGTGTTATCTAACATAATCTCGTCTTTATAAATGATAAATTATTTTTCTAATATAACATTTGTTAATTTTATACCAAAAATAAATGAATGAGAAGTTATTTAGAACATATTACAATATATGCATATGCAATAAATTCCAGCATTTATTATTCACCAAGATTCATAAGGATGATAATGAAGATGTTTAAGGATTCTTCTTAAAATTGTACTTGTATATTTTTTAAAAAAAAATAGTGTAAAATTATGAAAATTCGTATTTCAATAAAAATTTAAAACTTAAATAGTTTTTTGATCCCGGTAAATTATCGTGTTTTTGTTTTTAGTCACTAAATCTTTATTTTTTGAAATTAATCCCTGAATGTTAGATACTTTTGGTTTTAGTCTTTAAAGTCAAACTCCATAGGAAAATACGCAAATTTCCTGTGGATTTTTTCTTGAATTTTCTTGCAAATTTTAACTTTAGAAACTAAAACCAAAATGATTTTAACATTCAAATTAATTCAAAACAAAAAGATTTAAGGACTAAAACCAAAAACATACAAACTTGCAGGGACAAAAGATTATATTCAATATATATATATATATATATATATATATATATATATATATATATATATATATATATATATATATATATATATATATATATATATATATATATATATATATATATATATATATATATATTGGGTTTGGATCTAATAAAAAATTCAAACTAAATTTAATATTTTTTAAGCCTTTAGCTAATTGGATTGGGTGATGACTGGAGTCTAGTGTTTCCAAAGTTTGTATATGGCTAATTAGGAGTCCTCATATCAATATGGAGGTGGAGTCATTGCCCTTAAGGGGAAATCCTCATATAAATGTGGAGGCGGAATCATTGCATTTAGAGACTCGATAACTAATCAAGAAGTGGACGTACCAAGGAAGTATATGAGTCAAAGTTTTCCTCATCCAACCATTAGAGGGAAATTATTCGTTTGGCTAAAGACGGTAGTCCAAAGTTCTCACTCGATCAAGTGTAGGAGCTTAGGTGAAGAGGTTGACTTGTTAAGGATGATAATTGAGATACTAATTCAACCAAGCGTTGAAGGATGAACCTGTCTTTCTAACTTTAGCGATTGAGATTCTCATTCAATCAAGTGTATGAGCTTGGAAGAAATATATGGCTTACAAAAGCTAACGACTGAGATTCTCACTCAACCAGACATGAAAGGTTGAAGGGGAGGTTTGACTTTCTGAGGCTGAAGGCCAAAATTCTCACTCACTCAAATGTGGGAGCTCTAAAGGGGAGCCTGACTTGCAATGCTACATGACAAAATCATGTATCAATTTATGTTGACCAAGTGACTTCAAACACAAGATGGAACTGAATTGTGATAAAAAATATATAAAAAAATTTACAAAAACAATTGATTTTACTTTGTAAATTTTAAGAAGAAAAATGAAGTAGAAAAATGTTGAATGGTAAATATCAAGAAAATAAAGGGATAAGACATAAAAAAATGTACAATAGGATTTATAATAGTTCGGTCTTAAACCAAGCAACCTACTTTAGTCTCTAAGAATTTCTCCTTGAGAGTTCCATTATCAAATTGAGCTTTTATCACTGGATCATTCCACATCCTTCTTACATCAACTTTTAACCTTTATAGTACTATCAATTTTGCAAGAGAATGATAGTCTTGATTTACAATTACAGATCGATCAAATTTATCCAACAATCATGTGAGCATAGCTCTTACTTAAGTATTTTGCTTTATCATCACTAAAATAATTTTAAGTATATGAAAAAGTTTCTAAGAAAAGAGCGAGTAAGAGAGAAAAAATGATATTTTTTATTTCTTGGGTTGTATTGAAGTAAACACAAGTCCTCCTTATATAGAAAAAAATGGCCATAAAGGGAAAATTTTTGGGGTGGAGCCTCTCCTTAATTGATTAAGCACTAATCGATTATGACTTGACTTTTTATGAAAGAAACAACCGAGTTTTGAGATTAATCAATTAAGAGGCTTCATAATCAATTATTGAGAAAGTTCTTTCCAAAATCGATTAGAAAAATGTTCTAATCGATTAAAGACTGATTTTATCTTCCTAATTGATTAAGCACACTGCTTAATCGATTATTCTTAGGCTAACAACATTTTTAACAACATTTTAAAACACATAAAATATTAGAAAAATGATTAAGTGAATGTATGTGCATTACTTTAGTACTTTGACATCTACTCACACTTATCACCAATTAATGATCCCAAATAGATAAAAATAGCTAGGACACAAGATCACGAGCTAGCTTCTATAGAATTTTATTTCTAGGATGTTTTTCTTAATATTTGATTTTCTTTGTGCCAAACACCATAACCTACCTTCTTGCTTCGCTTTTTGTTTTACTTAAATCATGATAAATCATGATGATGCTTATGAAAATTTCTCTTTATTCTTCTTTTCATGATCAAAATCACAATTACTTGCACAACATAAAGAATCACATTCTCCCTCTTTTTAATTATGACAACTCAATTCTCATGGAGGTGGTAAAATAAATGAAAAGATGAGAGCGGTTAAAACTCCTTCATAAATAAAAAGAGTATAATATATTTTCTCTGAGAGTATCCTTCTCCTCCTTTGTCATTATCAAAAAGTGAAAAAAAAATATATAAGCATATAAACATCACATAGAATAATGCATAGTAAGCAAAAATAAACTTCATATATAAGCAAATAGGATTACAAAATTTGAAGTACTATCAAAAGAAGAAGAAAACATATAAAGTAAGCAATAAAAATAGGAGGTTGTTGATATGCGCCATCATCATCATCATGAGTGTCTTAAAACTCATGAGGAACTTGTACCCCTATATTTTCCAAGTGCTTAGAGATGAAGTTAACTTTTGCTGACATTCAAATAAGTATTATGTTGTTATATTAGGTGCTTTCTAGGAAACAACAAATATTCAAATCCTAATCGATTATTGGTCATCATTTTTTTACTTTTGAATAATTTTAATCGATTAAACCTATGATTTAGTTTATTAGAAGGTGAAAATCTTGTTTTCTTGTGCATTTTGGAGCTTGGTTTGATCTTGGGCCCAATTTGTTAATGCACCACCCTTTTATTTCCTAAAAACTCTACATTTGGAAAATACTCTTACATGGTGTGAGTGATTTGATTAAAAGTATTTTTGAGTAAAAGTTAAAGGAAAAATTTAACATTTGTTTGGAAGACATAAAGAAAATTTCTTATTATTTTTCTAATAAATTACTTACATCTTTCTTACCTCCACACAGTAATTTTGAGAGACTTATTTTTGTTTGATATTTTGAAAAGTATTGAACATTTTCCTTTTTGTTGAATGGATTACTCTGCACTTTTTAATGTGAGAAACATTTATAAATTCTTGAAAAAATTACACCAAACATCCATTAAGTTTTTTTTAAACAGGTTGGTCTTTTAAATTTTTTTGTAACAAATTGTTCTTTTAAATTACCAAACGTGTGTAATGTTATCCTTTTTTTAATAGAGTGAAGATGCTAATTGTGGATGAAATTATTTTGAGTGGTATGAAAATGATGAAGTGCAACCAGAATTACAATAGTCACACATTTCTAAATATTCAAAATGTGAGAAGAAAGATGTAGAAATCACCACAGATGACTAAGTTGTTACAAAAAAAAAACTTAAAAAAGAAATTTATTTTTAAAAAATAACTTAAAGGATCTTTGGTGTAATTTCTTCTAAATTCTTTCTTTAGAGCTCCTTTTTAGATATTCCTTTTAAAAGACTTCTCTATACAAGGTGTCATCTCCACATTTTAGAGAAGAAGATAAAAACTCGATAAAATCTATAGATGAATGCTTCAGAAAACTACTATTATTGCATTCTTTTGATCTTGATGTTGCAAAGCATACTTGCAACATAATTTTAGTTCTTAACCTTTGGTAACCAAGTCTTTTTGGGACCTCAGGAGTTAGTGAATTATAAATAATTCATATAAAGGTCATGAATTTTAAAGAATTCAGATGAACCATTTAAAGTCCATTTCAAGTCATGATTTTTCTTAAAATAATAAGGAGCAGTATGACCATTATTACCATAATAACTGCAGTTTAATATTGTTGTAAATGTGCCTTAAAACCTTTGTTGATGAAGATAAAGAAAACATATTTTGGAGATTGCATTTACTGCGAAAATCAGAAGTTTTAGAAATTTGAACGAAAAGTCGAGAAAAGAAAAATAAATCGGTCGGTGAATAGTGACGTCTGTAGGGTGAATAGTGTTATCCACACAGATGAATAGTGACGTCTGTATGGTGAATAATGTTTTCGAGTTTTCGGGCTTTTTCGATTCGGTCCATGGATTCATGTGACTTTGGGCTTTGTTTGTTAGATATTTGCTATTATAAATATGTATCTCTTATATGTTTGGTGTGTGACAATATTAGAGTTTTCACCAACAAGGAAGACCAAGGGTTTAAAGGTATAGCATAGGGTTTTAGCTATGCACAAAGAAAACCTTGGATTACACCTTGGGTGCCTTCAGGGTTGTTCTTGGGAACCTGAAGGTGAAGGCTATTTTCTTGTAACTCATTTGTAATCTCTTGTAACAACTTTTTGAGTATAGTGAGTTGGAGAGCTGCTCTCTCCCCTAGAGTAGATCATTTGATCGAATTGAGTAAATAACCTTCGGTTTTTTCTTGCCTTATTCTATTATATTATCTATGTACGGATTATTATTGCTGAATACCATTCATTTTGGTTGCTATGGTTCTTTGCTTCACAAATTGATATTGAATTTTGTCGTAATTCACAACAAGATTCACAACAAATATGTTATGATTGGAGTTTATTTTAGCATGGGAAAACGTATGGAAGGATTTGAAAGTATTATAAGGTGGATAACATATATTAGCTTTATTATATGTTCCTCTTTGATGAGATAAAACGATATCTCAATTATCTCGACCTTTGATAAATTTACTAAGAGTTTCATGTAAATCTTCAATTTTATTTTTCAAATTCTCATAACCTTCACATTTGGTATCCATATTATCAAACAAAGTACAAACAAAATTAGCATTTACCACATGTTTTTTAAGTTGACGTACTTTCTAGATTAATTTATCATTTTAATTTTAAAAATTTGTAGTGTTATATTTTCAAATAATCGGCATGGGGCGACAACTTGGGATCGCCCTGGAGAAAGGGCGATAACGCAAGGTCGTGCGAAGGGAGGTACTGCCTCGCCCTTACGTTTTCCCCGTCTGTAGGAAGAAAAAGGGATAAGATGTGTTTTGGATAACGAGAAATATAACATAGTTATTGACACATGTATTTCTTGGAAATAAAAGATTAACAGCCCACCTTTGGATTGGGTGGGCGATGACCTTTTCCAAGTAAGGCTTAAGAATAAAGAATCCATATAAATACCTCATCCCCCAAAGAGATTGGGAGGAAGTTAAATTCACTCAATACCAACCAATACTTCTCAGTGAGAACTTCTCTTCAAGTAGTCCTAACACCGATAATCTAACCGTCCGCCTATAATCTAGTACCTCCAAACACCAACAGGATCCATCACCTCATGTGAGCCGGTCCCCAAAACAGCCTCGAAAACCATCGTACAATGCTACTCGCAATTGTGAGCTAGCCTCACCCTATCTGTTAGTATAACTACTAGGGCCTATAGGTCTCCCTGCCCTTACAGTGGGAACACACATATACCCTATACTTTTTTGGACGCCATAGTAGCGCCCACCATAGGGTCCGGTAAAACTAACCTACCCCACACCTCCTTTTAACAAACAATATATTTCACTCCAAACCAGTCACCTCTTTTTTTTCCTTCCTTATAGAAAATGACTGATAAGGTTCTACACCACGCACCAAGCACCATCGCTGGAGGTATCTCTGAGAGGGGCCTCTCCAAGACCACTTGATGGAGATACGCGAGGTAGGTACTTACTACGAACGTCATATCCTCCAGTTTTCCTAAGATCACTTCAAGAACAACTGAGGCCAATTTAGTTTTCTCTGAAGAAAATGTCATGTGAATAAATCCTTATAACGATGATCCCCTGGTTATCATCATCCAGCATAGAAACTGGGATATCAGACGCGTCCTAATAGACCTGGGTAGCTCAGCCGATGTTCTGTTCTGGGACTTCTTCCAGAAATTATAACTAGATATGGAAGACATATAAGGGTTTACATGCTCCCTAATAGGATTATCGAGTGAATGGATACATATAATGGGTTGTGTGACCTTAAAACCACCCTCGGGGAGGTTACTAACGCCAAAGTCATCAACGTCAACTACCTCATCATAGAATCTACGTCATTCTACAACGTCATCCTGGGGCGCCTTGCCATCAACGTCCTAGGAGCGCCTGTATCCATTAAATATTTAACCTTGAAATATTCGCTCCTAGATGGCATAGTGGACACCATTAGGGGAAATCAACAAGCATTTTGCGAATGTAAATGAACAACTTGGAGACTGACAAAGAAGAGCTTGCATTGGTTGATTCCCATCCCTCCAAAGTTCCAAATACTTACTCAGAAGTTCCAAATACTATGTTCCAGACTCATGCCCATATAAGACTTGAAGGAAGTCCAAAAAAGACCTCACGCCCATCAAGTCACAAAGATAGGCACCTCCTATCATACTCCAAAATTTGACCACACTCTCCAATTGAATGTTTTAAAGTTTATCCTCTACCTTAGTATAAGTTTAGTTCATCCGAGTCTCAGTAGTATAAGTCAAATGGTCAACTCCAACAATCCAAAAGTCAAAGGGTGACCATTTTAACTTTTTACCATCGTTTTTCTTTATTTTTATTGGTAGTCCTTTTTAATGCATCTTCACTTCTATTTTTTTCAAGTTATTAGGATTTTTTTTCATAATATTAATATTTATTTTATTTTTAAGTTTAGTCTATTGTATGTTTTTGTGTGATTTTTATTATTAAGATGTTATTACTATTACTAAGTCTATTATTTTTATTCAGTGTTGATTGTTGCTTTTATTTTTAAGTATCCTTAATAGTATAATACGTACAATTATTACTATTATTAATATTATTATGACATATTCAATTATTGCACTTTTTATGCCTTTTAATTATTATTATTTTTGTATTAAGGGTTATTTGGGTAAATTAGGTCACTATTATATTTTTATTTAATTATTTGTTTTCACTACTTAGTCTATTAGGCTGGCATGTTTGTTTAACAATTATTATTTATTACTTTTTTTGTGTTGAATCAATAGAGGTCAAACAAGTCAAAAGTCTAAGAGTCTAACAAAAGGTCCAAAAAGCCCTAGAGTACGTAAATAGTGGAACGAATAAGGATTAAGTCAACTCAAAAGCATAAAAAAAAATCTATTTCATTTTGAGTTTTTAAGTTACAAATCAAACTTTTCTAAAAATACAAATCAAATCAAATCTAGGGTTTACAAGAGATGATCCACGATTTATAAACTAAGCATAATGCTAACACTATATAAACTAAGCTTAGGGTTTACAAGAGATGATCCACGGCTTACAAAATATACAGAAATCCTAAGTTGTTCTTCACATTGAAGAACAAAACACTAAAAGCAAAATATAAACTAAACTCCAACCGTCCCAACAGTTAAGATTCCAAGTATTACCTCACAATCAACACAGAAAGAAAGAAGGAGTTAGTAGAGATTCAAACAAACAAATAAAAAAACTAGGAATAAAAAGACATAGCTTTTTTAACTTCACTGGAGAAATCCTCCTCTCTGTAGGTTGGTGCTTCACTTTCTTCGACATGCACAATGACTTTCCTTTTTGTTGATGTTCGAGCTGCAGCATAGCGACAAGAAGCAACAGATTTAGAAGAATTTCCTTTGGAATTTATATCATATCCACAGGGATCGATGCAATAGAAAGAATGTCGTTCGACAATTTCTACGTTTCTAAGCTTGGTTTGAATGATTTGAGATTAAAATACAAAAAGAAAAACATATGACAAGTAAATAAAGTACCTGAAATAATTCGTCAGAAGTTATATTTCATTCTACCCATCATGTACTAAAAAATCTAAGGATCAACTGCACGCAGCCTAAACCACTTGTCAAAATCTCCACGTATCACTCACAAAAAGAGGTTATGTCTAATGGAAACATTGAGAAATCAACCGTATTCTCTCATAGGTGATGTCTCCCACAACTAAACAATACAGAGAATTAAGATCCCATACACACATGTGAATATTATACCGCTTCCCACAACTAATAAACACACCTCTTATGTTGAGTTCGAAAAGTATATGTCTATAGCGATCCAAACCCTTTGAGATAGATAGTAAATCAAAGATGACATCGATTGAGAATTATAAAAGAGATTTTATATAAAGATTCATAAATACACATACAATCAAAGTAAAATTACATACAAGATCCCCCAACAAATGAAAAATACCTAGAGAGGAAGGAAGAAGAACACAAATCTCACGGTTTATCAATTCTAATTAAAGTGGATTCGACCCCGGATTGTTAAGATGCATCCTCCAAGTGTTGTTTTTGAGCTTATTTCCACAAAGTGTTGATGGAGTTGAGAGCAAAAAATCAACAAAACTGTAACCTAAAAATCTAAATGAGGGGTATTTATACAAAACGGAAAATTACAATAGTGTTAAGCGCCCTCAGATCGCGCTAAGCGCGGTCAGGAAAATAAAAACACTGATTCTGCCACTGCCACAATATCATCACACTGAAAGCCACGCTAAGCGCAAATGTCAACATTTTGTTGGTCAAAACTATGCATCTTGAAGCATTCCCTTGGCTCAATTGGGTCTATATTTCAACCATACATTATTACCTATAAAAACAAAAGAAAAACTATCAAACTTATTGATATGTACACAATATCGCAAAATATACAAAAATATGTAACTATACAAAATGTATACAAAAATAGGGGATTATTAACGAAAAACTAATGAATTAAGCCAATAAGGGCCAATTATTCACACTAAAAATTACTAAAATTTAACCCTTATCAAACTCTCCCCAACTTAAAATTGTTTGTCCTCAAACAAGAACCGATCCACTCAAAGAAATAAAAGTAATTTTCAAGAATATCATGCTCAACGAGTTTTGAAAAAAAAATAAATGTATGGTTCAAAATAAAAATGTACAAGTAAAGCAAAACTTACCACTAAACTACAACGACAACATGAAAACGAAAGAACTTCTAAATACAAAACAAATGCCAAAAATTATAAGACAATACAGTATTCAAAAATGAATCACACCTAGCACGCACTTCATCGGTAGATGAATAACAAAAACATGAGGGGCTTAACTCTCACCCAACAATCAAGCTAACAACAAGTTAAATTATAAATTCATCAAGAAAAAATTCATATTGAACAGTATGAAAGCATGAATCACAAGGACTTTCAAGAGTTGTAATTGGGCTTGGGTAAGAAAGAAGGGTTATTTCTAATGCTAATGAAACGAAATTGCCTAAACCTATGAGAGCAACTAAATCACACACATTCATGCAATTAAAAATTTTATTCACCTTCACTTTTCTCATTTACTACAACCTTGATTTTATTAACACTTTTTTTTCTTTTTCTCTCTTTCCTTTTTATTTTTCTTTTCCTTTTTCACATTTTTTTTCTTTCTTTTCTTTTTCATGGCTCCAACCACTTATTTCTTTTCAACCACAAAGTAACTAACATATAGGCAACCAAACAATACTCTCCCCATCTTGAATACAACCGAACATGTAATTTTAATGCTCCCTACTTTCTAAGGCAAGGAAAACAAAATCAAACCACAAGTTATGGTTGAAGGGTCAAGTGTTTCAAGAAATAAATTAAGAATCCATAAAAGAAATCAATAAATAACTAAATAGTTATTTACAAGTTCAACATTTTCTATACTGATATGGATCCTATCATTAAGGCTCAAAGGGACTAACAAATGCTCGCACACTCACAGGGTAAATTACTTTTGGTTAGGTGGTTATGCTCAAATTCAAAAAATGCCTCGATCCTTTTCCTGCTTTCATACACGTCAACACAAGTACAAGATTAAACATAATAAAACTATTTTAACAAGAATGTTGGTCTCCTACGTATAATAAACAATGGAAAGCTCCTCACAAAAAGGGTTTTGATCTAAAGTGATTCAAAATTGAACAAGTATGGCAAAATAATGAATGACATGAAAATTGTACAAATGAAAAGTCTCCTAATCATGCTATGTTCTAGAAAAGATAAACGAGTACCTTGCAAAGTACCAACTTCAAACAATATCATTACCATACATTTGCAAGTTGAAACGATCAAACTTGGAAAATCACAAAATGCATCCTCAAGATAATAAAAAACAAATTTGAGAACAAACACAAAATTTTATTCTAACAACCTAACAAAATTGAATTAAAAATAACTAAATTCAAAGACCAAAATTGGTGAAAGTGGATGAAAAATGAGAGATTTTTTCACACAAAACAGGGCGCGCTAAGCGCGAATAGACATGCTTAGTTTTTCAAGTTCCTTCTCACATGTGGTCCATTCAATCTCACTTTATATTAACTATACTACTAAATATAAAACTGTACAAACTCAAAAATCGACGCCTTATTTACCTACAAGCTCCTCCATGTTGCTTCGTTCATCGATAGATACCAAATAAAACCTGCAACACTTAAGCAAACGTAAACCAAAAATAAAAATATGTACACATACATAAACATGATGGAAAACACATATATACAATCACTTATGGAAAACAACTATAAACATGTATATACAAAGCTTTAAAAACATAAAAACAAAAACTATCGCAATGCAATTCAATATCAAAACCAATCCCCGGAAACGGCGTCATTTTGTTCAAGCTGCAGCATAGCGTCAAGAAGCAAAAAATTAAGAAGAATTCCCCCGGAGATTTATATCATCTCCATATGGATTGGTGCGAGGGAAAAATTTGCGTTCAACAATCTCTACGTTTCTAAGCTTGGTTTGAATGGTTTGAGATAAAAATGCATAAAGAAAAACATATGACAAGTAAATAAAGTACGGGAAATAATTCGTCATGAGTTGTATTTCATTCTACCCATCATGTAATAAGAAATCTATGGATCAAATGAACGCAACTTAAATCACTCGTCAAAATCCCCACGTGTTTCTCATAACAAGAGGTTATGTCTAACACAAACATTGAGAGATCAACCATATTCTCTCGGAGGTGATGTCTCACGCAACTAAACAACATGGAGTATTAAGATCTGACACACACATGTGAATATTAGACCATTTCCCACAGCCAATATACACACATCTTATGTCGATTTCAAAAAGTATATGTCTATAGCGATCCAAATCTATTGAGATAGATAGTAAATAAAAGATGACATCGATTAAGAGTTGTAAAACAGATTTTATACAAAAATCCATAAATGCACATACAGTCAAAGTAAAATTACATACAACAACCCCAACAGATGAAAAATACATAGAGAGGAAGGAAGAAAAATACAAATCTCATGGTTTATCAATTCCGATTGAAGTATATTCGACTCCGGATCATAAAGATGCATCATCCAAGTGTTGTTTCTGAGCTTATTTCCACAAAGAATATTGTTGATGGAGTTGGGAGTAAAAAATCCCTAAAACCATAACCTAAAAATCTGAATGATGGGGTATTTATACAAAACTAAAAATTACAATCGCGCTAAGCGTGATCTCACTTAAGTTACCCTTACACCGACATAAAATGCGCTAAGCACAGTCAGGAAAACAAAAACACCAATTCTACCACTGCTACAATCTTATCGCGCTGAAAATCGTGCTAAGCACGAATGCCAGCATTCTCTGGACTCAATTGGGTCCATACTTCAACCATGCATTATTACCTATAAAAATAGAAGAAAAACTATCAAACTTACTGATATATATACACAATATCACAATATATACAACAATATGTAATTATACAAAATGTATACAAAAATAGAGGATTATTAACAAAAAACCAACGAATCAAGCCAATAAGTGTCAATTATTCACACTAAAAATCACTATAATTTAGCACTTATCAGTTGCCTTGTTTGTGGTGGTTTTGTGGTGATTGTATGACTTATTAAGGCTTCAAAGCATTGTTGTTTGGGGAGTTCGATCTAGGTTAGGTTAGGTATGGGTAGAAGGTTTGTTGAATGTTAGGGTTATGATATTTGTGTTCGAATGCCACTACTACGGAAAAAACCTATCACAACAGTTGGAAATGGGATACCACCATGTTGGTCCAACCATTGTGAGGTAAGGTGTGATTGTATGTATGATGCTTTCCACTACGAACGTGCGACCGTGATTGTATCTGCATAGCGTATTACCTAATGCAACAGTTACTTTAAACAATCATTGTGATATCCTTTAATGCAACATATTTAACAACGGTTGTGCTAAATAATCATTGTGATATATAGACTTGAGTTTATTATAAATCATGTGGAATGCTTATTTCGCCAATGCTCACTAAATAGTTAACCTTTTAATTTGCACTAGAACATTATAATATAACAATTTAAGTTATATCAGAAGTACAAGTTCACGTTGAATGCTAGACAAGAGTTTTTCAATACTTTATTTGTATTTTGTTCTTTGATAGTAAGAATTTAGTTTAATGATCACAGTTCTTCAACCGCCCTTGCCTTCACCTCTAGTTCTTTTTGCAAAATATTATCTACTTTATAAACAATATTAGATGTGGAGAGAAAGGTGGTTGAAGACCTACAATAATTAAACCAAGTTCTAAGTGTCAAAGAACAACATGCAGTTAGCGATGTGAAAAAATATTGTCAAGAATTGAATGTGTACTTGTTTTCTAATACAACTTTATCTATCATATCGTAATTTGATAATGCAGTTTAAAAAAGTATGTATTCAGTAAGGGATTGGAAAAATACTCAAACCACATAATATATAATAAACTCGTCTTTTAAACAAACATTAACAACAACATTCATCAGCAACAAACCATAAACAACAAATACAATATTTCAAGTCATAGAATGCTCCATAAACATACCATACATGTCCCATAATGACGTGTCCACAATAAAATAAGTTTGCAACACAAACTTTAACTTCATCCCTTTTATTGAAACAAGCATTCATACCTATAAGTCAAAACAAGAGGAAAGTTCATACATCATGAAACAAGCTACTGAAATAAATTTTGAAGAAAAAACCTAGAGAGAAAACGAACTTGTAAATATCCATTGGCTAAGATTTGATGGTATGATTTCGTTTTGGGGTTTCCATATAAGAGAGACGAGTGACCGAGTTTTTAGGGTTTCATTTGGAGAGAGACGAGTGAAAGAGTTTTTAAGGTTTTATTTTGAGAGAGACGGTTGTTATTTACTGAAGCATAGATGATTTCGCTTATATATAAATAAGTATCACCTTTCATCATAGTTGAAAACAAAAACTGTGGTGATATACAAGGTCAAACACATTTTTATCACAATAAATGGATACTTATTAGTGTTGGGATTTGAACCATTTTGAAGGTGAGATAATACTTAGAAGGGGGGTTGAATAAGTATGAAAGATTAAGACTTAAAAAATAATCACACAATTATTTTTATCCTGGTTCGTTTAAACAACTACTCCAGTCCACCCTTCCTAGAGTGATTTGCCTTTCTCAACAAGGACTTAATCCACTATTTAATCAAACTGATTACAATAGTAACACCTAAGAACAACTGTTCTTAGTCTTCTCAAGAGCTACTGATTCCAACTGAATCCTCTTAAGGAAAAACCTTTACAATCAATGTAAATCAAATACAAGAGTATTAATGCTTCTATAAAGCTTTTATCACAACAGTGATTTTTCTCTTAAGTTTAAGTACAAGAAATTCTAAGAAGAATATGAAAGTATGGGAGCTTAGAATAATATGATTTCTTTTCAGCAAAATGTGTAACTGAAGAATGTTGTGGAGTCATCCTTTTATAGGCAGCTGATCCAAGGATGCTGAGCGTTGAAAAGAGAGTCCCAAAAAGGTCTGAGCCTTTTTGTCTTCACATCAAGTGACCTTTCCTTGAAATAGATAACACAGAAAAATCTTTTTTGTCTGTGTAATTGTGTCTAGCACAAATGAGGAAAGAGACGTTGATTTACTCCAACGGATATATTCTTGAATATTTCTTCTTCAGTTTTCAGCAAGTTCTTCAGAGTCTGAATGGATCAGAATCTTCTAATGATGTTCAGAACTTTGCTGTATCAGAGTCTTCTGCAGCATGTGTGCTTTCAGCGTGTTGATCATCAGAGCATATTTGACACAGAACTTCAGTACTTGGCAGTGTTAGTACTTTCAGAAACTTCTGTAGAATTATGCTTTGAGAAACTCTTCAAACAATATTCTTCTTTGCTTCAGATGCTTCAGCTTCAAATGCTTATGACTAGCTTCAGATGCTTCTGACTATCTTCAGATGCTTCTGCTTCAGAATCTTCTGACTAGCTTCAGATGCTTCTGCTTCAGATGCTTCTGATGAGTGCATCTGGCGCTTCAGAGTCAGGATAACTTCTTGTATACAATACAAATTTGCTTCTAGAGAGTTAATTTCATTTCAATCTGCAGTAAAACTCTCAAACAAATTTTAGAGTATATAATTCTTAAATATAAAATTTCCTAACAGTTATCATCAAAACAAAGAGTTATTATTAAGAACCAATCTGTGTTCTAACACATTTCACTTCGTGTACTTTTCACTATGATTGCTTCATTTGACCGTTGTGACATGTTCTTTAGTAAATACAAAAAAATGCCTAAATATAAACTATTACCACGATTAACACTATGACCGTTGTAAAATTGGTGTTACGAAAGATTTATTTTGTAGTAGTATGTTTGGTTTGCTATTTGGTTGTGGTTGTTGATGGTGGGACCAAGGGTTTGAGGGTCGGTCTCAGTGATTTTAGTTAGGTTTTAAGTGTTTCTTGGTTTGTGTTAGGGTTCCTTAGAGAGGGTTAAAGTTCATTTAAAAAGGTTGGGGTTCATTACTTATGGGTTTGGCTAAGGATATGGTTCATCATTGATCTTAGGGTTCGTGGGGTTTGGATTTAGGGTTCTTGGGTTGGGATGAATATCTGGGTTGGTGTTCATCATCTTGGTGAACATCGGTTGGAGGTGGTGGTCCAGTAAGGGTTGTTAGGGTGGAACTACCGGCGAAGGCGACTTTTGGCTGTGGTGTTTTAGAGAGAAAGAAGATCATTGGGGTGGTGATCTTAGAGAGAGGGAAGAAGATGTAGAAACAAGAGAGAGATTGTGGGATTAGAGAGAGAAAAAATATAAGTAAATGAGAGTTTCTGAAGAGAGTTTCCTTTATGTGCTCTCATTTCCTCGCTACAAATGAACAACATGTTGCTTCTCCATGCCACTCGGATCAGTTGACCATTGACCAGTCCCCTCCGCTGCCAACCACCCTTGTTATCAAACACCCTCAATTACGTCTATGTGATTAATTAACCCCCTGATGGTCAAGTGATCTAGGATGAATCTTGACTTCTCCTGGTAATGAGATCAAGCGCCCTACGTTTGTCCATGCTTTTTCTTTTATTTATTTTGATTATTTTCCATTTTTTTCTTTCTATTTTTGAATGGGCTTCTGAAAGCTGGGCCTAGCGCCCATTGCTTTCCACACCCCAAATGTAATTAAGGCCAATATGTCTTACTGAATTTGCACCCCTTCCCTATTTTCTATTTTATTTCCATTTTTTTTATTTGTATTTTTAATTTAGTCATTTAGTATTTTTTATTGTGTTTAGTTATTAATTAATTCATTTAATTGTTAGTTAGTCCTAAATATCCCTTTTAAATTAAAAAAGCTATCCATTTAATTTAAATAGTTTAATTATTTTTTTAAATGATAAAAAATGATAAATAAAATTTCCTTTTATTTTATAAGTTCAACAACCAATTATAATCCTTCTTCTTACTTATTTAAATTCAAATTATAAAAGTATAAAAACATTTCTTCTTATATTCAAATTAAAACAAATAAATACAAGAAGCAATATAATTATTTTCTGAAATTGTAAATAATGCATGTTTTTGTTTACATCATCAAACTATTTTATTAATCAAATTAAACTAATACATTATAAAACTAACTGAGGGTGAAAAATATTTCGCCTTCTGCTGAAGGACTGTGTATGTTATATTTACAAATAACGCACCTAGGGCGATAGGTTGGGATCACCCTAGAAAAGGGGCGACGACACTAGGTCGTCTGAAGGGACATACTGCTTCTCCATTATGTTTCCCTCGCTCCTATGAAGAAGAAACGTGGTATAAGATGTATCTTGGATAACGAGAAAGTCAATATAGTTACTGACTCACCTATTTCTTTGTAATAGGAATTCGATAGCCCACCTTTTGACTGGGTGTGCGGTGACCTTTTTCCAAGAAAGTCCTAGGAATCAGGAATCTCTATAAATATCTCATCCCCCAAAAGGACAGAAAGGAAGTCAGATTCACTCAATACCACCCAATACTGCTCGGTGAGCACTTCGCTCCCAACAATCATAACACTGATAATCTAACCACCCTCCTTCAATCTAGCAACGCCGATCATCAGCAGAACCCCTTACCTCACATGAATCGATCCCTACAACAGCCTCGAAAACCATCGTACAAGGTTACTTGCAACCGTGAGTTAGCTTCACCATATTCGTGTAATATACCTATCAGAGCCTCTGAGTCTCCCTACTTTTGAAGGGGAACACACACACACCTTTTACTTTTTTGGACGGTACAAGATGCGTAATATAATTTTTAAAAGTGAAAATGATATCTTTTAATCTACTCGTTTCTTTATTAAGTTCATTTCATATATTGAATAATTCATAGAAGGTACATTCAATTTTAGCTTTACTTACCTCATCTCCTGTCATAAGACATGATTTAACTTTGTCTTCTTGCTCTGATTTATCGGATGAGTCAGAGTCGTCATTTTCTTTTATGAAGGTTTCTTTGTTATCATAATTGTCATTTTGAATCTTATCTTCTGACAAGGATTTATATTATTTTAAAATTTTGAAATTTTTTACCTCACACCGAACATGAAAAGAATGAGGTGGCTTTGAAGAATTATCGTAATTGTTGTTTGGGTCTTTTGTCAAACAAGTTATGAGCGTTGTGGAGAAAAAGGATGAAGATCATGTTAAACATGGCGGAGAGTGGAACTCCATGGAAATATAAGCTTTTGAAATTAGGGTCAAGATCTCGTTCAAGAGCTTCTTCTTTTAGTGCAAAATGGTGATGTTGTTTTTGTCGACAATATCTTTTAGAGTATGTAAAAGCATTGTTTTTTCAACAATCTTAGTGAGTTCTATGCAATGTGACTCAAGTGAGGCCACCAAGATAAGAGTGACCGAAGAAAACAATTTTGCTTCATTTAAGAGATAATCTGAATGAGCTTGCAATGAGAATTTTCATCTTCGATCCACCGTGATTGTGAACAGAAAAATAAAAATGGTTTGTAATTTATAAAGACATCGCCGATATTTAAACCCAAAACACATGCTAACAACGGTGACATCAAATTAATTGATAATGACTCAAGGATGACGTGTGGTCGAAATTCTCTTCTTAAACCTTAATAAAAAGGTGTACTTGTAAATATTTTGATGATCAAGTTAATAGAAGAAATGATTGCGAAATTTAAGATTTAAAATAATATATTTCTTAAAAGGTGAAGATGTTAAATTTTAACTTATACTCCCTACGCGTTTTTAACTTTTCACACGTATTAAGAAATCTAATAATTATAGTATGAAAAAGAGAAATTATAAAAGGTTTTAAAAAATTATTTTTTATTAATGATATTGAAAAGATAAATTTATATAATTAAAAGAAGAGATAATAATAAATATTTAAGTGTATAATAGAAAAAATAATATTAATAATTATACTGTAATACAAATTTTTTTTCTAAAACAACTTATAATTTAAAACGGAGATAATATTATTTTGATGGCATGTCAAAACATCAATCCAAAACAACCCCGGTAAACAAAAAGTCTTCAACTAGTTATAAATCAATTCAATAATAATAATAATAATAATAATAATAATAATAATAATAATAATAATAATAATAATAATAATAATAATAATATTATGAAAATATGCCTACATGATTTTTTAAGTAATTGCTTTGGTTTGTTGTGCTTAACTACTATAGGAAATAACTAACTCTTTCAATGAAAGAAAAACATTTCACCTATAATTACAAAAGCCATCATAAAAGTTAAACTAGGTCCACAACTTGAACACAATAAAGGAATGAACAAAGCTCTTGATAACAAATGTACAAAACAGACTGTGAAAATGGACGGCAAAATGTGTCAATATTTTGATGACCTTTAAGGCACACAAGGCATCAACAATATTCACAACAATATTCACACGCATCAACATCTAGCACACCAAGTGCACACCGATCCTATTGATCCACAACATATACATATACACGACGCACAAGGCGTACCGATCCCACAGATCCATTCACATCATAAAATACATACATAACAAGCACACAAGTGCGTCGATCCCACGGATCCGCTCACCACACAACTTATCACATACTATGCACACAAGGCATGTCGGTCCTACTGACCCAATACATCACATAACAGCATACAAATGCAATGCATAATAAGCGCACTGATCCTCACGGATCCATTCACCACAACACACCAACACAACACACTCAAGGCACAACGATCAAGCTGATCCTCATATCTCACACGCAGCACACACACGGTGCACACGTCTCACGTACACATCCACACCGGTTCATACATAACGCATAATGCAACAATTATGCCACTAGCGATAAACACCGGCCAAACAGCCCTACAACCACCAACATACGCCCGCATCCGCTCTCCAGCAAGCCTCCCATCACACAAGACCAACGAGGGTCCAAGTCCTCAGAGGAACAACACCAGACAGCAGCAAAAACACAACCTGATGTCGGGCTCGCTGGCGCATTCGCCCGGCGAAGCCCCGCAGCGAACACTCGCTGCCATTCGCCTGGAGAAACCTCTGGCGAAGCCATACAGAAGCTTCTGCCAGCACTCGCTGGCTAGTTCGCCCGACGAAGCCTGGCGAAGGCTCGCCCCTTCATTCGCCCAGCGAATACCTGCGTACTCAGAAAAAAATTATGCGCACCAGAATCCTCATCCGCTCCCGATTCTTCCCGATTAAATCGAAACTCACCACTAACGACATACTACAACTGAGCTACGAGTTTATTCCCGATTCTATCCGACCGATCATCAACTCAGCTCTCAAAACTAACTTCCGGCTCAACTTCGAACTTAACCGAAAATCCCAAAACTCATCCAATCTAACATTCTCAGCACATGCGACGAATTAAACATCAAACAACACAACAATCACAGCATGCAATCAACATCAATCATCAAGGAATCTATGGGGTTAGGGATTTCCCCCTTTCTACCGATTACTCATGCATTTACCAAATTTAACCGATTATCCCCTCCCCTTTACCTCGAATTCGTGTTGATGATGAACAAGCTCCTCAATCCACACAAAATCCACTTGCTTAGGCTGCTGTTCTTGATCGTGTAGTTCTCCTCTTGCTCAGACCGTGTTCTTCACCATGCGTGTGTTCTCCTCCTCTTTCCAATTGCCAATAATGCCCTCTATTCCAATAATTCCCTTATTAATCCAAATAACTCATTTTAATCCAAATAATGATATTCCTCACAATTTCTTTTTAATTCAAAAAGTCCAATTAATAATAAACTTTATTCCAATAATATTATTAATATGATTTATAATTAATAATAATATTAATATTAGTAACACTTTACTAATTATCATATTATCATCATTATTAATCATATTTCAAATATTATGGAACTTGTTCCACAACCCAAAAATCCACGCAAGCACGTACTAAGAGTGAAAATAACGCCGAAAATGAAATTAATTAAAATAGGCGTTACAAGTTCTATGCAATGTGACTCAAGTGAGGCCACCAAGATAAGAGTGACCGAAGAAAACAATTTTGCTTCATTTAGAAGATAATTTGAATGAGCTTGCAATGAGAATTTTCATCTTCGATCCACTGTGATTGTGAACAGAAAAATAAAAATGGTTTGTAAGTTATAAAGACGTCGCTGATATTCAGACCCAATACACATGCTAACAACGGTGACATCAAATTAATGGATAATGACTCAAACGGTGACGTGTGGTCGAAATTCTCTTCTTAAACCTTAATAAAAATGTGTACTTGTAAATATTTTGTCGAACAAGTTGATAGAAGAAATGATTGTGAAATTTAAGATTTAAAATAATATATTTCTTAAAAGGCGAAGATGTTAAATTTTAACTTATACTCCCTATGCGTTTTTAACTTTTCACACGTATTAAGAAATCAAATAATTATAGTATGAAAAAGAGAAATTATAAAAGGTTTAAAAAAACTATTTTTTATTAATGGTATTGAAAAGATAAATCTATATAATTGAAAGAAGAGATAATAATAAATATTTAAGTGTATAATAAAAAAAATAATATTAATAATTATACTCTGATACAAATTTTTTTTCTAAAACAACTTATAATTTAAAACGGAGATAATATTATTTTGATAGCAGTGATATTAAATTTAGGTATGTCAAAACATCAATCCAAAGCAACCCCAATAAACAAAAAAGTCTTCAACTAGTTATAAATCAATTCAACAACAACAACAATAATAATAATAATAATAATAATAATAATAATAATAATAATAATAATAATAATAATAATAATAATAATAATAATAATAATAATAATAATAATATGAAAATATGCCTACATGATTTTTTAAGTAATTGCTTTGGTTTGTTGTGCTTAACTACCATAGGAAATAACTAACTCTTTCAATGAAAGAAAAACATTTCACCTATAATTACAAAAGCCATCATAAAAGTTAAACTAGGGCCACAACTTTAACACAATAAAGGAATGAACAAAGCTCTTGATAACAAATGTACAAAACAGACTGTGAAAATGGACGGCAAAATGTGTCAATATTTTGATGACCTTTAAGTACATGATAAGACTGAGCCTCTTAGGGCCAGGGGGTTCATTGTATTCTCCTACCACAATTCAATTCATTATTTATTTATTATCCAAACAATTTTTCAACATTCATATTATTTTCCTCCATGTGTCTTATGTGTCTTTCATTTCATCTTCATGTCTTAATTGTCTTGACATATTGTGTCGGTATCAATGTTGATTCTTAACCAACCAATCCAATTCTTTTCCAACCAAACCACATTTCTTGACTTTTCATGTTATTGTGCTTTCTTTGTCGATATGAATATAAAAGACATATACATTAAGCTTAGTTAAACGACATTAATGTTGTTTTCTTTCATTTCAACATAATAGATTGATTTGATTCCTAAGCTTTTGCTTCAACATCTCAAAAAGTTATTCCTTTTAACTCTTAGCAAAATGCTACTGTCATCTATATATATCTATACCTATATCTATATGCTTGTATTTATATGATATATCTATACCTATATCTATATGTTTGTATTTATATGGTGTATTAATTTCTTTTACTATTTACCGGCTAGCTATATATCTTATGTGATGGTTGCATGTGAGTGTTTATCATTGTTTTTAATTTTCAGTTATTATTCTTTTTGATACCTAGCTAGCTAGGGTTTCTTGTTCTTATATATTTGATTGTTATTTATTGTTGTCTGATTCTGATTTCAAATGAAGATGGGTTTTCATTGATTTGGTATGTTATCAAAATCAAATAGTGGTTGCAATAATAATTAAAAGTACTTTTCATTGTGAACTAAGAAACATACTTGAAGGGAAAAAATGATGTTGTATAATTAAGAGAGAAATAAAAAATGAAAAATTAAAGAAAATATCAAATGATTTGATAGAAAATAGAAACTATAAGATAATGTAAGAAAAAGAAAATGTAGAAACTTTACTTTAAAATACAATTTCCAGATTTAAAAGAATAACACTCAAGGACTATAACAAGAATAATACATTATAATATATTTTGTTTTAAATTATTTGAATTTTTATAACATCAATATAATATTTATTATTTTTAATAGTATTATTTTCTATTTATTACATTTTATTAGACTAACAATTTTATTAATTAAATATTTGATAAATTTTAATTTTAATATTATAATCAATATATTTAACTTTTATTTCAAAAGTTATACAAAATTCAAGTTATTTAAAAATAAAGTAAATACTAAAAGAACTAACTTTACAAAAGAAAAGTTCATGCAGTCGGCAAGAAGAGAACAAGATAAAATATTTATCTGTGTTTGGCATGAACACTTCTCCATCAATGTCCTTATCACAAACTTACATTACATGATCTTTTTTTTCTCCAACATTTTTTCTCTTAGAAAAAAATACACAACAAACCACTTCACCAACATCTTATTTTATTCTAAACTTCACTATTTTTTAGTATCTCTGGTTTTATTTATAAAAAAGAAATTATTTTTTAATTCATTAAATAATAAATATATTTAATTTATATAATAGATTAGATATATTGATTATTTTCAATAAATTTAAAAAATTAACTTTCTTTTATAAATATAATCAAATAAAATAATTATTAAAACTTGAATAATAATTTTAGTAAAAAATATTCCTAAACAAAAAAATGGATAAAACACTCTTATTGTTATCATTTTTTCATCCTTAAAATTTGAACTATAAAAATAAAAGGCTTAATACTAGTATTTCCTTAGTGATCCTATAAATTTCAGTAATAGTTGTACAAATTTTTTTTTTTTAAAGATTTTCTAGTTGTTCGTTTTTCATGTATGTTTGATTTCACGGTGAAAAGAAATTGATTTTAAAATTAATTTTTAAGAATTAATTTTGGTTAAAAATGAGTTGAATATAAAATAATTTATATTTGAACAATTTTATGCAAAATTTAGTTGAATATGGAATTTCATTATAAAAATCACGTTTAAACTTAGAAGTTATAAATTCGAATTTAAAGTAGAATCAATTATAAAAGTAGAATGATTTTTTTTAGAAAAATTAAATTCTACACCTTTAAAATTACTTTTGTCTCCTCCGAAATTTAAATTATTTGAAAATGAATGCGGTAGAAAGTGAATAAATCACCTAAATTTATTTTTTACCATATTTTTCACTATATGTGTTAGATAAACATTCTCTTTAATATTATCATTTTTAATCTTATTTCGTATAATCTTCGCACACATCCAATATGAGTACCAAGTCGTACCTTCTGCTCTTATGAACAATCCATCACACGAAAGGTTCTTTCAATCTCTTTGAGCCAAGTTTGCACTCCATCAGGATCATACCTACCCTTGAAAGTAGGCGGATTGTTCCTCTAGAACTTCCTCAAATGACGAAACTCATCAGTTCCACCAGCATTAAACTGATTCTAAATAGCCTAAGCAACAGTCTGCAAAGCAGCAACAATAGCAGCATCGTTTCTTCCAGCCATTTTTGTTTTTCACCAATAACAACAACAATAGTTAGAAGACAACATTGACATTATTCAACTGTCACACTATACCAACTCAACAACTTGGTCGGACATACCGACCTGCTCTGATACCACTAATGTAACACCCTAAATAACCCCCCGTGAAATTTAAATAAATTATCAGAGTAAAATTCAACCAATAAATATTTAGGATGGTACATTTCACCAAAAACATGCTCATACTTTATGATATGAAACACATGTACTTTTAAAAATTATTAAAACTAATAATTATAATAAAACATGTCTGAAAGTCAACTCTTATTGCAACGCAAACTTCAACATACTTGATAATTTAATGATTCAACCCATCTATTTTATGCACAAGTACAATGTTGGCGACCCACTGAGAGTATTTCGATACTGCCAAGAATCTGGCATCAAGCTGCTTTTGCACTTCCTCCTTAATCTTAATGGCCATGTCGGGTCGAGTTCGTCTCATCTTTTGTTTTACATGCGGACAATCTTCTTTGAGTGGCAATTCATGTACTACGATGTCAGAATCCAATCCGGGCATGTCTTGGTATGACCAAGCAAACACATCTGCGTGCACGCGTAGGAGCTTGATCAGTCTTCTCTTCACACTCTCTTCTAGGGCAGCGCCTACCTTGACTTCTTTCTTATCCTCTTCGGTTCCGAGATTGACAACTTCCACTGATTCTTGATGCGGTTAAATGATCTTCGATTCTTGCTTTAATAATCTGGCCAACTCCTCGGGGAGCTCACAATCTTCCTCACAATCCTCATCAGCGTGGTAGATTGGGTTATCAAAGTCATATAGAACTGCAGCAGTATCGTTGTCAATGGAATCCGGGGTAGATCTGCATGATTGGTGAATTTATGCTTTATTTTGAGAAGATGAAAAAAGGAAAATGCAAGAAAACATTGCCATTTATTTATGCAAAAATAAAAAATAAAGACAGGGAACACAATTGAATGCAAAAGGTTCATTTCATTCATGATAAATATTAATTGAAAATATGGGGGGGGGGGGGGGGGCTACAAAATATTCCTCATGCCTTGGGCAGAGCATAGAACTTGAAAGCAAAACAAGGAAAATTACTCTTTGATAAAGGTGGCTTTTGGTATCTCCACGACAGTTCAATTGTTGAGTTGTTGATTCGGTGATCTTGGGTACACCATGCAGACTTCATCCAGTGCATCATCTTCAGCCTCCACAAAGGTTACCTGACCATCTACCAGATGTCCACCACTAATGAAGGCAAGTGGAGGAATGAACCCTTTGCCCTTGTCGAAAGTTGTCTTCTGTTGAAATGTGTGATCGTCAGCAGGGGCGGTTCTTGGGTCCGGCCAGGCTGGGCACATGCCCAGACTCTGGGGGGGCCCAATTTTTTTTTCTTCTGCAGCATCATGGGGACCGACAGAATCACACGCAAGCTTCCAAATTGAAAATAAGATCTTTTCTTCTTCTTCATTTCGCCAGCTCCGGATCGTAGTACTACTGGTAGGATTGTAGGAATTATTTTCTAAGCATTAGCTAGCGATTTCGGCAACCACATCAGTACGGCAGTACCACAACCGGTAGAAAGGAAAAAAAATCAATTTCATTTCAGCAGTGAATAGGTTGAGGTAATGGTTATGGCACTAACCCATAAACACATTGATTGAATGTTTATATTTTTTCAATTCCATTACGGAAAGCATCAAAATAGCTGCACTCACAAGGTGTTTGTGAAAATGTCTCAGTGAGGAAAAAATAATAGTTTTTATATACAATAGTATAGACTATTGTAGATGTTAATGTGCCTTTATCATATGTTATAAATGTTCATGTTGTAGGAAAAAATAGAAATGTTTAATATATGCACTTACAAGCTGTTTGTGAAAATGCCTCAATGAGGTTCATAAATGTTATTGTGTTTGATTAAGACTGTTACAATGCTTTTTGAGTTTGGAGGTACTGATCTATATATGCTACCATATTAATTCATCAATATGTTACTAATATTATTCTATAGTTTGTCCCATATTCTGCAACCAGATTGACACGCATGTTGCTGTTTTTGAATGGCTTGCGACTACTTTTTAGTCTGCTTTAGTTGTAGTTGTTACTAATATTAATTCATCATTTATTTTTCCTTATAGTTATCTTTTCCTAGGCAGAATGATGAGCATCAGTTAATTAGGAGTAGTATTTTTAATCTATATATGTGTTTCAGTTTTTGAATTTCTTTCCCCACATCTTCTATGAAATCATTCTGTATATAATAAGTGCCAAAGGATTACAAAATCATAATGTATAGGCATTAGGAGAGTGGGAAAACTCTAGCTCTTATTCTGTTAAAGAATCCTACAGGGACTTGTATAGGCATTTCAAATTCATAATGTGTTTGGAATGTGTTTGGCCTTTTTGCTGGAATGTGTTTGGCCTTTTGGAATGTATAGGCATTTCAAATTCATATGATCTCTTTTGGAATGTGTTTGGAATGTATAGGCATTTCAAATTCATATGATCTCTTTTGGTGGAATGTGTTTGGCCTTTTTGCTGTTATTTTCTGTTTTGATGTCTTGCTGGAGCTAGTTGGTTTGGGTGATTTTATTTTGATTAATCTTTCTTTTGCTGGAGCTGTGGGAGATACTAGTGCAGCTCTTGGTGCTTCTGGTGTCGGTCAAGACAGAGTTCGTTGTCGGAGCAGGTGTTGCTTGTCAATTGAAATCAGTTTGATTTTTGTGTTGCAGCCTTTGAGTTTTTGGTTGTTCAGTGGTACTGCTATTGAACATTTGCAGCAGTGTAATTTAATTTGTAGCAGTGTAATTTAATTTGCAGCAGTGTAATTTTATTTGTAGCAGTGTAATTTTATTTGCAGCAGTGTAATTTTCTTTCAATATGGTTTAATTTTATTTGTAGGAGTCTGTAATAACATTTGACTGAATATTACCGTATGTTTTGTTGGAGTTTAAGAACTATATTGTATAGTTTTTATTGTGTATTATTTATTTGTTAAATAGTAATGATTTTAGTATTTTATCGCTTGTGGATTGATGATTTTAGTATTATTGCTTAATTTTGTTCGGATTTTTTTTTTCAGAGATGAGGAGATTTTTGGTTGAGTCAGAACCAGAACCACCTCCGCCTAATGTGGTTAATGAGTTTAACCCAAATGAGATTGTGCGTGATCCAGGTCGTAGGAAACAAATTAATGAGTATGCTCCGGATATTCAAGATCAAGTGAGGAGGGCATATATATTGAAAGGTCCAATGCAACCAGAATTGCCAAGCTTTCCTCGTACTCCATTTGGAAATGTTAAAAGAGCATTTAGTAAATCATGGTATAAGAATTATACATGGTTAGAATACAGTGAGATCAAAGATGCAGCTTATTGTTTTTATTGCTTTCTCTTTAAGAAACTCGGGAGGGCCGAGCACTTTGGTTTTGAAGTCTTCACTAAAAGCGGATATAAAGATTGGAAGCATGCATCTCAAGGCTTGAAAGATCATGTTGGTAGTCATAATAGTTTTCACAACTCATGTGTCAAGCACTACGATGATTACAATAATCAAAGACAAAGTGTGGCAAGTAAGTTTGTTAAAGCAACCAAGGAATCAGAAGAATTGTATAAGATTCATTTAACTTGTTCTATAGATTGTTCAAGATATCTTATTGCACAAGGCATGTCTTTTCGTGGCCATGATGAATCCTCTATTTCTCTAAATAAGGGCAATTTTAGAGAGATGGTAGATTGGGTAAAACTTAAGAATGAACAAGTGCAAGATGCTTTTGACCATGGTGGAAAAAATTGCACAATGATTTCTGGTGACATTCAAAAGGAGCTTGCAATGTGTTGTGCACATGAAGTTACCAAGGTGATTTTGGGAGATCTTGGTGATAGACAATTCTCCGTGCTTATTGATGAGTCACGTGATATATCCGTCAAAGAGCAAATGGCGGTGATGTTGAGGTTAGTAGTTGTACTTTCCAATTTCTAATTTTCATTACCTATTATTCTTTATGCTTAAACTTGTCGAATTTGTTTTAGGTTTGTGAATGATAAAGGGAATGTTGTGGAACGATTTATTGCTCTACATCACGTCAAAGATACGACATCTGAGTCATTAAAGGATGCTCTTTATGGTATTCTTGATAAGTACACGTTATCTATTTCAAGGATACGAGGCCAAGGATATGATGGAGCTTCAAATATGAGAGGTGAATTTAATGGTTTGCAAAGAAAGATTCTAGATGAAAACCCTTATGCTTTCTATGTCCATTGTTATGCTCACCGTTTACAATTGGTTGTTGTGTCTGTTGCTAGTAGTTGTTCATCTATTCATGATTTCTTTGAGTACATCTCCTTGATTGTGACCACAACAAGTGCATCTTGTAAGAGGAGGGATGCTTTGACGGAGGCACAACACCAAGATATTTTAAATAAACTTGAGAGTGGTGAGATATTTAGAGGAAGGGGCTTGCACCAATCATCTAGTCTCATTAGACTCGGGGATACTAGATGGGGTTCACATCATACTACATTGCTTCGTTTGGATCAAATGTGGTCCTCCGTGTTAAATGTGCTTAGTATGGTTGATGAAGATGGACGCGGACCATCTCAAGCAGCAGGTTTGATAGAAAAAATGGAGAGCTTTAAATTTTCTTTTATTTTGAAGTTAATGTTAAAGTTGTTTGGTATTACAAACGAGCTTTCACATGTCTTGCAAAGAAAAGATCTTAATATTGTGATTGCCATGGAATTAGTTGATGTTGTCAAAGCTCGGTTGGCCACAATGAGAGATAGTGGTTGGGATGATTTATTTGCTGATGTCCAAGAATTTTGTGTTGCTAAAGGTATTCCGATGCCAAATATGGATGACGAAATACCGGTTCGGGGTCGTTCAAGGGTGGAAGGAAGAACTATCACTAATCTTCATCATTACCGTGCAGAGATTTTTTATGTTGCTATTGACAAAATATGTGTGGAGATGGATCACCTCTTTAGTGAAGGAAGTAACATTATCCTTGATTTCTTCTCATGTCTTGATCACAAGAACTCTTTCTCCAAGTTTGATGTTGATAAGCTTGCTCGTCTTGCTGATATTTATCATGTAGACTTTTCTGATGATGACCGTGGAACAATAAGGGATCAACTTGACACTTATGTTCTTCAAGTGAAAAGAAATGCTTCATTTTCCACTTGTGAAGATGTTCAAAGTTTGGCTATAAAGATGGTTCAAACTGAGAAACATTTGGTATTTCCATTGGTTTACAAACTTATTGAGTTAGCTTTAATATTGTCGGTGTCGACAGCATCCGTTGAAAGAGCTTTTTCAGCAATGAAGATTATAAAGTCTAAACTGCGTAATAAGATCAACGATGTGTGGTTCAATGACTTGATGGTATGTTACACCGAGCGGGAGATATTCAAATCACTTGATGATGTTGATATTATTCGAACATTCGCAGCAAAGAAGTCTCGAAAAGGACATTTGCCTCGTAATTTTATTTAACATGCTATTGTAAGATTATGTTTCATAATCTCTTTCATCTCTTTTATTTTAGGAAATTTATATATTATAATGTGAATTTGCGGTCTTAAATTTTTTTGCCTAGGCTATATAATTTTTCTGGCTCCGCCACTGATCGTCAGGGTAACCCAAACAGCTTTATTCTTGTTGATAGATAATTCCAACACTTTTCCCCAACCTTCGGGGTGACCAGCTTCAATCACAGTCTTCGCGTCCTTTCAAGTAACCATAGAGGATCCATACCTTTTTGACTTCTTCTCCTCCTTCTTAGCAGGGATCATTTCCACATTTATCACATCAAATGCTTGAAAAGGGGTCTCATGAACTTTACCTCCCACTTCAACATAGTGAAATAAGGACAGATGACTTACTAGTATATCCTCTTCTCCCTCAATGACGACAAGCTGATTGTTAACCATGAACTTTAGTCTTTGGTGAAAGATGGATGTAACAACACCGACTGCATGAATCCAAGGACGACCTAGCAAACAACTATAAGCTGGATAGATATCCATCACATAGAATGTGATAATGAAATTATGCGGTCCTATTTTAATGGGGAGATCAACTTCCCCTATCACAGTCCTTCTTGCTCCATCAAAAGCTTTCACTATCAATGAACTGGGTTTCATCATCAATCATTAGATGGTCAGCTTGGCCAAAGAATTCTTTGGTAAGACATTTAAAGATGATCCAGTATCTACCAACACCCTTGACAAAGCAACATCAACACATTCGATGGAAATGTGCAAAGCTTTATTATGATTCTTTCCCTCGGGGGGCAACTCTCAATCATTGAAGCTTAAAATATGCGTGGAGGAAATATTTGACACAACTCCTTCGAACTGTACAACAGATATTTCCCGAGGAACATGAGCAGCTTTTAGAAACTTTATCAGTGACTCCTGATGGGCAGGGGAGCATATTAGTAACGATAACATGGAAATCTTGGAAGGTGTTTGGTTGAGCTGGTCAACCACCTTGTAATCACTTTTTCGGATGATTCGTAGAAATTATTCAACGTCTTCACCAGAATTTCCTTTTTGAGTAGAGGTATGCCCTTGCTTAATCGTTGTCTGCTTCTCATTTTTACTGTTTGGTGGTGGTATGGGTGCAAAAATCCTCCCGCTTCTAGTCATTCCACCTGTTCCAACAATGTTCTCTACAGAGTTGTTAGCTTTCACAAAATCCTCCTCCACCTTTTGCTCATTAATGTAAACAGTTGGCTCATACTTCCAAGGGACAGCCTTGGTGCTCTCAAAAGGGAGAGGAGCAGGCGTAGATATCACTAACGGAGCGAGTGAAGGCGGGGACAGTGGGATCTCTACTTGATCGCACGGTATCTGCAATTGTTCACGAGCTTGATTACATGGGGTTTGAACAGGATGCCAATCATAACCACAAGAGATTTCCAAAGGCGCACGAGGCTGATCATACAGAATTCCTAGCGATACAACATCATACGGGATTTGTAATAGAATTTGGACAGGATACCAATCTTCATCACATGGAATTGTCAGAGGCAAGCGAGGTTGCTCATATGGAGTCATCAGTGGTACACGGTTTTGACCATATGGATTGTTCAACAGCTCTTCATTATAAGGAAATTCCATCGGATCATAGGGAATATCAATCGAGTCATATGGAATGTCCAGAGTTTCCACTTCTTCAGCATTTGATATCTGTTCTACCAATATGACGCCTTGGTACAACAACCTCTGGATGCTTATTTTCAGTTCATGACAACTTTGGGGATCTTTCAAGCAGTATTGACATTCTGCGGTGCATCCTGGGAAAACATTCTTCATTAGCAATTGTTCTTTAACAGCTGCAATGGGGGTCTTCATCTTGTTAACTTCTGACACCAACTTCTTCCCTCTTGACTCTTCAATCATGTTTGTAGCATGGTTTGGCATTGGATTATTAGTCATATTGGGAGTGTTTTTGGTAAAATTGATAGCTTTTGAGTCGATAAGATCCTATACCAAGTACTTCAAAGTTTTGCAGTTTTCAATAATATGTCCGGGAGCTCCAGAATGAAATTCACAATGGGCATTTGCATCATAGCCAAGAGGTAAGACAGCTGGGGGAGCCTTCATTTCTCTCAACAATACTAAAGATCCTTTAAGTAAATATGGAAGCAACCTGGTGTAAGTTGTTGGAATAGGATCAAACTTTTTCTGGGGTCTCTTGTGCCTTGGCTGACCCTGATAATAGCTTTGACGTTGAGGTGCTTGTTGTTGGTAGGGGACTTGAACAACCGGTTGGCTTGCAGGTATGGAGAGAGGTTGGTTTGGAGTAATAGCGGCCACATGATGATAAGAACCTTGATATGCTCTGGCTTTCCCCTTATCCATCGAGGCAGCGTTCGTTTCCCCTTCTCTTTTCCTTGCAAAACCTTGGTGGGGCTTCTTAGGTCCACCAGAAACTCCATCAACATTCTGAATCTTCCAATCTTTATCATGTTCTCGATCCTCTCACCAGCCATAACTAAATCTGAGAATACAGAGGATGTGCATCCAGCCAGGCGTTCTAGGAAAGGACCTTGAAGAGTCCCCATGAACATATCTGTCAATTCTCTTTCAAGAAGAAGAGGTTGGACTCTAGCAACTAACTCCCTCCATCTTTGTGCATAGTCTTAGAATGCTTCACCAGATTTCTGGGTCAGGCCTTGAAGTTGTGTGCGATTAGGCGCCATGTCAGAATTGTATTGGTAGTGCTTTAGAAATGCCTCAGCTAACTCTTTTCATGTCTTGATATACATACCTTCCAACTGCATGTACCATTCAAGAAATGCCCCACTGAGGCTGTCTTGAAAGAAATGCATTAGAAGTTTTTCTTTGTCGGAATAGGCAGCTATCTTCCTACAATATGATCGGATGTGGGTTTGAGGACAACTGGTCCCTTTGTATTTTTCAAAGTCGGGGACTTTGAACTTGAGTGGAATCTTAACACCGGGCACTAAACACATATATGTGGCATCTAACCCAAAAGTGCTTGGGCCTTGTAGTCCTTTGACTGTCTCTTGTAAGGCAAGTACTTTCTCTTCCAAATCAATAGTCGGTGCTCCGGAAGCGTCTACGGCCAAGTCGTCATGAGGGTTGTAGAAACATCTGTGATCATCAAAGTGGATTGGAGGGGGAACCACACCACCACCAAGAGTAGGGACTACGCTTGCATCGGCAGGAGTAGGGATTGTGCCACCAGAAGTGGGGATTGCACTTGCAGGAGTAGGAAAGGCACCACCAGGAGTGGGGATTGAGCCCGTAGTAGTTGGAATTGGAGTGTTGGTAGCGTTTCTCTCCACAGCTTGTCTCATCTCTTCTTGTCCTCTAGCCATAGCCTGGATGACTTCCATTAGCTGGCCCGTCTGAGTCTTCATATGGGTCATCTCTTCCCTAAAGGCGGCTTGATTCTCTTCAATCTGATCCATTAGTAGTCTTTGATTGCCACGGGTGTAGTAGGGATGTCGGGAAGTCAGCTTGTTTACTGCGAATGGAGGTCAAGTCTTTGTAAGTTTTGGTTTTGTTTTATGGAATGCGATATGATGTATGATGCGTATGGAATATGTTATGTGCAAAGCTCTTAGTAACCTTGTTAGTTATTGTTGAGAATATAAACATTTTCCATTGCAATTAATCAAAAGAGATATAATAGAACGAAAACTTTCATTTCATTAAGGCTCGAAGCCGAGTTTAAATACAAAATACAAGAGGTACACTTCTTAAACAAATTACAATTCAACCATAAAAGTGATTCCTTGGGCTCTGCGAACTGCCTCAAAATCGGTAACAAGCTCCTCCACTATTTTCTTGCAAAACTTCACGAAGTCGAACACAGGGACAAGAGTGTTTTCCGGAGTCATCACTTGATCTGCAACCTTCAATTTTTCAAGGATTTGTTGAAGCACAAAATTTGAGAATCCATCCAAGTTCACATATGTGTCCTTCCATTCGGCATAGAGTATTTGGAGATTGTTGATGATGTCATCTCTTTGGAGTATCGCAGCTTCCGCTTTACGACAGCTTTCTTCCCAATAATGGAAACTATCCTGCAACTCTAGGTAAATCTCATCATAGATTCCATCCTTCAACATCTTGATTTCCTCCATAGCTTTACTTAATTGGTACTCTACTTGTATGAAATCTCGTTGCACATTCTCTTTTTCCAACAGTTCACGAGCTAACTGATCCTTGCAACCTTTGATAACGCCTTTCAGCTTGTGAATCTGGGCTTCAAAGTTTTCCCTTTCATCTTTCTTCGTCTGAGTGACCATCCTTATATCATTTTGTAAGTCCCTGACCTTTCGCCACACTTAGTCCAATTTATCATTTTGGTGATCCAAGTCCGCATTGGCACTTTTAAGTGCACCACCATCCATTCTTTCTTTCCTTTCTCCTCCCTAGCCCTTTTCTTGCTATCCTCAAACTTTTCTTTCAACTCTTTGCTTTTTTCTTCCCAAGCTTCGCTTTTCTGCTTAGTCTCATTGAGTTGAATTCAGAGTTAAGTATTTTCATCCTCAAGTTGTTGGACTTTAGACTTAAGTTTCTCCATGTCTTCGGGTAAGATTGGTTCAGGTTCGGGATTTGATGGGAAAGCAAATGTGTCAAAGATAAAAGGTAATATGACTTCTTTTGCTCTCTCCTTTACCCACTGAACATAGGGTTCACGAGCAATGACGTTCTTCCTCTTATTGTTTGGATTGCTTCTTATGATATTTGTCCATGCCCTTCTTACCTTTCTCACAGCCAGATCATTTGGATCGATCGTATTGACAAGGAACGACACCAAATCTTCCTCTTTAGGAGGACCGCCCATGGAGTGTCCAAACTGTCTTTTGAGTAACACCGGGTTGTAATTGATGCAACCTCGTGTTCCCAAGAGAGACACATTGGAAAATTCTCCGCAAGAAAAGATGATATCTCTGGTTTCCCACTCCCTCTTGTACCACGTGATGGAATTGACAATGAGTGAAGCGAATCTTTGAGGCCATGAGAATTTCTTAGAAGCGAAAAGACCTTTTTCAAGCATTTGGGTCCTTAGCCACTTATGAAAGAGTGGGGTACAACAGAGGAACATTACACCTCCTTTTGTATGTCTTGTATGAAGTGTATGGTAGAAGTCACCTAGGAGGCAAGGCACGGGGTTCCCGGTCAAGAAAATTTCCACAACCACTTGGTCCACAAAATTTTCCCCATTTGGAAACATCACAATTCCATAGACCAAGAGTGCCAAAACTGAACCACATATTTTCCATTTCTCTTCTTTGGTATACTTTCATGCTTGTTCTTATAAGAACTTCCTCGAGAATCCCCTAGCTCCTTTGGGAGTCTAATTGGCTATCACGTCTCCTGTGGGAATCCCTAAGGCAGAAGCCACTTTCTTCAAAGTGAATTCTTCTTCAAGCTTCGGAAAAGGATTGAGATCTTTGATGGAGAGGTTCAAAATCTTCTCAAATTCTTCCAAAGTGGGAGCTATTTGAAATTTAGCAAAGGTGAAACAACGGAGAGAAATGTCATAGTACTGAGTCAAGGCTATGAGGGCTTTATATTCTATCTTCTCCGTCAACAAATCAAAAATTCTCCCATAAGAAGTGTGAAATTTATTGTGCTTGATGGGGGTGATCTTGGCACTTAGATCTTTCAGAATGTCAATTGAAGGATCTTTGTATTTGAAAGTGAAAGTACTTTTTTTGTCGGTTTTCTTGTTTAGTTTCATTGTCCCTAGATTCACATTCATCATGATTGCTTTTGAAAAATGCTTATATCTGCAACAAGAACAAGACACTAAGAACTTTGTTTTTATGAAGTATGTATGTATGGGCGGATGCATAAATGAAATCCAAGCACGTGGGTTCATAAGTCTGAGGTATGGATATGACCAATACTGACTGCTTTATAAATAGGTTCTCACAAGGCGTGATCTATGGTTTAATAGGGGTCCCAAAGTCATGGATTCATATGACTGTTCATCATATACGACATGAATATGTCGGATGATGACTCCATCATATGAACCTCTTTTGGGTGAGGCTTCATATCGAACCTCACGAGAAGACCTTATCGGGGACCTATACTACGAGACCATCGACATTGGGTTCTAGACAGGGATTTCAGAGTCATAGGCTTTCTTGACTGTTTGTTACGTATGTCAGTCATTGCCAGGCAACAACTCCATCAAGAAAGCCTCTCTGAACGAGGTCTTCGTATTGACTCACACGAGAAGAACTTCTCGGGGACCCATACTACGTGCCCATCAATATTAGTTGGCCAATGGTTTAGGGTTCTAAAAAGGTCCTTAGAGTAATGGATTCCCAAGAAAACATTGATCAAACACGCCAAGAGCTTGACGGTTGTCATCATTCTCAAAGGCATCTACTCTAAGCAAGGTTCTCGTATCGACTATCACGAGATGAGCATCTCGGAAGCCCATACTACTCAACCTCTCATATCTCATTTTTAACACTCTAGACTCGGGTGTAGAGTCTTTCCCTCAAGTTTTCCACCAAAGTATCCAATTCATACCACAACAATAAGATCCATATAAGATGAGATACAATTTAAATGAATAAGGGAAATCGATAAAGCATGCAAAGAAAAAGAAAACACCCGAACATGCAAAAACAACCTAGGTTAGGCTTGACTCACTTAGGACTTTCCCAACAGAGTCGCCAACTGTCGCTACGCGAAAAATGACACAGAGTTGTCACCGGATTTTATTTATCCCAAGGAGGGAAAGGGAAATAACGATAAAACCTTTAGGAAAAGAGCATGGTCATCGCAACCAAGTTTTAGGGTTCAAGAGTCGGTTATGTGAGGGGAAGGTATTAGCACCCCTCATATCCATTGTATTCGATGGGAACTTCTAAGTTGTTTAGCTTGAATGGGTGTTTTTAATTTTAAAAGTTTACTAGCTTAAAAGAAAAGAAGGGTTGGTTGTTTATTAGACTGCTCGCCATGGATTGTGGCCCTTGTGCCTACGTATCCTCACTTAAAAGAAGTGAAGAATCAGAGCTCTGTAGTTCGAAGACTTGTGAAATGGTTGTATGTCGGTTGATTTTATACCTTGAAAAAGGGTTTTCGGATTGATGCCCTAAGGCGAAAATAAGTTTGATGAGTTTGATGTTTTTTAGGATTTTTGAGAAGAAATTGTTCTTGATTATGATCACACTAAAGACTTTGAGTAGATATGAATATATCGAATATCCAAGTCGAGCGCCTTGTATTCAAAATATTCGGAACGAGTGTAGGAGGGGTTCCATTCTCATTCCTTATCCACCACTTTAAAGCCCATGGCGTGTAAACCTAATCGTATCTTTATTGAGTTTTTTCATTTTTTGAGAAAAGTACCACTTGATGTTGGGTCAAGGGTTTTATTGCTTGCTAAAAAAAGGTTTGAGGTGATGCAAATAAGGTTGATGGCGATGCACAAGGCAATTGACTTACAAGGTCAAAAATGGCTCGATAAGAATCGAGAGTTTGTTTTGAAAAAGGGTTTTGGCAACACAAGTCGGAACGACATTATTAATATAAACATACAATGAAATATAAGACAATGTCAAGTTAGTTGGTTTGAGGACACAAGTTAAATTTCACAAAGTTGTTCCTCCAAATTATTAAATTAAATTAAACATGAGTATTTAATTAATTAATATTTTAATCAATAAATATAAATAATAAACAATTTTCCTTTTTTTTTATATCTTTTCACCTAAAAGAAATTGAAACACCAAAAAAACTTTAAGGAAAACAAGAAAATAGCAAAAATAAAGCATAAAAGTAAGAAAAAACAAAAAGCTGAAAAAAGGGCAAGAAGTTAGTTGTGCGAACTTCATGTCGAATTTGCCCAGAATACGCATTATTCACAGAAACAGAGGCGAAAGGTGCCAAAGTTCGCTGTGCGAACTTGCCAGGGAACATGACAACACTTTTGAGTGTTTTTCTAAGTGTTCTCATCTCTCTCTATATATACAAAAATCACTCTTGTTTTTTCTATAATACCCAATCACCCTTGAATCCTCATTACAAACATATGTATCCACAAATACTATCCTAACTAACAACAATGATAAATTGTGAAACAACAATGCAAGCATATAAAAGTATATACAATGAAATATAAAGAGAGTAACGTTCAAAGAAATGGATACTCAAGAGTTGCTACTCTCCTTCTAATCACCACTGTTGTTTTGTTGGATGTATTTTATTCTTTGATACTCTATGTTTCTTCCTCTCCTTTTTCTGTTTTTTCTTTCTAAAAACCCTCTTGTTCTCAATTTCACTTTTCTCTCTAATTGGGTTCTCTTTTCCTACTGCTACTGCTTCTATTTTATAGCCAAAGGGTTTGCACATGTTTTCAAACTTCAGAATTTCTACCCTTAGAAATGTTTATTGCCACTTTCTTGATGAACCCCTTTTCTTTCCATTTCTAGAAATCCTGCTTTTCTGCATCTTTTGCTGTTGTACCAAAGTATTAGAGTTTGCACATGTTTCAAGTTTCAGAATTTCTATACTTGGAAATGCTTATTGCCACTTTCTTGGTGCAACCCCATTTCTTTCCATTTCTAGAATGCTGCTTTTTTTACATTTGCTGCTGCACTTTCCTAGTGCTGTTTTTTCTGCTACCCTTTTGCATTGCTCTCATTTGTTTGCTTGTTCTCGAGTTGTCCTTGTGGTCCATACCTCTACCTTTGACAGAATTTTGAAATTCTGGTTTTTGATATGTATGTGAACCATCATGAGTTAGTTCCTTAGGTTTTGTGACATGGTTTGTTTGGTTGTGAGTTAGTTGGTTATGGGGCTGTTTTTGGATTAATTTGAAAATGCCTTGAAATTGCCCATGAATAAGCATAAATGGTCTTGCTTTTGAAAGGTTCCAATGTTGAATTAAACCTTAATTATTTTCCTTGGATATTTTTGGGCTTAATTGATTATGAATTATGTGTAGCACATGGAGATTTGATGAGGCATGAAGAGTATCATAGCATGAAATTGGTTAGATACTTGAATTAAGATTAGAGAGAGCTTAATTTTCTAAGAATTTCTTGGAGTTGAAAACTTTGCAACAAATGTGACATTCTTGCAAATGTCATGAAATTTCCTTTTGTGATATCCTTGAATCTAATCTTGAACTTATGAATCTTGAATTTGGAATGATGGATTTCCCTTATACCATTAAATTTGAAATGGATGAAGTCTTGAATTATGAACTTGTGATCTTTTGAATTCCACTTGAACATAGAATTTGAAACAAAGTTGGATGAAGAAATCTTGAATTAGAACTTGCAATTCATGTTCATTAGGAACATTGACCTTGAATACCTCAATATTTTTCAATTAACTTCTCCTTGAAGAAATCTACATGAGTAGACTTTTCAACTTGAACCAAAACTTAAATGATGAACCTTTCTTCAATGTAGCCCATGATATGCAACTTCTCTTATTTGAAATGAAAAACAACGAGCCGACCCATTTCTTACCTTGTAAACTCACATGCTCGATATGTACTAGAACAACGTATGATATGATGAATGTAGGATATGAAAGGCTATGGTGAAAATGAGGGTGTGACAATAAAATGCTCAAATTTTATTTGTACCCACCCATTCTTCGTGATGTTCTTCAACCCTATGTTCAGCTAATTCGATACGAGCACTCATCTCTCAAGGAGAGTTTGACATGTCGACAAACCATTGAGGCTTTGGACACAACAATCACTTACCTTTTTCTTTTGGTGTTTGATCACACGAATTTTTTATTTATTGAGGATTTTTCTTTGTAATCCTTTGCTTTTACTTTTAGCGTTTCATTCCCTAACTTTTGCTTGGACTGAGTCTTTGGACTTGACTTTGAAGTCCAGCGGGATGCCTCAATTTTTCCTAAGTCTCCTTCATAGGTTTTGACTTAGCGGGCTTTTTCTTTTTCCTTTTTTTTTATTTATGAACAAGTCGTGTGACTCTAAGTCATTTTGACCTTTTTGAAAGGATTGTGACTGCCTCACTCTTTAGATAGTCGAGAGATAATCATTATGGACTTGACTTCCAGCCTCCTAATATGTGAGGGATAGATAAAGTAGATTCTCGGATGTTCATTCCTCCTTTTTTTTAAAGTCTGGGCGCTCAATCAACTTAACTGAAAACTACCCTGCTCCAGGCTAAAATTGAGGGTTTTTTTTTGTATGAAGGAAACTTCTACTTCAAGGCTCAAACAGGTTAAAGAGGGATTATCTTTCTTATATCTCCAGTATTTGAGAATTTGAAACAATGCCTTACATCATCAGCAGGATTTTATCAAAAGCATACAACAAGATCACGCGTCTTTGATTTTGTCATCCTCCCTCAAATTCTCTGCCTAAGCAAGATATCGGGTAGCATTAGCATTATAAAATAAATAAATAAAGCATTTTAAGAGTGAATACAAATGGATTTCTTCAAGACAAACATATTTATTGCATTAATCATTCAAAACAAACAAGTTCTTACATGCAAATCATGCTTTTATAATCAAAGGAAATAACGACAAATGCAAGCAAATAAATAAACATCCTGATGAGCTCTGCTCTTAATTTCATCGGCTTAGAAAGGACTTTCTTGAATCTCCATATCCATCAGCATAAAGGTGATCCATTCACAACTAGGCTTCCCCCCTTGAAGGTCAGTGCCTCATCGTCGATCATCTCTTGGACCTTTTCTTGGAAAACCTTGCACTCTTCAATCAAATGTCCTACTGCTCCATCATGAAATTCACAACTGGTATCTGGATTGAACCAAAGAGGGCGAGATTTCATGGTTCTGGTCTTTCTGGGTGTCATTATCGAGTTTTGGGTAAAATAGGTCCACAATTGGCTATAAGTCATTGGGATTGGATCAAACTTCCTTTGAGGATGACTCTGATGTGTTCTCTAACAAAACTATGATTGATAATTCAAAATTACCCGAGTAGTAGAAGCAACATCAACAGGAACTTTCTTACCGCCCTCCAACATGGTAGCATCGTATCCACAAGGCACATGAGAACATTTTTTACTGTTGCACGTAATTACCACTAGTTCTGGTATATTAGAACGTGGAACTATGACATTCACCCTTTCTCTAGTGATATAGAGAAGTTTCTGATCCAACATATCTTGGAGATCCCTCTTCATAACAGAATATCCACGAGGATTCTTTGAACAAATTTTACAGAAAGCATGATTAAGCTCATAATGGGTAAGCTTACATAAATTAATGTGCATATCCACCAAAGATCCTCTTATTAAATTCACGTCAGAGATACAATATTCTCCAAGACATCCTTCCACAGTGTTTCCATAGTTGGGTAATAGACTCGTTGAGACATTGGGTCCAGAATTTTCAAAAGACAAAACACCACTTTGTACCAGCTTTTGTACTTCAGCTTCCAGAGAAAAAAAATTTCAACGTCATGACCGGGTGCCCCTTGATGAAATGGACAAAAACAATCATACTTAAACCACTATGGGAAATCCTTTGCGATGGTCGACTGAGTCCTTGTTTGCACAAGATTCTTCTATACTAAAGTGGGATATAATTCAGAATAGGCCATCGGGGATTGGGTCAAACAAACCCACATGTTTTTTACTTTTGCTACGAGATCCTCCATGTTTTTCTCGCGAAATAACATTAGTAGCTTGTTCCTTCTTCTTGGGTAAACCATCCCCAAGCTTTTTAGAGTTGTTAGAAGTGCTAAGGGGAGTCATAGGAATGGGCATTGACTTGATTTCAAATATTACGGTCCTTTGAAGCAGAGCCTGCGAAATATGAGGAGAAGTTTGATTTTGAGTAGTAGCCAGAGTTTTAACCAAAGCAGAGAGCCTTTCCATGCCAACCCTTAAAGTAGTCACTTCCTTACAGAGTTGATGATTCTCTTGCTCATTGTTATCCATCTTCTTTGTTTGATTGGCTCGAGTACCATAGTGATGCGATAGCTTGTATACCGAAGGAAGAAGCAAGAGTGAGAACCTGGGATGCAAAGAATGCAATGCTAATGGCGAATGCAGATGTACCAATCCAAATGGGTTTTAAGGAACTCAAAGGTTATGTTTGCAAACACCACAAAGTGGACAATACTTTTGATAACTGAAAATCTCAATTTATGGAAAATAGAGTATAATTTTCAAATCCATGGTAAAACCTATGATGTTTGTAAATGAAAGCTTTGAATTCCATGAAACTTTTATGAACATGATGTTTATGAGTGCATGTATGCTCAAACACAGGTATACACAGATCCATATACACATATACATTCATACAGGCAAAGACTTAGGTTTGAAAAATCAACGAGCTTGGAGTAAGGGTCTACCCATCCCAAATGGTGTGGACTAAGGGTTTATTGGACCTGCAGAAAAAAGGTTTTAAAATTTCCCAAAGTCATCAGTCTGTCTTTCGGATATTATCAATTTCCCAAATGCTTGGTAGTTATTAATATTCTCAAGAGAACCTCTTTCGAGTGTAGTATCGTGTATCAACTATTTTGGAACTAGTCCCTCATAGTCATCGCACTACGTCCTAAGAAAGCCAAGTTAAGTTAAGGGTAACTAAAGGTTCTCAATGTCACGGGCTCCTAGGTCGAAAATAGTAAGTGTTTTCACGAATACTCGTTCAATAGTACTATTCATAAGAGGGCCTCAACTGAGTGGTGATTTCTCAAATCAGCTTGGTCGGGAATCAACTCCCTATAAGCCTCCTTGAATATATCACCTTCCTATAATAAGTATACTCAAGTCCGAGTGTAGGACTTATCTCACCACACGAAAGTAAAAACCCAAAGCAGAAACAATATATACAGGTAAGCAGATAGGTATACAACAATAAACACAAATAAACAAGTTAGAGGGAACCCTCGAATATTGATCCCCAGTGAAGTCGCCATTTCTGTCGCGGTGAGAATCAGATATCATGTTATTGATTAACTTGAATCACAAATCATTTTTCACCACTGATCTTTAATTTATCCAAGGAAAGGGAAAAAAAGCAAATAACCCAAAATATGCAATGCAATGCAAAGCAAAGGAGAATCTAAGGTTCGGGGTTGGTTATACCTAGGGAAGGTGCTAGCATCCTAAGTATTTGTAGTACTCTATAGGAACCTCTTGCTTTATTGTGTTATTTTTTATTTTGTCTTCTAAATGGTGAAAAGGTAAATGGGAGAGACCTAAGATGTTAGTCCTAAGTATGCTTTCAAAGACATCGCATCTCGTGCCTACGTATTCTGACGGGAATGGAATCAGAACATTCATAGTTTCCCTCAATAAGGGTGAGGATAACTTAATTATGGTCAAGGTTCCAAGGGGAGAAGGTTTGTTTATTGATTTTAGGAGAAGAGACAAGTCGTCATCTTAGGGAGAATACTCGACTTAAACCACCACAAACATATGGAAGGTGGTCTTTGCTTCACATTGAGAGAAAGGCTCCAACTCGGATCTATAGTCGACGAGTATGCCACATACCTCTCTCAAGCAAAAAAGATTCTACGTCTTTCTTGACTATGTTATGGGGTAGGAGAATTATATCTCGACTACATAGATGAATCATGTCTAATTCTCTTGTGAGAACAGGGGATTTAATCTAGCCTGAGGATATGAAGGTGTCTCTTAAGCTGATCAACCTGAAAGGAATCAGGGATCAAGCAAAGGAAAAAGATGCAAATGAATAAGATGTCCATGACTATGAAGTCAAGAACAAGGTCCTTCCTTTGGACGTGTAACAAGAAATTATTAATTAATTTAAATATTAATGTTTATATTAACTAATAATTACAACATATTTTTATACGTTTTTTAATATTCAACAAATAACTAAAAAAATAAAATAAAAAATTAAAATATTTTTGGTACTTTTGAAATATTATATGAATTAAATTAAAGAGAAACTAATTAGAGAAAATAATTTCAAAATGTAACAATTAACAAATAGCCAAGAAAAATGTTTTTAATTTTCTAGATTATGAAAAATTAATTAAAAAAGAAAAGAAGGAAAATAAAATATTATTAAGAAAAAGAATCAATGTTTGAGCAACCACACCATGTAACATAAATACATTCAAAATATTTGTACAAATAATTTCCTTATTATCACTTGACATGCTGTTAACTCATATACACATGCACTTTAATCATCCACACACTTGCTACAAATGAAAGAAAACATGGGAGTCTAAAGGACAACAACTTAGCACTATTTACTTTAAAAGATAAACTAATGAAGTCTAAAAAATTAAATGAATTATTCACATTGGTACAATTAAAACAAATAGCACGTAAATGCACATACAACAAAAACAAACTGCAAATACAAATAGATTTATGCACAGGAAACAAAACACGCAAGTCATGAACTCAAATAACACACATTAGTAACAGATAAGCAATTATAAATTTAACACAAAATATTATAGCTTAATTTATGAACAAACATAGACTAGCTAAATGACTTGACGCATACTTAAATTACAAACTTAATAAAACTACATCAACAAATATACGCAAAACACTACGACATGACATTATAAACAATACTACAAAGACAAATATAAAATTAACATAAATACAACACAACATAAGCTTTTCAAAATAAAGGGTGAATTTTCAATTTTACCTCCCTCAAATGGTCTTTTCCCTCGCGTCGCTGCCCTCTCTGTCTCTTTCTCTCGATGTCACATCATGGTTTATGAAAAACTTTGCAGTTTGGGTGTGAGGAAGATGAGGTATGAGTGTTTTTTTTTCTTTTTTGTATGATTGCTTGTTGTTTTCTATCTATGTGTATGTTGCTCTTTTATAGCCACCAGGTTTTGTGGCTTATGAATTCCTCATCAACATGTCTGAACCTATTTGGAAAGAGTTTAAATTCTTGTCTCCTTGTCTTGTAACTCATGAAAATATTGTAATTGTGTTGGAACATGTTTGTGTATGTTTGGAAAGAAAATGAACTTGTCTTGAACATGTTTAAACCTTGTTTTGGAAAAGACAAATGCTATTAGGAACATGTTTAGGCCTTGCTTTGGAAAGAAATTGAATTGGTCTTGCTGATGTTTGATTGTATTTTTTATAAAAAAAGAAAATATTAATAAATAAATTTAAAATAAAAATTAATTAACAATAAAAATTTAAATTAAATATTTTATTAAATCTAAATAAATTAAATGATTATTTAACTAAAAATAAAAAAATGATTAAAAAAAAACAAAATAAAAAGTCGGCCAGAAAAGTACTCAAAAAAATAAATGAACACAGCAAAATAATCAGAGCAAAATAAACATATTGGAAAAATAAATTGTATGGTCAGTTTTTGAAATAAATTTAGACTTGCTTATCTGTAAATTCGACAAATTTATTCTGACTGACATTTCGGATACTATGCAAGATGAAGTGCTTGATATGCTATGCAGACGATGCAAAGCGAAAAATACAAAATCTTAGGGTAAAAAATTAGGGTATGACACTAGTACAGTAATCCATCACAAGATGGAAAACAAGAAGAAAAATATGAGTTTAGCATATAGTGGGTTAACAACGAAGATCCTGGAGCGTGTTGGCTTCTACCTAGAGGAAATAAGAATTAGATAATGCGTACACGTGAATAGAAGATAACACCCTGAGCCTGATATGGTTAAAGAACAACATTGGAGTGTTGGTTCAGTTACCTCCAAAAGCAAGAATAAGAGCTCCTAGAAGTCAACCTCAGCAAGGAGAAAATGCAACTCTGGAGGATTTTGATTATCAAATCTCTCAAACTTCTTCTACTGATGTTTCTATTAACACTATTATAAAAAAAACAAGTACTTCTTCAAAATCAACAAGCTCAAATGTGGATGCAAATAATGAGATATTCAAGGGTGTGTCCCTTAGCTCACAATCTCTTCGAAACTAGAATTGAATTTACAGCTTCTCCGAGCATGTTCAGCAATGATGATGAGGTCACTAATTTGTTTTTGCTTGTTTGCATTCCAATTTTGCTTCTTTGTTTCTTTGTTGTTTTCTTATCCTTATTGCAATTGTTCCTTTTGTGCTTTCCTTTTTAATTAATCAATGAATTAATGTTTACCCTTTCCTAAATTTTTGATTTGATCAATGTGAACTTTGTGTTTGCTTGTTTATCATTCTTTTATCACATATTTTCCACCTTTTTTATTATGCCAAAGAGGGATAAGTATACTCTCATGGGGGTAGAGTATACCCTCTACTCATGTAAGGGGGAGTTTAACCACTCCAAATTTTACCCTTTTGTTTTCTCTTTTATCACTTCCCTGAGAGATGCATTATTATCATCGAAAAGGGGGAGAAAGTGTATCTATGTGCTTGTAGATACTATCAAGGTTAATCTAAGTGGTGAAGTTTATTGATAACAAAATTGCAAACAATTGTTTGGTTTTGATAATGACAACATCTGATATCCAACGATATGCGTTCAAGTCCTTATCTTGTAAAGATAACTCAAGCATTCGAATATCCTCTTAGATATTTTATCAAACTATCCTTTTGAAGATACTCTTGAAGATCAAGTCATCTCTGTCATACAACGATGTTCAAGTGAAGACTTATGTTTCAAGATTCTACGGCGGGTTAGTCTCTCAAATTTATGATGATGACAATCAACTTAAATACATATAAATACTTGTCACAGTGAGACTTGGATATCAAGCTATTAATTAACGTGAGTCACAAATTATTATTCACCACTTGTCTTTAATTTGTCCAAGGGAAGGGAAAAATATCGAAATAATCCATGAGTATGCAATGCAATGCAAAGCTAGAGAATCTAAGGTTCGGGGTTGGTTATACCTAGGGAAGGTGCTAGAATCTTAAGTATCTATAGTACTCTATAGGAACCTCTTATTTCATTGTGTTAATTGTTATTTTTTCTGCTAAAAGGTCAAAAGAAAAGGGATACCTAAGGTGTTATTCCTAAGTATGCTCGCCAATAAATCGCATATTGTGCCTACGTATTTTGACGGGAGTGGAATCAGAGCATTCGTAGTTCCCCCTAACTAAGGGTAAAAAGTGTTTGTTGGTTGGTTTTTAGGAGAAGAGGAAAGTTGTCATTTTAAGGAGAACACTCAACTTAAACCACCACAAACATATGGTAGATGGATCTTTGCTTCATATTAAGAGAATGTCTCTAACTCGGATATAGAATCGACGAGTATGCCACATACCTCTCTCAAGTGGAAAAGAAAATAACATATTTCTCAATAATGTCACGGGGTAGGAGAATTACATCTCAACTAGGGATGACTCACGTCTAGTTCTCTCATGGAAAAAGGGAGCCTAATTATAGGTTTTTTAAGTTAACATGTTAAGGGAACTAACCTAATTTTATGAATCTAAAATAAGATTAAAGGGAAAGTCTAACCTAATGTTATCATACAATATAGGTCAAAGCCTACCGCCTACATTGATTCAATTTATTGAAGATAAGGTTGACCCAATATTCTAAGGGATCATGAGAAAGAATAATTATCTATTCACCCCAAATCTTGAATTCTTATCTTAATCACGATTCACCAGGGAGTGTCACAATTTTAAACCAAGCAATCAAAGTGCTCGAGAAACTATTAAACAATCAATCACAATCCCCAAATAAAAATCCAAATATAAAGGCCCCATATATTAATTAGAAGTTAATCACCAATAAACTTCAAAAAAAAAGTCCTAATCTCCTATTAAAACTCCTAATTAGTAAGAACAAACTATTCAACAACAAACTAAAATTCTAATTAAAACACATTATAATTTTAAAATTAGAATCTAATAAAAGACTAATTAAATATAGTAATAATTAAAAGTTGAGAAAAAAAACAATATAGTGTAAGATAAACAAATAAGGGTGTGTTAGAAAGAAAAAAAAGAAACATGGGCCACGGGACTAGGCCCACACGGACCCACATCAATAACAACAATGTTGCTTGTCAGAAAAAAAGGAAATAGGCAAAAGACATTACCCAATACTCTCTCCCTCTCGCACGTGGTTTGTCTCGATCGGACGAACCCCCAAATTAATCACCAAACAAATATTTTCATAATATTCACACAATACCAATCAAATTGGAGCGAATAACACAAGTTAAAGAGGAATTCGAGTAATTCGCAAAGAAGAAACTACAACTGAGCAACGCACGAAGGTGAAAGGAACTTACCTGTCGGAGTTTGTCCGACGCGTCTTCGGTGGTAATGAGAATAAGATGAAGCATGGGATCTATATAGATATGACTTAAATGCCCTTCCTCTTTATGCATCAATTTTTTGTGTGAGCGTGTGGTAGTTGTTGTTGTCTCTGCTTTTGCAATGTATGCATTCACCCTTTGTAATGATTGAATAAATTATGTATGAGAGTGATTCTCTTGTGTGTCCTCTTTGTTTTTTCTAATGCATATATATAGGACTAGAAAATCGACAAAAATGATAATAATAATAATAATAATAATAATAATTAACACGATATTTTTTTATAATAAGACAAGAATAAAAGAAATTAAAAGTCATGTTTTTGTGTTTTTTATGATAAGGCAGGACTAAAAAGAATCAAAAGTTAAGCTTTTATGTTTTTTTATGATAAGACAAGAATAAAAAGAATTAAAAATTATACTTTTTGTGTTTTTTATAATAAGACAAGAATAAAAAGAATTAAAAATTATATTTTTGTGTTTTTTCATGATAAGACAAGAATAAAAAGAATTAAAAATTATGTTTTTGTGTTTTTAAAAAAAAATATTAATAAAAAAATTAAAACTAAAATTAATTAATAAAAATACAAATTTACATTAAATATCTAATTAAATCTAAATAAATTAAATAATTATTTAAATAAAAATGATTAAAAAACAAAATAAAAAGTCGGGCAGAAAACTGCTCGAAAAAATAAAATGAACACACCAAAATAATCAGCGTGAAATAAACATATTAGAAAAATACAACGTTTGGTCAGATTTTAAAATAAATTTCGACCGGTTTGTTTGTAAATCCAACAAATTTATTCTGACTGACATTTCGGACACTATGTCAGATGAAGTGCATGTTATGCTATGCAGATGATGCAAAACAGAATCTTAGGGTAAAAAATTAGGGTATGACAATACTCATCAAGATTTAATATTAAAGTTCTTGTGTGTTGCTAATGTCAAAGACAATAACTCCAAGACATGAAAATTAAGAGTTGTGAAAGAGAATAATTATGAAAGCTTGTGTTGTCGTGTATGTCTAAGTGATTACCCTCTTGTAAAGGTACAAAGTTATTTTTAGAATTACTATAGAAAAATCACACATACACACACACACACACACTTAAAAAATTTGTGAAGTCTCTCTTAATTTGTTAAAACTACTTGAAAATATTTTTAAGGCCTAGCTAACTGATTAGGGAATTGTCTTATCAATTGGAAGCCTGTTTACAACTGTATAATTGATTAAATCTTGTTCCATAATCAATTATTTAAGCATGTAACACTAAATTTGATTGGATTAAGTCTTTTAAAGATTGGCAACAGATAAATATCAAAATCTTATATTTTTTGCCTGAACAATCAATTATTCACGTGTAATAATCTATTGACCTAATTGATTATGGCACTAATTTTTTCCATGGATTGTTTCCAAATTTAAACCATATTTTAGCCTATAAATAAAGAGTTCATCTATCATTTCAAATCACTCAGAAAACAATATTTGATCCTACTTTCTCACTCTCTCATCTTTTACTGCAAATCTCTCTTTTTCTCACTAGAATTTTGCCTTGGTGCTTTAAGAGTGTTAAGTGAGGTTCATTATTTTAGGTGAGGCCATTGTTTAAATTTACACAAGATTGTATTATCTCTTGAGTAAAGTATATTTTGTAAGAAGTTGTTTGGTTGCGAGATAAATTAGTAAAAAAGTGTAATTTGGTTTAGGTGATTGTCTTAGGAAGTGTTTGTTTGGTTCGTGAGATTTACTTGCAGCAAAATCTCTTTTTTGATTCGTGAAGATCAACCAGTAAAATCTCCACAAAGGTTCCTGAACTTAATTCAGTGTAAAAGTTATGTTGGTTTGAGATCATCTTGTGTAAAATCTCATTTTGTTTTGATATCAACCTGTATAGAATCTAAGTTATGTTTGGAGGCTAACTTATGTAAAACCCTGGCTCGGTTTGAAGGATATTCAGTATAAAACTCTATTCCAGTTTGTAGGATAACCAATCAAAACTCCGCTCAATGTTTTGGTTTGAAGTTAGTCATTGAAAACTTCATATCCTTGTAAAAGGAGGTTCATGGGCACATATTATTAAAAGCTCTCTAGATAGTGGAAATCCCCAAGAAAAATTATAGGGGAGATGATTAGGTCATCTTCATTTAAACCAAACCTCGATAAGTTAATGGTGTTTTCTCTTTCTCTAATCTCTTTTACTTTATTTTCTTTCCTTTATGTTTCCATTTGTTTCTTTATTTCGCTGTTTATTTCTTTTTTATTTTACAAATGGTTTTAAACTCTAATTTTTGTGAATATTTTGTTTTTAATCAACATTTTTTAAACCTTCATAATTCAACCGCTATTGTCTTTTGAGTCATATGTCCTACAAATTCGACCATAAAAAATAGATGTTGAAGCATCTCATTATCCTTCCTCCTCATATAATGAAGACTATTTGGTGAAATATCTTAATCTAGTTTTATTATTTTTCATTATGAGAAATACATATTTTGAATCATAATAGATAATTAAATGATGTGATGAATGTAAAAGTTTGATTATCTAAACTATAAGTAGTAAATGGGTGAAGATCCAGAAGGTGAAATGTTTAAATATCTTATAAAATTATATTATTGCAAATGCATAGTTACACAATCAAGAGGTGAAGTAACAAACATAGAAGTATGGTGATTTAAAATATAAGGCTAGACATGATGTCTTCATGAGATTTATTTTTAACAAAAAAGGACACTCAGGCTTAATGGACTTTGACAGCATACCCACCATAAAAGCAGGAATCTTGTAGTCAAAGTATAAAGTGTTGTTCTCATTTTTAACAAATTTTCACTTCTAATAATAAGAAAATAATATAACGATTTGGTATGTCATCAATAATAGCATTTATCCTAAGGGTTAATAATTATGGTTAGGTTTAAATATATTTTTGGTCTTTTTATTTGAATGGTTTTTAACTTTTAGTCATTTTATTTTAAAAATTAGTTTTTTTAGTCTCTGAACTTTACATTACTTAGAATTTAGTTGGTATTCGTTCAATTTTGCGTAGCTAGCATCTTCATTAAGGACGAGGTAAGTATACCGTGGAGCCCTGTCATATTTGTTTCAAATTTTTATTTAAGTTAATTATTTTCTTATTTGTTGTAATAATTTTAAATGAAATAAATATTTATGTATTTAATTAAATGAAAGGGAATGCATACGAAGAACAAATTCAAGAACACAAATAACACATCTTCTTCCTCCATAGATTTAAAATCAATGAAGAACACAAAGAACGTATCATCTTCTTCCTCGTATTTTTCCTCCAATCCACTTCTTCCAACCAAAAATGTCTCAAAAGTCTGTTAGCAAATGATTTGATGCTTCATTGATGACGACATAGACTGATCTGAAACTAGTTCGTCTATTTTATAATTGTGAGATGTAAGGTATGATATTGTCTTTGCTAATTTTGATGCCCCATTGATCACCATTGATGTTTCTTCTTTTTTCATTTATGTCTTTAGCTACTGGTTACAAGAAGTGTAGCCATTTTGTTTGGTTAGATGAATAAATGAACCTTAGAGCAAAAAAAATTATCTCTTGATTAATTCAGAATTTAAATGATAAGAAGCAGGAGATTAAAGATGCAAACATTAAAAATAAAGATACGAAGATGAAAATAAAAATGATTTTTTCTAAGAACCAGTTAAAGTTCAACGGGATGATCATCATCATTGTGTTATTTGACTTAGTTGTTTCAATACTAATTAAATAAATTTTTCGTTGATTAATTGTTATTTGATGGATTAATACACATTTTTCTCGGCCATATAAGGCGAATTCGAAAAAAAAATATTCGTAAAAAAACACAGATTTCATCCTTCTCATTTCACTTAAAATTATATATACTACATGCTTAATATTTAATTTCAGTTTATTATTTAAGCATATTATTTCAGTATATTATTACATAGTTACAATATATTATTTCAGTTAATATTTAATTCACACTATTAGTTTCAGTATATTATTTTAGACTTTCAGTATATTAACACTTTAACTACATACTAACACTTTAATTTCAGTATACTATTAAATAGTTAATTCAAAATTTCAAAATTAAAAATATATATATATATATATATATATATATATATATATATATATATATATATATATATATATATATATATATATATATTTATATATTTATATATATATATATATATATATATATATATATATATATATATATATATATATATATATATATATATATATATATATATATATATATATATATATATATATATATATATATATATATATATTGACGTTATAATAAATTTCAGTATTACATACTAACATTATAATAAATATTTATTTATAATTGTACACCATTGCATACTAACAGTTAAATTTATTTTATTTTTAGTAATAATTATTTCATACTTAAATTAAAAATATATTTATATTCATACTTAATTTAATAATTTCAGTTTTTATTAGTAATATTCATATTATTTACTTTTAGTTTTGACATATATTTAAAACTCTTATAATTAAAATAGTAAACATTATTTACTTTATTTTAAACATTATTTATATTGATATGTTTGATTTTAAAATGTATGTTTTATTTTCAGTTTATTATTAATAAATATTAAAATATATTGAACAATATTTATTATTAATATATTTTAATTTCAGTTTATTATTAAAATATATTGAACAATAGTTATTATTAATATATTTATAATATTTATTTCAGTTTAATGAAATAGTTATTTTAAAATATATGAAACAATTAAAATAATGTTTTAAGTAAACAAATATTGATAAGCGTTTAATTACTATATTTTAATATTAAAATAATTGTGTATTAATAAAATAATTTAATTACATTAAAATAATATAATTAATAGATTAATATTAAAATATATGAAATAATTATTTTAGTTTAAATATATTCAGTTTAATGAAATAATTCCATATTAAACTTGAAATTGAACAATTTAAGTAATCAATTTTGAAAATAAATATTAACTAGGTAATATATACATTTTAAAGTGCAAATAAATTACAAGTAAACTAGTCTAGAGGTGCCGATAAATTACAAGAAGTAAATTAGTCTAGTGGTGGCACCTCAACCTTTGCTCACAAAATTTTGATTTTTTTTTAACTTTAAATTTCTGTAATCATTAAAAAAGTCTATTCAACATAAAAAAAAAATATAAAAAATTCAGTTGACAACCACGTCAACAATAAAATAATAAAAAAAATCTACATGAAAACGCCACGCCAAAATGTTGACCAACTTTATTCAGATGTTAAAACGAAAAAATCTTAAAATGACAAGGACGAAATCTGTGTTTTTTTACATGAGTTTTTTTCGGATTCGTCATAAATAGCAGGGGAAATGGATATTAACTCTTATTTGATTAGATTTTATGTTGTAAGATCCACAATGTTCATGATCTGTAATTCGAGTATTAGAAAGATTCTTAAGTGTAATTTGATTTGATTATGAAATAAATTTATTTGATGAATAATGGTGTATGTTATTTGAATGCCCTTAGATTTTCATTGGCTTGCATTGGGCCTGCATTGTTAACTGGTTCGGCAAATAACAAAAAAATTAAAACAATAGATAACAAAATATATATATATATATATATATATATATATATATATATATATATATATATATATATATATATATATATATATATATATATATATATATATATATATATATATATATATATATATATATATATATATAAAGGCAAACAAAATCATAAATACAATACTTAGCCACATAGTCTTCAGGTTGTTTTTTGATGTGCCATATACATGTGATGACATAACAATAAGGTATCTCAGTCATGTCCCAATTTCTACATGAGCATGTCTCATTTTTCAAATTAACACAGTAGGTTGCAATAACATTTGTTACACCAAATATTGCTAGATCATCATCACCATGCCATGTTAGACTCCACCCCTCCGTCTGTGTTTTAATCTTCTCAATGACCAACTAGATTTTAGGACATATATCTCTATTATACCTTTGTAGCAACACCTCCTGGTTGGTCCAGTCCATCTCCTTAGATTCTTCACTAAATGGAATATCATATCCTTAACACTATTCTCACTTGCCACATAATCCTCATCAACACTCATTTCATCATCAACGTCAACATTCTGACCATGATTCACAATACTATCATCCATATGATCATCACCACTCATTTCATCACCTTTTTCATCATCAAATTTTACATTCTTATCATCATCCACATGATCATAACCACTTATGTCTTCACCATTGTCATCATCAACTTTAACATTCTTATCATCATCCACATGATCATCGTCACTCCTTTCTTCAGTGCCATTCTTACCATCAACAACATTTTCAAATTTTTCACTTCTAAAACAAATACACTGTATATCATGATCATCAAAGTTAGTACCTAACACACTAGCATCAACAATTTTAAAATTTTCTACATTGTGCTCATTATAAAAATCTATTACCTCAAACCCTATGACATATTTGGCAAACTGCATCATATATCATTATTCAATGGTTTAAAACCACGTGAAAAGCTAAACCTAGGATTCCAATACCACTTACACCTTATGTCTTCATAACCCTCACTTTTAACCAAGCTCTTTGTGAGATATTAGATTGAACTCTAGTTAGCATGTCAGCGAAGTTTGCTCACATGTTGTTGTCGAAGACCTACATGCTGTGATCGAATTGTGTTCTAGTATGTAGTTGTCGAATTGGGCCTTGTGTTAAGGATCCAATTGTTTAAGTTAGTGTGTACCCTAAGTTAGCTTGTAATGGATAATTATTAAAAAGCTCAATAGTTTAGTATGTTAGGTTTATTATAAATAGCATACTAGTCTCTCATCTATGGTGTGACAAAACCTAATTAGGGTGAGAGGGTTATTTGTTATTCTTGAGTACTTGTAATCTGTTTTATAGAGAAAGTAAAGAATAACAGTTATAACCAATCCTTGTTGTTCTCCTTGTTTTTCCTTTAACCCTAACCCTTGTGTGTTTCTTGATCATAAAGAAACCGAGTATATTTTGTTCAAAGGTATCCTAATTCACAACAAATTGGTGCGGTGAACATGGAGGAAGATGCCTTTAACAAAGTATGAGCTTGAAAAGTTCACCGAAGTGAATGACTTCGGCATGTGGCGCTTGAAGATGAAAATCATACTGGTTCAACAGGGTTGTTTGGAAGCGTTGAAAGGAGGGGCAGCCATGCACGTTGCATTAACGGAAAAAAGAAAAGGCGGCCATGATAGAGAAAGCACATAGCGCATTATTTTTTAGCCTTAGTGATAAGGTCCTTCGAAAGGTAACAAATGAGACTACGACATCGGGGTTATGGTTGAAACTTGAGAGTTTATACATGACCAAATCTCTAGTGAATCGACTCTACCTGAAGCAAGCTTTGTATTCATTTAAGATGAGTGAAGACAAAGTGTTGGATGAGCAGTTGGATATGTTCAACAAGTTAATTTTTGATCTTGAAAATATTGATGTGAAGATCGATGATGAAGATCAAACACTGTTATTGTTGTGTGCTTTTCCTAGAACACATGTTTACTTCAAAGAAACTCTTTTGTGTGGAAGGGAGTCCCTGAGCTTCGAAGAAGTTCAATCAGGCTTGTATTCTAAGGACCTGAATGAACGAAAGGAGCATAAACCTTCGACGGTGGGTGAAGGTTTGTCCGTTAAGGGAAAAATCTTGCGAAAGGATGGTAAGTTCGACAAGAAGAAAGGTAAAAATCAGCAGAAGTCTTATAGTGGCGAAGCATCTGGTATTCGATGCTATCACTGTAAGAAGGAGGGTCACGCAAGAAAGGTCTGGCCTAAACGCCTGAAAGATCATGGAGGTAAGGATAATGGCAACACAACCATTGTTCAAGATGACTTTGAATCATCTGATGTTCTTGTGGTTTCAAGCGGAGACTCAAGAAAAGAGTGGATTATGGATTCAGGTTGCACTTAGCACATGACTCCAAACTGAGAATTGTTCAAGGAGATGTGTGATCAAGATGATGGATCAATGCTACTAGGAAACAACAAAGCTTGCAAAATTACAGGTATTGGATATGTGAGATTCAACCTCTATGATGAGTCACTAAGGTTATTGACTGAAGTCAGGTATGTACCTGATTTGAAGAGAAATTTTATTTCTCTTGGTGAATTCGACATGAATGGATATGTTTTTCAAGGAGAGAAAAGTATCCTAAGATTCATAAAGGGGTTGAAGGAAGTCTTGAGATGCGTGAAGAAACAAGGCTTGTATACCCTTGAGGATGAAGTTATACGTGGTTCAACAAATGTTGCATCCACGAAACCATTATCGAAACAAAAATTTGGCACATGAGATTGGGCCATGTTAGTGAAAGGGGTCTGGTCAAATTAGGGAAACAAAATCTGCTTGGATGAGACAAAGTTGAAAAGCTGAAATTTTGTGAACCTTGTGTACTTGGAAAATCTTGCAGAGTGAAGTTCAACAAATGCAAACAAAGAACTCATGGATCCCTTGATTACATCCATGCTAATCTTTGGGGGCCTGCAAGGTGTCCATCACATTCAGGAGCAAGGTATTTTCTATCCATAGTTGATGATTATTCCAGGAAGTTATGGGTATTCATCCAGAAGACTAAGGATGAAACTGTTGAGAATTTCAAAGGTTGGAAGACTGTGGTTGAAAATCAGACTGGCAGAAAGGTCAAGAGGTTGAGAACCGATAATAGCCTTGAATTTTGTAATGAGGCGTTTGCCAACTTTTGTGTTGCCTCAGATATTGCAAGGCACAAAACTACTGCAGGAAATCCATAATAAAATTGTTTGGCAGAAAGTTTAATCACACTATTTTGGAAAAAGTTAGATGCATGTTGACTAGTGCTAGTTAAAAAAGGTGTTTTGGGCTGAGGTTGTTTCGACAATAACATATCCGGTAAACAGATGTTCTTCGGCTGCGTTAGATATGAAGACACTTGAAACAGTTTGGTCGGGACATCCACCTAGTCTCGACAAACTGAGAGTATTTGGTTGCATGTCCTATACTCACATTAGGCAAGACAAGGTCGAACCTAGAGCCCTTAAATGGATATTCATGGGATATCTTGAAGGAGTCAAAGCTTGTAAGCTATGGTGCCTAGAGCCAGGTCACGGGAGGTGTATCACCAGTGGAGATGTAGTTTTCAATGAAGTAGATATGGATTTCAAAAAAACTAATGATGCTGACGAAAAGCTGGAACAGGGAGAGATTCTTGTTGAGGTGGAGCATGTTGATGCTTAATTGAGTACCCCATATGAAGTCGAAAAAGAAGCAGAATTTGTTGTTGAATATGAGGAGACTGGTAATGACTACCTGGTAGCAAGAGACAGGTCGAGGAGAGTCATTAAGCTACCTCAGAGACTTAGGTATGCAGATCTTATAGCTTATGCCCTAATCTCTACAAGTGAGGTTCTTAACGAAAAACCTATAGACTATAAGAAAGTTATGAGGAGTCAAAAGAAGACTGAATGCCTGAAGGCCATGGATGATGAGATGAAATCTCTTCATGATAACAACACCTAGGAACTGATCAAGAAACCTGCTGGAGCCAAGTTACTTAGCTGTAAATGGATTTTCAAAGTTAAGGAAGGAATAAAATGAGTGGCGTTGAAAAGATACAAGGCAAGATTGGTCGCTAGGGGTTTCACTCAGAAAGAGGGTGTCGACTTTAATGATGTGTTCTCTCCTGTTATGAAACACATATCCATTCGAATGTTGCTTGCCGTGGTGGCACAGTTCAACCTTGAATTGGAACAGATGGATGTGAAGATTGCGTTCTTGTATGGTGATCTAGATGAAACAATCCTTATGAGGCAACCTGAAGGGTATATCAAAAAGGGGAAGGAAGATTATGTGTGAAAGATAAAGAGATCTTTATATGGATCAAAACAATCTCCCTGACAGTGGAATAGGATATTCGACAAGTTCAGGGCACGCATAAGTTTCATTAGAAGTCAGTTCGACCACTGTGTTTACTTCAGATTTCGACTTGGTAATTCATTTGTTATTTTGTTGCTTTATGTGGATGATATTCTAATAGCAAGCAACAATTTCGAAGATGTAATGAGGGTGAAGGCTAAAATCAATAATAAGTTCGACATGAAGGATCTAGGAGCTGCGTCCAGGATTCTTGGGATTGTCACCCGAAGAGATAGAAAGCAGTCAAAATTATGCTTATCTCAAGAGGCATACCTACGAAAGATTCTCAAAAAGTTTCGTATGTAAAATTCAAAGCCTGTTGTGACTCTGACAAACCCTTAATTCAAGCTGAGTATAGATCAGTGTCCCAATACTTATGTCGAAAGAGCTTATATGAATAACATTCCATATGCTAATATAGTGGGTTCTTTGATGTATGTTATGGTTTGTATCGGGCATGAAATAGCATATGCAATAAGTCTTTTAAGCAGGTAAATGAAGAATCCTGGAAAGGCTCATTGGCAAACATTGAAGTGCATTCTAAGGTACATAAATGAGTCTCTAAACAGAGTCATAATTTATGGTGGAGCCTTGGGTTAAGATAGTAAAGCAGCAATTGAAGGATATGTCGACTCAGACTATGCAGGTTGTATAGATTCCAGAAAATCTATCTCTGAGTATGTGTTCACTATGTTTTCCATAACAATCAGTTGGAAAACAACACTTTAGAAGGTTGTTGCGTTATCAACCACTAAAGCAGAATATATCTCCCTAACTGAAGTTGTGAAGGAAGCATTGTGGCTTGAAGGTTTTGCAAAGGAGCAGAAACTTCAAGGTCGAGTTATCACTATTAAATGTGATAGTCAACGTGCAATACACTTGTCGAAGAATTCAACTTATCACGAGTGAAACAAGTGCATTGGTGTGAGGCTGCATTTCATCAGAGGGGTAATTGAGCATGGAGAATTCCAAGTTCTGAAGGTTTCAACAGATCATAATGTTGTTGATATGATCACCAAGACGAGTTGCAAGTTTTTCCACTATATGCAGTTGATAAAGTTGCATGAAAAAAGCTAATTTGTTTCTTGATGGTAGAGTTAGATCCAAGATGGATATTTGTGAGATATTAGATCGAATTGTATTCTAGTATGTAGTTGTCGAATTGGGCCTTGTGTTAAGGATCCAATTGCTTAAGTTAGCTTGTAACCTAAGTTAGCTTGTAATGGATAATTGTTAAAAAGCCCATTAGTTTAGTATATTAGGTTTATTATAAATAACATACTAGTCTCTCATTTGTGGTGTGACAAAACCTTATTAGGGTGAGAGGGTTATTTGTTATTCTTGAGTACTTGTAATTTATTTTATAGAGAAAGTAAAAAATAACAGTTATAACCAATCCTTGTTGTTCTCCTTGTTTTTCCTTTAATCCTAACCCTTGTGTGTTTCTTGATTGTAAAGAAACCGAGTATATTTTGTTTAAAGGCATCCTAATTCACAACACTCTCCAAATCCATGTATGAAATGAAACTCACATCCCGCTTTCAATTCATTTGAGATACACATCCATCAACACACCACTTAACAGGTTCGAGAAATAATTTATCCCTTTGGTGTATTCTTAACCTACCCTTTTGATTTGGATATGGCCTGGCAATTAATCAGAAAAAAGGAATAAACTAACATGCAATGTGGGACCAAAGAATAACATTAAATAATGATGGTGCACCACATAATAAAACAAGAAACATATGTGACCACAAGTTTACACAGAAAAACCACAGTGGATCACATGTAACTTCGGGACCACATAATAACATATAAAATCATGGTGACACACAAATGGGACAAGAAAACATACCTTAAACAGAACTTCATTTATTCACTACTATCGAAATATCCCCTGCTCTTCTTTGCGAACTTCGAATCCCATGAAACAATGATTGCAAATACAATTCGCTTCACAAACTATGGTGATTGAACTTTGATTTAGAAACAATGGTGAACTGGAAAGTGGGGATTAGGGAAATGAGGGATTAAGGTTCTTCGTATTTTCTAGAAATGAGATTTCCAGTTTCTGTTTTGTTGGACAAATTAAACTTATACGAATTTTTATTTAAATTGGAATATAAAACATTTTTGTTAATTTACATATTAATAAAACAATTAATTTAAATAAAAAAATTGAAACAAATCTTACCTAGCTCCACAATACACTTGCCACGATATTAATGAGGATGTCAACTATGCAAAATTAGAGGGGGGGTCAACTAAATCCCAAGTGATAAAACATTTCAGGGACCAAAAAACAAGTTTTTTAAATGGGGAGACTAAAAGTTAAAAATCATCAAAGTAGGGGGACCAAAAGTGCATTTAAGTCCTATTGTTATAAAACATACCAATTGTCAATTTTAATTGTTCATCTTGTCATCACTCATCACAATAAGTAAAACTGATATTCTACAAATTCTCTATGAGATCAATACTTTCATTATGAGATATAGTAATGCACTTGTGGTGTATATTACTCACCTAGTATTTTTGACACATGAAGGTAGTTATGATTGAATCAAGAAACAAATTTGAGAAGGACATAATGTATGGGAGAACCATGTATGTTATATTTGAGAAACTAGATTGATAAAGGATCTAACTAATATGAACTACATGGATTTTCTTTCAACCTGTTGGAAGGGTATTGGAGAAGGACAATCTAATTTCTTGTTAGGGGAATATGAAAACAATAAATTTTTAAAACATCAAGCACAATTTTGGCCTATAACAAGGGAAATTATGATTACTTGTTATATGGGAGAAGAAAAAGAAAAATTCTTGCTTTTAAAAGGTTGGAGTGGATGTTAAGCTTTATGAGCAAGGCACGTGATGGGCTTTCTTAGTGTGCAAGTAACATTTGGGATCATTAGTTAGGTAAGTAGTTTTAGTTGGTTAACAAAGTTAGCTAGGATGTAAATAACTTTAGATGTCTTGTAACGATATAGTTCTGTTATGAAATATAAAACTTCTTATCCTTCTTCTTCTTTATGATGCAAGCTTTATTTTGCATCTCATTGGTGCATGAGTTATAGTTTTACATGGTATCATTGATGTGTGGGTAGGATTTCATTGCATTCATCAATGCACTCTTTTCATCATCCTTTATAACTCAGTTTGTTTTCTTGTTTGAGACTTCATCTTTTCCATTTTCTCTGGTTTTTGTTTTCTTTTCAACCATGTCCACTGATAGTTCTTCGATTTTTGCTTCTAGCCATGTTAATAACACATTCTCTACTGCAAACAAAGCTTACCAAAATGACACACTCAATACCTACTTTATGAATCCTAATGAGAATATCACACTTGTTCTCGTCACTCCTCTCTTAAATGCTAGTAACTACCATTCTTGGTCAAGATCCATGACAATGGCGTTAAGATCCAAGAAAAAACTGCATTTTATCAATGCATTACCTCGACCACCAGATGAAGATTTTGACTCCATTGCTTGGGATAAATGCAACACATTGATCATGTTATAGTTGAATAACTCAGTCAAATATGAAATTCCACAAAGCATTTTATGGATGGAGACAACTTCAGGCATATGGAAGGAATTGAAAGACCGCTTTCATCATGGAGATGTATTTAGAATTTTAGAATTTCAGGAAGAAATTTGCACCCTTAGGCAAGGTGATTGTTCCATTTCTTCTTATTATACAAAACTGAAAATGTTATGGCAAGAATTGGACAACTATCGTCCAATTCCTACATGTAAATTTGATATTTCGTGTTCATCCAATGAAAAGATTCATAACTATCGAGATTCTAATCAAGTAGTCAGATTTCTCAAAGGTTTAAATGATAGCTACTCTGCACTTAGATCCCAAATCATGTTGATGGATCCTCTCCCAAATATTTGCAAAGTTTATTCCTTACTTGTTCAACAAGAAAGACAACTTATGGTTCCTATTGATGAATCCAAACTTTTAGTTTTCCCTGCTACTCATTCTCAAGGTAGAAGTAAAAGTTCCTTTGAGGAAGAGGTTAAAGTGGTGGTAGATCAATTCATGGTTGTGGCAGAGGCATGCGAGTTTGCACTCATTATAGTGTGACTAATCACTCTATAGACACTTGTTTTAAAAATCATAGCTATCCTCCTCATTGGAAACAACAAGGTCAAATTAACAATGTTTCCACTGGTCATGATCAAGAAGATGAGGCTCAACCTGAGACATCTAAAAAACATCTCAATGACACTGCATCTGGCCTCAAAGGTTTTACACTTGCTCAACAGAAGGCTTTATTGGCATTGCTTCATCAATCATCTACTTCTCATAGTGTTAATCATCTTATCACTCAACCCAAGTCCAACTCAGGTATTATCTGCACTATTCCTAATCATGACATTGATGAATCTTTCATTCTTGACACTAGAGCAATTGACCATGTGTATTTTTCTAGAAGATTATTCTCTTGCTTGAAAAGAATTCCTTCAATAACTATTGAACTACCCAATGGTTCCTTAATCATAACCAATCTTACAAGAACTATTCATTTTTATGATAATTTTGTTTTGACAATTGTGTTGTACATGCCTCACTTCATATTTAATCTTATTTTTGTGCCTAAATTTACTCTTAGTCTAGATTTTCAACTGATTTTTGATGCTGCTAATTGTTTCATACATACCTCTTACTCCAAGAAGATAATTAGTGCAATTGAATTAAGAGGAGGACTGTACATTCTGAAACATCCTCAACTTATAATCCCCTCTGCTACACCTTCTTGCATCAAATAATGACTTTCTAAGCACCACTCTAGTTTAGCAACCAATTATGTATTCCCTAGGCATGACATTGGTGTAACAATTGACATTGTAGACTTGGTCATCCATCAAATTCCAAGTTGATTGAAATAAGGAAAGATTTTCCTTTTATCACTAATGCACTTTCTACTATACCCTGTGACATTTGTTATTATGCTAAGAAAAAGATATTTCCCTTTCTTGATAGTACTCATAAATCTGCTAATATCTTTGATATGGCCCACATGGACATTTGGGTTCCCTTATCAATTCCTTACATCAATGGTCACTAATATTTTCTGACTGTGGTTGATGATAAAACCTTTGTTTCCATGGCCCTTGCCTAACATAATAAATCTATTAAATGTCTTAAATCTGATAATGGTAATGGGTTTCAACTAAAAGATTACTATAAAGCCAATAGCATTATTCATCATACTTCATGTGTTGGTACTCCTCAATAAAATGGCATAGTTGAGAGAAAACACCAACATATTCTTGCCATTACTAGAGCCCTCTTGTTCCAATCTCAACTCCCTAAAATATTCTGGTCTTATGGTGTCAGTCATTCCATCCACATCCTTAATAGACTTCCCACACCTTTCTTGCATAACAAGTCACCTTTTCAAATGCTACATAATTTCCTTCCTGATATTCATTCCCTTAGAGTTTTTGGCTCTTTATGCTTTGCTTCTACATTATAAGCACATAGAAAGAAACTTGATTCTAGGTCCAGAAAATTCCTATACTTAGGATTCAAACTTGGAGTCAAGGGCGACATCCTATTTGAATTGAATTCCAAGAAAATTTTCTTGTATAGGGATGTTATTTTTTCAAACATTTTTCGCTATAAATATTCTTCCAATTCTTCATCTACTCACTATTCTCCTCCCTCTCACTCACCTTTCAGACATATATTTGTCAAAGGATTTTACATCAGATTTGATAACAATATGAAGTGAAAAATATTTGATTTAAGGATTTTACATCAGACATATATTTCCACTGATGTAAAAAATAACGTGGTGATAGTTTCGTAAATAATAAGAAATTTTATTATAAAGGATTTCACATCGGGCCTAGATTTGCACCCAATGTGAAAAGTTCCTTGATGAAAAAAAAACAAGGTGGCAGTTTCATAAATAATGTGAAGTTTTGCTATAAAGGATTTCATATCGGTTCTTAATTTGTGCCTGATGTAAAAAGTTCTCAATAAAAAATAAATAATAATGGATTAAACTTTTCACATCGGGCCATTAATTCCAACCGATGTAAAACGTCTCGTGAAAGGATTTTACGTCGGGCCATTAATTGTAACCGATGTAAACGCTACTTTAAAACTAAAAGCCTATTAATAATGGATTTCACATCGGGCCATTAATTGAAACCAATGTAAAATGTTTTCTGTGAAAGGATTTTACATTGGCCCACATGCCAACCGATGTAAAAACTAATTTAAAACTAAAACCCTACTAAAAAGTGCAACATTTCGTCTTCGCTTCCTTCCGCCATTTTTTCTTCCAAGCCCTTAAACCTCCACTTTGCCTCCCCCACCTCATACCTTCAGTACTCTTCAAACCACAAAACAGTTCACCAACACCTACAATCCGCCACCATAAACCATCATCAACCGTCTCCGATTTAAAATAAAAAAACCTCTTTCATTGTAACCCTCATCGTTCTTTTTCCGCTCCTACAACAATCCCTCTGTTTTTCAGCTGGCAAAGATACCACCATCGTCTTTACGTCTATATTAACCGTTCGCGGCCTTCATCAATCCTCCTTTAGCACCGAATTCGAAACTCCCTCCGCCATTTTTCGTCGCCATCGCACTCTCCGCGAGCTCCTAAAAGGTGAGAGTCTTCCTTTCATAAATTCTTTAGTTTAAACTTTGAAAAGTAAAATGACCAACTTTGTGGAAATTTAGCTTTTCCTTCTCTCCCGAACTTTGAATCCCATTATATTTCTTGAAGGAAATTGAGTTTATAGTTACTTTAAAATTGGGTTTCTGCAACATCGATACCTTTTATCCACAAAGAATAAACCAATGACTTAGAGACGGAGGGAGAGACAAAAAAAAGTGAAAGTAGAATTAAAAAAATTGCAGTTGCCTTAAGGTTCGTTGGATGCCATGTCGAAAAGCTCGCAGGAATCTCTAATTCCACCAGGTTGGTGTCCGATCACTTTCTTCAATGTTGACTACGTATATGCATGTTGTCTATATATATATTATGCCTTTGAATCTCATTATATTTCTTGAAGGAAATTGGGTGTAAAGTTAGAGTTAAAATATAAACTCTAATATGGATATAAATTAGAGTTAAAAACAAATAATCCCACTCTTACGAAACTGGTATAACAATAGAGGCAATTAAATATTTATTTTGGAACTTGAAAAAAATATTAAAGAGTTTGATTCAAATTGCTTGTTCATAAAAAATTGATGTTGATAGTATTTGTATCATATTGTATATGTATATTCTCTCTCACAATGGTTCCATCTAGGAAAATATTTGATAGGTATCCTCCAATTAGAAAGTTCTATTAATATTTCCTTACTCCTTAGTGTTGCACCCCAAAATTTGCTCAACCTTTTCTTGCCTGATTTCTGTTTTATTGCATTTCATTTGCATAGTTACATCATGTACATAGTTCAATCATTGGCATATCATAGCATAGCATGCCTCCAACAAGGGATCAAGGGTGTATATCAAGAGAAGATCCTAGCAAGAGGTCTTATCCAAGTTTGAGAAATCATCCAAGCCATCAAGAAATAATTTGAAGTCTTGAGAAGTTTGAGTGCCTACATGTGGGTTTTGCTCTTATCCTGAGGAATATTGAGAATCATCAGTGGGGTGTGAAGCATGGAATGGGAATGTGAGGTGTGTATGGATCTCATGGGATGTCTAGAGGGCCTTATTGCAGCTGAGGCAAGTCATTGATTCAAGTATGAGAGCCACAGTTGAGGTGCAGTCAGCTAGGGTTTCATCTGGGTCAATCCTAGGTCAATTGAGTAATTGAAGAGCATCAAATCCTACTTTGAGGTCATGGGGTTCATGGATTGGTATGTTGATACGTTTTTGGTGTTGTGCCAAGATCAAATCAAGAAGAATCAAGAGTATGGGAAGTTGCTAAGTTAGGGTTTCAGTGCAAAATCCCCTATTTAGTGCCTAACTTCAAGACCACATAAGTCAAAATTAAAGTTTCAAATGGATCTTTGGCCAACATGAAACTTGTATAGAATCTCAGTACCTTTAATTTGAGTACTAGAAGTCCTCCATTTGATTTATAGAACTCAAGTTATGGTCCAGACAAGTTACGGGTCCTCAGATGCCTCTGAAATTTGTCTGTGAAAATCATCTGACTTCCAAGATATTTTTTACCTAGAAGGGTGTTTCTCTTGAACTTTTGGTAAACATGAAAGATGTTCCTCATGATCTTAGCTTTCCAAATTGTATTAGAAGTCTTCCATCTGATTTGTAGAACTCAAGTTATGAGGTTTACAAGTTAGGGGTATTTTGGGAAAGTGAGATTATAGGCCATTCTCAATCATAGGTCAAAATCTTCAACTTGCACATCTCAAATGAAATTTTGTTCAACATGGAACTTGCTCAAAATATGGTTTTTAGGTCAACTAAGAGATCATGATGAATTGATTTGGTCCATAGTAAGAGTTGACTTGAAGTGGTTTGAAAGAAGAGAAATTAAAGGCATTATTTAGTGGGAAATTCAAATAAATTGTTATGTGCACAAAATATGCCAAATGACCACTCAATTTGATCAAAAAAGATGATTTAGAAACATTGGAAATTCTAGAATTTTCAATTGACTCATGATTCATGGTGTTTTGACATGTTTCTTCACAAATAAGTTACATTCCCCAAATCATTCATAATGCACAAGCAAGGTCTCCTTTTAATCCAAAATCATTCACAATGGTTCAAACAATGGCAAATTGGTACATATTTTGATTGAAAATGACATTCTAAACACAATGGCGTTGTTAGAATTTCAATTTGAGTCATATTTAATGGTCATTTTATGGATTGCTTCAAAAGGAGGTTACATACTCAAAATCATACCATTAAGTTCCAAACCAATTTTCACAAGCCAAAGTCCAAACCTTACCTTGGGATCCAAGCCTAAGGAGTACTTAAGTGATCTACTCCAAACCAAAAATAAAAATCCTCACAATTTTCATTTTTCATTTTCAAGAATTCTCTCACTCTCTCAATTCTCTCAATTTCTTCATTCTCCAAACCCTCACCCATAGCTCCTCATCATTGGATCCATTGGTTTTTCATTAAAATCAATGAAATATTGAGCATAAACCTCCACTCATCATCATTATCAGATCAAGTTTCGTAATTAATTTTCGTGCAAATTGAAGTTGGATATTGGAGCGTAAGTTGGAAGCACTTATTCAGAGCAATTCGGATTCGAAGTGTTCGATCTTCATCTTCTTGCAAGAATTATTGTGGATCTTGAAGTTCTCCATCTAATCTTGTTCGGATCTTTGCAAATTCACTTGATCAACGATCACCGGATCAAATCTCCAATCCGTAGGTTGGTTTTCTGATTTAATTTAACCATTTGATTGTTGCATTAAAATTCTGTTTTATGTGCTGTTTGATTTTAATTCCTAAAAAATAGAAAAAATGCTTATAAAAATATGAGAAAATTCTGGGATGATCCTTATCATGTCTATGATCTTTGTGCACAATTGGATTTTAGTTTTGTTTAATTTTCAATTTGATTTCGTTTTTCTCCTTTAGTTGAATAATAAAATGCCAAAAACTGCATAGTTTCTTGCCGATTTTTGTTCTGGAGTTTGGTATAGAATTTGGACTTAATTCTTTTCTGGTTTGCTATGGACATATTAAGGAACTCCCAGAATTTTTTAGGGTAATTTTTAGGTAGCTTTAGGTTCGGTTTTGAACTAGATCTTTAGGGGCTTCCCCACTTGATTTCCCTTTTGACCATTTTTGGTGTGTGATTTCTTTAGTGCCTTTAAGCATAGTTTTAGGCCCTGGTTTTTCTACTATAGACCTCTAACCAATGCATGTTCCCATAGAAAAATAATTAGATTTTTGTGATGTGTTTTGCTATTTTAGTTAGAATATTCAAGTTGATTGTTCATTTGGTGCTTCAACTTTGGTGATTGTTTGGAATGGACTCAAAGTGGGCTTTTCTTGCATGGTGGGCTTCTGGTTCTTATTGGAGGATATCATGGACATGATGAAGCTTTTGTGGAGTGGCTGGTGGAGCTTGGATTGGACATTTTCTTTCCTTTTTGTTAGCTTTTTGTAGCTTAGGAAATTAGGGTTTTAAGAAGTGCCTTAGACCTAGTTTTGATTATTTCTTCAAACATAGAGTGCATTGTTTGCCTCTATTCTATCCAATGACATAAAGTCCTCCTTGGGAAGCTCCATCTCTCCTTAGTAGGGATGAGTGGTATGCCCAAGTGATTAGAACTTTGAGGATACCTTTCATTTGCAATGTTAAGTTCTTAGTGATTTCCTTTGGTTGTCATTAAATTTCTTAACATTATAACCTGATCTTGTTGAATGATTCTCCCTTGGAGGTGCTTGTTGAAGCTTGGTAAAGAGAAATTTTGTTGCTTGTTGAAGCTTATTGAAGTTGAAGTTTGTGCTTGTTGAAGCTGGTTGCTTGTTGAAGCTAGAGTTTTGCTGCTTGTTGAAGATGAAGTTAGGAGCTTGTTGAAGCTGTTTACTGGTTGAAGTTTGCTGGTTTAAACTGGTTGCTTGTTGAAGTTTGAAGCTTGTTGAAGCTTGGTGCTTGTTGAATATTGAAGGTTTAGTGGAGCTTGAAGATGGGAGCTATTCATGAAGATGAAGGTTGTTGCTGTCAACTTTTTGCTGTTTAACCAACTGTTGCTGTCAGAGCTGCTGCTTGTGCTGTTTGCTGTAGGAGTTTGATGATGCTGCTTGGGCGGCCCCCTCTATTTTATTTTGGTTTTTCTGTATTGTTTGTTGGCTTGTACAGCTTGCCCCCTTAAGGTTTGAAGTGAATGTTGATTCACTTTGCCTGTTGTTTTCCCAGGTTCGAGGTTGAGCAGGACTCCCTTGCCTCGCTTGTATTGCTGCATTGCATGCATTTTACTGTATTTGCTTGCTTTCTTTTCTGTTTGTCCCCTAGGATCTCTGATTTCCTCTGTGCAGGATGGAATTATGACAGACATTAGGATTCTTATCCATGGATGAAAACATTAGGTTAGTTTTATTCCCTTTCAACCCTAGGCTTTTTAGAGCTTCTTTCTCTTCTCATCTCAAAGCAATTCAAAATACAGTAATAAGGTTAATCGACGTCGTACGTTACGAGCCTTAAGCTATTTGAGAAAAGGTTGCTGGAGGGTCACTCTTCAGTAATCTGACTGCTTAGTGTGGTACCCTTAGGGTGACATACGACGTAGTCACTCTCAAATCATAGTCTCTAGTGCGTCAGAGATTGCAAACAAACTAAAAAACATTTCTTTCGTAAAAGATTCAAAACAAACATCAAAGTGTCATTTTTGTCCGCTTGGACTCTTAATCAAGAAAAACCCTTTTTGAAGGTAATAAAAAACAGTCAGACAAGCTTGTGTCTTCCGTAGCCCGAACTACGTTTGCTCTGATCTTTCATGCTGTATGAAAGTACATAGGCATAGGATACTGTATCCTAGCGAGCAACCTTCCCCTCCTTTCCCGTAGGTAGGCGAACTACGTTGACTCTGATTTCCCGTTACAGACGGGAATACGTAGGCATGAAGTGCGATACTTTGTCGAGTCATTTTCTTTTCTTTTTAACCCAGGCCTATAAAGTAGATAGAATAACACACCCTTAGATAGAAAACAAGCGTGGATCCCATCGAGTACGACGGACGTGAGGGGTGTTAATACCTTCCCCTTGCGTAACCGACTCCCGAATCCAGGATTTGGTTGCGATGACCATTCCTTTCCCGTCTTGAGTTAGGTTTACTCTGAGCGTTTCCTTTCCCTCTTGTGGGATAAATAACGCACGGTGGCGACTCTTCTGTCATAGCCGGCGCCGATTTTCGCAGTAGCGACACTTAGTCCTTTTGAAAGATGAAACTAAATGAATTTTGGGTGAGTCTTAAAGATAAAAATGTCAAATAATTTTGATTTCAATTTGGTTCTATTTGGGTTAAAATTGAGTAATAGAATTTTTATGATAATACCATTTTGTTAGGACTAATTTTTATGATTTAATTTAGTGCAACGTGTTTGCACGTAGAGACTTTTGTTCTCTCTAATATGTCCAAAAGAGGGACTATTATAGGCGTCTCAATGATTTAACTCTGCATGTGTTAATTTTGGAACATAGGTATGAATCATAGTTAGATGAGAGCTAATCGATTAAGTATTGAGTACGAACATGGAGTGATGGAATTTCTACAGTTTGCTGAAAGTAATGCTAAAAAAAATCTTCCTCCTCCTAAAAGTAATGCTGAAAAAAGTCATCATGTGCTTTTTCTCTGTCCATGTGTTCGTTGTGCAAATTAAGAACCAAAACTTGATAAGAAAGAAATTATGGATCATCTAATTTGTGAAGGGATTTTTTAAAGTGATACACAATGGATATGGCACGGTGAAGTAGTAGCAAAGTCAAATGTATCCCAAAGAGATAATGTTAGTGTAGAAATGGATGATCGTCTAAAAGACATGATGCGTGATATTGGACAAGATTTGTTTAAGAGGGCACATGCGTATGATACTTTATGCAGTGACAAGGATAAACCTTTGTACCTGGGGTGCACAAATTTTTACCCGTTTGTCGGTCGTGTTAAAATTGTTTAATTTGAAGGCAAATAAAGGATGGACTGACAAATTTTTTACCAAATTGCTTGAATTATTGACACAAATGCTTCCAGAAGGTAACATAATGCCAAATCGTTATTATGAGGCGATGAAATTATTGTGTCCGATGGGTTTGGAGTATGAAAAGATACATGCATGCCCTAATGATTTCATATTATACAGAAAAGAGTATGTAACTATAATCATTGTCCAAAGTGCAAGGCGTCACGCTACAAAAAAAAAGATGGTGATTCTAGTGATGATGAGCTGGTCAAAAAGGGTCTTCACGCGAAAGTAGTATGATACCTACCAATAGTTTCAAGGTTCAAGAAATTATTTGCTAATGCAAATGACGCAAAGAATCTTAAATGGCATGCAGAAGAAAGAAAATATGATGGACAAATTCGCCATGTAGCTGATTCTTTGCAATGGAAGAAAATAGATTCTTTGTTTTTAAATTTTGGCAAAGAGTCGAGAAACCTTAGACTTGGACTTTCTATTGATAGAATGAATCTGTTTGGTAATCTAAGTACTAACCATACTTCTTGACCTGTTCTCCTGATGATTTACAACCTATCTCCTAGGTTGTGCATGAAGCGTAAATATATTATGTTATCGATGATGATTTCGGGCCCAAAACAACCAGGAATGATATAGGCGTTTATCGATGTCCACTGATTGATGATTTAAGAATGTTGTGGGAGGAAGGGGTGGATGTTTTTTATGCGTATTCTGGTGAACATTTTAATATGTGTGCCATGTTGTTTTTCACCATCAACGATTTTTCGGCATATGGCAATTTGTCTGGGTATAAAGTTAAAGGGCATAAATCGTGTCCTATATGTGAAAAAGACACATGTTACCATCAACTTGAAAAAGGAAAGAAGATTGTTTGGGCATTGAAAATTGTTAAATCGTTATCATCCATATCATAGATTGTGAAAAGCTTTCAATGGGGAACAAGAGCATGGTGTTGCTCCAAAGCCCTTAACTAGAGAGGAAGTTTATCATCGACAATAAGGCATTAGTGTTATCTTTAGAAAGTACCAAAAGCAATCTACTGTGAAAAATATATGGAAAAAGAGGTTGGTTTTCTCCGCTCTTCCATATTGGTCTAGTCTTGATGTAAGACATTGTATTGATGTGATGCACGTGGAGAAAAATATATGTGATAGTTTAATCGGAACACTTTTCAACATTCAAGGCAAAAAAAATATGGTTATAATGCTCGTCTAGATTTGAGTTTGATGGGTATACGGGAAGAGTTAACTCCACAACATATAGGTAACAAGATATATTTGCCTTCTGCCTGCTACACTTTGTCTAAAAAAGAGAAAATAAGTTTTTGTGAGTGTTTAAGAAGTATTAAAGTGCTGCATGGTTACTCATCAAATATCAAGATGCTTGTATCAGTTAAAGGTCTCAAATTAATTGGCTTAAAATCTCATGATTGTCATGTCTTAATGCAACAGCTACTACCAGTGGCTATTCGTGGGATATTTCCTAACAATGTTGGGAAGACCATAACTAGGTTGTGCTTATTTTTTAATGCAATTTTTTGTAAAGCCATTGATCCATTAAAGTTAGACGATTTGTAAAATGAAGCTGCAGTTATCTTGTGCCAATTAGAGATGTATTTTCCTCTTTTATTTTTTGACATTATGGTTAACTTGATTGTTCATCTAGTAAGAGAGGTTAAATTATGTGGTCCAATTTATTTACGATGATTGTATCCAACAGAGCGATACATGAAGATCCTAAAAAGGTATACAAAAAACCCACACCGTCCAGAAGCATCGATTATTAAGAGGTACATTGCAGAAGAAGCAATTGAGTTTTGTCCAAACTATTTGTCAGAAGTGGATGTTGTAGGGGTTCCTAAGTCTCGTCATGATGGAAGATGTGAGGGTGTGGGTACACAAGGTTTAAAGGTAAAGAGCTTAAGTATTGAGGTGATTGTTCAAGAGCATTTCTATTTCAAACACTGATGAAGTTCAACCTTACTTATATGCTCACAAAAGCATCATAAAGAAAAAGTACCCCAAGATGAATGAAAGAGGGTTGCTAAAAGAGCATAATAAGAGTTTCTCTAAGTGGTTTAAAGAAAAAATTGCTAATGATGATAGTGCTTCTAATACAATTAAGTGGTTGTCCTATGAGCCTAAATGTAACATAATAACTTGGAGTGGATATGATATTAATAAAAATTCCTTTTATACAAAGTCAAAGAATGATTGTAGTATCATGCAAAATAGTGGGGTTATGATTGTGGCCGAGTTCATGCACTTCTCTAGTTTTAAAGATAAAAACCTGGTTATGGCATCTATACCCTACTCTTGGGTGATTGAAGAGATTTGGAAAGTTGATTATGTTGTGTTTAAAGTTCCTGTATTTAAATGCAAATGGATTGATATCAACAGTGGTGTAAGAATCGATGATTTTGGATTTACACTGGTTGATCTTAGCATGTTAGCTTATGCGGATGAACCTTTCATCATGGCATCTCAAGCAAAACAAGTGTTTTATGTCACTGATCCTTGTAATAAAAGATGGTCAGTGGTTGTACAAGGAAAGGTGCATGGTAGTGATGAAAATCAAGATGTGAATCTTGATATTTTCGAAACTCCTTCTTTCTCAACAAATGTGCCTAGCTTCATTGAAGAGAATGAAGAGGATGATGTGCATGCTATTTGCATAGATCATGAAGAAGGGATATGGGAGAACTAGTAAGGTTTTTTTTATAAGTTAATTCGACATTACTTTGATTTTTGATTGTTTTTATTTTGTGCTTGATTTAATTTCTAATTATTTTTATTTTGTGTAAACATGTACATGGCTGATTCAACCAACAACCATTTTTCATCTAGTAACCCTAATAAAGAAGAGTTAGAGGTCCCACTATGATGGCACAAATTGACAAAGTTCATCAAACGGGTGAAAAGATAAATTCGAGTTTGATCCAAGAACCTATGAATGTACTGGTGTTGGTAAAAATGCTTCAACTTTTAGGAGTTATATAGCATCTCTTACTCGGAAGAGATGTAGTATTTTGATAGATGAGTGGAAAGACATACATAAAGACATAAAAGATGTTATTTGGGTTGATGTTAAGGTATTTTAAATTCAACACTTTATTATATTTTATAATCATATACTAACAACATATGCCATATACTAACAACAAATTCTTTATGTATATGTGTATGCTCATTTCACTATTCCAGAATGTGATGATCCAAAGAAGGATCTGTTAAAGGATGAATGGATTAAATATACGTGAGAGCGATGTATAGGTTTTAAGACACAACTCACAAAAGAATATATTATAAATCCCAAAGAAGGTCGCCCTCCTGCACATGTCAAGTATAATTATATTAAAGAAGAAACATGGAAAGAGTTTCTAAAGTCTCGAGATATTCCTGAATTTAAGGTTAGTAGGAGTTACATTTTTTTTTTTGCATAATTTTTTTATTATGTTTAGTGATTAATAATTTTTGAGTTTATAATAGGTGTCGCGGTGAAATTTGGATACCAAACTATTGATTAGTTTGAATCTTATTCATTTGCATCCGAACTTTGATTTGTCCAAAGGAAGGGATAAAGATCGAAATTCCCACAATGCAATGCAAATGCAAGGATAAAGAGTTTTAGGTTCAGGGGTTGGTTAAACTTAGGGAAGGTACTAGCATCCTAAGTTTCTATAGTACTCTACAGGAACCTCTTGCTTTTATGTTTGTTTATTGCTAAGGTTTATTTGTTTAAGGTTTAAAATACCTAGGGGTTTATTTCTAAGTATACTCGATAAGATATCGCATCTTATGTCTACATATCCTTACGGGAGTGGAATCAGAGTATCTGTAGTTCCCCTAAAGGGTTTGAGGAGTTCTTTGACTGTGGTCAAAGTTCCTACGGGTTTAGGGTAGTTGATTGATTGATTTTAGGAGAAAAGACGAGTTGTCGTTTTAAGGGAGATTTAACCGCCACAAGTTGTAGGAAAATAGTCTTTGCATCGTCTTAAGAGAAGGGCTCAAGTACTCGGATATTGATCGACGAATACGCCTCTACCTCTCTTAAGGAAAAGTCCCTACAAATTGATTGTATTGATGTGGGGTGGAGATTCTATCTCGCTTAAGATGATTAACATCTTATTTCTCTATTGTATTTGAATATTTTGTATTTTGTTGTTGAATGTTTGTTCTAAGTTGTAAAGATAAGACAAAGGTCCTCCTATGGGGTAGGATATATCTTAAAAAGATCGACTCAAATGGGATCAAGGATCGTAGGGGAGAATGATGCAAATGATATGCACTACACACAAGCGTTGAATCATGTGTAGGTTTTTCCTTTGGACGAGATGCAATGTGATAAGATAAATGCGATGATTGTAAATTGCGGAAAATAAAGGCGGATAAAATAAGACATACACAAACGCATGAAAGCGCTAAGTGAGTGAATTGTGAGTGTGGGTACGTGCGTGGAATCGGAGCGAAACCGTAGGCGTGCGCGATTGATTAAAATACGATGTTGATTGTTGTTTAATTTTAGGTGAATGATTTTAGGAAGAAGTTTGGATTAACTTATGAGAAAATGATATTTTTGATGAGGTTGATTTTAAGAAAAGTTAGATTAGTTAGGTGGGTTGATAATAAGTGATTGATTTTAAATAAAATAGGAAGAGAGGTTTTCACTTTATCTTATTAAATAAAAAAATTAATTTAAATATGAAGGGTTCATTTTAATTAAAAGTTATGGTTATTATTTAAATTATGAAAAGGTTTTTTGTTAAATAAAATAGCCTTGTTATTATAAATTCTAAAAAAAATAAAGCTAAACTAAACTAAATGAAATAGTTATTATAAGAAACAAATTGTATAAAAATGGTTATTAGATAAATTAAAAATAATTGAGTTTTAGATAAATTGTAAATTAAGTTAGTTGAGAAGGAAAAGGATAAGTTATCTTAACTAAAAAGATTTTAGTTGGGTTTAATAAAAAAGTGGTTGGTTGGAGATAAAAGGATTAATTAGTTAATTAAATTAAATATTAGAGTGTAAATGGGATAATTATATTAATCAGGTAGATTAACTATTAAATGATTATTGGGTTGATTAAACTAAATGACGGAAGATTAAATTACTTAATTGGTGGTTAAGTGGATTAGTGGCTTAATTGGCAGATTAGTGGTTTATTAATTGGATAATGAGGTGATTAAGGGGGGTAGCGCATGGTTGTGTGTGTGCACAGGGAAAGAGGCGTACGGTGGGACGCGGAGGTAGCCGTGTGATCGCGTCAGACGTTGGATCTGACAGGTGTATGTGAGGTGCGCACCATAGCTATGGTGTGTGTGCATGTATTTGATTATGTTACAACAATAAACAAAACAAAATAACAAAAACCCTAATCCCGTCGTTCTTCCTCTTCTGTCTCCTCTTCGAATCCCCTTCTTCGTCTTCGCGATTTCCTCCGCTCTTTCTCCTTCTTCATCGATCCCGCTTTTCTCTGTGATTTTCTTTCTTTTCTTCTCCCATTATTTTCTTCTTCTTCATCATTTCGCCCCGTTCCTTCGATTTCGCTTTTCTCGCCTTCTAAATCTAACGCTGAAAAAGACCAGAAAACGAAAGTCAATCAAACAAAAAGCATATATTCAGTTCAACCAACTTACAGCGTAAATGGGTTTCTGTGTAGTTTGATTCTTTTGATACAGGTTGATAGAGGCTTCCTCGTTTTGGAAAGGGAATAAATTGCTTTAACGGCTTCAAAACCTGTCTCGAAGGTATGGTAACTGCCATTCCCTTTCCTCTTAAATATGTTTGCATTCATAAGGTAAATTTCTAATTGGCTCCAACATGTTCCGACACATGATTTAACATTTCTTCTTCTGTTGAACAAGTTGGATCTTGTCTTCGATTTGATTTAATGCTCGACTATAATCCCTCTTTTCTATCCCTGATTTCTTCAAGTCAGAAAGAAAAACTGCTGCTAACTGTCAAAACCTGCTGGTACGTGATTTTGAAGGCTTGATACCATAATGTGCTTTTTTCTTCTTATAACTTTCTAACACGGTTCTACTTCTATAGATTTTCTTGAAGGGCCACCGAGTTAACAATGGAGGTAAAGAACATAGTCAATGATGGTGATAATGATCTTGCAACTGATCTAGTGAGACTAACAGGACAGGAGAAACCATGACTGATGCACCTCTTTCCAGCAAGTGAGTACTACTCATGAGTAGTTATTATTGACATAAAGCATACTATTACAAACATCTTTTACATGTTCTCTAATTTTCTTCTTGCAGAAATGCTGGTTTAGACTTGTGAGCTCGATGTGACGCCGCTAATATCTTTTCAAAATGCGCAGCAGGCTTGATCACACAGTGCCTTCTCTTGAAGCTGGACACAACTTGGTCGCGTGTGTTTTGACAGAACTCCCAACCTGTTTGGTTGATGATAACAGCATTCTAGGACAATTAGTAGTCTTGCTGCTTTGTCGTTTAAATATCTCTGTTTTACAATTGTTTCCTCCTTCATTTCCTACTGATCACTGGCTCAAAGACAAATGCATGCAGGAATTCTGAGGGTCGGGAAAGCTGTTAGCTTGGTTGAGTTGTAAAGATACTGGACTTCATATGAAAGTCGCGACTTCGGGACTTCGGTATACTGTTACTGTGGTTACCAAATATACATCCTTGCTCTCTATGACTTGGTTGTTCATAGCTTGATTCCTTTCTTGTTGTCTCAGGTTTTCGAATATGCCGGACGATGCGTTGATTTACTTGTTTCTTCGTGAAGTTCTGGCCTCTGCTGTAGGTAATACGACAGATGCCGTTGATTCAAGTTGCCTAAAATACACATCAGCAAATGCTGCTAGCATGTTCTCATGAATGTTCTTCCATATGCTGCTTTGGCTTATTGTTGATCTTGACTTGTTGGCCGCAGTTTATATCTTGTTCTAACATGATGGATTTGTGCTCCTTGGCGTTCTGCTTCATCATGAGGTGATATGGCTTCACAAATTAATCTATACGGCTACAATATGCTTCACGGTCTTGATATGCGGGAGAGTAAAGAGAAAGAAGTGCTTTGTAAACTGGTATAGTACATTCCCCTGTGTAAAAGTTTCTTATTTGCTTATGTCTCACAAGTTTAATCAAGTGTGATAGTGTGCAAATGCAGGACATTGTAGAACTCGGAGAGGTGAAACTTGGGCCGTTGGTTTGTCACATACTCCTTTTCTCGCTCTAATCTTAGTGTGCCTTTCCGTCTGCTCAGATTATTTCAAATAATATCATTTGGTTTCTTCTTCGAAGATTCATCTCATAACGTCATAACGTCAATTCTGTTAAAAAAATTCAGGTAGGCTGCCGGTGTTTTTTTTTAGCGTTGGGAATGTCAGGTTTAGCGAAATTGTAGAACATTCACATGCAGTAAGTTCATCCTTCTAGTTTTCTTTACAAAATCTCAGCAGAAACTGACTTTGTTTTTCTTTTGTGTCAGGTGGAGATTCCATGCTCGAAAGGTGTGGATCCTTGAGATTGACCAAAGTCATTTCCGTTTACGGACCAATCTGCTTTACCAGTAAGGGATCCCCACTTGGACCAGGAGTTAACTGGAGATCCAACAGCCGAGACAAAAATTGTTAGCGCCAAGTTCTCTTGAACTGAGGCCTCGCACGTGTTGCTGTTGTTTCTCGCGCTGAGCAGATGCTGACAATTGAGGATTCATTGGATAGAGGAGTTCCATGCTTCTTGGTGACATCCTACCGAGAGAAGAGATACCATATGAAGCCTGGTGGAATAGAGGACGCTCAACATTCTTAAGTGACATGACATTTGTATTTAGGTGATAGTGAACCTTGAGAGCACGTAACTTGCTGTTATGTTGTTTTCATATTTTTATGGCTTTGCTAATTGGATAACTGCTCTTTGTAAAGGAACCTGATAAGTCTTATACCAGGGTTTTTGCCCTTATTGAATTCGACTCGTAAATGGCGTTGAAATTGGTGTAAACTTGTAAAGAATTATTATTTTATCCTTAAAATGATAGTCACAGCATGTCTTGAAAGTAAAACTGCCAACGCTTGGTGGGTTCCATGAGCCCTCTTTTTGTGATGATTTTAATTGTCTTTGCAATTATGACTTGTATTTATCTTTGCACTAAATTAAAACTCAAGAACCTGTATCAAACAGTTGAACTTATGGCCTGCTATGTAATTCTTGCAAATTTCTCTTAACCTTAATTAGTAAAGATGTGCCAATTGTAATTTGGAATTTGAACCAACCAGTATAAGAAAGTGGTAAAAGCAGGGTTCGGATAATCCATTTGAACAAGCTCGGACCAAATAAATCGGCTAGTCCTCTGTCTTCAGCTTAATTACAAACTCATCATATTTACTCCAATAAGATCCCAATCACCGATACACTTTGACTTAATGAAAGCCCAAGAAAACCTCTAGAAGATGACAAACCAACACCAACAGACAAAAACCATAATTTCCTTGGTAATCATGCAAACTTTGGGCAATTGGAAGAAAGTGAACTAGTGGCAGAGCCGCAAGCCCCTGAGAATCTAAATGCGCGATTAGGAGAACCTATGCCTGAAACATGTACTTACACAAATGGGTTAGTCGCAATGAGCATGAATTATAAATCCAAAATACGACAAGGAATGCGCGAAGGGGTGGGATCTTGAGGTCAAAACTTAGGGTGCGACAATAGGAAAAAAGTCAAAAGGGTATGGAAAGTGTGGCTAGAAATGTATACCCACACGTATTATCTTGTGGAGGGTATCGCTTGCTTGAGGAGAAAATGAAAAATGAAAGAAGATCATCAAGAGATGATTCCACATTAGATGATAATGGTAGTCCATCTCCCCCGTCATGCCATGAAGTATGAAAGAGAGCACAACAAAAGAAAGGGGGAGAATACACATCAAAGTCTACATAATTTGTTGCTGAGAAAATTGTAAGTAACATTTAGAAAATACTCCAAGTATCGTTATAGTTGTGATTTATAAAAACTATTGAAATTAGTTTTGGTTTTTGCATTTTTTAGGATTCTCTAGTTGAAGAAATTGAAAAGGGTGTCTTTGTTTCGAATGGATGTAACGATATCTTAACAACAGCCATTGGAAAATCTGAGCATGGCGGTCGTGTTCGTGGTGTTGGAAAATAAATGTGTCGGGTTTACAGCCGAGTCGGTCAAATAAAAGTCAACTGCGCGTAAAATCAGTGGACGAAAAATTTTAAAATCGAGCCTGCAAACGTTAGTGATATTAATATGCGTTTCACGTAGTTTAACTTGGCGTGCTCATTTAAATTTTTCAACCACTTTTCAGTCGCATTTTTGGACAATTTCAGCCATTTTAGCAGGTAAAATTTATTTTAAAATTTGACCAAACACCGTATTTTTCTGAATAGTATATTTTACATTGATCATTTCGGTATATTCATTTTATTTTTTTTGTGCACTTCGATATCGGTCCAATTATTCATTTTTATCGCTTTTATTTCTATTTTTAATTAATAATTATTTTAATTAATCTATTTTTTATTTTAGATTTTCATTATAGATTATTTTATTGTTATTCATTTATTTATTTTGTTTTTATTTTATTCATTTAATTTTTATTTTATTAGTTTTTAGAAAATTTATTAAATAAGTTTCTTAAGTGTGACTTTCTTAAGTTCCCATGAAGAGTGACTTTATTGAGTTTTCATGTACATAACCATTTTTCCATATTTTCCTCCTTCCTCATGCTATGTGTCATCACTTTATCACACAAAGCCTATACTATATTACTAACATTACATTTTCAACACCCCATTTTATGGAAGTTGTTACCCACTTTCTACTACTTTTCTCACTATAAAAACCACATAAATCATACTACTTTTTTCACATTCACAAAAACACTCACACTTCATGCTCTTTTTCTCATCACCTTTCACATAAACTAAAAAACTCATTATCCACCATATTTTATCATCACTCTTTCATACACAATATCTTCCACGATATGAATAACTCACCTTCATTTTCCCAATAATAAAGCATCACCTACATTTTCTTTTTCTTTATATTACCTCTAACCTCACATAAAACATCATCCTCCATCTAGACACAATACTCCCTCATCTAATCTTTATCAGGTTTTTTCTTTTCTTTTACTTTATTTATTTAGTTTATTTTAATTTGTAAATTATTTAGAAAGACAAAAAGGGATTTTTAATTATTTATCTTTTATTAGTTAATTGTTAAATATTTAAAAATGCAAAAATAGATGTTGTAATTATTAATTAATTTAAATATTCGTATTTAATTTGATTAATTAAATTATTATTTAATCTTGTTAAATATTTATATTTAAATTGATTAATAATTTTGTTTTTTGCCTGATTCTATTTGTGACTGATTTTCTTCCATGTACATGTTGCTTTAATTCTATTCCTTGTTGACCTAATCCAAGGGAAGAGACTATGTGTTGACTTATTGTCATTGTACATGTCTCTTGCTTGTTTGTCTTAGTTGTTCTTGGTTCATAGAACTTGGCAACTCGTAGTTCCACGAACTACAGGCTCTCTGATTTCTCAAGTCCCTCGTCAGGATACGTAGAACGAGATGCGATGTCTTGGCGAGCATACTTTGTATATACTTTAGATCTTTACCTTAGCACTTTTCCTTTAGAAAACAACTTTAGCATAACACAAATACTAACAAGAGGTTCCTGTAGAGTACTACAGATGTTTAGGATATGAAATACCTACCCTAGGCATAACCAACCCCCGAACCTTAGATCTCTTAGCGTTGTTGTTACATCGCGCAAAAGGTTTTTCTTTCTTCAAACCTTTCCTTTGGATAAATTAAAGTTCGGTTGTGAATTTAATGAATTAAGATTCAATTTAATCAATAGCTTGGTATCACGATTCTCACTGCAACAGAAATAGCAACTTCACTAGGGAACTCCCCTAAGAGGGTTAAGTCAACCTTGTTTATATTTGTGTTTGCTATATGTTTGCTTGCTTGTATATTTGTATATATTTGTACATATATCTGTTTGTGCTTGGGTTTTTGCCGTGTGTAGGGTTGTGACTTTAGAGTGGTGAGATAAGTCCTAATCCGGACTTGAGTGACACATATGATAGGATGTGATATGATCAATAGTTGACTGTTGGGAGTAGTCCTAACAAGTTTAACATATGATGTAATCACGCTCAGTTGAGACCTTCTTGAGATGATTAATTATGTATGAGTAGTCATGCATTTCATTAATTGTTTCAACCTGAGAGTCCGTGAAACTGAGGACCTTAAGTAACATTTTTACCCCACTAAGTCTTTTTAGGACGTAGTGCAGAATCTATCAGGGAGTAGTCCCAAAATAGTTGTCACGCGGTACTACACTCAGACGAGTTTATCTTGAGAATATTTTTGACTCACATGAGTAGTTATGTTAGTTGATAATATCCAAAGGATTTACTATGACTCTGAGAACTTTGTTAAAACCCGTTGTGCAGGTGCTTTACCCATAGTACACACCCTGTGGTTGGTTCTTCACCCAGACCCCATGTTGTGATCTTGAACCTTTGATCCTGCTATGCATGTTTTGCATCCTGTCTTGTATAACATTGCATTGCATTTACATCTTTGCATGGTCCATTGCATACCATCTGTTTGTCCAGTCGCTCATCTCCAGTTGTCTTCATCTTCCAGTGTGCCTTTGAGTCATCAAGCTGATTCCTCGACACCGATATCAGACTAGAGCTAACTATAGACGCAAGATGTCAGAGCAAGAAGTATACAATGCGGAAATCTGAGTGGAGATCGATGACTTAAAATCAGGCATGACCAAGCTCACCGAGATGCTTCAAGTACTGATTGCCAGAGGAGAGCCATCTCAGAGGACCGTCATTCAGGAAGTTTTAAGTGTTGATCCTCCTCCTGTTCAAATGCCACCATCTACTTGGCCAGAGTTTGGTTTACCTCCTAACTACTCTCCACCTCTTGCATCTACTGCTATGATTGGTCAGACAATCAGACCAGTTTTCCAAGCTACCGTCTTTGCTGAGCCCATACCTGTGGTCCACACTGTTACCCAGATTGGCCAAGCTCTCTTTGAGAACCCTCTCTATGAGTACAATGCTTCCAGTGCTCAAGGGGAAGACCATGAAGATTTTGTTGAGCCTGAGGTTGTCCGTGAATAATTTCAGATTATAGATAAGAGACTCAAAGCCGTCGAGGGTACTGACTTCTTCAACGTAGGTACAGACAATACGTGCCTAGTTTCTGGCCTTGTTATGCCTGCGAAGTTCAAGACTCCCGAGTTCATGAAATATAAAGGGTCACTCATGTCCAAGAGCGCATCTAGTCATGTACTTCTGAAGGATGGCAGCTTACACCAACAATCAAAAGTTGCTCATCCACTACTTTCAGGACAGTTTGAATGGTGTCTCTCTCAAATGGTATATGAACTTAGAGCATAACAATGTTCATTGCTTCCAGGATCTCGCAAACGCTTTCATGAGGCAATACAAATACAATCTGGACATGGCTCCTGATCACCGTCAACTTCAAAATATGCCTCAGAATGAAAGAGAGTCGTTCAAGGAATACGCTCAGCGTTGGCGAGAGTTAGCTTCCCAAGTTTAACCCCCTCTAGCAGAGAAGGAGCTAACTGGAATGTTCATGGATACTATGTCCCCTTTCTATTAGGAAAATATGATTGGGAGTGTCTCTTCAAGCTTTACAGATCTGGTGACTATTGGCCAAATGTTAGAAGAAGGACTAAAAAATGGTAAAGTATCCAAAGCCGCTGAATCTTCAATGGTGCGAAGAAATCCTTTGGGACCTTCTATAAGAAGAGAGAAGATCAGACTAATGTTGTCATGAATGAAGTGAGAAGGCCTCGTCCTGGACCTTAGTATAATCACTCTACCATTGCTTATGTTACTCCTGTTGTTGTTGCTCTACGACCAACACAAGTTCCTCAACATCCAACTACTAGACAGAACCAGTATTGAAATAGGAATCAATTTGATCTTATTCCCATGACATATATAGAACTTTATTCTGACCTAGCTCAACAAAGGCTGATCACTACAAGGACTCTACAACCTCCTCTTAATCCTCTTCCAGCTGGATTTAGAGCTGATCTTTATTGTGCATTTAATGAGGGCGCCCTGGGGCACGACTTGGAGCATTGTTATGCACTAAAGTCCAGAGTGCTTAATTTGGTTAAAACTAGATTCCTTGGTTTTAAGGATAGCCATCCGAATATCCAGAACAATCCATTGCAATAGCATCAAAAGTGATGCTTTAGTCGACTTCAGCGGACTACCTTCCTAAAAGCCAGTGTTTTAGACAGGACAACTCATCCTTGTTACTGATTACTCACTAGGCCATGTTTCTTGTTGTTTGCACTTTTCTTATTTTGTACTAGTTTCTTGCCTTCAAATTATGTTTGTACTTTTGTATTAATGAAATGAGCATTGTAACTTTTAATTTCAATTCATTTTGTCTATTGTTTGCACTTTTATGCTTTATCCTTCAAATATTTACTCCTTGTCCAAATTTTTTATTATGCAAATATTTGATGGAGGATGATGAAAATGTTATACCCATAACTGTTATCAGTATGCTTTCAATCTAACTTTGTTGATGATGTAAGGCATTATTTCAATGCCTCAAATACTGGAGAAATAAGGAACTTATTCCCTTGTCAACCCCTTCAAGCCTAGAAGTATGAGTTTCTTTCTTTACAAAAAACCCCGCAATCTTAACCTTGGGGTGGGTAGTCCTCAGTTAACTCGGTTGTGTGTTCATGCGAGATACCTTCCATATAAAGGTTGCAACCAAAATTTTCCTTCGCACATAACAAGCAAGTGTCGAAGATGTCTTTTAAGCCAAAAATGCCAATGATGGTTCACCGTAATCATTAAGCCATGCAGTCACTCTCTTTCTTCCAAAAAAAATTAAAAGAAAAAGTCTGCTAAGTCAAAACCTATGAAGGATACTTAGGCAAAACTAGGGCATCCCGCTGACTGTAATCTTCGCAAGAAACAGTTCAGGCAAAATTTAGGGATAATAAAAAGAGGAGATCCTTAGATCATTCACCCTGAATGTCCTCAATGACAAAAACAACCAAATGTTATAGGGAAGTAGTGACTGCCTTTTCAAAGGTCCCTTGACTTCTGAACCATCATCATGGCTATCATCAGTCCAATTTCCACCTCTTGGGAATCTAAGTGCATAGTTTGAGTTAACTAAGCGTAGAACTGAAGATCATCATGTACATTGGGTGGGCACAAATAAACTTTGTGCATTTATCCTTTGTTTCTTAAATTGTGAACCAGGCCACGTTACAACCCTCAAAAGACCTAACTGAAGCAAGGTTATTTTGACAGCATACTACAACAAGGTTGTGTAAACAGAATCCAAAAGATCTTTGCGAATCATTTGTTTTGGCATAATACCTTTTTGCTTTACCTTTCACTTTTTAATATCTTGAACCACCGTGTTCTGACCAATGACTCATTTATTTTGCATCTTTCAAAAATGATTTTGATTTCAAAAGTTGCATGAAATTTGCATTACCATGTTTGTATGAATACCTTTTTTAGCAAAATGGCTTTCATCTCAAGGAATTTTCAAACAGTTAAGAAACTTGGTCGGTGATCCTATCAGGGGCAAGTTCTTTTCACATCTTGTTGAGAATCAATTTAAGATTTGTTCAGGGCAAGTTCTTCTTAGATTTAGTTTATCTAGAAGATCTTTCAAGATTTATACTAGGGCAAGCTTTCCAAGCACACAGTGGATCAATCATCTTCAACATCAGACAAGCTGAAGCAATTATCAGTTCATCTATAATAGACAGCTAATCTGGGGCAGTTTACTTGAAGAATCCTCGAGCAGCTATTCATCCTTCTTACAAGGATCATCTATTTGGTACAACTTACCAGTGCGACAGAGATGTGTTCAACGCTAGCATCTTTAGTTCCCAAGTAGAATGAAAATAATCTTTGTGTTGAGGAATCAGTCTTCTAGTTTTGTCTTCTCATCCAAAGAGTCAAGCCTTGTCGTTGACGTCTGCATTTTCATTTGATCATATATCATCTGCATAATTGATATACATATGCATAACATGAGTGTTTCATCCTCATTTACATTTCTCCTGAGGTCGTGTCGTTAACAAACTCTTACCTTATGGTCAAAGTCCAACTCACTTGACACCTACCAAACAGATTTTGTCGGGTCTATCTGACGTTCTCCCAGATATGACATTTCTTATCCGATTGTTTTTCCAGATATGTTTGTTCCTTTTGCATCCAATACCATTCCCAGATAGTGTGTTTATACCTTTCATTCAAAGTCGTTATTGGATGTTTGGTATCTTTTTTATCCAATTCCATTCTTGGATGTCATGTATTTCTCTCTGATGTTTTTCCAGATTGAGTCTTTATTCTGATGTTCTTCCAGAACTTATCTGATATTTTTCTAGATATTCCCTTTGATTATGATGTTTTTCCAGAATCTATCTGAGGTTTTTCTGGATTTGTTTCTCTCTCTGATGTTTTTCCAGATTGATTCTTTGTTCTGATGTTCTTCCAGAACTTATCTGATGTTTTTCTAGATATTCCCTTTGATTTTGATGTTTTTCTAGAATCTATCCGAGGTTTTTCCGAATTTGTTTCTCTCTCTCTCTCTGATGTTTTTCCAGATTGAGTCTTTATTCTGATGTTGTTTCAGAACTTATCTGATGTTTTTCCAGAATCTATCCGAGGTTTTTTCGGATTTGTTTCTCTCTTTGATATTATTTTCCATATGTGTCTTTTGTTCTGATGTTTTTCAAGAGCCCTTTTTGTGTCTATCTGATGCTTTTCTGGATATGACTTTTGTTCTGATGTTCTTCTAGAACTCCTTTGTTGCTTATTTGACGTTCTTCCAGATATGTCTTCAAAATTCTCATATTCTGTATATTTAATGATTTTCTAAATGTTTCAGATGTATCTTCAGAATCTTTGTCTTCATCTAATGCTCTTCTAGATGTCTTCAATTTGTTTCTAACTTTGGTTAGCGATTGCTGAATATTTTCAAGTGTGTTTTCATTCTCCATGTCGTACTTGACTGGATGTGTCCCGGAGTTTATTCGATATTTTTCGGAATATCTCTGGTGTGTTTCGGAGTTTATTCGATGTTCTTTCGAATATCTTTGATGTTTGTTGTGGTTTCCAGAGTCCATTCAATGCTTTTCTGAATGCCTCTGATGTTTGTTTCAATGTCCTTCATATATTTCCCAAATTTATGCTCACCTCATTCAATGATCTTCTGAATATTGTGTCTTTTTTCCATCCAGTTCCGTTCACAGATGATGATTGTTGCTTCCCTAGTGTTGTTGCCTCTCCCCAGTGAAGTCGCCATTTCTGTTGCGGTGAGAATTGTGATACTAAGCTATTTATTAACTTGAATCTTAATTCATTAAATTCACAACCGGACTTTAATTTATCCAAATGAAAGGTTTAAAGAAAGAAAAACCTTTTGCGTGATGTAACAACAATGCTAAGAGATCTAAGGTTCGGGGTTGGTTATGCCTAGGGTAGGTATTTCACATCCTAAACATCTGCAGTACTCTACAGGAACCTCTTGTTAGTATTTGTGTTATGCTAAAGTTGCTTTCTAAAGGAAAAGTTCTAAGGTAAAGATCTAAAGTATATACAAAGTATGCTCACCAAGACATCGTATCTCGTGCATACGTATCCTGACGGAAATGGAATCAAAGCAATCGTAGTTCTACGAACTACAGATGCTCTGATTTCTTAAGTCCCTCTTGAGGATACGTAGGCACAAGATGCGATGTCTTGGCGAGCTCACTAACAACTAACTTCCTGTCAACATTTGCAACTTAGGATTGGAGTCGTCGTGCTCTATTTAGGCGTCCTGTCGTGGACATTCCCTTCCTTGCTAACTTAACTTAGTTTAGAGACGCTTGACTCTATTTAAGTGTCTCACTGCAGACATCTACTCTTTTCCCTTTGGAACCTTGACCACAGTCAAAAGTTCCTCACCCCTAGTTATGGGAACTACGGTTGCTCTGATTCCATTTCCGTCAGGATACGTAGGCACGAGATGCGATGTCTTGGAGAGCATACTTTGTATATACTTTACATTTTTACCTTAGCACTTTTCTTTTAGCAAGCAACTTTAGCATAACACAAATACTAACAAGAGGTTTCTATAGAGTACTACAGATGTTTAGGATGTGAAATACCTATCCTAGGCATAACCAACCCCCGAACCTTAGATGTCTTAGCGTTGTTGTTACATCGTGCAAAAGGTTTTTCTTTCTTTAAATCTTTCCTTTGGATAAATTAAAGTCCGATTGTGAATTTAATGAATTAAGATTCAAGTTAATCAATAGCTTGGTATCACGAATCTCACCGCAACAAGTGTCACTAATTTTTATATGTCAGCTAAGTGTATCAGAGAGTTGTTGGTGGGTTTTCATTGGCTTGACGATCTACTCTGCAAATTTGGTGCACGTAAGTATATTTTCTTTTTTTATTACTTTTAATATCTATTAAAATGTTATATCTCTCATCACTTTGATTCTAATGTTTATTTCAAAATTATTCAGGTATATTCATCGTGTATGTATTGATAATTCCACATCATAAGTATATGGATTTATGGACCTTGCTAGGTGTGTGTATGTTGATAATGCACCAAAAACTGAAACAGATGTTAAAAAATACATACAAGATAAGTTACGTGACGAAAAGAGAGTATATCACTTACTACCATTTACTCATGGGTAAGTTTGTATGAAATTGCGTTTTCTATTTTTAAATTTTGATAACATATTTTATGTGACTTTTGAGTTTCCACACACACGTACAGAGATTATTGACAATTAATAGTCATTTGCCTAAGAGACAATATTGTGGTAGTCTTTTGTTCACTTCATCGGAAACTTAATCAAACCATGAGGAAAATTGTTACAAAATAAGTTTATCTTTTATGTGACTTTTGTTATAATATATGATATATTCTATATACATAAATTGTTACAAAAATAATTTCATATTTTTTTAGGGATTTATATGGATTTTTTTTCTTCTGAATTAGTGCTTTTGGGGTTTATCAAATGGAAAATGACAATAGAAAAAAGGCTACATGGCACCAACCCAAAGTAAGTGTGGTGTAAATTATAATTCTATATTTAATTTTATCATAGGTATTCATTAATTGTATCATTCATTTATAGACAAGGCGACACCATAACTCTATTGATTGTGGATACTATGTTATGAAAAACATGTTGGATATTGTCTCTGTCAATATAACCGAGTCTTGGTTGCAGGTAATAAAAATAACTTTATTTTGTTATTTACTTTGCGTTTTGCATCTTAATGTGAATTCTCAAAGAATAACTTTATATTGTTATTTACGTATTGTAGGTATTTGATGACCCAACAGAATTAGCACAAGATGATTTGAATGATTTGCGACTCTGTTTGAAAAAATGTTTCTTTAAGTTATATAAAAGTTAAGCTTTATCTGGTAAGTTATATAGAATTTTCTATACATATCTGATTTGAGTTTCTTGACTTTGGTGTTGTTTGCTGATGTTTATTGGTATTATTATTTACTGTCAGCAAACGTGATTTTGGTGTTGTCTACTGAAGCTACAAATCATCTTCTTATGGATTGCATGTTGGTAATTCAAGTGTGGGAAATGACTTATAAATGGTTGAATATTTTTGTATGTTTTCACTGGTTTTGTTGTTGTATTAGTCCACTGTGTAAACATACTTATAATTTTGTACACTTGTGTGCATAATAGATTAGTACTTTTGTAAATCAATTGTTCATGTTGAAGAATATGTACATCCTAGCTATTTGGTGCAATGAAATTAACAGGTTGGTTGAAAAAATATGAAAAATTACATACCAAATAGCGACTAAAATAAGGTCTGTGTGATGTTGGAAAAATATGAAAAATTAGGTACCAAAAAATATTACAGGGATTTCACATCGATTCTGATAAAAAATAGTCCAATTTTTTAAGAAAGATAGCATACATATTACATAGGGCACGCCTTGCGACCGATGTAAAAACATATATTTTTAAAGAAAGATAGCACACATTTTACATCGGGCCAGAAAGGTAACCGATGTAAAAATATACATTTTACATTGGTCCTGGAAGCCAACTGATATAAAAACATACATTTCACATTGGTTCTGGAAGCCAACCGATGTAAAAAGTGATTTTTTAAAATAAAAAATAATTAAACCTATATTTCACATCAGACTTAACTGTCAACCGATGTAGTAGATGTATTTTTCACATCGGTCTACGGCCTGATGTAAAATATCTTTGATTTACTACATTGTTTGGCTTTACATCAGACCCAGACCCGATATAAAATATGCTTTTGGCCTGATGTAAAAAGTCTTTTCTGCACTAGTGCACAAACTAACACACGTCTTTTCAGCATGCTTTGTCTTCACTCACACTCTACGGGAAACTTCCCAGAAGGTCACCCATCCAAATACTACTCCAAGTCAAGCACGCTTAACTATGGGATTATTTATTTGTTAGGATACCGAAAAGAAGATGCATCTTAGTGGTATAAGTAGTATCAATCAATCATTTTAAGAATTCTTTCAGCCATGCAACCCCATACCTACACAACCTAAGAATATCTCTCATTCTGGTGTGAATTTGGTTTTATCTTGGAAGCTGCGAGGAGCCGCTCATTGTCATTCCTTATGCGCCAATGACTACTCTCTACCCTCATTGACCTCGGGTGTTACATGCCCACCAAATTCCGTTTGTTTCATTACCAAACCACAACGTACTTGGAGAGGTCTGCCCTGATACCGTTTATAACGTCCCAAATAGCTTTCGGGATTATCGACTGACCCTACAAACAAACACAAGTCTTTTCAACACGTTTAGTCCTCACTCACACACCTTCCAGGAAACTTCCTAGAAGGTCACCAATCCAAATACTACTCCAAGTCAAGCACACTTAAGTATGAGGTTCTTTATTTGTTAGGATACCAAAAATAATATGCATCTTGTTGATATAAGTAGTACTAATTAATTCTTAGAAGCCTTCTTTCAGCCATGCAGTCTCATACCTGCACAACCTCAGGACTCCTCTCATTCTGATGTGAATTTGGTTTTTTCCTAGAAGCTTCTAGGAGTCGCTCATCATGCCTTGTGCACCGGCGACTACTCCATGTCCCTGTCGGCCTCGGGTGTTACAAGTCCCCCTTAAAGATTATGGTATTTGAGCTTAAGATGGACTGGAAAGGCTATAACATCCATGATGGATGTGAATGGTCTTCCCCTAATGGAATTGTAGATGCTCCTGCAAGGGACCACGAGAAACAGCGAATTGATGGACCAAATTTCTTTCCATTCTCCTACTTATATCATCAACTTAACATATCCCCACGGACGGGTTATCGTGTCTTTGAATTCCTTGATCTTGACAACATTTTCTTTCATGGATCCCTTGGAAGGGCGGTTTACTCGGGGCACTCCATAAATGATTGCAAAATTATATTTATCCCTTACTGACTCTTTCTCTTCACAACAAGTCCCAACTTCAACAACTTTTGAGGGAGATTTTCCTTTGGGAGAATCTTCAATTTCCTTTTTTCATCCCTTCACGTAACCAAACGACCTACCTCTTTTGATCAACCCCTCAATAGAATATTTCATCTGGATGCATTCGTCGATGTTTTGGCCATAACTCTTGTGAAAGCAACAATACTTTATCTTGTCCATTCTGGATGACTCTCATATGGGAATATGGACTCTAATTCCTCCCTTCCAGAACTCTGTGTTGGTACACTCTTGGTAGATTTTTTCTCTAGACACATTTAATTGCGCGTATTTATCATACTGACCATGCATTTTTAGGTCAGGCTTATCCTACCGTCGGTGAGACTCTTTCCCTGTCAAACAACTAGAGTGGGCGTCAGCAGAGGCGATGTTGTCGAACCAAGTATTCATCTTTTCCTCCAGACTGATGTAAGATTGAGTCACACTCAATATTTCATGTATTGTTCACACTTTTTTCCTTCGTAACTTTAGTCTGAAGGGGTGATTCTGTATAAGATCATTTTTAAATATCCAACAATTAAGGCCTTCCTCAGTGAAATTCTGGCACGTAGTGGACATATATGGGATATGATGTTAGGACGTCGTAACAACAGAATTAACACAAGAAAAATTTAAAGAAAAGTTGCAGGAATTTAAATAACACACAGTAGTTGTTAACCCAGTTCGGTGCAACATCGCCTACATCTAGGGGCTACCAAGCCAGAAAGGAAATTCACTATGACGATATTAGTTCAAAGCTAAACTTTCTCGTTTAAAACTTATCACCTATTCATTGCCTTATGTAACTTCTACCTAGACACTCTCTAGATATGAGATCCCCCTCTCACTTTCTAATTAGTCACAAATCAGTGACAACTCAACAATAACCCAAAATAGAAGTAAACACACTTCCAAGAACAATACTTAGTTTTGCTTAAAAGCTGTAAACTAAGAACAATACACTCTTTCTTAAAAGCTCATGAGTGAGTAATTAAAAATTAACACAATCCTACTCAAATGTCATAAGACATAAGAGAGGAACACAAAGAATAACACAAAAACCCTAGAAAAAATCTCACACAAAAATACGGCACACACACACTTTCCAGGTTAAAAGCCTTTCTTATAAATAGCCTTTGAGAAGCATGGGCTTAGGCTTAAAAACCGCAACAAATCCAAAATAGCAGCTACAAATATTCTACATGATATTCTGCAAAAAAAATAGGAACTAAATAGAAAGTTTCCTAAAAAGGCTCCAAGATCCTTTTTATGAAAAACAATCAAATCTGTCACAACAGACGCTCCCAAAATATCATCCCTTGGATAACAATAACGTATGAATTAAAACACACTCAAAACTCATACTTAAAATACCAAAACAATCATGCCCTAAATTTCTGGAATAACATGTCCTGGCAAATGTCACAATATCATACTAAACATGATGTCTGACTGTCATAGCAAAACATTTGGTTTAACATCTTGCTAACAACATATTGTTTTACCAAAATGTTGCCAATCCAAGAACCACAAAACTTACAATCTTCCCCTTTAGCAAATTTTGGCTAAAACAACCTTAACACACATTAGAGGCATACACAGCGGAATCAAAACAGAAACACCAGACAACAAGAACCACAAACTCAAAAACTGTCAAGGCAATAAAGCACATCTGACAACATAATGTCAAGACATATAGTCTGACATCACAGATCAAACAGACTAACACAAACTACATAAGAGCATGTAAGCTTTATACAAACTACAACTTTGCAGCTACATATCAAGCATATACAAAGCTCCCCGTATCATATATAACTAGTACTCCCCCTCAAAGGAAAAACCAAAATCACAAGAAAAATACACATGAACTCTTGCAAGTTCATACAATATAACCAAACACAAGCACACTACCCCTGAACATTACAACCTACTGCATAGAAAATGCATCCTCCCAGACATAACATATGGTTCCACACCAGTAGCAGTAGCAGCAAGCATGAAAGACTATCATGCTCTCTCTAAAAAGTTGCATACAGTCAGCAACAACAGAGAAAAACTACTCTTCCTAAGCACTAGTATAAACATGACATGAAGTCATGACATCTGATCCAACATCAGAAACAACAGACATACTAACACTTTACTCCCCCTTTTTAGCCAAATATTGACAAAAATTAGAGTAAATGTAAACAATCATAAATGTAAGCACACATATGGAAGCAAACACAAGTAATTCATAAAGCATAAACACTGATGGAAACACACAGTAACAAATGGAAGTACACAAATACTACTACTCCCCTTTTTTAGCCAGAATATTGACAAACCAAGCAGTCATTCATCAAAGCAGAAGAAAGGTAGATCAAACTCAGAAACAACAACCTTATACCAAGTAAACATACTGAGCACACTAGTATACAAGTTATATAGACCATCTACATTGAGCATGTCAGTAGACTGGTCCTTCTTCACACCGCGACTCTCTTCTTTATCTTCTTTGTCAGACATATCTTTCTCCTCTTTAGCAGACATAATATTATCATCAGAATTATCTCTTTTACTACCAATAAAATCATCTTCATCCATATTCTCTTGGGATTTTTCAGAAGTCTCACTATGAAAATTTTCTTGTGTGGTTCTAACAAGATGATCAGGTTGGGCCAAGGATGTTGTGACATCCGGTACAACATCAGGCTCAGGGTTAGTAACCAAGATCTTAGAGAGAGACATATGAAAACTTGTATCAACAGTGTTATTAACAACAACATTCAAATTAGAAGTATCAACACCATTAGATTTCTATTCCTTTTTATTCTTAATCATCACATGACTAGCCCTAGGTTGTGTTAGACGTTTTTGATAACCATACAGCATGTGACAGTAAGGTTTTATATGACCATATTTACCACAATAATGAAATTTCCAAGGCTAGAACTTGGCTATAGTCTGAGTTTTTTGAAGTCTGGAAGGATGTTGCAACATTTGGTCAGACATCGTGAGCTCATGCTTTACTTCAGCAGGAACAAATTTTGTCAGAAGAGTTTTTCTTTGCTTATTTAAAGACTGATAATTAAACCCTATACCAGTAAATATTTTACCTCTTTTCCAAACTTGAAGAATATCATCCAACACATCATATTCACTATTCAACATTCTCACAGATTTGGTCATGTTTTCAAGTTTAGAATTTAATAGGGTTACTTCATCTTGAAGACCAGAGATAGTAGATAAAAGATTCTCTTTTTCAGCCTGCAGTTGAGCTATGATTCTCTTCTACGTTTTTCCTATCTTACACACCTTTTCAATTTTGACACAAAGCTCTCTGTATGAAATAGCTAATTGTTCATAAGAGACGTTCTGATCACACAAATCTTCATCAGATTCACATCTGCTAGTGAGGGCTACAACATGCTTAGCAGTTTCAACATCAGGTTCACTTTCAAAATCATCATCAAAGCCAAAAATAGACATGCCCTTCTTTTGTTTCTTGAGGTACGTGGGACATTCTGATCTGCTATGACCAAAACCCTCACATTCATGACACTGACTACCTTTTCCTTGATTGGGCTTCTCCTTAGTTCTTGCTTTTCTCTGAAAATCATTATTCTTCTTGATGTTGAATGACATGTTATTGACATATGGTCTTGACTTCCTATCCATACTCTTCAACACCTTATTGAATTGCCTCCCAAGAAGCACAATATCATTAGAAATTCCTTTACCAGTCTCCATGTTACATTGAACCTCTTCATCATTAGCGTTGGAGGTAAAAGCTATGTTCTTGTTCTTCTTTTCAGATCTTTCATTAATAGCCAATTCAAAAGTTTTAAGTGACCCAACCAGCTCCTCCACCTTCATGTTCCTGATGTCTTGGGCTTCTTCAATCGTTGTGACCTTCATGTCAAACTTCTTAGGCAACGACCTAATAATCTTTCTAACCAACTTCTCCTCTGACATCTTCTCTCCCAAGGCACTAGATGTATTAACAATATCAAGAATATTCATGTGAAAATCATGAATGGACTCGTCATCTTTCATTCTGAGATTCTCAAATTTGGTTGTGAGAAGTTGAAGTCTTGACATATTTAATTTTGATGTGCCTTCATGAGTGATTCTAAGGATTTCCCATGCATCTTTGGCCATGGTACAGATATTTATCAGTCTTAAAATATTTTTATCAACTCTATTGAATAAGGCATTCAAGGCTTTGGAGTTTCCAAGAGTAAGATCTTCTTCTTTCTTAGACCAGTCCTTTTCTGGCTTCAATTCAGTTGTGTCCTTATCATCTTTGCCCTTCACAACAGGGTGTTCCCAACCTTTGATAACTGCTTTCTAGGTTTTGTTATCCATAGATTTTAGAAAAGTCACCATACGGGCCTTCTAGTGATCATAGTTGGTGTCATCCAAAATAGGAGGCCTGTTGACAAATCCTAGTTCCATGTCTCTAGTACCAGAAAGTATCTCCATGGAGCTCACCCAAAATAGAACAGGGTGCCTGCTCTGATACCAATTAAAATTCTGGCACGTAGTGGACAGATGTCGGATATGATGTCAGGACATTGTAACAGCAGAATTAACACAAGAACAATTTAAAGAAAAATTACAGGAATTTAAATAACACACAGTAGTTGTTAACCTAGTTTGGTGCAAGGTTACCTACATCTAGGGGCTACCAAGTCAAGAAGGAAATTCACTATGACAATATTAGTTCAAAGCTAAACTCCCTCGTTTACAACTTATCACCTAATCACTACCTTGTGCATTGCGACTTGAATGATCCCGACCAAAGCAACTTCAGTCACTGGCTACCTTTTCTGTGTACTAAATTGAGCGATGAATCTTTCGCAGAAATTTTTCCAGGACTCAATACTCCCGTTCGATAGAGCGTTAAACCATAGACTTGCAGACACAAGCAGAGTTAGTGCAAACAATTTACAATTGGAGGCTTCGTTATTATTAAATTAATTCAAGCGATTGCTGAAGAGTTACACATGATCGTATAGATCTCCCTTTCGATTATACTCACTTAGCTTGGGAGGCTTCTCTATTGATTTAGGTATTATGCTATCAAAAACATGATTGTTGATGCAAACTATAATTGCACGTCAATGTGAAGTAGTATTGTAGATACTGAACCACGAAAGATGTATTGGCTTACTGATTTTTATTCTAGAGGTGTGTAGCTAAAGCGACCGAAATCTTTGGGTTTTAGTGAAAATGAAATAAAATTAACAAAATAAAAGGCAATGGCATAGGGTACACGATTATCTATCCCGAGGCACCCAATTGACCTTCCGAAATCGAATATGAGAAAATCAGAGTAAATTATAAAAAAGTAGATAAATATATACTACACTCAATTTCATAGCGTGCGTACTATACGTGTTTCAAGCATAACTATGGTGATTTCTCAACCGAGAGTCACCTTATCACGGCAGGTGTCTCACTACTTGGTTGTTTAGTAATCTACGATCAAATATCAATTCATATCATTTTTAACTATGATCAATATATGGTTGAATTTGCTTTTGCAACTGACACAAATATATTTAAGTGATCGGGTCCTAAAATAATACTCCATCGGTTCCTTTTTAAGTGTCACTTTTTAATTTTTTTACACATACCAAGAAAGCTAATCAATATTATTACTTTTTTCTTACAATAATTTTCCTTTTACCTATAATCAGATAACGAATGTGAGATTGTGGAAAATGCGTCAACCAGAAGTCGTTTTCCGCATACAACACCATTGTTCTATTGCGGATCCAGAAATGGAGTGAGGGTTGGTGACAACAACGATCCTGAACTTCCGATGCGGTAGATAAGTGGCTAACCTGCAAAGCTAACACTCCAACTCTCAAGTCATTACGTGAGGGATAATCGTGAATTAAAATCGAATACTTGAAACTGACACATCTTCTATATATGATATAAAGGAAATAATAACCTGATATTTATTAGGTGTGAGTCACGGGAATGCGACAGATGTATATGAGATTTAGATTCCAAGTATTTATTCATATGGAAGCTCTAATTTGTTCAAAAGGTGCTCAAAGGATCGCAGTTTTTTTAGAGTGGTCGGCCAGAGATTAATATGATCGACACAAAACAATATATATTATATGAATGTTTATAACTATATTCAACACAAATATTTAATTCATAAGTATTTATATTTTATATCGTTTATGTAGTACGATATAATTAGAATTTAAATCAACTCATCTTTACATAACCGATTTATAAGATAAAAGATATCTTTTTATATAAATTTTTTGTAGACTTTTTTTTAATCAATAAAATTTTTCTCATCCTTCCTTTATCATTCATCCGAACCAAACACACTAAAGCTCCAAACAGGATAAATGTTACATAAGACTCTACTTGACATATATGCAAATTGACAATTTAAAGACAAAACGTTTGTGTTCAACAATTGAGATAATGTCATGACAAATATTGTTTGGACTTTGGAGAGTGAGCGATGAACCCACCCTCAAAATTTCAACAAATAATATACAAATAAAATAATTATTTTTTTCAATTCATATTTAATTCTCTTGAAATAAATATTTAAGATGGAAAAAGTGTTGGTCTATATTCTAGAGTGTAGAGTGAGTGTCCACCTAAAGCCAACCATTTCCAGAAAGACATTAACCTCATTTCATCATCCGACCAAAAAATCGTGGGCCCTCACTTCTCTCACAACCACTCTCCACGCGCCACTGTTTCGCACGCGCCACTGTCTCATTCGTCGGTAGTGGTAGTAGGGATGTTGAGTTAAACACTGAGACACTGTCTGTCTGTCACATAAGTCATCAATTTACTGCTGCAAAATTTTTCCAACATCATCAAAAACAACAATTGTTCATCTCACTTTGCGACATTTTCTGACTGAGAACCATCACTTTGTGGTAATTTTCTTTTCTCTTTCAATCTTTTCTTTTTGGAAATTACCCACTATCTTTTTCATATCATGTCATGTCATCATAATTATATTTCTTTTTAAATAATATTTTTTTTATCTTTTAATATAAAACTAATTGTGGATTTTAACTATTGTAAATATACTACTTTCTAATTATTTTTAATTGTGGCTTCAAACGAGTTCTCACGACAATAACAAGATGGATATTTATTGTAGTTTAATAGTCAAATAAAATGGAAAAGGTGGAAATAATAATCTCATTAAAGATGTTGAATCTCAAATCCCAACAAAGAAAAACTTGTGTTAATCTCATTAGAGACGTTGAATTATTTATTACTCTATATGTTTCAAAATTATTAAATTTATTTTAAAATATCTGTTATTTTTTATTTTTCAATTTTAACTTTAAAATAGAGGGAATAGACTTTTCCTAAATTAACTTTATTAGTATATTAAAAATATGGTATATGATATTACTTAATAATTAAATGATATAATTAGAAAAATAGTAATTATTAATAAATTAAAAAAATGAGAATGATAGTCATTTCGAAGTGGAAAGAAACAAAATACACAAAAAAAGGTTTAGAGAAATAGTTCTTGACAGATTCGTCAATAAAAATTTTTTCTTTCACTTTCATACATTTTTTTCTCTCTTCCAAAATTATTATTTTTTAAATTATTTTTATTTTTTAAATTATTTTGTAAAAAAAATTATTTTACCATTAAAGTGTAGTTGAATCATTCAAATGAAAAATAAATAACAAAGATTTAAATCAATCAAAGATAATTCTACTATAAAATAAGTTTCTCACAACTAAAAAGTAAGATTTATCTCTTGAGTCAAATCATTTCAATAGATGACAAAACTCATCTTCCAAAAATCAATGAATGTCACATTTTAAAAGCTCAATTTGAACTCAACACCTTTAACTAAAGTTGAAAGAAAGTGGAACAATTACTTATAAATGCTTTTAAGTAAATACTAGTATTTAATGGTAGTACATAGTAAATAAATTATCAACAAAAAAATGAAAAGAAAATGTTTGGTTTGGCTGGCTAAGGAATAGGATTGGTTTGATTAGTTTAATAGCCTTTAGAGAGTGTCTACTAACCGTGTGACTTGTGAAACACAAAACTTGTCCCTTTCTTCTTTTTCTCTCAGATCTCACACAAACCAAAGGATAACAAAACAACAACAAAAAGTTTAAATCTTTTTCATGATGAACTTTGCTCCTAAACTCAAGAACAAGGTATGATTCATACTCTCTATTTGGATTCATCAATTTGAAACAAAGAAACTCATTATCTCTATTTTTCAGGCTAAGAAAACAAGTTAGAAAAACAAAACTTGCAATCAAATTATTCTATCTCGCTGGTTGAAGTTTCTGTCTTTCTTTTGTGGGGTTTGAGGATTCACGTTTGTGGAACCAAAGAAGCAAGAAATTCAATTTTCCACCGCAGATTTTTCACTTAACTTTAAGGTGAATAAGTTAAAAACAGAGTACTCTGTTTTTTTTCATTGTTTTTTTGTTTTGTTTTTCTTTGAACATAAAAGTGATTTTACAATAAGTGGCTTATTTGTTTCTAATTATGCTTCAACCCATTTTGGATCTTGTTTGTTCTTATCACAATTTCAATTCACTGAAAGTTTGTGCCACTGTTTGATCACTTTTTTTTTCTCTCTCTTTCTCTTTCTCTCTCTGCTAGAACAGAGTAAGCAAAATTTCAAACTGATGAAGGAAGCTGAGAAAAGCTTAGATCCACAACTATGGCACGCGTGTGCTGGAGGAATGGTTCAAATGCCATCAGTGAACACTAAAGTTTTCTACTTTCCTCAAGGGCACGCAGAACATGCTCAATCCAACGTTGATTTTGGAGATTCTTTCAGAATTCCACCGCTTATTCTGTGTCGTGTAGCTTCTGTGAAATTCTTAGCCGACCCAGAAACAGATGAAGTCTTTTCAAAGATAACTTTGATTCCTTTGAGAAATTCAGAGCTTGAAAACGAAGATTCTGATGGTTTTAATGGTAATGCTTCCGAGAGTTCAGAAAAGCCTGCTTCTTTTGCGAAGACTTTAACTCAATCTGATGCAAACAATGGTGGAGGGTTTTCGGTTCCGAGATACTGCGCTGAAACGATTTTTCCTCGGCTCGATTACTCGGCTGAGCCACCGGTTCAAACGGTGATTGCGAAGGACGTTCACGGAGAGGTTTGGAAGTTTAGACATATCTATAGAGGAACACCAAGGAGGCATTTGTTAACAACTGGTTGGAGTAGTTTTGTGAATCAAAAAAAGCTTGTTGCAGGTGATTCTATTGTGTTTCTGAGAGGTGAAAATGGTGAACTTTATGTTGGGATTCGTCGCGCCAAGAGAGGAATAGTGAATGGACTGGAAACACCTTCTGGGTGGAGTTCTGGAAATGGAAGTTCTGGTCTTGGAATTGGACCTTATGGTGGTGCTTTTTCGGTCTTTTTGAGGGAGGAGAATAACAAGCTGTTGAGAAATGGGATTGGTGATGGGGGTGTTGGTGGTAATTTGGGAGGTGGAAGAGTGAAAGTGAGCGGTGAATCGGTGAAAGAAGCTATGAGACTTGCTGCGAGTAACCAAACATTCGAGGTTGTTTATTATCCGAGAGCAAGTACTCCTGAGTTTTGTGTTAAGGTTTCATCTGTTAAAGCTGCTATGAGAATTCAATGGTGTTCTGGTATGAGGTTTAAGATGCCATTTGAAACCGAGGATTCTTCGAGGATTAGTTGGTTTATGGGGACAATTTCGTCTGTTCATGTTGTCGATCCGGTTCGTTGGCCTAATTCGCCTTGGAGACTTCTTCAGGTACTACTACTAACCAATCTCTTTTTTCTAGTGTTTGAACTTTGAAATGCTTAATCTTTGCGTACCGTAGTTGATTAAATTAGATGATTTGATTGCGTTCGTACCGATGTTGAGCTGAATTTGATAGTTACACGAGTTGTGATGCAACAAAAACCTGATTAAACTTTTGGCAAAACATAACTGTAGGTAACTTGGGACGAACCGGATTTGCTACACAATGTGAAGCGAGTAAGTCCGTGGTTGGTTGAATTAGTATCAAGCATGTCGGTGATTCATCTCTCGCCCTTTTCGCCACCGAGAAAGAAACTCCGTTTTCCACAACATCCCAATTTCCCTCTTGATGTTGTTCAGTTTCCAATACCGACGTTTTCAGGCAACCCTCTAAATCCGTTGTGTTGTCTGTCTTCTTCTTCCGATCATTATAACGCTCCTGCCGCAGGCATTCAGGGAGCCAGGCATGCTCAAATTGGAATATCTTTATCAGATCTTCGCGTCAACAACATCAACAACAATAGAATTCAGTTAGGTGTGTTTCCGAATAACCCCGAGACGATTTCTAATGATAAGAGCAAAGAAAGTTTATCATGTTTGTTGACTATAGGAAACTCTCATAAGAGAAGTTTGGAGATAAATTCTGATAATAATGTTAAGAGACACCAATTTTTGCTTTTCGGTCAACCGATTCTCACCGAGCAACAAATCTCTAGAAAAGCTTCTAGTGATAAAGACAAAGAGAAATGGTTTTTAAGTGATACTTCTCAATCTTCGATTTCCGAACAGTTTTCACCCGGAAAATCTTCTATTACTACGACTAGTACTACCGAGTTTTGTTGGCAACAACTTGGATTAGATACCGGTCATTGTAAGGTTTTCTTGGAGTCAGAAGATGTTGGAAGAACCTTAGATTTGTCATGTATTGGTTCTTATGAAGAACTATACAGAAAACTCGCTAAGATGTTCGGTATAGAAAGATCCGAGATGTTGAGTCGCGTACTCTACCGTGACGCGACAGGTACTGTTAAACAAACCGGTGAAGAACCCTTCAGGTATTTTATAATTTTAGAAGTAGTTACGATTAAAACCAAATAGTTTTTACAATCCGACTTTTACGGTTGATTGTCGACTAAGGAATCTTACAAAATGTATATAAATCTTTGTAGTGACTTCATGAAAACAGCAAAAAGATTAACAATTCTGATGGATTCAGCTAGCAAGGATACTAGAAGGTGTGTGATTTTAGATTATTATTGATAGTTTCTTAGTTGAGTTTGAAGATTCTAAACATTTTTTTTTGTGAAATATTTTGCAGGGTTTGTATCACAGGAGCTAGGAATGGTGAATGTGGATTAGATGCATCAAATAAGACAGGACCTATGAGCATATTTGCTTAATATTATGTTGCAATTCATTTGAGATACTATTAATGTTATAAGATTCTATGAAGTTGAATGTTAAAAGACCTTAGTATTATTTTTTGTTTAATCATGTATTATTATCATGCATGATTAGTACTATTCAATGTTAACCAACATTTGGTTTCCATTAATGACTTGTTTTAATTGGAACTATTAATCAAGTTTTGTGTATATGTTAATCTTTGCTCATTGAATTGCTATCACATTAACTACAATGTTCAAAATTGTAAAATGTTTGGTATTAGAAATATATCAATATTCAATAAATCATCTTTATTGACAAAAATAAAGTCGAATACAGGATTAAGGTTAACATTCTAACGTCTAAATTAAATTAAATTTTGAATGAAAAGTTAAGTACAAATAAGTTATAATTAGAACATATTTTAGGTCTTGCATAAGATTTCTTATCCATGAGAATCATATTCAAATTGTGATGTTTAAGAATTTTCAATTTTGGTTAATAAGATTGGCTCTTAGGTTTAGGTTAAGACTTTTATTAGCACTTGGATTAGCTTTCTTTTCTAGCTTACTACTTAATTTTTAAGTGATTAATTTGAGGCATTGCTACATTTCATGGTTCCCTATTTGTAGTTACTATATTTACTATATTACACCATGTCTATTTTATAGCTTTACCATTTTAAGATAATGACATATACATTTGAAAAATAAAGGCACATAGTAAAAGGGTAAAAGGAGTATTTTGTCTCTTATATGAAATTATAGTAAATAGTGTCATGTAATTATTTTTTGGTCTTTGGAATTATGTGTTCCATCAAAATAAACCAGACATTGTACTATTTGACTATTGACTCCTAAGTGATTTCACATTCAAACCAAAGCAAGAAAATGAAAGCATCTTTTTTGTTTTTAAAGTTGTTATGTAATTATATACTTGGAATAGTTAGTATATGTAGGTCCTCTTCATGGGTTGCCAACAGTGTTATATCAACATCTCAAAGCAAATAATGATTAAAAGAAGAATGCTACCAAATTGAATAATAATTAAGGTATATTTCTTTTTATAAAATAGGTTTGGTTTAATCAACAACACATTATCAAATATAATAGTAGTTTTTCTCAATCATGGATTCACCTATAATTTATTAATAATTTGTAATTTTTAAAGAAATATTTTTCATCTTTAAAGTGTGTTGTTTCGCAGAATCAATTTTCTACAATAAAAAAGTGATTAATGTGGCTATTTCGAGTATATTTTTTTTATTGAAACAATTTACTAAAGTAATTATCGGATGTTTCATCAAATGTATGTCTTGATACAACACTTGTTAAAAAGATTTATTATCTTTATTATTGGTATCAATAGAGGTGTGTTAAGGTACGTTGTATTACCAGATTTTGTCGAGATTATTATAGAATTGAATCAAGGTAGATCTAGTCGTAGTGAGGGGTTTGAGTTTCTCTAAAAGATTGAGAGCCTCTTAAGTAGATTTGATGAGACCTTTGTTTTGCATTCGTATAGAGAAGTGAATCGGTGTGCTAATGCGTTGGCTAAAGTAAGGTGTCGTCTGAGTCTTGAATTGACTTGTTTTTCCTATGCTCCTAATTTTATGCAACATTTTCTTGTTGATGATTAGTTAGGGAGTTCCACCTCTAGGGAGGCGTTTATGTAATGCTTTTTTTTGGCCTTTGGCCCTCACCATTACCAAAAATAAAAGGTACGTTGTATTATACAATAGGTCTTGTAAATTATTTATTTTATCAAGTTGATTGTCAACAAATCCCTCTATCTCGTCTTTGAAATTTTTTACTTTATATTGATTCATGGTCCTCTTCGACGACATTGAAATTTCGCAATAACACATTCCTTCCAAGTTTTGATTGTTTAACGAACGACCATAAGTTGTGTTGGTTAATGACTTGATACATCTTAAGGTTATGCGTCTTAAGTAAACTCACATTTTCTTCCATATGAGTCTTAAATGTCACGAGTTTATTCAAATGTCACAATATTTGAAACATGGTGCTAGCATAGATGATTGGCCAACATGTGACAACAAGCCAGTGGTGGTCGGCCATTTATAAGTTAGAGGAAGTTTGCACGGGTTGTAGTTTTTGGGTCTGTTTGGTTCATGGATCTGTTTTGTGATGGGACATGTTTTTGGCTTATTTCAAGCCTAGTAAGTTTCAATAAATATAAATATGTATCTCAATCATTTTTTGTTTGACAAAAAAGACATAGAAAGATATGGTAATCCTAGTTAGAGATGCAATAGTAGAAATTCCATGGGTTTCTTGAAATTTGGGAAGTCTTTGAAAGTATCTAAGAGATTAGGACACATGTCTACACACATTGGGGTTGTATGACTCATTTATAAAAACTTTTAGAGATTGTGAAATACTTGAGTAGGAAATAAGGTTTATTTTTGGAAACTTGAGAAACTATTTTCTTGTAAATCATTTGTAATCTATTGTAACAACTTTTGGAAGTATATTGAATTAGAAAATTTCTCTCTCTCTCTCTCTCTCTCTCTCTCTCTCTCTCTCTCTCTCTCTCTCTCTCTCTCTCTCTCTCTCTCTCTCTCTCTCTCTCTCTCTCTCTCTCTCTCTGTCTCTCTCTCTCTCTCTCACTCATAGTAGATTGTTTGATCAAACTTTGTAAAAGAAATTCTTTGTTTACTTGTCTTTTATTTTCCTCTTGCTTGTTGTGGAGTTTCTTACATTATTTTGCATGTTAATTTGTTGTTTGAGGCCAGGTGGTTGGTTATCATTGTTCTTAGTCCTAACCATTAGAGTTCCCAATAAAATTATTATTATATTATATTTTAAACTATAAGATTTTGGTATGATTGAACCTTTCAATTTCACAACAAACGACACCCACCGTGGGAATAAAGGGTTAAGTTTACAAGTGTGCACCATGCGTTCTAAATGGAATATCAATAGGTTTTTGGAAGATAACAATATTGGGTTGTGGGAAGTAAAAAGGAAAGCATTCTTAACCCAACAAAAGTGTGTAAAAACATTTAAGGGAGAGGCTTCAATGTTTGCATGCTTAACATAAGAAGATAATGTTGAGATGATGGATAAGACCAGGAGTGTAATTATCTTATTCCTCGATGATACGTGTTTACCAGGGAGAAGATTGTGGATTTGATGTGAGCACAACTTGAATAATTGTATATGACTAAGTATTTGACTCACAAGTTGTTTCTGAAATAACAACTATTTTCATTTAGAATGGTAAAGAACAAGTCCATAGTGGAGCAGTTGACATGATTTCACATGATTATTGATGATCAAAAGAATGTTGAGATGAAGATTGATGATGAGGATACCGTTTTAGTGTTGTTAAGATCACCATCCAAATCCTTTGAACACTTCAAGAAATCTCTTCTTTATGGTAAATAAGTACTTTTACTTTAGATGAAGTCCAAACAACTGTGAGATCTAAGGAATTTTCAAAAATGAAAGATTTGACGATTAATGACAGTGATGAAAACATGTGAAATTCTGGTATCAGATATTAGATGTCGAAAGAGATGTTCACGACACAAATATCTGTATAATGAGAATAAAGATAAACAAAAACAATTGTAAAGAGACACAGCAATTGTTAACCCAGTTCGGTGAAACTACACCTACGTCTGGGGGCTACCAAGCCAGGAAGGAAATTCACTAATAGTAGAATTAATTCAGAGCTAAACTCCCAGTTTACAACTCCTCACTTAATCTCTACCTATGCAACTTCTGCCTAGAACACACCTAGGCAAGAGACACCTCCCACTCCCCCTCAATCACAGCAGTGATAACAGTCAATAAAATAAGAAGACTTTAGAAGACACTCTTCAAAGTCACAATTTGATCTTGCTTTAAAGCTTCAATCAAGTACAATACACTTTTGCTTACAAGCTTTGAGTGAACAATTTACAATTAACAACCTAGTCCAATTCACACATTAAATAATGAGTGAATGACTCACAAAACTAACACACAAGAAGCTTAAACCTTACAGAATTGCACACACTTTTTAATCCTTGCTTCTCTGATCTCCAAGCTAGGTTTTACGCCTCTTTAAATAGCAATGCAAAATGGGCTTGGGCTGTGGCAAAAGTAACAGAAGGATTTGAGAAGATTTCAATCTTCATTAATAGCAACAATGTAACAGATTTAATTTGATCAATCAGATCTAATCAAATCATTCTTCCAATCTTCAATCAATCTTCTGAGGATAATGTAACACCCCCTTTCTATACCCCCAAATAAACAATTAAATCACTTAAGCACATGATAAATTTCATCAGAGTATAATTTAAAACATGGTATAAAAGAGGCATGTCACATCATCACAAAATTAACATACAACACTTGCTCTATAACAGACATGTAACAGTGGGGTAGCTCAACAGAGGAACTTAGTTCTTACACCCACATCTCAATATTTAGAATTAAAGCGGAAAATCTAAATATTGCATTACTTAAAACATGTAATCATATAAATATATATCATTCAGTTTGATTCACCACATCATTCATGTTTACATAAACATTTACCATCAGATACATATACAAAATGTATCCCAAAAGAATACTATACAGTCCTAACTACCCGGTGCTACATATCAGAGCATAACCGACCAAAAGAATAAAGTTATACTTCACAAAAGACCTCCATCAAAGCTAATCTGCAATGTCTCATAGAGCATTATAAAACAGCAGAAGGGTGAGAAATATTATCATAATCATCAATGCATATATATATATATATATATATATATATATATATATATATATATATATATATATATATATATATATATATATATATATATATATATATATATATATATATATATATATATATATATATATATATATATATATATATATACACACACACACAAGCATAGAATACACATATTCCGCATTTCCCACCACAATTCATTCATAACTCATCATACATTTCACAACATGTATAAACACACATGGATAATCACAAAACATGTTTCATCATGCACATATCTATAGTTCTCAACTCAACAATCCACACACAAGCATATTTTATATAACAATGATATCTATGCTATGTGACCCAACACAACTCAATGCAACTCATGCCATGTGGTACCAACACTTGTTATCATTTTTCGGTTTTTACACTTAAACCGGGTCCACTTTTCTAGACCGATAACAACAAAAGCCCGTCCTCTAAGCTTTCAAATCCACTCTTCTAGGCTTGGGACAAGTTACTAGTCTCCACGAAACTAGCAAGCATTGTCTCTTGACTAAACAATGCATTTGCAATCAATAACCAAATGGACTTAAGACCGTTCTCGCATCTTAATCTCATGCATTCTCAATAATTCATCCCATAAGAATTATAACATGATTGCACGCACAACATATTTCACATAATCAAAGTATTCATACTCTAAATCATCATCACCATATTATCAAGCAATGCACACATATTCACTAATATGTTCTCATGCATTCTTCACATACAATTACAAGCAATGCACACATATTCACAATATGTTCTCGTGCATTATTAATAACATCGTGCCAACGACAACGAACTCAATCACAATCATCATGCACTTTTAATCAATTTAAACAATGCATATATTGTCAAAAGACCACATTTCATAATTGATTCCACAATCTAGGATTCACGCCATACGGCTACCCACAACATATCACACCGCAGCACACAACTATTCATTCCGATAAGGATCGAACACAATCGAACCAAACAATCAACATCGGATAGGATCACAAGGAAAACGAAATGTTGTCATGCTCGTTGGCTTGCTCGCCTAACGAGTCCCTAACGAATACTCGATATTTGTTCGCCTAGCGAACAAGCTCACAAAGGTAAACAGAAGCTACTGACTTCGTTCGCTTCCTACTCGCTGCAGCGAGGCCCTAGCGAATCCTTCGCTACCTTGCTCGCTACCAGCGAACAAGACCAAATACATTCTGCCCAAGTCTGGGACCACTTGCTAACTTGCTCGTCTAGCGAGTTGCTAGCGAACACTCGCGACCTGTTCGCCTAGCGAAGGTGCTAGCGAACGTCTACGAACTCAAAAACCCTCACTGTCATCAATCCTCAACTCTTCACAAAATCAACCGATTCTCACCAAACCAGTTCCTATAGTCTTAGTCTAACATTCCTCGACTAAATTACACCTTTTATTCTCGATTCCAACCGTTAAAACCTTGATTCTACCGATTAAGCTCATTATGCCCTAGAATGGAAAATGGAGAAAACATCCAAACAATCCAAACCAATCATACATAATCATAGACATTGATAGAATAACAACATTTCACACCCTTATCTTGATTAAATCAGAAGCTATGAGTTGTTCTTGATGATTCCAAGCTTTTCCTTCTTCTCCTTCTCTTTTCTCCTCTTCCTCTTTCTTTCTCTTCTTTTCTCTTATGTTTCTATCTTTTCCTTTTCTTTCCTCTTTTCCTTATATGTCTTTCCATTCTATTTCCTTCCATCATATTTCCTCTCAAATATCTACCAATAATTCCAATAATTAAAATCATCCAAATAAATCAATTATTTAATACGAATAATTAATTATTGAAAATTTGGGTTGTTACAACCCTCCCCCACTTCAGGAATTTTCATCCTCGAAAATTTTACCTGATTCAAACAGCTCGGGATAAGACTCCCTCATCTGACTCTCAAGTTCCCAAGTCACATTTCCACCAGCCGGTCCTCCCCAAGCGACCTTCACCAAAGCAATCTCTTTGCCTCGAAGTTGCTTCAACTCTCGATCCTCTATCCGCATAGGTGATGTCTCCACAGTCAGGTTATCTCTCACCTGCACATCATCTACTTGGACTACATGAGACGGATCCGCAATGTATTTCCTCAACTGAGATACATGGAACACATCATGGAGATTAGCAAGCGACGGTGGCAAAGCAACACGATAGGCTACCTCCCCTATCTTCTGCAAAATCTGATAAGGACCAATAAAACGCGGCGTCAACTTACGCGACTTCAATGCCCTACCAACACCAGTCATAGGAGTAACCCGAAGAAACATGTGATCTCCCTCCTGAAATTCAAGTGGTTTCCTCCTCTTGTCATGATAACTCTTTTGACGACTCAGAGAAATCCTCATCTTCTCTTGAATCATCTTAATCTTATTGGTAGTCTGCTGGACTATCTCGGGTCCAACCACAGAACTCTCTCCAGATTCATACCAACACAATGGCGTCCTACACCGTCTACCATACAATGCCTCAAATGGTGCCATACCAATACTCGAATGAAAACTGTTATTGTAAGTAAATTCAATCAAAGGTAAGTAGTTATCCCAAGCTCCCCCCTTCTCTAACACACAAGCTCTCAAAAGATCCTCAAGTGATTGAATCGTTCTCTTAGTCTGACCATCGGTCTGCGGATGATAAGCTGAACTCAAACGCAACTTTGTACCCAAAGCACTTTGCAAACTCTCCCAAAATCTCGAAGTAAACCTCAGATCTCTATCTGACACAATGCTAGACGGAATACCATGCAAACTGACAATCCTTTCAATATACAACTTTGCCAATCTCTCTAACGGGTAATGCATTCGCATATGAATAAAGTGAGCAGATTCGGTCAATCTATCCACAATGACCCAAATAGCTTCAGAGTTACTCGGCATCCTCGGTAACCCAGATACAAAATCCATGGAAATGGTATCCCATTTCCACTCTGGAATAAACAACGGTTTCATCAAACCCGACGATTTCTGATGCTCAATCTTTGACTTCTGAAAAGTCAAACAAGAATACACAAACTCAGCAATATCTTCTTCATACGAGGCCACCAAAACACTTTCCTCAAATCTTGATACATCTTAGTAGCACCCGGATGAATACTCAATCCACTACGATGTCTTTCTTCAAGAATACTCTTCTTTATCTCAACAACATCAGGAACACAAACTCTATCATGACACCTCATGATACCATTTTCATCAATCCGAAAATCACCACCTTGACCTTGATTGATCAAAGTCAACCGATCAACTAAACTCAAGTCAGATTTATGTCCTTCTCGAATCTCGTCCAGAATACCACTAGTAAGCTTTAACATACCCAGCTTAACTCCGTAAGAAGTCTTCTCACACACCAAACTCAAATCACGAAATTGCTCAATTAATTCCAACTCTTTCACCATCATCATCATCGACATATGCAACGATTTCCTACTCAAAGCATCAGCTACCACATTTGCTTTACCCGGATGGTAATTCAAACCAAAATCATAATCTTTTAGAAGTTCCAACCATCTCCTCTGCCTCGTATTGAATTCCTTCTGATCAAAGAGATACTTCAAACTCTTATGATCACTAAACACCTCAAATCTCGAACCAAACAAATAATGCCTCCAAAGCTTCAGCACAAATACAACGGCGGCCAACTCTAGGTCATGCATCGGATAATTCTTCTCATGCACTTTGAGTTGCCTCGAAGCATAAGCCACAACTTGTTTATTTTGCATCAACACACCTCCCAAACCCATCAAAGAAGCATCACAATACACAACAAACGGTTATGTCGGATTCGGCAAAATCAAAACAGGAGCTGTCGTCAATCTTCTCTTAAGCTCTTGAAAACTTCCTTCACACTTTGCATTCCAAACAAAAGCTTGACTTTTCCTAGTCAACTGCGTCAACGACAATGATAACTTGGCAAATCCCTCAATGAATTTCTAATAATATCCCGCCAAACCAAGAAAACTTCTAATCTCAAAAACTGATTTCGGAGTCTCCCATTGCGATACCGCTTCAACCTTCGACGGATCAATTGCAATACCTCTACTCGAAATCACATGACCAAGAAAATTCACTTCCTTCAACCAAAATTCACACTTAGAAAGTTTAGCGTACAACTGCTTCTCTTTCAATACAGATAACACAATCCTCAGATGCTCGACATGTTCTTCTTCACTCTTCGAATAAATCAAAATATCATCAATGAACACCACCACAAACTTGTCCAAATAAGGATGGAAAATCCTATTCATGTACTCCATAAGTACACCTGGTGCATGAGTCACACCAAATGGCATCACAAAATACTCATAATGTCCATACCTCGTTCTAAAAGCAGTCTTCTGAATATCCTCAACCTTCACACGAATCTGATGATACCCAGATCTCAAATCTATCTTACTAAAGACACTCGCACCAACCAAATAATCCATCAAATCATCAATCCTCGGAAGTGGATACTTATTCTTAATAGTCACCTTGTTCAATTGTCTGTAATCCACACAGAGTCTCGTAGAACCTTCTTTCTTCTTAACCAACAACACCGGTGCACCCCACGACGACACACTTGGACGAATAAACCTTTTCTCAAATCGATCTTCAAGTTGACTCTTCAACTCTTTCAATTCCGATGCGGACATACGATATGGAGCCATCGATATCGGACTAGTTCCAGGAATTAAGTCGATCACAAACTCCATTTCTCGTTCCGGTGATAAATCTATTATCTCCTCAGGAAAAACATCCGGAAAGTCACTGACAATTGGTAAAGCATCAATTGTTCCACTTTCACCAATGCTCATTATTGCCATCAACAAAAATACCTTAGCACCATCTTGCAGTGATTCCTTCACTTGCTTAGCAGTCATAAATAAGTCTTCTTCATCCTCAGGTTCAGGAAAAATAACCGTTTTGTCAAAACAGTTAATATAGACACGATTGAATTCCAACCAATTCATCGCAAGAATAACATCAAGTTGATCTAAGTGAAGACACACTAAATCAACCCCAAAGTCTTTACCAAAAATACTCAACGGACAATTCAAACACACATACGGGGTAGTTACCGAACCCATAGCAGGAGTATCAATAACCATGCCACCACTCATAACCGACAACTAAAGATTTAATCTCTTAATACAATCAAAGGAAATAAAAGAATGTGTAGCTCCGGTATCAATTATAACGATCAAAGGTATACCATTAATGAAGCACATACCTCAGATCAATCGATCATCACTAGCAGTCTCCGATCCTGATAGAGAAAACACTTTTTGATTCCCTTGAGTCTTCTTTGGCTTGTCACACTTGGTACTAATGTGCCCTTGCTCACCACAGTTGTAGCAAGTCACGTTCGCACCGCTTCTGCACTCAAGAGCTTTGTGGCCTGGCTTCCCACACTTGAAACACTTCATCCAAAATTCTTGCACTCAGGAGCACGATGTCCCGCTTCACCGCAATTATAACATCTTACCGGGGTGGAAGCTTCTCCCCCACTCGGCTTCTTGCCGTAACCAGCTCTCTGTTTCCCCTTATCTGCAAGAGTCACATACGGCTTTCCTCTAAATCGGCCCTTTCCTTTCTTGTCAATTAAACTCTTGTAGTGGCTAGACCGATCCCTACTGTCTTCATCATAAATTCTACTCTTGTTCACCAACTCAGAAAATTGCCTAATTTCTTGATAACACACAGCTTGCTTGATTTTAGGCCTCAGACCATTCACAAACTTAAGAAACTTGGATCTCTCAGCATTAGCAGTGTTGTAATGACAAAACTTAATCAATTCCTCAAATCTTGCGGCATACTCGGCCACAGTTGAGTTACCCTGCTTCAGCTCAAGGAATTCAATTTCCTTCTTACCACACACATCTTCCGGAAAGCACTTCTCCAGAAATGCCTATCTAAAAACATCCCAAGTAACCACCATCTCATCCTCTTCAAACCTTTGGCGAGTGTTACCCCATCAATCCCCAGCTTCTTCTTCAAGCATATGAGTGCCAAACTGCACCCTCTACGCATCCGAACAATTCATGACTCGAAAGATCTTCTCAATCGCTTTCAGCCATACTTGTGCTTTGTTAGGTTCATGGGTTCCCTTGAAAATCGGTGGATTGTTCCTTTGGAACCTTCCCAAAGCACGAAACTCATCATCAGCGTTATTTCCAACATTCACATTGGCTTGAAGATTCTGCCCAATCGCTCCAGCCAACCTCGTTAACGCCTCAGTAATCGCTTCATCATTCTTGCCTGCAACCATTGTTCTTGATTCCCACAAAAAATCCTCGTTAGAACAACCATATGGATAGTGCTACACACATATACCAAATGCATAAGGGAATGAACATGTTAACAACTTGGTCAACAAACCGACCTGCTTTGATACCACTTAATGTAACACCCCCTTTCTATACCCTCAAATAAACAATTAAATCACTTAAGCACATAATAAATTTCATCAGAGTATAATTTAAAACATGGTATAAAAGAGGCATGTCACATCATCACAAAATTAACATACAACACCTGCTCTATAACAGACATGTAACAGTGGGGTAGCTCAACAGAGGAACTTAGTCCTTACTGTCGCGGTGAAATTTGGATACCAAGCTATTGATGAGCTTGAATCTAATTCATTTGCAACCGAACTTTGACTTGTCCAAATGAAGGGATAAAGATCAAAATTCCCACAATTCAATGCGAATGCAAGCTAGAGAGTTATAGGTTCGGGGTTGGTTAAACTTAGGGAAGGTGCTAGCATTCTAAGTTTCTGTAGTACTCTACAGGAACCTCTTGTTTTATGTTGTTTATTGCTAAGGGTTATCTGCTTAAGGGTGAAAGACCTAGGGGTTTATATCTAAGTATACTCGATAAGATATCGCATCTTATGCCTACATATTCTGACGGGAATGGAATCAGAGTATCTGTAGTTCCCCTAAAGGGCTTGAGGAGTTCTTTGACTGTGGTCAAAGTTCCTAGGGTTTAAGGTAGTTGATTGATTGATTTTAGGAGAAAAGATGAGTTGTCATTTTAAGGGATATTACTTGATTTAACCACCATAACTTTGTAGGAAAATAGTCTTTGCATCGTCTTAAGAGAAGGGCTCAAGTACTCGGATTGTCAACAAGTACGCCTTTATCTCTCTTAAGGCAAAGTCCCTACATATTGATTGAATTGTTATGGGGTAGGAGTTTTATCTCGCTTAAGATGATTAACATCTTATTCTCTCATGTTTGAATAATGTTTGAATTGAGTTGATTTGTTTGTGTCTAAGTTGTAAAGGATAAAGGTCCTTCCTATGGGGTAGGATCTAACTTAGAAGATCGACTTGAATGAGGTCAAGAATCAAGGGGGGAATGATGCAAATGGGATGCAATACACACAAGTGTTAAGTCATGTGTAGGTTCTTCCTTTGGACGAAATGCAATGCGATGCAATAAAGATAAATACGGTAAATAAATTGCGGAAGATAAAGGCGGTAAATAAGCATACACAAACGCATGAAAGCGCTAAGGTGTGTGAATGTGAATATGTGAGTGGACCGAAGCCGTAAGCGTGCACGATTGGATTTATTTGATTTATTAGAGATGAGATTATTTTACGAGATTGAGTTGATTGACAGGGTTGAATTATATTATATCTTTTGGTGAGGTTGATAATAAAAAGTTGTATTAATTGTGTTAGTTTTAATAAAAGTTAGGTGTGACTTAATTAGGTTCTAATGGATGATTTTAAATAAAGTGAGAGGTTTTTTATTAGTAAAAAATGAATTAATCAAGTGATTTAGATAGAAATGATTTTGAATAGAACTTAATTAGTAAATTGATTTTAGTTATTATTAAATGAAAGTTAATTTGAAATAAAAGGAGATTATTATTAATAAGTGCATATAAGCTAATTAAATTATGAAAATGGTTTTCTTTTTATATAAAATTGTTTTGTTATTATTAATAAATAAAAGTTTATTAAATTTGAAAATAGGTTTTTTATTATTTAGAAAAATGAATAAATTATATCTAATAAAATAATTACTAAGTTGTTGTAATAAAAGAGTAGTGAAGTGAATAGAAATTAAATTATAGATTAATGGAATAGGTTAATTAAATAAAAGGGAAGTTGATTAAAATGAATAAATAAATAAATGGACTATTAATTACTTAATTTTATTAAAAGCTGATGATTAATTATTAAATAAATATTAAGTGAAAAAAGATTAGATTAAGTTAATTGGTTTAATAAAAACGGCTAATTAGAGGTTGATTGGATTAATTAAAGGTGATTAACGGATGAATTAAGTGTAAATGGGAGATTAAGATGGGCATGTGATCTGGTGAGGCACGTGAGTGAGGGCTTACGATGGAACGCGATCTGGAACGCCCAATAGGATCCGTTGGAGATCATATGGCTCGTGTGTGTGAGGGTGCAGTGTAATTAGTGTGTGTGTGTGTGTGAGAGAGTGTAGGTGATTATAAGATAAAAACAAAATTACAAGCAAAAAAGAAACCCTAATCCCCCATTCAATCCCCTCCCCCTTTCTGTCGATCTTTTCCGCCTCGCGATCTCACTCTCTCTGCTTTCGTCTTCCCTACTTCTCCTTCGTTTATGTCTTCAACTTCTTAATCCCCGATCCTTTTCCTTCTTTCGAATCCTGAAACACAACCAAACAAATTAAAAGTTTCAATGAACTTGACATAAATAAAAGGATTACCGCGGGTTATGGATGACGGAGATTCGAGATAGCAATGGCGATGATGGTAGATTTGTGATTTTCGGCGGCGACAACACAAAAGATAAGTCTATTGGACCCTCTTCTCTCTGTGTTTGTGTTTTGTGATTTTACGTGTTTAGGGTTTTTCGTGTATATGCTTTTCCGTCTGTGAGTGTTTCGCTCTGTAAATTCATGTCCCTCGTTACTATGAATTGCCCCTTTCGTATGATTCTGATGGCCTTTTATAGGCGGCTGCATTTAATGTCCACTGATGTTGCAAATCAAAGGTGGGTTGTATGCAATGAGTTCTTTCCAAATCTGATTGAACATGTTGGAAACATGTTGGATCCTTTCCCTAAGTGTTATTCCTGTTTTGGAAGCCAACGAATGCCTTGATTTCTTGCTGTTTTCGATTTGGCAATGATTAATTCATATTTCCTTTTGATCTGGCAGGTATGGAATGTGCCTTGAATCACGGAGTCTTGGACCTCATCTTTCCTGCTTTATCACCTGAGTTGCAGTGGAGGTGATTATGGGATGGCGGATTTAGGAAGTGTTTCTCGGCCAAGTTCCTCATAGTGCAGGGAAGCGAAATGCAGCTGAAAGCGGTTTCCACAAACTTCAGCAGGGTTTCCGGTAAGCTTATGGCCATATGAGAGAAAATACTGCGGTCTTGAGGATATAACAGCAACACTTCTCCTATTCTGATTTTTCTTTGCTGGTAAATGCTAGCGGGGGGATAAGCTTTGGTCATGGGAAGCCTGTTCCTGGTGTTGAGTAATGCGAAGGCTTCTCAAAGAAATTTCTCTCTTCGTTATGATGTCGCAGGTATGTCTAGAATGTTTTGATTGCTTGTGTTGGGCATAAATATAACGTTACTAATCATCCATGTCCGGTTTACGACAGGTTTGCAGGGCGGTTGATGCGGCTGGAAGATATCCTGCCTGCTATGTTAAAACATGAATCAAATGATGTTGAAAGGTGTGAATGCCACAGGTGGTCCTCTATTGGAAGTAGTCTTGGCGGCATGCTACGAAAACTCCTCTGACAGCCAGAGCTAAAGTTTGAACTCAGCACTCAATTGAATCTGGTAACAATCATGACCACAACTTAATTTGGTTTGAAGTACTTGTATTGGAACAACCTTCTCTACTCTTCTGAATGAGTCTTTTTCTTTTCTCAGGGGGAAACATGAAGATGATGGATTCCAGAATCCGGCCAGGGGGCATTGACTGCAACAAATTAAACTGTTGGCATGACAACAACATTCCTGAGGCGTAATAAGAATCGCTAGTGTAAGATGTTTGTTCTGTTGTGTGCTGATTTGTTATCGTCTGTCTTTTAAAGATATGTCGGTTAGCCTTCGCCAACAACGGTTCATTATTTGAGTTCAACATAAGGTCCTCAAAAATCTGCATATTTTGAATTCTAATAACTCCAAATGTTTCTTTTATGTAGTGTTGCTGTTCGTAGTAGGTTTATCCTCCCACTCATGAGCTTTGCTACTTGGTAGTGTTTCAGCAGTAGCTTCAACAGGTTTGGCACTGGATTTAGTAAGAGCAGACAAGCGAGTTTCAGCAAAAGGGTTTGAAGAAAGAGTAGAATTAGTTTGTTGGCGACGCCCTACTTTGATAATTCTTCTGAATACTAGCACCTCGTCACTCGCTTTCTTGAAGGTTCCAGTATTAAGGTCAGTGCCATCTTCATCCTCATTAAGAGGAGTCTTTCGTGTGAGTTCCAGTCTGGAAGCCCTTGACTGTAAGGCACTCTCGGCATCCTCTGTTGCAGTAAGAACCTGGATCCGTCATCAACTCTTCATCTTATGAAGTCTAAGAGGTCTAAATCTTGTTGCGGTTGCTTTTCGTGGAGCCCTGGCCAGGTAACCAAAAGCCCGTGTGTTACTTAAAACAAAACAATCTAAATTATTCCCTTTTAAGAATTGTTTATCGAAGGTGTCACAATCTTGCTGATTTCTTTTCAGGTTCTGAGAGCACTAGGGACAACTGCTTCAACCAATTCTTCAATAATCTAGCCATTTGCATGACGAAACAAAGGAAAAAGACAAAGGCAACACGACAACATTGCCAGGACTCCCGCCTACCGCGCATGAGTTCGGCGGGATGGCGAAGTACGAGTAATAACTCTGCGTCATCGCATCAACTTTGTAATTCTTGTTCTGAATTCGAAAATGTAATAATCCGGAGACTCTCGTAACTTTACGAATTTGAATGTAATTGAACTTAAAGGCCACCTCTATGTGTATGACTTAACTCTGGGAATAATAGTTTGGATTATCTCTTGTATTTGGAAACTCTCGAGTTGTGTACCCCTGGAGGAATTCCAACGTAACTTAAGGTTTTAATGAGTTAACTTGTCTTGACAATATATTACCCAGACCTTATTCATGATTTTCATCCATACTTGCCATATTAAATTATCATCCAAAATCAAACTCTTTCTCAAAACTGAAGACTCAGCCTTACAAAATTAAAATGATGATGTATCTTGGCATGAGAGTTACGTCTTAAAGAAACCTTGAGGGTAAAGCCATAACCTGCGATGTTACTTCCCATGAACCAAAGCAAAGCCTCAAATGTCTATGCCTAATACCAATGACCAAAACAACTTGAACCTCTGGGGCGAGCAAAGAAAATCCTGATAGGCCTTTGAGGAGACGACCAGTAGAATAGTCCCAGGATCTTTATGATCTAACGGTCACCCTAAAGTATTGGACTATAAGTGTCTGCACTTGAAGTTACCACACCTGCGCAAACTGGTTAGTTATAATAAACACGCACACAAAGATATAGAGATAAAATGTGAAAAGACAAGGAGGTGGAATCTTAAGGTCAAAAATTAGGATGCGACACTTACACCCACATCTCAATATTTAGAATTAAAGCGGAAAATCTAAACATTGCATTACTTAAAACATGTAATCATATAAATATATATCATTCAGTTTGATTCACCACATCATTCATGTTTACATAAACATTTACCATCAGATACATATACAAAATGTATCCCAAAAGAATACTATACAGTCCTAACTACCCGGTGCTACATATCAGAGCATAACCGACCAAAAGAATGAAGCTATACTTCACAAAAGACCTCCATCAAAGCTAATATGCAATGCCTCATAGAGCATTATAAAACAGCAGAAGGGTGAGAAATATTATCATAATCATCAATGCATATAATTATATATATACACAAGCATAAAATACACATATTCCGCATTTCCCACCACAATTCATTCATAACTCATCATACATTTCACAACATGTATAAACACACATGGATAATCACAAAACATCTTTCATCATGCACATAAGCCATCCTATGCAAACCTTTCTCTCATGCTGTCTTTTACCCATCCTATGAATCTTAGTCTAAGCATGAGCCATTATTCTCCTCAAACCAAGAGAGTCATCCCCTCCTTGGAAAAACAAGCCCTCTAGTATAATATTTTTAGGCTTATCCTTCAACATATAACCAAGCTAACGACACGCTAAACTCATATTGTAGTTAATTCCACCTTGTGTTCCAACAAGAGGAACATTGGAGAATTCCCCACAACTATCAATAATCTGGACATTCTCATAAACAGAAGAATACCAAGTAATGTCAGCATGAGTAAGGGACATGATCCTCTGAGACCACCTTAAATAATTCTTGTTCTCCCTAAAATCAGATCAATATGGAAAGTGCAAAGTAAACCACTTATATAGCAGAGGTGTGTAATAAACAATGGTACTGTTACCCTTAGAAGTCCTATTATGGATGGAGAAATAGGTCTCACCAAGTAAAGTCGGAACAGGGTTCCCAATCAAGAAAATCCTAATGGTGTTAACATCCACAAAGTTGTCAACGTTAGGGAATAATACTAGTCTGTAGATAAGCAAAGCAAATATAGCCTTAAACACCAATGTGCTACCAGCATTAGTAAATAAAGTGGCTTTCCCAATCAAGAACTTAGAAGTCAAACCTTGATGCCTCCCATAACCATCAGATTAGCATCTATACCAGATTTCGTTAAATGGGTGGCTACAATAATATCTTGGGGCTTAAGAACTTCCTCCAAACCAGTATAAGGAACCTTATCAGAAATTGGTATACCCAACAGATAAGCATACTCCTCCAAGGTTGACACGAGCTGATAATAAGGAAAAGTAAAGCATCAGTAGACAGGATCATAGAATTGCACAAAGGTGTTTATAATCTTGTCTTCAATGTTGGTAGAAAGAACAAATAGAAGTCTTTCATGATGAGATCTGATGTCTGCATGATCAACTACCAAGGACACTAGCTTTCTCAAATCTATAAGATCGGGAACTCAGAAACCATACTTTTGAGTGTTTCTCTTTCCAATGTCCATAATCACAATATTTGTGATGTTTGCAAAGGAAAATCTCTGAGATCCTTAAAAACTGACTGAAATAAAATGTCCATGAATTCATGAGTGCATGATGCAACACCCACAAACAAGATCATACAAAGCATACGATTTCAAAGGTTCGGCGCGAGCATGAGGGCCAAAGGTAAGAACCAACCCCCAATGGTATGTACTAAGGTTATATCAGCAATTGTAGAACAAGGCTCTAAAAAGTTCCCAGAGTCATAATTTCATCTTTTGGATATTATCGGCTTAAACGACTACTCGTTGACCAACAATATTCTCAAGAGAAACTCATCTGAATATGGTATCACGTAACAACTAATTCAAGTCTACACCTGAATAGCCACCGCACCACGTCCTAATAAGGCCAAGATGGGTTAAAGGGTTCTAAGGTCCTCATCTTCTTAGGATCTCAGGTCGGAAAAAGTAATGCCAAATACGACTACTCGTATGACATTAGTAATCCTAAAGGGGCCTCCACTGAGCGGGGGATCTCAAGTCAGCTTAGTAAGGGCTACTCCATGTAAGCCGGACAAGACTATACCATCCTCCTATCATAAGTGAACTCAAGTCTTGGTATAAGACTTATCTCATCACACAGGATCACCAAACACCCAAACAGAACAAGCAATAACAAAAAAATCAAACAAATAAGCGCAAATAAATCAAAGTAGGCTAAACCCACTGAGAATCGGGATGAATGTCCTTATCAGAGTCGCCACTTTTCTGTAGTGGGAAAATTTGTGAGTGTAAGCTATTGATTAACTTAACTAAAAAATGCAAGACTCGTCACCGCACTTTTATTTTATCCAAAAGGAAAAGAAAAAGAGAGAACAAAACATAAACAAGTTCTAAAACAAGAACAAATAAACAGAGACTGGGTAAGGGGTTGGTTACGCAAAGGGAAGGTGTTAACACTCAAAACATCTATAATACTATAGGATTGAAAAAGGTTTGCTTGAAAGGAGATTGGGGAGATGAGAAGAGAAATATTTTTTAAGATATTTGTGTTTGGAGAGACTTATCCCCTCATGCCTACGTACCCACAAAGTGCAATATAGGATCAAAATCTGTAGTTCGTGGTACAAATAACAAAAAAAGGTTTTTTATCATTGATTTTAAATGTAAAGACAAGTCGTCATTTCTAAGCGGATAATTCCGCTTAAAGAGATGACTCATGTATAAACTTATGAAAATGTTTTAAAAGGAAAAGTGCACGAAGGCACAAAAAGAGTTGGTGAGTTTGATCTTTTTTAAGTCTTTTTGAAAATTGGTAAAAATATGATTAATATTGATTGACATTTATTAAAGAAAATAAATTTTGAAAATCACTTGACCAAAGTCAAGGTTTTATTATGAAAGCGGTTTGATTTTGAAAACAAGAAGATTTTGAAAAAGGGAGAAGATTTGAAAATTTAAAAAGGGGAGGAGAAGAAGGGACTATCCTATTGCATAAAGCTAAAATCCAAGGATAAGAACAATCTAACCACACAAGCAAGCTTCATAACATAAGCATTAATTCCTTTAGATTAGGCCTTGACCAAGATAGGTCTTCAAAGGAGAACTTCAAGTACCCAAACATCCAAAGTTTAACATCACAAACTTCCAAGAAAAGGTTAAGATCCTAGTTCTAGGTCCAAAACTCCATGTCCAATGCAAAAGATGGTAACCATAGTCCACCATTAAGAGAAATTTTTTTTTATGAGTCTAAGCCTTTATTAATGTTTTTGGTCCAAATGGACAAAAGGAAAAGAACATAAACATAAACAAATGGTCCAAGTGGACAAAATAAAAATGGCGAAAACATAAACAATGATATTATATGAGATGATAATAATGGAGTATAAAAATAAAAGAGAGATAGGGAGAGAGAAGGAAACATAAACAAAATTAGTACAATAATATTGTTAGTGAGTTAGTGATTAGTTGTTAGAACAAATGATCAACGATGGTTAAATAGTGCACTTAGGGCAAAGTTAATGAAGACTCATTGGAGGATTGATAAAATCAAAGCCTCCTAACAACAAGTTTCATAAGTAATGGACCCAAGACAAATAATCAACCATACTTGGACTTTCAAACATAAGTTTGAGCCATAAATGATCATTTTTTGATATGGGACAATTTAGCGCTATGTTAAGCAATCGTAATCACGCTTATGTAGACGCCACGATTATTTGAGGCCAGTCAATAATAATGTTAGTGCTAATGCATGCTAGAGAAGTGATATGTAGATCAATCTCCGAAAGCAATACCGCACGAAAGGAAAATAGGTAACAATCTCATCTTCATCAAGAACTTGAAACAAGTTCCAATGATATCGAAGATTTTCATCGATCAAAATAAAAAGAAGAAGAGGAGAAGGGAAAGCCAAAGTGAATCACAATTCTAAAATCCTTCCATCTTTAAGTTCAACCACTCATCTTGATGGATTAAAGCACTAAACATATCATTAACTCAAAGCACCTAAAATGAATTGAACAATTCACTTTAAAGATAAATTTGAATTAGTGAATGTTTATTCAACTTCATCTACACTCTAAGTCCATTAAATTTAAAGAGGAATATGACATTTGAAAGTGCAAACCAAGGCAAAAATCAAAAGGAAAAGGAAGAAGAAGAGGAGGAAAAAACCAAAACAGTCCCCAAAACAAGCAAATATTACATTCTGGCCACTGGTTAATCGATTAACCATTTGCATGTGCAAATGTGTTAATCGATTAACACTACTAAGACAACAATTTAAAAAAAAAAAATCCAACATTCATGATCCAACCATTTCTTCAAATACCTCATGATCATGAATGAGAATTAACACGAAAATTCAAGTTAAACAACAGAAAATAACATAAATAAAACACAATTTGTAAGATCCAAAGATCAACCAACAAGAATCAATAATAGATTGCATTGTGGAAGATGGATCAAGAACAACAATGGTGGAATGAGGGTTTACCACTTCAAATATGAAATTGCTTCAAACAAACGCCAAAAACCACACTCCAAAGCCTTGATCTACTAAAATTGATGATGAAAAAGTGAATGAATGGAGGTCTAGCTCAAAGATTATTAAGTTCTAATGATGAACTTACTAACTTTCACAAGAAGAAAGAGCTTTGGTGAATTTGGTAGTTGAAGAGAATTGAGAGAAATTTTAGAAAGGTGAATTTGGCTATCAAAGCTTGAAGAATAAATGAAATGAGGCATCTATTTATAGAATTTAGGTTTGGAAATTTTGGTGGTTTGGAATTTGGTTTGGAACCAAAATTAGGCTTGGAATTTGAATTTGGAGGCAAAATCAAGATCAAGTGGTGATTAGTGAAGGTGTATGGTGGGAATTAATTGTGATGAGGTAGGAGAATTAAAATGAGGTGATCTAGAATATTCTCATGATGAAATATTTGAAAATTGGTGCCAAAATGCTGCAGAATTTGAATTTGGCTCATTTTCACAAAAACGCACTGGCTAATCGATTAACCATTTGCATGTGCAAATGTGTTAATCGATTAACACAGTGAAAAAGTGTGAAAATGGCCTTTTTGATGTGTTGTCTTGGCGCTGGCTCAATTTTTCTGACTTGTCAAAGAAGAAATGGAAATAAACACATGAACCTTGGAGTCTCTTAAATAAAATTCAACAAAATCTTAGGAAAATCTTGATCAAATAATTTTAAATTGTTTGCTCATCAACTTTGTCTTTTTCAGTTGAATTTCATTCGAGCTGAGAGACTATTGATTGGTATTCTTAACCCAAATTCTCTTCCTAAAAAAGAGTTAGTATAGAAAAAGGAAACAAACATATTTTTGAATTTTAATTATGGTTAATAAACATAAACATAAACAAACACCAAGCATATAAGAAAACAAGGGTGCCTAATGATATCCCTCAGAGACAAACCTACAGAGGAAGACAAGAGAACCAAAGCATGTGATCTTGTTTGTGGTATGAAATGCAAATGATATGTGGGACCTTAGTGGTAAAAATTAGGGTATTACAGCATATAAAAATATTTTCATGTGTTTTATCAAACAAGAGAGACTTTAAAACATATTTTGGCATGTGTATGGGATTTGCTTTAATATCTTGAGAGTTACTCTTATAACTTTACATTAAACTGATCACTTAGACACATACTAAGTACACGACCAAATGAGCTTTCATATTTCCTATCTTTCACAACTTTGGAGCTTTAAGTTCCTTTGTTTGACTCAACATTGGTTTATCACTCCAATTGGAACTTGGCTCTTTAAACTGATGAGGCATGAAATAACTTTTTTTTTTATCATATTCCAAAATCAGGTTGCATTGGAAAGTTGTCACCAAAGACTTTATGGAACATTTTTTGACCTTAGGTGTTGTCATCATTGAGGTGGCTTGAAACTAGACCTCACAAAGAATATCTTTACCATTTATCAATTTTGATAGATAAATATTTCACATAATGTTGTTTGACATAAGGTGTTGTTATCATCAAAACTAACATGATCATCAACTGTTGCAATTAGTTGTACCTGCAAACACATAAATCCATAACTAACTTTTTATAACTCATTTGTAATTTCTTATAACAACTTTTAGAAGTATAATAAATCCTAGACTCACTCTCTCTCTCTCTCTCTCTCTCACACACAGACACACAGACACACACAGAGACACACACACACACACATACACAATAGATCAGTTTAATTAAACTCTGCAAACAAATTATTTATGTACTTGTCTTTTATCTTCCTTTTACTTTCTATGGATTTACTAACACTGTTTGGTAAGTTATTTTGTTGCTTTAGGTTGTTTGGTTAGTCGTAGTTGTTATTTGTCCTAGTCATTAGAGTATTCAACATAATAAATATTATTGTTATTTTTCAATGACAAGGTCTGGGTGTGGTAACACATTAATTAAAACCTTGGGATGATGGTTTCTCAAGATGATAGATCACACGCTATTATTATTTTCTTGTTATTATGGATAAAAATCTATTAAAGATCAGGACCACACTTCCCATTTAGTGCTCTATGACTATAAGTACTATCATTTTTGTTAAATATTTTTGTATGTCACCCTAAAAGTTATCTTAAAGGGTGAGGTTTTGCTCACATATTTATACATTCAACAATTTGCGAACAAACTCCAACAACACAAATACAAGTTCAAAAGTCCGATGGATGATAAGGGGGAGCGTTGACATTGGGACAACGACGATACAAATGTATATGGATGAAAGAGCTTCTGCTTGAGGGTGAGTCTTTAAGTGAATTGAGTCACAATTGTATGATTGCTCTTGACCCAATGTGGACCATCCCCTTCATGATCCATCAGTGGTATTTAGAGCTTGTATCGATCCTTATTGAACTACTGTCTGCTTCCTCTATTGAGTTCTCGAATGTATTAGAATGTGGTTGTTTTGATTTTAAATGGTTGTTTATATGAGAAAAATTCATTATGTAGAATCTCTAACACTTTAATTGTTTAAAAATTAAGATTGAATCATATATGACTTTAATTTATTCTCTCACTGTTGGTACTAGTCTTGGTCATCTATATCCTTCGTTTGTTTATCTCTCTATTGGTTACGGTATTAATCAATGTACAAAATTAATTTCCTCCCTCTTCTTTGTGATTTGGCTATGTTGATTTAGTTTGATTTGACTTGATTTCGTTTGGATTTGACAAGTTAATTTGATTTGTTTCAAATTGATTTTGTTCAATCTGGTTATTCTCTTTGGTTGCTTCTCTATTCCTATTGGTTCTTCTATTTGGTTGCTTCTCTATCCTAATATAGATCAAGGCTATTGATGTGAGCCACCCACATCACTAGCCTTAATTTATACTAGAATCCCACATTTGCTCCCTATCGAGCCTAACCATGACTTTGATGCCACTTTTTTGGGAGTCTAAAGAGCGTCAAAAGTGTCAATGGGCTAAATGTTTAGGATACAAGAAATTTCGATACCACATATCCACCTAAAACTTTAAGGTGGTAGATGTATGGGTCATTTATCATATATATCAATCATTTCCTCAATTCATAATTGATGTGAGACTTTAACCACTCATACTTGAATCTCAATAATCTCCTTTACAAGTATGAGTCACCCACATGACTAGCTTTGATCCTTACTAGGCTAATGAAGGGAGCATCCACATTGGGTCAAGAGAAACCACACAAGTGTGAGTCCATTTACTTATACACTCCCCCTTAAATGGAAGTTATTTCATCCACATACACGTGTACTGTCGTTGACACCCTTAACACATCACATGCATTTCAACGCGATACGCCATCGAACCATCACCATGTCAGGAATACTTTCAATACAAAGAGTCAATCCCTTACTCAAACAACTTACTCTAGTACCATGTTAAATATATTTGGATGTCATCCTAAAAATTAGCTCAAAAGATGAGGCCGCCCTCACATATTTATACATTCAACAGTTCAAGAACAAACTCTACCATCACAAATACATAACAATTTTCACGAATAACAAAAAATGCATTAAACACAAATGTCCTCTTTTGTTTTAAATAGGAGCCTCAATATGACATGTTGTCTTGCCTTTTATAACATATAATCGAACTTTCATTTTTGCTACTTCATCTGGCTATTCTAATATTATATTACTACACATTTGGAAGATGAAGTTTGATAAGACATGTGTAAGCTTCCACTTTCGCTAATTCATTCAACTATGTCTTATGGTTCACATAATGAACTTTCACAATGCATTTGCAATAATGAAATTCGATAAGATATATGTGAACTTTTACTTTCACTATTTCATCAGATTATGTCTTATGGTTCAAATAGTGGACTTCCATTAATGCTACATCATCCAATTATTTATTATGATGCAAAATGTAAAATTTAATAGTGAAAACAAAGGGAACAAAGAAAAATAATAAACAAAGAATTAGATAAATATGATTGTAATGAAATAAAAGCGTTGTAGGGGGCAATATTACATTTGAAGATAAAAGTAAAATTAAGCTAATGGTATGTTTTTATTAGCTTAAATTTTGTATAAAAATTTATATTGACTGTTCTTTTTTATATGAAAATTTAAGCTAATGGGGCATATTACCTTGAAGATTTTTTTTTGTTCTTTTTATATTGGCTGTTTTTTTAAACATTTTTTTAAATTTTTATTGATTAAATGGTTTTAAAATGATTTTTAAATTTTAAAAATGATTTTCATATTTTAAATGATAATAAATAAATATTTTAAATAATATTATAATATAATAAAATATTTTAATTAATATTTTATTTATATTATTAATTAATACAATTTTATAAAAAAATGTATAAAATATGAGTAAAATTTAATTCATATTATTAATTAATACAATTTTAATATTTTATTCATATTATTAATTAATTTAATTTTATCGATTACACGTCAATAATTGCATGAAGATGCTCGACCATCCATTGGCCGAGCAACGAAATATTTTATTATTTATATATATTTTTTATAAATAGCTTTGTGTGGAAACCTCTAATTCTCAGATCATTTATGTAACACCCATTTTAATTATTTAGTCATTTTATTATTATTTTAAATATTATATGTTGATGTGCCCTTTGGTAGAGTGTATTTGATGATGTTTGGTGGGTGTCCCTGAGATGAGAGGATCATTGGTGGTAATTTGGTGAGTTTATAATAATATAAGAAATAATAGTAATATTGGTGGTGGTATTAATATTAATATTATTATTATTATTATTATATTTATGATTATTATTAATATTTGTAGTAATATTATAAATATGGAGAATATAATATTATTATTAATATAGTTATTATATTATTATGATTTTTGGTGTGAATATGATAATATAATGAATAATAGTAATATTGGTGGGGGTATTACTATTATTATTATATATTATTATATTTATTAGTATTATTAATATTATTATTATTTTGGTGAGATAATAATATTGTTACTATTATTATTATTATTATTATTATTTTGGTGAGATAATAATAATATTATTATTATTATTATTATTATTAATAGTATTATTATGATTAGTATTATTAATATTAGTAATATTATATTAGTATTATTAATATTGAGATTATTATTATTAATATTATTTTATTATTAGTATTAATATAATTGTTATTATTATCATTAGTATTATTATTATTATAATTATAATTATTGTTGGGTGTATTACTATTATTATTATTATGTTGAATATTACTATAATATTATAATAGTATTATATTATTATTATTATTATTATTATTATAATGATTATTATAATTATTATATTAGAATTATTATTGGGAATATTAGTGGTTGAAATAAGTAAAATAAGAGGTGGAAGGGTTATTGGGAAGTTAGAATGGAAATATGAAAAGTCATGATAGAAACCGTGAGGAAGAAAATATGAAGGGGTAGCAAGGAGATATTAGAAAAGTTGGAATAGAGAGAAAAGGGATTACCATAGATCTGGGAAATTGGTGTGATAATAATAATAATAATAATATTATTAATATTATTATTATTATTATTATTATTATTATTAATATTATTATGTTATTTTTATTAGTTATTATTATTATTGGGATAGGAAATAAAAAGGAAAATAGAATATGAAGGGGTGGGGGAAGTATTAGAGAAAATAACACGATAGAAAGAGGGAAGAGAGAAAGAGCAATAGAAAGAGAGAAAAAGGGAATGAAGAACGGAAAGAAAAGAGGAGGCCAAGAGACCAAATCCAGGAAGAATTTCATCGATCAACCGATTAACAAGGTAAGGGGGAGAAACTTGATTGGGAATGGTATATACATGTATAGGGTAGTGGGGATTCCTTAACCCCGTAGGAATGTATCGTTGATGAAGTTTTATATTGACATGCTATTGATTGTTGAGTTATGTTGATGTTGATGGATTGAAATATGTTGATTGTTGGTGAATTGTTGTTTTTGGTTAATTTGGCGTATAGGTTGAGTTTACGGTTTTAGGGAAGTTCTGTGTGACCTTTTTGATGTGTCGATAGATTGTTTAAGTGATGACTTTGGAATAATATGTATATGATGATGTACGGATGTTTGATGTTGTCATTGTTGATTGACTGTTGGTGTTGGTTTGGTTTGAGTAAGGTTCAGAGTAACTCTAAAGTGCCGGTAGTGTGCCGTAATGTTGATCTGGAGTAGAATTATAGGAAGATTGATAAGCCTAATATGCATTGGTCCTAATACGGATAGTATAGGAAGTGGATGTTATAGAATAGGCTTGAATCGGAGAAGAGTGAGAATTCTGAACTGTGAGAACTTGAGAAGTCGCAGGCAACTTGCTAGCACTTCGCTTAGCGAGAAGGCAGCGAGCGTTCGCTAGGTGCTCGCCTAGCGAGTGAGGTAGCGAGTGAGTCCAGTAGGTTCTGCTGTCATTCGCGAGGAGGTTCGCTAAGAGAACAGGTAGCGAGCATTCGCTGGGAGCTCGCCTAGCGAGGGTGTAGCGAGTGTAGCAGAATGTGGTTTTTCTATGCTGTTATGCTGTGTGCGCTAAGAGTGTAGTGCCCTTGCACTTTGTTGATTACAGGGGAGATGATTGAGTGTTATAGAGTGAGTACTCGGTGATAGTATGTGATTTCCGTTACTAATTATTTAAATGGATAATTAGTTGGTGTATGAATCATGCGGAGCATGGTGTAGTGATCAGTAGGATCGTGTATTCCTGAGTGGTGGGACGTGTTTATATCTTGGTGATAAAGTATGAACTTGTTTACTTGGTGATGGTACTTGTTTTCCTTGATATTGTTGGTGAACAATTGGTTAACGTAGATGTATATAGTGATCAGTAGGATCGTGTGTTCCCGGGTGTTGGGATGTGGTTATATATGGTGTTATAGTATGAATTTATTTACTATCTGATTGATTTATATGGTGTTGGTGTAATATATCTACACATATATGCATTGATGTATGATGATATGATCAGGAGGATCGTGTGCACTTAGTGTGCCTAAATATGATAGTTATGCATTGGTGTGTGCATATCATGGTGTTTTTGGTGGGATGAATCATGTCTCAGGAGGAGCGTAAGTGATTCATCCGTACTCCTTGGTGGAGAATGGTGGGGGATAGATCATGTCTCAGGAGGAGCGTAAGTGATCTATCCAGGTTCGATTGAATGAACCAATGAGTCGGTACCGCATGCATGGTGTTGAGTTGCATATTTGCATTATAATATGTTATATTGTAATTTGAACAGTAGGTTCGTTATATGGAGTTGTTGGGGTGAATATTGGTGTGTTGGTGTGTTTTACTACCTTGTTTACATGTATTACATTACCAATATATTTTTGATCATGTTTTCTCACCCCTTGGTTGTTGTTGTGTCTGTGCTTCTCCGGAAGTACAGATAATCCAGGTACTTAGATAGCTTGGATGGTGGTGTGCCAGTCGAGTCTAGGATGCTCTGATACGTAACATAGGATATGGGTGTTTTAATTGTTTTATGTCAAACTTGTTGTAATCCTGTGACGTATCACTTTTTTTTGTGAGTTATAATAATAAAGATTTTACGAAATTTGGCGGATGGCCGAGAATGTTGGAATAATGTTTTCCGCTGTATTATTTTTGAGAATGATTAATAAAGTATTTTTATAAAAATTTGGTGATGTGATATCCCACTATTTTGGTGAAAACTCTGATGTTTATTTATAATGTTTATATTTTATTTAATTTGGGAAGTGGGGTGTTACAATTTACACCTATTTCATCATTTCACTCTAAAATATTTTTTCAAGAGTTGAGTATTTTACCAATCCAAATGCTTCTCTAATCAAAAGAGATGCTCTAGTGTTTTTTCGGCAATAAAGCCTCTGTTAAAGATCCGACTATGGAACACAGTGACATTCGAGCATTTTTAGAGAAGTCTGGTGGGTTGGTTAGATGGAGAAATTGCTGATGATGAAAAGATTAGAAGAATTGACAGACTTGTTAAAGATGGAGAAACTCGATCCTGGAAAGCTGAAAAAACAACTATGATAATGTTTTGATGATGAATGGACCAGCGGATATTGTCTCGATGGTTGCAATCTCCTAGACACGTTGATGTGTTTAATCGTTTTATTATTTATCGTCTTGTTTTTTATGCGCAATTTCTTTATTTTGTTGTTGCTGAAACTTGTCTTGAATATTAACTGAATGTTGAATTACAAAGACATGAAATGAAAGCTAAAACCTTGACTAAATGATTAACTAAAAAAATAAACAAAATCATCTATACGGGTCAGCGGGTCGGCTACATTTGGACATTTTCTACGCATATGCCCTATTTCGCAATAAATTTCACACCATCTCTAGTGTCTTTTTCAACATCGTGAAACAGAAATGCCTAATACATGAGGAGATCATTGGCGCAATATGAATAAAGATGAGAACAACGAGTGGAAAAATAGAAGACATTTGACATTGAATGGAAGCATGGTAAATGGTGACTATGTGCATAACATATGTTCAATGGTTTTTATCAATTCCATTATGCATGCTTCTCAACCACAATTTCTAGATGACCCCCGTCAATATGCCTCTTCTTCAACACAACAAACAACCTCGCCACCCATACATCAAGAAATCCCCCAAATGAACCCATCACAATTTCAATAGCAAACATCTTCATTCCCCCAACACACATATCATCACACCCAAACCACGCTGAAGGTGAGAAAAACACTTAGAAGGGGGGGGGGGGTTGAATAAGGGTTTTAAAACAATTTGGATGATAGAAAAATAACACAGTATTTTTATCCTTGTTCGTTTGAACTCAAACTAATCCACTCCACCCTACCAAGGTGATTTGTCTTTCTAAACAAGGACTTAATCCACTATATCAAACTTGATTACAATGTAAACCACTAAGACAACTGTCTTAGTCTTCTCAAGAAATTCTGACCACAACTTGGACTTCTTAAGGAAATCTTTTACAAAGTTAAACTAACAAATTTGTGTTTAAGTAATGCTTCTAAAAAGCTATATCACAACAATGATTTTTACACAAGTTATAGAACGAAAATAAACTATTCAAGCTTTTGAAGAACGTTTGTAAGAGTTGGATAATATGCCAAGAATTTGTTTAAAGTTCTTTAACCTTTGAAGTGATGCTTAGACTTGCTTTTATAGTCCTTTGAAATCCTTTTCTCAAAGAATGTGCAATCTGTGCATTCTGATCCTTTTGTCTTCTAATGACTTTTCCTTTCTCAGAAGAGGAATGTTCTGACAAATCATTTTTGTCTGAAATCCTGTGTCAAGCACGAATGGGGAAATAGTCGTTTAGGATAAGACAAGGAATATACTAACGTATCTTTATTTGAACAACAACTTTGGAACGTCTTGCATCAGAACTTCTGATGATGTTCTTAGTTGTTCAGGTCAGAGTTAACTCAATCAGAGTTTCTCTATCAGAGTTTGCAGCAAAGTGCTTTAAACGTGAAATCCTTATCAGAGTATACTTGCTTATCAGAACTTCTGTACTTGCAGCGTTGAGTACTTTCAGAGTCTTCTGCAACTTTATGTATGTTCTTTGCTCAAGTTCTTCTTAGCTTCACTCGGAGTCATTGTAGCAGATCAGAGTCTTCTGATGTGTTACTTCTGACGCTCAGAGCTTTTTCGTTCTGTGATGTTCAGAGGCGTTCTTGCTTCCAGAATAATATTAATTTTGATATCTGAAACAAATAAACACTTGAACAGAATTAGTGTATATAAATTCTCTATACAAAATTTCATTAATGTTATCATCAAAACAATGAGATATATTGAACATCAATCTATGTTCTAACAATCTCCCCTTTTTTTATGATGACAAAAACCATGGGAAATTTTGTTTAAATAGAAAAGAAATATTACTCCCCCTGAGAATATTAATCTCCCCCTAAAATGAATACTTCTGAAAAGATAAAATACTTTCCTTTCAGCTTCTGTATTCTTTTCAGCTTCAGAGGAAACTTGCAGATTCTCAGGCTTTTAGTTCAGAGTTAATTCTTAGAATTTATCAGAGTAGAATTATTTGCTCTGAAATACTCAAGAAATATGATTAGTTGACATTTATCATGTATGATTTGCCTTTGGTAACTGTTTATGTGAATTATCAAAATTACCATTTTCTCCCTCTTTTTGTCATACAAAAAAGAAAATATTTTAAGAAAGACTTTAAGACAGAAAAAATAACAGAAGAAAAAAAATAATAAAGCATAAGATAACTCCATCCAGAAAAAAAAAACATATCATAAATTCATTCAGAAAAGCATAACATCCAGATGTATTGATAAATAATATCTAAGACAAAACACAAACAGACAGATAAAACAAGTGCACAAGCAACACAGAAAAACTAAGAAGGACGAGAAGCCAGCATCCTCAGAAGATTCGTCATCTCAGATGTGGATTCGTCTTGTTTTGACATCTAAGTCTTGATTTCATCAGTTGTCTTTTCTTGTTTAACCATCCAAGACTTCATCTCAGTGTTGCTCGCCTTTAAGTCAACAATCTAAGCATGCAGATCTTCGTCTTCCTTTTTCACTTCAGATGATTCTGGAGCAGATGCAGAAGCAGAAGCATCATGAACGACCAAGGATGCAGAAGCATTCTGAACAACCATGTCAGTAGGTTGGGCAGAGTCAAGAGTCTCAGAAGCAGGCAGAAACTTCTGGAGCTACTACTTCAGACCTAACCACTGCAGCAGTCTCAGAAGCAACCAAGACTTCAGAGGGAATACACACGTCCTTTGCAGGTGTGTTTTCCAGAAGCAATGTTGGGTTTCTGCTGACTCTCAGAAGAGTTTGTCTAACAGCCTCAGCAAATCTGGCCTTGGCATCGTCAGTGCAGATCTCTTGAAGATTGGAAGCTACATAGTCAAATCTGGATCTGAATCTTTGACAGATAGCCTCAGAATCATCAGGATTCAAACTTGACATTCATTTTTTCTTGAAAGTAAATAACCACATGTTTAATTCTTTTTCAAACCCAGCAAATAAAGTACTAACATCCAACCTAGGTTTAGGTTTCAGATAGTTTTCTAGTGAAGGTGTTTTATTGGTTTCAGAAGTGGAGGGTCTGGAAAAAGAAGGAATATAAATAACAGGTGGGTATGGAGAAGGAGTATGGACAGATGAAGGTTTTGCAACCTGAGGTTCAGATGGTAAAGTTTCATTATCAGGGTCAGAAGGGATGGAAACAAAAGGTTTAAGAATAGATGAGATGAAATCAGATCTATCAGAATCTGTGGAATCAGATGAATTAGAAGAATCAGAAGATTCAGAAGATCCAGAGGGAACTGGATAGACAGTCATAAGAGGTTGAAGATCAAGAACCATTGGTTCAGGATCAGATGGAAAGGTTTCTGTTTGTTGTTCAGAAGTTTGTGTTTCAGGTGGAGGAATTCCAGAAGTTTGGTTTTTAGATGGGTGTGGTTCAGATGTATGTGGAGCAGAAGTTGGAGTTTTATCAGGGGTAGTTTTCTGGTGTATGTTGAATGAAGTTGTAGATGGTACAAATGATTTTGGTTTAGATGGTTGTGGTTGAGGTTCAGAAGTTTTACGTGGTTTAGGTGTAGATGGAAGTGGTTGAGATTGTTTTGGTTCAAAAGGAATGGGTTCAGAGTCATGAGGAGGAGAAGGTGAGGGAATAGGTTCATAAGGAGGAGGTTCAGATGCTAGTACTTCTTTAACTGTTTCTAAAATAGAATCTAAACTAGCAGAGGCACGGTTACCTTTTTATTTCTTGACAAGCTTTGGCTTTACAGAAGATGCTTCGCCAGAAGCTTTTTTCTTTGGCTTAGAAGATCCTTCTTCTGAGACCTTCCTTTTCTTCCTTTGTCTCCCCCCATAAAAATCAAATCCAGGTTCACCTGCTCTTTGAATCAGATGTTCTGGAATAGGAGTTCCATCTGCTAGGCAATCTGCTATGTAAGTCATAATAATCTCCCTGGGTTCATCAGCAGAGAAAAGAGGGAAATCATCCACTGGAATCCTTCTCTTGCTGACTTCTTCAGAGTTGATCTGATCTGGTGCAGAAGTAAGTTCTTCTACAATCCTCATTCTCTGGAGACTCTTGCCATTCAGAGGTTTTCCAACAACAGAAGCTACTTCTTCTTTCATTCCAGCTTCTGTCAGATGTCCAACCAAGCCATTCTCAGTCAGAATATTTGAGATGAGTCGTCCCATAGGTATCCAGTTTCTCATCTTCTGGTGCTTGGTTCTGATTCCTTCTCTAGATTGCTTCAAATGAGTCCACAGATGGGTGAAGAGCAAGTAAGGCAGATCCACCTTGATGCCTTTTCCCAGACAATACATGAAATACATCTGATCAGAGTTGATGTAGTCAGGTGCGTTTGTTGATTTTCTGTGATGGATGCAACCTAAGAAGATCTTAGCCCAGATCTTGTATTGGACTTTCAGATCCTTTATCTTGTTAGAGGCTTCCCCAGAAGTAAACACCTCACTGTGTACCTCGTTAATATCCACACGATTAGCTGGTAGATGAGTAACACCATGTGATTCTTGATAACCTATCAGCTTGCGAATCAGATCCTCAGTGATGATGATTTCCTTGCCCAGAACTGAAGACATGATGAACTTGGGGAAAACTCTTGCGTGAATCCAAAATTCTTTGACCTAGCAAGGGTAAACTGGACCAACCAGTCTGTCAGACTATTTTGTCCATCCTTTCAATTAATGATCCAACCAGTCTGATATCTGAAAAGGTGGAGTGTACTATTTTCCTTTCAATTAATGAGCAAGGGTAAACTGGTTGGACCTAGCAATTAATGATCCAGTTTACCCTTGTCTCATTGAGTACACTCCACCTTTTCAGATATCATGTGACACGTGTTTGATATAGATGTTCCTCTGAATCTCTTAAGAATAAGAAACGTTAACTAACGCTCAGATCTTCTGAGACTTGTTAGTTCAGAGTTTCACAGAAAGAAATAATGTACTAAAAGAAATAATCAGAAGAATCACTTCAAAACATAGACAATATTCATATTTCATCAGAATAAATTTTCTTCTGAATAATAGTTTTATTCTGGACAAAAATCCATACTAATATTCTTCAGAATAAATTTAAACTTATCTTCAGCAAGGGGTTTTGTGAAGATATCAGCTCATTGATGGTCTGTATCAACAAAGTTCAAACTAATAATTCCCTTATGAACATAGTCTCTGATAAAATGATGCTTAATTTCTATGTTCTTTGCCTTAGAATGCAAAATTGGATTCTTAGAAAGGCAAATAGCAGAAGTATTATCACAGAAAATAGAAATGTTACTCTCATGAATCTGATAGTCTTCTAGTTAACTCTTCATCCAGAGCATCTGTGTGCTACAACCAGCAGCAGCAATGTATTATGCTTCTGTTGTTGATAGCGCTATTGTTGGTTGCTTCTTGCTGAACCTAGAGATCATATGACTTCCCAGAAACTGACAGCTTCCAGAAGTACTCTTACGCTCTACTTTGTCTCCAGCATAGTCAGCATCACAGAATCCAACTAATATGTATTCATCATATCTTCTGTAACACAAACCCACGTTAGTAGTACCTTTTAGATACCTCAGAATCCTCTTAATAGCTGTTAAGTGGGATTCTCTAGGATCTGATTGGAATCTAGCACATAGACAGACACTAAAGAGAATATCAGGCCTAGAAGCAGTCAAGTACAGAAGAGAACCATTCATACCTCTGTAGAGCTTCTGATCTACCTTTTTACTTACCTTTTCTTTACCTAGTGTGCTTGTAGGATGCATTGGAGTCTTTGCTACCTTGCTTTCTGACATGTTGAATTTCTTCAGAAGTTCTTTTACATACTTTGTCTGATGTATGTAGGTACCTTCTGGAGTCTGATTCACTTGAATTCCCAGAAAGAATCTGAGTTCTCCCATCATGCTCATCTCGAATTCTGCCTGCATAGATTAAGCAAACTCCTTTCCAAGCGTAATATCCGTAGTTCCAAATATAATATCATCAACATAAATCTGACAGACTAGAATGTCTTTCTTAATTGATTTATGGAAGAGAGTAGTGTCAACTTTTCCTCTGACAAAGTTGTTTTCCAGAAGGAAATTACTCAGCCTCTCATACCAAGCTCTGGGAGCTTGTTTTAAGCCATAGAGTGACTTCTTAAGTTTGAAAACATGTTCTTTCATTTTCAAAACCTGGAGGTTGATGAACATACACTTCCTCTTGTATGAAACCATTTAAGAAGACACTTTTAACATCCATCTGATACATAGTGATGTTATTCTGTGCAGTAAAGGAAATAAGCAAGCGAATAGATTCTAACCTTGCCACAGGAGCATAAGCCTCTGTGTAATCTATACCTTCTTGCTGACTGTATCCTTGAGACACCAGCCTAGCCTTGTTTCTGATAACTTCTCCTTGATCGTTCAGCTTGTTTTTGAAGACCCATTTATTTCCAATAATGTTGAAACCATTTGGTCTTGGAACCAGATCCCTTACGTCATTTCTGGTGAATTGGTCAAGATCTTCTTGCATAGCAAGTATCCAATAATTATCGTTTAGAGCCTCATCCATATAAGTAGGTTCAATGATGGACACCAAACCAAACAGTGATGTTCCAGAAGATCTGAGAAATGACCTTGTTCTGATAGGGTCATCCTTCTTTCCAATTATCATTTCCTCTGGATGAGAGGCTTTGATTCTTGATGATCCTTTAACATTTGGTTCTTCAGAAATTGTCAATCTATCCATCTAAGCAGTCAAGGGAGTAGCATTTGACGTTGCTTCTGGTGCTTTTGCTTGAGCTTTGTCTGCCTCTAATTCTTCAGAGTCTGTGAGAAGGACTTCTCTATCTGCAGAAATTTTAAGCTGCTTTGGCTTTTGATTGCCAAGTTTATCATCAAATCTAACATGAATTGATTCCTCTACAATCTGTGTCTCAGTATTGTATACTCTGTAGCCTTTAGAGCGTTCAGAATATCCAAGCATGAAACACTTCTGAGCTTTAGAATCAAACTTGTTCATATTTTCCTTAGTGCTCAACATAAAACATACACATCCAAAAGGATGGAAATAAGAAATGTTGGACTTTCTATTCTTCCACAGTTCATAAGTATTCTTCTTCAAAAGAGGTCTTACAGACACTCTGTTCTGAATATAACAAGTTGTATTCACTGCTTCTGCCCAAAAATGTTTTGCCATGTTAGTCTCGTTGATCATGGTTCTGGCCATTTCTTGCAGTGTTCTATTTTTCCTTTCTACAACTTCATTCTGTTGAGGAGTTCTAGGACAAGAAAAATCATGTGAAATGCCATTTTCTTTAAATAAAATTTCAAAGTATTTGTTTTCAAATTCTCCACCATGATCACTTCTGACTTTAACAATTTTAAATTCTTTTTCATTTTGGACTTGTTTGCAGAAGTCAATGAATTCAGAATGAGACTCATCCTTGTGTTTCAGGAATTTTACCCATGTCCATCTGCTGTAGTCATCAACAATGACTAATCCATACTTCTTGCCTCTGATGGATGTAGTTTTCACTTGTCCAAACAGATCAATATGAAGCAGCTCTAATGGTCTAGAGGTTGAAACAACATTTTTTGTTTTGAAAGAAGATGTTGAAAATTTTCCTTTCTGACATGCTTCACAAAAAGCATCTGAGTTGAACTTCAACTGAGGAAGTCCTTTGACTAGATTGAGCTTATTAATATGAGATATACGTCTCATACTAATATGACTCAATATTCTGTGCCAGACTCATTGCTCATCATTAACAGACATAAGGCATTTTACATTCTGAACTTTAAGTTCTGAAAGATTGATTTTGTAAATGTTGTTCTTCCTTTTTCCATTAAAGAGGATTGAGCCATCTTTTTGTCTGACATCTTTACAACATTTTTGATTGAAGATTATGTCATAACCATTGTCACTTAATTGACTTATGGACAATAGATTATGTGTTAATCCTTTAACAAGTAAGACATTAGATATGGAAGGGAGGTTACCATTACCAATAGTTCCAGAGCCTATAATTTTACCCTTTTGGTTCCCTCCAAACTTCACGTCACCTCTAGATCTAAATTCCAGCCTTTAGAACATAGACCTTCTTCCTGTCATGTGACGCAAGCAGCCAGAGTCCAGGTACCATGATTGGTGTTTCAACTTTGCTGCTAAGGATGTCTGCAACAAAAATCATTTTGTCCTTAGGTACCCATATTTTCTTGGGTCCTCTGGGGTTAGTAGGTTTGAAATTCTTTCTGAATTTATTTCCCTTAAGAGCATCCTTGTTCTGATGGAATTTTGGTTTATTAAACACAGGTTTGTTCAGATCAGAACGTGTGTACTTAATATCATTTAAATGACCATATTTGAAATGAGTATATAGAGGAGAATACTTAATGATCAGTTTATCAACAGGTTTTGGATTTAAATCCTTCCCAGAGGGTGATTCATATCCAATTCCCTTTCTGTTGTTTCTGCTTATGCCATAGATCATTGAAGCCATCTTGCTTCCATCTAGGCCTCTGGCCAGAAACTTCTGAAAGCTATAATCATACTCTTCTAAAATGTTTTTAGAGCATGATATAGGATCTGAGTCAGATTTCTGAGCTTTTTCTAAATCATTTTTAATTTTAAGATCGTTTGCTTTAAGCTCAGCAACTTCTGATCTCAGTTGATCATTCTTAGATGCAAGACAACTTTGAAGCTTCTTATATTTGAGTTTTATTTTGCTGTAGCTTTCAAGAATTTCAGATAAACTTTCAGCAAGTTCAACTCTAAAAAGTTCAGAAAATACCTCCTCAGAATCTGATTCTGATCCAGATTCAGCAATTTCTTCGTGGTCCTCCACGTCAGCCATTAGTGCTACATTAGCACATTCATCTTCTGATTCTGATGAAGATTCAGAAGCATCTGAATCATCCCATGTGGCCATAAGAACCTTCTTCTTCTTTTCAAACTTCCTTCTGGGTTTCTCCTTCAGAAGTTTGGGATATTCATTTTTATAGTGGTCAGGCTCCTTGCACTCGTAGCACACTACATATTTCTTTCCAGATTTTTTATGTCCAAAACATTCGCCACGCTGATCAGATCTTTTGAAGTTTCTGAACTTCTTTTGTTTGTGCTTCCAGAGTTGGTTTATCCTTCTGGGCAGCAAGGACAGTTCATCTTCTTCAGAGGAAGATTCTTCAGAGCTTTCTTCAATAACCTGCAAAGCTTTAGCAGATTTGTTAGATTTAATGCAACAGACTTACCTTTCTTCTGAGATTTGTCTTCTTCTAGCTCAATCTCGTGAATCCTTAAGGAACTGATCAATTCCTCCAGAGTGATCTTATTCAGATCCTTTGCAAGCTTCAGCGCTGTCACCATTGGTCTCCACCTTGTTGGCAAGCTTCTAATGATCTTCTTGACGTGATCAGGAGTAGAGTAACCTTTGTCCAGAACCTTCAGACCAGCAGTTAGAATCTGAAACCATGAGAACATAGCTTCTACATATTTAGATTCCTCCATCTTGAAGGCCTCATATTTCTGAATGAGCGCCAAGGATTTTGTCTCCTTTACTTGAGAGTTTCCTTCATGCGTCATTTTTATAGATTCAAACATATCAAATGCAGCATCTCTATTTGTTATTTTATCATACTTAGTATGAGCTATTGCATTTAATAAAATGGCTCTTGCCTTGTGATGGTTTCTAAACTCCTTCTTCTGTTGATCAGACATAGATTTTCTGTCAACCATTTTTCCTTCAGCATTTGTAGGATGAATATAACCATCAGTAACCAAATCCCACAAGTCGGCGTCATAGCCTAGAAAGAAACTTTCTATTCTATCTTTCCAGTAATCAAACTTCTCACCATCAAACATGGGAGGTTTGGTGCTTATTCTGTCTCTATCATCGTATATGTTGTTGTATGAAGTTGAAGTTGAAACTTTAGCAGCCATGATGAATAAAGAATAAGAGATTAAGAGTTTTTCCCAACAGGATCTTTTTCTGTCACGGTTAAGTGAGAGCACTTACAGAACCGGAGCTCTGATGCCAACTGAAGGTGAGAAAAACACTTAGAAGAGGGGTTGAATAAGGGTTTTAAAACAATTTGGATGATAGAAAAATAACACAGTATTTTTATCCTGATTCTTTTGAAATCAAACTAATCCAGTTCACCCTACCAAGGTGATTTTTCTTTCTCAACAAGGACTTAATCCACTATATCAAACTTGATTACAGTGTAAACCACTAAGACAACTGTCTTAGTCTTCTCAAGAAATTCTGACCACAACTTGGTCTTCTTAACGAAATCTTTTACAAAGTTAAACTAACAAATTTATGTTTAAGTAATTCTTCTAAAAAGCTATATCACAACAATGATTTTTACACAAGTAGTAGAATGAAAATAAATTATTCAAGCTTTTGAAGAACGTTTGTAAGAGTTGGATAATATGCCAAGAATTTGTTTGAAGTTCGTTAACCTTTGAAGTGATGCTTAGACTTGCTTTTATAGTCCTTTGAAATCCTTTTCTCAAAGACTGTGCAATCTGTGCATTCTGATCCTTTTGTCTTCTAATGACTTTTCCTTTCTCAGAAGAGGAATGTTCTGACAAATCCTTTTTGTCTGAAATCCTGTGTCAAGCACGAATGGGGAAAGAGCCGTTTAGGATAAGACAAGGAATATATTAACGTATCTTTATTTGAACAACATCTTCTTCAACAACTTTGGAACGCCTTGCATCAGAACTTCTGATGATGTTCTTAGTTGTTCAGGCCAGAGTTAACTCAATTAGAGTTTCTCTATCAGAGTTTGCAGCAAAGTGCTTTAAGCGTGAAGTTCTTATCAGAGCATACTTGCTTATCAGAACTTCTGTACTTGCAGCGTTGAGTACTTTTAGAGTCTTTTGGAGCTTTATGTATGTTCTTTGCTCAAGTTCTTCTTAGCTTCGCTCAGAGTCATTGTAGCAGATCAGAGTCTTCTAATGTGTTGCTTCTGACGCTCAGAGCTTTTTCGTTCTGTGATGTTTAGACGCGTTCTTGCTTCCAGAATAATATTAATTTTGATATCTGAAACAAATAAACACTTGAACAGAATTAGTGTATATAAATTCTCTATACAAAATTTCATTAATGTTATCACCAAAACAATGAGATATATTGAACATCAATCTGTGTTCTAACAATCTCCCCTTTTTTGATGATGACAAAAACTATGGGAAATTTTGTTTAAATAGAAAAGAAATATTACTCCCCCTGAGAATATTAATCTCCCCCTGAAATGAATACTTCTGAAAAGATAAAATACTTCCCTTTCAACTTCTTTATTCTTTTCAGCTTTAGAGGAAACTTGCAGATTCACAGACTTTTAGTTCAGAGTTAATTCTTAGAATTTATCAGATGAGAATTATTTGCTCTGAAATACTCAAGAAATATGATTAGTTGACATTTATCATGTATGATTTGCCTTTGGTAACTGTTTATGTGAATTATCAAAATTACCATTTTCTCCCTCTTTTTGTCATATAAAAAAGAAAATCTTTTAAGAAAGACTTTAAGACAAAAAAAATAACAGAAGAAAAAAAAATAAGGCATAAGATAAATCCAACCAGAAAAAAAAAACATCATAAATTCATTCAGAAAAGCATAACATCTAGATGCATTGATAAAAAAATATATAAGACAAAACACAAATAGACAGATAAAACAAGTGCACAAGCAACACAGAAAAACTAAGAAGGACGAGAAGCCAGCATCCTCAGAAGATTCGTTATCTCAGATGTGGATTCGTCTTGTTTTGACATCTAAGTCTTGATTTCATCAGTTGTCTTTTCTTGTTTAAACATCCAAGACTTCATCTCAGTGTTGCTCACCTTGAGTTCAGCAATCTGAGCATGCAGATCTTCGTCTTCCTTTTTCACTTCAGATGATTCTAGAGCAGATGCAGAAGCAGAAGCATCATGAACGACCAGGGATGCAGAAGCATTCTGAACAACCATGTCAGCAGGTTTAGCAGAGTCAAGAGTCTCAGAAGCAGGAGCAGAAACTTCTGGAGCTACTACTTCAGACATAACCACTGCAGCAGTCTCAGATGCAACCAAGACTTCAGAGGGAATACACACGTCCTTTGCAGGTGTGTTTTCCAGAAGCAATGTTGGGTTTCTGCTGACTCTCAGAAGAGTTTGTCTAATAGCCTCAGCAAATCTGACCTTGGCATCGTCATTGCAGATCTCTTGAAGATTGGAAGCTACAGAGTCATATCTGGATCTGAATCTTTGCCAGATAGCCTCAGAATCATCAGGATTCAAACTTGACATGCATTTATTCTTGACAGTCAATAATCACATGTTTAATTCTTTTTCAAACCCAGCAATGAAGTACTAACATCCAACCTAGGTTTAGGTTTCAGATAGTTTTCTAGTGAAGGTGTTATGGTGGTTTCAGAAGTGGAGGGTATGGAAAAAGAAGGAATATAAATAACAGGTGGGTATGCAGAAGGAGTATGGATAGATGAAAGTTTTGCAACTTGAGGTTCAGATGGTAAAGTTTCATTATCAGGGTCAGAAGGGATGGAAACAAAAGGTTTAAGAATAGATGAGATGAAATCAGATCTATCAGAATCTGTGGAATCAGATGAATCAGAAGATTCAGAAGATCCAGAGGGAACTGGATAGACAGTCATAAGAGGTTGAAGATCAAGAACCATTGGTTCAGGATCAGATGGAAAGGTTTCTGTCTGTTGTTCAGAAGTTTGTGTTTCAGGTGGAGGAATTCCAGAAGTTTGGTTTTCAGATGGGTGTGGTTCAGATGTATGTGGAGCAGAAGTTGGAGTTTTATCAGGGGTAGTTTTCTGGTGTATATTGAATGAAGGTGTAGATGGTACAGATGATTGTGGTTCAGATGGTTGTGGTTGAGGTTCAAAAGTTTTATGTGGTTTAGGTGTAGAAGGAAGTGGTTGAGATTGTTCTGGTTCAGAAGGAATTGGTTCAGAGTCATGAGGAGGAGAAGGTGAGGGAATAGGTTCATAAGGAGGAGGTTCAGATGCTAATACTTCTTTAACTGTTTCTAAAATAGAATCTAAACTAGCAGAGGCAGGGTTACCTTTTTATTTCTTGACACGCTTTGGCTTTGCAGCAGATACTTCGCCAGAAGCTTTTTTCTTTGGCTTAGAAGATCCTTCTTTTGAGACCTTCCTTTTCTTCCTTTGTATATCCCCATAAAAATCAAATTCAGGTTCACCTGCTCTTTGAATCAGATGTTCTGGAATAGGAGTTCCATCTGCTAGGAAATTTGCTATGTAAGTCCGAATAATCTCCCTGGGTTCATCAGCAGAGAAAAGTGGGAAATCATCCACTGGAATCCTTCTCTTGCTGACTTCTTCAGAGTTGATCTGATCTGGTGCAGAAGTAAGTTCTTCTACAATCCTCATTCTCTGGAGAATCTTGTTGTTGCACCCCAAATTTGTCCTACCTTTACATAGTTTCTAGTGCCACTTTATTTTGAATGAATAAAATGGCACAATTGGTAAGAGACCGTGTGTAAGGAGTTGTGAGTGTGAGAGGTTGAGAGTTCGAATCTCACCTTCTTCACTTTTTGTTTTTCTTTTATTTTTATTCTAACTTTTCTATTTTTATAAAAAAAATAACAAAATAGTTTTTTTTATTATTTAATTATTATTTTCGTATTTTATTTAAATTATTTTTTAAAAAATATTATTTTTTCACTTTTTCCATATTATTCATAAAAACATCAAAAAATCATAAAATTAAAAATATTAGAAAAGATTTTATTCTTTTAAGTTTGTTTTAGTTTGTTTTTTTAGTTTTGACTAATTATTTAAGTTGGGCTTTAAAATAGACATTAGGTTAGAGTTAACCCTAATTTATTACCTATATAAACATGAGTTGCATTTGATAAAAGGAGAAGGAGACAAAAGAAAAAAACGGCGGCCGTTCTCACGACTTATCAGAAGAGGAAATCGTCAGCAAATCCACCAAACGGCGCAAAACCACCGCGAACCGCTTCGAACCCCGAACGAGGTGAGCAGTTCTTTTTGTCAATAAAAAAGTTTTTCTGTTGTTTTCAGGTGGAACAAACTGAAGAAGAAGGAGAGAAATCGTTTCTGGCCATGCAAGAATGGAGCAAAGTTCAAAGGAGCTGCAACGACGCCGCCACCGTGATGAAGAAGAAGATGGGGTTTCTAAAAACCTAAAGATTGAAATGCTTCAGCGTGAAGTCTACTTTTCCCCTTTTATTTTTTTATATTTTTTATTTTTTATTTTTCTTATTATTATTATTATTATTATTATTCTAATTTTCTTTAAATTGTAATTATGTCATAGTAAATGGTTAGTTTAATTAAAAAATATTTGCTAGTTAAACCTTGTTTTAAAACTCTGCTCTTATAATAAAAAAAATTAAAACTGTTTTTTATTAAAACTAAAACTTCTTTTTTTAAAAAATTTAAATTGAATCCTTTTAAAAAAAATTAAAACTAAAACATTTTTATTAAAAACCATTGTTTCAAAATTAAGATTAAATTTCTTTTTTCAGAAATTAAAAATAAAGTTTTTCAAAATTAATAAAATAATAAATTTCCAAATTGCATTTTCTTTCTTTCATTATTAATTGCTTTATTATTTGTCATTGATTTCCGCCTAACTTTTTTTCACTAACGTTCTCTATTTGTTTTCCGCTAGGTTTTAGTCGGTCTCCAATTATTATTAATTAAATATTTCGTTATCATATTTGTAATTTGTTTCATTGATGTAATTTACGCGAGGCCATGGTCGCGGTTTATTTTATTTTGCATTTTTTGGGGATTTGTAATTTACGCGAGTGATCGTCGCGACGCTTTCTTTACTTTCCGCACTTTATTTCTGCCATATAATATTTTGCCATGTTTTGCATGATTTAGCGTTATGTTCCTTCTGAAGGATTAGGTCTAGCCGTTTGACCGCCGAGTCAATAACCCTAACGTTTGACCATTTCAAAACCCTAATCGCCTAGGTGTCCCGCCGTGGACGAAAATACCCTTTACCCTAGCATTAGGTCAAAGAGTCGCCGTACTCTGTTTTAGGGTTTCCCGCCGTGGAATATTTAATTTAAACCTAATTTCAATTAACAATTTCAACATAGAAATAGGAGTTTCAAGACTCCACGTAGGCGCTTCCCTATGAACGCTTACTCCCCAATGAAACCTTGACCACAGTCAAGACGTTTCTAACCTCCCTTTCGAGGGGAACTACGATTACTCTGATTCCATTCCCTATCCAGGATACGTAGGCAAAAGACGCCACGTCTTGCCGAGTAAACTTAGGACTAACCCTTAGGTCTTTAGGTCACTCTATCCCTTAGCAATATATTTCAAACAGATAATAAAATAAAAAAGCATACAATAAACAAAAGGTTCCTGTAGAGTACTACAGAAGTTTAGGGTGCTAGTACCTTCCCTAAGCTTAACCAACCCCTTACCTAGATCTCTCCCCGCATTGTCTTTACGATGCAAAATTAGGTTTTCCTCTTTTGACCTTTTCCTTCGAATAAATCAAAGAGCGGTTGTGAACTAAAAATGCGATTCAAATTAATTAATAATTTGATATCATATTCTAACCGCAACACTTGTCATTCAGAGGTTTTCCAACAATAGAAGCTACTTCTTCTTTCATTCCAACTTCTGTCAGATGTCCAACCAAGCCATTCTCAGTCAGAATATCTGAGATGAGTCGTCCCATAGGTATCCAACTTCTCATCTTCTAGTGCTTAGTTCTGATTTCTTCTCTAGATTGCTTCACATGAGTCCACAGATGGGTGAAGAGCAAGTAAGGCAGATCCACCTTGATGCCTTTTCCCAGACAATACATGAAATACATCTGATCAGAGTTGATGTAGTCAGGTGAGTTTGTTGATTTTTTGTGATGGACGCAACCTAAGAGGATCTTAGCCCAGATCTTGTATTGGACTTTCAGAACCTTTATCTTGTTGGAGGCTTCCCCAGAAGTAAACACCTCACTGTATACCTCGTCCATATCCACACGATTAGCTGGTAGATGAGTAACACCATCTGATTCTTGATAACCTATCAGCTTGCGAATCAGATCCTCAGTGATGATGATTTCCTTGCCCAGAACTGAAGACATGATGAACTTGGGGAAAACTCTTGCATGAATCCAGAATTCTTTGACCAAGCAAGGGTAAAATGGACCAACCAGTCTGTAAAAGTATTTTGTCCATCCTTGTGCTGACACAGTTGGACGTAAATCAAATCCATTTTGAGCAATACTTTCAAAGTCAATCAAAAACTCACAAAGAACTTCCAATTGATCAATGGGAGTAAGGAGGGTTCTTTCAGGTGCAGTGAATGGAGTAGGACCCGTTGTAGAAGAAGAAACAACAACCATAATTGATTCAAATTGCTGAGAGGTTGAAGATGAAGTTGCCATAGTTGAAGAAGTGAGATAATGAAAGCTTCTTTGGGTTTGGAAGAGAAGAGGAAACAATGGAGCAAACAGAAATGCATAAACATGAGAGAGAGAGAGAGAGAGAGAGAGAGAGAGAGAGAGAGAGTGTAAAGTGTGAAATGGTGTTGTGTTGTGGCATTTATAGGGCAATAATTCGGGCACACTTACACACGTTCAGCATTTAATAAATTAAAAAGAAAACAAAAGGTCACATCAAAAAGAATAATAATTAAAAGCAATTAATGAGTCTGACAAGCATGGGGAGGAAAACGAGAAATTGAGAATACAAACAGTACCTCAGAACGGCGTCTCATTGAGTACACTCCACCTTTTCAGATATCATATGACACGTGTTTGATATAGATGTGCCTCTGAATCTCTTAAGAATAAGAAACGTTAACCATCGCTCAAATCTTCTGAGACTTGTTAGTTCAGAGTTTCACAGAAAGAAATAATGTACTAAAAGAAATAATCAGAAGAATTACTTCTGAACATAGACATTATTCATATTTCATCAGAATAAATTTTCTTCTGAATAATAGTTTTATTCTGAACAAAAATCCATACTAATATTCTTCAGAATAAATTTAAACCTATCTTCAGCAAGGGGTTTTGTGAAGATATCAACCCATTGATGGTCTGTATCAACAAAGTTCAAACTAATAATTCCCTTCTGAACATAGTCTCTGATAAAATGATGCTTAATTTCTATGTGCTTTGCCTTAGAATGCAAAATTGGATTCTTAGAAAGGCAAATAGCAGAAGTATTATCATAGAAAATCGAAATGTTACTCTCATGAATCTGATAGTCTTCTAGTTGACTCTTCATCCATAGCATCTGTGTGCTACAACTAGCAGCAGCAATGTATTCTGCTTCTGTTGTTGATAACGCTATTGTTGGTTGCTTCTTGCTGAACCAAGAGATCATATGACTTCCCAGAAACTGACAGCTTCCATAAGTACTCTTACGCTCTACTCTGTCTCCAGCATAGTCAGCATCACAGAATCCAACTAATCTGTATTCATTAGATCTTTTGTAACACAAACCCACGTTACTAGTACCTTTCAGATACCTCAGAATCCTCTTAACAGCTGTTAAATGGGATTCTATAGGATCTGATTGGAATCTAGCACATAGGCAGACACTAAAGAGAATATCAGGCCTAAAAGCAGTCAAGTATAGAAGAGAACCAATCATACCTATGTAGAGCTTCTGATCTACCTTTTTACTTACCTCTTCTTTACCTAGTGTGCTTGTAGGATGCATTGGAGTCTTTGCTACCTTACTTTCTGACATGTTGAATTTCTTCAGAAGTTCCTTTACATACTTTGCCTGATGTATTTAGGTACCTTCTAGAGTCTGATTCACTTGAATTTCCAGAAAGAATTTGAGTTCTCCCATCATGCTCATCTCGAATTCTGCTTGCATAGATTGAGCAAACTTCTTTCTAAGCGTAATATTGGTAGTTCCAAATATAATATCATCAACATAAATCTGACAGACTATAATGTCTTTCTTAATTGAATTATGGAAGAGAGTAGTGTCAACTTTTCCTCTAACAAAGTTGTTTTCCAGAAGGAAATTACTCAGCCTCTCATACCAAGCTCTGGGAGCTTGTTTTAAGCCATAGAGTGATTTATTAAGTTTGAAAACATGTTTTGGAAATTTTTCATTTTCAAAACCTGGAGGTTGATGAACATACACTTCCTCTTGTATGAAACCATTTAAGAAGTCACTTTTAACATCCATCTGATACAGAGTGATGTTATTTTGTGCAGCAAAGGAAATAAACAAGCGAATAGATTCTAATCTTGCCACAAGAGCATAAGTCTTTGTGTAATATATACCTTCTTGCTGACTGTATCCTTGAGCCACCAGCCTAGCCTTGTTTCTGATAATTTCTCCTTGCTCGTTCAGCTTGTTTCTGAAGACCCATTTAGTTCCAATGATGTTGAAACCATTTGGTCTTGGAACCAGATCCCAGACGTCATTTCTGGTGAATTGGTCAAGCTCTTCTTGCATAGCAAGTATCCAATCATTATCGTTTAGAGCCTCATCCACATAAGCAGGTTCAGTGATGGACACCAAACCAAACAGTGACGTTCCAGAAGATCTGAGAAATGGCCTTGTTCTGATAGGGTCATCCTTCTTTCGAATTATCATTTCCTTTGGATGAGAGGCTTTGATTCTGGATGATCCTTTAACATTTGGTTCTTCAAAAATTATCAAGCTATCCATCTAAGCAGTCAAGGAAGTAGCATCTGACGTTGCTTCTGGTGCTTTTGCTTGAACTTTGTCTGCCTTTAATTCTTCAGAGTCTTTGAGAAGGACTTCTCTATCTGCAGAAATTTTAAGCTGCTTTGGCTTTTGATTTCCAAGCTTATCATCAAATCTAACATGAATTGATTCCTTTATAATCTGTATCTCAGTATTGTATACTTTGTAGTCTTTAGAGCATTCAGAATATCCAAGCATGAAACACTTCTGAGCTTTAGAATCAAACTTGTTCAGATTTTCCTTAGTGTTCAACATAAAACATACACATCCAAAAGGATGGAAATAAAAAATGTTGGAATTTCTATTCCTCCACAATTCATAAGGAGTCTTCTCCAGAAGAGGTCTTACAGACACTCTGTTCTGAATATAACAAGTTGTGTTCACTGCTTCTGCCCAAAAATGTTTTGCCATGTTAGTCTCGTTGATCATGGTTCTGGCAATTTCTTGCAATGTTCTATTTTTCCTTTCTACAACTCCATTCTGTTGAGGAGTTCTAGGACAAGAAAAATCATGTGCAATGCCATTTTCTTTAAAAAAAATTCAAAGTATTTGTTTTCAAATTCTCCACCATGATCACTTCTGACTTTAACAATTTTAAATTCTTTTTCGTTTTGGACTTGTTTGCAGAAGTCAATGAATTCAGAATGAGACTCATCCTTGTGTTTTAGGAATTTTACCCATGTCCATCTGCTGTAGTCATCAACAATGACTAATCCATACTTCTTGCTTCTGATGGATGCAGTTTTCACTAGTCCAAACAGATCAATATGAAGCAGCTCTAATGGTCTAGAGGTTGAAACAACATTTTTTGTTTTGAAAGAATATGTTGAAAGTTTTCCTTTCTGACATGCTTCACAAAAAGCATCTGAGTTGAACTTCAACTGAGGAAGTCCTCTGACCAGATCGAGCTTATTAATCTGAGATATACGTCTCATACTAATATGACCCAATCTTCTGTGCCAGACCCATTGCTCATCATTAACAGACAGAAGGCATTTTACATTCTGAACTTTAAGTTCTGAAAGATTGATTTTGTAAATGTTGTTCTTCTTTTTTCCATTAAAGAGGATTGAGCCATCTTTTTGACTGACAGCTTTACAACATTTTGATTGAAGATTATGTCATAACCATTGTCACTTAATTCACTTATGGACAATAGATTATGTGTTAATCCTTCAACAAGTAAGACATTAGATATGGAAGGGGGGTTACCATTACCAATAGTTCTAGAGCCTATAATTTTGCCCTTCTGGTTCCCTCCAAACTTCACGTCACCTCTAGATCTAAATTATAGGCTTTGGAACATAGACATTCTTCTCGTCATGTGACGCGAGCAGCCAGAGTCCAGGTACCATGATTGGTGTTTCAACTTTGCTGCTAAGGATGTCTGCAACAAAAATCATTTTGTCCTTAGGTACCCATATTTTCTTGGGTCCTCTGGGGTTAGTAGGTTTGAAATTCTTTCTGAATTTCTTTCCCTTAAGAGCATCCTTGTTCTGATGGATTTTTGGTTTATTAAACACAGGTCTATTCAGATCAGGACCTGTGTGCTTAATATCATTTAAATGACCATATTTGAAATGATTATATAGAGGAGAATATTTAATGATCAGTTTATCAACAGGCTTTGGATTTAAATCCTTCCCAGAGGGTGATTCATATCCAATTCCCTTTCTGTTTTTTCTGCTTATGCCATAGATCATTGAAGCCATCTTGCTTCTATCTAGGCCTCTGGCCAGAAACTTCTGAAAGCTATAATCATACTCTTCTAAAATATTTTTAGAGCATGATATAGGATCTGAGTCATATTTCTGAGCTTTTTCTAAATCATTTTTCATTTTAAGATTGTTTGCTTTAAGCTCAACAACTTCTGATCTCAGCTGATCATTCTCAGATGCAAGACAACTTTGAAGCTTCTTATATTTGAGTTTGATTTTGCTGTAGCTTTCAAGAATTTTAGATAAACTTTCAGCAAGTTCAGCTCTAGAAAGTTCAGAAAATATCTCCTCAAAATCTGATTATGATCCAGATTCAGCAGTTTCTTCGTGGTCCTCCATGTCAGCCATTAGTGCTACATTAGCACATTCATCTTTTGATTTTAATGAAGATTCAAAAGCATCTGAATCATCCCATGTGGCCATTAGAACCTTCTTCTTCTTTTCAAACTTCCTTCTAGATTTCTCCTTCAGAAGTTTGGGACATTCATTTTTATAATGGCCAGGCTCCTTGCACTCGTAGCACACTACATCTTTCTTTCCAGATTTCTTATATGCAGAAGATTCGCCATGCTGATCAGATCTCTTGAAGTTTCTGAACTTCTTTTGTTTGTGCTTCCAGAGTTGGTTTATCCTTCTGGACAGCAGGGACAGTTCATCTTCTTTAGAGGAAGATTCTTCAAATCTTTCTTCAATAACCTGCAAAGCTTTAGCAGATTTGTTAGATTTTAGTGCAACAGACTTACCTTTCTTCTGAGGTTCGTCTTGTTCTAGCTCAATCTCGTGACTCCTTAAGGAACTGATCAATTCCTCCAGAGTGATCTTATTCAGATCCTTTGCAAGCTTCAGCGCTGTCACCATTGGTCTCCACCTTGTTGGCAAGCTTCTGATGATCTTCTTGACGTGATCAGGAGTAGAGTAACCTTTGTCCAGAACCTTCAGACCAGCAGTTAGAATTTGAAACCTTGAGAACATAGCTTCTACAGATTCAGATTCCTCCATCTTGAAGGCCTTGTATTTCTGAATGAGCGCCAAGGCTTTTGTCTCCTTTACTTGGGAGTTTCCTTCATGCGTCATTTTTAGAGGTTCAAACATATCATATGCAGTATCTCTATTTGTTATTTTCTCATACTCAGTATGAGATATTGCATTTAACAGAATGGTTCTTGCCTTGTGATGGTTTATAAACTCCTTCTTCTGTTGATCAGACATAGATTTTTTGTCAACCTTTTTGCCTTCAGCATTTGTAGGATGAATATAACCATCAGTAACCAAATCCCATAAGTCAGCATCATAGCCTAGGAAGAAACTTTCTATTCTATCTTTCCAATAATCAAACTTCTCACCATCAAACATGGGAGGTTTGGTACTTATTCTGTCTCTATCATCGTATTTGTTGTTGTATGAAGTTGAAGTTGAAGCTTCAGCAGCCATGATGAATAAAGTATAAGAGATTAAAAGTTTTTCCCAACAGGATCTTTTTCTGTCACGGTTAAGTGAGAGCACATACAGAACCGGAGCTCTGATGCCAACTGAAGGTGAGAAAAACACTTAGAAGGGGGGGGTTGAATAAAGGTTTCAAAACAATTTGGATGATAGAAAAATAACACAATATTTTTATCCCGGTTCGTTTGAACTCAAACTAATCCAGTCCACCCTACCAAGGTGATTTGCCTTTCTCAACAAGGACTTAATCCACTATATCAAACTCGATTACAGTGTAAACCACTAAGACAACTGTCTTAGTCTTCTCAAGAAATTCTGACCATAACTTGGTCTTCTTAAGGAAATCTTTTACAAAGTTAAACTAACAAATTTGTGTTTAAGTAATGCCTTTAAAAAGCTATATCACAACAGTGATTTTTACACAAATTATAGAACGAAAATAAACTATTCAAGCTTTTGAAGAACGTTTGTAAGAGTTGGATAATATGCCAAGAATTTGTTTGAAGTTTGTTAACCTTTGAAGTGATGCTTAGACTTGCTTTTATAGTCCTTTGAAATCCTTTTCTCAAAGACTGTGCAATCTTTGCATTCTGATCCTTTTGTCTTCTAATGACTTTTCCTTTCTCAGAAGAGGAATGTTCTGACAAATCCTTTTTGTCTGAAATCCTGTGTCAAGCACGAATGGGGAAAGAGCCGTTTAGGATTAGACAAGGAATATACTAACATATCTTTATTTGAACATCATCTTCTTCAACAACTTTGGAACGTCTTGCATCAGAACTTCTGATGATATTCTTAGTTGTTCAAGTCAGAGTTAACTCAATCAGAGTTTCTCTATCAAAGTTTGCAGCAAAGTGCTTTAAGCGTGAAATCCTTATCAGAGCATACTTGCTTATCAAAACTTCTGTACTTGCAGCGTTGAGTACTTTCAGAGTCTTCTGAAGCTTTATGTATGTTCTTTTCTCAAGGTCTTCTTAGCTTCGCTCAGAGTCATTGTAGCAGATCAGAGTCTTCTGATGTGTTGCTTCTGACGCTCAGAGCTTTTTCGTTCTGTGATGTTCAGAGGCGTTCTTGCTTCCAGAATAATATTAATTTTGATATCTGAAACAAATAAACACTTGAACAGAATTAGTGCATATAAATTCTCTATACAAAATTTCATTAATGTTATCATCAAAACAATGAGATATATTGAACATCAATCTGTGTTCTAACACACACTACCCTAACAAACATACCATCACACCCAAACCACATTACCCCAACAAACATATCATCACAGCCAAACCACACAACAACACACATTCTATGTCACCTCATCTCAACAACCAACACCTCGCATCCCAACCCCTAAAACTAACTACTTCTTCCACCAACAATATCAATAACAAATCACACTTCGATCATCCATACAATTCACTCTAATTCATCAACCTAACTTTGACAATTCATACCCCTAATCTCAACAACAAACATTTAACCTTTCACTCTCTCAACCCACTTCTACATACCACACTAAAGATGTTCATTATCCTCTAATTCAACATAACCCTTCAGCCACATTCAACCCACCAGCACAACCAGTCTCCAACTTTAACCTCACTGATTATCAACTCATAGATTGACCAGATTTTTCTATTGTTGATGTGGATATGGACATAGTTATCAATACATCACATCAAAATGAAGAGTTTTCTTTCGACTCTACTCCATCTCCTCAAAGACAGCAAACACAAGACTTAAGAAGGGGGTAGCGTAAAAAAAATGAAGAGGACACAGTGTGTAACAGATGGACATTTATTTAAACCCACTTAATGTATTTTACCTTTTCAGTAATATTAATAAAATTGTTATTTGTTACATATTGTTTAATACAATAATAATATTAATTAATTAATTAAGTGTTAAACGTTATATAAGAAAATATATTACATACAATTAAAAAAACATCTGTTAAAATATCCAAATAATAAAAAAATTATAATATTTTATTATATTATAATATTAATTAAAATATTTATTTATTTATTATTTTTAAAATTTAAAAATCATTTTAAAACTATTTAATCAATAAAGATTAAAAAAAGTGTTAAAAAACAGTCAATATAAAAAAAACAAAAAAAAATCTTCAAAAACTCAACCAATGAATAGACGAAACCATGAAAGAAAGAAAAAACATTCAACCACTATGCCAATATATGGAGGAACCCATACTAATTACATAACATTTTAGTATTAGAGTTTCAAATTCATAGCATGCAAGTAAAAAATCCGAAAAAGAGGATATGCTTGATCAAAAAATTAAAGACTATTTGATTTAAAATTTATTTAGTATATCTAATTATTGTATCTGATTTATTATACTATTCAAATATATTTATTGTTTAATGAACTTACAAAATAAGGAATTTTTTTTAAAGTAGCAATGTTATATAATTTAATTACCAAATAAAACAAGTTTTCAAAAAAATTACCAAAATGACAAACTTTGAAACTCATCCAGCAAACATTCGCCAAATGGTTTGGCGAATTAGTTAAAATGTTGTTTTGGGAATTGTCGCCACATGAATTGGCGAATATGGCTAATTTTTAGGATTTCCAATTTTTTTTTCATAATTACTTACTCCCCTCTTGACTTTTGTTAAAGTCTAACCCCTTGAGTGTTAAACTTAGATCTAGAGAGTTTTATCAAACTCTATACAAACTTTGTTATATTTGTTCCCCCTTTGAGTCTTGACCATGAGTTAAAACTAGATTTTGATGATTGACATATTGTAATGATTAATTAATAATTAATTAAAATTATTTATTTATCTTTCACGTAATTAATTAAAATTAACTTTCATTAATTAATACGAACGACCCCTTCAAATTCACATCAAATTTTCCAACAAAAAGTATAAAAGAATATTAAGAAGCAGCAAGGGCATGCATGCAAAGGAAACTTGCAATGGAAGCTATGTCAAATTATCATTAGATACAAGCCACGAAAAGAAAAAAGAAAGTCACAAGAAACCACCAAATGGTTGTGTTTGTCTATGTTGGACCAGAGAGACAGAGATTCATAATCAAAATCAAAATACTGAATCATCCTTTGTTCAAGTCACTTTTCGAAGATGTTGAAAATGAATATGGCTATGAAAAGGATGATCCTCTATGGCTTCCTTGCAACGTTGACATGTTCTGCGAAGCACTTGTGGAGATAGAAAGTGTTTTTTCAAAGAGTCATAACCATAAATCGAATTCCAATTGTAATAGCATGAGTTGTGTTGCCAATTAGTGTGAGATTTTTGTATAATTGTTGTACATGTGTAAATAAATTCTTATTTTTTTAATGATATATCTGTTTCTTTTAATTTTTCGAAATTTGTTAAGCTCATTGGCAACATCATATCACTATTTTTTGGCAGAAGCTATTTTACGGGAGAACTTGTAAAGGATAAACTCTAACATCCAATTTAGCTCTTTGTTTTTAAATTCACTTTTTATTAATGAATTTGGTATTTTAAAATTTAACCGATGTACAATTTGCTTCTATCATATGATGAATTATCACTCGTATTAGGATAACTGTATTTGATGTATGTAGTATAGTATATATGTGCATGATAATTTGAGGATAGAAACCATGCAAGTAGAATGCATGGTTATGAGGTGTTATGAGAATCATGCATATTTATCATCACCATGCAAATTTTATATAAAAAAGCACGATGCATGGTATTGTATTATGTAACCATTCAAGCAATATGATTAATGAGATTCATATATTCTATTAAGCCGGACCGTATGATTAAGAATTCGTTTTTTCTTTATTTTTTAATTTATTTTTTATAAAAAAGTTGAATTTTATTATTTGATTCATACGAGTTAGAGAATGTATGTTAGAGTTTTTATGAAGAAATGATATTCAATTGTTAATAGAGATTGGAATAACGCGTGAGAGAGGTGTTAAAGTTTTGCATTAGAAGATCTACGACATTTCTATAAGGAAAAAAACTCGTTTATATATAGACAATATTATTCACCACGGTTGATAGTTCCAACCATGATGAAATGTCTATAATTAAGATGTTTTAAGTGTGTAACTGAGCTACATGTTATAACAGTTGCTTTTATAGATCATGGTGAAAATTAGTTTAATTTTAATGTAAACATAAAAAATTAAGGGGACACGTCCTTTTTGTAATGAAAAAATACGAAATTGTTGGAGCTGAAATTTAAAGTGCGTCACTCTTTAACCTATCACCATAGTTGTTAGTTTGGACTGTTGTTAGTTTGGAGTTGGAATTTAAAGTGTGTCACGCCTAAAGAGGAGTTATTTCTTCGGTGGAATAAATGGCCAAAATAAAAAGAATGTTATGAAATGTATATTTTATAATAGTGAGTCAATTAAATTTGGAGGAGGACGGTGATGATGCACATCTCAATTCTAGGGAAAACATGGACCAAAGTAATGATTTTGTTGAGGGAGAAGATGTTGTGCGCAATATTGAAATAAATTTCCCTCATTAAAATTAGATATTGCAGTTATTTAGTTATTTAGTTTATGTTGCAAGAGTGAGAACTAACTTATCTTAAGAGTAAATTTTTTTATCCTACTTCAAATCAAAGTCTTTAACCATTAAATTAGATTCAATTTTAAGGATATGATTTGGAGTAAGCTAAAAAATTTACTCTTGAAGTAAGTTGATCTCCACTCATGTTACAATTAGAATATGTGACAATAGACTTTGTTCAAAACTTATTTGGATTTATATTTTGTACTATTTTATTGTGTATGATGACTATGTTAAGAATTAGAATTTAAATAATGAATTTGTGAAATTATATGTAATTATGATATTTTAAAATGTTTTAGGTGTCATAATTTATTTAGAGTCTATATAATTTTATTATAGAGACAAGTTTATTCAATCGGAATATCTATTTTTATCTGATTTAGTCATGCGATTCGACCAATAACTCAATAATTTGATTAATGAATCTATGACTCAATACTTTCACCAGTTTAATAATCAGTCCAACTTTTAAAATATTGGAAAAAAACACGACACAACTATTTATATTTACACGGATAAAAATATAAAATAAATAAATAAATAATATTTGTTGGATAAAAAGTAAGATAAATAATTGAACAACAAGAGAAAATCTATTTCAAATTTTATAAGCTAATTTTAACAATAAAATATTTATTTTAAGATAAAAGAAAAGGAAGAGGTGTAATTTTTAGTCAGATATATTATTAATCTTATATATTGTTTACAACCTAATAACAATATTTATCATATACTCCTATGATCTCGCAAGGGTAGTTGTTTAGTAGTACTATATAACTTCAAAAAGCTAAACTCTAAGAAACACAACTAGTACTTCCAATTTTCTCTCTGCAATTGATTGTTGGTTGATTTATAAATATGAATTTGGTGAAAAAGTTTAAGAGAATGTTAAGAAGTCGTAAGAGCATTTATCCAGATGAAACTTGCAGCGGAAGCTATGTGAAATTATCATCAGATACAAGCCGCAAAAAGCTAAAAGACAGTCACAAGAAAACACCAAACGGTTGTGTTTGTGTCGACGTTGGACCTGAGAGACAGAGATTTGTAATCAAGATCAAAATATTCAATCATCCTTTGTTCAAAACGCTTTTGGAAGGTGTTGAGAATGAATATGGATATAGAAACGACGGTCCTCTATGGCTTCCTTGTGATGTTGAGTTTTTCTGTGAAACACTTGTGAAGATAGAAAGTGTTTTTCCAAAGAGTCACACTTAGTTACGAGCTTTTGGTATATTTTTTTTTACATATGTAAACAATTCTTATTTTGTTTAATGATATATCTGTGTGTTTTTATTTTTATAATATGTGTTTTGTTTAATTTTTTTAAAATTTGTTAAGCTTAATTTAGCTCTTTCCATTTAAATCATTTTTTATCAAAATTATAGTGTTTTAATATTTTACTGATATACAATTTGGGAATTTTTTTTAAAGTAGCAATGTTATATAATTTAATTACTAAATAAAACAAGCTTTCAAAATGACAAACTTTGAAACTCATCCAGCAAGCATTCGCCAAATGGTTTGGCGAATTAGTTAAAATGTTGTTTTGGGAATAGTCGCCACATGAATTGGCGAATGTGGCTAATTTTTAGGATTTCCAATTTTTTTTCGTTTTTCTTGTTTTTTTTATCATATACTTAAAGTTTTAAAAATTTATTTGTTTTTTGATTTTAATATCATTATTATTAGTAACTATAAAATATATTAATTTATAATATAAATAATGATTGAATCGAAGAATAATTTTTTTTTTAATAATTAATTTAAGATTTATTGAGTCTTTAAGATTTATTGAGTCTTCTTCTCATTCACCACAACTTACTAATGAAACTGATCACACAATGTCATCGATGAATCATGAATCATACGAAGACCGAAATTTAATTTGTATTTTTTTTGTTGACTTGGTTGTAAGTTAGATTGTTTATTTTTTTTAATTTAGTTGGACAAATAATTATTACTAACTTGGTCGTGAGAGTCATTTTTAATAACGTGACTCTAGCTATACTTGTTACTAACTTTATAACCGTTTTTAGTAATTGGTTGTTCTATGTAATTGAATTTATCTTATTTAAATTTAAAACATTTTAAATTAAATTTTAATTTTTAAATTTTGGTTATTTTAATATTTAAAATTTATAATGTTTTAAAATTTTATTTAAACTATAAAATTATTGATTATGTACTTGAAAAACATTATAAGTTTTCATTTTTGTTTTATTTTAAATTTATTATTAAAATAACTATAACATAAATTTAATATTTTTATATTTAAAAATTTATTAAAACTAAAATTTGTGATTTATCTGTGGTTATTTTATGCGGATTTATTTGAGGATCTTTTTGCCAAATATATTACTCCTAATGGTTTTAGTTGGTAATCAAAAAGTCAGAAAAAACCATTTTATGCAAAGATTTAGTTAAAATATAGAAAAGGTTGTCCTAATGATTTTGACTATCTATTTTGATTGTATTCTTAAATTATTTTAATAGACTTCAGTTTCTAGTTTTTGTTAAAATATTATACTTTTAAAGTAAGAGATGTGTTTCATAAAAAAAAAAGAAAAAGATGTTACTTATTATTTTCTATGTATTAAATTTTAAATGTTATAGTGTCATTGTAACACACTAAATAATTTGTTTAAAAAATACTAAAAATATTAACTTTAGCATATTATTTACATTATATTAATAAGTCTAATACATAGAAAATAATAAGTAATAAATAAATTAATATATTTTATAGTTACTAATAATAATTATATTTACATTATAAATTAATATATTTTATAGTTACTAATAATAATATTTTAATTATATTAATATTATTTATATTATAAATTAATATATTTTATAGTTACTAATAATAATGATATTAAAATCAAAAAACAAATAAACTTTTAAAACTTTAAATATATGATAAAAAAAACAAGAAAAACAAAAAAAATTGGAAACCCTAAAAATTAGCCGCTCATTCATGTGACGACAACACATTGACCAATTTTCAAATCGCCTAATTGGCCATTTCATTTGCCGAATGCCTTGAAACAACATTTTAACTAATTCGCCAAACTATTTAGCGAATGCTTGCTGGATGAGTTTTAAAATTTATCATTTTGATAATGTTTTTGAAAACTTATTTTATTTAGTAATTAAATTATATAACATTGCTACTTTAAAAAAAAAATCTACAAAATAGCATTAGAGAGAGTAGTACTAAATTTGTTGGGAAATGAAAGTTTACCCGAGACAGTGAAAGTGGATATGGTCTGAGTGGAATTAATTACGTGAGCATGATGAAATGAAAGATGTTTTGCACGTGATGAGAACAGAGACAGACAGGTTGTTGATCTTCCAATCCCAAAAAAGTGACACTCATATGTCAATCCACACACGTGCCAATCGTACCCACCGGACAAACACTTTCACGTCACGTCTTCCCGTTTCTATGTCCATCCCTTTTCCTCATTTTATAAATATTTTTTCTATTTTAAAAAATTGAGTTAATAAAAATATTTTTTTCAAATCAAGGAGATTTAAAATACGTTTTAATGAAAAAGACCAAAATCTCCTTTAAGACAATCTTTTACTAGTAGTAGTAGTAGTATTGTGAGTTTGCTTGTTTCAAGATACATGTACCTTAAACGGGAATCACTATGTTTTCTTTTTAAGGCATGGGGATCATTGCAAATTTGACCATAATCAAAGTACCATTGTGGAAATTTATGCATAAAAAATTAGATAAACATAATATAGGAGTCAATTGGTCAAAGGGGCAAAGCATTGGAAGTGTGTCCAAATTATGGAGGCATGCCCAATTCACAAAGTATAAAGACAAAGAGTACTCCTTCCAAGAAGTTGAATTTTCTTGTTTTCAGTTATGAATCCATAGTTTATGGAGATTTATTTTCTTTGCATTGGAATAGGGAGGCATCTTCCCATTTTACCATATTTCTCACTTATGTTTTCATAATTATGAAAATAATTTAAAACATTTCCCTATAAATAATACTAGTAATGAACACTTTTCACAAGTTTTTATCAATAGTTTTATAAAGTTTATGTGAATTTAAAAAGTTTCATGCGTAGCTTATTCATAATATATTATAAGTAAAATTAATTAAGTATAAATGTTGTGATTTTTTAGGTAGGCCAATTCTCAACTTGGTCCCACCATTTATATAGTTTGTTAATGAACTCGGTTTGCGGTGAATTTTTTATTTATTTATAATTATTATATTCAATATCATTATTTTAAATTAATAATATTAAACATAAACAAAAATTATTTATAATTATTATATTCAATAAAAAAAATTAATGATATTAAACATAAACAAAAGCCATTTATAATTATTATATTCAATATTATTATTTTAAATATATTCTCATATTTTTCTTATTTCTATATTTTAAACAATTTCTAAGATAAAAAAGTATAGATAAAATTAATGTAAGACTTAAATACATTTAAATATTTTTTAAAGGCTATGTTTTTTTTTATAAAATTGTTTATATACATGATCTCTCTATATGTGTGTGCGCGCGTGTGCGTGTGCATGTGTGTGTGTGCGCGTGTGCGTAGGAGTGTGTGTGCGTGTGTGTGAGCGTGTGCGTGTGTGTGAGCGTGTGTGTGAGAGAAAAGCGAGGAAGAAAAATCTCAAATAGAAGTTTTTGGTCTGTTTTGGAATGAGACAAGTGATTTATTTATATAATGAAGGAAGGTAACCAAGATACTTAATCTAAGGAATGTGAGACTAAGGAATATTTTTAACAAACACACCAACACACTTATTTTTTCTAGCAATGTGGGACTTAAGAAACTTTTCAAATTCACCTCCTATTAGAATATTGACATGTTCCAAAAATTCCTTATTTAAATTTAAAAAAACGTGTTTCAGAAGTAACGTCAAATGTTTCTAAGGTTGTGCATAAACAGATGTGTCTACAACTTGAACCTGTGCATAGCAAGTAGGATTCTAATTCAACAAGAGTGACATAATTGTCTTGAACTCTATATCAGACATCAAACACACAAATTTTTACTAAGTTGTATTATAATAAGTTTGTGCTTTAATGGCTCTGCACGTATATTCTGGTTTAGTGAAGGCTCTACGAATTTGTCTTCAAATTTCATAGGAAATGACCTAAGTTGCACAATCACATAGGTGAGTCTGTCAAGAGTGCTAACGTAGGTAGGACTCCCTCATACATAATATATATCATTAAGAGTTTCTATTATCTCATCCCCTTTTCGCGTCAGGACTCATTCCTCTCTTATTTATACTAGCATGATCGCCTCATATTAGTCACAACTTGTTATTATTACCCATCTGTCATACCCCAAATTTTACCCTCAAATCCTTTGATCTTCTGCGTAGCATGTCATGTTTGTCATCTTACATATACCTAATTTATAAGCTAAAATAAACTTGTCGGATTTACAATCGGATCGGTCAAATAAAAGTCAACTGCGCGTAAAATCAATGGACGAAAAATTTTAAAATCGAGCCTGCAAACGTTGGTGATATTAATATGCGTTTCACGTAGTTTAACCTGGTGTGCTCATTTAAAATTTTCAACCACTTTTCAGTAGCATTTTCAGACAGTTTAAGCCATTTTAGCGGATAAAGTTTATTTCAAAATTTGACCAAACACCGTATTTTTCTGAATAGTATATTTTACATTGATCATTTTGGTATATATTTTTTTTGTGCACTTCGATACCGGTCCAATTATTCGTTTTTACCGCTTTTATTTTTATTTTTAATTAATAATTATTTTAATTAATCTATTTTTTATTTTAGATTTTCATTATAGTTTATTTTATTGTTATTGTTATTTAATTATTTTGTTTTTATTTTATTCATTTAATTTTGTTTTATTAGTTTTTAGAAAACTAGTTAAATAAGTTTCTTAAGAGTGACTTTTTTAAGTTCCCATGAAGAGTGACTTTTTAAAGTTCCCATGAAGAGTGACTTTTTTGAGTTCCCATGTACATAAACACTTTTCCATATTTTCCTCCTTCCTCATGCTATGTGTCATCACTTCATCACATAAAGTCTACACTATATTACTAGCATTACATTTTCAAGACCCCATTTTATGGAAGTTGTTACTCACTTTCTACTACTTTTCTCATTATAAAAACCACATAAACCATACTACTTTTTTCACATTCACAAAAACACTCTCACATTTTATGCTCTTTTCCTCCCCACCTTCCACATAAACTAAAAAATTCACTATCCATCATATTCTATCATCACTCTTTCGTACACAATATCTTTCATGATATGAATAACTCACCTTCATTTTCTAATAATAAAGCACCACCTACATTTTCTTTTTCTTTATGGTACCTCTAACCTCACATAAAACATCATCCTCCATCTAGACACAATACTCCCTCATCTAATATTTATCAGGGTTTTTTTTTTACTTTATTTATTTATTTAGTATATTTTAATTTATAAAGTATTTGGAAAGAGAAAAGGGGATTTTTAAATATTTATCTTTTATTAGTTAATTGTTAAATATTTAAAAATGCAAAAATATATGTTGTAATTATTAATTAAGTTTAATATTTGTATTTAATTTGATTAATTAAATTATTAGTTAATCTTGTTAAATATTTATATTTAAATTGATTAAAAAAATTGTTTGTTACTTGATTTTATTTGTGAATAATTTTCTTCCATGTACATGTTGCTTTACTTTTATTCCTTGTTGACCTAATCCAAGGGAAGAGACTGTGTGTTGACTTATTGTCATTGTGCATGTCCCTTGCTTATCTGTCTTAGTTGTTCTTGGTTCTTAGAACTTGGCAACTCGTAGTTCCATGAACTACGAACGTTCTGATTTCTCAAGCCCCTCTTGAGAATACGTAGGCACAAGATGCGATGTCTTGGCGAACTCACTAACAACTAACTTCCTGTTAACATTTGCAACTTAGGATTGGAGTCGCCATGGACATTCCCCTTGTTTACCTTTGCCATAGGATTTGGAGTCGACGTGTTCTATCTAGTCGTCCCGCCGTAGAGATTCCCTTCCTTTCTAAATTAACTTAGTTTAGAGTCGCCGCACTCTATGTAGGTGTCTCACCGCAGACATATACTCTTTTCCCTTTGGAACCTTGACCACAGACAAAAGTTCATCACCCCTATTTAGAGGAACTACAGTTGCTCTGACTCCATTTCCGTCAGGATACGTAGGCACGAGATGCGATGTCTTGGCGAGCATACTTTGTATATACTTTAGATCTTTACCTTTAGCATTTTTCCCTTAGCAAGCAACTTTATCATAACACAAATACTAACAAGAGGTTCTTGTAGAGTACTACAGATGTTTAAGATGTGAAATACCTACCCTAGGCATAACCAACCCCCGAACTTTAGATCTCTTAGCATTATGGTTACATGGCGCAAAAGGTTTTTCTTTCTTTAAACCTTTCCTTTGGATAAATTAAAGTCCGGTTGTGAATTTAATGAATTAAGATTCAAGTTAATCAATAGCTTGGTATCACGATTCTCACCGCAACAGAAATGGAGACTTCACTGAGGATCTCCCCTAAGAGGGTTAAGCCCACCTTGTTTATATTTGTGTTTGCTATATGTTTGCTTGCTTGTATATTATGTATATTTGTCAATATATCTGTTTGTTTTGGATGCCTTAAGTGGTGAGATAAATCCTAACCCGGATTTGAGTGACACATAAGATAGGATTGTGATAGGATCAATCGTTGGGATGTTGGGAGTAGTTCCAATAAGTCTGACATATGATGTAATCACGCTCAATGGAGACCTCCTTGAGATAATTAGTGATGCATGAGTAGTCGTGTTTTCATTAATTGTTTCAACTTGAGAGTTTGTGAAACTGAGGACCTTTAGTAACACTTTTACCCCACTTGGCCTTTTTAGGACGTAGTGCAGAAACTGTTAGGGAGTAGTCCCTCAATAGTTGTCACGCGATGCTACACTCAGACGAGTTTATCTTGAGAATATTGTCGACTCGCGTAAGTAATTACGTTGGTTGACAATATCCGAAGGATTTACTATGACGCTAGGAACTTTGATAGAACCCGTTCGACAGGTACGAATAAGTCATAGTACAAATCCTTGGGGATGGGTAGACCTTTTAACCCCATGATGTGATCTTGAACCTTTGATCCTGCTATGCATGTTTTACGTCCTGTCTTGCATCGCATTGCATTGCATTTGCATCTTTGCATGGTCCATTGCATACCATCTGTTTTTCCAGTCGCTCATCTCCAGTTGTCTTCATCTTCTAGTGTACCCGTCAGTCGTCACGTTGATTCCTCGATATCGATATAGGACTAGAGCTAACTACAGACGCAGAATATCCATAACAATCCTCTCCCAGCGCATCAGAAGTGAGCTTCAGTCGACTTCAGCAGACTACCTTCCGAAAAGTCAGTGTTTCAGACAGGAGAACAAATCCTTGTTACTGATTGCTCACTAGGCCATGTTTCTTGTTGTTTGCACTTTCCTTATTTTGTACTAGTTGTTTGCCTTCAAATTATGTTTGTACTTTTGTATTAATAAAATGAGCATTGCAACTTTTAATTTCAATTCATTTTGTCTATTGTTTGCACTTTTATGCTTTATCTTTCAAATATTTACTCCTTGTCCAAATTTTTGATTATGCAAATATTTGATAGAGGATGATGAAAACGTTATACCCATAATTGTTGTCAGTATGCTTTCAATCAAAATTTATTGACGATGTAAGGCATTATTTCAATCCCCTAAACATTGAAGAAATAAGGAAGTTATTCCCTTGTCAACCCCTTCGGGCCTAGAAGTAGGAGTTTCTTTCTTTACAAAAAAACCCACAATCTTAACCTTGGGGTGGGTAGTTCTCAGTTAACTCGATTGTGTGTTCATGCGAGACACCTTTCATATAAAGGTTGCAACCATAATTTTCCTTCGCGCATAAGAAGTAAGTGTCGAAGATATCTATCAAGCCAAAAATGCCAATGATGGTTCACCGTAATCATTAAGCCAGGCAATCACTCTCTTTCTTCCAAAAAAAATTAAAAGAAAAAGTTCGCTAAGTCAAAACCTATGAAGGAGACTTAGGAAAAACTAGGGCATCCCGCTGACTGTAATCTTCGCAAGAAACAGTTCAGGAAAAAGTTAGGGATAATAAAAAGACGAAATCCTTAAATCATTCATCATGAATGTCCTGAATGACAAAAATAAACAAATGTTATAGGGAAGTAGTGACTGTCGTCTCAAGAGTCCTTGGACTTCTCAACCATCATCATGGCTATAATCACTGCAATTCCTATAGGAACCTGAGTGTACATTCTGAGTTAGTTGAGCATAGGACTGAAGATCATCATGTAGATTGGGTGGGCACAAATAAACTTTGAGCCTTTATCCTTTGTTTCTTAAACTGTGAACCAGGCCACATTACAACCCTCAAAAGACCTATTGAAGCAAGGTTATTTTAAAAGCAGACTACAACAAGGTTGTGTAAACTGACTCCAAAAGATCTTTGTGGATCATTTGTTTTGGCATCATACCTTTTTGCTTTACCTTTCACTTTTAAATATCTTGAACCACCGTGTTTTAACCAATGACTCGTTTATTTTGCATCTTTCAAAAATGATTTTGATTTCAAAAGTTGCATGAACTTTAAATTACCATGTTTGTATGAATAATTTTGTTTGCAAACTGGCTTTCCTCTCAAGGAATTTTCAAATAGTTGAGAAACCTGGTCGGTGATCTTATCGGGGGCAAGTTCTTTTCACATCCTGTCAAAGAATCAGTTTAATATTTGTTCAGGGCAAGGTCTTCTCAGATTTGATTTATCCATAAGATATTTCAAGACTTAGAGTGGGGCAAGTTTTCTAAGCACACAGTGGATCAGTCATCTTCAACATCAGACAAGCTGAAGCAATTATCAATTCATCTACAACAGACAGCTAATATGGGGCAGTTTACTTGAAGAATCCCCAAGCAGCTATTCATCCTTCCTACAAGGATCATCTATTTGGTATAGCTTACCAGTGCGGCAGAGATGTGTTCAGCGGTAGCATCTTTAATCCTCAAGTAGAATGAAAATGATCTATGTGTTGAGTAATTAGTCTTCTAGTTTTGTCTTCTCACCAAAAGAGTCAAGCCTTGTTATCAACGTCTATATTTGAATTTGATCATATATCATCTGCATAATTCATATACATATGCATAACATGAGTGTTTCATCCTCATTTGCATTTCTCCTGAGGTCGTGTCATTAACAAACTTTTACCTTGTGGTCAAAGTCCAACTCACTTGGCACCTACCAAACAGATTTTGTCGTGTATATCTGACGTTCTCTCAGATATGACATTTCTTATCCGATTGTTTTCCCGGATATGTTTGTTCCTCTTACATCCAATATCATTCCCAGATAGTGTGTTTATACCTTTCATTCAAAGACATTATTGGATGTCTGGTATCTTTTTTATCCAACTCCATTCTTGGATGTCATGTGTTTCTCTCTCTGATGTTTTTTCAGATTGAGTCTTTATTCTGATGTTCTTCTAGAAGTTATCTGATATTTTTTCTAGATATTCCCTTTGATTCTAATGTTTTTCCAGAATCTATCCGAGGTTTTTTTGGATTTGTTTCTCTCTCTGATGTTTTTCCAGATTGAGTCTTTGTTCTGATGTTCTTCCAGAACTTATCTGATGTTTTTCCAGATATTCCCTTTGATTCTAATTTTTTTCCAGAATCTATTCGAGGTTTTTTCAAATTTGTTTCTCTCTTTGATATTTTTCCAGATTGAGTCTTTGTTCTGATGTTCTTCTAGACCTTATCTGATGTTTTTTTCCAGATATTACCTTCGATTCTAATGTTTTTCCAGAATCTATCCGAGGTTTTCCCGGATTTGTTTCTCTCTCTCTGATGTTTTTCCAGATTGAGTCTTTGTTCTAATGTTCTTCCAGAACTTATCTGATGTTTTCCAGAATCTATCCGAGGTTTTTTTGGATTTGTTTCTCTCTCTGATGTTTTTCTAGATGTGTCTTTTGTTCTAATGTTTTTCTAGAGCCCTTTTTGTGTCTATCTGATGCTTTTCTGGATATGACTTTTGTTCTGATGTTCTTCCAGAACTCCTCTGTTGCTTATCTGACGTTCTTCCAGATATGTCTTCAAAATTCTCATTTTCCGTATATTTAATGATTTTCTAAATGTTTCAGATGTATCTTCAGAATCTTTGCCTTCATCTAATGCTCTTCTAGATGTCTTCAATTTGTTTTTTACTTTAGTTAGCTACTGCTGAATATTTTCAAGTGTATTTTCATTCTCCATGTCGTACTTGGCTGGATGTGTTCTGGAGTTTATTCGATGTTTTCCGAATATCTCTGGTGTGTTTTGGAGTTTATTCGATGTTCTTCCGAATATCTCCGATGTTTGTTGTGGTTTCCAGAGTCCATTCAATGTTTTTTTGAATGCCTCTGATGTTTTCAATGTCCCTCATATATTCCCCAAATTTCTCCTCACCTCATTCAATGATCTTATGAATGTTGTGTCTCTTTTCCATCCATTTTCGTTCACAAATGATGATTGTTGCTTCCCCAGTGTTGTTGCCTCTCCCCAGTGAGTGGTTACTCACTGTGTAGTCTCTATCCTTGAGCCCTGATACATTTTCGGTGCCATGGAGCTAGACCAGTGAGCTATTACGCTTTCTTCAAAGGATAGTTGTTGGCATTCATTTTGTTTGCATTCTTGCATTTTTATCATCCTATCATTATCATCATGCTAGTGTTCATTGCATGTCAGTATTGCATTTTCTATTTCGTCCATAGCATAGCATGTCACGGTATCTAAGGGAAAAATTTTTGGTTATCTGTATTTAAATACCTTTCACCATGATTTCATGAGTCTTTTTCATTACTCATGTCATCCGGTAAAGATATTTAAATAGGGGCAACTGTCATACCCCAAATTTTATCCTCAGATCCTTTGATCTTCTGCATAGCATATCATGTCTGTCATCTTACATAATACCCAATTTATCAGCTAAAATAAACTCGTCGGATTTACAGCCGAATCGATCAAATGAAAGTCAACTACGCATAAAATCAGTGGACGAAAATTTTTAAAATCGAGCCTACAAACGTTTGTGATATTAATTTGTGTTTCACGTAGTTTAAGTCATTTTAGTGGGTAAAATTTATCTCAAAATTTGATCAAACGTCATATTTTTCTGAATAGTATATTTTACATTGATCATTTTGGTATATTCTTTTTTTGTGCACTTCGATACCGGTCTAATTATTCGTTTTTACCGCTTTTATTTTTATTTTTAATTAATAATTTTTTTAATTAATCTATTTTTAATTTTAGATTTTCATTATAGTTTATTTTATTGTTATTGTTATTTATTTATTTTGTTTTTATTTTATTCATTTAATTTTTGTTTTATTACTTTTTAGAAAACTTGTTAAATAAGTTTCTTAAGAGTGACTTTTTTAAGTTCCCATGAAGAGTGACTTTTTTAACTTCCAATGAAGAGTGATTTTTTTAAGTTCCCATGAAGAGTGACTTTTTTTAGTTCTCATGTACATAAACACCTTTTCATATTTTCCTCCTTCCTCATGCTATGTGTCATCACTTCATCACATAAAGCCTACACTATATTACTAACATTACATTTTCAAGACCCTATTTTATAGAAGTTGTTACTCACTTTCTACTACTTTTCTCACTATAAAAATCACATAAACCATACTACTTTTTTCACATTCACAAAAACACTCTCACACTTTATGCTCTTTTCCTCACCACCTTCCACATAAACTAAAAAATTCACTATCCATCATATTCTATCATCACTCTTTCATTCACAATATCTTCCATGATATGAATAACTCACCTTCATTTTCCCAATAATAAAGCACCACCTACATTTTCTTTTCTTTATGGTACCTCTAACCTCACATAAAACATCATCCTCCATCTAGACACAATAATTCCTCATCTAATCTTTATCAGGTTATTTTTTCTTTTCTTTTACTTTATTTATTTATTTAGTTTATTTTAAATTGTAAAGTATTTGGAAAGACAAAAGGGGATTTTTAAATATTTATCTTTTATTAGTTAATTGTTAAATATTTAAAAATGCAAAAATAAATGTTGTAATTATTAATTAATTTAAATATTTGTATTTAATTTGATTAATTAAATTATTAGTTAATCTTGTTAAATATTTATATTTAAATTGATTAATAATTTTGTTTGTTGCTTGATTCTATTTGTGACTGATTTTCTTCCATGTACATGTTGCTTTACTTCTATTCCTTGTTGACCTAATCCAAGGGAAGGGATTGTGTGTTGACTTATTTTCATTGTGCATGTCCCTTGCTTATCTATCTTAGTTGTTCTTGGTTCTTAGAACTTGGCAACTCGTAGTTCCACGAACTACGGACGCTCTGATTTCTCAAGTCCCTCTTGAGGATACATAGGCACAAGATGCGATGTCTTGGCGAACTCACTAACAACTAACTTTCTATTAACATTTGCAACTTAGGATTGGAGTCGCCGTGCTACAGGTAGTCATCCCGCCGTGGACATTGCCCTTGTTTACCTTTGCCATAGGATTTGGAGTCGCCGTGCTCTATCTAGTCGTACTGCCGTGGATATTCCCTTCCTTGCTAACTTAGTTTAGAGTCGTCGCACTCTATGTAAGTGTCTCACCGCAGACATATACTCTTTTCCCTTTGGAACCTTGACCACAGTCAAAAGTTCCTCACCCCTATTTAGAGGAACTACAGTTGCTCTGAATCCATTTCCGTCAGGATACGTAGGCACGAGATGCGATGTCTTGGCGAGCATACTTTGTATATACTTTAGATCTTTATCTTTAGCATTTTTCCCTTAGCAAGCAACTTTATCATAACACAAATACTAACAAGAGGTTCTTGTAGAGTACTACAGATGTTTAGGATGTGAAATACCTACCCTAGGCATAACCAACCCCCGAACTTTAGATCTCTTAGCATTATGGTTACATGGCGCAAAAGGTTTTTCTTTCTTTAAACCTTTCCTTTGGATAAATTAAAGTCCGGTTGTGAATTTAATGAATTAAGATTCAAGTTAATCAATAGCTTGGTATCACGATTCTCACTGCAACACCATCGAACCTATTTCTTGGGATCTCTAGTCTATTAGGTCGGGTTACCATCATGAGTAACTCACTTTAGGAATTTGCCTTGTCTTATTAGATGTATTATGGACTTTGTCGCTATCTAATCCTTTCGTCAAAGGATCTGCTAAATTTTCATCAGTGTGTACATGATCCACTTTTTGCATCTCCTTTAGAGATACAGTCTTTAAAAGTGTCGTGTTTCCGCCTTATGTGAAGTCACTTACCATTAAAGTAATGGTTCTTAATTTTTATAATAGTCGTGGTACTATCGTAGTGGATCAACACATCTAGAATAAGGTTTTTTTTTACAAATGGATCTCTACTAGCAAACATCTTAACCAACTTGCTTCTTCACTAGCAGTCGCTAATGCTATCATTTTAGACTCCATCATGGACTGAGTCAAGATAGGTTTTTTCTTTGATTTTTAGGATACAACTCATCCTACTATACTGAATATATAGCCACTAGTTGCTTAAGAATCATCTGATTAGGTGTTCTAATCTGTATCATTGTATCCTTCATGTATAACATGAAATCTCTGATAATGTAAACTGAGATTTGTGATCCTTTCAAGGTATCACATGACTATCTCAATGGCTTTACAATGTTAATTGCTCGGTCTACTTGTAAACTTACACAAAAATCACAAGACATATGTAACGTCGAGTCTAGTATAATTAGTGGCATACCTATGACTGTCAATGATGCTCTCATACTCAGTTTTGTCTAATATTGTCAACAATGTTCTTAAGTAGTTTAACACTATGATTGTATAATGTGAAAACAGGTTTAATATGATTCTATAGGGCGACCTGATCACGTATAGGTCGGCCTATGCAGTTATGTTGACACACAAACATGATTTTTGACGTGTATGACATGCCTAAGACCTATCAAACTTGTTCAAAAACTCTTTCTATGCATCCTAAGTCTAAGAGGATAAAGGAACATATAAATGTAGGTTGATAACCATCCAATATACAAATATACTACCTCTTTTGATATCATTCAATCTCGGATAATTTGTTGATAGAACTCACACATTTGTCACTTTCATTCACTTTGTACCCATTTAATTTCATTAAGTTATCAAACTTTTCATGCCATTGTTTTGGAGCTTGTTTTAAACCATACAGAAGCTTATCTATCTTACAGAACCTATTTTCTTGCCCATTAATCACAAGCCCTCCTGGTTGGTCCGTATAGATTTCTTCTTTTAAGTCAACCTTTGGAAAAATCTATTTTAACATCCATTTGGTTTATTATTAAGTTATAAATAACATCAATTGAAACCAGCACCCTAATGGATGTAATTCTAGTGACTGGAGAAAAAGTATCAAAGAAATATATATTTTATCTTTGTCTAAAACTTTTGGCTATAAGGCGAGCCTTGTACTTATCGATAATTCCATCAATTTTTAGTTTTTTTTTCAAAAAGTATATATTGGTCTACAATCAGGAGGTAAATCTACTAAGTGTTAGGTCTTGTTAGATTCTAGAGAATCTATCTCATCGTTAATAGCTTCTTGCCACAACTCCGCATCCAGAGATGACAAGGCTTCTTTAAAATTTATTGGATCTTCTTATACTATATAGGCCGCATAATCTAGCACATAGTCTTTAGCAACTCTTTCTCATTTACTTCATCGAAGTTCTATTTCGGCTACATCATTGCTTTTGGTGTTTCTTATCACATGAATGTGATTTAATTCATTGTCCCACTATTTTTCTAATTGAAAGGAAATTTGTCTTCATATAATTCAACATAATTTGATTTTATGATCACTTTTGCCCTTAGGTCATAACATTTATGTACCTTACTGTTTGTTGCATACTTAATGAATACACATTCATAGGCTTTACTAGCGAGTTTAACCCGCTTCGAATTTGGAATTTTGATATAAATAGAAAGCCCTAAGTTCTAAAGTAAGACAAGTTTGGATGTCTTTTCTTCAATATCTCATAAGGAGAAATATCATTTTTATACTTGGGAAATCTACTCAGGACATAGAAACTAGTGAGAAGCAACACCAAAATTTAACATAATAACAATGACTAGTTTTGTTCTTTCTTTTTACTTTACCATTCATTTGAGTAGAATATGGTGCAGTCATTTCATGTACATTTATGCATTGTTCATAAAATTCATTAAATAGACTGGAATTGTATTCATTTTCTATCACTACAAAATCTCTTAATCTTCTTACTAAACTGATTTTCAATTTCACAAAAATATCATTCTTACTGATTGTGTACAAACTAACCCCAATGGATTGATTAAACCCTACTTTATTTATAATCTCAGAAGTATGCTTGACATCCTTTAATATTAAAGTCTTTTCAGAGGTGGACTTTGCTCCACTTCTCCAATACCGACAACATTAGTGATGTGGGAAACTCCCAACCATCAGATTCACCAACTATGTTGATTCTAATGATCAAAGCAATAAATTTCTCATCATTTAGGCACTTGTGCAATAGGGGAGACATAAGGTTTAAGATAGATCTTACATTTCTTAATATATGACCTAGCTTTCCATAATTGAAACAAGCAAAAAAAAACCAGTATCATTTCTTTTTAATGGTGGTTGTTTCCTATCAATTAGTATTTGGGGTCATTGAAGTGTTGTAATTCTTAATTTGGTTCATAATGTTGACATAACCAAGAATTTTTGTTTTTGATCTTGTCCCTGAAATTCTTCTTTAATTCGAAGGCAAATAATTAGACTCTCAAATAAAAATTCTTTTGTTTTGTGGCAAAGAATTTTTTTTAGACTTTCAAACTAAGGAGCAAGTTGTCAATAATGAAAGCAATTTGAAGTTGTTCATCTTAAAAAATACCTTCAGTGATGATCTCATAAGCATTCTTTTGAATTTTATAACATTAAGCTTTCACAGATCTTTCATCTATACCATTTGATACTTTAGGTAGCGGCTAACAACATACTTATTTGCTTCAACTTCTTTGGTGTCATACTACTTTTTTTCAAAGCCTCCCAAACATGTTTTGTGGTATCACATCAATTGTATTAATCATACAGATTATCTGCTAGTTCATTCATAATGTGATTTTTTAGAGATAATCATTCTATTTCCATAAGGTGATTTATTTCGTGAGGTATAAATCGTTCGCTTAAATTTGTACAGTAATTCAACTTCAACATTATTAAGTGTTTCATTTGAATCCACATATTTCTTATAATTATTTTGCCAGTTGATCAATAAGGAACAACAAGAATGTCATCGGTCAGAACGTTGGCAACACTTTTTTAGGCTAAGAAAAGTCACAGATTTTGTTGTCATCGTTTGAAGTGACTTCCCTCAAACTTGAACAGTTTGTCAGAGATCCAACTGTAGAAGTACCAATAATTTCTTGGGTAGTGTTGCACCCCAAAATTTGCCCAACCTTTTCTAACCTAGGTTTATGTTTCAATTGCATAGTCATTTGCATTGTCATCATGTACATAGTGTATTCATCTGCATTGCATAACATGAGCAAGTTATCTTAATAGGGGATCAAGGTGCTATTCCTATCTCAAGAGGTATATCCAAGGGTTTCATTCATATTCAAGACTACTCAGGTCATCAGGGAAGAATTTGAGCTTTGAAGAGCTGCCAGGTTGATCAGTGAATTCTCTCCTATCGTGAGGCTAGTGGGGGATCATCAGAGGAAATGTGAGCTATGAGCCAAGAGCATGAGGTGTGTATGGATGTTATGAAGAGTCTAGAGAATCATTTTTGAGGAGAACCAAGTCATTTGAATGATTGCAAGAGCCTTAGTTGAAGTCAGTCAACTAGGGTCAGCACTGGGTCAATTCTAGGTCAAAGAAGTGTTTTGAAGGGTATCAAGGATCATTTGAAGAATGGGGGATTCATTATTTGCTATAGGGATATGGATATGATGTTGTGATAAAGAAAAATCAAGAGGAGTCAAGGAGAACTGGAGTTACTAAATTAGGGTTTCAGTGTAAAATCCCCTGATTTAGGTCAAACTTCAAGGCAGTGTAGCTCAAGATTCAAGCTTCATATGAATTCTTGGTCCACATGAAACTTGTAGAGTATCTTCATAGCTTTAATTTGAGGGGTGGAAGTCATCAGGATGATTTATATAACTCAAGTTATGGCTCTTGCAAGTTACAGGTCATCCGAGGGCACTGAAATTTGTCTGTGAAAATTGTCTGTCTTCCAAGCAACTTTTGACCTTCAAGGGTATTTCAAATGGATTTCTGGACAACATTATAACTGTTACTTATTGTCTTAGCTTTCTAGAATGGTATGGTATGCCTTCATATGATTTGTGGAACTCTACTTATGGTCTTGGCAAGCTAAGGGTATTTTGGTCATTTGAGGATTACAAGTCATTCTTAGCATATGCCTAAAACTCATACAAGGGAGCTTCAGATGAAAAACTTCACAACATCAAAGTTGTTCAAAATGGGATTTTAAGGCTAGAAAAGAAGGTGTGAAAGTTTGGAAAAAGCTTAGAGCATGGAATTTTAAAAGTGGTGAAAATGACTTAAAAAATGGCTTATAAGTTGAAAAAGTTCAAGTTGAAAATTGGTTTGAGAGATCTACAAATCCAATATGGGTCATCCAATATACCAAATTGATTCCCAACAACATTTTAAAGACATTGGTTCAGCCACGTTTTTGAGTTAGGGTTTAAAAATTGGACTTGCTTTGTATTTTTGTTACTTGCATAATAAGGCAAGTATAGAAAACTTGGCACAAGATGAATTTTCAAGGCAAGGAGCTTACATACACTTCCCATATCTCATGTAAGGAGATTTTGACATAAGTTTGGAAAGGTGCAAGCATGAGATAAGAGATATTCAAAGTATCATGGCATGAGAAGTTCATGAAATTTCCACAACTTTCTAGAATCCTCCAAGATTATTCTAGAAACCTCTAAGTTTGTTAATCATCATCTATATATTGGATTGAGATCATTAAGAGTAAAGGTTGGTGATAGTTGATGTTGAATCCATTTTTCTCCATTTGCAAATCATATTGAATTTTTTTCTCTTCACCATTTTTTCCATTTTTCCCACACTTTCACATTTTGGAATTTTTTTCAATCATTTTTTTCTCTCACTTTCCATACTTTTTCTCTTCACCAATCAATTACACAACAATTATAGAGATGGTTCATCATTTTTTTTGAGAGAATTGGAGCAAGAGGAACCTTGTAGTAACATGAAAAAGTGGTGAAAACTCAAATTCCAATTTCCACTTTTTCATCAATTCAAGACTTGTCAAGGCTTCAAACATATTCACCAAGTATTGTTGAGTGATTCTACATCATTTTCTCAAAGAATTGGTGATCGAGTGAAGCTCCATAAGCCATTTTTCGGAGGTATAAAGAATTCGACATAACTCATTATTTAGGAGTCTTTCTTGCATTATTTTTATTGCATTCCATTGCCATAAAGGTCTACATGGATTCTAGTACAAAAAAGATGGGTTTTATGACAATTTTTGGTTCTTGAGTTTTTCTTGAGGTGCCACGTTTTGGGAGTTAGAGAGAGTTTCAAGAAAATCTAAGACCATATTTGGATTCCTTAATTTTTTTTCCTTCAAGTTTGACCAAAATTTTGTGCGAAACGGATAATTATTGATGGAGTTATGGTGCTTCAAAGTAGCAAAAAACTCATGTTCATGGGGCTGCGGGTTACTATTCACAAAGTTGAAAATTTTGATTTGGAGAAGAAGGTGTTAACACCGTCGGATGCATTTCCAAGTCAAGGTTTCTTCCATTCATCCAACGCCTCTCACTGCGCCACGTAATCGGCCACATAAGCCTCATGCCACTTTTATTTATTCATGTTATTTTCTTTTATTTTCCTATTGCCATGTTTCTTTTATTTTTTCTGTTTTATATGCTGACTTCAAATAATCATAAAAAATAGGAAAATTAGTCTTTTTGATCCCCATTTTTTTGTGCTGAATATTTAAGATGTCTAGGATTTAATAAAACTGGAATTATAATTTTACCATTTTTTGACATTTTCTTTGGATTTTTTACATTTGGGTCGTCATAAAAAGGTCAATGCTGGTGCTATCATTTTGTTGAATTTCTTTGACCTATCAAAACACAATTTAAATGTCAATCCTTTTGCAGGAATCTCGTACACACGTTGAGGTATTGTGATATATTTTTGTGGGAATTTTATTGTACCATTTTAATTGGTTTTGGATGCTTTCTTTAACATGCTCCACTTTAACCTTTCCTTTGGTATACATGAGATATCTTGCAATGTTTTCATCTTGTTTGACCATTTATCTTTGGATATTTTTGTGGTATCTCTCACCCCTGGTTTGTGGCTTGATGTAGGGCATTGGAGATTTTTGTTTGAATTTTTTAGCACCTTTTTCTATTTTTCTTATGTTTTGTATTCGAACTTGTAATTTGGACTTCCGAACGGACTTTATTTTTGTTAAGGCTCCAACGGCCGCTTTGTGTTTGCGTGATGAACGCCGTGGCTTATATTTCTTATTGTAGATAGGTTAGAGGTATTGGAAGACCCTTAGGTGGCTGTTATTTGTATGTGTAGCTTGCCCGATTATCAACTTGTTTGCATGATAGCACGTTGCGATTCCAAATAGTGGATTACGCGTTTCATTTAGAGTTTTCACTCGATTCTTTGCATATGATCACTTGATATTTTCTTATTCCATCCATGAATGGGCTTGAGGTTGAGATGAACCTTCCTCCCTCCTTTGCATTGCATTTACCAATGCTATATTCATGTTCACTTGTATGCGGTTATTACTTGTATTTCCGTTTCTTCCTTTCGTTTCCTTTCCCGTAAGACTTCCATTCTTCCTTGTTCAAGGGAGGATGTGATAGACATTAGGAGTTAACCCATGCATGATAACATTAGGGTAGATTTTATTCCCTTTTAACCCTAGGATTTGTAGAGTGTCATCTCTTCTTCCTTCAAAACAACAGAAAAACATTAATAAAGGTTATAACAGAGATTAATTCATTTCTTCCGTCAAAAGATTTGAACAGACATCAACCTTTTTGCAATAAGAAAACCCTTGTTTAAGGTGAGATTTTTCATAAAAAACACTTGAACAGCTTGTGTCGGGCGTAGCCCGAACTACGTTTGCTCTGATCTTCCATGCAGTGTGGAAGTACGTAGGCATAGGATGCGATATCCTAGCGAGCAACCTTCCCCACCTTCCCCCGTAGTTAGGCAAACTACGTTGACTCTGATTTCTCGTTCCAGACGGGAATACGTAGGCATAAAGTGCGATGCTTTGCCGAGTCAAATTTTCTTTTCTTTTCAGACCTCATCCTTTAGTTTAGATAGAAGTGTAATCCGTACAACCAAGCAAGCGTGGATCCCATCGAGTACGATGGACGTGAGGGGTGCTAATACCTTCCCCTTGCGTAACCGACTCCCGAACCCAGGTTTTGGTTGCGATGACCATACCTTTTCCCGTTTTTCGCGAGGTTTACTTCGAGCGTTTCCTTTCCCTCCGTTGGGATAAATAACGCACGGTGGCGACTCTCCTGTCAGCCGGCGCCGATTTTTGCAGTAGCGACAGCTGGCGACTCTGCTGGGGAATGATGATAGTTCCCTATACGAGTCTCGCCTTGGGTTTTTTCCTAGCTGTTTAGGGTCATCCCCAGCAGCTGGCGACTCTGCTGGGAATCCAACGTCCCCTGGCTGCTAAGGACTGCGATGGTCCTTATGCATTTGGGATCCAACGTCCCTTAAGAGAGTCAATCCTAGCGTTTGTTTGCCTGTCGAGGATTTTGTATGGATTTACATTTCTGTATTTACCTTTCAGCATTATATTATCATTATTATTGCTGTATTGTAGGGTGTGACGGGTGTTCTTTGATTGAGAGATAAGCCGGACCTGGGCTTGAGTGCACCTAGACTTAGAGTAGAGATTAGTGGGCGCGCACGTGCTTTGCATGTCCTAGTGTCCCGCGAAATCTACGCTCAGACGAGGTTTTTCTAGTTGGCCTCCTGTCCTGCCCTTTGGGTGGCTCGGGTTGCTGGTTAGTTGGATTGTCGACTCTGGGGACCGATCATTTGGAAGTTGGCTAAGTGAGGCCTCTTCAGGATGTGATGATGCCACTCCTTCTGGGAATCGTATCGTCACTCCTGAAAGTCTGTGACGCCGAAGACCGCATAGGATGCCATACTTTGTCAGTTACTAGGACATCCACCTGTGAGAGGGTTTGGGGTTATGCAGGTAACTAGACCTTCAGATACCAGTTATTTCTTGATCAGAGATCCTGGGTATTTATGGATATTTGTGAGGTCTATCAGAGACCTGTCTGAGTTTTGATTTGAGGTCTATCAGAGACCAATCAGGGTTATGGTTTGAGGTCTGTCAGAGACCGGTTGGAGGTATATTATGAGGTCTATCAGAGACCGGTCCGAGTTATGGTTTGAGGTCTGTCAAAGACCAGTTGAGGTTATATTACGGGTCTATCAGAGACCAGTGTGGAGCTTTGTATTGGGTCTATCCGAGACCATGATTTGAGACCTTCGATATGATTCGGGCTTCTCAGCTATAGCACTTGGCCCCTGTTGCATGCATTGCATTATTTGCATGATCATTACCATTGCATCCCATTAACGTGTGTCTGTGCTGCAGGTGCATTTGCATATCCCCGGGTTCTAGTATCTGGACTTCCGAGTATTGATCATGGCGGGTTTGAGGATGACAGTTGCTTACAAGCTACCTATTCCTGATATTACTCCACTCCTGGGTCTGATTTCTCTAGCAGGTGAGGATGTCCGTAGAAGCTTCAGGCAGAGTTACGGACGGCTGTTGAGTTTGGTTCGCAGATCCACCGACGATGAATTGAACGGGCTATACACGCTGATGCAATTCTATGACCCGGCTTTGAGATGTTTCACTTTCGCTGACTTTATCTTGGGACCCACCATGGAGGAGTATGTAGAGTTTACTGAGCTGCCGGTGCAGAACGCAGTTCCCTTTATTCACTCTGCCGCTGAACCTAAGTTGGAGGATCTAGCCAAAGCCTTGCATATGGATGCTTCTGAGTTGTTGATGACTTCTTGGCGAGGAGTTCCGGGTTTTTCTCTCCCGTTTCTGGTTGGTAAGGCTCAAGAGTACGCCAAGAATGGGTGTTGGGTGGTCTTTAACGCTATTTTGGCTCTATGCATTTACGGGATAGTGTTGTTTCCTAACTTCCCAAACTTCGTGGACATGGATGCGTTTCATCTGTTTGCTGCTGGTAACCCAGTACCTACACTGATCGGGGACTTTTATCATTCGATGCACTACAGGAATGAGAACAAGAGGGGCAAGAGTGTCTCTTGTTGCGTGCCTCTGCTGTATATGTGGTTCAAGAGCCATCTTCCTTCGAAGGGACCTTTTGTGGATAGTGCGACCACATCTGACTGGCCAGAGCGGATGATGAGGCTGTCTTCTATAGATATCGAATGGTTTGATCGAGACCTGCTGGGGTCCGAGCTTATTGTCAGTTGTGCTGGGTATCCTAATGTTCCGTTGATAGGGAGAAAAGGGTGCATCAACTACAACCCATCTTTGTTCGTCCGTCAGTTTGGATATGCGCTGAAGAGCCCACCTCAGGAGGATGAAGTACAGGAATCTCTGTACTTCACAGGTGATTTGAGCGGAGAGCTACTAGCCAAGCTTCGGCATGCCTGGACGCGTATTAACCGAAAAGGGAAACCGCTGTTGGGGAAGAGTGATTGCCAGGCGTATGCACCTTACAAAGTTTGGATTCAGGAGAGAGCCAGACAGATATTGATGCCATTTCCAGCTGCTCCGATCCCTGTTTATATTCCGGTGGAAGAGCCAACCACGGTTTCCAGGGAGGTCTACGAGCGAGTGGTGAAGGAAAAGGAAGCTCTGTTGGTGGTTAATGAAGATCTAGAAAGAGAATTGGCCCGGATTCGAAGTGAGAAGAACGAAGCTGCGTACTCCCTTCAACAACAAACTGAGATGGTAACCTTGTTGAAGACTAAGTTGGTTAAAGAAAAGGAGAAGCGGGAACGCCTGGGACAAGACTTCAAGAGCTCTCATGACATGATGGAAGCTAAGAAGAAGTCGTTGGACATCGCTCACCGAGAGATCGCTTCATTCAATAAGACGTGGAATGCCACTCTTACTAACAACAAGGAACGGGAAGATAAGTTGAAGCAGCAGATCGCCAATCTTCAGAGCCAGTTGAAGGCCACTAGGAGGCAGCACGAAGAAGAAGTCATGACTAGATATGCCCTTCAAGATGCACTGAAGCAAGTAGAGGCCCGCAGAAAGGAAGCTCGGTCCCAGAAGAGGAAGCTAGATGAGTGCTTTGGTGAAGGCGTATGGGAAGAGTCCATCGACGACTTGCGGCGAGTTCTTAAGCAGAGGAGTCTACTCATAGAGGGATTGCTTGTCCAGCCTGATCATCCCAAGACAAAGAAGCTGTTAAGGGATTATAGGGATTATGGGCATACCTGATTTGTTCATGCTTTATTGTACGCTGACCATCACCCGGTTTGTGGGTTGAGGTCATGCTTTTGTTCGTCTTGTGATACATTGGTGTTATACTTTAGCCTTTGAAGGCCTGTTCAATACATGAGTTGTTTTCCCTTCTGTGATTGAATTTCAACTTCTTGCAACTGTTTGTCACCGCACTGTCACGGCGCTGCCTTGTATTAAATGTATCGGCACTAGAACGGGGAGAGTAATTCTCCAATGCACAGACACGCATTGCATTTTGCATACATCCTCATATTTGCATTACAGGTTTATGATCCAGGTATCTTATCTCCCCGCATATTGCAGGTATTTTCAGGATTGAAGAAAAGCGGGTCCACCGTTATTCTACAAGAACCAACCAGAAGAAGATCATGGACGCCATGCAGAGTGAAATGCAAGAGATGCGTGACAGGATGGCCCTGTTCATGCAAACCATGGAGACTATCGCCAAAGGGCAGGAACAGTTGCAGAGTCTGGTGCAGCCGTTGGTTGCTCGTGCTGAGAACAACGGTACCCCGCATGGTGAAAATGTGGCTAACTCTCCCAGGGTTGAAAATCATCAAAGTGCTTATCACATTCAAGTCGTTGGGCTGAACAATGGAGAAGCTGGTCCTGCTGGTGGGAACGGAAACACTGGTAACACTAACGGAGATACTGCAGGAGTGTTCATAGGGAACGTCAACCAGGGTTTCAACTTGGGTGCGGAGAACGTCGGGCTGAATGGCGGCATTGGTAATCAGGGCTTTCAGGGTATGAATGTGGGATATGGCAATGTGGCTGGCGCCAAAACTGGATACGGAGACCATGGTTATGGTAACGCAGGATATGGAATGGGTATGAACAACGGCCAGGATATGGGCAACCTGAGGGGTAACCCCGGGTACTTCCAAGCAGGTCTGGGCCGTAACGCTGGACATGCTGCATATGAAGAGATACCTCGTTGGGAGGACCATCAGGAAGACGTTTTCTCAGGTCATAATGAAGGCTACGGGAGGCCTACAGGGGACAACCTCCGCATGAGATTGTTGGAAGAAAAGGTAAATGGTCTGGCTAATCAGAACGCTGTGGGACTGGATATGTCTAACATGGGGTTGGTACCAGGGCTGAGGGTACCTCTGAAATTCAAGGCGCCATCTTTTGATAAGTATAGAGGCGACACGTGCCTGAGGGTGCATGTCCGTTCATTTTACAGAAGGATGTCTGCGTATTCGGACGACGAAAAGATGCTTATGCACTTTTTCCAAGACAGCTTGTCAGGGCCGTCATTGGAGTGGTACATGAGCCTGGAGCCAACACAGATCAGAACTTGGAAGGAATTGGCGGAAGCTTTCGTGAAGCACTACCAATACAACAGCGATCTCGCTCCTAACAGAGTTCAGTTGCAAAGCATGTCCCAGAAGCCCAAGGAAAGCTTCAAAGAGTACGCCCAGAGATGGCGTGACCTGGCTGCGAGAGTACAACCACCTATGGTCGAGAGGGAAATGATGGACTTGTTCGTAGGGACATTCTCAGGGATGTACTATGACCGGCTGCTCAACTTCTCAATGAGTACCTTTTCCGAGCTGATCCTGATGGGGGAGCGTATAGAGAACGAGATAAAAATTGGTAAGATTCAACCGGGAGAATTTGCTTCGGCTGGAAGCAACAGGAAAGCCTTCGGTGGTAAAAGGCAAGATGATGCTAATGCGGTGTATAACGTTCAGCGGAGAAATAGGAATCAGAATCGGCGTCCACAGCCACAAGTTGCAAGTGTGACTATTCCGGGACCACCTCAGCAACAGAGACAACAACAGCAGTAGGCTCAGCAGCAGCCTAATCAGAATCAGAGGCGGTTTCAGGCTCCAAGGCCGAGGAGGGTATTTGAGGTACCGCCGATGTCTTACGTAGAGCTCCTTCAGACCCTATTGAAGTTACAGCTAGTTGAAAAGAGAACCTTAGCGCCGCCGACTGGCACGCCACCAGTAGGGTACGACATCAACGAGCATTGTGATTTTCACTCTGGTGCACCCGGGCACAACATCGAGAATTGTTTAGCTTTCAAGCACAAAGTGCAAGATCTGCTTGATAGCACAGCCATCAATTTTGGGAAGGAAGACCCCAATATTACACAGCAACCAATGCCAACCCATGAATAGGCTGGAATATGGGGGGCAAAGAGGAGTTCTATAGTTCGTGTGGGCCGTTAAAAGTAGATCAGAACAGCGGCAGGCTGCCGCTCATAACTGATTGTGAAGATAGTTGGTTCAGCAGCAGGACAGATGTGAAAGCCCGGTTCTCGGAAGCTGGCGTTTTTCTTTGTTTTATCTTGTCATTTCTTTACGTTTGTAGTTTCTTTCATGATTAAATCGCAATCTCGTTCGTAAAACTTGTTGTTTTCATTTCAATTGATGATAATGAAATAAATATGCACGTTTTGATTAAATCCATTCGTGTTCACTAATTGTTTTTACAAATGTCCAACGCCTGGTTAAGAGGAATCCGGGGAGGATGACGAAAATGAACGACATGCAAAATTCCGATTGTATGCTTTTGAAATAAAACCTGTTGACGATGTACAGGCATTGTTTCAAATCCCTAAACACCGGAGTTATAAGGAAGATAATCCCTTGTCAACCCCTTTGAGCCTTGTAGTAGGAGTTTCTTTCTGTGCATGAAAAACCCTCAATCTTAACCTGGGGCAGGGTAGGTGTTAGCTAATTTGACCGAGCGTTCAAGTTGCAAAAGGAGTGTCCGTTCGAGGATCAGTCACACCTCTAGAGGTCGTGCCTAAAAAACCACAATGGTCAAATCAAGAGTGAGACAGTCACATCATTCTCCAATGAGTCAGGCAACCAGTGTCACACGACTTGTTCGAAGAAAAGGAAAAAGGAGAAAAGAATCAAAAGCCCGCTAAGTCAAGAAAAGAAAACAATTGACTTAGGCAAAAATGAGGGCATCCCGCTGGACTTAAAAAATCAAAAGAAACTCAAAAGGAGTCAGTCCAGGCAAAAGTTAGGGATAAGGAAAAAAGATGAAAGGAGGACAAAAAGAAAAATCCTCAAATCAAATGCGAGTCGTGTGACCCTAAGTGTCAAAGACGAAAAGTCAGTGGCTGTCACTCTAAAAGTTCATGGGTTCTCGAACTATCACTCATATCTTTCAGCCTCTGAGAGGTGAGCGCTAAGGTCGAATTAGCTGAACATAGGATCGGAGAACATCAAGGAGAATGGGTGGGTTAAAATAAACTTTGAGCCTTTATCCTTTCCTTCAAAACCGTGAACCTGACCACGTTATAACCTTCAAAAGTCCTAATTGAAGCAGGTTGTTTCGAAAGCATACGTCGGTAAAGGTCGCGTCAATTCTGACTCCTGAAAGGGTTCCGCTTACCATGTTGGTACTGATGTTGATAAATGCTTTGTGCATTATATGCTATAAACTGTTTTTCCTTTTCCCAGTGAACAGATTGGATGTCAAAGTTGTCATATGTGTTGCATTAATATGTCTTTTACGCAGAACAACTTGTTTTACTTGCGAGTGAGCGCTTGACAACAGGAAAGTTTTCTGCAATGGAAAGTATGGTCAAGATAGAATCCAGAGCGCCCGAATGTTCCGAGAGCAGGGGCAAGCTATTATCGTGATTCCCAGTCAGGTCAGCCATGCAAAGTCAGCTACTCTGGGGAAATCAGGTCGAGATTCAGTGAATCTCTCGTAGTTGGAGGTACTGTTCTGGACCAGCTAATCGGGGGCAAAACCAGTGAATCAGGGGCATTGACTTCCATTGAGTGTGGAATCGGTTAGTCCCAAAGCTTCAGTTGATCAAGGGGCAGTATGCTTGAGAGGCAACTAATCGGAAGAGAGTCTTCTCGAGATCCCATCAGGGGCAGTCATGCAGAACGTGGGGATTTGAAAGCAGGTACTTCAGGTGGAAAATCAGATCAGGATAGGTCGCTAGAACGCTCATTCAGGGGCGAGTCGCCGCAGAGAGCATTGAAACCGACTGGGTTGATCGGAGCTAATGGAGATTGAATCTTTTGTCGTATAGATGTCGGGGCAAGTAATCTCGAGGTCGTCTCATAGCAAGCGGTTCAGCGCAAGTATTCCCAGGAGTTAGATAGAGGCAAGTTGGGTGCACTGGGGCAAGTTATTCAAAAGCTCGCAAAGTTCCCCGTCAGAGTCCATGGCAGGCTGGCATACCCTCTCCAGAGGATGAATGTTGTGTCTTCCCCAGTGAAGTCGCCCCAGGCAAAACTGAATGTTAATTCCCCAGGAGAGTTAAGATTAATGTATCTTCAGTTCAGCATTAGCTTATCAAGCAGAGCAGAGTCCTCCCCAGTGAAGGTCGAGATGGATACGATTAACTCCCAGAGGGTTCTCGTGCAGTGCAAATCAGAATGTGTGGTTCAGTCCCCAGCTCAGTGATGGCGGGATGATTTCCCCAGCTCAGTGATGGCGGGATGATTTCCCCAGCTCAGTGATAGCATGAGAGGTTCACCACAGAGTGTGATCAGGTGGTTGGAGCAGCTGAAAGGAGTTTTCCCGAGCGGGATTGTCCTTTCTTTCCCCAGCAAGTCGCTCTTCCTCATCAGGAGGACCTTTCTCAGCAGATTTTGGAGTTTTGAGTTCGTGAGCTACTTTCTCAGCAGGATGGTTATCCCCAGCGGAGTTAGTTCATCTTTCCAACATTTATTTTGTTGGAAGCGTATCGGTGGTATTCCGGTCATCCCCAGCGGATCCAGCTTGTCTTCAGCATTTATTTTGCTAAAGCAACTCTTTGCATAAGCATGCATCATGAGCATTTGCATTCTACCCAAGTATGTAGCATTTCCATGCAGTATGGAAGCATTTCGTCATTATCAAACATGCATATTTGAAACATAAGCCAGGTGGTTACCTCTCCAGTTTCGGATATGTTATTCCTTGCCGATAAGAGAAATCGTGATTCAGGAAGATGTGGCTTTTGTGGTCAAAGTACGCAGTGATCGTATTTGTACCCTCTATGGGGTTCATATTGTAAGGCACGCAGTGATCGTGTTAATTTCGAGATGTTGATTTGTTGCCCAAGTATGCAGTGATTGTATTTGTGCCAGTATGGGGTTCATGTCGTAGGATACGCAGTGATCATGTTGATCTTGGAATGTGTATCTGTGGTCGAATGGCGCAGTGATCGTATTCGTCCCGATCTAAGAAGATTGTTTTGTAAGGCACGCAGTGATCGTGTTGGTATCGTTTCGGGGGTTTTATTGAGCAAGGCACGCAGTGATCGTGTTCATCCAGTTGTTGGTCGATATATGCAGTGATCGTATTCGTCCGTGTTACAGTGATTATGGGTTGATACGCAGTGACCGTATTCGTCTGTTATGCAGTTTGATTATGCTGTAGGACACGCAATGAATGTGTTCATCGGGTTGTTGGTGGCCGAAGTACGCAGTGATCGTATTCGTCCCATGTTTGAAATTGTGTCACAGCACGCAGGGATCGTGTTTCCTCCAGTCAAGAGGGTCGTGACATGAAGCGCGCAGTGATCGTGTTTATCCTATGTATGGTCAGGATATGCAGTGATCGTATTCGTCCAGTTATGTGGGTTAGTTGAGGCACGCAACACGCAGGGATCGTTTTTTTCTCTAGTCAAGAGGATCGTGGCTCAGAACGCGCAGTGATCGTGTTCAAACACGCAGTGATCGTGTTCCAGATACGCAGTGACCGTATTCACGCAACACGCGGTGATCGTGTTTTCCCCAGTCAAGAGGATCGTGGCTCAGAACACGCAGAGATCGTGTTCAAACACGTAGTGATCGTGTTCAAGATACGCAGTGATCGTATTCGTATAGCATGCAGTGATCGTGCTGATAATACCATGGGAACTTGTGATGCGGGGCGCGCAGTGATCGTGACTATCGTATCAGTTGGTTTTGTTGGCCGGTATACGCAGTAATCGTATTCGTCCTATTACATTGGTTAGTACACGCAGTGATCGTGTTCATCTTGTCGGTATCTATGGCCAATACACGCAGTGATCGTGTTTGTTCCATTACAGCGCACGCAGTGGTCGTGTTCATCATATGGGTGGTTGAAGTACGCAGTGAACGTGTTCGCCTTTTCTATGTGGATCTATCGTGTTTACCTTATCCGGTTGGATTTGTGGTCGATGTGATTTTGGTGGTAATGCAACACGCAGTGATCGTGTTTGTCCCATTATGCGGTTTTGTTTGCAACGCCAGGACGCGCAGTGATCGTGTTTTCTCCTGTCGAGAGAGTTGCGGCGCAGGGCACGCAGTGATCGTGGTCATCGTCAGGTTGTGAGGATTTGTGGTAGAGTACGCAGTAAACGTATTCGTCCTATACGTGGTCCTGTTTGCAACGCCAGGACGCGCAGTGATCGTGTTTTCTCCTGTCAAGAGGATTTTGGTGTAGAATACGCAGCGATCGTGCTTTCTCCTGTCAAGAGAGTTTCGGTGTAGAATACGCAGTGATCGTGTTCACCTTGTTACAGAGGATTGCGCCGGACATGCAGTGATCGTGTTCGTCATGTCATGTTCCCCCTAGCAGAGTTGCTTGGTCAAGCAATTCTCTTTCTCCCCAGCCGAGTCCTTTCTCGGAGTGCTGAAGAAATAGCAGGGTGCAGATTGTTGGGTGGTTACTCACAGTTTCCCCAATAGAGATATAATCCCCAGCGGGGTGATCTTCAACGAGATACTTGGTTAAGTTCCTCGTGTTCCCCGTCAGAGTATTCTTTGACAAGTCGCTTGGTTAAGTTACTTGTATTCCCCATCTAGGTCTTTCTCAGGATGATGTGGTATCAGTATTAGAAGGTGGTAATACAGATTTTCGGGTGGTTACCCGCAATTCCCCAACAAAGTTATGTGCCCCAGCAGGGTGTTATGTTAGTGAGTTGCTTGGTTAAGTCTCTCACAGTTCCCAGCAGGGTGCTCGCTACAGGAGTTGTTTGGTTAAATTCCTCGGATTTTTCAACAGGGTTAATCTCGTCAGGGCTTGGTTAAGCTTCCCAATTTCCCCAGCAGGTGTTTGACGGCAGTCGTCAGAATTTGTCCCCTCAGAGTTGCTTGGTTAAGTTTCTCATTTCCCCGCAGAGTCGATTGTTCATGTCTTCGGACCTTGTCTCGTTTGGTTAAGCGTTCTCTCGTTTCTTCAGGATACGAAAAGTTGATCAGTGAAGTCAACATGACAAGTGAAGTCAATATTCTCCCGCTGGTTAGCGTGTGCTCAGTTGATAAGTGAGATCAACAGAGGTTGATAAGTGAGATCAACAGAGGTTGATAAGTGAGATCAACAAAGGTTGATAAGTGATATCAACAATTTCTCGTTATGTGGTGTATGCTCATTTCTTCGAAATGGAGTGGTCTGCGGACAACATCAGTTTATTTGGCAGATGGATGGCTAGTTGGCGCCGTGACAACAGAAGCCAGTTCCCAGGGTTTTCCCCAAGCAGTAGTCGTTTTCGCAATTTATTTTTGCGGTTGGCAAATTTCCGGGTTCTTTCGTATTCAACCGTCTCGTACCTCGATTGTCTGAAGGCTGCGCGCTCTTCATCCAGTCGGGTCCAAGTCGCTTGAATAGGGGCAGCTGTTGCACCCCAAAATTTGCCCAACCTTTTCTAACCTAGGTTTATGTTTCAATTGCATAGTCATTTGCATTGTCATCATGTACATAGTGTATTCATCTGCATTGCATAACATGAGCAAGTTATCTTAACAGGGGATCAAGGTGCTATTCCTATCTCAAGAGGTATATCCAAGGGTTTCATTCATATTCAAGACTACTCAGGTCATCAGGGAAGAATTTGAGCTTTGAAGAGCTGCCAGGTTGATCAGTGAATTCTCTCCTATCGTGAGGCTAGTGGGGGATCATCAGAGGAAATGTGAGCTATGAGCCAAGAGCATGAGGTGTGTATGGATGTTATGAAGAGTCTAGAGAATCATTTTTGAGGAGAACCAAGTCATTTGAATGATTGCAAGAGCCTCAGTTGAAGTCAGTCAACTAGGGTCAGCACTGGGTCAATTCTAGGTCAAAGAAGTGTTTTGAAGGGTATCAAGGATCATTTGAAGAATGGGGGATTCATTATTTGCTATAGGGATATAGATATGATGTTGTGATAAAGAAAAATCAAGAGGAGTCAAGGAGAACTGGAGTTACTAAATTAGGGTTTCAGTGTAAAATCCCCTGATTTAGGTCAAACTTCAAGGCAGTGTAGCTCACGATGCAAGCTTCATATGAATTCCTGGTCCACATGAAACTTGTAGAGTATCTTCATAGCTTTAATTTGAGGGGTGGAAGTCATCAAGATGATTTATAGAACTCAAGTTATGGCTCTTGCAAGTTACAGGTCATCCGAGGGCACTGAAATTTGTCTGTGAAAATTGTCTGTCTTCCAAGCAACTTTTGACCTTCAAGGGTATTTCAAATGGATTTCTGGACAACATGAGAACTGTTCCTTATTGTCTTAGCTTTCTATAATGGTATGGTATGCCTTCATATGATTTGTGGAACTCTACTTATGGTCTTGGCAAGCTAAGGGTATTTTGGTCATTTGAGGATTACAAGTCATTCTTAGCATATGCCTAAAACTCATACAAGGGAGCTTCAGATGAAAAACTTCACAACATCAAAGTTGTTCAAAATGGGATTTTAAGGCTAGAAAAGAAGGTGTGAAAGTTTGGAAAAAGTTTAGAGCATGGAATTTTAAAAGTGGTGAAAATGACTTAAAAAATGGCTTATAAGTTGAAAAAGTTCAAGTTGAAAATTGGTTTGAGAGATCTACAAATCCAATATGGGTCATCCAATATACCAAATTGATTCCCAACAACATTTTAAAGACATTGGTTCAGCCACTTTTTTGAGTTAGGGTTTAAAAATTGGACTTGCTTTGTATTTTTGTTACTTGCATAATAAGGCAAGTATAGAAAACTTGGCACAAGATGAATTTTCAAGGCAAGGAGCTTACATACACTTCCCATATCTCATGTAAGGAGATTTTGACATAAGTTTGGAAAGGTGCAAGCATGAGATAAGAGATATTCAAAGTATCATGGCATGAGAAGTTCATGAAATTTCCACAACTTTCTAGAATCCTCCAAGATTATTCTAGAAACCTCTAAGTTTGTTAATCATCATCTATATATTGGATTGAGATCATTAAGAGTAAAGGTTGGTGATAGTTGATGTTGAATCCATTTTTCTCCATTTGCAAATCATATTGAATTTTTTTCTCTTCACCATTTTTTCCATTTTTCCCACACTTTCACATTTTGGAATTTTTTTCAATCATTTTTTTCTCTCACTTTCCATACTTTTTCTCTTCACCAATCAATTACACAACAATTATAGAGATGGTTCATCATTTTTTTTTGAGAGAATTGGAGCAAGAGGAACCTTGTAGTAACATGAAAAAGTGGTGAAAACTCAAATTCCAATTTCCACTTTTTCATCAATTCAAGACCTGTCAAGGCTTCAAACATATTCACCAAGTATTGTTGAGTGATTCTACATCATTTTCTCAAAGAATTGGTGATCGAGTGAAGCTCCATAAGCCATTTTTCGGAGGTATAAAGAATTCGACATAACTCATTATTTAGGAGTCTTTCTTGCATTATTTTTATTGCATTCCATTGCCATAAAGGTCTACATGGATTCTAGTACAAAAAAGATGGGTTTTATGACAATTTTTGGTTCTTGAGTTTTTCTTGAGGTGCCACGTTTTGGGAGTTAGAGAGAGTTTCAAGAAAATCTAAGACCATATTTGGATTCCTTGATTTTTTTCCTTCAAGTTTGACCAAAATTTTGTGCGAAACGGATAATTATTGATGGAGTTATGGTGCTTCAAAGTAGCAAAAAACTCATGTTCATGGGGCTGCGGGTTACTATTCACAAAGTTGAAAATTTTGATTTGGAGAAGAAGGTGTTAACACCGTCGGATGCATTTCCAAGTCAAGGTTTCTTCCATTCATCCAACGCCTCTCACTGCGCCACGTAATCGGCCACATAAGCCTCATGCCACTTTTATTTATTCATGTTATTTTCTTTTATTTTCCTATTGCCATGTTTCTTTTATTTTTTCTGTTTTATATGCTGACTTCAAATAATCATAAAAAATAGGAAAATTAGTCTTTTTGATCCCCATTTTTTTGTGCTGAATCTTTAAGATGTCTAGGATTTAATAAAACTGGAATTATAATTTTACCATTTTTTGACATTTTCTTTGGATTTTTTACATTTGGGTCGTCATAAAAAGGCCAATGCTGGTGCTATCATTTTGTTGAATTTCTTTGACCTATCAAAACACAATTTAAATGTAAATCCTTTTGCAGGAATCTCATACACACGTTGAGATATTGTGATATATTTTTGTGGGAATTTTATTGTACCATTTTAATTGGTTTTGGATGCTTTCTTTAACATGCTCCACTTTAACCTTTCCTTTGGTATACATGAGATATCTTGCAATGTTTTCATCTTGTTTGACCATTTATCTTTGTATATTTTTGTGGTATCTCTCACCCCTGGTTTGTGGCTTGATGTAGGGCATTGGAGATTTTTTTTTGAATTTTTTAGCACCTTTTGCTATTTTTCTTATGTTTTGTATTCGAACTTGTAATTTGGACTTCCGAACGGACTTTATTTTTGTTAAGGCTCCAACGGCCGCTTTGTGTTTGCGTGATGAACGCCGTGGCTTATATTTCTTATTGTAGATAGGTTAGAGGTATTGGAAGACCCTTAGGTGGCTGTTATTTGTATGTGTAGCTTGCCCGATTATCGACTTGTTTGCATGATAGCACGTTGCGATTCCAAATAGTGGATTACGCGTTTCATTCAGAGTTTTCACTCGATTCTTTGCATATGATCACTTGATATTTTCTTATTCCATCCATGAATGGGCTTGAGGTTGAGATGAACCTTCCTCCCTCCTTTGCATTGCATTTACCATTGCTATATTCATGTTCACTTGTATGCGGTTATTACTTGTATTTCCGTTTCTTCCTTTCGTTTCCTTTCCCGTAGGACTTCCATTCTTCCTTGTTCAAGGGAGGATGTGATAGACATTAGGAGTTAACCCATGCATGATAATATTAGGGTAGATTTTATTCCCTTTTAACCCTAGGATTTGTAGAGTGTCATCTCTTCTTCCTTCAAAACAACAGAAAAACATTAATAAAGGTTATAACAGAGATTAATTCATTTTTTCCGTCAAAAGATTTGAACAGACATCAACCTTTTTGCAATAAGAAAACCCTTGTTTAAGGTGAGATTTTTCATAAAAAACACTTGAACAGCTTGTGTCGGGCGTAGCCCGAACTACGTTTGCTCTGATCTTCCATGCAGTGTGAAAGTACGTAGGCATAGGATGCGATATCCTAGCGAGCAACCTTCCCCACCTTCCCCCGTAGTTAGGCGAACTACGTTGACTCTGATTTCTCGTTCCAGACGGGAATACGTAGGCATAAAGTGCGATGCTTTGCCGAGTCAAATTTTCTTTTCTTTTCAGACCTCATCCTTTAGTTTAGATAGAAGTGTAATCCGTACAACCAAGCAAGCGTGGATCCCATCGAGTACGATGGACGTGAGGGGTGCTAATACCTTCCCCTTGCGTAACCGACTCCCGAACCCAGGTTTTGGTTGCGATGACCATACCTTTTCCCATTTTTCGCGAGGTTTACTTCGAGTGTTTCCTTTCCCTCTGTTGGGATAAATAACGCACGGTGGCGACTCTCCTGTCAGCCGGCGCCGATTTTTGCAGTAGCGACAGGTAGCCATGACAATTTGAAACGTCTTAATATTTTTGTTTTATAATTTTAAAAAATTTCCACTGAAGAAATTATTGGATCGAGTCGCGGACTAAGATTGCTTTTTTAAGATGTTTCGCGACACTGTCCAAAATTGTGTAAAGTAGTCACTCAACCACGACGTCTCCATGATACAATAACCCAGTTCTATATTGTATGATTATTACTTGAAAAATAGATAACTATTCTAGAAATACACCCTCTGATGATACAAAGTTCATTCGAATATGGTATAAATATCACTCATAGTATCTAGTATAAAGACCAGCTGTAATAATTTATCAAACGAGGAGAAATTCAAATAATTCTCCAAAGAGAGTTCAATAATGGTCATTTGACAACTAAAAATGATTTCTCAAACATAGATAAATTCAAGTAACTCTCCAAATAAAATCCAAAAATAATACTTTATAATTTCTCAACTCAAATAAGGAGAAATTAAAATAATTCTCTAAAGAGAATTTAAGAAAATACTCGGAAAATTCACCGAGTAAAAAGAAAGGGAGAGACGTTGGCACTTTGACAATTAAAATGATGCATAATTATGAGAGTAGGGAAGGAAAACTCAAATAGAAGTTTTTGTTGTATTTTTGATTGAGATAAGTAATTTTCTTAATGAAGGAAGCTATATGTCGTACCTCAAAAAAATGATACGACCTTCGCGATGGGACACGGAAAAATACTTCATACACACACCACTCAAATCATGCATACCCTGGCCTTGATGGCCTTGAACGAAACCTGGACTTAGGCAGTGAGAAAATGAAAGCAACATTTTTTTTTGGATTTTTTGAACAATGGTTAGTGGATGGAAATACAGATGAAAGTAATATACATGTTGGACAAATTTGGGGTATGACAGATGCCCCTATGTAATTGACTTAAACCTAGTAGGATGAATTGCCACGACGTTTATTCTTTCAAGGTAGAAGTCAATTAGATATGAAAAAGATTCCGAATTTGTCTGAAAAGAAAGAAAAGGCTTGGAAAGTGAAATAACATATCAATGTCGACCCTCGAGTGGACACTGAATAATTTGCAAAGGTTGTCATCACCAAAAGGATGATAATTGAAAATTCTGACACCAAAAGGATGACATACCTATCACCAAAAGGATGATAGTGAACTTACACGAATTGACTTGCTATTACTAAAAGGATAATAGTAAGTATACATAATGACCATTCACCAAAAGGATGAAAGTGAGGTCAAAACTTGCTATTACCAAAAGGATAATAGTAAGTACACAATGGTATCAGAAGTTGTCGTCCACCAAAAGGATGATACACAAACCAAATATCCAAGGATTTCCGACACCAAAAGGATGACAGATATGTCACCAAAAGGATGATAGAGAACACACACGACTCTGACACCAAAAGGATGACAGATCTATCACCAAAAGGATAATAGAGATTACACACGACTCCGACACCAAAAGGATGAAGGATCTATCACCGAAATAATGAGAGAAAACACATACTGAGATATTCGACACCAAAAAGATGACAGACCTATCACCAAAAGGATTATAGTAAACACACACCCAAATTTCAGACACCAAAAGGATGATAGAGAACACACGATTCTGACACCAAAAGGATGACATATCTATCACCAAAAGGATGATAGTGAACTCACACGACTCAATTTTCTATTACCAAAAGGATAACAATAAGTACACACCGATTGACCCTTCACCAAAAGGATGAAAGTGAGGTCAAAACACAAATTGCTATTACCAAAAGGATAATAGTAAGCATGCACACAGATTTCCGTCACCAAAAGGATAACGGACCTATCACTAAAAGGATGATAGAGAACACGCACATAGAAGCATCTGACACCAAAAGCATGACTGAACTATCACCAAAAAGATAATAGTACACACACACACAACCCAATGACCATTCACCAAAAGGATAAAAGTAAGGTCAACAAGACTTGTTATTACCAAAATGATAATAGTAAGTACATAATGATATCAGAGGTTGTCATTCACTAAAAGAATGATACACAGACCAAAGATTCACGAATCGTCGGCACAAAAAGGATGACGATAAGATCAAACAATACAGGTCGCTACCACCAAAAGGATGATAGAAACTCCCCAATTTAGATAATCACCAACACCAAAAGGGTGAAGGTTAGGTTTAATCAACATGAATGGCTACCACCAAAAGGATGATAGCAAGATTATTGACAAAAGATCAATTTTGTTAGATGTATGATGAGTAAGACTTGTCTGGAGACACCAACAAAAGGTTGAAGCAAAGAAGTCACTGAGGAACACCATCCTTATCAATAAAAGATTGAAAGGAACCAACTTACTAGGGAACGCTCAAGAGAAAGGTGGGCATTGTTCAGAGAAAAACCACTGATCGGTCTGAGGATAGCAACTCCATCAACAAAAGGTTAAAAAGAAACAATTCAATGAGGAATGCCCACTGATTTAGAGAAATGCTACTGGCTGAGCTGGGGATAACCACTTCATCAACAAAAGATTGAGGGAAATAACTAAATGGGGAATGCCCACTGACTCGCTTGTAGATTATAGCTTCATCAACAAAAGCTTGAAACAACTCTATGAGGAACGCCCATGAACTCGAAGAAAATGCCCCTGGGTGGACTGAAGATCGCCTTGGAATCTCGGCTTCATCAAAAAAAGGTTGAAACAACTCCATGAGGAACGCCCAAAGACTTGATGAAATGTCCCCTGGTTGGGCTAACAATCGCCTTGGAATCTCGAGATTGATCCTGGATCTCGACTTATGCATGGATGAATGCTTGAATTTGTAATGATATTCCATATCAGATGGAAATGCAATGCAAAATATTGATGCACTGAGATGCAAGTGTTGAGGAAGTATGTGATTTGGTCCAAGTATGCATATGATGCTTATGATGTTGAATGTATGATGTATCTTTGAATGCAGACAGGTGATTGGGTATGTTTTATAAAGGTGTCAGCATGGTGGACTTTTGGTAGTTGCCAATGCAGATTGGACTTTGGATGGTGGGAAATGTTGATTTCCTCGACATTATATCTTTGAAGACGCCATAATTGAAGCAGATGAACCACAACTCTTATGTCTGATGGTCAGGTTGACCTGAAAATGAGCGTATTGACGTGATCAACTCATGAAGATTGTGCTTTTGCTCTGCACTTGGTGATTGCTAGTGTCTAGTAAGACCTGTTTTCCCATCTTGAAAGTACAAAGAGGATTTGTCCTTTTTGCAACTTGCTTTACCCCAATATGAAGGGTCTTTGAAAGAAATTTCCTTGAACGGAAGCTCTTAGGAGTTAACATGGCATGATTTGCCCTAGTTTGAACATGGTAGTGGTCTGCCCTCGCTTAACCAGTTCTGAAGTGGTCTGATCTTTGGAAGTTGCGCTTTGATGTGCTTTTGACATAATTTTTCGCTGATTGAGATTTTGAAGGATTTGCCCTAAATTGAAGGTTTTGAGGCAGTCTTGATTCGGGTCAGCGTTACTAAGAGTTCAAGTTCCTCCTTAATTTCCCCTTGTTGAAGTTCACTTGATGTCAAGCACTGATTTGTAGTTAGAATTATTCATTCGCAAATGGTAATCTTAATGCAATGCTCATGTAAGCTTTGAAAAATAATCGTTAATTGGAGTGTTATGGTAATGTGAAATGAATGGACCATTAGTCCAGACGTTGTGTTGATTTTACTAGTGTGTGTAAGATATAGCAAGGAGAATGACACCGATGCTAAAGATTAGCAAATATGTGGGGAGACAGTTTATGCAACCTTGCAATAGTATGCTTTCAGAATAAACTCCGCCTAAATTAGGTCTTTTGAGGGTTATAACATGGTATAGTTCACGGTTTATGAAAGAAAGGATATTAGGCTCAAAACTTAGTTTGTACCCACCCTTTCTTCGTGATGAACTCTAGTCCTACTTGAAGGTGCAAGGGTGAAGATTTAAGGTTTGCTTGAAATATCAGTCACCTTATTTTATTTTTGATGGATGTCAGTGACCCTTTGATTTTGACATGGCGATCATTGAATCTAATTTTGTTTTTGTTGAGGATTTGAGGACCTCTTTTGATTTTTCTTTTGATCCCTAACTTTTGCATGAACTGATTTTGCTTTTAGAGTCCATCGGGATTGCCTTGATTTTTGTCTAAGTCTTCTTTTGAGGTGTTCGATTTAGCGGCCTTTTGATTTTGTTGAAGGATTCTGACTGTTAAGTCATTGGTTATTAAAGAATAACCGTCATGTCTTTTGGGTTTTGTCTTATGATTTGAGTGCGTAATCAAGTTAACTGAACACTACCCATTCCCCAGGTTAAGTGTAAGGGTTTGTAGATCCGAAAGAAACTCCTACTTTTAGGCTCAAAGTGATTATCTAGGGACTAACTCCTTTTCTCTCCAGTGTTTGAGGATTGAAATAATGCATGTACATCATCGGCAGGATTCTTTCTGAAAGCACACAGTTTGCAATTATGGGTATTTCGTTTTCATCATTCTCCCTCCAATCTTTGCTAAAACAACAGTTTGATAAAGAGAGTGAAGTGTAGAAGTATGTGTTTGTGCTTTGCAGTAAATGCAAAAAAAGAAAAGAGTGAATACGACATAACTAATTCAGAACATGCATAATCACATCATTAATAAAACCAAATACAAACGACAATGTTTAAAGCAAACAATACTTAAACAAACAAGAAAAAAATACAAGAATGCAAATGACAGGATGGCATGATGATAGCCTTCTCCGGGGAAATGAACTTCCTTTTTTGACTTGATGCTTGAACTAGCCTGGTGTCGGCATGTTGTTGGTTGTGACATTCGGAGTCCTCGGAGTGATTGTAAGATCCTTTGACTCAATTAGGTCTTGAACCTTGTGCTTGAAGGCTCTGCAGTTCTCAGTCATATGCTCTAGGGTGCCCTTATGATACTCACAATGAGAATTAGCATCATAGTCTGGTGGAAAGACAATTGGCGGAGCTAGGTCTCTCAAGGTAACCGTTTCATCCTTTAGTAGAAAATAAAGGACATGAGCATATGACACGGGCAGAGGATCAAAATGCATCTCTGGCCTCCTCGTCCTCAGTTGATTAGGTTGATGTTGTTGTGGAGCATGTTTCTGAGGAGCTCATTATTGAGAAGCGTGTTATTGAGGTATCTGAATAGGAATCTAAGTTGGAACAACTTGCTGATAAGCCATTGGAGCATATTGTGCAACAGCAACATACGAATATTGGAAGTAAGGAATTTGAGCAGGCGTTGTAGCAAGCGCTCTTTGTCAAGCTTGTCGTCTCTGAGAAGAGATGGTATTTGTGTCGTCCTCCTTTTTCTTGTATCCATTGAAAGGCTTCTTGATTCCATACTGGATGCTAGATCCTTGTTGGATCTTTTCGCTCTTCAGACCCTCTACAATTCTCTCGCCAATAATCACCATGTTAGAGAATCCTGAAGACACACTGTTGATTAGCTTCTCATTGTATTGGCCTTGTAAGGTACTCATGAAGATGTCAATTAGTTCGTATTCAACAAGCGATGGATGTACTCTTGTAGCTAACTCTCTTCAACATTATGTGTACCTCTTAAAGGATTCATTGTCCTTTTGAGCCATACTCTGAAGTTGAGTACGATTCAGAGTAAGGTTAATATTTTATTTGTATTACTTGACAAAAGCTTTGGCGAACTCATCCTAAGTACACACACTGCTACACTTAAGTTGCATGTACCATTTGAGAGATGCTCCAGACAACTGTCTTGGAAGCAATGGATCATTAATTTTTCATTTTTGGCATAAGCAGCCATCGTTTGGAAGTACATCTTCAGATGAATGTTGAGACAACTGAAACCCTTATACTTTGGGAATTCTGGTACCGTGAACTTGGTTGGAATCATAACATCAGGCACCAAGCACATTTCCAAGGCATTTAAGGAAGTTGATTTATGCCCTTCCATGACTCGGAGTTTTTCAGCTAGACCAGGACACATCTTGATGGCATCAGAATCTTGAGCAGAAGGAGGATTAGAAATTAAACAACAGTATGATAATTTTACATATCATACTCATCTTGTTGATCTTCTTTAGCATGAGGATGGGGATCTGAGTAACAGCAGGTTGAGCTTGCGGAATAGCTTCAACAGTAACTCTAGATGTTGGTATTGGCTGAGCAGTGGCTTATTCAACTGCAGGAGTGAAGTTAAAAGGCATTCTATAGATGATGGGATTTGGAACAGGAACTGAAAGCCTCTAGGTAGATCCTTGCACAGGAACATTGTTCATTATGGTAGCGGCATCATGCAGCTCTTCTTCCTTTCTGGCGATAGTTATGGCTTCGAGAATCTAGTCAATCTTGCCCTTGATTGAGTCCAACTCCTATCTAAAGGAGGCTTGCTCCTGTTGAATTTGATCCATCATTCGTCTAGTATATGCTTTAATTGCATACTGGTGTCGAGGAATCAACTTGATTTACTGGAGATGAAGGAAGGTGAAATGAGTTTCTGATTTTGGAATGAAATACAAGACGCGTAGTCAATGCAATGCAATGTCATGACATTTATGGATGCAATGCCATATGCAAGATTCCAGGATCATGGGTTCAATCAATTATGAGGTTGGTCAAAGTAACGGGTAGATAACCAAAGTCTCTGATCAAAGGAACCCCACAGGTAGATTCTAAAATGGGTAGGTACCCAGAGTCATGGATATTTTCAAATACATTATGGCCATGACGAAGGCTCATCAAACAATAATATTCTTGAAACAATCTCTTCTAGGTGAGGTTTTTGTATCTTCCCCGACGAGGAGGGCTCCTCGTAGGCTTCCACTACACAACCATCGACACACGGGTTATAAGGCAGGTCCTCAGAATCATAGATCGAGGTTAAAAATATTATTGTCGAGAATTAATACGTCCAAGGGATCTCATCTGATTAGGGATTTCATATTAACCCAATGAGGAGTGAACCTCATGAGTTAACACTAGCAACCATCATGAATAGAACGGGTTAAAGGTCCTTAGAGTCGACGATTCAGGCTTGAAAACATTATCGTCGTGATGAAGGCTCATCAAAACAATAACATTTCCAAGGGAATCTACTTTAAGTGGAGTTTTCGTATCGTCCTCACGAGGAAGGCTCCTCACAAGTCTCTACTACACAACCATCATCCTAATCCTAGGGTTTTCCTCAGATTCGGATAGATAGCCTATCTCACAAAGCACCCATAATCAGAGAAGCCCAACAGTGTCATAATAAGCAATAGTAACACAAATAATAAGGATAGATAAGTAAACAAATAAACAAACGAGAAGAATACAAATAAGCGAAGCTAAAAATCACCACAATTCAGACTAAGTTAGACTTGACTCTCTCTTGCATGGAGCAAGTTATGATCCCTAGCAGAGTCTTCAGTTGTCGCACCTCGAAAAAAATGATACGACCTTCACAATGGGACACAGAAAAAATGGTTCGAACAGGGTCTCCATCGAACTTTATTCATTCCAATGAGGGAATAGGAAAATATTGAGAAAACCTTTAAGAGATAAGAACATGGTCATTGCAAGCAAGTTCTAGGTTCGGAAGTCGATTACATAAAGGGAAGGTATTAGCACCCCTAACGTCTATTGTATTCAACGGGAACCTCTTGACTTTTGATGAATGTTAGCTAATGTTATTTGTTTTCTTCTAAGCGGGTAATGCAAAAAGGTAAGGTAAAAGGGTTCGATTGCTAAAGGGAAAAAGGATGATTTTATATTAGGGTGTCTCCAAGGATTGGGGCCCTTGTGCCTAAGTATCTCCATTCGGGTGAGAATGAAGAATCAGAGCGTTTGTAGTTCGTGGACTACAAGAAAAGAGGTTTTGATAGGAAAAGGTGGAAACACAATTTGGTTTTGTATGTTTCGATTATTATGATGTTTGGAGGTGGTGATTTGGAATTGTTGTTATTGGGTTTCTAAAGGTTTGATTTGAGGGATTTGTGGTTGCGTATCGAAGGTTGGAGGCTTGATGGAGAAGATTTGAAAAAGGTTATTATTGTTGTTGTGAAGGTGTTTGTGAAGAATGGGTTGGGTAGCACTTTGTTAGCTATTCTGAGCTCCTCCTCAAGAATGAATTTTGGAGTCTATTTATAGAACAAAATGGAGGGGGTTGTTGTGCATTTTGGTGCGATGTAGCGACATTGGTGGGGTCAGGTGTCGCTACTGCGAAAATCGGCGCCAGCTGACAGAAGAGTCGCCACCGTGCGTTATTTATCCCAACGGAGGGAAAGGAAACGCTCGAAGTAAACCTCGCAAAAAAATGGGAAAGGTATGGTCGTCGCAACCAAAACCTGGGTTCGGGAGTCGGTTACGCAAGGGGAAGGTATTAGCATCCCTCACGTCCGTCGTACTCGACGGGATCCACGCTTGTTGTTTATAAGGAAAAGGGTGTGTTTATCTATCTACGCTAGTGGTCAGTCTGAAAAGAAAAGAAAAGGACAGGACTCGACAGAACATACGTTGTTCTGGGCCTACGTACTCCCTCGTGCAATGGGAAAGTCAGAGTCAACGTAGTTCGACTACCTACGTCTAGACGGGGGGAAAGGTTGCTCGCCAGGACATCGCGTCCTGTGCCTACGTAATTCCACACAGCATGGAAGATCAGAGCAAACGTAGTTCGGGCTACGCACAACACAAGCTGTTCAAGTGTTTTTTATGGGAAAATGCACCTTAACCAAGGGTTTTCACAATCCAGGAGGACAAAATGTTTTGATGTTTGTTCAAATCTTTTAACGGAAGAAATGAATTCACTTTTGTTTTATCCTTTATTAAGTGTTTTTCTGTTGTTTTGAGAAAGGAAAGAGACACCCTAAAACTATGGTTGAAAAGGGGAATCTACCTAATGTTATCATGCCTGGTGGACCAACCTAATGTCTATCATAACTCCTCCACAGCAGAGAAGTTAGAGCTCCTAAGGGATCATGGCAACAGCACTAAACAGCAAACAGGAATCAACTGCAAAGTAAAGAAATACTGGAAATATGCATGAATGCAACAACCGAACAAGCAAGGCACAAAGGCCACAAACCACAGAGGTAAGGGAGCTCAGCTCTACCAAATACCAGCAAGCAAAGCCACTCAATAACAAACAAGCAGAAGGAGGACCACCTCAACTTCTCATGCACACAAAGCCTATTTCTAAGATGCACATATCTCAGAAATATCTAGATGAACCCCTAAGACTAATGCAGCACAGCACCACACAAGTCAAACAACACAAAGAGAAGGCTAACCAGCCCGGCAAACTCCTATCCAAAAGCAATGAAACTACCCTAAGCAAGACCCTGAACAACCCTAAAACAAAACCCTAATCTACCTCTGAGCAAAGCCCTATGCAAAACCCTAATCAAATCTCTAAGCAAAGCCCTAAAGCAAATCTCTAAGCAAAGCCCTAAGGCAAACCCTAATCTACCCTAAAGGGAGAAACCAATCCCAGTCTTCAAGCTTCAAGACAAGCTTACCAAAGAAAGGGAGCTAAGTAGGCAGACTCATAGTGTCTTCCTCAGGAAAGTACTAGGAGGCTCCTACTTAGGAATCATATCCCATGCGGCTCAACAACTATGAACGGTTTACATTCCTCCTCAGGAGAAACTAAACTCACATGAAGGCTCCGACATCATTGGATACTTGAGAAATCCTACGTGAACTAAGGGAACTAAGTGAACAGACCCATAGTGCCTTCCTCAGGAAAGTACTAGGGGGCTTCCACTTAGGAATCATATCCCATGTGGCTCGACAACTGCGAATGGTTTACATTCCTCCTCAGGAGAAACTAAACTCACATGAAGGCTCCAACATCATTGGATACTTGAGAAATCCTACATGAACTAAGGGAACTAAGTGAACAGACCCATAGTGCCTTCCTCAGGAAAGTACTAGGGGCTTTCACTTAGGAATCATATCCCATGTGGCTCAACAACTGTGATCGGTTTACATTCCTCCTCAGGAGAAACTAAACTCACATGAAGGCTCCAACATCATTGGATACTTGAGAAATCCTACATGAACTAAGGGAACTAAGTGAACAGACCCATAGTGCCTTCCTCAGGAAAGTACTAGGGGGCTTCCACTTAGGAATCATATCCCATGTGGCTCAACAACTGTGATCGGTTTACATTCCTCCTCAGGAGAAACTAAACTCACATGAAGGCTCCAACATCATTGGATACTTGAGAAAGAGGTGAGAAGAAAGAATGAAAGACATCCATAGTACCTTCCTCAGGAAAGTACCATGAATTTCCCTCAAACTTCAGGGTCTCAAACCTCACAGAAAGAGAGCAAGCTCCTAAACCAAGACCTCAATACATGCATCCTTGCAAGCTCCATCAAGTCTTCATCCAGCCCCCATCTTCAAGAAGAAACCACAGGCCCTCAAACCAAAAGAAACTACCTCTAAAGTTCAACCACAGTTGAACTTCAAAGTCAGAAGCCCTCAAGACTTCTCCTATTCTCAAGCTCAAGCAAAAATAACAGAAAACCCTATAAAAATCTACCAAAAATCTAGGGGAAACCTACATGCCTCTATGATCCCAAGATCAAATCTCAAAGCCTAAGTCAACTTCTAAGGCTGCTAAACAATCCTTAACATTGAATGGTCAAGGGTTAACCAGCAAGTTATGAGGTCTCTACTCTCTAACCCTAAAACAGCATCAATCAATTTCTAAAAAATCTATGAGAAATCTATGGGGAGCATGCATTAGTCTAGTACGACATACTAAAAAACTAAAGCAAAAATCAACACCAAATGAGAAAAATAAAATCAACAAGGCAGACACGTCACAAACCAATTATTCAATACCAATTAAAATACAAAAATGCAAATAAAAATGAAAATGCATGATCAATTCCATGTTTTTGCACTATAAAATTCCAAATTGAATTATGAATCTACAGAAAAAAGAAGGGAATTAATTGGATACTCCTACTATTTTTTCTAACATGAATGAAAACAAAGAAATATTAAAAAAAGAAATAAAACAGAAGGGGGGGTGCATTAGCAAAACGCCCTAGTTATTTTTCACATTGGGCTAAACACGGGGGGTGCGCCCAGCAATTGGGGCAAAGGCCCAGACCAAATCCATATTAGCGTAGTCACAAACGGGGGGGGCAACGAGTAATGAGGGAGTGATCTAAGCAATTTCTGATTGGGCCTAGCCCGATCCAAACCCTAACCCAACTATTAGCCAACAAAACCAAACTCTCCTCTCACAAATCTGGCTACTGTTCATCACACCAAACCCTAGCTGCACCGTTCATGCTTCTCTCTGAACTCCCCTCACGAACCTCTCTCCAACACTTTCTGAAACCCTCGAACCCTAATCAACCATTCATGAATTCAAACAACAGCCTCTCTCTAATCCTTAAACTGTTCAGCTCAAACTAACCTAGATCAATCCCCATCAATTAAAACTAAACTTCACATCTCAAAACGAGAAACCCTAATTCACCGAATGAACAACAATGGAGGCGAGAAGAAACGAAACCTGGGTGAAGCAACGGAGACGATGGAGCTTCTGGAGAGTTCTTCGCGGATGCTCGAAGATCAACAACCTTGATGATGTTTGAAGATGATCTGGAAAGTTTCTGGTGATGAAACCTGGAAATGACGATGAACGCTACCATCAAGCTGAAGATCGTCGAATGTTTTATGTAGATCGCTTGAAGATTTTGAAGAAGTTTTGGAGAATCTTGATCGTGGATGAGTGTTCTTGAGGCGCGGTTGAAGAACACTGATGATTTTCTGGGGATTTCGGGAGATCTTGAATATTTTCTGGAGATTTGATGAAGATTCGTGTGAATCTTGATGATGATGACGAACGAATAACGATGAACGCCAAGAACAATACGATAAAGCTGGAAGATCTTGATCAAATCTGGAGATTTCTGGAAAATGATGAATGTTCACGGTGAGAATGATGAAGATTGGTTGCAGTTGATGATCGGAGAAGAGGATGAATTTATGAAATTTCCAGTTTCCGGCGAGGTTGGTTACGGCGGGGTGATTATTGATGGAGGTAGAAGGTGAAGATTCAAAGGAGATTGGGTGAAATCTGGTGAAACCTGCAAATTCCGGCGTCTGGCGGTGGTCCGGTGATGGTTGGGCGGTGGCCGGTGGGGCAGTCAACGGATTTGCATGGCCGGCGGTGTAATCCCGGTGAGGCTTGGTGAGGCGACAGGTGGCGAGGGAGGTTACTGCATGCTGGCCACGTGTGGGGGTGGCGTGGCGCAGAGAGAGAATGAGTGGGTCAGGGTGAGGTGTCAGAACATGGGGGAGTCTGGAGTTATGAGGTGGGGCCTTCATGATGATACGCGTGGACGCCTATATATACGACACCTGGCATGGACAAAAAACAAAGAAAAACGGACTGAAATGGAATGGGCCTCCAAAAACTCCCTGAGCCCACGAAAATGGCACTAATTGGACCAAAAACTCTGAATTTAAAAAAAGATTAAACCCCAATTAAAAGTTAATCAAAGACTAACCTAATTAACTAGTAATTAAAACTACAATTAAATCTAAATGAAAAATTAAACTATCCTAATTAATTCTGACCAACTCAATTAAAACCTAACTAATATTAAACTCTAATTAAACTAATTAAATCCTAATTAAATCTAAAAGATGATTAAAATCTAGTTAAACTCTATTAAACCAAAAAAAAGAATTAACATCTAATTAAATTCAAACTCTAATCATTTCTATTAATCTTATAAACCAATGAAAAAAGACTATTAATTTCTATTATTTCCTATCTAAAAATAAAAACTCTAATGATTTTTATTTAACAATCTATTAAAATCCTATTTAAAACTAATAAAAGAAAAATCTATTATATTCTATTAAAACTATAAAAAAAACTATTAAAACCTATTAAAAATTCTATAAAATTCTAAAAAATGATTTAAAGCCATTAAAAATATTAAAAAATCTATTTAAATTCTAGGAAATCTATAAACCTATTAAAAATTCTACAAACGGCTATTAAATCCTAAAAATGCAAACAAAGGCCAATGGCCAACACAAAGGAGAGCGCGAGACCAGATCGACGCAAATAGTAAACCCGGACACCAAGAATCTCCAAAAACACTGCGTAAGCCGAAAACACCGAGAAGCGCACAATTTCCCAAAAATAAAACCCTGATTAACTAGACTGGATCTGAAATATCCGGTAGATGAAAACCAAGCTGTAACCCTGACATCCTCTGTCTGTGCACAAATGTCATGCATCTGATATGCGAATACGAATTGAACCATGAACCAGATAGGAGCACCGGTTGGTCAAATTTTAGGGTGCAACATCAGGGTATATTCCAGAAGTGATTATTGGAATAAATAAAGTTCGGTGACGACTCTGTTCGAACCATTTTTCTGCGACCCATCGCGAAGGTCGTATCATTTTTTTTCCGAGTTGCGACACTATCCAATATATCTAATATAAGAAATGTGGGGCTAAGGATTATTTTCATCTTACACACAAACATACTTATTTTTCTAACAATGTGAGACTCAATGAGCTTTTTCAAATTCATCTTCTATTGGAATATTGAAATGTTCCAACAATTTTTTTTTAACAAAGTGTTATCAAGATTTACTTGACTTGATTTATGAATTTTTTAATTATAATATTCAAGAGCTCAATATAATTTATCTCAACTCTATTTATTAAATAGTGTAGAAGACTCTCATACAAGACATGTTTGTTGGAAATTCACCTCACACCCTATGAAGAATTCTCTTCAATCTTGATCTCAAGATTGATGAACAAACCCACAATATGATAATGATGGTAATAACAAGTAATTATCAAGAACAACAAAAGAGAAGAAGAATAACAAACAAGAAAGAGAAGAATGAGAGAAGAAGTATTTGGAGAGAATGTGTTACCCACAACTGTGGGATTTCTTATTGAACTTTCACTTGCTAACTGCAACTGTGAAATCTGTTCTGTTGTGATGTAGAATACAAAGCAAGGCACCCTATTTATAGTTTTAGGTTTACACTAGCCCAAAACATAAAAGTCCCAAAATATTCTAAATAAAATCTAATCATATGATATCAAATCTAATCATATGATATCAAATCTAATCATATGATATCAAATCTAATCATATGATATCTAATCATATCATATCAAATTAATCATATGATATCAAATCTAATCATATCAAATCACAATGAATTATATTTAACACACCACCTAATTCATTGTGTCTAAACTGTCTACATTCATCATGGCCCTTAGTCTTCTGAAGGCTTCGACCTGCATTCCCTTCATCATGATATCTGCAATCTGATTCTCAGTTCTGTAGTGTTCCAACTTCATCTTCCCTTCTGCTACCCGCTCTCGGAGATAATGGAACCTCATTTCGATGTGCTTGCTTCGACCATGAGCTATTGGATTCTTTGCCAAGTTGATAGCTGACATGCTGTCTATCTTCATGGTAATTGCTCCATGGTTCTTCCCTGTGATTTCTTCGACCAAGTTCACCATCCAAGTTGCTTGACATGCACAAAGGAAAGCAACTATATATTCTACTTCGCATGATGATAATTCCACCGCTGGTTCCTTTCTCGAATTCCAAGCAACTGGTGCACCACCTAACATAAACACATATCCAGCTGTGAATTTTCGATCCTTAGCATCACTACACCAACTGGAGTTTGTGTATCCCACTAACTTGCATTCTTTTCCTTCATCAACTGCTGGAAACAAAATGCCATAATCAAGAGTTCCTTTCAGATACCTCAGTATCCTCTTCGCCGCTGCTAGGTGTGATACCTTTGGTTTCTGCATGAATCTACTTATCATACCATCACTGTATGCTAAGTCAGGCCTTGTGTGGCAAAGGTATCTAAGTGACCCAATAAGTCTTCTGTATTGGGTTGGGTCGACATCATCTTTATCTGAATCCTTCGACAGTTGCAATCTGGGCTCAGCTGGAGTCGAAGTTTGGTTGCAATCTTGCATCTCAAATCTCTTGAGTATCTCGCCTGCATATCTTCTTTGGTGCATCATCAAACCTCTACTTGTCTTGTAGAATTCAATGCCAAGGAAATATGAGAGATTTCCCAAGTCTGACATTTCAAACTCCTTACTCAGGTCATGTTTGAAATCTTCGATCTCCTTCTTGGAACTCCCTGTTATCAACAAATCATCAACATAGAGACATAGTATAAGTAATTCGCCATTGCTTCTTCTTACATATACTTCATGCTCAGTTGTACACTTCACAAATTCGATCTCCCTTAAGAAGCTGTCAATTTTCTTATTCCAAGCTCTTGGAGCTTGCTTAAGTCCATACAGGGCTTTATGAAGCATGTACACCTTTCTTTCTTCGCCTTGTTTCACAAACCCAGCTAGTTGTGCAACATAAACTTCTTCTTCTAAGGGGCCATTAAGGAATGCACACTTCACGTCCATCTGACATGTGTGCCAGTTGTTCATATTTGCTAGACCAACAACCAACCTGATTGTTTCGATTCTAGCAACAGGTGCGAATACTTCATAGAAGTCTATTCCTTCCTTCTGAAGAAATCCTTTCGCCACAAGTCTCACTTTGTGTCGAGTTACTTCTCCTTTAGGATTTACCTTCACCTTGTAAACCCACCTCACATCAATTGCCTTCTTGCCTTGCGGCAATTCGACAAGTGACCAGGTATCATTGACTTTGATGGACTCTAACTCTTCAATCATTGCTTTCACCCACTTCGAATCTTTCAATGCCTCAGCTGCATTGACTGGTTCGACATCTGCGTAGAAAGCATAATGTACCAGCTCACCCTCTTCATCGACTACATCATCTGATGTGATTACACATTCTTGCAACCTTGCAGGCATGTGTCTTATTCGTCGAGGTCTGCTTGAACCTGCTTCATCTGCAACTGGTTCTTGTCGAACTTCTATTTCGACTTCAGTGGCTGCAGTTGCTAAACACTTGTGCTCCATCACATTGATTCCAATCTTTAAGGTCCTATTCTGAGACATTGGAGCCTTCAAGATTAGTCTACCACCTGCGTCGAGGACTCTCATCATCTTGTCTTCGACAACTACCTTGTAGTTCTTTTCGACAAGCTGCCCTATACTGAGCAAATTACTCTTCATGCCTGGTATGTACAACACATTGGAAATTGTTGACCTTTTGCCATCTTTCCTCATAATCAGAACGTCACCAACACCTTCAGCTGCTAGAGTGTTGTCATTTGCAAACTTCATCGTATTCTTCGACGAGGGCTTCATGTTGACAAACCAATCTTTCCTTCCAGTCATGTGTGATGAGCATCCTGAGTCCAAGTACCACTGATCTTGGAATCTTTCTTCATCGTTTGTTGTGACCATTAGCAATGTTTCTTCTTCTTCATGTTTCGCCAGCTTTGCATCAGTCTCTTGATTTCTCTTCTTTTCTGGACAATCACTAACATAATGACCATACTTCTGGCAATTGAAACATTGAATGTGGATTTTGTCTGTCTTTCGACCACCACCTCTTCCTTTACCTGCAGCACCACCTCTTTGGTTGCCTTGGTTCCAAGGTTTCTTTTGATTCGACTGGTTTCCTCCTTTGTTGCCATTCCAGCTACCTTTGCCTTTTCTCTCTTTTTCCGTTTGTGCCAAAAAAGCCATATCTTTCGACTTTCCTGCAGCTCTCTCAGCCATCCTCTGTTCATGAGACTCAAGAGTCCCTTGAAGCTCTTCCTTCGTCAACACTGACAGATCTTTCGACTCTTCTATGGCAACTACCACGTGGTCGAATTTTGGAGCCAACGATCTTAAAATCTTTGAGACAACTGCTTTTGTCGTCAGCGTTTCTCCACATACTTTGATTTGATTCACCAACCTTGTAACTCTGGTGAAGAAATCTGTAATGCTTTCATTGTCTTCCATCTGAAGCAACTCATAGGTTCTCTTGTGAGTTTGTAACCTCACCTCTTTCACCTTCTCTGCGCCTCCAAACGACTTTTCAAGAATCTCTCATGCTTCTTTTACTGAATCAACATCACTAACCTTTTCAAAGTTATCAGGATCAACACACTGATGAATTATAAAGAGTGCTTTATAATCCTTCTTCTTCAATTCTTTGTGCGCTGCCTTTTCCGCCTCCGTTGCATTCTCCCCAAGCGATGTTACTCCATCTTTCACAATATCCCAAAGATCTTGATAACAGAAGATCACCTTAATCTGCTTGCACCAATTCTCATAATTTTCTTTCTTGAGAATTGGCAGGGTCGCCGGAAAGTTGTCGTTCGAATAGTTCATCGCCATCACTATATTCCTTCCTTGAATCTATCAACCGGAGCTCTAGATACCAGATGTTGGAAATTCACCTCACACCCTATGAAGAATTCCCTTCAATCTTGATCTCAAGATTGATGAATAAACCCACTATATGATAATGATGGTAATAACAAGTAATTATTAAGAACAACAAAAGAGAAGAAGAATAACAAACAAGAAAGAGAAGAATGAAAGAAGAAGTATTTGGAGAGAATGTGTTACCCACAACTGTGGGATTTCTTATTGAACTTTCACTTGCTAACTGCAACTGTGAAATCTGTTATGTTCATCAGTCTCTTGATTTCTCTTCTTTTCTGGACAATCACTAACATAATAACCATACTTTTGGCAATTGAAACATTGAATGCGGCTTTTGTCTGTCTTTCGACCACCACCTCTTCCTTTACCTGCAGCACCACCTCTTTGGTTGCCTTGGTTCCAAGGTTTCTTTTGATTCGACTGGTTTCCTCCTTTGTTGCCATTCCAGCTACCTTTGCCTTTTCTCTCCTTTTCCGTCTGTGCCTGCAAAGCCATATCTTTCGACTTTCCTGCAGCTCTCTCAGCCATCCTCTGTTCATGAGACTCAAAAGTCCCTTGAAGCTCTTCCTTCGTCAACACTGACAGATATTTCGACTCTTCTATGGCAACTACCACGTGGTCGAATTTTGGAGCCAACGATCTTAAAATCTTTGAGACAATTGCTTTCGTCGTCAGCGTTTCTCCACATACTTTGATTTGATTCACCAACCTTATAACTCTGGTGAAGAAATCTGTAATGCTTTCGTTGTCTTCCATCTGAAGCAACTCATAGGTTCTCTTGTGAGTTTGTAACCTCACCTCTTTCACCTTCTCTGCGCCTCCAAACGACTTTTCAAGAATCTCTCATGCTTCTTTTACTGAATCAACATCACTAACCTTTTCAAAGTTATCAGGATCAACACACTGATGAATTATAAAGAGTGCTTTATAATCATTCTTCTTCAATTCTTTGTGCGCTGCCTTTTCCACCTCCGTTGCGTTCTCCCCAAGCGATGTTACTCCATCTTTCACAAGATCCCAAAGATCTTGATAACAGAAGATCACCTTAATCTGCTTGCACCAATTCTCATAATTTTCTTTCTTGAGAATTGGCAGGGTCGCCGGAAAGTTGTCGTTTGAATAGTTCATCGCCATCACTATCTTCCTTCCTTGAATCTATCAACCGGAGCTCTAGATACCAGATGTTGGAAATTCACCTCACACCCTATGAAGAATTCCCTTCAATCTTGATCTCAAGATTGATGAACAAACCCACTATATGATAATGATGGTAATAACAAGTAATTATTAAGAACAACAAAAGAGAAGAATGAAAGAAGAAGTATTTGGAGAGAATGTGTTACCCACAACTGTGGGATTTCTTATTGAACTTTCACTTGCTAACTGCAACTGTGAAATCAGTTCTGTTGTGATGTAGAATACAAAGCAAGGCACCCTATTTATAGTTTTAGGTTTACACTAGCCCAAAACATAAAAGGCCCAAAATATTCTAAATCAAATCTAATCATATGATATCAAATCTAATCATATGATATCTAATCATATCATATCAAATTAATCATATGATATCAAATCTAATCATATGATATCACAATGAATGATATTTAACAATGTTATGTAGCAAAGATTTGTATGATCTTATCGAGAGAGAAAATGTAAAGTTGAATTATAAGTCTAATGTTGATTGAAAGAAGATGAATCCAACCGTATATACTATTATTAGGAAATAGTTGGACTTGAATGTGCATCCACGTATTGAAATTGAAATTGATGCTAAAGAATGTGGAATAAATTGAAAGAGTTATATAAATAGAAGAACATGCAAAATAAAGCATGTTTGATTTGGAAACTTGTTAATTTGAAATACAAGAATTGTGAGTCAATGGAAAAGCATGTATGTACTTTAGAATATTATAAATCAGTTGCTCGGTTACTTGTCTGGTAATTGAGAAGTTTTTGTTGTGACACCTATTAATTCAATCCAAAATAGAAAGTTAGTAATGTCAATGGTCAAAAATGCTTAACGAAGAAGATAGAAAAAATAAATGTGGTTTGAATGTTACTATTAATCAATCTAAGACTCTAGTTATAGAGACGTAGGAAAGAAGTCACGTCAGAAATTTTCTTAATCATGACAAGTAGGGAACTAGAAAAAAAAAGTTTCATGATACAATTTTGAGAAAAGTGAGACACATAAAAGAAATAACATGTGAAGACAAAAGTCTATTATAGAAGAAAAAGATTTAATCAAGTGTCAAGTTTGTGTAAAGATTTTCGATTTCAAATGGAATTTGATCATACACTAATGTATAATGTGCAATTTAATTGTTATAAGATTTATGTAATTAACCATAAATTTGTAAGCATGCATAAGTTTCAAAATTGCATTTTAAATTAGAAATTTTCAAGTTTTTATTAAGGTAAATTGATTAACCTTATCAAGTAAATCAATTTATCATTCAAATTTTCAACTATGTAAATTGATTAAACAATCTATATTAATCTATTAACCTTGTGATTTTTCACATATTTTTTTGACGTTGAAGATAGGTAAATTGATTAACATCATGAGATAAATTGATTTACCTTTGTAGCTTTTTGAAAATTATGAAACAACATGATATCTTTTTATTGCATTCTTTAATGAATATTTTTCCTAAAGCATTGCAAATTATTTCTAGTTATTTTCAAGCATTGCAAGTCTTTTTAAAATGGTGTCTTGTGATGTATAAATAGTAGAATATTTGACATAAAATGTTCACCTTCTTCATGAACAATTTTCATTTGTTTTAAAGTGTCAGTAATATTTAACAAAGAAACTTTTTGTTGCATAATTTGCATTCATATGTGAAAATGTTCATTAAAAAAACTTGAACAGTTAAATGTTTATATCATCTTGATTTGTTTATTGAAGAAAAAGAATAAATTTTCAATATATCAAAAAACAGCAAAACTCTCAAGTATTATCAATTATGTTGCAAAATTTAATTGTATTCATTTTTATCAATTTGTTGTAGTATTCGCCAAGTGTGTGTGGTGATTTTTATATGTAATAAAGTTGTTGTGCTTATTATAGATGATTACAAATTGGAAGGATTGTCTTTTTATTTGTTGAAAATTTCATTTGAATCGGGGTGGTTCAAATTCAACCATAGTTATTGGTGTTGTTGGAAAACAAGGAAGTGGTTTGCTTCTTTGTTATTATTAGAAGATGGTAATTGAAGTCTTAGTGGTAGACTTTGTTGAAAGTATATTAGGTGGGTAATAGTTTTATCGTCTCCACATGGATTATCCTGATATCACCGTCGTTTTACAGTTTATAGAGTCTTAATTGAGGGTTTTCAAATGGTTTTGTTTGGTAACATTAATTTCACAAGAGTTTTGTAGCAAAGAGTAAAGTTTAGAAAGATGTTTGTTTTAAAAGCATGTCCAGATTAGGTTTCATTAACCCATCTCATATATATTCTATTAATCAAGCATGTGAACTTGGTTATGATCAATATAATCTTGTATCCTCTTAATATCGTTTATCTCTAAAACGATATTGTGAATATTTTCTACTAATTACTAGATGATGTCTCATGCTAACAATCAACACAATAATCTTAAAGCTTGATACAAGTGAATGTCAACTCACAAATCTATGTCTAGAGTATGTTCATTGTTAGATGAATAACTTAGGTCAAGATTTGAAAAATATCTTTCAATAGTGGTTCAAATTAAATATATATCATCAAAAGCAAAGATATTCATCATATATTGATCATCAACTTTGTTCACATACAAAAGATCAAAAGAAATACATATTATCAAGGTTAACTATCTCTAATCTTGACACAAAAGAGAGTTTAGCTACCCATCACCATGGTAGCTTGGAGGTTGAGGTTGTAGTGGTGCTGATAGATTTTAATCTATAAGCTGGGGGTGTGTATTTGACATAATTTGGTGGTGATGAGACATAAGTAGGGTACAGAGGAGAAGGCTTTTCTGGTCGTGTGAAATATGTAGGAAAATTAGAAAGGTTAAAGAAAAGATCTTCAATAGGTTTAGATTTTTTCCTCTTTGGAAGCTCTCAAGAAATCATAAATCTTTTTTATTTGGCCTTGTAGTTTTCTAATTTCTCTTTCCTTTTGGTAAAAATCTTTGCCAAAATTTCATTCTTCTAACATCCTTCTTAAGTCACGATCCAGCTGGGAGACTTGAACTTTTAAGTTTATGTAGTGTTTTTGCATTTTTTTTTAGACAAAATTTTGAGATTTTCATTTGTTTCGTCTGTTTTTTCAGTAATTTTATCCACCTTTTTGTCTAGATTATGGAGAATATCATTTTGAGCAACCATGTTTTTAGATTTTCTCTATAGTAGATAAGATGGTCTATTTGTCCCTTTCTTCTTCCTTTTAGGGGGATAATTTTTTGTCAATTCATTATCATGCATCCAGCAAGCACATCTTGGATTGCACATCTTGAGATTTATGTCCCAAATAAAATGGTCATCTATTGTCACTATAGATATGCTCTCCTGTAGCAATGACAACATTAATAGGACAAAAATATTCTCTAAATATTGGTTGTATCATCATGGTTTAAAAAATAAAAGAAGGCGAACTTGACCTTTCATCTAATTTTTTGAAACGTTTTGACAGATCTATCAATTAATCTCCTAAAGGTGGCCTCTTGAGATTGTATTGGTCTTCTGTCAATATAAATTTTTTCATAAGTTATTCATTTATGGGGAATTAGTTGAGTTAATTCATCCTTGGGATCTGAAAAATGAAGGTATATCTTCTTCTCTGTTGGTAACGACCAATAGTGAATCAGAAGAACATCTCGAGAGTGACAAATCTATCGGGTGATTTGAAGACAATAGATTATTTGGTGATGAAGAATAGCAGACAAGAATTCTGAAACTTGATTAAATCTAGTGATTTAGACTTGAACTTTCAATCTCGTGGATAGAGTGTTGTCATTGAGACTTACAATATAATATAATTTGGAGAAATGGTGAGGACCACACTTCTAGCATGGAGTGAAGTTAGAACATTGTCTATTATAGCATTTTCATAATGAAGATATCTTGAATCTATAAGAGCTATTTTGCAAAAGACTGGTTGAATTTTTGAATTTTTCTTTCATAAAGGGAGAGGATTAACCTGACAACTCTAAAATGTAAAGTTGTGTATTTTTTTTAATTTCCAATGATTTATGAGACTTTGTGTATTTTTTTTAATTTCCAATGATTTATGAGACTTTGAAGATTCTCTAAATCAATATACTATTCTTGATTTGTTGCTCTCTGATTACATTAATCCAATAGATATGATTGGACACATTCTTTCGTGTGAGATTTGAGCATCCTCTTGGACATACGATATGCACCCCTTTTCTAGCTGAGGCTCTACCCATACCATATGCACCCCTTTTCTAGCTGAGGCTCTGATACTTCGCTAACCGAGAGCCTCACATGAAATTAGTCTTAATTGTAGTCACCAAACAACCATCCATAGCCATAATGAATTAGTTCCAATTTACAAACTATATAATAAAATAACTAGAAAAGTGTTCTTGAACCAATTACAAGAAAGTCCCAATGAAATTTAGTCAGATTTCTGACTTTCTTTATTTGAACATTTATGTTCCATTCATTTGTTTGCGCTTCACATAGTAATAAAGATTACAGAAATTTGCAAGTGACAATGTTGCCAACTTCCTTCAAGAAGTTTGCCACTACCTGGAGTAACAACTGCAAGAGAATTGATACGAAATCTGATAGGAATTCAATTGAATCTTATATATATCATAAATTAAATTTTTAAAATGAGAAAACCTGCAAGGCTATTTTCTAAGCCAAAGGGACCACTATTAATAATCACATTTACAGACAGGTAGGAAATTCAGTGCAAAACTACCAAAAAAAAAAAATAGAGGTACAACCATGGCATGAAATGAAAAGATTAAAATTATGTTGGTAAATTATCCCTGACGCATTTTATAGCTACCAAAGTTATGCAGAAATTCAGTGTTTAGCCATACAAAACATACAAGTCATAGAACAGGTAGAAATAAACCTTCCACTCCGGCAAACATTTAGCATCAACGTGGAAATGAGCCCAAAACGTAGAGCAGAGCAGAGCCAATTCGATAAATGTGGGAGACCCCCATAAAATTAAATCACTCACTTACAGGATAAAAGCAAAACTTAGAATAATAAACAAGCTGAATATCTAGTAAGCGTGAAAAGAAATAGGACATAATTGAAACAAAATTATACTGTACATCAGTTTGCTGCATACGCCCCCCTGCAAACCAAGAATCGAGTCCATTGGTGTTGACGCCCAATTTTCCATACAGCTAAAAGCATGATTTACCATAATGCTCATCAGTCATCACTCCAGAACAGCAACCTCTTGATCAACCCTCCAGTAATTAGCGTCATTGAATTCCTTCATTCCAGGATTACCGTCTTCAGAATTTTCCTTTTCTGCTGCTTTTGGGGACATGTTTCTTTTCAACGGCCCTGCTTCCCCAACTATCCCCTCTTTCAGAGCCTGTTCCATAGCCTTCTCAGTACCTTCTAATTCTACACCAACAAATTCAACATCCTCCTCAAATAGTGAGGGCACTGCTGCTGATCTTTGAGTTGAGTCGCCAACCCCATCAATCAAATCTCTACTATTTGGTGAACCGTTCGAAGAAACAGACTCCGATTTTGGAGAATTAGAATTAGGGCTGCCTATTTGAGGCTTAGTAGAAGGGTTGCTACCAGACTCATCATGATCCACAAATGGATTCATGCTTGCGCCAGTAACTTGCATATCCGGAGATTCTCCCCATCCCACCCAATCAGGCAATGGCCTGTCACCAAAACACTCGTCCTTGTCTGATGCCTCAAATCTGAAGAAACCCATATCATTTGAAGGGCTCGCCTTTTCACTTTCAAAATTCAAAGCACCTCCATTCCCGGAATTGCTACCCGGTAATCCACCGAAGAAGTTTGTGCTAGAGCTAGATGTGTCATTCATAGTATTTTTGCTCTCATCCAATTCTTCATCCTCTCCAACGACTACCTCATCATCACTGTTGTTACCACCATTAGCAGCACCATTCAAGTTTATCTCATCCATCATATCAGATGATGTTGTGCCTCCATTGGCATCACCAATCCTGTCGTCTTGGAATGCAAACCAGTTGGAGTTTGTAAACAGACTACTGAAGAAAAAAAGTGTTATATTTCTTATTTTGAGAATCAAATGATATGTTAAATACTATACACCAACAGATTTCCATGAAATTTCTATAACATCCAAACAACATATATACATATCCACACGGAGATAGTATGTAAAACAGCTACATAATTATTATTGGTTTAAGCAACATTTATGTGCTTCTTGTTAAAACTTTTTCGACAACAATTAATTATATTTCTAAACTGAGTACACCTATCAAATTCACATGTATATCTATGCTCAATTGAAAATTATACTTCAGTGACTAAATCTATCTTCCCAAACAGAGACTCATCATGCCCTTATGCTGTCCATTTTATTGCATAGCCTACCCATGAAATTAATTTTGCATATGATGAATAAGAATAGAGCGGGAAGGAAAAAGTTAGCAAAGTGACAACATGAAGTAGAAAACAGAAGCCGAAATATCTTCAGTGCTTAAAGAAATTTAAAATCGAATTCTACCTCTGTAACTGAATGTCAACATTTTTAAAAAACTATTAATTTCCTGACAGATATACTGGAAAAGTGGTAATGTGATTTGGCCATTAGGAAATCTATAAGCAATTTGTAAGTAAAGGATGATCTATTAGATTACGTTTTCTATTCAATATCAAGTACAAAACCCATTCTTACATGGTTGTATTTGAAGGATATTTATCTCTCTAATCAGTAACTAATCTACATGACCAACTACAATGTAGTCATCTTGAAGTTTCCCTAAAAAAATTAATGAAATAATGGATATCATGTGGAAGACGGAGCATTAAAGATAACCGGAAAAATATTTGACTGTCACAGTATACTAGTAAGATTACATTTTTAGTATTAACACTATTTCCAGCACCCACTCTCTTATCGGGTGAAAATCATGTAGTTTCTACCACTTAATCTAAGCCCATTTTCAATATGGTGGGACCCATATGAATTTCGCCCAATAAGATAACTAGAGTTGAAAAGAATGTTACTTAGAGTGTGTAGCAATCTTATATTATCAAACCCAAGCACCATTTTACAACTTCTCTTAAAATTAATTAATAAAATTAAACTGACTGATTGATCTGCATGACATACTCATTCTAGCAAATTTACAAGTTATGTGACAAAATAAACAGACTCACCTCCCTTGATCATCACCGAGTCTTAGAGACGATATGACTACTTGGGCAGAGTCGTCATCAAAGTAGACATCCTGGATTTAATACACCAGAAAAATTTGCTATCAAATTAGTTATAACAAAAAAGCAAGTGATTGCCAGGTTATTTCTTTGCGAGATAATTTGACTATGACTTGGTGACGCAAATTTTCAAAAAAGTCCTAAAATCAACTAAATGAGTTTACAATAGCTATCAAGAATAAACCAAAACAAGTACCTCGTCATCTCGATCATGGCTTCCACGTTCCTGCAACGAAGTCAATCAACATATTGGTCCAACATATAAGTTGCAGTGCTCAGCCCAAAAGGCAAATCACAGAAGCAAAAACTTAAAAAGTACAGAACTTAAAAAATGCACATACAATATTAATAATATGCATGCATTGCACAGAGGGGAAGAGGGAGGCCAACTACAAACCTCTTCATTATCCTCATTCCCATAAAGTTTATATCTGAAGGCCTGACTCAAATTATTAGCTAAAGCTGCAACATCATAGTCCCTGTCATGAATGTCTTCGTCATCGCTATCCCTCATTCTATCTTGTAAAGCAGTCGGGCGTCTACACAGGAACAGGAAAAATGAAGAGAAAATAAAATGAGACAGCTCACAACAAAGAGATCACAAAACTAAAATGTAAAAGGCTCAACCGAAGATTGTGACTTCACTTGAGTTAATAAAATGAAAAAGTATATGGTCCATGTTATAGTTATTACATTTTTATCATATAATACACTGAAGAATACACACTACATGCATACTCATCATTATCATACCTAATGCCCTCATCAATTTAGTCAAAGTAAAAAATAACATCACAATTAAATCTACTCCTCTATATCTCTAATATTATTTATTGAATATCAAGTCCCCAACCCTTATTGGTCAAGATAACCTGGTCACAAGACCAACCATGTAAAGGCATGGTCTAGCTTTTACAATTAGAGTACTGCAACCAATTCAACACTTCAAACAAAGACTTTACGCATGAGAAAATAAAAGGTCCATCCTCTTTGTTGACTGTTGCTAAGGATTTAGATCAAGATAAATGAGATCAGAGCTTACCCACAGGCCCAACGGTTAACATTCTCAACCACATTACGGTTCTGAAGCACAGTAGCTTGCCATTCATTCCACTCACTATTCTCCTGCAGATGTTAAGAACAACAAATTGAAATATATAAGAAAAAATCTGTCCCAATAAACTCAACATGTGAGTTCAGCCTCATGGTCCTAATTCCTAGAATGCAATGCAAGGTTAATTCGACAACCAAAGGCTTTACCATTTATTTGTAAAATTAACTCATTTGTTTTTAATTACATGTTTGCTTGTCCGAAATTCAATATATGGAATAAAATTAAGAGATAAAAAAACAGCATGCGAAGAATGTTAACACGAGACACCAAAAGCTAGAGAAGGTGTAATGTGTAACTGTGATATTAATGTCACTTTTAATTAAAAAATTACCAAGATGTGTTATGCATACCAGGAAGGATGTTAAAAACGAGACACCACCATCTTATTTCAAACAAGTCTTTATGCAAATTTCAAACAAGTCTAAGCAGATTGGTCGAGGATAGCAATTCAAGGTATAATTTACATATTTTGATAAATTTATGCAATAGTTCAAAATAACTGAATCGAGAAATTTTCATGAACCTAAACATATGCTAATGCACAGCTAACCTGAAGACATGTCAGTATGTGACTTCGGCTGTGTGTCAAGTGAATAAGTTTGTTAACAATTCGAGTAATATGGCCAATGTTTCCTGCCCGTGGTGCCTGTTTTCCGGTAGCAGGTACAGTTGGCTGAAAATAACACAAGTTGATTGAACTGGTTCCAGTATACATAATGGTGTGAAGAAATGAAACACTGAACCATACATATCACTCATAAAAATATAGGAAAATCTAATGACCATGACAACATCCAATTTATCAGTTTGAAGCATCTACATACCAGATTTCTGTCGGAAGAGAGAACAGAATGTTTATCTGCTTGGATAACCCTTCCAATTAAATCACAATCTCGCAGAAGATGATTAACAATGGCATCAGTTTTACTCTCCAAACATGATAATATAATACTTTCAACATGATGGTGTAATGAATTATTATATGGATACCTGCAGAAGCAGAACACGCAGAATAGTTTAAAAAATAAAAAATAAAAAAGTAGCATGTTATCAGTAAAAATAAGCAATATCCAGAAGACATCAAGGTTTTCTTGGAATATCCATAAGTCTGTCAAATAAAATATAAAAAAAAATATTTGCTTACTCAAAAAAAAGATCAATAACTCGTTGAATGGTTCCTGAGTTGACCATTTCTTTTTCTGCCGACTCATTTCCGGTTTTTAAGAGGACTGCAATGAACTCGACAATCTGGAAGAAAAAAATTGCACAGCTCAGAAATAAGAGGCAAACAGTTCACAGTAAAAACTAAGAAATATAGAAACTAATCTACTCCAAGATAAGAAACTAATCCTAAGAAACAATCCGAAATATTCTACATAATATTAAGATGTTGTAAAAGATATTCTTATCATCTAATGATTTTTATTAAATTTGCAAACGAAAATATATATCACAAAAAGATGTTTAAAACCACGGGCTACGCGAGGTGGGCACCATAGCAACCACCCTACAATTGATGGGGGAAGCCGTTCAAACTAACCTTTAATCTATGCTTCCCAAGTGGAGGTCTCAATTCTCCATATGTTGTAGGCAATACTTTCTCATCGGATGACACGTTCAAAAGCATTAGCAAGTCACCTGTAGAAAAAGCCATGAAGATGTGATGTGGATAACGAAATTAGATTATGTAACCATAACGATTGAAATAACAGGTTATATGACTAAATTGAAAGTTTGGATAATGAGCATATAAACTATTGACAGCCGAAATAAAAAAACATTAATTCCATCTTACTGAGTTTAGGGAGCATTGCACCAATAGTCTCTGGATTTACAGGAATATGTGGCTCATACATGTGTTGACTTCGGAATGAATGAAAAAGAGGAGACGGTACATTAGATCTTTTCGGGTCCAACAAAGAAATACACACGGAAAGTGAGTTCACAAGGCTAGACTTTGATTGTGAATCTTCCAATGCATAGCCCAAAATTTTTGCGACAAAACTGCATGTTTAGAAAAAAGTATAAATATAACAATTATTTAACAGATACATATCAAAAGAAAAACCATGAAGTTTCCTGATGCAAACCTTGGGCTTGATAATTTAATTGCTAGAGTAGATGAGGCATTTCGTGTTATTGTACATAATGTTTCAGCTGCATTGGCATTAACTTCAGCAGGACACTGGTTTAAATAGGGAAGAAGAAAGTTGTAAGATAATTTGCAGGGAAAAAAACAAGGCAGTAAAGAGCCTATATAATTCAGACGCATGCAAATAAAGGGCATATGCATCATGCAGCTAAAATATGTCCGTGTGGCATCCAGCTAAGTGCAAATGCGTTGTTATCGTATAGTTAACATGTAAAATTTGGCTCAGAAAAACATAAAGCTGGATATATGCTTCACTTACAGATGGACTTAATTTATCAACAATCATCTCAAGCAGGTTGCTCTCGGCCAACCATTGCATCACATCAATAAAGTTGGGATACACATGGTCATCGGCGCCTACTAATCGAACCAAAACCTGCGCAAAGAACAAATCTCAGAATCAATTATTACCAACCCAAGGTACTGTTATAATTAAGAACGGAAAGGTAAAAGTTTACCTCCATAATGGATGTGATTCCAATCAAATCAACCAATTGGCGAAAAACATTCTGATGGGCCTACAAAAAGTAACATATATTGTGATGGATGAGTTTTTCTATCTCCATAAAACTGAAAATGTCAAATAGAATAAGCAATATAGAACTGAACTGTATGCGTGCATTTTTTAACTTGCCTGAACATAATTCATAAGCGACACTGTCTTTCGAATCATTAGGCAAACGACAACCTGTAAATGACATAGAAAACAGCATCAAGTAGATGGTATTAATATAATCAGATAAGCAACGTAGACAAAAATAACATGCAAACTAAAGCTCCAATTTTATCCAACATATACCTTGCTAAAGTAGCCAGCCAACAAGGCACTATGGGAACGATTAGGCTCCAAAAAGGAGAATAATAAGTTCATCAGCTGAAATTACAAGGATTAAAAAAGGAAATCAATACAAGCAAGGCATAAGTATACAGCCTCAAATCACAAAAAAAAGTCAGAAACAGAGTGAAGTATAAACCTCTTCTTCATCCACCAAAGTCTTCAAGATGACATCAATTTCACATGTAAAAATCTCGCAGGCAATGAATGGAAACCTAAATTACAGTCAAATAATCAGACGGTAACAAAAAAAATGAAATAATTAATTAAAGTTCTTTCACAGAAAAAAAAAAAACAATGTTACAACTGCATACTTGAAGGTCCGTTTACTTTCAGCATCCTGTGGTGGTTCTTCGATAATGTAGCGTAGCAATTGCTCAACCTGAGCTGGATCTCTCAAACTAAAAGGGAAAAATAGCAAATTATCAATTACTTTTTGTTGAATCCTCTTTATGATTGCCTATACATTTAGTGCTTTGTGTATTTATTCAACTCCAGCTATCACCAAATATATAGTCCTCGGAATTATAAGAGCAGAGCAATTTAGTTCCTCAAATTTAAAAAATGTAATTCCTTAAATTAAATAAAGTCAGTCAATTTAGTCCTTCCCCCGAAATATTTCTTTAGTAAACATCCATTGAAATCAAGGAAAGACTTAACATATTGACTTGAAACATCAAGACAAACATAGAACCTTCAAAACAATGACGTTAAATTTGGAACAGGGACTAATTTGAGTGAAGTTCAATTTAAGGGACAAAATTGCTATTTCAAAAATTTGAGGAACTAAATAAACCGACACATACAATTTCGAGGACTAAAATGTTGATTTACTCAAAAGAAAATGCATAAAACTGTGAGACTTGTTAGGAAAACGAATAAAACTCTTGGTTGAAATTAAATGAAAACATACAAATTGATAAGACGACTGTTTAAGGCCTTGCATTCTTGGATTACTTCTTCTTCATCTAGAAGCTCTTCTAAAGTGAAATTATCCTTGTCTAATATAGCCTCCACCTGCACAACACAAGCAACATAAAAAATAAAATAAAAAATACACTTGAACAGCAACAACAAGAGGAAACATTGAAATAAGAAAATAAGTATGCAAGTTTTGAGCTACTCGACAGTTAAAACATTGATTGTCAATTAAGTTATCCACATAGACTTTCGGACATTAGTTTCATCGCGTTCAATCATAAAATCCCATTCCTAACTTACATCATTAATGAGAAGCGCAAAAACACAAATACTGAAATCTTAAAATTGAATCAATCTATTATCATAAATCAAAATTCGTGCAAGAACTACATAGCCCTAAACCGCTTTAACCCAAACCACAATTTCACAATGTTCAAACGGAAATTCAAACACCACTTGAAGCTGCTCAATATCAGGGTTTTAAAAAACGGTCTACGGCCGCAAAACGGTTTTGGTAGATGTCAATACCGATACCATTACACACTGACGACCGAAATCGCAAAAACCTTTACCCACCCGCGACGCGACCATTTTTTAAAACCCTGCTCAATATACACATTACAATTGTAATATCCCATTAAATACAACACGTTACAGTAACCGTTACTGAAAAACCAATACAAAAATAGCTAAATTACAGAAGCAAAACAAAATCAATAAATTCGCTAAAGTGGATCAATATTTCCCAATTGAGATCCCTCTTATCATAACGAATTCACCTATCAGTTGCTACAACACAGTTTTAAAAACCTAGAACAGATAAAGTCGATCCAAACAACAGAAATTAAGATAATCACATAGGGCAATAAACACAACAAACACAATAAACATAATTAGCATAATTAGGAATAAATGAGATTGATTCAAATAGGGAAAGTAACTAAGTGGAGGTAAAACAATAGAAGTAACGGAATTAAAGTGAAAAAGCAGAGAAGAACGAAAAACTGACAGGGGAGGAAGCAGAAAGAGAGGCGAGTTTCCAAAACATGTGGGAGGTAGAAGAAGACGAAGGTTGGTGGATCTGGGAAATCTAGGTCAAGCTGAAGGAGGTGCTGCTGTAAACCCTAATTTCGTGGAGGGAGAGATCGAAAAGAAGCGAGAACGTGAAGATCGATTGAGAGAGAGAAAATGAAAACGAAAATGAAAAGCACCAAAATTAAATTAACTTGTTAAATCGGAAAAACGCTAAAGTACAAACGATATACTCCGGAATTGCCACACAAACACTGCCTATCCCACGTTTCGTAATAATGCTATTATATTGCTCTTTCAATCTCATCATTTTTTTTTTATCAAATATCAATTTAAACATAAATAAATGATTGAGTGTAATATAAATTTATTAAATGATTTTGTTAGTTCTTTTTATTGATTTTGTTAGTTATTGAATGTTAATCATTGTGATGAATATATAATTGTATAATTAGTAATTAATTTGATGGTGATGTATATGCTATACTATTGATTTGATGGTAAGATTAGAATTTAATAAAAACTACATTAGTACTGTAAAGTTACATTTCTTAAGAGACTTTTCCTTTATTAGTAATATAATAAAGTTTAATATGAGATCCCATATAAATATCACTCTCTGTTTTATTATAAAAATGAGTTATATTGTCAGATTACTTATTTGTTTTTAATTATTTGTTATTAAGATAATATTTATTATTTTGTTTCAATAGCATGCTTTTATTTATTAAAATATTTTATATATTTTATTTTATATATAAAAGTTATTAAGTCTCATAATCTTAAATTTAAGGATAATTTTGTAATTGTGTGTTTTTCTTTTTTCTTTTTTTTAATTATATTTCATCAAGTATGCAAATTGTTCCGATCAAAGTGTGTAACCCTTTAGAATTTAGAGTTCATCAGATTGATCATTGACTTTTAGTAAGCATGGATTGCTGGCAGACATAATTGGTTTTAAATTAGGACAATTTTCTTTTGTTTATTTTAGTGTGTCAATTTTTAAAAGGAGACCTAAAAGAGCTTATTTTCAACTGGAAGGCAATTTTTTTAATAATAATTGGTAAAATTTACCTTGTGAGATCGGTTACTTAAAGTATGGTAATGCATTCTATGATGATTTACTCTTGCCCTATCAACTTACTTCAAGAAGTGGAAAGTTGGTGTAGGAATTTTATTTAGAGTGTAGATATTCAAAAGAGGAAATTAGTGGCAGTGACTTGGAAGCACTGTTGTAAAGACTTCAAAAATGATGGTTTAGGTTTGAGATCACTAAGACTTATAAATGAAGGTACGGATGTGAATCGGTGATGGTGTATTATAAACTCTATAGAAGATTGGGTCAAAGTTTTAAGGGCATAAGTCTTGAAAAATAATATACATGTTAAGTACCATGTTTTTACTTTAATTTGGATTGGTAGCAAAACTCACTTAAGTGATTGGAGGAGAATCCTCATTGGTTAGTGGAAAATTGTGATAACATCAATTTATGGAGAGATAAATGGTGTGGGATTGCTCTAGCTACTATTTTCCATTTCCTTCCTACTATATATGTCAATTTAAAAGCAAAATTGTATGATATCATACATGGAAACTTCATTGTCCTTCCTCATAGGTTTGTGCAATTCTGTCCAGTTTTGCCTTAGCTTGTAACAAAAGTTTTCATCAACTCTTTGAAGGAAGATCGCAAGGTTTTGAAGTAAAGTGATTGTGGTCAACTTACTATGAAGACTACATATTCTCATATTTCTCGAAATCATTGATCCAAGTTCTAGGGAAAATTAATTTGGAGTTCCTATGTTTCTCCATTAAATTCAGTTCTATTTTGGAGGTTGATTAATAGAATGTTGCCCGCAATGATAATCTTTGCTTGAGGGGGTTTCAATTTTTTTTTATTTTCAGTCTATATTTTAAAATCTAAGAAACGTTGCACCATGTGCTTTTCTCGTGCAGGTTTGCAGCAAACATATGGCATTAATTGGAGAATAAGTTGGATAGAGGTCTTCAAAACAGATATTTGGAAGGATTGTATGCAGGTTATGGGCAACATTGGTTCCAAACAAGGAAAGGTTGTCATTAATTCAGTAGTGCTAAATTCCATATACTTCATCTAGCAAGCTAAAAATCCTGCCTGATTCCAAAACAGTCACACTCAGTGTAATTTATGTTGTGCTTTTATCTTATCTTTTACATATTTGGTTAGAAACCTTACACCAAGATGTATTAATTCCTCCATTCATGATTTTGTGGTGCTAAAAAACTTATCGGTAGAAGTTAATTTGCCCAAACCTCAAGTCATCAAAGAGGTTTTGTGGTGTCTTCCCCTCAAGGGTTAGGTTAAAGTTAATTTGAGGGAACCTCGGGGTACTCATTTTTTAGCGGTCTGTGGGGATATTTTTTGGAATCATGAAGAAGGATATATAGGTAGCTTTTCTTGTATTATAGGTCAGGAAAATGTGTTTTGTCGAGCTTATAGGAGCTATTTGGGCTATGGAGCAGGCTCTTACTGAAAACTAGAGTAGTTTGTGGTTGGAGATGGATTTGAAGTTACTGGTTCTTGCTTGTAGTAAATAATTTGTGGTGCCTTGGAAGATTAGGAATAAATGAAACATTTGCATATAAAGGATGAAACAAATTAATTTTTTTCCAACTCATATTTACAGGAAAGAAAATCATTGTGCAGACAAGCTTGCTAACTTAGGCTTAGTAGTTACTAATTTCTCGTGGTGGAATGGTATACATACCAATGTAGTAATGGACTTCAATAGAAACAAACTAAGTATTTATAGTTTTAGAATTTGTTAGAGTTGAGGTTTTGGATTCCCCCCTCCCCCCTCATTTTTGTACATGCTTTTTTATGTATATCATAGGCTAAAGGGCCCATTTTTATTTTTAAAAAATAGAATATGAATTTGGGCTTCAAGTAATTTAAAATCGTTAGAGCATCTTGATTCAGATTCACTTATTATCCTTCAAAGTAAACTTAAACAATATGAGGATGTCATCTTCTAGGAAGAAATTCTTTGGTACCAAAATTTTATAGAGTTGTAGTGGTCAAAAAATGCAGGTGTGCGTGTTCCCCATGTAAGGGTTAGGAGACTCAAAGGCCTTAGTAGGTGCATAACATATCTTGATGGCGAGGGCTTTCTCACAACGGTGAAAGGTCATGCAATGTGGCTTTAGAGGCTATTTAGGGGTTCAGATCGCGTGAGGTGAAAGACCCTTTTGGTGGTCAGTGCAGCTTGACTGTAAGTGGGCGGTTAGAATAATTGAGTGTCATGGTTACAAGGAGCGTGGATCTCTTTTACGTAGTAGAAGATGGGTATGAATTAGAGTTTATCCCCTATCACCTTGAGTGATTATGTATTTATAGAGGTTAAAGTAATGTTTTGATGGGACAAATGTTGGACACGCTGTTGGAACAAGTGATCCAACTTTTTAAACCAATTAAGACAGTGATATAACAACAATAAAAACATAATGCATAAAGCAATAAAATAACCCGAAATATTGATAACCCAGTTTGGTGCAAACAATACCTACATTTAGTGGGCACTCTAACCAAGAAAGAAAACTCATACTTCGAATTGTTACATTTAATTTTCTATGAACGTCAACCCCATGGGGTTCAATGTATCTTCCTAATCACAATGACTTTATATTTAGGACTCCTCCTAAATATGAGAACCTGTTTCACTTTCTTCAAACACTAACCTCTAATGATCAACTTCAATAACAACTTTATTAGTTATTGAATTTATAACTCAACTAAGACAACCCAACAACTATGCCAAGTTACTGAAATATAGAGTAGTGTGCACAAATAGATTCAACATTAATACAACATTAGCATGGAATACAAGAAACAACATACTCAAAAATCATAGACACAAAGAACTTAATCTTGCATACAAACTCTCGAGCAAAACATGATAATTGAGTCTCCTTATATAACAATGTCTTGTGGACTTTTTCCTCTCAGATCTTTGACTTTAATTAGTCCAGAATAATAGCTGAATTAATTAAATTTGATTTTATTCATAAATATCTCTAACAAAATATATGATTTTGTATATTTTAAATTCAAACTTAAATCTCCATTTAAATTTGATTTGATCTTCAACATATGTCAAACAAATCACATAAACATTTCCAAATAATCTGCAACAAATTTGATTGAGATTTAGACAAAAATTTCACACCAAACAACATTCATCATGGCTTGTTGATTAGGGATAGATGTTACAGCGTGCGCGTGCTGAAACAATATGTTCCATATGTTGCACAAGTACATCCAAATTAACTTTTCTTCATGAATTGTAGATCTTTTTTGTATAGTGAATCTTTGATAGAAAAATTTTGAACCAAAACTACAATACCATTTGTCTGTTTCCAGATACCAGATGTCATAACACACTTGTTGGAGCATCGTATTCCACTTTCCTTCCTTCTGCACCAGAAACAACTTAAACAAACTTCGTGTTGTTTTGCATAATGCATACGGTCCCAAAAGGACCAACAATCTCCCCTTAGACAAATTTTGGCAAAACAACGCTTCAAGCAGAAACATAGTTAAGTATCAAGATATATTAAGACCAAACATCAGCAGCAGGAAAAGAAAAAAATATATATTTGAGCATACATCAGCAGCGGCATGAGTACATGTTTGTAGCATAATAGTTGTTACATATCAGTCAATTGACACATAATAGTTGCTCCCAAAATTAGTTAACATACAATCATTCATGATAGGTTAGTCATGCATGTACACACAGTTGGTAGTCAGTAGTCAAAGGTTAAAAGATATCACTAATACACAATGATATAAGCACATAAAGTAGATGTCCAAATACCTGGCCAGATGCTTCAGCATATGTGCATACAAAAATCAGATTACATCAGTTAGTACTAGTCATACTAGTTAGTATTTATCACAACAGGATATATCAGGTCAGCAGTATAACCTCTGACACCATAAAGTCAATAGTCAAGTCAGTAATCAAACCATTCTACTACACACAACATTACTCCCCCTTTTTGCCACAATTTGGCAAAGGTGATCCTCAGAAGGTCACACGGTCAACTCAAAGGTTAGTATGTCAGCACATATACATATTAGACCAGAAGTATTCAAATGTCAACAATTATTAGAGCAAATGTTAAGCATGGTGCTAGAGCATCAGGCATTGTTATTGGCAACAAAGCCATTACAAACCCAGTCAAAGGAAATAAAATATGCTCAAGTACAAGGGTCAGACAGATTAAGCAAAAAAACTAGAATAAAAATCCTTAAGATTTGATCTTCCATCCATCCTCTTGAATTCATGGAGGTAACTTAGTCTTCGTCAACCTTTGAGTCAGATTCATGAGCTTGAACATGTCTCTTTTTCAAGGACTTCATCTTGGTCGCAAATTTCTTCCCAGTCACAAATGTTCCACCTGATGGTCCAACATTCATCTCTGCATCATTTGCAAAAAAACTTAAACTTATTCCCTTGTTCTTGTTTTTCTCAGCTTCCAGAAACCTATCAATAGCCTTATTGATACTAGTTCCTTTGTTTGAGTAACATGACTTTGGATTTTCAGGATTATTACTCATATTAAAAAAATTAGCACTAGAGGGAAAAAAAGAAACATATTTCTGATAGCAAGAAAAGTGAAAGCAGTTCTTACTTGTAACAAAGGTTCATATAAAATGAGGTTTTGAAACAAAACAAAAATTGCTTTGTTTCATGTGCAACATAGAAAAAAGAGATATAAACTCCCCAACACACCTCTCTAGCTTTTACTGTTATTGATTTTCACAAATGCGGACACTCAAGGCATCCATTAACTTTTCAAATTGGACTACATCCAATGCCTTAGTGAACATTTTTGCTAATTGTTTTTCTGTTGTCACATGTTCAAAAGCTACAACTTTATATTCAATGAGTTTTGTAATAAAATGATGATGAATGTCAATGTGCTTAGTTCTACTATGTTAAACATGATTTTTTGAAATATTGATACACGTTGTCACAGAACAATGCAATGACATCTTGTCCCATAGTGTATTTCTTCAACATTTGTTTCATCCAGAGTAATTGAGTACCATTGCTCCTTGCAACAATATATTTAGCTTCGGTAGTAGATAATGAGATACAATTTTGCTTCTTGCTAAACCAATATATTAAGTTATTGCCAAGGAAGAAACATCCACCGCATGTGCTATTTTTGTCATATACACTTCCATCCTAATTAGCATCACAATATCATACTAGTATTGAGTTAGTGTCATGTGAATAGATAATATCATAGTCACATGTCCCATTTATATATCTCAAGATTCTCTTCACTTGAGAAAAATGATTTGTCTTGGGTTTTGCTTGATACCTAGTTGTAGCACCCCAAAAGTTGTCTTTCCGTTTTAGCAGCATCTGGCTTTGTTTCTCTGCATTTTTGCATTTCTGCATTTTGCATAGCATTCGTTCTTGAGACACGGGATCAAGGTTTTCTTGTGGTTCAGTTTTCATTTTTAGTGCAAGAGACGAAATAGCAAGCATCAGAGTCCCTGGCATTTATTTTGCTCAACAATCGAGCGACCGATTTTATTTTATTTTGCAGGGTATTTTTAGCTCAGAAAGTAGCATTCAGGCTATCTCAAGCATTTTCATAGCCATGATATTCAAGAGTCAGTTTCAGAAGTTGAACAGAGCTCATAATGGATGAAAATGGGCAAATGTGCAGATTTCCCTCCAAAAGGTGCCAAATTCAAAATTTTGAAAGTATTAATCGATTAATCAAATGTGTTAATTGATTAACCAAGTCAAAATTAGTTCATATTTGAATTTTTAACAGTGTTAATCGATTAATCATTACATGTTTTGCCTCTGCACGTGAATTTTCAAAGGGGGTCACTTTGGGGTCCAATTTTTATCATTTGGAAGTTCATTTTTACACTTGGGAAGGATCTAGAATCACCATGAATTTTTGTTAATTTCATTTTCCCTCCAAATCTCCATTCCTCATTCCAAACCAAATTTCACAAACAACATTCCAAACCTCTCATTTGGATCCAAGCCTAAGGGGTATTTAATTGATTTACTCCAAACCTCACACATCTAATCTTCATTTTTCACTCTCATTTTCAGAATTCATCTCAATTCTCTCAAGTTTCTCTCAACTTCCAAAACCCTCACCAAAGCTCTTCATCTATTGAATTCTTTGATTCTACATTGGAATCAATGAATTCTTGAGCTAAAACCTTCATCCTTTATCATCATCATCTCCATTTTTCCATTTGATTTTCGTGCAAGTTTGGATCTGAATTTTGAAGTGGATCTAGAAGTGATTATTTGGAGTAATTTGGCTTGATTTTGGTTGATCATCACTTCCATTACAAGAATTGGCTTAGATCTTGAAGTATTCCGAATTTCTTGTTTAGATCTACGCGTTCGAAGTGAATCAACATTAACCGAAACAATTATCCGCTTCGAAGGTTGGAATTCTAGATCAATTGCATTTTTGAGCTTATTTTGCATAATCATATTAATCTTCATCTTTGATTGATTTGGTTGATTCTTGATCCATATGAAGTGTGATGGTGTTGTTTAGATGTGTTTACATATTGTTTAGATCGATGTTTGCTGGTTTAATTTCGTGCACAATTGTTTATGAGATCATGTGGATGTTTGCTTAAGTGATAAGTTGTTGAAAAGTGTTTTTCTGTTGTTGTTTTCTGCTGTTGGAGCAGTGTTAATCGATTAACGTCTGGTGTTAATCGATTAACCAGATCAAACTTTCAATTTTTCTGATGTTCACACAGTGTTAATCGATTAACGTAATTCGTTAATCGATTAACACGTTCAAACTTTCACTTTTTCAACTGTTTTTCAATGGTTAATCGATTATCCCCTAGTGTTAATAGATTAACATTGCTCCAGTAGGCCTGTTTTTTCTGTTTTTCATGCTTGTCTTGGTACAGTTTCACTTCGAATCGTCATGAATCCATATGATGCATTAGGAGTGAAATGTTTTGGATATGCATCGCAGTTCGTGATTGTTTAATCGTGATTTCGTCGACACGCATGCTTGCTTTCCACTCGGATACATACTCTCGTATATGTTGTTCGAAGTGATGTGTGTTTTCTTTTGTTTTGCTTGAGTGTGAGAATCAAGTGGTCGATATGCGCTTGTGGCGGCTGCTGCCCCGCACTTCTTTTCTTTCCACTTTTCTTCGATGTTGGATAGTCGATGGTTATAGGAGTCTGCTTCTCCCATCCTTTCTCTTTGGTGCTTGCTTTTGCATGTTTGCTTGCCTTCTTGCATTTCTCGTTTGCATTGCATTCTTTGCTTGCTTTCAAGGGGTCGAGGTGCGCTTGTGGCGGCTGCTGCCCCACACTATTTTCCTCTCTCTTTGCATGTTTATTTTCCATGTTTGCATCTCTTATTTGTGGTTGATCCTTCTTCTTTTATCTTTCTTTGCCATGTTCCCTTAGGACTTCTAATCCTTCTTGTTCAATATGGATTATGATAGACATTAGGTTCAAACTATACATGCTAACATTAGGGTAGATTTTCCCCCTCTTTGATCCAAACTGTAGGTCCACTTTGCATGACAACATTAGGGTCGAGTTTCCCGTAGACCTTCCGTGCGTCTCTCTTCTCATCTCAACACATGTTAATTCATCTAATAAATACGATGACCGTTGTACGCTACGGGCCTTAAGCACATGGGGAATGATGAGTGAGGGGTCTCCTCTCGCTTTTCTAGAGTGTTTAGTGTACGTTTCATTTAGGGGTGATATGCGACGCATTCGTTCCTATGTCATAGTATTTAGTGCAACATGAATCACAAACCGAATTAATTCACTTCACTAAAAAACATAAAACAAAACTTCTAACTTTTTTCCTTCAGGATTAATTGGGAAACCTTTTTCATAAAAAAAGTGTTGTTAAGCTTTGGTTCTACCGCAAACAGACATTGTCCCTAACTGCTAGAACGAAGGTTTAACCCTACTCGGTTAAAACACTTAATCAACCTGTGGTTTTGTGTCGCCCAAACTATGTTTGCTCTGATTTCTCGTACCAGACGAGGATACGTAGGCACGAGACGCAATGTCTTGGCGAGCAACCTTCCCCCCCTTTTGCCCGTAGTTAGCCGAACTACATTGACTCTGACTTTCCCATTGCACGAGGGAATACGTAGGCACAGAGCGGCGATACTCTGCCGAGTCTCTTTTATTTTCTTTTTGTCCTGTAAGCCTGTAGCGTAGATAGATTAAACACGCCTTTAGATAGACAACAAGCGTGGATCCCGTCGAGTACGACGAACGTGAGGGGTGTTCATACCTTCCTGTAATACCCCAAATTTTGCCCTAAGATTAGTCGTTTCATCTTGCATCCCATTTCATTTTGCATTGCGTTTAAACTAACCACTAACGGGTTGTGCAGTTGTTTGATTGTTGCAAGAAAATATCATGTGACGCGCTCTTTTAGTTTACAGGGTTTCTAGTTCCACTTTATTTTGAATGAATAAAATAGTACAATTGGCAAGAGACCCTGTGTAAGGAGTTGTGAGTGTGAGAGGTTGAGAGTTTGAATCTCACCTTCTTCACTTTTTGTTTTGTTTCTTTTATTTTTATTCTAACTTTTCTATTTTCATAAAAAAAAAATAACAAATTTTTTTTTATTATTTAATTATTATTTTCGTATTTTATTTAAATTATTTTTTTCACTTTTTTCCATATTATTCATAAAAACATCCAAAAATCATAAAATTAAAAATATTAGAAAAGATTTTATTCTTTTTATAATATTTTTAATGTTTAGTATAAATAAATAGAATTTTAAGTTTATTTTAAATTGTTTGAATTTTATTTAGTTTTAACTAATATTAATTTAATTTGGGCTTTAAAGTGGGCATTAGGTTAGAGTTAACCCTAATTTGTTACCTATATAAACATAAGTTGTGGTTGAGAAAGGGGAAGGAGACAAAAGAAAAAACGGCAGCCGTTCTCAGGACTTATCAGAAGAGGGGAGATTTTCGAAAAAAAACCTTCAAAGCTTCATCACCGGCGGAATCACCAACAAATCATAACTCGTAAGATTTCGTCAATATCACATGGTTTCTGTTATTCTTTTTTTTTTTTACAGGAAAAAGAGAAGATTATGGCAAAGCAAGGAAGAAGAAGATGCAAGAACAGTCATGCAAAAGGAAAAGAAAAAGCTTCAAAACTTCATCAATGGGGGAGTCGTCGCCGCTATGAAGAAGAAGGGTTAAAGATGAAAAACCTAAAAAACACGTTCAGTAACATGATAATCCCCCTTTTATTTCTCATTTTCTTCCTCTTATTCTTTTATTTATTGTATTATTATTATATTGTTATTAGTATTTTATTATTACTGTAGTATATAATTTTCATAATGCAGGTTAATGAAAACTGTTAAAATCAAAATATTTCTAATTGTTAATCTCATTAACTTAGTTTACTTAAGTTAATTAAAATATTATAAAAAAAAAAGAAATTAAACCATTTTTTAAGCTAAAATCATAAAATTAAAATTAAACCTTGTTTTTAAAATTAAGACTCATATTTAAAACTTAAAATTAAAAATCATTTTTAAAAATAAATTTAAAAAACATTTTTTAACTTTAAAAAGTAAAACATTTTTTTGCTTTAAAATTTAAAACATTGTGTAAACATTAAAATTAAAACATTTTACAAAAATTAAAACTAACATTTTTCATCAAAAACCTTAAAATTAAAGCATTTTTTTAATCAAATTAAAACTAATTTTTAAATAAAAACATTAAAACCAAATTAAGTTCTCCTTTTAAATGAAAAAATTAATTCGCCTCTTCTCAATAAAAACTCAAAAAAAAATAAGTTTTGATTTAGCCGTTTCATTTTTGTCTAACCCTCGTTAATTTGTTTGTTTCAACTCGTTATTATTTTATTTGTTCATTTTTGTTCCATGGATGTAATTTACGCGAGGCCATGGTCGCGGTTATTTTATTTTGCATTTTTTGGGAATTTGTAATTTACGCGAGTGATCGTCGCGATGCTTTTTTTACCGCTTTCTTTACTTTCCGCATTTTAATTTCTGCCATATAGTATTTTGCCTTGCTTGCATGTTTTACCGTTATATTTTCCTCCAAAGGAATTAGGATTAACAGTTTGACCGCCGAGTCAATAACCCTAGTTTCAACCATTTCAAAACCCTAATTAGCTTAGGTGTCCCGCCGTGGACGAAAATACCATTTACCCTAGCATTAGGTCAAAGAGTCGTCGTACTCTGTTTAGGGTTTCCCGTCGTGGAATCCCTAATTTAACCCTAATTTCAATTCAACAACTTTAACATAGAAATTGGAGTTTCAAAGACTCCACGTAAGCGTTTCCTTAAGAAATGCTTACTCCCTATCGAAACCTTGACCATAGTCAAGAAGTTTCTAACCTCCCTTTCGAGGGGAACTACGATTACTCTGATTCCATTCCCTATCCAGGATACGTAGGCACAAGATGCGATGTCTTACCGAGTAAACTTAGGACTAACCCTTAGGTCTTTAGGTCACTCTATCCATTAGCTCAATATATATTAAAGCAGATAATAAAATAAAAAAGCATACAATAAACAAAAGGTTCCTGTAGAGTACTACAGAAGTTTAGGGTGCTCGTACCTTCCCTAAGCTTAATCAACCCCTTACCTAGGTCTCTCCCCGCATTATGTTTATGATGCAAAAATAGGTTTTCCCTCTTTTGACCTTTTCCTTCGGATAAATCAAAGAGCGGTTGTGAATCAAGAATTGTGATTCAAACTAATTAATAGTTTGATATCCTATTTCCACCGCAACAGAAAATGGCGACTTCACTGGGGATTTCCATAATTTTAAGGGTTACCCCTATTTTGTTTATTGCATGCTTTTACATTATTTATTCTCTTGTATATATTATTATTGTGCCTTGTTTGGGGGGTACCCTGTTATTGTGAGATAAGTCCTAACCCGGACTTGAGTGACCTTATTATAGGAAGGTGAGATATTCGACGAGGCTTGCCGGGAGTGAGTCCCGACCAAGTTGACTCGAGAATCACCGCTCAGTTGAGACCCTTTCGAAAATGGTTCGGTTGATCGAGTGTAGTCGTGAAAACTTTTACTATTTTCGATTGGAGTCTATGATATTGAGGACCGTAGTACCTTAACACCACTTTGGCCTTATATAGGACGTAGTGCGGGAACTATGTGGGAGTAGTCCTACAATAGTTGCTACGCGATGCTACACTCAAAAGAGGTTCTCTTGAGAATATTATCGACCCCTGAGTTAGTTGGAAAGTTGATAATATCCGAAGGAGGGACTGATGACTTTGGGCACTTCTTAGAACCTTGTTCTGCAGGTACAATTAACCTTAGTACATACCTTATTGGGATGGGTAGACCCTAACTCCTTGCACATACCTTTAACCTAGAACTTTGTATATGTGCATTGCATCCATTAAAACATTACATTGCATTACATTTCATGGAGTTCAAACCTTGTTTATGAATATTGTAGGATACTATGGATTACAATCGAAGGAAAACTTTGAAATATACTTTTAAAAGTCCCAAGCTAGATGACCTAAGGAAGCTAGGATATTTAATCCAAGATCGAGAAGGATTCTGTAACCGGTATGAAAGGTTGTTATCTTTATTGGAATATAAGGTGAACGAAGGACTTCTTTCAGTTTTGCTACATTTCTATGATCCCGACTACCATTGCTTCACATTCCCCAATTATCAGCTATTACCTACTTTGGAAGAATATTCTCAGCTCGTAGGGTTGTCTATTTTGGATAAGACTCTGTTCCCTTTCTTGGAGAGGGACACTAAAGGACAAGGTCGTTGCTAAAGCCATATGCTCGAAGTTATCCGACATCAAGGACACTAATCACCAACAATTGTGAAGACTTTTCCAACGTACCCTTGTTTGGTTTTGATGAAGGGTTTATTTTCCTCCAACTCTCGATCAACCTTTTAAAGATAGGCGCATCCTAAAAAAAAGGCCCAGCTAGAAGAGCAGATCAATGGGCAAAACAGGAAGCTTCCTTAGGGTCATTATTAGCTTTTATTTAGCTATTATGCCAAGACTTTTCTAAGAATATTATTTGTAATCTCTTTTCAAAATAATAAATAAAGTTTTGGTATTCTACAATATTCGTAAATATTTGAATTCCATGAAATCATTTTGCATTTTAGCATCATATTTTGGATTGCATGTATCTCTCGGTTTCTCATACTCGGTTCCCTCGCCTTCCAGTTTCATCATCCTGGGTCCTCCGCATCAGTACAACACTAGAGCCCAAGCTCGAAAGAGGATGGAAGAACAAGCTCAAGATATCGACCGTGTCAGCCATGAACTCTAAGATCTTCGAGGAAGTGTGGGGAAGATTATGGAGATATTGCAAGTCCTTAAGGTGAAGATGGATAGTCAACCTACTGTTGTTTCTGAAATTACCGATATTGTTGTGGATCCTCAACCAGCTGTTACTGTCGAGAACATACCTCCTCAAAATCGTCAATTCAGTTCAGTGAATCCTACTGTTGCTCAACCAGTTCGACGAGTTACTCCTCCGAAGTGAAAAACTCCGAGCGTTGACCACCATAAAGGACCTAAACGTCCGAGGAATCGCTCGATGGCTACTCATCAACCTTGGCAACCTCAGCAGAATTATGTTTAAGGTTATCCAATTCAGTATGCTCCACAACCTATGTGGCTACTGTCGCAACTCCTGTCAATCCTCAATTTCCTACCTATCAGCCTGTGCCACTGGCTCCGGTCTATCAGCATCCGGTTTATCAACAACCTCCTATTTATCAGTCTGCACAAGCTCCTATCAACTGTCAACGAGTGCCCAACATTCCTGTATGCCAACCATCAGAGGAATGAGCACCCCGACAGAATGGTCCAAGTAAGAGGCAGTATAAACCTTGTCCTCCGATTCCGATGACTTTCACTGAGTTGTATCCTTTCTTAGTGCGACGTGGTCTGATTACTACCCGATCTTTGGGTCCACCTCCCAATCCTTTGCCTGCCAACTACAACGCCGCCGCTCATTGTTTATTTCATGAGGGTGCGCCTGGTCACGATTTGGAAGGTTGTTATGCGCTCAATAGCATTGTCAGAGATTTGTTGGAACAAAAGGTATTGTCTTTCGATGATCTGTCGCCAAAGCTCAAGACTCCTCTCAAGGTTTTCAACATATCTCAGCCAGTTACTTCTCCTGTGAATCTGCCAAAGCCGGTATTTATTCAAAATCCTAGTTCACTTCATTTCAGCAGCCCTCCAGATAATGTGACCACGATCGACCAAGAATCTGAGAAAGTTAGTCTGAAGGAAGATTCGAAGACTGATACTGAAGCATTGACCGATCTAGCTGGGGCAAGCAAGGCGACTCATTCCAGTGAGGCTACGCCAAAGGAAACCACCACTACCATGTCGGTCGCAGATGCGAAGACTTCATAAACGCATTTTGAAGGACTTTGAGACATTTCATTTTTGCTTATTTATATGTTATTTTCGTTGATTAAGCATAATTAGCATGTATGAACTCGTTTATTTTGGAATAATTAATGCATAATATTTGTCTTGAATAAATTCATTTGTTTCACATTCAAAATATTTTTTTCATAAACTTATAATGCCAACTTTACCCGATCTCTTGCCTTGATAGAGAATGGGGAGGAGGATGATGAACCAAAAATGTCAAATCTCTTGTCGTATGCTTCCAATTGAAACCTGCTGATGATGTAAGGCATTGTTTCAAATCCCAAACAATGGAGACATAAGGATGATAACCCCTCTTTAACCCCTTTGAGCCTTGAAGTAGGAGTTTTCTTCTTTTCCCAATTAAAACCCTTATTTTAACCTGGGGCAGGGTAGTTTTTCAGTTAAATCGATTGAGCACTCAGACTCTCAAAAAGGAGGAGCGAACCTTCGAGGATCCATTCTAGCCCTAACATCTTAGGAAGTTAGAAGTCAATGACTATCCCTTTACTACTAAAAGAGTGGGGCAGACACAAGCCTTTCAAAAGAGTCACACGACTTAGTCAACAAAAAAATTATACATACAGCCCGCTAAGTCAAAACCTATGAAGTAGACTTAGGCAAAACTGGGGCATCCCGCTGGACTCCAAAGTCAAATCCAAAAGACGTCGTCCAGGCAAAAGTTAGGGAATGAAAAAATATAATAAAAACAAAGGATTACCATAAAGAATTCCCAATAAAGAACAAGGTCGTGTGATCAAACACCAATAGAAATAGGTGAGTGACTGCCATTGTTCAACACCTCAATAAGTTTTAAACTATGTCAAATCCGATTGAGATAGGAGTGCTCGTGTCGATTAACTGAATTAGGATAGGAGAACATCACGAAGAATGGGTGGGTACAAATAATTTTGAGCCTTTATCCTTTGTTTCCTAAACCGTGAACCAAGCCACGATACAACCTTTAAAAGACCTAATTGAAGTAGGACTTCTTTTGAAGGCATACTCGACGAGATAATGTTTCCTGACTCCTACGAGCTATGCTCAATTTACCGTTGGCATTACAAGTTAAATTCATATCCTAGCTACGCGACTTCGGTCGCGAGTTATAGCAACATCTTTTTTCAAAATGAAAATAAAAAAAATTTCAAGACAAATATTGTTGCATTGATAGTTTCAGGATAGCATTTCGCGCGTGTTGATTGTGCTTGATATCATAGAAACTTACATACATACATCCACAATGGAACTTGAAGATTCTGCTAAACAGGGGCAGGTGATTTCCAACTCACTTACTGATGCGAGCATGATGTACTTAAGAGCTGTTCTTGTAGACTCAGTCGTAACACGGTTAATCTGTGCTAGTTACGTCGAGATCTGACAAATCTCTCCAAGAGTTTGAAAACAGTGGGGCAATCGAACCCTATGTTCTCTGTAAAATCCTCTCGAGATGACTCTCTCGTACAGCAGGTACCCTGGGGCATGATATCTTCAAAATGGTGACTACTACAAAGTCCATTGAGATCAAAGTTAGCTTCGTTTCACAACATTTCTCATGCACCCGATGGATTTTACTCTCGGCGGTCTTCATTCCCCAGTAACTCTCATTGTTGCAGAATCTACATCTTAACCATTGCCTCAACACAGTCCCCAGAGAGACTTTAAGCTGACACAGTCCCCAGAGAGACTTTAAGCTGACACAGTCCCCAGAGAGACTTTAAGCCGACACAGTCCCCAGCGAGACTATAAGCTGACAACACTTTGGGCTGAGCCGGTAATCTCCAAGACAGCAGAGATCATACCAGTATCTTCCCAGTAACAGTCCCCAGCGAGACTTTAAGCTGACAACACTTTTGGGATCCATCCGATAAATCCCCAGTGACTCTCAAGACTGCAGAGATATCCCCGGTATCCTCCAAGTGATATATGTTCTTGAACCCCATTCTCAGCGGAATTATCTGTTCCTCAGTGAAATTGCCTTACTTTCCTCAGGAAATACTTCCCAGGAGACTGCCATATTCTCCCCAAGAGGTCAAGATACCTTCCCCATGAATGTCTGTTGATTTCTCCCCAATAAGTCTGATGAACTCTCCGCAGGGAAGTTTGATATATCTTATCCCCAGTCGGATATACCTTTTCCCCAGGAAGCCGAGGTACTTTTCCCAGGAAGTTGCTACACTATCTCCATGAAGTTGTCTAGCTCCACACCTTCCCCATATAACGGATATTTATTTTATCCCTGGAAGTCTATGATCCAAGAGTTCTTGAGCTGATTATGGTTCATGATAGCAATCCCTCACGTGAAGTCATGACATCTTATCCCCATGCGGAGGTCATGAATCCCCAGTTGAAGTCGTGACATCGTACTCTCCAGTGAAGACGTATCCCCATGTGGAAGTCATGATCTTTTCTCCCCACGGAAATTTTAACTTTGAAGCCAGATTCGGCCTTACCATCAACTATTCCTATCCTCTAATAGATGTACAGTTGCAGAGGTCACTGGGTATTCCTGTCGAGATGTTTATTTCATCTCATGTCTCCTCTCTCATCTGTTTTATCAGCATGAGCATTACATACTCATTTTCATTTCATTGCCATACACATGAACATACAGATTCGTATACACTTTGGCATACGCATTAGCATTTGCATGCTTGCTATTTATCGTCATCCTTGTCGTTACCGCCGAGTAACTGGGTTTTTCCGCTCTCTCCAAATAGATCGTCAACCCTAAGCATAAAATACCTTGTTTCCAGTTTTCTCACAGAGTTCAACCCTCGTGGACGATGGTTATTTCCGTTACCTTTCCGCGTTAAGATAAGGTAGTCCCCATTTGAGTTTGTTTCCTCAATGGAGTTTTGTTTATCAGTTCTTTCTAGCCCAATTCTAGATCGAATTCCAGTCCTATCAGTCGTCGAACCTACCTGGACGTGCATTTATTTTGCGCTATCTCTCAAGAAAAGCATTTACAATCCTTTGCAGATATGCGACAGTTCTCGCCTGAGAAGCTTATCACTACATTGCACAATATACAATCAACAATTCCCAGCCGAGGAGCTTATCACCTACCTTACACTTTACAATACACTCTACAATTGATCTTCTCATACAAGGAGCTCATTATTACATTACAGTGATCTAGATGTTTGCTATCATCACAAAATTCTTGACAATTTACATTACAGTGATCTAGATGTTTGCCATCATCACGACCTTCTTTACAATTTATGTTACCTGCTATCACTCAGTGATCTAGATGTTTGCCATCATCACAACTTTCTTTACAATTTATATTACCTGTTACCACCTCTACAAGCAGTTCTCACCCGAGAAGCTTATTATTGCCACTCTTGCAAATAAGCGGCATTTCTCGCCCGAGAAGCTTATCTTATCTTCGTTATGACTTGCAGCAAATGGCCATCTCCAGCGAGCAGTTTGGTTTCCATTTCCCGTATCATTTTGAAGAAATGGGAGGTTTGAGCGGAATCATATTTAGGAGAGCACAGATCTTGAAGTATGAAGAAGTCCGTTTACCCTTTAGTAAAAGAAGGAGCGGAATCATATTCAGGAGAGCACAGATCTTGAAGTATGAAGAAGTTCGTTTACCCTTTAGTAAAAGAAGGAGCGGAATCATATTCAGGAGAGCACAAATCTTGAAGTATGAAGAAGTTCGTTTACCCTTTAGTAAAAGAAGGAGCGGAATCATATTCAGGAGAGCACAAATCTTGAAGTATGAAGAAGTTCGTTTACCCTTTAGTAAAAGAAGGAGCGGAATCATATTCAAGAGAGCACAAATCTTGAAGTATAAAGAAGTTCATTTACCCTTTAGTAAAAGAAGGAGCCAAATCATATTTGGGAGAGCACCGATCTCGAATTATGAAGACGTTTATTTTATCCTTTAAAAAAAGAAGAAACTGAATCATGTTCAGGGAGCACAGACTTGAGACGTGAAGAAGTTTATATTATCAATCAATCTATTATCCACAGATAAGCATCAGTCTCTTTATTTGAGAGCTTATCCAGTTTGGCATATAAGTCCCTTTCAACGATAAGTGGCAGTTCTCTCTCGAGAAAGCTTATTAGGGCGTTTCCCATTTAAGACCATTTATTTTGGCATACAGCCGGTTTTACCCTGTATATTTTCTACGGATTCCTAAATTCCGTTTGATCCTGTCACGAGGGAGAGTTTCCAAAAGCTCGGATGTTATTCTTTGCTCAATGCTCCAGCATCTTGTTAATCGATCCTACAGTCGTGCAGATCCAGTTTTATTGTCTTACTCTAGAGTATCAGCTGGTCACGCCTGAACCTGTTGATGATTACTCTTAAATTCCACCAGTGTAGGCCGTCTCACCGGTGCCATCTCTATTGAGGATCCCGCTCTTACCATTCCTTTTCCTAAAGTGATAATTGGTCGTACTCGCACCAGTTGACTATCACTTTAGAATTCCCCAGTGTCATACTGTCACCCAGTGCGTCGTATTCCCAGTGTGGTTCGTTCGTCGCGTCTGTCCCCTATGTCGTCGTGTCGTCTGCATCTCTGCATTTACCATTCCATCATACGCACCATACTAAATTCATGGCATTGTCAACCTTATAGTTTACTTTCGTTTTGTCCATAGTATTGCATATCACTGCATCTAAGGGCAAAATTTTCGGTTATCTATATTTAAATCCCTCCACCATGATTTCTCGAGCCTTTGTCGCTCAAATCATCCGGTGAAGCTATTTAAATAGGGGCAACTGTAATACCCCAAATTTTGCCCTAAGATTAGTCGTTTCATCTTGCATCCCATTTCATTTTGCATTGCGTTTAAACTAACCACTAACGGGTTGTGCAGTTGTTTGATTGTTGCAAGAAAATATCATGTGGCGCGCTCTTTTAGTTTACAGGGTTTCTATTGCCACTTTATTTTGAATGAATAAAATAGTACAATTGGCAAGAGACCCTGTGTAAGGAGTTGTGAGTGTGAGAGGTTGAGAGTTTGAATCTCACCTTCTTCACTTTTTGTTTTGTTTCTTTTATTTTTATTCTAACTTTTCTATTTTCATAAAAAAAAAATAACAATTTTTTTTTATTATTTAATTATTATTTTCGTATTTTATTTAAATTATTTTTTTCACTTTTTTCCATATTATTCATAAAAACATCCAAAAATCATAAAATTAAAAATATTAGAAAAGATTTTATTCTTTTTATAATATTTTTAATGTTTAGTATAAATAAATAGAATTTTAAGTTTATTTTAAATTGTTTGAATTTTATTTAGTTTTAACTAATATTAATTTAATTTGGGCTTTAAAGTGGGCATTAGGTTAGAGTTAACCCTAATTTGTTACCTATATAAACATAAGTTGTGGTTGAGAAAGGGGAAGGAGACAAAAGAAAAAACGGCAGCCGTTCTCAGGACTTATCAGAAGAGGGGAGATTTTCGAAAAAAAACCTTCAAAGCTTCATCACCGGCGGAATCACCAACAAATCATAACTCGTAAGATTTCGTCAATATCACATGGTTTCTGTTATTCTTTTTTTTTTTTTTACAGGAAAAAGAGAAGATTATGGCAAAGCAAGGAAGAAGAAGATGCAAGAACAGTCATGCAAAAGGAAAAGAAAAAGCTTCAAAACTTCATCAATGGGGGAGTCGTCGCCGCTATGAAGAAGAAGGGTTAAAGATGAAAAACCTAAAAAACACGTTCAGTAACATGATAATCCCCCTTTTATTTCTCATTTTCTTCCTCCTATTCTTTTATTTATTGTATTATTATTATATTGTTATTAGTATTTTATTATTACTGTAGTATATAATTTTCATAATGCAGATTAATGAAAACTGTTAAAATCAAAATATTTCTAATTGTTAATCTCATTAACTTAGTTTACCTAAGTTAATTAAAATATTAAAAAAAAAAAGAAATTAAACCATTTTTTAAGCTAAAATCATAAAATTAAAATTAAACCTTGTTTTTAAAATTAAGACTCATATTTAAAACTTAAAATTAAAAATCATTTTTAAAAATGAATTTAAAAAACATTTTTTAACTTTAAAAAGTAAAACATTTTTTTGCTTTAAAATTTAAAACATTGTGTAAACATTAAAATTAAAACATTTTACAAAAATTAAAACTAACATTTTTCATCAAAAACCTTAAAATTAAAGCATTTATTTAATCAAATTAAAACTAATTTTTAAATAAAAACATTAAAACCAAATTAAGTTCTCCTTTTAAATGAAAAAATTAATTCGCCTCTTCTCAATAAAAACTCAAAAAAAAATAAGTTTTGATTTAGCCGTTTCATTTTTGTCTAACCCTCGTTAATTTGTTTGTTTCAACTCGTTATTATTTCATTTGTTCATTTTTGTTCCATGGATGTAATTTACACGAGGCCATGGTCGCGGTTATTTTATTTTGCATTTTTTTGGGAATTTGTAATTTACGCGAGTGATCGTCGCGATGCTTTTTTTTACCGCTTTCTTTACTTTCCGCATTTTAATTTCTGCCATATAGTATTTTGCCTTGCTTGCATGTTTTACCGTTATATTTTCCTCCAAAGGAATTAGGATTAACAGTTTGACCGCCGAGTCAATAACCCTAGTTTCAACCATTTCAAAACCCCAATTAGCTTAGGTGTCCCGCCGTGGACGAAAATACCATTTACCCTAGCATTAGGTCAAAGAGTCGTCGTACTCTGTTTAGGGTTTCCCGTCGTGGAATCCCTAATTTAACCCTAATTTCAATTCAACAACTTTAACATAGAAATTGGAGTTTCAAAGACTCCACGTAAGCGTTTCCTTAAGAAATGCTTACTCCCTATCGAAACCTTGACCATAGTCAAGAAGTTTCTAACCTCCCTTTCGAGGGGAACTACGATTACTCTGATTCCATTCCCTATCCAGGATACGTAGGCACAAGATGCGATGTCTTACCGAGTAAACTTAGGACTAACCCTTAGGTCTTTAGGTCACTCTATCCCTTAGCTCAATATATATTAAAGCAGATAATAAAATAAAAAAGCATACAATAAACAAAAGGTTCCTGTAGAGTACTACAGAAGTTTAGGGTGCTCGTACCTCCCCTAAGCTTAACCAACCCCTTACCTAGGTCTCTCCCCGCATTATGTTTATGATGCAAAAATAGGTTTTCCCTCTTTTGACCTTTTCCTTCGGATAAATCAAAGAGCGGTTGTGAATCAAGAATTGTGATTCAAACTAATTAATAGTTTGATATCCTATTTCCACCGCAACACTTCCCCTTGCGTAACCGACTCCCAAACCCAGGACTTGGTTGCGATGACCTTGTCCTTTCCTTTTTTGTTAGGTTTTTTTGATCGTTTCCTTTCCCTCTCTTTAGGATAAATAACGAAAGGTGGCGACTCTTCTGTTTTCTGCCGGGTGTTTTTCGCAGTTGCGACACTAGTACACATACCTACATAAGTTGTGATGGCAAGTTTGTTTGTTGAGAGGTAGACCGTACTTTTAATTATGCTTTTGTATAAGCTTTGATTTACATCAACTTCGTTATTATCTTCTGCCACTTTCACATGAGTAGCAGCAGAAGTTCTTTCATATCTAACATTGTCAAGGCCAAACTTCCTCACTATACTCTTAACATACTTGCTTTGAGATACAAATACATTGTCTTCTATTTGCTTAACTTGAATACCAAGAAAGTAAGTGAGCTCACCAACAAGACTCATCTCAAATTCAGACTTCATTTGTTTGACAAAATGTTCCACCGTCGAGTTTGGCATTCCTCTAAATATAACGTCATTAACATAAATTTATGCTACCATGAGTTTTCCTTCATCTATCTTCACAGATATAGTTTTATTTTTTCCTCCTTTTTTTGTAGCCATTTGTGATTATAAACTCTATTAATCTTTCATACCGCGCTCTTAGAGCTTGCTTTAGGCCTTAAAGAGTGTTCTTTAACTTATACGCGTGGTCTAGAAAACTGGGATCAATAAACCCATTTGGTTGTTCCACATATACTTCTTTATTGAGATAATCATTTAGAAAAGCACTTTTAACATCCATTTGATACAATCTAAATTTCATCATGCATGAAATTCCTAACTATAATCTGATGGGTTCAAGTCTACAAGTTGGAGAGAAATTCTCATCAGAGTCCACTCTTTCTATTTGAGTGTACCCTTGAGCCGCCAACCTTGCCTTGTTTCTTGCCACATTACCACTTTCATCAGATTTATTCTTAAAAATCCACTTGGTACCAATGACATTCACGTCTTCAGGTCTAGAAACTAACTTTCACACTACATTTCTTATGAATTTACATAGTTTCTCTTGCATGGCATTTATCTATAATACATCAGTTAGAGTTTCTTTGGCATTATTTGGTTCAACCTTGGAGATGAAGCAAGGTTATCAATCATATTTTTGGACCTGGTGATGACTCCATCATTCAAATTCCCTATGACATTATCAATAGGATTATCCTTCTATATTAATCTAATGGATGGTCCTTTGTTGATAGTTATTTCTTCAAAATTTGTACCTTCAGTCTCAATGTCAAATCTGTTGTTTAAGACATATGTCTACTGAGGGGAAATACCATCTTCATCCTCAACAACATATTTCTCTTCAAGAGTATCATCAACAACAACATTTTTAGGCTTCCATATTATTAGTATGAGTGTTGAAGACCATATAGGTCATGCTATTAATAGAGTATCCAAGGAATATGCCTTATTCACTCTTTAGACTCGTCTTTCTCCTTTGTTCAGGATCTGCCAAGATGTAGCACTTACTATCAAATACACGGGAGTATTTAATATTTGGTTTTCTACCTTTCCAAAGTTCATACGATGTTGAATAAGAGATCAGATGACACAAACAAGTTCACTTACCATGTAAATACGTAGGATAACAGGCTTAATGTGATTGCGCTAGAATGAAAGAGAGGCGAATAAGAATAAAGTGCGTAGGTCAAGTTATAATATCATATTTTGAACCGGTATTGCATAGGAAGGAACTCTTTGTCCGCTTTTGTGGAATCGTGTCGTTACGGTGTCCTTGTTTTCATTATTTAGTACTTATCCGTGTTACTTTAGCCTAACGGCCTTATGCTTAGATTGTTTTTGTCGTGCCTACAAGTCAAACACTGTGTGTGTTTATTATTTTTTATTCCATTAGGAGTTTGCTTGGGGACAAGCAAAAGTATTAGTATGGGAGTTTGATGACTCGATTTCGTATCGTTTATGTCGATTCAATTTGCACATATTTACTTGTTATTTTATAGAGTCTTTACCGTTCTCCATGTTATTTGCTTATGTTTTCCCTTGTTTTACTTTGACAGGTGCCATTTCAGCCATGTAGAAGAAAAGTATCAAATTGAGTTAAAGAATGAAGGAAAAGTGAAGAAAATCACAAGTTCTGACTCGTCCCAGTTGAATGACGCTCACCATGTGTCTTCCTTTATCCAAATGGCGCTCGCCGTGCTCAAACAAGGAGGGAATTCTGATTCAAGCAAATGACGCTCGCCATTAGGGGACGGCGATCACCGTTGTTAGCGGGAGCAGTTTTTCAGAAGCAGTTCCAGGCAGTTTCTTTGGTTTGAATTTGAATTCAAACCTTTGTTCTTGGAGCCTGTTTTCTTCTATAAATAGGATACCAGAGACCTGCATTTTTCATCCAAGAAACCCGCAGAAGCGCTGCCGAAATCACCCGAACTATATATTCACTTTCCACAGTATTAATTATTTACACTGAGCAATTTTACACCATTGTATTTTCTTTCTTTCTGTTGTGCTGATGTACTTGGATCAAAGTTTAATTTAATACAAGTTTCAGTTTATTCTACCTTCCTTGCAATTTACAGGTTATTTATTTCTCGCATTTATTTACCGTTTTCCTATTTGCACGTGTCTGCTTTATAATTGAATTTTACCCCGAAAACTTAATTCTAAATTTTCACTCAAAATCTCTAGCATTCTTTATAATTCAAAGCTCTTTCTCAACAACGGAAGTCAATCAAAAGATTGACTACACGGGTATCGAGTTTCCAGAGGGAGAAATCAGAAACACTCAATGCGCAAACTATCACCAAGTGTTCAAAATATTTGTTGATGCAATGAGGTATCCTGACCCAGAAGCCCTTCGTTCCCTAGGTCTCATGTAAAGCGTCTCTTGGATGTTGAGGAATCTAGGTATGACTCGTTTTTGCTCTATGTCTAATAACACTTGTGTTAGGTTAACTTATGAATTTCTTAGTTCGCTCTGTTATGTCCATGACCTTTCTCGTACCTCCGAAACTATTCATTTATGGATGTTTAACGAAGATTATTTATTGTCCCATGAGCGTATTAGTAATAGGCTTAAAATATACTGTTTATTTGACTCGATTTCGTGCATGTTATTTAGCATTTTATTTTCGTTTTCTTGTATTATGCCTTTGTTTTGTTTCTTTTTCAGGTTTTTGTATTTTCAAAGCTACTCGAGAAGAAATGAAGAAAAACGAGCTAAAAACCCTACTTTATGAGGAATTATACACATGGCTTCCACCATGGCGGGCGCCATAGGGGATTCCACACATTGGATAAAAGCCAACTGCCATGTCTCCCACTCCTTTCCACCCTAGTTCATGTGGCGGGCACCACAAGAAGGTGGCGGGCGCCACCTTCACACGGACATTCCCTTCCAAAAGGAGTTGGGGGGCATTCCTGTCTTTACTTGTACTTTCCCACCACTATAAATAGAAGAGTTTTGTTTCATTTCAAATCATCCAAGCTTAGAGAACAGAACTCAAGCCTTAAATTTCACCTATTGTAAAGTGATAAACTTCTCACATCAAGGGGTTATCACACTGTGTAATCGAGTTTGAAGCACTTGGGTAGAAGTTAAACCTGCCGCAATTTTAATTCAGTCTTTTTACTTCCAGTTGTTTAAGATTTTAAAGCCTCTCGTTTAGAGCTGGTTTCTGTCTATTTATTGCCTTTTATTTATTTACCCGCCTTTGTTTCCCGCACCCTTTATTTCCCACACCGTTTATTTCTCGCACCGCACTTTATTTATTTACTTACCCGCACTTTATTTACTCGCATTTGTTTACCATGTCTGGCTAAATCTCAAGGGCTATGATGTGAGGATTATAGTTATAATTAGTATTCCACACGGTTGTCGGTAGAATTACTTAGGGTTGTTTTAACTTTTAACACTTATTTTTGTACTTAAAATCTGTTGGGTAAGATCGAAAGTCGTCCAACCTTTAGATAAATTTGGTTAGTTTTGACTGTTCCAAGGAAGCGAAAGCGCTTGGCTTAGTTAATTAGGGATCTTTAATGTTTAAGAAAACTGATTTTAAAACTGTTTTCGGACGCGTTTATGGATTTAAAGTCCGGTTCGCAAGAACCTCTTTTTGTTAGAAATTCCAGGTTAAAATACTTTTCGACTAAGTCAAGAAACTTTATTTTTTAAAAATAGGTTTATCAATCCTAACGCAATGCGCACCTTTTTATAAGTGACAATAAGAGGGGTCGATTAGGGATAAACTCGGCTCTGAATACGCGAAAGCGACAGTTCCCGTTAAATTAGTTATTTTCATGAGTAGAAAATATTACCCCATAAGGAATCCTATATGTACACATCTGGAATACTACGTGTCGCACCTCAAAAAATCTCTTTTTCGAACATACGACCCTCGCGCTAAAGGCGCGGAATGCGGTTCGACATAGTCGCCACTGAACTTTATTTTTCCCGAATGAACGGGAGAGGAAAATATCGAGAAAACCTCATAAAGCAGAAGGAACACGATCGTCGCAACCTTATGTTCCTGGGTTCGGGAGTCGGTTACGCGAGGGGAAGGTATTAACACCCCTCACGTCTGTTGTACTCAACGGGAACCTCTTAATTCGAGTTGTGATGAAAGTTAGCTAAGCTTAGTTCCTCTCTTCTCAATACTAAATACTAAAACGATACTATAAAGGGATAAAGACGCTAGGGGAAAGGGGATGGTTAGAGGATAGGGTGCTCGCCAAGGATTGGGGCCCTTGTGCCTACGTATGCTCATTCGGACGAGAATGAGAAATCAGAGCGCTCGTAGTTCGACTACAGGAAAGGATGGGGGGAACGGAAGATGAAGGGGATTGTGCTCACCAAGATCATCGCAATCTTGTGCCTACATATCTTGTATTCAATAATGAATAAATAATAAGAGCATTCATAGTTCGTGGTAACAACCACGAAGAGAAATGGGATTGGATTGAAGTGGGTACGAATGATGATTACTCGAAGCTTAAGAAAGACTTCTCGGACCCAAGTAATCGGGAGAGCGAACCAAAGACTTGGAACACTCTCTTTTTCATCTTGAAGATAAGGTTGTACTTGAAAGGGTGAGTTTGAACTGATGACGATTACTTGAAGCTTAAAAAATATTTCTCTGACTCAAGTAATCGGGAGAGCGAACCAAAGACTTGGAACTCTCTCTTTTTCATTGCAAAAGAAAGTTGTGTTGGAAGGGTGAGGTTGATCAGATGACGACTACTTGAAGCTTAAGAAAGACTTCTCGGACCCAAGTAATCGGGAAAGTGAACCAAAGACTTGGAACTCTCTCTTTTTCATCTCAAAAGAAGTTGTTTGAGTGGTGTTTGGAAGGATGGGTAGTTTAAGGATGGTTGAACGTTGTCGAGTTGTTAATGTTATTTAAAGGAGTCAATTGCTCACACACGAATAAGATAACTTGCATCCAAACAACCGAAAGCAAGATCAAATACTTGAACCTACTCTTTACACCTTGAAAAGAATTGAATAGTTGTTAATTGATTGATAGTTTGTTATGAAAATCCACTTGACATTGGATCAAGGGTTTGACTTATTATCGCGTGCAAAACATGTTGGAGTGGAAATGATTTGAAAAATGGAACCGACTTGACTTACGCATCAAGGGTCGAGTTGTATGCAATAGGTCGATGGCGAATGTGTATGAGCACTCGACTTACGAGGGTTTGAAAACGGCTCGATGACGAATCGAGAATTAGTTTGAAAATAGTTTGATCCGCTCTAGTCCCTATGGGTGCTCATAGGAGATAAACTAATAATCAAAGAAATGCGAAACATACATCGGAATGGGAGAGGGGTACATGTAAGTTACACAGGATTGCACGAAATAAAAGGGTCTCATTGTCAAGTAGCCTAAGAGAAAGTCGTGTGTGTACAATGTGTCCTAAACTACGCCTTGAGCAAAGTCGGGCACGACTCAAAATTGGGGTTCCTGCAAATAACCAATGATACAACAGTCCACCAATTCGGCTTTTAGGATTTCGATAATTTATTATGTATTTTCGATTGTGTATGAATAAGAATGAATAATGAGTATGACAATATGAATATAGTAAGATAATATCACGATAATATCACGATAATATCCACAATATTATTTTGACTGAAATATAAAGATAGTAGTTAGTTTGGTAACGAATTAAATCGGGGCAAATGTAACGCTAAACCATCATAGCTCGACTTATAATAGAAAGTCGGTCTATAGGAGGTCGCGTGAGTTGATTTTCGTGCTAAAAAACAAGATGGAGAAATGATATTGAGAATCATTCACCAATTTAATCATGTCGCACGGACAAAAGGCGGGATCTCGTCTTAATCGCAAACAAAATGTTGATTAATCGAAGGTAGCCTATCACAATCCCAAAGTAGGGAAAATGACCCAAATGGTCATTCTCCATAGATTTGAAATCGAGAAGGTTATCGACTTCGATACACGACGCTTACGAATCGGAAGACATCATCGATCGGAAAAATTGAATAAAAATGGAAATGGAATAGAAAATGAAATAGTCTCGAATAAATCATCATCTATCAATAATTTGACCGATAATAATTATTAAAATTCGTCATGGACCAAAAAGTGATAAAAATGAATAAAATGAGTAAAAATCGATAAAAATCGAAAAATGAAAAGTTTGAAAGAAGTTGGTCTCAGATCCAACCTTATTTATCAATAATTTGACCAATAACGGTTTACGGAAGTCTCGTCATAGACCTAAAAAACTAAAGAAAATGAAAGTGGCATTGATCGGACAAGTATATTTAAATCTAGCAATTTGAGAGTTTGAAAAATAAATAATAATTTATTTAAAACATCAATCCTGAAAGTAATTGTTAAAAAAAATGGAAATTAAATATATACAACATAACTAAAAAACAAGAAAAACAATAAAGGGGAGACATGTTAATTACACTGGGTGTGTGAATATGATGGAATCACCATGGGCTCTTTAGGCCCATTCATCCGCACCAACAGAAACCAAATATGGATAACACAACTTGGGCCCCAATTTGAAGAGAACACCACGATCCATTGAACCATCAAACTCAGGCGATAAACAAAAACTGCGTATTCAGAAACATGAATCAAGAATAACACCCTATTAAAACACACACCACAGTGATGCGAACAGACGAACAAAACATCACAAAGAAACAGATCAAGGCATCACGTCTCAACCTTCTAACTCGCTTTCAATTGAATCGTTCCATTTTGAACGCTCAGCGGCCGGCTAATACAAGTTCACCTGTTTTTTTCCAATAGTTTCGCTTCTGATTCAATCTTCTTATACTCCTTTCTATTTTGAAAACTCATGGGTTTGGTGTTGATTTAGGGGTTTGAGGTTAAAGAAGGGTATTGTTGTTTGGTTTTTGTTCAAGGGCTGAAAAACGGGTTTAGATTTTGGGATGGTTTTTGAAGGAGGTGGGACGCTTTTCTGGGTTGATGAGTCTGAAACAAATTTGGGATCGAAGGTGACTTGGAGGTTGGAGAAGGTTCGAGGGTTAATGGCGGAAGGTGGAGTTCGAAGGTGATGGTGAGTGAAGTTTTAAGGAGTTTTCTGGGTTGAAGTTGAAAGAATGGGTAAATGAAAAAGGTTGAAGGTTGTTCTGAGGTGATAATGAGTTTCAGTTGGAGATTTGAGTGAAGAGATGGTGGTGATCTGGGATGATATCTGAATGAAGGTATTATTGAGAAAAAACGGAAAGTTGAAGAAGGATGTTGGGGTTATCAAGGTTGAATGGGAGATTCGGTCGGTTGAATAACAGAGAAGAGTTCCCTTTTGAAGAGGGTTTGAGGGTTTTCAAAGGAAGAAAATGGTTATGGTTTTTCCCAGGTGAAGTTGAAGGGAATGAGGTTGAGTTATTGAAGAAGGTGGCGGCTAGGTTTAAAATCTCGTCCCCCTCTTCATGGATGAAAATGATGCTTTTATATGGATTTGGAGAGGGTAAAACGGTCTTGAAGTTTCAATGAATTGGGCCACAAAATATTCTAAATCATTGCCGTTTTGTGGTCGTGATGCAGTGAAATCATGAATTGTTCGTACAACAGAAATGCGGGACCAGCTGTGATGTGTGTATGATTTGATGCGTTGGGGGTTTGCTTCCTACATGAAAATCCCTAAAGAACCAGGTGGTCCCTCCTTAGGAATTTTACTGCTGAGCTGAACTTAATTAAAGTTTAAAGTGTGTAAATTATAGCTCTTTCTTGGTTCTGCAGGTACAAGTTGGAAGGCTGTTTTTTTTGTTTTGGCTGTGAGGGTATTTGGCGCTTTGCGGATGTACAAATTACTGGCTGATTTGGGTGAGTGCAAATTTGATGAAAATTATTATGAAGTCATTTGCAGGACATGGTCATTCTATTGTGAGGTGGATGGGAGGTATGTGCTGCAGTTTGCGGTTCTGGTTTAATAGCATGTTACAGTTATACCAAATTTGACAGCTTATGAAATTCATGAAGGCTCTCCTTCCGTGACGGTTTTGCGGTAATGCGCATTTCATAACATTTGGGGTTGTTTGCTGCATATTAAAAATTCATTCCATATTTTGTGTGCAGGACATGGGAAAAGGTGTTTGGGGCATCAAATTTTGTCCTTGCATTGGTGCGTTGCAGGAAACTTCCACCTGGCTTGAACAACAAAGTTATCGGCATCATCTTTTATCACAGGAGCTGCATTTTCTCGGGATCCCAGCGACCCCCAAGGCATCAGCAGGAGCTTCTTTACGGTTCACGTGTGTTTGCTTCCTACCCTTTCACTTTAAAGCTCAGGTTTTGTAACTTTAAGAACATTGGCTTGAGTGCGTAACCGTAATTGACTTCTTGTCTATTTCATGTAGGTGGTGATGACTAATGAAATTCAACGGCGAGAACCTACACCTTCAGCAATTCAGACATCAGATTGGTGCTGCTGCGGGAAAACAGTATTGTTGTGTTTGTTTATTAGGACATGGATATAACCACAGGTGGAGATATGCACAAGAGAGGTCTAAAGTAGGTCTCCAGGAAGCTGCAACTGACACACGTAGCTTTACCAACACCTGAAATTATAGTGAATTGGTCTTGTGCAAGAATGAGTTATGAGTCAGAACATGAATTGTAGTGAATTGGTCTTGTGCAATCAATTGTCCTAGATTATTTACCTGCACATCCCTGCTGCTGGTAACAAATGGGATCTTAACTCATCAACTCTTAATTGTACATGTTATGGCCTTCTTCTTGACAGAGCGATGTTATGGGCTAATGTTCTGTGATGATATTCTGATAACTCAGGTGATCAATCCGTTAAGCATTGACGGTGAAACAACTGGCGAATTAAGAGTACATGCAAGAGTGGATCAGGAACACCCAGACGGGCGAAAAGAGATGAAGGCCGCCTTTTTAGAATTGATATCTTTAGATATGCCATTCAATCTTCACATTTGTAAAAATGAATTCAAATTGACATAGCATATGGTTGTAGGTTATAACAAAACACTTATATTGTCTTGTTTGTCATAAAAAAAATATTCTTTGAATCAACTTCACTTTGTGCATTAGCATGTATATGCTTTGAATCCCACGGTCAAACAAACCATGCCATAACATCTTCAATTATTAATTTCTCTGGCCTAAACCTCTATAGAAGACGGTTTTAATGAATTAATGGGATTACGTAACATCAGGGCAATCCCACAGTATGCAAATTCTTAATTCAAAAACAAAATTCACGAGCCTAGCAATGTCTCAATTCTAAATTGTCCATGATCAGAACTTTGGTGTAATTAAGAAGAGATGAAATTATTTGATGGTCCAATCATGACCATTAAAAACTCATGAGTTTGATCGTGACTTCCATTATCCACGGCGTGCTCCTTATACTCAAGATTTGAAAATGGATGACCATATAACTTAATACCAATCTTGGACCGATTTAAAACCACAACTTGCGAATAAAACTTTTGAAACTAATCTGAATGACTGTTAGAAGCAAATCTTTTAATTATGGTTGGAATCCTTTTGAAACCTTTCAAGATAGCTTTGGAGCCTATTTGAAACTCCCTCTTTTAGGAGCATGATCATAACCTATAACTCAAAGTAATCCATTCCTATCTCTCTATTTGCAAACAAATTCCCGCCGAATTCTTGACCTGATCTGCAAACATGCCTTCTCGGATTGGTAGTAAGTATAAGAATCCACCTAATTAAGACTTGCATACACATAAAACCTTATTTGGAGCAAAATTTGGTCTTTGTCGCTTCTCCACAACTGTTTCAGTATAACCAAAGGTCTTGATTCCTCCATGACAGACATGTCCTGGTACAATTTCTATTTTAATCGAGATTACGTTGCCACCAGACAAACTTCATATCCACCGTACTCATCCATGTCTCGATGAACCCCCAATGAAAACTTATCTTGACTTAAATCCAACCTCGTGATAGAAACAACACGCCTGTTTTGATTTTTGAATAATGGTTATCAGTCGTACAAAAATAAAAGCTATACATAGGTAGGACAAATTTGGGGTATGACACTACGTAGCTATATGAATTGCATCTATGCTTGTTGCGTTATTATTGAATTTATTTTCACATTTTACTTTTATTTTGCACAACCCAATCCTTTATTTAATTTGCCTTAGATAAACACTGTAACAATAGTAATCGATAGATTGACGTTTGGTCTTTGTGGGATCGATAATCTTTTATATTACTTTGACGATATTCGTGCACTTGCGAATCGCCCATCAATTAGAGATTTTTGGTTTTCCTACTGCTGAGGGACTTGCCACCATAGCACCTCTTGAGAGTGAGTGGCAAGCCAGTGCTTTTGAATTTTGGAGAAACATTACCAACATCACCACTGACCGATGGGAAGGCTTAAAGGCCACTACCATTCATAACCCAACGATCTGTAACCTACAACATATCCTTGCTTCCACCATATTTGGACGTGAGAACACAGGGAATGTGAACTTTAAATATCTATTATTTATTCACTGTGCTCTCTACCAAACCCCATTGGATCCTACACCATTCCCTTAGCCCACCTTATTAGTGTTTAGAATAGAACCGGTGGATCCATCTGTGTCGGTGGCATCATTACTGCCATAGCTAACTCTTTAGATTTAGAGCCTGCTTTAGAAAATGCCGACAGTACCCCTTGTATTTTTGCTGATCTTGATTACTGCCGTAATATGCGGCTTATCAAAAGCTTTCCCAATGGCAAGTATCATATCATGGTGCGTACCAATGAGGTCCGCAGTTTCTCCTTGCCTAACCCAAAGCGCATTAGTATGCGCATTCAGGGTAATTGGTTGTTTGATTTAGATGCGCATGATTTAGAGGTAGAAAACGTTAACGTTAGGAGGCAGGCTGCTTCGTAGTCCTGTGCCTGTAGTCGTGCTTCTGACGCACCCGGTCCGAGTACCGCACCACATACCGCACCTTTGTCTGATGATTTTGCAAGTATGCACACGACATTGGACCAGATCCTATCAGAGCTCAGGCAGCAAAACATGAGAGAGGACGGGCGTGACGTGACCTTGCACGATATGCAGAGAAGGCAGTTGGAGTTCATGGAGAGGACTCAGCTTGACTTGAGGGATATTGTATCTGGTATGGCAGGATTACATGGAAAGGTGCACCGCATTGGAGATCACATTCAACATATTCTGCAAGATGAACCAAATACCCGAGGAGACTAGCATCAACGTCGAGGTCGTGCGAACTGCCACTGATCGACATCAGGTTCCATCGCTCATTCTTTCACATTAAGCTAAAACATTGAGGATAATGTTCAGTTTAAGTGTGGGGGAAGAGTCATTTACTGCTTTATTTATTTCATGTCATTTCCTGCTTTCTAGTTTTAGTTTGTTTTTGTTATCGATTCATATGCGTATTTGAGTCGTTTTTACTTTACGTCTTCGCATTGTCTAATAAACTCCCTTATTTTGACCCACCATAAAAAAATTGTAACCCATTGGTATGACACATTTAGTATGGGTTGTTTCATTATATGATTTAGGCTAGGTAGTCAGACTTGGGAAAGTTTTGATTAACGTCGGTACCGTTCCTACACCCTATAGTTCCTAAATATGCGATATTAGTTTAAGTACATATTATACCAAGACTTTGTTCTCATTTTCTTTAGAAGTAGCCTCTTTAGTAGTTTATATTAGCAATCATCACCAGCCTCACGTATGAAATAAGTAATAAACCGATGCAAATATGTGTTGATCTCAGTATATATATATTCTAAAAAAAAAATAATACAAAAGAAAAAAATTTATTATTGTTGAATAAGAAATCAGATGACACAGACAGGTTCACTTACCATGTAAATACATAGGATAACATGCTTAATGTGATTGCACTAGAATGAAAGAGAGGCGAATAAGAACAAAGTTTGTAGGTCAAGTTATAATATCATGATTTGAACTGATATCGCATAGGAAGGAACTCTTTGTCCGCTTTTGTGGAATTGTGTCGTTATAGTGTCCTTGCTTTCATTATTTAGTACCTATCTGTGTTACTTTAGCCTAGCGACCTTGTGCTTAGATTGTTTTTGTCATGCCTACAAGTCAAACACTGTGTGTGTTTACTGTTTTTTATTCCATTAGGAGTTTGCTTGGGGACAAGCAAAAGTCTTATTGTGTGGGAGTTTGATGACTTGATTTCGTATCGTTTATTTCGATTCAATTTGTGCATATTTACTTGTTATTTTATCGAGTCTTTACCGTTCTCCACGTCATTTTCTTATGTTTTCCTTTGTTTTTCTTTGACAAGTGTCATTTCAGCCATGTAGAAGAAAAGTATCAGATTGACCTGAAGAATGAAGGAAAAGTGAAGAAAATTACAAGTTCTGACTCGTCCCAATTGAATGGCGCTCTCCATGTGTCTCCCTTCATCCAAATGGCGCTCGCCGTGCTCAAAAAAGGAGGGAATCCTGATTCAAGCAAATGGCGCTCGCCATTAGGGGACGACGGTCACCGTTGTTAGCGGGAGCAGTTTTCCAGAAGCAGTTTCAGGCAGTTTCTTTGGTTTGAATTCGAATTCAAACCTTTGTTCTTGGAGGTTATTTTCTTCTATAAATAAGACACCAGAGGCCTGCATTTTTCATCCAAGAAACCTGCGGAAGCGCTGCTGAAATCACCCGAACTATATATTCACTTTCCACAATATCAATTGTTTACACTGAGCAATTGTTACACCATTGTATTTTCTTTCTTTCTGTTATGTTGATGTACTTGTATCAAAGTTTATTTTAATACAAGTTTCAGTTTATTCTACCTTCCTTGCAATTCACATGTTATTTATTTCTCACATTTATTTACTGTTTTCCTATTTGCACGTGTCTGTTTATAATTGAACTTTACTCCGAAAACTTAATTCTGAATTTTCACTCAAATTAATCGACATGTATGTTTTAATGTTCAACAATGTTAACATGTCAGTCTTAGGATTCGATATGTTAGGCTAAATTTGTATGAGCCCGTAGTTTGAGGACCATCATTTTGACGGAACTCTGTTGAAACCATCTGTGTTAATTATGCATGTCTTATAATTTGGCTTTAGTGTCTAGTTCTAATTTAGATTTCTTTATTGTGAGAGTGAAAAGCCGCTTAACAACGTTTGGTCACGAGAGTGAGAAACACATTAAGGTGTGTCCAATAGAGTGAGAGTTTGAGGTAATCACCGGATAGTAGAAACTGAGCATTGGACTTAAATACAGCGAGAGTGCTTTAGGCTTCAGTTAGGCTTTGTTAGTTTTCGAAATACGTCTTTTAACTACCGAGCGAGCAAGATCAAAATCATGGGGTTATTAGGTGTGGCTTGGCCAATAGCGTGAGAGTGTGAGATTGATTTTTGAAGCCGACAGTTCCTACAGAACTATTCATGAGACCCTTGTTAGCACTCGGAATCTATAAAGTCCCTTAGGAGCGTAAAAATTATTCTTCGGTCTCGTTTCGTTATTTGTTTTAAACCCATTAGTATTAGTTATTTTCCTGCCCTTTTTTATTCTGTGACATTAAGCCTTAGCTCTACAACGCAATATAGATCACTTTAGGTTGATTATTAATCCCTGTTGGTTCGACAATCTTTTAAAACTACGCGATACATTGTATGCTTGCAGTTCTATCTGACTAACACTCTAAGTCTGCGATCAACATGTCACCTAGAAAGTAATAAAAGGGAGTGTCTTGTCTGACTACCTTGCTCATCAACTTGTGGAAGGTTATTAACAAATGAAGTTTGATTTTTCAAATGAGGATGTTCTGTTTATCAGAGATTATGAGACTCCAGACCCTGACATAGGACCCGAACCAGGGGTGCGATGGACGCTCGTATTCGATAGTGCCTCCAATGCTAAAGGTCGTGGAATTGGTGATATCCTCATCTCTCTGACAAGTTTTCATCTTTCCTTCAGCGCCAGATTATGCTTTGAATGCACCAATAATATGGTTTAATACAAAGCATGTACCTACGAAATTGAAACAATAATCGATATGAGAATCAAGATTCATGAGGTCTATGAAGATTCTACTTTGGTGATTGGCCAAGTCAGGGGAAATTTTGTGACTCGGGATTCCAAGCTGGTTCCTTACCAAAAATACATCGCGTAATTGATTCTCTATTTTGATGAAATCTCTTTTCATCATATTCCTATGGAAGAAAATCAACTAGCTGATGCTCTTGCCACCCTGGCATCCATGTTACAAGTCAAGTGGAAGAACGAAGCTCATTATATCTGCATTGACCATTTGAACGAACCAACACATTTTTTAGCAATCGAAAACTAGTCTGATGGCAAACGTTGGTTCTACGACATCAAAAGATATCTAAAAAAACAGGAATATCCTGACGGTATCACTATCACTGACAAGAATGCTCTCAAACGGATCTGCACCAAATTTTTCTTGAGTGGTGGTATATTGTATAAGAGGAATCATGACTCTATGTTGCTCAGATGCATGGATAGACACGAAGCAAACACGAGCATAAGATTCATACATGAGGGTGTCGTTACGCGAAAAATAATCGGCGAAGGCACAAAGTCTCTATCGAACTTTATTTATCCCAACCGGGAAAGGAAAACATCGAGAAAACCTCAAGAAGGTAAAAAACATGGTCATCGTAACCAAGTTCGGGGTTCAGGAGTCGATTACGCAATAGGAAGGTGTTAGCACCCCTCGTGTCCGTTGTACTCAACGAGATCCACTTTTGTTGTCCTAAATCTAAGGATGTGTATATCTAATGCTTAATCTACTAAGGAAATGCAGAAATGAAAAAGGGAGAAAAGAGAAAAAGGAAATTCGATAAAACCTCGTCGTCCTAGGCCTACGTATTCCCTTGTACAATAGGAATGTCCGAGTCAACGTAGTTCAGAGGACTACGGGTGGATGGAGGAAGGTTGCTCGTCAAGGGCCGGGGCCTTTGTGCATATGTATTCTCAACAAGTATGAGAAATCAGAGCGTCCTTAGTTCATGAGACTACGAGAGAGAAAAGGCCTCGATCGCACTAGGGCGAGAGAAAAAGTTCTGTTAGTTGTTAGTGAGCTCTCAAAGGAATGTGATCCTTATGCCTACGTATTCCTAATAGGAATGAGAAATCAGAGCGTCCGTAGTTCAGGCTACGGTTTATTGGTGTTTTTTTTATGGATAATGCTAATGTTCACGTTCTAACAGTTAGGTGTATTGTCGCTCGCTCATGGAGTCTTATGCGTTATCTGTATTGCGGTATAATGGAAATAACATGCCCTTTTTGAAAAGGTTTAAGAGGGAATCCAGAAGGATGAAAATACTTGTTGAAGTTTTTTTTGTTAGGGTTTTGAAAAGAGTTTGAGATGCGTAGTATACTAAAGTCTATGACATAGGAGTGAATACTTTGCACAAATGATCTGAGATGGCTCACGCACAAAGCACTCTAGAAGAGGTAAGGAGAAATTCCTGCTCATCATTACCCATGTACTTAAGACTTGTGACATACTACACGCGTCATGTTTATTAAGTATTTTTTTTTTTTTTTGGATTTTTGATTAAGAAAAGATTTGGATGCAAAAGAAAGAAAAATCTAAGGGAGACTGAATCCTAAATGTTGTCATGCAATGATGGTTCCTAGAGTTGAGGAAGGGAGAATTTATCCTAATGTTATCATGCAAAAAATTAACGCCTAATTTCGATCCTACTCCAATCCTAATAAAAAATTAGGTTGAACTAAGAGATCCGAGGGAACATGTGAAAGTAAAGCTAGCAAATAATCAAAACAGATATACATGAAGCACAAAGCATGTCAAGAATCAAGTAATCCTTAAGAAGATTTATCATCATCAAAAGATTCATCAAGAGAGAAACATCGGGCTCAATCAAAAAACGTTGAGACTCAAGTAAGTACATGAACATGTAAATGTGTCAAGTATAAGGCAAAGCATCGGAAATTAATCAACCGCCATCAAGAATTAATTAGAGGTGTAAAAAATTTCATGGCATCAACATAAGACATCAAGAATTAATCACAAATCCATATCAAGGAAACAAGCGTAAGCACAAATCAAAGTTAAGAGGATTAAAAGAATATTTTTGAGTTTTTATATTTAATAATTAATCTAATAACCTAATTACTATTAATAGTAACTAATATATTAAGGTAATTAAATCTATAAAAAAACAACTAATTAGAAGGTTTCAAATATTAATATGAAAAAAATTAAAGAGAAAAAACAAATTTAAAAGAAAAAAGGTATGACTAGTAGTATAAACCTGCTTGGGCTCAGCCCAAAACATACAAAGAGGAGTCAGAGAGAGGCGCAGGCCTATGTGTGTATGGTTGATATAGTGAAAACGAGTGGGCTTAAGACCCAAGACGAGGAAGAAAGGACATTAGCCAAACAAACCTAACTTCAACAAAAAAAACTTCAAACGAATTACTCACTCCCAGCCACGCTTCATTCGCTCCGCCTCTCTCTCTCTGCAGCGAATATCTTTGAGCTCGCTCTTTCGTTTTCGCACTCTCTTTCGCTCCATCAGTCTCGCTCGGCTTCAACGTCTTCTTCAATTTTTGGCTGCGATGAACGAAACTTGAGGATTGTTGGGAGGCCAAAGGTGGTGCGCGTTCTGTTTTCTGGTTTGGAAATTGTGTGAAAATGGAAGCTGTGGTTGATGTGAATTTGGTGGCTAGTAAGTGTTAAAAGATATTTGTTGGCGAGGGTGAAGAATCGCAGTGGACAGAGGGTAATGTGGTGTTACAGTAGGTGAAAGAAGGCGAGTCAGGCCGGGTTTGAGAGGTGGTCGTTGATTTTGTTTGATACTTGCTGCAAAACTGAACCTCCTCAATCTGTGGCTACATTCATGACATTTCTTTGAACAACTTCTTCGCTTCCTCCACATGTTCTGTTTAAACAAATTCAATCTCCTTCTTAGCAATTACTTTCCGCTTCAGTTCCAGTTTTTAAATGAAACTTACGGTGGCACCATTGATTCATGTTGAGTTGGTGTTGATGGTGACTCGGTGGAGGAATGTTGGGTTACAGGATACACGAGTCACTGAGTTGCTCGGAGTTTCACTAATTTTTAGGAGCAGAATGCAGAAGTTCATTAGCCGGAAAAACGACGCTAATGTGGTGTATCGAATCCTAATCCAACACCAGTACTATAACCAGCATGAAGAAAATTAGCTCCACCACTATATCTAACAAAGTAAGACTTTTGAAAAGCCTTAACCAACCCAACTCCACAAATAGCCCCCAAACTCTGAGCCACCATGTACATAACCGCTCTGATCAAAGACACCTTACGAGCCAAAAATAGCCCAAATGTCACTGCTGGGTTAATGTGATTTGTGTTATGTAAAGAGGTGTCTTATTTTTATATTTCCTTGTTATATCGTGAAGAAGATTGAGGGTCCCTCATCAAATTGCAGGTCATATGGACAAGATGAAATGGTTTGGTTTGGGAGTTTATGAAAGTGTTTGTGTTATGTGATGTAGAGATGTGGTGTTGTTTTATGTGAGGTTTTAATGGCGGCTTTCATGATAGGTAGATGGTTACATGAGTGAGTTTGGTTTTGGGTTAAAGAGATAAATACATGGAAGAGGAAGTACGTGGGTGAGTGCAGTGAAGAGAGGTTTTGAAGTTGAAGGGTGAGTTTAGTGTTCATGGTAGGGAGGAAGTATGTGAATAGCGATGGAGGATGCTATGGTGAAATTTAGTGGAAGAAAGTGGTTGATTTTGTGGAGAGAAGCATGAAAATTTAGGTTGTGTGTCTTTGAGAAGAAAATATGGGGATTTATGGTGTGTTACTGTGAAGAGGGACAGAAGCTTGGAAGTTTATGGTTCTCATTGTTTTTGATTTTTCATTTCATTTCACATTGATAGTGGGATCTCAAAAACATGACCAGGCGTCGCGCCGCTCCTGAAAATGGATTTGTCTCCTTTGATTCTTCAATGCATTGCAATATACCAGGTTTACTATATGGAGTAAAACATTAACCTCGTTTTTAACACTAAATGCACAAGTTTTCTAAAAACAAATAAAAATAAAACTTCAATATAAAAAAGAAAATAAATAATAAAATGAGATAAACTTAACTAAAATAAATTATCTAATTAACCAAATAAAATAAACTTAATCTAAACTAAATACCTAGTTAACTAATAAATTAAAGAAATATTTAACTAACTAAATAAAATAAAATAAATAAAAAGTCGGGTACCAAATTGATAATGGATATATGGATATTGATTTTGGTTTGGATATGAAAGGTGGATAATGGTTGATGAACTTGAATGAACCCTCCGACAATATTTTCCACTAATGCACACCTTGACTGGATTTAATCGAAAAACCAAACTGGAACCTTTTACACTGAAACAACTGCTGTTTGAATCAATCTTGAACCTTTTCATAATTTCTCTGAATTTCTGATTAACATGAAATAAGTCCTAACACTTTGAAATTGTCTGAATTGATCTTCGGGAAAATAAATCCACAGATGAACACAATTTAGACTGATGGACCATGACAAACCTGATTTTAACCCAAGCTTCTCATAAATCACTGCTTGACAACAGTTGAAGCGAACTCTTGATGGTTTGACCAAGATTAGGTCAAACTTCCATCTAATCTTGATCATGACTGAATAACCACACTTGACTTGAAACCAAAATTCCCGCCCTTGAGTGCACACTGATCCTCTTGAAAAATCATGAAGATGATGATCTTGATATCTGATGAGTCTTGGTAAAGAAGATAATCATGATGTTGGAAACTCAACCTTTATCTCAACTCGAGTGCAATAGTCAGATAAATCACTTCTGAATAGGGAAAGCTCAAATCACAAGAAGATTCTTTGATCCACGTCTTTAGGATCTCAATGCAAATGAGTGAATGCAAGGATATGCCCTAATGGAAAATGCACTTGAACATGAAACATAAGCCATTTATGGTTAGAAATAAGAGGACAAATTTTGAGGTGCAACACACTTCTGAATGGGAACTATTTCCTCCAGCCTCTTTGTTGGACATCTGTTGAGTACATATGCTGCGGTGGCAACAACTTCTCCTCATAACGCATGAGGAAGCTTCTTCTCCTTCAACATGCTTCTCGTCATATCAAGAAAAGTAGAATTTCTTCTCTCAACAAAACCATTGTGTTGAGAAGTATACAGAGTAGTAACCTCATGCTCAATTCCATTCTCCTCACAAAACTTTCTGAACTCAATGGAGTTATACTCACCTCTACCATCGGTTCTGAGAATCTTCAGAGTCTGACCACTCTGATTCTCAGCCTTCATTCTAAACTTCTTGAATTCATCAAACACCCTGTGTTTGAACTTTATAAGGGATACCCATGTCATTCTTGTGAAATCATCAACAAATGACATGAAGTATTTATTCCCTCCAATCGATGCTATTGGAAATAGACCACACAGATCATAATGCATTACTCTTAAGGCATGCTTTATCTTGGAGCTACTTCTGACACAAATGGAAATCTTGGTTGCTTTCCTTCCATGCACACTTTGCATGACTTCTCAGGCTTCTTAATTGTAGGGATTCCATGTACCAGCTTCTTCGAATTCAGATGACCAAATCTTCTGTGTCACAACTCACTTTCCTTCACAACACTTGTTGCACTAAGACATTTAGAGTCTGCAGGTCTTACATTCACCTTAAATATTCTATTCTTTCCCTGTTCTTAATTCATAATCAGTTTCTGATTACAATCATACAGCTTCAGAAGATTGTCCTTCATGGTAACTGAAAAACGTTTCTCAATTAGTTGTCCCACACTTATCATATTGCTTTTCATGCCAAGTACATACCACACTTTCTGAATCAATGATGTTTTACCATTGTTCAGAACGACTCTGACATTTTCCATACCTTTAGCATTGAGGTATTTATCATCAACATATCCGATCTTTGTCTTCTTACCAGAGTCAAAGTCAACCAACCATTTCTTATTTACGGTAAGATGATTTGAGCAGTCAGTGTCCATATACGACCAGTCTGTCAAATCTATATCATCAGATTCAGAAGCCATTAGTAGCACAAATTCATCATCAGAACTTCTGGCTATATTTGCTTCTTATGACTTCCTTTCCTTGTTTGACTAGTAATCAGTAGCAAAATGGTCAAACTTTTTACAACAGTATCACTGAATCTTCTTCTTGTCATACCTCTCATTTCCCTTATGAGCATTCTTCTACTTATCATAAGTAGAGGTTTCTGACTTCTGAACACCATCATATCTTCTCCTGACTTCTGACCAAGACTATTTTTGATGCTTCTTGTAACACCCTTTCTACCCCACGAATATTATGGAAAAATAATAGAATTTACCAGAGTAAAATTTTAAACACCATAAAAATCACCTCAAAGGGCGTATATTTTTCAATAAATTCAAATTAAAGTCAATGCTCCGTAAGCAATAGGTTTTCTCAAAATTACTCAAAAGTGCTCAAATGGGAGCGGAACTTAAAAAGGCAAAAATCCAAAGTTTTCCTTTTACCGCAAGGAAATCAACATAACGAAAACTCAATAAAATAGTTTGACTTAAAGATCCCAACCCAATGTTACACTATCAGAGCAAGACCCTCTAAGTCAACCACAATGGCCAACGATCCAAAAACTTAAAAACTCCTCGACGACATCCACGACTAAACCTGGTCATCTGCATGTTACCCACGTTGAGACAACATTCAAAAAGGCAGGGTGAGTAAAACGATTCATAATAACCAATATAAGAATCAATATATAAAATGAAGTCATTTTTATATTCAACATCATCATAATCACTAGGGAACATCAAAGACCACAATGTTATAAATTACACCAATTGTCACATAAATGCAAATGCAACAAGACCATGCATGTGGTACCAATCAAAAAAATTCGATGGACACTGGACCATCAACCCTTCATAGATCTACAACAATAGGATCGATTCTACACAAGAACCAAAGCACAACAAAATAACTCACATCCGCACAATGGGACTAAACCACAAGAATCAAGGTCCTGAAACGAAGTCCAGAATGCATATGAATGCATGATGCACACATCAATATCATCCTCATAATAATGTCATTAGGTGCATCATCATTCATCAAAATAATAATAAGAATCACGTCATCATAGAATCATCAAAACCTCATGGAATCAACATCACAAATCATCACAGTTCCTCATGGGGATTCATCGTGAAATCATGTATTAATCTCATAAGAATCAAAATTATACTCGTGGATACTCATCATACGACCATGTATTAATCACATAGAAATCACAACTATACTCAGTAATTCGTCATACATTCACTTAATCATATAGGAATCACAATTATACTCATAGTAATTCATCATACATATGAATCACATTTATACTCATAGTAATTCATCAATAAAATCACAGCATCAAAATAACATTGCATAAGAACATAATTGACTTCCCAAACATATTAGATATAAAAATATTGGGAAACTAATTCTCTTATCTATACCATGCTATAGCTCTGTTCATTAGCTTTCCAACGCTTCAAACGGAGACCAAAACAGACTTACGGATCAAAAGTTACGTCCAAAACGATTTCGACCAAAAACATGAACAGTTGTGACGGACAACATGCATAATTTTCTGCGTTTTTCACCGTTTGAGATCTTCCGGACCTCCGATTTCGATTCCGTAAAAACCCAAACTCTCATAAAATTACAACCCATTCAACACTGTAATTATCTCAAGTAAATTTACAATTTTAACACAATTAAACTATCTAATTATTATTTTAAGATTATGCCTAAAACCTTTAAAATTAAGGGATATAGGTTCAATCCGTATCATATTTAGGCATCTAATTCCCATAATTTCTTACAAATACTCCATAGTCATTAGAGTTATCACAAATCACTTATCCTATAGGGTTAAACAATCTCAACAACAGATTTTGACCCGAAGGCCTAATTTCCTTTCCTCTCAAATAAACCTCAAACCTATAAGACCATCCTTTCAAATCCCAAACCTATAAGAACATCCTTTCAAATCCCTATAAATCCCTATACGGTTAAAACCTCAATAATAGATTTTGGCCACGAAGGCCTAATTTCCTTTATCTCAAAACCTCTTAAATCCTTAAATCAGCTTTAAATACATTGAATCACCTATTGAAAATAATGAAGGCAATATTCTTGGAAACCTCGCGAAACTTTTGCCTCAATCCTCTTCCTCAGAGCTCTGGCCTCTATTTCTTCCCTTTTCACGGTCTAACAAGAATGAATCCTAATACTCTCAAAATTCCTTTTTGTTAAACCTAACTTTGGGCCTTAAAATTGGGCTTTCGAACTTCACCCTCCTAACTTCTCATCAAATGTCCATTTTACCCTTAATTCACTTATATTTATTTAAATTAATAATAATACCAATATATTCATATTATATACTATTATTTAAATAAATAACTCAAAATCCATAATTCTCAATACTTCATACCAACCACCGCAAATCACCAAAAATACGAATATTCCTATTTAAATAAATAAAAAATATTCCAATAAATTTGGGGTGTTACACTTCTGACCAGAAACTGTTTTTAGAGCCGCTGCTCTACTTCCCTTTTAGAAGTTCTTTCAGACAGACGCAACTCTTGTGCCTCTAGACTACTTTGCAACATTTCAATTCTCATGGTGCTCAAATCTTTAGAATATTCTATTGCTACCACAATGTAATCAAGCTGAGGGGTAAGAGATCTCAATATTTTCTCAATGATTACTTGTTCAGAAAGGGTTTCTCCATAAGCTTTCATCTCATTAGTGATCAGAATCACTATGGAGATTATACTCATATACCTTTTCATTGTTCTTCATGTTGAGATTCTCATACTGTTTTCGTAGGGACTGAAGCTTCACCTTCTTCGCTGATGCGTCACCACCATAACACCTGACCAGTTTATCCCACACAACCTTCGCCGTCGTTGAATCAACGATTTTCTCAAACACATTTGCATCCACACACTGATGAATGTAGAACAATGTTTTATGATCTTTCTTCCTCGTATATTTCTGCGCGTTCTTTTGTTCCTCCATTGTATTTGCTGCTACTGGAACATAACCTCCAGTGACAAGATCAAGCACATCTTAAGTACCAAACAATACACGCATCTGAATCATCCAACGAGTCCAGTTTTTTTCCATCAAACACTGGAAGCTTAGTGCTCAGACCATCGTTTCCATTCATCTTCAACCTTGTACAATCACTCAGATCTCACAAACACAGTGTTTCCCAATTCCGCAGAATCAGAAAATGTGATTCTCTTATGATTTCGTTCAAGATTCAACACAAATTCAAGAAACGAAATCAACCACACAACGCCTCACTGTTTTACTTATGTTTCCCGTGTTTCCCCATGGATCCGAACCGGAACTCTAGATACCAATTGTTGGTGCGCAAGTTTAAAAAGGATGAACAAAATAAGAGAATATGTTTTATATTATGTAAATGACGACTACAAAGTTGTAAGAAAGAATTACAAAATGACATCTACCACTCATCTATTTATGCACAGAAAACTAGGACGACATAAACAACATATTAAAATATTAAATTATCCTCTGACAAAGTTTAATCACTAAATTTTTATAAAATATAAATTATTTCTAACAATAATATGTTATTATAAATCATTTCTTGAATATGATAAAAGAAACCATTAAACCATTCCAGGTAACGGTTTTTCTTCAAACCTTTTTTAGCTTCCATAATCCAAAGTATGCTAATAGTATTAGGGGACAGATATTGACTAATTTTAAATGTGAAACTGTTGAATGAAATGAAGATGATGATTGTAATACCACTGTTTTGTATTGTATTATGTAGGGGCTTTAAAAAGAAGAAATGGGATTCAAAGAAAGATGTTTTGTATTGTATTATGTAGGGGCTTTAAAAAGAAGAAATGGGATTCAAAGAAAGAAATAGGGAAGAATCTGAGATGAAGGATGAGAGGGACAACCTATCCGGTAAGATAAAAGAATTGGATCAGAAACTTAAGGACTTGAAAGCCCCTGATGAGCATCTCATTACCAAATTTATTCCATATAGGTAAGAAATATTATGTTAATATATTATAATATGTTAATATATTATAATAACGGTGCTAATAAATTTATTACATATTAACAGTGTTAAGAGGCAAGGGAAGAGGCTATTGCGCCTGAAGAGGGAGCGTATGATCCATAAAGAATTATGCAATAGTATATCCTATTATATAGGGTCTGAATGTCTGTATCAGATTTAGTCTTCAGCAATCTGATCTCTTTGTCATTCAGTTTTTGATTGGTGGATTTTAATCGGTAGTATACCATACTATATAGGGTTTGAATGTCTGTATCAGATTTAGTTTTCAGCAATATGATCCCTTTGCTATTCAGTTTTTAATTGCTGGACTTTAATCAATAGTATATCATAGTATATAGGGTCTGAATGTCTGAATCAGATTTAGTCTTTCTGATCCCTTGTCATTCAGTTTTTGATTGCTGAATTTTAATCATAGTATATCATACTATATAAGGTTTGAATATCTGTATTAGATTTAGTCTTCAGCAATTTGATGTCTTTGTCACTCAATTTTTTATTGCTGGATTTTAATCAGTGCGTGCTGGTTTTTGCTTGTTGCGGTGGTTTGCCAGTTTTTATTGCTTGTTCACATAGATGCATTGATCGGTTCCTAGGTCGATGCTCGGTGATCTGACATTTGAGTTAGCTATTTGTGGCTTAAATTTAAGTCAAGTTTAAAATCTGGAGGCATAACTTAAGGCTTTTGATTCCCAAGGAGTGCAAAGGAATTTTCTTCAATTGTTCAAGGGGTAGCCGGTGGGAGAAACTGTTTCGGACGGAGGTATCTCAGATATACTGAATTTTTTCAATCAGTTTCTTCAGGGGGATGGGGTTTCTCTGGTTATTGGAGGTCGCATGTCCAGCTTGGTGTGGTTGTTTCCTCTGAAGATGCGAGGATCCAGTTGGATTTCGGCTTGATTCAAAATTGGTGATTCAAGAAGCTGTTCGTTTTCTGTCAGATTTAGTTCACGCAGTGGTGGTTTGGATCACGCCAATTGTTCTACTGTATTGATGCTGTCTGTTGTGGTAGATTGTTCATGCAGATGCAGTTTCAGAGCGCCCACAGCAACCTTCCTCCCTGCATTAGTCAGTCACATTTGAATTTTTCCAAATTACTCAGATGCTAGCGTATCAAATAACACAAAACGTTTCTGTCTTATTTCTACCAAATCTGGACAAGCAGCTGAATTGCTGAAAATTTGGTATAGGTGAATTGTGCATCATAGTAAATATCAGAGGATTGCATACCACACCAGCAAGTTTAAATCACACTAAAAAATGAGAAGCACTTTCTATTGTCCTACAACCATATAAACATTACAAATGAGAACCGTTCAAAACTCCTCACTTGTGTAGGTTATCCTTAGACAATATTCTGTTTTGGAATAATTGCCACACCAAAACCGCTACCTTTAAAGGGACATGTTTGTTCCAAGCATCTGCGAGTTTCCTCCTTTCAAACCGAATTCTCCATTATTAAGTTATAAGTCTCTTTGACGAAATATATTCATGAGTCCCAAATCCATTTGTATGCTCTTTATGTATTAATGACTATTCTCTACAGTTTTTCCTTCAGTTTCTTCTCTATTGTAGAATCTTCTTGAGATAAAACCCTATCCTAATTGAAGTTCCATTGGCCCGTACCTATTGCCATATCCTTTACTCTTAAATTTTTGTCTTGACAACTTGTATACAAACTCGAGCATCTATCTTGAAGAGATAAGTCTCCACACCAAAGATCTAGCCACATAAATGTGTCCTCCCTATTTCCTATCACTCTTGTAAGCTTTCTGGACATCTAATTCCAGTCAAATCGCCATATTCCATTTCGATACTTTGGATGTCCTTGGCATATACTAGGGCAATGTGTTGCACCCTAATTTTTGACCTTAAGATCCCACCCATTTGGGTGTTTTGATTATTTTTTATCCTCCGCCCATATATACGTATTTATCAGGACTAACAAATGCGTGCATGATTATTTATATTTTAACACATCTCTGACAGTTTCTTATGTAGCTTTCCAGTATGAGATAATGTGATTTCAAGATTCAGGTTCATTTGTATGCACTTGCAACCTAATCAGTGGGTACGCTAAGGTCGGAGCACCCGACTACAAGGAATCCTTAAAGGTTGCATTCCCGCAGAAGGCAATTTATTAATGACGGATACAAGAGCATCCAATTCAAGTACCCAATTCCCATTTGTATTTTGAACATTTTTGCTCTCCGAGTCTCGTTTCAAGACTGGTTGGTTTCAACTTGATTGGATTAAGGACTTATTTCCTTCATAAAGTTCAAGTTGAAGATTCAAATATTGAAGTTATGGGCTTAGTCCGAACAAGCTTCGACAAATTACGGTTCTATTTCAAGACGGATTTGAAGCTAACATTTAAATAATCAAGTTCAAAATAGGAGATTCAGACTGATGCCATTAAGGATATTTGGAGTCCACCACTTGTGGTGAAGGTACATCCTGTTATTCGTTGTTCATGGTGAGAATGCCGGGTTAATATTACTATGAATTGTGATTTCCATTCAAAGGGGTTATGGCTATCACTCTATCCTAGAAAATCTGAGTACATCAATTTTCGGTTTCAAGATTACCAATACAGTGAATTTTAAAAGTAATTGGCTTGCTATTGCGAAAGCCTTTACAACTACCACTTCAACGAGTACATTTACAATAAAGGCTTGTTCTTACAGTAAGAACTTGCACGACACATTTCTTAAGAACTATCCTCTTTACTGTTATTCATTAAACTAATACCCTTGGTGGCTGTCTACAAATTCCTGTCTGATGAAAGCCATTTGAAATTGAATTAAATTGGAAACTTCAAGCTATTGCTAGCTGTCTCATATTAGTAGGAGAAATGTAAGTTGAAAGACTCTCAAGAATTCCGTCGACAAAGATCTGCGATCTATTCTTTGGTTTGAAGTAAGCAAAACAGAAGAGTCGCGCAACATCGCTTCCATCCCCGAGTCCCTGCTTCCAGATCGCCAGCAGTTGCTGAATTCCACACCTTCTCGTAGCTTGAATGCTTCAAGCTTAATGATAACATGTTGAGGATGACATCTTCTTCCGCAAGCTTCCAAAGACCACACCTAACCACCTAAGTGAATCTGCAAGGAAATCGGGTTTCGGTGAAAAATCCAAAGAACAACAACAGGCTTGTTATCAAAATTCAAACAGCAAATCGGACGACTCATCCAACAACCAATTCACTACCTCCCTCGCATGATATTTACAACCTGTGACTTTGGGCCTAAACTAACTGATAGCATAAAAAAAAAGGAATTCAGTTAACAACATAACATGATGGATTACACCATGGATATTCACAAAACACTCTACCAAACTAAAGATGTACCTCAGGATATGGTTGAATGCAAGACCGACGTCGTCGCTCGACTCAAGCCTCTTGAAAGCATTGCTGCTCCCCTAGTTACTTTCTTTCAAAGTGCTGCTGCCTTTCATAAATGGGAAGCTGACAAACACCATAACCTTCAGATGCTAAATACCACCAGTATCACCGTTGTTAACATAATTGAAACGAGCATCAAAAGAAAACAGGAGAGGATGTTAATCAGAGGAACTCAAGTGTAAGCATGTATTCATGACAGGATAAATGGCTGACAGCAAGCAATCATCTTTGAAAAACCACTGCAGTGCTATGTCAAATGGGAGAATCAGACATACTTTGTAATGTTAAGTGTGTTCAGGACCACACGACAATAGGAGAATCCAGGCGGCCATGAATTCTTCCCAAACCATTCATCAAGTAGTGGATTTCTCATCGATGTTCGCCGACGGTAATCAATAGTTTGCAGCCGAGTTCTTTCCTTAAATAAACAAACAGGCACAGTAAGACAAAAACAGTTTATCCCTTCTACTCCAAAAAACTCAGAAGAAGTCATGCAGCCACAACCTCATGTTAACTCCAGCCAAGCTCCCTTTCTAGCAAACCCGTTCAAATGTCGTGACCTGCAAAGAGAACCAGAGTGGACAAGATCAATATCTTCGGAAATCTCCAACGACTGAGCACGAGTAACAAGCAACACAATCAATGCATGGTCTACGACAATATTCGTCAGGGAGAGACACCCAATCTATGACCTGGTGAGCAAAATTGGAAAGAACCATCAGGGTTCAAACCACTGTGGTATCGTTCCCTGCAACCGAGATAGAGTTAATCAGCCAACAAGTCATAGCCAATAAGCATATTGGTTAGGAATTTTCAGAAGTGAATTAAACCACATAGTTACAAGGATGAATCAGGATTCATCTCACCAGTTTTGGAGCAGCAGTCTTCTCTTGCATCTCTATCTGAAGTGAGTTGATCCAGTTATGGAGCGTGGATGAGTTCAAGCATCTCTTGCAATATTCCAATTGCATCTCTACCGCCCCAAGCTCAGAGGGCGAACATAGGCAAGTCGAGGGATAGATTACGAACCAAATAGCCCTTGAACCCCAATAACTTTAGATTTTTACGAGAACGAAGGACTCAAACCTGTTACTCACCCTGTTAGTTTCGAAGCTTGAGTGAGGTGTGAGCTCCATCGATAGTTTCCAAGTGCTACGCAGCGAGTGAATCCTTTGGATTTATGATAGATGGTGCTGTGACTGTTGTCCCTAGACTTCAATTCCATTGCTGCAAGAGGATAATTCTGCAAAGATTATGCCAAACAATCATTCAATTCCCATCAGCAAACAACCCACAAAGACCAAAGGAATATGTAAGGATACTGAACCGATACCGAAATCACTTAACGGAGAGTTGTATTGAGTTGAGTAGCAAGCAAGTTATTCCAAAGCACCAACCTTCAATCACGCATAACCGTCATCAAATATTCAGAGGGAGTTCTTACCATGCATCTTGTGATCATCAGCCGTCTTTACAACACCTATAAAACATAGAACAAAAACATCAATGACCACCACATGGAATCAGAAGCAAAGATAATAGTTTGGGACTCTTTGTCAAAGAAATTCAGACCAGATAGAAAATAAGTTCAGAGGCATACATTGAATGCTTCTCCTCATGACTTCGCGCCAACCTCACAAGAATGATTCATCAGCACCGTAACTGCGATAGAGTAGCAGTGATAACACGAAGAACTTGTCCTCGCCGTTCAAAACCTCGACGCAATGAAGAAGTAGCTTGCACTGGACTCTGAACTCAGAAACAAGAATGCGCTATTGGATTGCACGTTCCTTCCCTGGCCCAATAACGCGCCTGTTATCCGCACCTGCCAAGATCACAATTCATGGATTAGTAATTGATCAAAGAATATCCCCTATGTCAAAAAGATCCTATTCATATTCCTCAGCATCAACTAAGGATCCCCCAAATCAAATCGCAAAATTAATCTCCCATCAATAACATTTAACTCAATCGACACAAATGGAAGGTTTTTAAAGTCAATCAATCAGAAACTCAATCAATGCTCTCAAGATCCAGCCCAACTCGCCTATAAAGGGAGGGGTTTCAAATCGAGAAAAGGGAAGAAAATCACTATCAAGAGAAAACCACGGAAAACCCTCAACCTGAGACCCCAAAATTAGAGAAAGGGAGAGAAGAAACTCATCTTCCCAGAAGCCGCCGTCGAAGAATCGCACACCAAAAAAACCTCGTACGCCGCGAAGCCCTACGAACCATTCAAACCTCAAATCGCCCTCGCCGGAAACGCCTTCAAGCCGTCACCAGAGTTCATCGGGTCACCACCACGAAGCCATCGTGAAATCACCCTTTGCCATCTCCGCCGCCGCTACCCTTTGGTAAAGTTCGTTCCTTCATAACAACCATTGAGCTTGTTAACCTTTTCGTTATGTTGCAGGTTTATGGAGAAAGACACAATCGGAAACAATAGAGAGAAGGAAGATCGAGAGGATTGAGAGAGATTGAGCGATGACGGCCGCTTCCGAAAGGGGGGGGGGAATCTAGGGTTTTCCTTCGTTTATTTCTTTACTTTTATTTGTATATTATTTGAGCTAAACTAATCACACACCACACACACCGCTAATCACCACCAACTCTTTAATTAACCTCTAATCTTCTCTTAATCAATTTCCATTAAAATAAATAACCTTTTTTATAAAACTAAACTAATGTTTTTTTAAATTTTTCCACCGTTTAATTAAATCATCCTTTTTTTTATAATAAGTTTTTTTAGACAATCAATGATATATCTATTTATTTTAATCCATCTTTATACTTAAAACAACTTCTAAATAAATTATGAATAAATCTTTTTATTCTAAAACCTTTTGCTAATAAAATTAAGATTAACCTTTTTTAAAAAAGTCAACTCCATCAACTATTTCTTTTAAATTATCAATTCAACCCTTTTAAATTTGAGTCACTCTATTAATCTAATACTTTCTTAAAACCAAAACTCTCACAATTTGGTGTCACTAAAAAATCAAATTCATATCAAATCAATACGACATTCCTCACTAAAATCAAAATCTAATAAGACAATAATAAAATACAACTCTTTTTACTAAAAACAAATCAATCGTTTAAAATCAATTAACATCATACAAATCAATCGTGCACTCACGACACATGCACCTACACTCACTTAACGCTTTCATGCGTATTTACATTTATCTTTATCTGCTTTATCTTAGTCACAAAGCGCACACACTCACTTAGCGCTTTCATGCGTTCGTGTATGGTTTATCCTTCTGCAATTTACATTATCGCAATTCATTTACATTATCAATTTATATCCATGCATCGCATTCCGTCCAAAGGAAAAACCTACACATAATTCAACGTTGTGTGTAGTTGCACATCATAAGCATCATACTCCCCACGATCCTTGATCTCATTCAAGTTGATCACTTAGGATAGATCCTACCCCATAGGAAGGACCCTGTCTTTATATTCTACAACATAGAAACAACACAATCATCAACAATACAACTTTTTCAAACACAAACAGAGAATAGATGTTAATCATCTTAAGTGAGATATAATCTCCACCTCCACAACAATACAATCAAACATGTAGGGACTTTGCCTTAAGAACGACAAAGGCATACTTGGCGACCATCCGAGTATGTAAGACCTTTTCTTAAGATGATGCAAAGACCATCTCCTACAACCCTTTTCTTTACATTTGTGGTGGTTATCTCTCCCTTAAAATGAAGACTCGTCTCTTATCCTAAACCCAATCAAAACAACTACCCTAAACCCGTAGGAACTTTGACCACAGTCGAAGAGCTCCTCTAACCCTTTAGGGTGAACTACAACATACTCTGATTCCACTCCCGTAAGGATATGTAGGCACAAGGTGCGATACCTTATCGAGTATACTTAGAAATAAACCACTAGGGTCTTTCAAACCATTAAGCAGATAAACACATAGCAGTAAACAAACATAAAACAAGAGGTTCCTGTAGAGTACTACAGAAACTTAGGATGCTAGTACCTTCCCTAAGTTTAACCAACCCCCGAACCTAAACAATCTAGCTTGCATTTGCATTGCATTGTGGGAATTTCGATCTTTATCCCTTCCTTTGGACAAATCAAAGTTCGGTTGCAAAAATGAATTAAAGATTCAAACTAATCAATAGTTTGGTATCCGATTTTCACCGCGACAGAAATGGCGACTTCACTGGGGAGTATTAGTGGGTTCCCCTATCTTTTCTTATTTGTTTACTGCTTTATATATCTGCCTACTTGATTAATTGTTTACATGCTTTCTCTTATGTTTCTTTTGGGATTACTGTTCTTGAGTGGTGAGATAAAGTTCTACACCCGGACTTGAGTGAACTTAAGATAGGATAGTGATATGTTCAAAGAGGCTTATAGGGGGTGGAATCCCGACCAAGCTGACTTGAAAATCACGCTCAATTGAGGCCCTCTCGAAGGATGTATTGTTGAACGAGTCTTTAATCGTGAAAACATGCACTACATTCGATGTTGGAGCCTATGATATTGAGGACCATAGTTACCTTAACCCCACTTTGACCTTTACTAAGATGTAGTGCGGGGTTATGAGGGGGTACCCCTGAAATAGTGCTACGCGACGCTACACTCAAAAGAAGTTCTCTTGAGAATATTATTAACCCTCGAGTACTTGGGAAGTTGATAATATCCGAAAGATGGGCTAATGACTTTGGGAACCTTATTAGAACCTTGTTCTACAGGTACAATCAACCTTTAGTCCTTAAACCTTTGGGAAGGGTACACCTTTACTCCATGCTCGTTGCAAACCTAGGGCGCCCCTTTGTTTGTTTATCTTTATGTCCTTATGTGAATACTTGTGTTTGCTGCATTCATATTGCATCATTCTGCATTGGACTTCATGGGATTTACTTTCGTTTATGAACATTGTAGGTCACTATGACTTCAGATAAAAGACATACTGTGAAATATACTTTTAAGAGTCCCAAATTGGATGACCTAAAGAAGTTGTGGGGTTTCATCGAAGATCAAGAAGGATTCAAGACCAAGTATGGGAAGCTGATATCCTTGTTGGGTTGCTCAGTGAATGAAGGACTTCTTGCCACTCTACTACAGTTCTATGATCCCCTCTACCATTGTTTCACCTTTCCAGACTTTCAGCTGTTACCTACATTAGAAGAGTATTCCTTTTTGGTTGGTCTGCCCGTCCTTGAAGAATCTCCTTTTCCCTTCCTGGAAAAGGACCCCGATGCGAAAGATATTGCTAAAGCTCTCCATTTGAAGGTATCTGACGTCAAAGCCAACCTAGTTACTAAGGATGGAACTCTTGGGTTAAAGACAGGTTTCCTAATCGAGAAGGCTTCATTCTATGCTGATTATTCTAATAAGGCTCCGTTTGAAGCGATCTTTGCTTTGCTTGTTTATGGGTTGTTTCTATTCCCGAGTTTTGAAGGTTTCATTGATCTCAAAGCATTCAAGATCTTTATGAAGAACAACCCAGTGCCAACTCTGTTGGGAAATGCATATCACTCTGTACATCTCCGAAACCTTCGTGGTGGAGGGATGATTACTTGCTGTGTACCTTTACTTTACAAGTGGTTTATTTCGCACTTGCCGAAGTCTAGCTCTTTTACAAACATTGGCAAAGAACATTGGTCTCCAAGGGTTATGGCTCTGACCCATTCTGACATTGATTGGTACAACCGAGTGTATGATGGAGTATTAATCATTGATAGCTGCGGTGACTTTGCTAATGTACCATTGCTCAGCTTTGATGGAGGAATCAGCTACAATCCTATTTTAGCTCGTCGACAGTTGGGATACCCGTTGAAGGAACCTCCCAAAAGTGTTCAAGTAGAGGGTATATTCTTCAAAGATGATATAGAGCTTCTAGGAAGAGTTCTGGACGCATGGCGTAGGGTATACAAGAAAGGGAAGATAAGCCTAGGGAAGCCTAACTGTGTGTCTTTAGAACCATACCTCCAGTGGGTCAGAAGAAGGGCAACCAACCTAAAGATGCCCTATGCCCGTCAGGATCCCATAGCTCCAAGGAGAGAGCCCACTTATGTCTTTATGTCTAAAGCCGAGGAGTTAGAGGTGTCCTTAAGGAAGTCTCAGCATGAGCTGGAGTCTTGGAAGAACAAGTACCATGTAGCAGTGGCAGAAAATGATGAGTGTCAAAAGGAGAAGGTTGAACTTCAAAAGCAGAATGCTAAGTGTCAGAAGCAGAAGGCTGAACTTCAAAAGGAGAGGGATGAACTTCAGAAACAGCTACAATTGAAGGATGAAGAGCTACTCCCCTGCAAGAAGAGGAAAGTCATGGAGGATTTATTTTTCTCCGACCCACAATGCACTATTTGGAAAATAATTGTGGACAACCTTATCCTTGAGAAGGCGCAACTAGAAGAGCAGCTCAAGCAGCAGCATTCAAAGCTTCTTTAGTGTCTTTACTAGCTTTTATTTAGCTTTTATTTGGGACTCTTTAAAAGAATATTTATGTAGTCCGTTTCAAATTTAATAAAACGTTTTCTTTTACCGCAATACCTATAAATAGAGGAATCCCATGAAGTCCTAATCATCTTGCATTGCATTCTTTTTCCATTGTTCACTTCAAGAAACTCAAATTTGTTCTGTAGGTGTTGTAATCATGGATTTCAGAAGAGAAACCCTGAAGTACACTTTTCAGAGTCCCAATCTCGAAAGCTTGAGAGAACTAGCCGAACTTGTCGAGGATCGCTTTGCCTTCGCAGCAGAATATGGAGGAGTCTTTCGTTTCCTCGAGTTAAGAATGAAAGAAGGATTGTTGGAAACATTGGTTCAATTCTATGACCCGATGTATCACTGCTTCACTTTTCCGGACTACCAGTTGATGCCAACCTTGGAAGAGTACTCAGAACTCTTGAGGATACCTGTGACTGTTCGACCTCTATTCACCGGAAGGGAAGACACGCCTAGTCACCAGGAAATTGCAAATGCTACCCATCTCAGCCTAGAAGATGTCCAAACGCACCTGATCACCAAGGAAGGAGTCCTTGGGTTCCCCGCCGACTTTTTGATCGAAAAAGTCCGTTACCATGCTGAAAGAAAGGAGGTTCTCATATCGGAAGCCAATTTCGCTTTGTTGGTCTATGGGACTTTCTGGTTCCCTAAAATTGACAATTTTGTTGACATGGATGCAATCAAGTTGTTCATACTCAAGAATCCAGTACCCACCTTGCTTGCTGATACATACTTTTCGATTCACTCGAAGAATGCCGAAGGAGGAGGACACATTGTATGTTGTGCCGCTTTGCTGTACTCATGGTTCATCGCTCGTTTGACTCGGTACCCGTCCCTTTGGGATGAAGTAGCAACACCTCGATGGTCCGAGATACTTATGGCCCTTACCCACTCGGACATTGTTTGGTATGATCCCGCCTATGGAGGCGTGCCTATGATTCCTAGCATCGGAGGATCCCCCAACGTACCGCTCATTGGAAGAGAAGGATGTATAAGTTACAATCCCGCCTTGGCCCGTAGACAGTTAGGACACCCTATGATCCAAGTGCCTGACCTGGTTTCGTTGGAAGAGATCTACTTCAAGGGAGAAGAGGATCTAGATCTAAAGACTGTCATCATTTATGCATGGAAATACATTGATATGGAAGGAACAGCTGCTTCAGGATACCCCGACTGTGCTGTTTCCGAGGATTATCTGCATTGGGTGCGAGAAAGGGCTCTCGATCTCAAGATGCCTTTTCCTTTTCATGAACCTATGGTATTGTCTCCTCATGACCCCGACTGGTTCGAAGAAGAGGAAATAGAACAAGTAAGGATTGCTTTGGATGAAGCCCGGAAATTGAGGACTGCCTGGAAGAACAAGTTCCTCACCCTCAAAGTCGAGAAGGAAAGACTTCAGAAGACACCAGAATTAGAAGTTGCCAGAAAGAGAAAGGCACAAGGGGATTTATTTTCTCCTGCCTCTTCAAGTACCGTCACCAATGATGATCTCCCCTCAACTACCATGGCTTGGAAGGAGTGTGTAGAACGACTCATCATCGAGAAAGCAGCGCTGCAGGAGCGCATTGATCAGCTAACAGAGGAGCTCCGTACAAAGAAGACCGCGGGATAGAGTTCTAAGTTTTCTTTTGCTTTCGTTGTAATAAACTCTTAAAAGAGTACTTCGCTTTACAGTGTTTCTCAAAAATAAAAAGTTTTTCAATTATCCTACATTATAACACTGAAAAACACTTTGAGTTTCTTGAAGTCTCCTCCTGCATCTGCATTATGCATTAACATTCTGCATGGCATTTTACATTTATGCATGTGTCCTTCCTTTCGTTGTGGCTCATTTCGGTTTTCCATCTTTTGCTGTCAGTCACTGCCTCGACCATCTGACCAAGCCGGAAGTATCATTAAAGGATAGTAAGGAGAACAAAGACATGGATCGCATGACTAGCTTCAGAGTAAGGTCTAATCCGACGCTTCGCCGTCCCTCCGACGACTTTGTTCCTGTGCAACTTCAGCCTGCGCAAGAAAAGGAAATGGACGATCCAGAGCTTACAGCATTCAAGAATGAATTTCGTGACTTCGAGGAACGATGGAAAATAATGAAGAGGAACCGTGCGCCTGATTTCCATGCTCATGACCCGCACCTAGTTCCAAACTTAGTTATCCCCCCAGGATTCCAGATGCCCGCCTTTGAAGTGTACAAAGGTACAATTTGTCCAAGGTATCATTTGATGATGTTTTGTCAGAAGATGACCGCCTATCTTGGGAACGACCAATTATTGATTCACTGCTTCCAAGAAAGTTTGGGTAGAGCACCATCCGCATGGTATATGAATCTGCAAAGGAATCACATTCAGTCTTGGGAAGACTTAAATTTTGCTTTTGTGAAGCAATACCATCATAACTTGGGTATAGCCCCAAACAATAGAGATGGCTGTGGACCTTCCAGAGAATTCATAGCTCCGGTACCCCATCCTCAGCACCAATATGCGATGCCCGCTCAGCATGAACAACAACCACATCCTAGGCAGAGGTTGGCCTCTCCAGATCAACCACAACATCGACAATTTCGGAAAAGGTATCAAAGGATGACTCCAGATGCACCAAGGGAAGCAATTCACCAGTTTGATCCCATCCCGGTGAAGTACGCTGATTTGTTTCCAGCTCTAATTCACAGAGGGCATATCCAGACTAAAACCCCACCCAAGGTACCTAAGAGGTTTCCATACTGGTACAATGCCAACAAATTTTGCCTATATCATCAAGGTGCTCCGGGGCACGACATCGAGAGCTGTTACGGCATGAAAGCAGACGTCCAAAATTTGGTCAAAGATGGAGTCTTGTTCTTTGAGGGTTCCGTCCCTTATGTACGAGATAGCCCCCTATCTCGACAAGGTTCATCCTCCCCAGGCATGATTCAAGGTCGTCAACGCTATGTCTGAAAGCTGCGCACTAGACATTTCTGCATATCTTTCCTGTCTACATGAAAGCGCAATGAAGATCCTGGAAAGGACTCTCAGAAGAACTTTATATTTCTTTCGTTTGTTTGTGTGTTTATTTCTTTGGTTAAAAGCATATTTTTGCATGTAAGAACTTCCTATTTTGAATAAGTAATGCAATAACTGTTTGTCTTGAAGAAATCCATTCGTTTTCACTCAAATAGTTTTTCAAAATTATTTATAATGCCGACTTTTACCCGATCTCTCGCTTTGACAGAGAATTGGAAGGAGGATGATGAAGTAAAACACATGATCTCTTGTTGTGTGCTTCGAATAAAAAACCCTACTGATGATGTAAGGCATTATTTTAAACCTCCTGAAAGCCGACATAGTCACCCTTTCTTTTGAACCTTGATTGAGGATCCATTCTCTTTCTCCCAGACCGAAACATCATTTTCTCAACCTGGGGCAGGGTAATACCAAAAATGATGAACATCTTTCAAAATTGGGTGGGCACAAATATACCAACCCTTTTCTCCCTCCATTTTACAAGTCATAAATTAAACCCATATACCAACTTCAAAGTCCTAATTGAGGTAAGGTTTAATTCGAAAGCATACTCGATGAGATATTGTTTTCTGACTCTTTGAGCTATGCTCAAATTTAAATCGGCTTTATAAATAATGATTCAATTTGTATCCTAACTAGTGGTTTCGATCACAAGTTATTGCGATACCCCTTTTCAAAACTTCAAGACAAACGCGTGTTGCATTAACCATTTCAAAATGGATATTTCAAATATGCTAAATACGCTTGACATCTTAGAAAGACCACATACAGACATTGATGATGATATTTGAAGACCTTGCTGACTTGGGGCAAGTCATTCTTCCCAAGAAAATTTCATCCGCGCAAGTCTTGGGTTCAACTAGAAGAAATTCAAGGACTCACTTACCGTCAATCAGGGGCAGTTACGTCGAGATTCGGCGAATCTCTAGAGAGTTTGAAAACAGTGGGACATTTGGACAGCATGTTTTCTGTAAAATCCTCTCTAGATGGTGTTTTTAAACCATGTGACTTGGGGCATTCGAAGATTGGAGCAAAAGATGTATATTTCATCCTCAGGAAGCTCAACCCCAACATGTTCAACAACTACGAAGACCCAGGATATTTATTTTATCCCCTATGAAACTTCGGTTTGGGTACCTCCGTCTACAATTTCATACAACAGGTTAAACTTATCAAGATGATACATCCCCAATTGGATTGATCTTTTTTTCAAGAGAAGCAGGATTAGGATCCTATATTTAGTTCTTCATTTATCCCCAGTGATACTTCTATCTTTGAAGATTGGTCGGACGTTTGTTTCGAGACATTTATCCCGTATTCGGTCTTTTCTTTCGTCTGTCTTGTCAGCATAAGCATACACATATCATATAAGTAGATAGCATAACATTTGCATTTTGTGCATCTTTTGTTTGTTTCACTCTATCTCTTCGGTTGCGTTCACCCTTAGGTATTTGGGCATGTCTTACTCCTTCCAAATAGAGTTGTCAGCCCTAAGCAGAAGAAACTCAATATTTCTACTTCCCCACGAAGTTCGATCCTCGTGGAAGACAGTTGTTTCAGTACATTCCCATTGGAGTTTATGCCTCTATGGTTGAGTCTTGCTTGACAGTTTCTCTTCGGTTGTTTCCCGAATTGAACTTCGGTCTTTGACAATCACACTATGAACATCTCCAGCTTTTGAACATGGATCAAAAGTGCATTTTGCACTTTGACATCATGAGGATCACCATTTGAAGACACACCGTTTCTTCAACAACACTACAAGATCCACTCGACAACTTACAGCTGAATGACAAAAGACCTCTTTACTTGAGCAACTCGTTTTGGGCAGATCTATTCTCAAAACGACAAACAACAATATTCATCAAGACAATCTGTCCTTCCCCAGTGGATTATTTCAAGATTTATCAAGACAAAACAAAGGACATTACAGATACTTCCCCATTTGAGGATTTCTGCTACTACAATTTCACATTTCTTTTACAATTACAGCAGAGATACTCCTCAGAAATGATCTTCCCCAGAGGGTTCATTACGAGTACAATCAATGGCATATCTCCTTACAAGAGGACACTCCACGTATCAACCGGTTTACAACTCTTCTGAAGATCCCCGGTGCATGCTCTACAAATTGCCAATTCAATACAAATTGCATCTACAATTACAAATACAAGATCACATCTACAAAATTCTACAATTACAGATTACATCGACAACATTTACATCAACAATTCTACAGTGCTACAATTCACAACATACATCTACATCAACATTACAATTTACAACTACAGTTACATCTACAATCAACAAATTTACAACCCCTCTTTGAGGACGCTCTAACGAGTTTCCATCATATTGGGTAGGAACCGAGACCAGCTCATGGTTCCCATACCATGGAGCAAGGGGAAGTTCGGCATCAGAAACCGAGACCAGCTCATGGTTCCCATACCATGGAGCAAGGGGAAGTTCGGCATCAGAAACCGAGACCAGCTCATGGTTCCCATACCATGGAGCAAGGGGAAGTTCGGCATCAGAAACCGAGACCAGCTCATGGTTCCCATACCATGGAGCAAGGGGAAGTTTGACATCAGAAACCGAGACCAGCTCATGGTTCCCATACCATGGAGCAAGGGGAAGTTTGACATCAGAAACCGAGACCAGCTCATGGTTCCCATACCATGGAGCAAGGGGAAGTTTGACATCAAAAACCGAGACCAGCTCATGGTTCCCATACCATGGAGCAAGGGGAAGTTTGACATCAGAGACTGAGACCGGCGCATGACTCCCATATCATGATGCTCGGGGAAGCTCAACAACTACAACAACATCTACAACTACAATGACATCAAAGACCGAGACTAGCTCATGGTCCCCGTACCATGATGCCAGGAGAGGTTATACATTTTACCATTTCAGCTGAGTTACAAAATATAAAATAAAAAAAAAGGGGATCCATTTTGAGTTACTATTGACCACCACCTTGGTAGTAAAAGTATCTTTCGATCACAAATCGTCAAAACCACCGCATCCCTGATGCATGAGTTGCCGTTACACGTTTGGAGATTTCCCATTAGTGATTGTTCATGTCCTCGTAGGGTCCCGCCTTGTTGGGTCTGTTGCTTTTCTGTCTAGCATGTCGCGTCCAGTTCATGACCTCTTCCTTACAGATTTTTGTCTGCCCTGCATTTTCATATCATTGCATATCATATGCATGCGGTGGTTTCTTATGGCCAAAAATTCGCGCAATGTTTGTATTTAAGTCCCTCCTATCTCGTCGAGACGAAGATTTCAATCTCCATATCTCCGAATAGGAGTAACTTAAATAGGGGCATCTGTTGCACCCTAATTTTTGACCTTAAGATTCCACCCATTTGGGTGTTTTGATTATTTTTTATCCTCCGCCTATATATACGTATTTATCAGGACTAACAAATGCGTGCATGATTATTTATATTTTAACACATCTCTGACAGTTTCTTATGTAGCTTTCCAGTATGAGATAATGTGATTTCAAGATTCAGGTTCATTTGTATGCACTTGCAACCTAATCAGTGGGTACGCTAAGGTCGGAGCACCCGACTACAAGGAATCCTTAAAGGTTGCATTCCCGCAGAAGGCAATTTATTAATGACGGATACAAGAGCATCCAATTCAAGTACCCAATTCCCATTTGTATTTTGAACATTTTTGCTCTCCGAGTCTCGTTTCAAGACTGGTTGGTTTCAACTTGATTGGATTAAGGACTTATTTCCTTCATAAAGTTCAAGTTGAAGATTCAAATATTGAAGTTATGGGCTTAGTCCGAACAAGCTTCGACAAATTACGGTTCTATTTCAAGACAGATTTGAAGCTAACATTTAAATAATCAAGTTCAAAATAGGAGATTCAGACTGATGCCATTAAGGATATTTGGAGTCCACCACTTGTGGTGAAGGTACATCCTGTTATTCGTTGTTCATGGTGAGAATGCCGGGTTAATATTACTATGAATTGTGATTTCCATTCAAAGGGGTTATGGCTATCACTCTATCCTAGAAAATCTGAGTACATCAATTTTCGGTTTCAAGATTACTAATACAGTGAATTTTAAAAGTAATTGGCTTGCTATTGCGAAAGCCTTTACAACTACCACTTCAACGAGTACATTTACAATAAAGGCTTGTTCTTACAGTAAGAACTTGCACGACACATTTCTTAAGAACTATCCTCTTTACTGTTATTCATTAAACTAATACCCTTGGTGGCTGTCTACAAATTCCTGTCTGATGAAAGCCATTTGAAATTGAATTAAATTGGAAACTTCAAGCTATTGCTAGCTGTCTCATATTAGTAGGAGAAATGTAAGTTGAAAGACTCTCAAGAATTCCGTCGACAAAGATCTGCGAGCTATTCTTTGGTTTGAAGTAAGCAAAACAGAAGAGTCGCGCAACATCGCTTCCATCCCCGAGTCCCTGCTTCCAGATCGCCAGCAGTTGCTGAATTCCACACCTTCTCGTAGCTTGAATGCTTCAAGCTTAATGATAACATGTTGAGGATGACATCTTCTTCCGCAAGCTTCCAAAGACCACACCTAACCACCTAAGTGAATCTGCAAGGAAATCGGGTTTCGGTGAAAAATCCAAAGAACAACAACAGGCTTGTTATCAAAATTCAAACAGCAAATCGGACGACTCATCCAACAACCAATTCACTACCTCCCTCGCATGATATTTACAACCTGTGACTTTGGGCCTAAACTAACTGATAGCATAAAAAAAAGGAATTCAGTTAACAACATAACATGATGGATTACACCATGGATATTCACAAAACACTCTACCAAACTAAAGATGTACCTCAGGATATGGTTGAATGCAAGACCGACGTCGTCGCTCGACTCAAGCCTCTTGAAAGCATTGTTGCTCCCCTAGTTACTTTCTTTCAAAGTGCTGCTGCCTTTCATAAATGGGAAGCTGACAAACACCATAACCTTCAGATGCTAAATACCACCAGTATCACCATTGTTAACATAATTGAAACGAGCATCAAAAGAAAACAGGAGAGGATGTTAATCAGAGGAACTCAAGTGTAAGCATGTATTCATGACAGGATAAATGGCTGACAGCAAGCAATCATCTTTGAAAAACCACTGCAGTGCTATGTCAAATGGGAGAATCAGACATACTTTGTAATGTTAAGTGTGTTCAGGACCACACGACAATAGGAGAATCCAGGCGGCCATGAATTCTTCCCAAACCATTCATCAAGTAGTGGATTTCTCATCGATGTTCGCCGACGGTAATCAATAGTTTGCAGCCGAGTTCTTTCCTTAAATAAACAAACAGGCACAGTAAGACAAAAACAGTTTATCCCTTCTACTCCAAAAAACTCAGAAGAAGTCATGCAGCCACAACCTCATGTTAACTCCAGCCAAGCTCCCTTTCTAGCAAACCCGTTCAAATGTCGTGACCTGCAAAGAGAACCAGAGTGGACAAGATCAATATCTTCGGAAATCTCCAACGACTGAGCACGAGTAACAAGCAACACAATCAATGCATGGTCTACGACAATATTCGTCAGGGAGAGACACCCAATCTATGACCTGGTGAGCAAAATTGGAAAGAACCATCAGGGTTCAAACCACTGTGGTATCGTTCCCTGCAACCGAGATAGAGTTAATCAGCCAACAAGTCATAGCCAATAAGCATATTGGTTAGGAATTTTCAGAAGTGAATTAAACCACATAGTTACAAGGATGAATCAGGATTCATCTCACCAGTTTTGGAGCAGCAGTCTTCTCTTGCATCTCTATCTGAAGTGAGTTGATCCAGTTATGGAGCGTGGATGAGTTCAAGCATCTCTTGCAATATTCCAATTGCATCTCTACCGCCCCAAGCTCAGAGGGCGAACATAGGCAAGTCGAGGGATAGATTACGAACCAAATAGCCCTTGAACCCCAATAACTTTAGATTTTTACGAGAACGAAGGACTCAAACCTGTTACTCACCCTGTTAGTTTCGAAGCTTGAGTGAGGTGTGAGCTCCATCGATAGTTTCCAAGTGCTACGCAGCGAGTGAATCCTTTGGATTTATGATAGATGGTGCTGTGACTGTTGTCCCTAGACTTCAATTCCATTGCTGCAAGAGGATAATTCTGCAAAGATTATGCCAAACAATCATTCAATTCCCATCAGCAAACAACCCACAAAGACCAAAGGAATATGTAAGGATACTGAACCGATACCGAAATCACTTAACGGAGAGTTGTATTGAGTTGAGTAGCAAGCAAGTTATTCCAAAGCACCAACCTTCAATCACGCATAACCGTCATCAAATATTCAGAGGGAGTTCTTACCATGCATCTTGTGATCATCAGCCGTCTTTACAACACCTATAAAACATAGAACAAAAACATCAATGACCACCACATGGAATCAGAAGCAAAGATAATAGTTTGGGACTCTTTGTCAAAGAAATTCAGACCAGATAGAAAATAAGTTCAGAGGCATACATTGAATGCTTCTCCTCATGACTTCGCGCCAACCTCACAAGAATGATTCATCAGCACCGTAACTGCGATAGAGTAGCAGTGATAACACGAAGAACTTGTCCTCGCCGTTCAAAACCTCGACGCAATGAAGAAGTAGCTTGCACTGGACTCTGAACTCAGAAACAAGAATGCGCTATTGGATTGCACGTTCCTTCCCTGGCCCAATAACGCGCCTGTTATCCGCACCTGCCAAGATCACAATTCATGGATTAGTAATTGATCAAAGAATATCCCCTATGTCAAAAAGATCCTATTCATATTCCTCAGCATCAACTAAGGATCCCCCAAATCAAATCGCAAAATTAATCTCCCATCAATAACATTTAACTCAATCGACACAAATGGAAGGTTTTTAAAGTCAATCAATCAGAAACTCAATCAATGCTCTCAAGATCCAGCCCAACTCGCCTATAAAGGGAGGGGTTTCAAATCGAGAAAAGGGAAGAAAATCACTATCAAGAGAAAACCACGGAAAACCCTCAACCTGAGACCCCAAAATTAGAGAAAGGGAGAGAAGAAACTCATCTTCCCAGAAGCCGCCGTCGAAGAATCGCACACCAAAAAAACCTCGTACGCCGCGAAGCCCTACGAACCATTCAAACCTCAAATCACCCTCGCCGGAAACGCCTTCAAGCCGTCACCAGAGTTCATCGGGTCACCACCACGAAGCCATCGTGAAATCACCCTTTGCCATCTCCGCCGCCGCTACCCTTTGGTAAAGTTCGTTCCTTCATAACAACCATTGAGCTTGTTAACCTTTTCGTTATGTTGCAGGTTTATGGAGAAAGACACAATCGGAAACAATAGAGAGAAGGAAGATCGAGAGGATTGAGAGAGATTGAGCGATGACGACCGCTTCCGAAAGGGGGGGGGGAATCTAGGGTTTTCCTTCGTTTATTTCTTTACTTTTATTTGTATATTATTTGAGCTAAACTAATCACACACCACACACACCGCTAATCACCACCAACTCTTTAATTAACCTCTAATCTTCTCTTAATCAATTTCCATTAAAATAAATAACCTTTTTTATAAAACTAAACTAATGTTTTTTTAAATTTTTCCACCGTTTAATTAAATCATCCTTTTTTTTATAATAAGTTTTTTTAGACAATCAATGATATATCTATTTATTTTAATCCATCTTTATACTTAAAACAACTTCTAAATAAATTATGAATAAATCTTTTTATTCTAAAACCTTTTGCTAATAAAATTAAGATTAACCTTTTTTAAAAAAGTCAACTCCATCAACTATTTCTTTTAAATTATCAATTCAACCCTTTTAAATTTGAGTCACTCTATTAATCTAGTACTTTCTTAAAACCAAAACTCTCACAATTTGGTGTCACTAAAAAATCAAATTCATATCAAATCAATACGACATTCCTCACTAAAATCAAAATCTAATAAGACAATAATAAAATACAACTCTTTTTACTAAAAACAAATCAATCGTTTAAAATCAATTAACATCATACAAATCAATCGTGCACTCACGACACATGCACCTACACTCACTTAGCGCTTTCATGCGTATTTACATTTATCTTTATCTGCTTTATCTTAGTCACAAAGCGCACACACTCACTTAGCGCTTTCATGCGTTCGTGTATGGTTTATCCTTCTGCAATTTACATTATCGTAATTCATTTACATTATCAATTTATATCCATGCATCGCATTCCGTCCAAAGGAAAAACCTACACATAATTCAACGTTGTGTGTAGTTGCACATCATAAGCATCATACTCCCCACGATCCTTGATCTCATTCAAGTTGATCACTTAGGATAGATCCTACCCCATAGGAAGGACCCTGTCTTTATATTCTACAACATAGAAACAACACAATCATCAACAATACAACTTTTTCAAACACAAACAGAGAATAGATGTTAATCATCTTAAGTGAGATATAATCTCCACCTCCACAACAATACAATCAAACATGTAGGGACTTTGCCTTAAGAACGACAAAGGCATACTTGGCGACCATCCGAGTATGTAAGACCTTTTCTTAAGATGATGCAAAGACCATCTCCTACAACCCTTTTCTTTACATTTGTGGTGGTTATCTCTCCCTTAAAATGAAGACTCGTCTCTTCTCCTAAACCCAATCAAAACAACTACCCTAAACCCGTAGGAACTTTGACCACAGTCGAAGAGCTCCTCTAACCCTTTAGGGTGAACTACAACATACTCTGATTCCACTCCCGTAAGGATATGTAGGCACAAGGTGCGATACCTTATCGAGTATACTTAGAAATAAACCACTAGGGTCTTTCAAACCATTAAGCAGATAAACACATAGCAGTAAACAAACATAAAACAAGAGGTTCCTGTAGAGTACTACAGAAACTTAGGATGCTAGTACCTTCCCTAAGTTTAACCAACCCCCGAACCTAAACAATCTAGCTTGCATTTGCATTGCATTGTGGGAATTTCGATCTTCATCCCTTCCTTTGGACAAATCAAAGTTCGGTTGCAAAAATGAATTAAAGATTCAAACTAATCAATAGTTTGGTATCCGATTTTCACCGCGACACAATGCTGCTATGCTAGACTATTTTTCGCGTCCATAATAACATTAACCTATACCAAATTCACCTATAAATGACATTGACCTATAAATAACATTAACATATACCAAATTTACCAATAAATAGTATGCGATCCTCAGATGGTTAAACGTATCTACTACGATGCATAATTCACCTATACCAAAATTTCAACATTTAATGAGCTGTTTGAATCCGACAGAAGTTAAACAGAAAAATTTACTGATAAATGTTTGTTTCTGCTGAATTGTTGAAAATTTGGTACCGGTGAATTTGGTATAGGTCAATATTATTTTCTTTTATGTCATATGCATTATGCGTCAATAATTTATTAGTCTAGCATAAATGTGCCAATTGAATCCATTAAAACAAAATCCATCCAATTCATTGATAGCATATAATAAAGTAACTTGCATACGTTAACTACTTACAGACACCTTGTATGATCCATAAATAATTATGCAATAGTATATCATACTATATAGGGTCTGAATGCCTGTATCAGATTTAGTCTTCAGCAATCTGATCTCTTTGTCATTCAGTTTTTGATTGGTGGATTTTAATTAGTAGTATACCATACTATATAGGGTCTGAATGTCTGTATCAGATTTAGTTTTCAGCAATATGATTTCTTTGTTATTCAGTTTTTAATTGCTGGACTTTAATCAATAGTATATGTTGTAAATATTAGACTGTAAATAGTAATTAGTAGTATTAGTAATGAGGCCCATTAGTCAAAATCCATTAGGTTTTCTATTCTCTCTTATTTAAAGCATGTAGTTGCAACATTGTAAGCAAAACTTTTAATTCTATCAGTGAAATATTTTACAACATGGTTTTAGAGCTCCTGTTTTTTGGGGGTCTCGCTTCCGCATAAACCCTAGCCGCCGTTGTAACAGAGTTTTTTTCTTTCTTTCACTGCCGGTCATCCTTGCAGTTTTTTTTTGGGGTGTTTGGATCATTGTTGTTCTGTGTTGCAGCAAATTCTATTTCTTGACTTTGCTTCACATCTCTCACTGTTCACTCATCTTTGCAACCCTACACTGCTTGTTTTTTGTGATATTTTGTGGTTTTTCTTTGTGATTCAATACATATCTGATGTTTGTTCCTCTCGATTGTCCCTTCAATGGCCGAGATTATTAACGAACAGCCACATCCGCCTCCACCTCCCACAAATCCACCAGTCCCATTTAATGCTAAGGATTTTGTCGTTCAAAAAGGTTACTGGCTTACCAGAAAAAATTATTTTCAATGGTCTCAATTCATCAGACACACTCTAAAATGTTGTGACATGCTAGATCATATTGAAGGCAATCCTCCTCTGGTTACTGCTCCTAATTTCCCTTCCTGGGATAAAGATGATTATGCTATTATTACTTGACTTTGGAACTCCATATCTCCAGAAATTAGTAGAAATTGCATGTTCTCTCATGTGCAAAGGCAGTTTGGGATTATCTTCGTCGAAGTTATTCCATGAAACAAGATATGTCTGCTTGTTATGATTTAAAGAGGAAAATCTTCAACACTAAGCAAGGAAGTCTTTCGGTCAACGATTACTTTGGAGTTCTCAATGATTTCTGGATTGAGTTGGATCAATATCAGAATTTGAAGATGGAGTGCAGCAAGGATACTGCCACCTTGAATACTGTTGTTGAGCGGGATAGGATCTTTGATTTCTTAGCAGGCCTTAATGCTGAATTTGACCCTATTCGGGTGCAAATTTTGGGTAAGGAAAAATTTCCTGATCTTAATGAAGTTTTTTACACTGTTCGTAGTGAGGAGACGCGTCGTCAAGCTATGCTTCATGAACAACCCCCGGATGTGTCAGCACTAGTAGCTAGCACAACAACAAGACAAAGACCACCATCATCATCATCTAAGAATGGTCGTGACAAATTCTATTGTGAGCATTGCAACCGATCAGGGCATACAAAGGATAGGTGTTTCAAACTACATGGGAGGGAACAGGTTCTTAGCCGAGGAGGTAGTTCTCGCAACATGCACCAGCATCAGGCACATGTTGCCACACATGCCCATGATACTGAAAGATTTGAAAAAGGGGAACTGATCTTTCCTCCTTCAGTCAGAATGACGTGGAACGGTTGAAGTCTATGCTTGACTCCATGAGTAAGCCTTCTGGTTCTGGGTCTCTAGCAGTTACTGGTAAGAGTTTGTGTTCCTGATCTTTTACTGTTTGTGGTAATATCCCTAAGAATGCGTGGATTCTTGACTCTGGTGCTACTAATCATATGACATTTGATTCCACATTATTATGCTCTTATACCACACCTTTGAGTATTCCTTATATCACTGTTGCTGATGGCTCTCATGCTTGTGTTGTTGGCATTGGAAATATTGACTTGCAACCTCCATTTCAGTTGCAATTTGTGCTTCATGTTCCCACACTTTCCCACAATTTGATTTCCATCCATAAGCTTACCCGTGATCTAAATTGTAAAGTAATGTTTTTTTACGTCCCATTGTGTTTTTCAGGACCTTACCACGGGGAAGACGATTGGAATTGCTAAGGAAAAGGAAGGGTTATACTACTTCTCTGATGACCATCCAAAGGTGTTGTCCTCCTGTCTCCAGTCTCAGTCTTCCTCTTCAGCCTCACAAATTTGGCTTCAGCACAAGCATCTCGGTCACTCTCCATTTTATATAATTAAGTCTATGTTTCCGTCATTGTTCTTAAACCATTATGTTGAGTCTTTTAAGTGTGATGCTTGTCAGTTGGCAAAACACAATCGTGTAACTTTTCCTTCCAGTTTTAATAAAAGTGCTGAACTTTTTGATGTGATTCATTCTGATGTTTGGGGACCTTCCCCTACCTCTAATATTTTTGGTGCAAAATGGTTTGTTTCATTTATTGATGATTGTACTCGGGTAACTTGGATTTTTTTTTTATGAATACTAAATCCGAAGTACCACAAATATTTATCCAATTTTATAATATGGTACAAACACAATATGGGAAATGTATAACAAGAATTCGTTCTGACAATGGTAAAGAATATGTCAATCATACCTTCTCCAACTTCACTAGTAAACATGGCATTCTTCATGAATTCACATGTGTTGACACCCCACAACAAAACGGTGTCGCAGAAAGAAAAAATCGTCATTTACTTGAAGTTGCTCGATCTCTCCTTTTTCAAATGTCTGTTCCCACCTCTTATTGGGGGGAAGCGGTTCTTACTACTGCCTATCTGATTAATCGGGTCCCATCTCGAGTGTTAGGTAATATTAGTCCTGCTCAACTTATGCTCTCACGTTTTCCCTCTGTTCCTATCTTACATAATCTTGAGTCTCGCGTGTTTGGTTGTGTTGCTTTTGTTCATGTTCACAAACAATATCGCAACAAGTTGGATCCCCGTGCTGTCAGATGTATCTTTCTGGGTTATGCACCCAATAAAAGAGGGTACAAATGTTATCATCCTCCGAGTCGGAAATTCTTTGTCTCCAAAGATGTCACCTTTCATGAAAATGTGTCATACTTCACTCATTCTCAGTCTCAGGGGGAGAACATGAGTGACTTAGAGTCTGAGTCCGAGTTTCTGATCCTTGGTCCTAGCCTCCCGAGAACACCTGTCAGTGTTCCCTCTCGTGAACCTGAGTTGTCACCTAGTTTGAGTTTGAGTCCTAGTTCAACTCCTGAATCTGAGTCAGTAATTGCTCCTGGTCCTTCAATGCCTTGTGTTCCACAGGAATCAACACCTTCAGCACCAACTCTAGTGTATCAGAGAAGAAGTAAATATGACCTTCTCCAGAAACAAATTCAATCGTCCGAACCAGAGGTAAGTACTGAAAATGATTCCTCAAATGATGATTGTTCTATTTCAGATACTTGTGACACTAATTCAGTTGATTTACCCATTGCTTTGAGGAAGGATAAAAGGTCTTGTCCCTCCGTATATCGACACCCTATCTCTCAATATGTCTCCACTAAACATCTTTCCACACAATATCAAAGTTTTATTGCAGCTGTTGATTCTGTGAAAATCCCATTATCAGTTGAAGAAGCATTGCAAAATAGAAATTGGGTCCAAGCTATGGATGAGGAAATGAGAGCACTTGAAAAAAATTGTACTTGGGAGATTATTGAAAGGCAAAGAGACAAAAAGTCGGTTGGATGCAGATGGATCTATACCGTAAAGTATAAATCTGATGGCACACTTGATCGGTACAAGGAAAGACTAGTGGCAAAAGGTTATACTCAGACATATGGTATTGATTATGAGGAGACATTTGCCCCAGTGGCAAAAATGAACACTGTTCGAATTTTACTATCTCTTGCTGTTTCATGTGGATGGGAATTGCAACAGTTTGATGTTAAAAATGCATTCTTGCATGGAGACTTAGAGGAAGAAGTGTATATGGAGATTCCACCGGGTGTTGGCATAACAAATGAAGCTAACAAGGTGTGTAAATTGAAGAAAGCCTTATATGGACTAAAGCAGTCCCCTCGGGCATGGTTTGGAAGATTCACAAAGGCAATGGTGTGTTTGGGCCATAAGAAAAGTCAAGGAGACCACACTTTATTTTTTAAACATTCACAGGAAGGAAAGTTGATCGTACTTCTTATTTATGTTGATGATATTATTGTTACAGGAGATGATTTGACTGAGAGACATTTGCTCAAAGAGAAATTATCGGCAGAGTTTGAGATGAAAGACCTTGGACAACTCAAGTATTTCTTGAGAATTGAGGTAGCCTACTTAAAGCAAGGCATCTTTATCTCTCAAAGGAAGTATGTACTTGATCTTTTGCAGGAAACTGGCAAACTTGGATGCAAACCTGCAAGTGTTCCCATTGAACAAAATCACAGGATAAGCTTTGAGGAGGAAAGTGACAAAGTTGACAAGGGTCAATATCAGAAATTAGTGGGAAAATTGATTTACTTGGCACACACTAGACCAGATTTAGCATATGCAGTCAGTGTGGTGAGCCAATTCATGCATGATCCGAGGGTGAGACATTTGCAGGCTGTAGACCGCGTTCTACAATATCTTAAAGCAACTCCAGGGAGAGGACTTTTGTTTAAAAGAGGTGAGACTTTAGCTATGAAGACTTACACTGATGCGGATTATGCCGGCTCAGTGAGTGACAGAAGATCTACGTCGGGCTATTGTACTTTTCTGTGTGGTAACCTTGTAGCTTGGAAGAGTAAGAAGCAAAGTGTAGTTGCTCGATCAAGCGCCGAGGTAGAATTTAGAGCTATGGCACTAGGAATTTATGAACTATTGTGGATGAAACAAGTTCTAGAAGACTTGAAGATACAATGTGAAGGCCCTATGGAATTGTTGTGACAATAAATCGACTATTAGTATTGCTCATAATCCTGTTCAGCATGACAGGACTAAACACATTGAGATTGACCGACATTTTATCAAAGAGAAGTTGGATAGTGGGCTGATAACTACATCTTACGTTCCTTCTGGGCATCAGCTCGCAGATGTGTTAACAAAAGGCTTACCAACAGAAAGATTCAGGCAACTTACTTGCAAGCTGGGAATGATAGATATTCATTCACCAGCTTGAGGGGGAGTGTTGTAAATATTAGACTGTAAATAGTAATTAGTAGTATTAGTAATGAGGCCCATTAGTCAAACCCCATTAGGTTTTCTATTCTCTCTTATTTAAAGCACGTAGTTGCAACATTGTAAGCAGAACTTTTAATTCTATCAGTGAAATATTTTACAACAGTATATCATAGTATATAGGGTCTGAATGTCTGAATCAAATTTAGTCTTCTAGTTCTACATCATCCCGATAAATTCCAATAACAACACCAAAATAAGATTTTGTCTGATCACATAGACTTCTAGACAGAAACCTATTTTACATCTTATTCAACAATGTTACTTTTACAATGTTTTCGTCGTGGAAGCATCTTTATTACTCATTTAAGCTGAAACTTGAGTTTATCATTGGCACACTTGATTCAATCAACAATAGTTTTGATCCCATGTACTGTGCATGAAACTGATGTAATATGCTTGTACATTCATGGATTATCAATTTTGTATTCGAGTTCATTACTCAATCCATTATCAATTCTTGTAATATGCTTGTACGTTCATGGATTAGCAATTCTGGATTATCTATGCTTGTAACATGCACAAACTTAAAGTTTTTGGTTCCCTGGCCTTTGAATATACCCTACAAGCACGCAGAACCAGGTTTGCCCCTCGAGCAAAGAAATGTGTTTTCCTTAGTTACAAGAATGGTATGAAGGGTACAACCTTCCTAAACATCACCACCAATGAAATATTTGTCTAAAGGAATCTCACACATCATTGACATATTCTACCTTATCAATCTCCAAAATTAACTTCAACCTGGACCTGCCATACACCTTTTGATCAATCAACCATACCTGACCAACCAACTACAAATAATTCTTTAGACCTGACTCAAACTCAAGGCCAATCCCACCTGTTCATGCTTCCATTGAATATGATCATACACTAAAGGACATAACTGCAATTGAACATCCAAACACAATTGAGAACATCCAAGACAACTATACCAGACCTGTTAGACAAAAGTATACTCCATCTTATTTACATGACTATATGTATACATCTCTTCTACAGGTCACAAAGAATCATCACCCTCATGTATTCTTTATCCTATTGCTTCTTTCATTCTTTTGATCATCTGTTCTCTTCTCAAAAGGCTTTCTCCATGTCCATCACTAACTATGCTGAGCCTAGAACATACAATGAAGCATGCCAACATGATTATTGGTTGAAAGCTATGAAAACTGAGTTAGAAGCATTAGATACAAATAATACTTGGCGGTTGGTTGATAAACCATCACATGTGAAACCTATTAGTAGCAAGCGAGTCTACAACGTGAAACAGAAACTGATGGATCAATTGAGAGATATAAGGCTAGATTGTAGCCAAGGGTTACAACCAAATAGAAAGGTTATATTTATTTGACACTTTCTCACCTGTGGAAAAATGAACAACAATCATAATTTTGATAACTCTACCTTCTCTTGAGAATTGGCATATTCATCAAATGGATGTCAGCAATGCTTTCTTGCATGAAGATCTGCAAGAAGATATTTACATGTCCATTCCTGATGGTGTTTTGGCCAAACCAAATCAGGTACGCAAGCTACAAAAGAGTTTGTATGGTTTGAAACAAGCAAGTAGAAAATTGTATAAAAAGCTTCCTCATCTTCTCTTACAAGAAGGATATCATCAAACTACCTATGATTACTCTTATTCACTCTCAAACATGGAAGCAGTTTTACTGATCTTCTAGTATATGTTGATTATATCATCATAGCTGGCATTTCTCTTGCAGAATTCACTATAATCAAAAGCATTCTAGATAAAAACTAAAAAATAAAAGACCATGGCATCCTTAAATACTTTATAAGATTATAGGTAGCTTAATCTAGAATAGGCATATGCATTTCTCAAAGAAAATATTGCTTGGATCTTCTTGAATCGTCTAGGCTCCTTGGATCAAAATTGACTAGTACTACTCTTGATCCTTCCTCAAAATTCCATCTGTATAATGGTAAACCTTTTAAATATATTTCAACATATATAAGACCCATTGGCAAGCTTATATATCTTAACACCACCAAACCTGACATCACGCTAGCCACACAACAACTTAGTCAATTTCTGAACTCTCCAACCATCACTCATTTTGAAGATTCTTGTAGAGTGATGCGATACTTGAAACAAAATCCTAACAGAGGCCTCATGTTCCCTAAAATTTCTAATACTCAAATTAGAGGTTATGTGGATGCAGTCTGGACAAGATGTTTTGATTCAAGAAGATTAACAACTGCTTTCCTTTTCTTTCTAGGAAATTCACTCATTTCATGGATAACGAAGAAACAACCAACTATCTCAAGGTCATCTTCAGAGGCTGAGTATCAAGCTCTATCAAATGCAACATGTGAACTACAATAGCTTTTGTATCTCTTAAAGGATTTAAGCATTACATGTGACAAACAACCTGTACTATATTGTGATTCCCAAAGCGCCATCCACATTACTTCAAATCCATTTTTTCATGAGAGGACAAAGCACTTGAAGATTTATTGCCATTTTAAAAGAAAAGGTCCAAAATAATGTTCTTATGTTGTAAAAAATATCCACTCAAGAGAAGCTTTGAGATTTTTTTAACAAGAGCACTGGCTCCATCGAGATTCAAGACATTTGTATCCATGCTTGAAATGATAGATATTTATTATGATCAAGCTTGTGAGAGGGTGTTAAATGACAATATACAAAATGATCAAAGTTTCTCAAAAGTAAAGGAGATACATGTCACATGATAAGTATGATGTAATAGGGTTACTTGCTCCATAAGCTATTACAATTAGTTGTAACTGCCATAGCAAAATTTTAAAATTATGTTATGATTAACCCAATGCATGCACGCGTATGGTAGTAATAGTGTAAATTCATGTTGAATATATAAATCATTGTAATCACATTATGAGAATCAAGTTGCACTAATATACATTGCTTCTTCTTCACCTTTATTCTTTTTAAGCTTTCACCATGGTGTTTCCGTGGAGTTTTCATTCTCTCAACAATGACGAAAGGCTAAAGAAGAAGAAGCAGCTCTACAGACAAAGTGTTTACTAGTATTTTCAGTAGATTAAATCACAAGTTTTAGTTCACTTAATTTATTAAACTCAAAAGTTCTAAGGACAATTTGTGCAGAAAAGTACGAAAAAAAGTGTTTGTGCTTGGGACTTTGATGTTTGGATGTCGAAAAGTTGGACATAAACTTTAATTGAAATAATGCAGAATTGTTTTGAAAGAAGAAAGTAAATAAAAAGCATAATAAATGTCAAAAGTAAATGCTTGAATTTAAAAGACTTAAACAAAGGACCAGGTTCATACGTCTTTTTACAAACAATTTCTCTTGGTGACATGGATACTTTAATTCTATAGTGAGTAAATAAGAATTGCAACCGCGATTACATTAATGAACTTGATTTATCTACTAATCTAATGTTAACCATTGATAACAGTTACTCCTTAAGCGTTTGACACGCATCTTACTACGCGGACTTCCAATTTCTAATGCATTTTCACGTGTTTTTGTCTTTGAAACTTCCTCTAACTACCGTCTCACCATTCAAAAACCGTTTTTACAACCTTAAACATCTTCTGCCTAGGGATGCCTCAGTTGAATCCGTTGAATCCTATGGTGGTGTTGAAATACCTTCAAATCACTTAGTTTTTGGACTCAATAAAACACTAAATCCACACATCAAACTTAACTCTTTTATCCCATATCTTCACGTCGAAAGGAATTCATTAGGTTCAAACATTTAGAGACATTTCTTCAAGTTATCGAAAGGAATTTCAATATATTAAGCAGGACTGAGGGGTTAAAGCAGAATGGTAGTAACTATCTTATTTGTAAATTAGCACAAATCACTTGCACGTGTTTGTAGAATTGCAAAAAATAAATTGCACTTGCTTTAAGATTCCAAATTATTTTTTATTCATAAACTCCATCATTATTTGAAGGGGTCTATATATTATGCTTCATCTTATAAATTATACACAAATTTGATAGTCATTATTTCCTTTTTAATAATTCCCAAATTTACTCTTAATATTATAATATTATATATGTTGTGAATCAGATGTTTTGAAACAAAATATAAACGGTTTATTTATGATCAAGAAATACCAAAAGGTTAGGGTTAACAAAGAAAACAAGGTAAAACAACAAGGAACGATTGGTTATAAATTGCTATTCTTTCCTTTATCTTAGAAACAAGATTACAAGTTTATAAGAATAACAAAATAACCTCTCTCTCTTGAAATTATGATTTTATCTTCCTATTTTTCCTTATACTAAGATGAGAGACTAGCATGCTATTTATAAGAAAAATAACATACTAACCTAATAGGCGTTTTAACAATTACCCATTACAAGCTAACTTATGGTACAAGCTAACTTAAACAATTGGGCTTACAAACAATGTACAATTCAATATGCTAACAAACCTAACAATATTGACTAATGCATGTTAGAACAAACTTCGACTACAACACACATTACTTCGGAAGTAGCATGCGAATAGACTTCGACCTCATGCTTAATTTCTGTCGAACCAGAAGTTACCCTTCGACCATACTAGAGTTCGATCCAATATCTCACAAATCTCCACCTTGGATCTAACTTTATAAAATTAAGAAACTAGCTTTCTTCATGCATTTATCAACTACATACAGTGGAAAAACTTGCAACTAGGTAACGTCTTGATGATCATATCAACAGAATTATGATTTGTCAAAACCTTCAACACTTGGACTTCTCCACGCTCGATTACCCCTCTGATGAAATGCAGCCTCACATCAATGTGCTTGGTTCACTCATGATAGGATGAATTCTTCAACATGTGTATTGCACTTTGACTATCACATTTAACAGTGAAAACTCGACCTTGAAGTTTCAGTTCCTTTGCAAAACCTTCAAGCCACAATGCTTCCTTCACAGCTTCAGTTAGGGCGATATATTCCGCTTTAGTGGTTGATAAGGCAACGACCTTCTGAAGTGTAGCTTTCGAACTGATTGTTGTCTCAAATATAGTGAGCACATATCCAAAAATAGATTTTCTAGAATCCATACAACCTGCATAATCAGAGTCGACATATCCATCGAATGTTGCTTTACTATATTCACCCAAGGCTTCACCATAAATTAGGACTCTATTCAGAGACCCATTTATGTACCTTAGAATCCACTTCAATGCTTGCCAGTGAGCCTTTCCAGAATTTTCCATGTACCTGCTTACAAGACTTACTGCATATGCTATGTCGGGTCTAGTACAGACCATAGCATACATCAAAGAACCCACTATATTAGCATATGGAATGCTATTCTTATAAGCTCTTTCGACATCATTACTGGGACACTGATATATACTCAGCTTGAATTGAGGTTTGTCGAAGTCACAACAGGCTTTGAATTCGACATATCAAACTTTTTGAGAATCTTCCGTAGGTATGCCTCTTGAGATAAGCATAATTTTGACTGCTTTCTATCTCTTCGGATGTCAATCCCAAGAATCCTGGACGCAACTCTCAGATCCTTCATGTCGAACTCTTTATTGAGTTCAACCTTCACCCTCATTACATCTTTGACATTGTTGCTTGCTATTAGAATATGTAGAAGCATGCTTCAGTCTCAAGTTTTGATGATGTCAATGCTACTCAAAGTTAATATCTCTTGATTGCAAAAAGACAAGTCGTTCAAAGTCATCAAGATCAAGTCAAGCTATCTTTCAAGTCAAGCTATATGGAACTGATTCTTCCAGACTTGCCTGCATTACTGGTATATCAAATCCACCTTTTTAATTTTGATATACAAGTGTTCAAAAACATCAATCTTTTGTGCATAATACATACACATGTTTTTGAAACTTTAAAAATGGTATAACATTAATTTTAAAAAGCATTTTTCTGAAAATTAGCAGTGTTAACCGATTAACCATATGGGTTAACCGGTTAACCATTTTGAATTTTGAATTTTCTGGGCTAACGTACCAGTGTTAACCGATTAACCATATGGGTTAACCGATTAACACTGAACGTGCAGTGAAAAATTGCTTTGTTTTAAGTTCAAAATTATTTTTAAAATCATACCTTTTCATGGTTTGAATCTTTTAAAATCATACCTTTTGTGAAAGGTTATTTTACTCATATAAATTATGAGTTTCTCATTGTTTTGGAGAGACACCAACAAAAACCAATTCTCAATTTTAAAATTGTCTTAGAATCAAATTCATTTTTCAAAAGTGTTCATACTTGCATTAAAAGTTTCACATTCATTGAACACTTGTATTGAAAAATTACAAAGAGTGAATTTTGATTCATTGAAGAAGATCACTTTGACAATTATACTCAATCCAAATTCATTACAATTATTTTGTATTTGACTTGTGATCCAGGATTGTTGGACACAAGGGTGAGTGTTTACAAGAGGATTGTTCTTGTACACTTGTGAGATTTTATTGTTTGATAGTAGGCCTCACCGGTTGATGGTGTGATAGGTTGTACTGTTTTAAACAATAGTGAAAATTCTCTTTCATGTTGAAAGGGGAGTGGAGTACTCTCGGATTGTGAGGGGAACCACTATAAATCCTGTGTCTTTCTTTCTTTCTGTTGATTTACTGCTTTCCATAACCAAGAACACCATCCAGTATATTTCCAAGAACCATATAAAAACCGGAAAAATTTCAAAAGTCCTAATTCACCCCCCCTCTTAGGCATACTCTGTTTTTACAATTGGCATCAGAGCAGGTTAAGGTAACCTGTTCCTAACGATTCAGTATGGCTTCCGCAAGTACCAACCCGGTTTTCAAAGATGGTGGAAGTAGTAACAAACCACCACTCTTTTCTGGAGAATACTTCGATTTTTGGAAAATCCGTATGAAGGCACATCTTGAGGCTCAAGGAGATGGTATATGGGAAACCGTTGAAACTGGTCCACATGTTCCTACAAGTGTGGTAAATGGTGTTGGAACCCCAAAGATCAAATCCTCATATGATGAAGATGACAAGAAGAGAATCTTGAATGAGAAGAAAGCAATCAACATACTTCAAAGCGCTCTTAGTATGGATGAATTCTTTCGCATATCACAGTGTCAATCGGCAAAACAGATTTGGGATACCTTGGTAGAAACGCATGAAGGAACAGCAGAAGTAAAAAGATCAAGACTTAACACGTTAAGTCAAGAATATGAGATGTTCCGTATGCAGCCCGGTGAATCTATTGTTGCCTTGCAAAAGAGGTTCGTTCATTTGACAAATCACCTGATTGCTCTTGGGAAGACCTTCACCAACGATGATCTCAACTTAAAAGTCCTAAGATCCTTGACAAGAGAATGGCAACCAAAAGTGACTGCCATTTCGGAAAAGAAAAGTCTTTCAACGATGACATCCGCTTCATTATTCGGGAAACTTCAAGAGCATGAACTGGAACTTGGAAGGCTTGAGAAACATGAAAGTCAAGACAAGAAGTCCAAAGGAATTGCCTTGAAGGCTGACACAAAGGATGACAAAATTGACGAATCTTCCGAAGACGAAAATTTCATGCTTCTAGTAAAGAAGCTTGGTAAGTTTTTCAATAATAATAAAACTTCTTCTTTTCCTAAAAAGAATAAACATTTCAGGAAAAAGGAAGCATCCACATCAAACCAAGAAATTACATGCTATGAATGTGGAAGACAAGGTCACATAAAGCCAGACTGCCCAAAACTCGCAAATAAAGGAAAATTCAAGGGCAAGAAGGATTTCAAAACAAAGAAGGCTTATGTCGCATGGGACGACAACGAAGTGAGTTCATCATCGGAATCAGATAGCGATGAATGTGCAAATATTGCCTTAATGGCCTCTCACCATTTCGATGACGAAAATGAGGTTAGTAGTAATTTTTCTGTCTATGATAATGATGCACAAGAAGTTATAGATGAACTTCTAAAAGAGTGCAAAACTTTGTACAAAGACATCTCATCACAAAAGAAAAGAATTTTACTTTTAGAAAAACAAAATTCTGATTTCTTGAAAAATATTGAAGATGAAAAACAAAAAGTGATGGATGAAGAACAAAGTCTTGTATGTAAGAATTGTGAGTCTTTGTCTTTTCAAATTGTTCAACTTAAAAGAGTTTTAGAAAGATACGAAAAGGGTCAAATTGGCTTGGAAGAGATTCTTAAACATCAAAGGTATCCTAATGATAAAAGTGGATTGGGATATTCTAAATTTTCAAAACCAAGCACCAATAAGACCATTTTTGTAAGAGCAAGTGAACAAATTGTGAAGAAAGAGACAAACACTTCTAAGACTCAGCATCAAAATCATAACAAGAAAAGAATTAATAAGAAAAAGAATTATATTCCTAGATATAGAAGTCATTTTCAACCTACATGTTTTTATTGTGGTATTAAAGGGCACACACCTAATGCTTGCTATGTACGTAATATTGGTGTTGCAAAGGGGCATTATGTGTGGGTGGAAAAAGGTACTAACTATCAAGGACCCAAAGCAACTTGGGTACCTAACACTACCTAATTTTGTTTTGTAGGTATGCTTGAAGACAACCACAAATGAATGGTATCTTGATAGTGGTTGCTCGAAGCATATGACGGGAGATTTAAACAAATTTTCAAGTCTATCATTAAAGGCCAAAGGATACGTCACTTACGGTGATGATAATAAAGGAAAAATTCTTGGAGTTAGAACCATTGGTGCACCTCCATGTACCGTCATCGAAGACGTTCTTTTTGTTGAAGGTCTTAAGCATAACCTGCTTAGCATCAGTCAATTATGTGACAAAGGGTTCAAAATCAACTTCACAAAGGAGGAATGCTTGATCGAACACGAAGTCACTCATGAGATTCTGCTAAAAGGTAAAAGATATAATAATATTTTTATGATCTCTTTTGATGATTCTTCTTTGAAGGTAAAATGTCTTATGGCGAACAACAACGAGGCATGGCTTTGGCATAAAAGATTTGCTCACATTCACATGGAGCATTTAAACAAATTAATCAAGCATGATCTGGTTGTTGGGCTTCCGAAGATAAAATTCATCAAGGATAAATTATGCGATGCATGTCAAAAGGGAAAACAGACCAAGACAACTTTCAAATCCAAGCAAGTGGTTTCTACATCAAGACCACTTCAATTATTGCACATGGATCTTTTTGGTCCATCAAGAACGAAGAGCTTTGGAGGTAGTATTTATGCTTTAGTTATTGTTGATGATTTTTCTCGATATACCTGGACAATGTTTTTAGTGCAGAAAAATGATGCGTTTAAAGCATTCAAAAAGTATGCAAAACAAATTCAAAACGAGAAGTCACTCACTATAGCCTCCATAAGAAGCGACCACGGTGGAGAATTTCAAAATTCAGACTTTGAAGAATTTTGCGAAGAAAATGGAATTTCTCATAATTTTTCGGCACCAAGAACTCCTCAACAAAACGGCGTCGTAGAACGGAAGAATCGCTCACTAGTTGAACTTGCTAGAACAATGCTCAGCGACACAAATCTTCCAAAATATTTCTGGGCAGAAGCAGTAAGCACGGCATGCTTTGTAAGCAACCGCGTGAATATTCGACCGCTACTCAAAAAGACTCCGTATGAGTTGTTCAAGGGAAGGAAACCAAATATATCATTCTTCCACATATTTGGCTGCAAATGCTTCGTTCTCAACAACAATAAGGACAATCTCGGTAAGTTTGATGAGAAGTCCGACGAAGGTATATTTCTTGGTTACTCTTCTTCTAGTAAAGCTTTTAGAATTTTTAATAAAAGAACTCTTACCATTGAAGAGTCCATTCATGTTTCGTTTGATGAGACTAACCCCTCGAAAGAGGATAATATTGTTTTGGATGATGATGATGATTTTGTAGATACTTCACAAAATGAAGAAATTGTTTCAAAAGATCAAACAACTTTACAAGAAGATGTTACTCAAGAAAATCAAGATCTTCCGAAAGAATGGAGAACACACAGAGATCACCCAATTGATAAAGTTATTGGTGATATTAGTCAAGGCGTTGCAACTCGACTTAATTTAAAGGATGCTTGTCTCAACATGGCGTTTGTATCTCAAATTGAACCATCAAAGATCGATGAAGCTTTAGGCGACGATCAATGGATTATAGCAATGCAAGAAGAACTTAATCAGTTCGAAAGAAATCAAGTTTGGACCCTTGTACCAAGACCGGACAATAAGCATATTATAGGAACCAGATGGGTATTCAAGAACAAACTTGACGAGAACGGGATTATAGTTCGTAACAAGGCAAGATTGGTCGCACAAGGCTACAACCAGGAGGAAGGAATTGATTTTGATGAAACATTCGCTCCGGTAGCAAGGTTAGAAGCAATTAGATTACTACTTGCTTACGCTTGTTCTATGAATTTTCAGTTATTCCAGATGGATGTCAAAAGCGCTTTCCTGAATGGATACATTAATGAGGAAGTCTACGTCAAACAACCTCCGGGTTTTGAAGACTTCAAAAATCCCTCACATGTTTTCAAACTGAAGAAGGCTCTCTACGGTTTAAAACAAGCACCACGAGCATGGTATGATCGCCTTAGCAACTTCTTATGTGAGAAAGGATTTACAAAAGGAAAGGTTGACAAGACGCTGTTTATAAAGAAGATCAAGGGTAACACCTTGTTAGTACAAGTCTACGTCGACGACATCATATTTGGATCAACAAACAAAGAACTGTGCGAAGAATTCTCACTCATGATGCGAGAAGAATTCGAGATGTCCATGATGGGAAAGTTAAATTATTTTCTTGGACTACAAATCAAGCAAACCAAGGATGGAATCTTCCTCAACCAATCCAAGTACTGTAAGGAATTAATAAAGAAATTCGATATGGATAGTTGCAAGATGATGTCTACTCCTATGGGATCCGGAACGTATGTTGATCAAGATGAATCTGGTACTCCAGTTGATATTACTAAATATCGAGGTATGATTGGTTCATTACTATATTTGACGGCAAGCCGTCCTGACATTATGTTTAGTGTTTGTTTGTGTGCACGCTTCCAAGCAAATCCGAAGGAATCGCATCTCACTGCTGTGAAGAGAATTATCAAGTATCTCAAAGGAACGACCAACGTTGGATTATGGTATCCTAAAGGTAGTATTTGTTCTTTGGTTGGTTATTCTGACGCTGACTATGCAGGATGCAAAACCGATAGAAAAAGTACAAGTGGTACATGTCATATTCTCGGAAATGCTCTAGTATCATGGGCCTGCAAGAAGCAAGCTTGTGTAGCACTCAGCACCGCCGAAGCAGAATACATCGCCGCAGGAAGTTGCTGTGCACAGATTTTATGGCTGAAACAACAACTTTTGGATTATGGTGTTGACCTCGGATGCATTCCTCTACGGTGTGACAATACTAGTGCCATAAATATCACAAAGAATCCGGTTATGCATTCCAGAACAAAGCACATTGATATCCGGCATCATTTCCTTCGAGATCACGTATTAAACAGAGATGTTAATGTTACTTTCGTCGACACACACAACCAACTCGCCGACATCTTCACCAAGCCTTTGGCAAAAGAATCATTCTACAAAATTCGGAGAGAACTTGGAATTCTTGATGAAGGTGACATCTGATCCTTGTCTCTATTTTATGTATGCATTAATTGTGATATGTTTTCATGTATATGCATTCTGTTTTTATGTATTTTTCAAAAATTCGAGCATGTTAATCGATTAACCATATGGGTTAACCGATTAACACTGTTAAATTTTTCAATTCTGATTAAATTTTTTAATGTGTTAACCGATTAACCTATATGGTTAACCGATTAACACTGTAAATTTTTCAAAAAAATCAGAAACGAAAATTATATTAGTTTTTGAAAATTTTATATTTTTCTTTATATAGTTTGTGTGGTCCATATTCTCTTAAATATCCACATCCATATCCAAAATCCACATTCCCTCTTAAAATCATAACTTCTCTCTCCCACTCTTAAAAGTTGGAAAAACTCCCCATAACCTCTCAAACCCTAACTTCCTCAGAACCCACAACCCCAGTTCTCTCATACCTCCATCCATGGCTTCAGCATCAAACCGCGGCAAGGGAAAACTTCCAGAACACCATTCTGCATCAGAATCAGATGACGACAGTATTCCAATGGAAACCACCAAGAAGAGACGGATGGATTTCAAAGTGCGTGTTCGTCAACTTATGCCGGTAAAGTATGTGAATCTTCGAGCTTTTCCTGCAATATCTTTTGATTTTCCTACTCTGTTGGAATATCAGCGTATCGACAAGTTCGTCACCGACTCTGGTATTATCTATCCTGATCTGGTTAAAGCTTTTATTAATAAAATGTCTGTATATCTGGATATGGATGAGAACCACATGATCCGGTCCACCATTAGAGACCATGAGTTTGTTGAGAATTTATCCACCCTTGCTAGACACCTTAAGATCCCATCAAAGGGATGCTTCCTGAGAAAAGGTGTAAACCATGTAGATGGACCCTGGGCAAACTATGATAAAATGGAGTATTACTATCAGATTTGCAGGTTCCCAAAAGAAACCGTTATTGCCAACTCCCGCACTGCTCGTATGCTATGCTATGCCAAGAATCTGACAGTATCTGATCGAATGCTTCACTACATTATCTGCTATGTTCTCATTCCAAAGGACTCAAATCACTCTCAGATCAACGACTTGGAAATGCAGCTGATCTTTGCTATTAAGAATCGCATCAGAGTCAATTGGATTTTGACTTTTATGTATCACCTTCAACAACAACTATCTCTGTCGACCCGTCTTCCTTATGCACGGCTGATATCAAGAATTTTGGAATTGACTACTTTGGATCTTAACCGTGAACCAACCATCAAGATGAAATCAACCACCAATGAGATCAACGAGATTACAATTGTCAAGAATACTGGAATTTTTAAGGATAATGACGGTACTTACAAGTACTCAGAAGAAGGAGCCAATGCTAACCAGGCCTTTCCCGTACCTGCAGGAGGCATCACCAACGAGTTCCTTTACCAAACTATCATGACTCAGCATAGAGAAACCTCCAGGGCCATTGCTTCCCTCCGGAACCTTGTCCTGTCTTCTCACCATACCAACCCTGACAGCCCTGTTGTATCTGATGAAGAAAATGAAGAGGAAGAAGAGGAGGAGGATATGGCGGATGAGGATGTTTAGAGAATATGCTGCTGCTGTTGTTTTTATTGCTTTTCTTTGCTTTCTAGTTATAAGTTTTTATGCTTTCATTTGAACTATGTTTTATTGTAACAAGTACAATTTCTATTTGCTGCATTTTATATGTACTACTGTTTGTGTTTTGTGTTTACTTGGCTTTGCATGTGCTTATTACTATATTTGTTGCTATCTTGTGATTTCTTTGAAAGCTCTTCCTTTTTGCTGATGTCAAAGGGGGAGAAGAGCTTGGTTCTGTTAATATCTCTCTGTGTGCAGATTTTTTTTCCTCTGTTAAGATAGGGGGAGTTGCTAGACATAGGGGGAGAACCAGATCAAGAACCAAGAGATATCGCACAACATTTTTTGATTGCCATCATCAAAAAGGGGGAGAATGTAGAAGCATGCTTCAGTCTCAAGTTTTGATGATGTCAATGCTACTCAAAGTTAATATCTCTTGATTGCAAAAAGACAAGTCGTTCAAAGTCATCAAGATCAAGTCAAGCTATCTTTCAAGTCAAGCTATATGGAACTGATTCTTCCAGACTTGCCTGCATTACTGGTATATCAAATCCACCTTTTTAATTTTGATATACAAGTGTTCAAAAACATCAATCTTTTGTGCATAATACATACACATGTTTTTGAAACTTTAAAAATGGTATAACATTAATTTTAAAAAGCATTTTTCTGAAAATTAGCAGTGTTAACCGATTAACCATATGGGTTAACCGGTTAACCATTTTGAATTTTGAATTTTCTGGGCTAACGTACCAGTGTTAACCGATTAACCATATGGGTTAACCGATTAACACTGAACGTGCAGTGAAAAATTGCTTTGTTTTAAGTTCAAAATTATTTTTAAAATCATACCTTTTCATGGTTTGAATCTTTTAAAATCATACCTTTTGTGAAAGGTTATTTTACTCATATAAATTATGAGTTTCTCATTGTTTTGGAGAGACACCAACAAAAACCAATTCTCAATTTTAAAATTGTCTTAGAATCAAATTCATTTTTCAAAAGTGTTCATACTTGCATTAAAAGTTTCACATTCATTGAACACTTGTATTGAAAAATTACAAAGAGTGAATTTTGATTCATTGAAGAAGATCACTTTGACAATTATACTCAATCCAAATTCATTACAATTATTTTGTATTTGACTTGTGATCCAGGATTGTTGGACACAAGGGTGAGTGTTTACAAGAGGATTGTTCTTGTACACTTGTGAGATTTTATTGTTTGATAGTAGGCCTCACCGGTTGATGGTGTGATAGGTTGTACTGTTTTAAACAATAGTGAAAATTCTCTTTCATGTTGAAAGGGGAGTGGAGTACTCTCGGATTGTGAGGGGAACCACTATAAATCCTGTGTCTTTCTTTCTTTCTGTTGATTTACTGCTTTCCATAACCAAGAACACCATCCAGTATATTTCCAAGAACCATATAAAAACCGGAAAAATTTCAAAAGTCCTAATTCACCCCCCCTCTTAGGCATACTCTGCTTTTACAGAATATCATTCACATAGAGAAATAAAATAACAAATGAATTACCCGGTCAAAATTTGAAGTAAACACAGTGGTCGAACTGACTTTTGATGAAACTTATGCGTGCCATGAACTTGTCAAATCTCCTATTCCACTGTCGAGGAGATTGTTTCACTCCATATAAAGATCTATTCATTTTGCACACATAATATTCCTTCCCTTTTTCAACATACCCTTCAGGTTTCCTCATCAGGATTGTTTCATCTAAATCGCCATACAAGAACGCAATCTTCACATCCATCGTTCCAGTTCAAGGTCGAACTGAGCCATCGTGGTAAGAAACATTCGAATGGATATGTGCTTCACAATAGGAGAGAACACATCCTTAAAGTCGACACCTTCTTTCTGAGTGAACCCCCTAGCGACCAATCTTGCCTTGTATCTCTTCGACGCCACTCCTTCAATCCCTTCCTTAACTTTGAAAATCCATTTATAGCTGACTAACCTGGCTCCAACAGGTTTCTTGATTAGTTCCTAGGTGTTGTTATCATGAAGAGATTTCATCTCATCATTCTGTTATCTCACAAATTCGACGCCTCATATATAGATTAAAATATTTAAATAAAATATGAAGGTCTTTTGAGAAATGAAAGAGGTTTCGAGCAAGGAGACCTTCGAGTTAGATTTCAAGTATTTTGGGACTTAGAGAAATTTCCAAACATTAAGGAAAGTGGCCTTCGACCGAGATATTGGCGGAAGATTAGTGGAGTTTTTGAAATTCAAATAATGGAGGGAGTAGTTATGCCTTCCCATGACTAAACAGGACAAGTGGCGTTCGTTTAGCAAGTGACTACATGCATTATGACACTTGCCGGAAGCTGATGGTTTTAGGAGGTTATTGGTAGTAATTTTTACTATTATAAATAAGTGTTTTAGACATAGAATTTAGTGTGTTGTAATTTACCATTTGTACAAGTAACTCCTATATTTATTCAAAGTACCCGCGTGTAGAGAAACGAGTTCAAGCAGAATGTACGTTATGTAAACACACCATCTTTACTTTCAATGAAGTTTAATTTACTTGCTTAACTTTACAAAGCTTTCCTTTAATTTTTTTCTACAATCTACCCCCTTCTATGCCTTTTACTTTATTGTTCTTTCAAACTCTTTTCTAAGATCTTTACTTCTTTCCCTCTAAATCTTTATTTCCTTTCGCTTCAGTCGAACAAACACTTTTATGATTAAAGTCCTTTATTTAAACAGCGTCGAAGCGTGTAAGTTAGATAGATTAGTTCAAAACATAACCCTTAACACATGTCCTAGGATCAATCTGATCAGTCCTGTAAGTCACCAAAGTTAGATTTGGAAGATCAGCGGTTGTTTTCCATTTTTCATGGGAAACAAAATGGCACGCCCAGTGGGACAGTGCTAAGGAATTTTTTCCTAGTTTTGTAAAAAATTCGCAAAACTGCAGTCTTATTCTTCTTTCGTAAAAAATTCGTTATATGTTACTGAGAAGTGGCAAAATTGCCGCTATAAACGAAGAAAAAGTAAGAAGAAAATACATTAGGGACATGGCGACAGATGCAAATCAGCCAAGTAACTCTAATCCTCGAGGAGATGGTTCTAACTCTCAGCCTAGCACTATTAGTCCTTACAAAGGATTGAGAAATGACGTGGTTCCGCCCTCAATACCTTCGATTGGAGAGCAAATAACACCTCCTGTGAGATTGGAACCAATACCATCAGTGTTGGGGCCTGGGTCAACGAGCGTAAGGACTTACACCTAACCAGTGTTGGAATATATTGGATCTCAAGCGTCGAATCCCCAAACTCCGCCAGGAGGAAACTCTACATCTAGACAATTTGTCCCTCTAGGATTTTCAAAATTATTACCAAGAAACCCTCCATATGGAATGCCAACAACTGTGATGCAAGGTCTCCAGAATGCTCCCCCAATATTCTCAGATAATGCAATGGTTTTGCCATTACAAGGATCAGGGTCTGGGGTGAACATTGGTCGAAACCCACAAAGTTTAGGCTTGGTATATTCCACACATGGCCCTAATCTGACCAATACTTCGGTGGCGTGTTTGAGACAGCAAATGGATGAGAGTAATTTGCAAATGGTTCAAACTTTGTCCCAGATTATGGGTGAAATCTTTTAACCTTTGATCCAAAATACTACTCAAACCAACCAACAGTTAGCAGTACAATTGACACAGCTGGCTGAATTCATGGGTGTACCACCCGTTGTTAGGAATACAGCCACTATGGAGAACATTCCACGACCGGACTTAGGAAACCTACCTGATCCCAATATAGAGAATCAAGAGAGGGTCGAACTCCCCAGGCTCGAACCACACAGAGTCGAACCACCAAGGGATCAAATACAAATCCAAGGGGAAAGGGACCCAGGAATAATCATAGTAAATCAAAACCAAGATGCGGACAATGTTATCCAACAGGTTTGACGTAACAACCTAGTTGTCGATAACAACCTAGCGGCCACGGTCGAAAGGATAATGGCCTGAAATGGGGTAAACACTGGTTTCACTAGGTCAAATTACACGCCACCAATAGTGGACTACATTCTCCAGGAATAATTACCTCCTAGGACGAAGGTGCCTAAATTCACCAAATTCTCAGGAGACACGACGAAATCTACCGTCGAACATATAACTCGTTATATAATCGATGTCAGAGAAATAACTAATGATGAGAGCCTTAGGATAAAATATTTCCCTAGTTCTCTCACTAAAAATGCCTTTACCTGGTTTACGACCTTACCTTCTAACTCGATTTGTAATTGGACCCAGTTGGAGCGTTTGTTCCATGAACAGTTCTATATTGGGCAAACCAAGATCAGCCTAAAAGAATTGGCTAGCGTGAAATGTAAGTTTTCTGAGCCAATAAAAGAGTACCTGAATAGGTTCCGACTACTCAAAGCTAGATGTTTCACTCAAGTACTTGAATATGAGTTGGTCGAAATGGTCACGGGGGCCTCGACTACTCCATTAGGAAGAAATTGGACACGCAGTACTTGAGGGACATGGCCCAACTAGCCGATAGGGTTCGACAGCTAGAGCGTCTTAAAGACGAAAAAGCCAAATTTAATAAAATAAAGAAAGTAGCTTATGTCGAATATAACGAAAACATCGAAGGTGTACGTGAGGACCCATTATACTTCGACGAAAATGAAGTAGATGTTGCTGAGTTAAAACAGGGACCTTCTTACGCTTGTAAAGTATTGGCTCCCCCACTTGGAAAAATTTTGTCGAATCTAAAAAGAACGAAAGATTCCCAAAGAAAACATATACTTTCGATATCACAAAATGTGACGAAATTTTTGATTTGTTAGTTAAGGATGGTCAAATGATAGTGCCACCTGGTGCTAAAATGCCATCTTTAGAGCAAAGGAAAAAGTGAGAGTTTTGTAAATACCATAATTTTTTGGGTCATAAAACGTCTCCATGTTTTCTTTTTAGGGATTTGGTTCAAAATGTCATCCAAGAAGGAAGACTAAAGTTTGGGGAGAAAGCCAACATCCAGATGAAAGTCGACACAGACCCTCTACAAGTAGTGGATGCCCACTACGCGGAGCCCACAGAGGCACATGTTGTCGAAGCTACTGATAACTATGATTTCTCAATCAACATGGTGGAGATTATAGAGGATTTCGTTGTTGGAGCTGTAATGGCCAAGATCACTACGGGCTTTGGACAAGAAAGCTGGTTGAAGGAGGTTGCTGATGGCCTCGACCAAGGTGTTGATGATTCAAGTCAAAAAGACACAAAGAGTTCAAGCCTGGTAATGGTGACCAGAGAAACTGCTGATAGTTTCATTAAGATAGACTAGGCCACTGAAGGCCTAGAGCTGGACCTGGGTGAGGATGTCGACGTGAATATGGTGGAAACAACGCCACACGAGTGTTGTACCCCAAAATTTGACCAACCTTTTTCTTACTTGGCTTATTGTTTCATTTCACTTTAGCATGTTACATTTGCATAGCGTTGTTCTTAACAGGGGATCAAGAGTTTTCTTGTGCCATTCAAGAGAATAGTTTCCTTGGTCTCAAGTTCAAGCAAAAGCATTTGTCATCACCATGAAGTTGTCAAAGCTCTTTGAAAGGAGAGTTTGGTGTGTGGGTTCTATCTCTCATTATAAGGACCATCAAAGGGTCAACAGAGGCTCGTGAGACCTTATCATTGGTTGAGGCATGGTTTAAAAGTTCATTGAGCACCTTATAGGTCTTTGTGGAGTTTGTATAGCCATTCAATTCATCTACAAAGAGATCACAGTCAAAGGATGTGGGTCTAGGGTTTCATCTGGTCAACTTAAGGTCAATTGTGGACTTGAGGGAGTTTACAACTTGTTTCCAAGTTATTGAGGCCATGGGAGGTCACCTTAAATCATATAGGGTGCCATGATAAGATCAAATCAAGAAGGATCAAGAGTTCAAGAAGTTACTAAATTAGGATTTCAGATGATTTCAGTGTAAAATCCCCTTCTTTAGTGCTCAACTTCAAAGACAATTTACCTCATGATACAAGGTCAACCTTATTTTCATGGAAACATGAAACTTGTAGGTCATGTTACAAGCTTTATTTTGAGTACAATAACTCATTCATTGAATATGTACAACTCAAGTTATGATACCAACAAGTTAGGGGTCTCAGATGAAGTTATTTTTGATCAACTAAACGTCAACTCACTTCCAAGGCATTTTTAACCTAGAATCAAGTTTACCCTCAACTTCAAGTGAACATGAAAGTTGTTCCTCAGGGTATTAGCTTTCCAAAAATTCCTAGAAGTCCTTGATATAATTTGTACATCTCAAGTTATGGACCTCACAAGACAGGGGTATTTTGGGAAAGTTTCATTTTAGGTTATTTGTTTCAATGGTCATTATCAGGAACTTATGTACCTCAAATGCATTTCCAACCAACATGAAACTTGTGCCTAAGAGCCTTATCTACATCATTAAGCTCAAAATTCATTGGGATTGTTGAGTTACATGGCCATGTGGGATACTTTTAAGTTGAAATCTTGACTTTTGGTCATGGTATGAACTTGGTACATTATAGGTCATGTTTGCTACTTGTTTTGAGACATTTTACACCAATACATGATCATAATGAATGTTACCACAAATGGACCAACATAAAATGCCATGAGATGTCATATTTTCAAATTTCTTACTAAAAGAGTTTTGATTTCAAACTTGAGGCATGGATAATTAGCAAAGCCCAAATAAATTCAGATCAATTGTACACTTCATGCACTTCAAATTACTGAGCTCATGTGGTGTGAAAAGGGCAAAACACGTGTGTATGTGCAAGTGGAAGTTTTGGGAAAAACTTTGAAATCAGTCCAAACAGCCAACATGGGCCTGCATGGTAGCGGAGAACCCATCATATTTAAGCTCGGACTTTTCCCTAATGCCTCATAAGAGCTTGCTTGCGTGAAAGGAGAGAGGAGAGATCAAAAATTTTCTCAACACTTTTCATTTTTGAATCACCATTTTCTCCTCAAATCAACTGCAATTGTAGCTTGTTTCCTCTTCATCAAAGCACAAGGAACAAATTGGAAGGAAGAAAGTCAAGTTTTCGTGCATCTGAAGAACCAACAAAGTTGCTCCATTCAGTAAGCTTTCTCTCCATTTTTCTCTCATTTTAGGCATCAATTAGGGTCATGCTGGTGTGCATCTGAAGTCCTATGCTCCATAGGCAATGTTTGGATCCTTTAATGGCATGTTTGTGTTGATTTCAGATCGTGCATTCAAATCTTCATGCGTTCGACTCCCTTTGATTTGTAACATTTTTTATGTTTGATTTGTGGATTTGAGACCCTTGTAGGAAGAGCTTTTGAATGGTACCAATTTTATGCATTTTTATCGAGAATTGTGGACTGAGCTCCGACGATGTGACCGGAGAAGACGACCGGAGCCCTAGCTCCAGCGTCTGGTTCATTCTCAGGTCACTACTGAGTTGGCTAGGTTGGAATGTTTGACTTGATTGCGTGTGTGTTTCCAATTGGCTTGACCCAAGCTGCGTGGCGTGTTGACTTTACCTGGGATTAATGAAACGCAGAGTTTCATTAATCCTGAGTCCTTGGGTCGTTTGGGCTCAAAATGATATCCCCACCCCTCTGTTTGAAGCCCAATGTGCTTTTTTCCTGCGTGCAGTTCATCTTGGAATTGCTACTTCACCCCCTGCTTGGTTTATTTCTTTTATTTACTTTTTTTTTTATTTTTATGTTTTCATTTTTCATTATTAAAAAAATACTTTTAATTACTCAAAAATTTCACAAAAAATAATTTATTTATTTTAAAACCTTATTTAATTTTCTATATTTTCATTTTTTGATTTTATTTTATTTTAATTTTGCAAAGTGAGGTGTTTTTAATGTTGCCTTTGTTTGATCACATACATTTGAACCTCCAATTCAAATCTCCTATGATTGAGGTTTCTTCTCCATTTAGAGGATGGATTGAAGTACCCTTGATGATGATTTTGCTTCATGTTTGATCATTTTAGGGTTGACTTTGAGTTGACCTTTCATGACCCTCGATAAATACTCAATAAGGTGGAACACCCTTGTTAATCAATTTATTTGGTGATGCCTTGAGTTGAGTTTGACTTTAAAACTTTGGTTTCTGTTTGCCATTGGACTTGGTTACTTTGTGCATTTTATTTGGAATTTATTGAACAATCCTTCTATTTTTTATGAAGCTTGCAAGTTAAGTCATCTTAGAGGAAGTTCATACAAACTAGTTTGACCTAGTTCCTTTGGGAGATGACTTTGATGGATCCCATTTGCACCTTATGAATCTTGATACTCATTTATGACGTGATTAAGGTGTTGGTCTTCCTTTTTTAGGTCATACACTTGTGTAACTTGTGTTACAAGTCACTTGGAAGTTAGGCCATTCCACTTGATTTTAAGTGTTGAACATGAGATAGAACTTTGGTTCTTCCTCTTGCCTTGACTTGATGCTTGTTTGTGCTTTTCTTTCCCTCTTGATTTAAGCCTTATCCTTTTGGTTTCACTTCTGTCCCATTTGATTTTACCATCATCTAAGACAATTTGGCATCCATGTTCATGCTTTGAGTTTGTTTTGAATGATGGGTCAATTCTTTTGCACTTGTTTGCTCTTTTCTTTTACATGATCAAAGTGATGTGTTTGGTTGAGATGTTTTCCATGTTTCTTGCTGCCCAAGTCTTTTTCTCCCACCTTCCTTTGGATCATGGCCTTTCACTTGTGCTTTGTGTTTAACTTTGGGGGTAGTGATTGATGTTTGAATGGTTGTAGGAGTTGTAACTTCTCCCATTTCATCTCACTCTTTTTGACTTGTTTAAGTCAATTTGTCTTAATTATTTGTTTGTGTTGCATTATGTTGTTTCATCTTTGCATCTTCATATACCATGCTTGCTTTGTTTTTTACTTGTTCAATTCAATTTCTTCTTCTTTCTTTCATTTCATATGTGATTGGATTATCTGTTGTTTACTTGGTCTTTTTCCATGATCCCTTAGGGTTCCTAGTCCCTCTGTTTAAGATGGGAGTATGAGAGACATTAGGTGTTCAATCCTTTGCATTTTAACATTAGGATAGTTTCTTCCCTCTTAATCCCAACTTTAGGAGCATTGTGCATGATAACATTAGGGTCCAGTCTTCCCTTAGTCTGTGTCTTCTCTTATCATCTCCTAAACATTTTAAAACATCTAATAAAGGATAATAAGTGTTGTAAGCTACAAGCCTTAAGTATTTGTGAAATGATGGTTGGGGGCCTCCTCTCAACTGTCTAGAGTGTTTAGCGTATGCCCTTTGGGCGATATGCGACGCATTCGCTCTCAAATCATAGTCTTTAGTGCAACATGAGTTACAAACTTAACTCAATTCACTTCTTGTTTAAAAAACACAAATACAAAACATCAAACCTTTTTATCCTTCGGGATTGTTTGAAAATCATTTTCAGAAAGAGAGTGTTAACTCTTGGTTCTACCGCAAACAGGTAACGCCTAAGTCTCCAATGGTCGAGCAACAATACACCTAACTGCTAGAACAAAGGTTTAACCCTACTCAGCTAAAACAATTGAACCAATATGTGGTCGTCCCAGCCCGAACTACGTTTTCTCTAATTTCTCGTACCAGACGAGGATACATAGGCACAAGACGGTGATGTCTTGGCGAGCAACCTTCCCCACTTTTACCCATAGTTTTCCGAACTACGTTGACTCTGACTTTCCCATTGCACGAAGGAATACGTAGGCATAGAGCGACGATGCTCTATCAAGTCTATTTTCTTTTCTTTTGTCCCAGTGAGCCAGCCTTTGATAGATTTACACCCTTTTATATAGACAACAAGCATGGATCCCGTTGAGCACAACGGACGTGAGGGGTGCTCATACCTTCCCCTTGCGTAACCGACTCCCGAACCCAAGATTTGGTTGCGATGACCTGTCTTTTCCTTTTTCGTAGGTTTTCTCTGATTGTTTCATTTCCCTCTCTTTGGGATAAATAACGAACGGTGGCGATTCTTTTGTTTTTTTCGGCCCTCTTTTTTCTGCAATGGCGACAGCTGGCGACTCTGCTGGGGACAATCCCATCCCCTACGCAAGTCAATCCTAGCGCTTGTGTGTTTTATCTTTAGGTGTGTGTATATGTGTATATGTGTTGCATTTGTGCTTTATTGCATTTGCATTTTACTTTCAACATTTTAAATATCATTATTGTTGTGCTGTTGGGTTGGAATGTTCCACTGTGTGATAAGCCAAAACCCAGGCTTGAGAATAAACATGGTATTAGAAGTGGAAAGTAGTGGTGAACCTGTATGTTTGGCATGCACTAGTTCTCATGAAATTCGCGCTCATATGAGATTCTCTTTGATGACTACCTTTCCAGTCTGTTTCGGACAGTTGAGAAGATTTTGGATCTGAGGATTGTCGACTCTGGGGATCGATCATTTAGAAGTCAGCTAAGTGAGGCCGATTTGTTAGACTATGATGCCAAGCCAGAAATGGTGAACGTATCATTGTTTCTCGAAAGTCTGTGACACTAACGACCGCATAGGATGTCAAACCTTGTCAGAGATAGGTTCATACCTGTGAGTGGG